>JAWNMN010000396.1:3737547-4983397 GCA_035044025.1 Drosophila paracracens
TACCAGCTCGTCTTTGTATTATTTATATATAAAATGATATATATTTTATATATTATATATATACGAGTTTTGAGCAGCACCACAAATTTGGCAATTGCTAAATATTGGCAGCTGCTCAGTTGTGGGAACAAGTTTCCTTTCTCAGTGCTGTCACTGTTTGAAATCGGGTAGATTCGTTCATCACCCAAACAGTAACTCGATTTCATTCTGACGCCGGTTGTAAATCGCTCAACTCGCAGGGGCAGTGATTGCCCACTTGAGGCCTTATGGTATCAGTTGATCATCATCTCCATTTATTATCTAACAGTTATCAGCAATAGAAATGAAGTCACGAATTTTTGGACATAGGGGCCACCTAAACTTGGACTCATATCACTATTCGCATGCTACTGGTCATGCGCGTCGTCATCGCCATCGGGCTTATCAGTGGTCGTAATTAATTATACTCAATACCCACTCACTCAAACTCAATAGGGTATATATGTCCTATGCATGAATAACAATTTTAAGAAATACAATTATCGCTTTAATTGCACACAGAAACCTCAAAATGCATTCTTGCCCGCATTTTGATCTACAATTAGTTAAACTTAAATAAAGTATTCATCATAACTTGAGTGTACAACCTCCTGAAATGTGTAGAACAAAAGTATCAAACTTATATATATACCTATACATACTTATGCGGGCAAGAGCCCTGTGCACTTAATTAAAGAACTTATCATAAAATTAGTGTACAATACTCAATTCTCTAGAAAATTCTGACTAGTGATAATCTACAGCTTTTATACTCCATATTTCTAGGGGAAAAAATAACGAATCTATCCAGGGTATCAACCTAGTCAGCCAGTTCCGACTAGAGATTGATTAACAGATATTACTTATGTGATGGGACACTTTCACTCACCAACCTGAAACGGACTCTTATCGCCAATTGAACAATTAGGCAAAAATAGATCGACTACGCACCAAATAAAAATACTGATCGAAAAAGATTTTGTAATGGCTTATAAATCGACCAAGATTACGATGACAATACAAAAATACACGTATATATAGATATATAGATATATATATATATATATATATATATATATTTATTTATTATTATAGATTATACACATATATGTTATCAGGTGCAGTTTCAGATCAGACACACTCTGGCAAGCAGTATCATTAGGGATGGCAGAGTCACTCCAAGTGTTGTCCGCCACTCTGACACCATACAGCTGCTGGCTGTGTTCCATGGGGACGAGATTGTCTCACGAATGGGTGCATTGCAGCCATTCGATTCGCACAGCTGACAGCCAACAACATCCCAGCCATTGAACAGGCTCTTACAGGCGGCTGTCGGATTGTCCTCCACGACAAGCGTACAGCCGCGATTCGTTATTTCCGTGCCGTTGACTGAAAGACAGAGTTGATTCAATGAATTATGTGAGTTTAATGCCGATGTCTATATCATTTACAAGAAAGATGAGATCAACTTTTTTCAGCTTGTCAAGAGTCCAAAAATCGTTGGTGTCGGTCTAAAATTTCATAAATCGACATAAAAGTTGTTCTTAAATAAAAAAAAATATAAAATTCTTAAAATTAGAAAGACTTGTTCGTAATCAGATGTTTTTCTATTTTTTATCAATATACTTCTCAATAATTGAAAGAATAAAATCCTTACTGAATTTCAGAAAGAAATAATTAAATTTAATGAATCATCTTTTATATTCGAGTTGAGCTTTTAATTTATAGTCGAAAGTGACTCAAAGTCTTAAGTTATATACATTTATAAGTTGCGTAAATTGTGGTAATCAAAACACACATGGAAATTACAAATGTTTTTTCTAAATTTAAAAAAAAATGCAGAAATGTGTTGAGAAAGCCACAACACAAAATGTTAGAAATTTCACCTTTGTAAATAATGAGGTGAGTTACGCTTGACGCAAAAAGTATGGTGATTATCAAATATTCAGGGCGATTTTTTCTCTGAGTGTATGTCTAGCTATATCTTTGGTGTGCCCAACATATGCAGTTCATTTCTCTCCGGTTTTACTTACGTCTTAGACTCGCTCGATAGCAAACGGCTATTTGAATGTTGCCCATTGATTGGCGACTGGCGCTGCGTCTGCGTCTTCGCTCATCATAATCCTCATCCTCATCTTCGCCCTCGCTTTCAGAGGCAGATGCCGCCGCTGCTGCAGGAGCTGCTGCTGCTGCTGCTGCCGCTGGTGCTGCTGGTACTGCCATGCCAGCTGGCATAATGCCCAGTGTGGATTGTGGCGCAGATTCATCTTCTTCACTCTCATAGTCCTCATCGGCACTATCAGAGGCTGCAGCCGGAGCAGGCACAGCAGCAGCCGGAGCAGGCGCAGCAGCAGCCGGGGCTGGAACTGATGCTGCTGGTGGAATAACCGCTGGTGCTGGATTCGGAGCAGCACCTGGAATAGCACTCGGTACAACAGCTGGTGATCCAACGGCATCAGGCGGTTGCTGCTGCTGCACTGTGACCACTGCAGGCGTAACGCATTCTGTCAGCTCCGTTAAGTGGGACTCCTCATCGCAGTCCTCGCATGTGTAACAACGCAGCGCTGCAATCGAGGTCGTTATGCATATGTCAATATTGGATTATTTACCGATCGGAATGGGAAAGGGGGCAGCTATGACCGCAGTATCGATAGTAGCTCCACCTGCCGGTTGGTGGCGGTACACATATCTACCTACCTGAAGTGGTGCCACATGCCACAGCCATCAGTAGCCAGAACAGCAGCAATAATGTTGAACCCATTTTGCAAATTTTATGTAAAAATGCTGGATAAATTCGGAAGTGAATCGAGAAACTTCTGGCTGCTGCTACCGAAAATGTGAATTGAACTGAACCAGCCGTAATGATATCGACACGTCGTTTGGGGCTGCTGCTTTCGGCTGGCTGCCGTTTCCCGTTTGACAATATTTGGCTGTGCGGCAAATATCATTTGCACAGAAAAAACCTAAGGAAAAAAAAAACATGTCTCCCTGAGGTTGTGCTGACAAGCCGACGGCGACGATAGCATCACCCAAAAGAGTTTCAAATTAAATGTGTGCTTGATTGTGGTGAGGAGGAGGGGATTGGTTGCCCGCACCTCAAACATGAGTAATGGGAATATTATCACTGATTGCTACTGACTGTGTACATAAGGAAGCATACAACAACACAAACTGTCATATTCTGCAAAACCAACAAATCTCAAATTGGGCTGCGAATAATCATTGTCAGCACAAGAGAGACTGCTCGTATAACAGTTGCTAAAATACAGTTTTGCTCTATGCGCTGTTTACTTATCAACATTTTTAATTGTCGCTGATTGGCCAGAGTAGACAGCAGTGGGCAACAGATAATTGTGCTACCCCACTGTCATACTCCTATCAGTACGGCTGATGGCTATGCAAACTGTGCTACACACAGTTATATATTCAAACGCACTTTTTGCTATTTGCCATATTTTCATTAACTTAGTCGAGCTAAAACTGGAGCTCAGCGATTTAACGGCGATATAAAGTCGGAATTCTTTTTATTTTTGTTTGACGTAAACACTTATTAGTTTATTTCTCGAAATAGTTTCTGTATTGCTTTGATCAACTTTCCTAATTGCACATTTAATTAACATTTGTTGCACTTTTTCTTTTTTTTTCATTTTTCATTGCTTTTTGTTTTCGTTTTTCTTCACACATTTTGCTGATTGTTTTTGCGTGTTTCTTCGAAAATCATATAAATACATCTTTATTATAATGTATATATTTTAAGGTTATTGCTTTCTTTGCTTTGCTTAACATTGTTGAAACATTCAAATAAAAATGTTGCAAGCATTTTTCTTATGATTCATTAACTCTTTCCGTATAAATGAAAATTGTTTATAAAATTATGAAATAAATGTTATTCATCATTTTGATTTAAGCTTCGGAAAGAGTGTAGAAACAAATATGTGTTTTCTTTTCTTCTTCTTCTTTTTTGCATTAATTTGTTCAACATTTTCAAGCACATCTATTTTAGGTTCTCTCTACTTAAGAATACACATAAGGTTTGAAAAAAAGAATCCCAAATTGAACATTAAATAAAATGTTCGTTTTTTTATTTTTAAACAGTTTTGAACCGATTCGAAGCTAGCCCAACTCAAAATCAGGCATTTGTATTTGATTACTTCATGTTACCATAAGATATTTATATTAAATACGATTATATATATGTGTGTATATATATGTATATCCAACAATTGCTTACAATTTGAACAATAGAAAATTAAAGGCCTTTGGTGAATTCATATCTCATCCCATAAACAGCTCGTTAACAATTGCTTAAGGCAACCAAATTACAACTCAATAAAGCCATATTCATTGTTTTGTGGCTCTTCCTGGCAAAGCTCATGTTAGTGAAAATTTAATACATTTTCCATCAATTTGTTTGGCAACAAAAGCCAAGTCGATAAAGCCAAAAATCATTTATCCAACGAACGCAGTCGGTGGTTAAGCTCTCTGGGTAAATAGCTGCCCGGATCGGATTATAAAGCTATCTGTCAAAAGATGAAGAATAATATTGCCTTTCAAGTTTTTAAATATATATATATATCTTTTTTTGTTTTCAAAAACCACTTCAAATTTTGGCAGACAATTATCGACATCGGATTACTTTATCTAATAGCTCAGATAGCTCAGATTTAATGGCTTATTTGTTGTTGGCCAAGCTGACTGTTAATTGAAATTGGCATATTTACTTGGACACAAAGCGATTGCCACTGCGTGGAGCAGGAGGAGGAGCAGGGGAGTAGTATCTTTATCTGTATCTGTAACTGTATCTCTTATCTGTGTATCTGTGGGAATTTGTGTGTGTGTGTGTTTTGTATCTGTGTGTATGTTTGCTGTCACTTACATTTCTAGGGCCTTGCTGGCCTTAACGGTCAGCGTGGTGGTCATTCGAGGAGGTGGAGGAGGATGGGGCAGGGTGGGTGTTTGTGTGTGTATTTTTCTTCTTTTTTTTCAACGATGTCTGTTGCTCAATGGGCACTCGAATATTTACAAAGTAAATGGTAAACGGTAACTCAACCTAAATGCAACCAGCCCCGTCCTTGCCTCAATTGCGACCGCCACCACTTCAGCAGTAAAGTGGGCGTGGCAGCAATAACAGCAGCATGCCCATTGCGCTCATCCATGACGTGAGCGTTACGGCGGCAGCGCCGTTGCAGCGATCCGTTTTGCATATGTCACAAAAGAACTGCTCCTCGGGCGACTCCTCGCCAGCATCCTGGCCATATCCTTTGCGTCGCTGCTGCTGCTGCTGCTGCTGCTGCTGATCCCGTTCACGGCGCCGCTGCTGTCCTTGACCGCGCTGACTGCTGCCATCGCTGGTGATCTTCAATTTGGAGCGCAGAATCTCACAGGCATCCGAGTCGCCAGTGTCCAGCTGACAGAAGCGTGCGGTAACCAGTTTTCTCGTATCAGCTGTGAAGCACAACATTACGTAGAAATTTAATAAAAAATAAACACACTTAAAACAATATTAACTATCTTACTTTAGTTCAGTCGAAGCACATAGAATAAATTTGCATATTCATTTTTTTAGCGACGAGTATTAATTGTCAATAAACCTGTTGCAACGTGAGTTTGCAATAACAACTCGTGCCTCCAGGTAGCATTGACACCTACACATTGCAATATAGAGAGTGAAAATCAAGTGAGCATTATTGCTGGCCAAGATACTCGACTAACTAGATACTCTGACAGATGTAAAAGATTCTTCTGGGTCTTTGGAGCGGATGAGCACATGATGTGGTCCCTCATAAAAAAATCCTGGGGTTTTCTTTTGTTTATGTTTATGTTTCCCAGAAATCTATTATATTCGTTTTTTTTTTTTACTTAATATTATTATTTAGTTTTCACATTTTTTACAATTTAACAATTCGATGAGTTTCCACTCTCTCTAAGTCAGTTTATTATTATTTCGAAAAATGATAACTTTTTTCTAGCTTACAGCTTTTTAATTCTGAGAAACCGTTTATATTTTTATTGCCCCTCCCTCCCTCTCTGCCTCAATCACCATCAAAAAGGCTAAGTTGCAAGCACATTAAATGAATCGAATTGTGTACTTACGATCTTTGGCCACCACCTTTTGGCAGTTCATCAGCGGATGTTTGTTGGCCCCGTTATCGAAGTAGGAGAACTTGTTCAGATCGAATAGCCAGGTGTCCAGAGATTTCATTTTGTCCAGAGTGCATTCCTAGAAGGCAACAAATTCCAGATAGTATTATTGATCGTAAAGACTTCGATCAATATTTGTTTAACGACAAGCACGACGAACAATGGCTAATGATTGATCAGTCAGTCGATTGTATTCGATTGCTATCTGATTGTGTATCTTCTGACCCTCTCCACCTCTCGACCCTCCATCTAACCTCATCTTGTTTTATTGGTGTGTGTAATTGCCCACTTAACTGCAGGTGCTGCTGTAAAAAGGGCGTTTATCTTATCATAATGTCGACCCTAGTTTTCGTTATCGTTATCGTAATCGTTATCAAAAGTGCAATTTGCAACAATGCTGGCCAAGAAATGAAGTTGATCACAAAGTCAACAAAAGGCATTGTCAATTATTTTATGATCTCCTATTATTTATACTTAAATAAAAAATTGCAACAAAACAATTCTGATTTAATACTAATTCTATTGAAAGCAATAATAAAGCTATCTATAAGGTTTTTAAGTTGGAAAGTAAGTAAAAATTGCAATATTCAAATATTATACTAATTCTGCAGCAACCTTAGAACATAAAGTAAATATTAACATATATTAATCATTATTAATTTCTGGGTTTTATTATTCAGCTGCACTTTCTGGATCACAATTTTTACTTTCCATTCTATTTGATGATAAATAATTTTCTTATTTTAGTTTCTCCTAAACAGTTTCAGCAAAACTTGCAGCTTGTATGCCTATTTAATTAACATAAAATCAATCTTTAAAAAAAAATGTTTTTAAAGTCAAAGAGAAACACGAGGTGTGTTCAAAAAGTATCGCGAGTTTTGAATTTTCGCGGGTTACGTATATTCGAATTTCGATTTTTTTGTAGCGTTATGTTGGTACTCATGTCTCTCACTTATGCCGACAAGCTCGGCCATTTTGAATGTTCACTTAATTGTTGACAGCTGCTTTGCTTGCACGTGTTTTGGATCGTCTTCGATTTTTACCTATTCAAAAAAATGGATCAAAGAACCTGTATCAAATTTTGTGTGAAAAACGAAATTAAGTGCGCGGATGCATTCCGAATGTTGATTGTGGCATACGGAGAAGCTACCTTGGACCGAAGCAACGTTTATCGGTGGTACAAAATGTTCTCAGAAGGCCGAGAAGATGTGAACGACGAAGAGCGTGCCGGACGGCCGAGCACTTCAACAACAGACGAAAAAATTAATAAAGTGGAGAAAATGGTATTGGCCAATCGTCGAATCACCGTTAGAGAAGTTGCTGAGGACCTAGACATATCGATTGGCCAATACCATTTTCTCCACTTCATTAATTATATACGAGTATATGAAATATTGATTTTTATTTTCATAGGAGCTTGCTCCACCTCTGTCGCGGGTTGGCCTGGTATTTCAGTACCGCCAGGATTCGGCCCAACTTAATAATAAATGAAACCGTTGTTGAATGATAGCTGCGATCATCTGACTGCCGAAGTGTTGCATACTTTTAAGCGGTTCGATTTAAATGCTAAATTGAAAAGAAATTGTCGCATACTTTGAATAGCGTGTATTTGAGGTTATTCTACAATTAAATCGTTCAACTAAACATTTCTGTTCGCCTGTTATTTTAGTGGGGGAGCAATACGAAAACTCGAAGAAAAAAGCGCTCATATGTGAAATATTGATTTTTATTTTCATAGGAGCTTGCTCCAGCTCTGTCGCGGGTTGGCCTGGTATTTCAGTACCGCCAGGATCCGTCCCAACTTAATAATAAATGAAACCGTTGTTGAATGATAGCTGCGATCATCTGACTGCCGAAGTGTTGCATACTTTTAAGCGGTTCGATTTAAAAGCTAAATTAAAACGAAATTGTTGCATACTTTGATGGTCGTGTATTTGAGGTTATTCTACAATTAAATCGTTCAACTAAACATTTCTGTTCGCCTGTTATTTTGATTGGGAAAAAGCGATTGTCGGAGGCAGCAACAACTAATTAAACACAACATCGACTAAAAATATAAAGTAACTTTGTAACGTTAAAAACGTGATTTTGAGTCGGAAGACAAGTAAAAATTATTGCCTGCAAATCGGTATATCGGTATATGGGCATAGGTCCAAACTTCAAAATGCCATAGCTTCGTCAAAACTCAACTCAGATTAAAAAGCGAGGGTTTTTTGATCATGGTTTTGCCGATATACCGATTTGCAGGCTATAATTTTTACTTGTCTTCCGACTCAAAATCACGTTTTTAACGTTACAAAGTTACTTTATATTTTTAGTCGATGTTGTGTTTAATTAGTTGTTGCTGCCTCCGACAATCGCTTTTTCCCAATCAAAATAACAGGCGAACAGAAATGTTTAGTTAAACGATTTAATTGTAGAATAACCTCAAATACACGACCTTCAAAGTATGCAACAATTTCGTTTTAATTTAGCTTTTAAATCGAACCGCTTAAGAGTATGCAACACTTCGGCAGTCAGATGATCGCAGCTATCATTCAACAACGGTTTCATTCATTATTAAGTTGGGCCGAATCCTGGCGGTACTTAAATATCAGGCCAACCCGCGACAGAGGTGGAGCAAGCTCCTATGAAAATAAAAATCAATATTTCACATATGAGCGCTTTTTTCTTCGAGTTTTCGTATTGTTCCCCCACTAAAATAACAGGCGAACAGAAATGTTTAGTTGGACGATTTAACTGGAATGCAATAATTTCTTTTCAATTTAGCATTTAAATCGAACTGCCTAAAAGTGTGCAACACTTCGGCAGTCAGATGATCGCAGCTATCATTCAACAACGGTTTCATTCATTATTAAGTTGGGCCGAATCCTGGCGGTACTTAAATATCAGGCCAACCCGCGACAGAGGTGGAGCAAGCTCCTATGAAAATAAAAATCAATATTTCATATACTCGTATATAATTAATGAAGTGGAGAAAATGGTATTGGCCAATCGATATGTCTAGGTCCTCAGCAACTTCTCTAACGGTGATTCGATGATTGGCCAATACCATTTTCTCCACTTCATTAATTTTTTCGTCTGTTGTTGAAGTGCTCGGGCGTCCGGCACGCTCTTCGTCGTTCACATCTTCTCGGCCTTCTGAGAACATTTTGTACCACCGATAAACGTTGCTTCGGTCCAAGGTAGCTTCTCCGTATGCCACAATCAACATTCGGAATGCATCCGCGCACTTAATTTCGTTTTTCACACAAAATTTGATACAGGTTCTTTGATCCATTTTTTTGAATAGGTAAAAATCGAAGACGATCCAAAACACGTGCAAGCAAAGCAGCTGTCAACAATTAAGTGAACATTCAAAATGGCCGAGCTTGTCGGCATAAGTGAGAGACATGAGTACCAACATAACGCTACAAAAAAATCGAAATTAGAATATACGTAACCCACGAAAATTCAAAATTCGTGATACTTTTTGAACACACCTCGTACATCAAACAGCAAACAGTATGTCAAGTTGTCATGTTATTGAATTATACGCCCGTAGAGTTGTCCAAATGGAATTTTCAATGGGTCAGATCGAAAAAATATAGTAGAGAAAAATGCCACTATATATTCACTTTGCGGTCACAACGACAACGACCAGCTCGAATACGACGACGTTGCACGTTTCCATTTCTGTTTCCGTTTTCCGTTTTTTACAATTTATGTGCTATGCGCTCTTAATTCACTGTGTGTCTCCCCCAGCTGGGCAACCACTTTGATTGAGGTCACCGTGGGCCGATTAGCTGAATGGGTTACTTGGGGCAAAGGTTAAGCGTTTTGCCACATATCTCAAGTACATACACGTTACATTCTGCAACCCAAAGATCTGTGGCACGTAACGGTAAACTTACCTCTGGCACAATGCTCGAGTTGGAGCCGAGATCCGCACAGCTTGGATTATCGCTGGAGTCGCAAACAAAGCATTTTATGGCTGCGCCTGTGGATTGAATGCAACTTCAATTATAGATCTATTCGTATTCTGATATTTTTTTTTTTTTTGTTATATATTATAATTAAGATCAAAAAGTATAACATTTATTCTGATCAGCCTCGATATAATAAAGCATCCATTCATAAAAGAGCAGAAACATGGGACGGAATTAATAGCGAATTTTAGATCTAAGCAGTTGAATTGCGATCTGCAAGGAATTCAAACCTTTAGCGTTCCTAAGATATATGTTCTATATTTTTTTTATTTTTTTATAATTCAACTTAAGCTGTCACAGCCGTCCAAATATATTTAAAGATTTCTGCAACAAGATTTGATTTTTTTTTACAAAATTTCCACATTGTTTTAGTTCTTACTTTTCAGCTTCTTACAGTTTTGTAAGTTATTTCAAAATTTGATTAATCTAATATAAAAAAATTTCTATTATAATAGTCTTTTTAGAGTTTTGCAATTTATTGTGATATTTAAAAAAATATTGTTCAACCAATTTAAAATCATTTTTATTTATATTACAATACTGTAAAAGGATTTCTAGACTAATTTTTCAATCTCTTTTTTCATTTCTATTATTTTATTGGTTTGTTAAGCTCTTTTTGTAAAATTGTTGCTTAAGTGATAAACGTGAGAAGTATTTTAACACAATCAGACAGAGCACTCAAGACACACACACACACACACACACACACACACCCAAACACACGCACACACACCTTTTGTTAGACAGCAGAGGAAGTGCAAAACCAACAAAATAGCTGACGATTTCCTCAGGCGATTTTCGCACATTTTCGCACTTTTCGTTTTAATTTTTATAACTTTTAATGGGATTTTTGCAATTTGTGCAGCAATTTTCGATTAGCTATTTTCTTATTGGTCTGTATTATTATTTGGTACCATATTCGGCTTAGCGTTTTTTAAATTAATTATTTTGCGCAGCGCTCGACGCGTGCTGAGAGCTACGAAGATGGTTCTGGCGCCAGCGTTGGCCAATTGCAAACTGTTTTAAGGAATTGGGAATTGTGTGCTCTGTTGCTGGCGCCAAAGGATAAAACGGCTACGTCATCGCCAAACAACACGAACACGAGCGCGAGCCGAGTGCCAGAGTAAAGCAAACCCTGTGGCATGTGGGCGTGCCGCTGTTCTGCCGCACAGAGTACCATGGCCAAAGAAAGACACTTTTTGTGGCATACATTTTTGGTTTTCCTCGACTGTAAATAGAAAAATGCTTAAACTTGATGAAAGATCCTTTTGTTTTGGAATATCACATTTTCGAAAAAAGATTTTTAACATTTTATTAAGCTCAGCAATATTTTCAATGCGTAAATGAGAGCTGGATTTAAGTTTGATCAGTCGAAATATATTCTTATATTCATATATTCTTGGTTTATGTTTGCAGTTCAGTTTTGAAGTTTGAAATTTGATTCAAAAATATATATGTGATTTTAGATGAATGTTTTTTCTGTTCACAATGTTAGACATTGAAACTTTGAAAGTTTTAAAGTAAAAGTTAAATAAATCGAGACAGATTTTTTTGATTTCAGTTAGTATACAGATTATATCTTAACAGCCGCAGATTTAAATATGTTCAACAGAAGATCTTCCACAGAAATTGTCAGTTCATCCCATGGTGCATCGTAATCTCTGCCCCCACTTCCGTTGTCCTTCCTCCCCTCTTTGTGCTGTGGGTGCCGCACTCGACTGGCTATGACAGTAATAACCTCTTGGCTTCCGCATGGCTGAGAGTCAAAAAAAAAAAGTAAATAAGAAAAAATATGAAAAAAATATTGGTATTCAAATTGCGAAATTGCAGCCGTATGCATCTTTTAAGGCCAATTGTTGGGTCCCAACAGACGTCTATTCCGAAAAACTTATCTAAAAGTTATCAATCCAGCTGCTGGTGCAATGCAATTATGTATTCACAAGGCAAACAACAGCAACAGATTTACATACATAGCTGACACTGTGCAACAAGAACAAACCGTCGCAATTAGTGGCGCCCCAGAGCGAAAACTTATCCTCCCCATCCCCGACACCGACCCTGACCGATTCCCTTCCGTTCTCGTCCTTGCTTGCCGTCTTCATTGTGGGCGTCTGTATATCGCATTCAAAATCCTCTTGGCAGGGTAGATAGTGCAACTGGCAAGTATTTCTAATTTATCATAAACAATGTGGCCCCTGATTGGTATAGGTCACGGCCCTGGCCCTAAAAACACCAAAAGAAAGAGAAAACAAATCAGAACTGCTATATTTGGCATGCAGATAAATATTCTTGCTGAACGGAATCAAAGTTTATTTTCTTTTCAATTTACATTGTTTTTTACTTAACTTTTATGGATTTTTACTTTAATTTATCATTCATCAAGCGATAAATAATTTAATTTTGTATATCAAATATTGGCCGACGGAGATAAAATCACGAACATCTTGCAGGAATATAATTTATTTTTAATCAAACGTGAATCGTCTGCTATATACCCACAGTGCTATAAATATATAGATAAATTTAATTTTGTTTGTCTATTTATAGATTATTTTGAATTTTAGTGCATCATAACTTAAGCGCAGATTACGATTATAGCACACCATGACAACGCATAAATTAAGTTGATTATGGCTATTTAGAATAAATTCCATTGCATACTTTTGGGCATTTCGAATTTTAAGCGCTTCGGGTTTTGTGTGCTGTGCATGATAGCCAAATCTAACCAAAATCATTGCATACTTTTGTGCAACACTCAAAAATAATTTGCTTCGCTGTGAAATTATATACATAATATATTAGGAAGACAGCTTTATCTCGGCCAAATTCAAACCACCAACTCAATCGAACTACATTCAATGATTGTGGGATTATGTAAGAACCCATACATGGCTCTCGTTTCATGAAAACCATTATTTAATTGGGCATCTGTGACAAAATGACAAAACATTTTGTGTTCGCCAGAGTCGACCTGTCCGCTGCCCCTATACGACAGCCTCTGATGGTGGTCACGGTGTCCGTTGCATGGTTGGCAAATGCACCGTTCTGATGATGATGCATGATGAGTTGCAAGACGCCGATAGTCTGACCTGCATAATAAAAAAGTGAAGAGCCGGTTTAAATACCATGAGTACAATTAAAAATATATACATATATAAGTAGATAGGTAATTCCATACTTAAGCTTAAGCTTAAATAGAATAAAGCATCGATAGATTTAAGTTTACTTGAGTCGCTATAACCAATAGTTACTTAACAGTTTTAATATGATTCACATTGAGTTTATGCAGGATTTAAGTGCTATTATTAATCGTTTCAAACCGTCATCCAGATAAACACATATTTTTAGAAGATTCTACTTTATCCATAGGAATAAAGAAAGTTATAAGAGTTGGCTCTTAACTGACAAATTGCTTAATCGACGATTAAGAATACCAAAATGTATAATCGTCAACTAGGCAAGGTCGATTTTTATTTACATTTTTATAGACTTATGTTGAGTGGACATAGGTGAAACCGCCTTAGTCTCCGATTATATTTCTGTGAGTCCGTGGAGGGCTGTTGCGAATAAATCACATGTAAATAAGGGCCAACATTAAATCAAAGTTGCCCAATTTCTAAGCGAATGTTGCGTGACGAGGTCACATTTGAGTCTCTCCCACCATGTTGTTGTCCACTTGTCGATGACGTCCTCGACCCTGGTGTTGATGTCATAATCCGTGGGGATGGGGTTGTTGCGTCGTGAGAGGCACTGACGAGATTCTTTCATGGCGTGCCACAACGCAACGGTGACGGGACATAATTAAAATTGTTTACGCACATTTCCGTTTCCGGTTGGTGGCCAAAGGTCAGCCCATAAATTATGCTTTAGCAATTTCTACAACTTGACACTTTTACACGCAACTCCCCGTTCTCAATCGTGCAACGCATGCATTTTATTGACTTCACTCCACACTCTCTGCGTACTGTACATATATGTACAAAGTATCCAATAAAAAGTTGGTAATTTACTCAAATAGCCAACAGCAAGCAATATAAACTTTTATTGCGTATACGCAGCGTTATTGCAGCAATATTGAGAATTGTAGTAAATTAACTGGCAAAGGCTGCATTCGATTTGTGCCTTTTTTTCTTGGCTTCTTTACTTGTAATTGCCAATAAAAAACATTAACAATTGGTATATGTATTGCAAATAAATATGTATATACGTATTGACCATCAGCGCTCATAGATATCTTAATGACACAACTTAATATTTATTCTGCCAAGAGCTTAAGCGGCTTGTAAGTACAATTGGATATAGGTGAACAAGATTAAGTTCAGCAGGTATTATAAATATCCTTAAATATCCTATATGCTCTACTCCTTATACCCATTTTAACACTGGGTATAAAATCTGTTGCATCTCACGTTTTTTTTGCGTTTCTAATCCGATCGTCATTAAGCTTATTGCTAAGTGCAATTTCTCAGCTCACTGACCTATAAACTAGAAAATAATATATTTTACCCTCGGACAATCAATTGGCCCATCTATTTTAGTTCTTGCATCTGCTGCAATTCCAGTTGCAGTCAAGTGCAAAAGATGTCTGAAAGAGATAACTAGAAAAAAAGTGGGATTTGATGCGCTGCAAATAGTTTTTACGTGTTTTGCACTCGTCGAGTATATTTGAGGAACTCAAAGAAAAGTTTGCTGGCGTTCTCAACTCGACAAGTTTATTATAAGTACTTATAACAAAAAATCCAAGTAAGTAATATATAACTTTTAAGTTGAAAGTGCTGATGCGATTATAGCTCTAAGCACGAAAGGGCAAACATCCTGAGCAGGTCGAATAAAACATGCCCAAGCAGATGGGTGGACTCAACTGCTCAAAAAAAGCTACCTATTGTTCCTATGAGAGCTACAAGCTAGGGTTAACCAAGAAGACTATTAAAATACGTAGCAATTAATTTGATTTGGGATATCTTGGTAAACAACATAACAAGATGCTGTCTTCCACTATATTACTCTCAGGGCGACTATAAAATCGAAATAAGTGCTCTTGAAATCGTGCATCTTTTCAATTATACATTGTCAGGCATGCCAAAGTCAATGCTTCAAGAGTGAACTCCGAAGCGGAGACAATCAAAAATCATAATGCAATTTGAAGTAAATCGAGTGGCATGCAGCCAAGGAGGAAAAGCTCAATGTCCTTCAGCGTCCAGTGAGCAAAAACAACTAGAAACAAAAAATGACAGGAATGAAAATCAATTTTTTTATGTTGGCGCCAAAGAGTCGAAGATAATAAAATAAAAGAAAACTGACTGGCTGGCCAAGTGGGAGGCACGGTGGGTGGGTGTTGGGCGGCTATGGAAGTGTGTGGTTGGTGTACGGAAGCTGTGGATACTGTTGCTCTTGGACAACGGCGCCAGGCTGGCGACAAAACGCACACACAGCCACACTCACATTCACATTCGCATTCACACTCACATTCACATTCACATCGAAACACTCATAGACAAAGACTGTGAATAAAATAAAAGCGATTTGAGCTGGCGACGAAAGCAGTTCCAGAAAATATAACATGATATAGTTTGCTCTCAGTCATGCTTATATTTGCAGCTGTATGTGTGTGCGTGTGCGTATTTGTATCTGTATCTTGACAAAAGCCAAACTACAACACATGTAACGAGCCAAATATTAAAACGGCTAGCTGATATACACAGAGAGAAAAAGCAGTGTAAAAATAAAATTTCAAATCTTTATGGTATGGAAAGTATAAAATTAAAAAACATCACAAAAAGAAAATTGTTCTGATGATGATTGACCTCATCAAAGCACATTTCTCTTGGTTTTCTTTTATATTTTTTGCTGAGTGTAGCCAAGAGTGCGGCAACATTTCGTACGTTCTTGTCGTTATTCATTCTTGCCCCCTCTGCAACAAAACTAACAAAGTTATGTTCGGAGTTTTTGCTGCGTAACTGCGTCTGCGACTGGGCCACAAAACAATTGGGCAGACATTTTGGCATCTACACTCCGAGCACTGGTTTTTGGCCCAATTCGGGGTGGGGTGGGAAAGTCCTTGAGCAAATTGTACATAAGTACAAAAATAAAAGGATCTGATTGTTTTCAATACGCATTGCCAGACACTGAAAACAGCTGGCCATGGAATGCATTTGAGTTGAGCCTTGGGTTTGGGCCAAAATAAATTGCTTTCAAGTCAAATTTAATCAAATTATTTATCCCATTAGTTAAAAAGACAACAAATTGTTTTATATCTATGAATTTATTCTTGGCTTAAGACTTTTGCCGCTGTGTTCACTTTTGATTCGATTTATAGCTGAATCAAAAATACATACTTTAATCAGTTTTTTACTTTCTTTGGGTATACTTTTCTTAAGAGAAGTAAAGTTATACCAAAAATATAAAATACCAAATCATCACTTGAATACTGGCTTTTATCAAAGTTTTTTCTTGTATAACTATAAATTACAAATATGAAAACAATTAATTAAATGCTAATATTTTTGGGGCTTACGGATATGATGCAAGATTTCAAATTTCTAGGTTTTACTAAAACAAAATATGACAGAATTTAAAAAAATTAGAAGAGTTTACTGAGTTTTTTTTTCAAAACTCTCTATATTTAAGCTTGAAAAAACGAATAATTTTCACCTTTCACCGGCTTTCCGAAAAATGAAAAAAAAAAATGTTTTCTTGGATAAAAGAAGAGCGATTCTACTAAAGAAATTTATTTGATAAGCTTGGAAATATTTTGGAAATAACAAAACTAATAATTTCTGTCGAAATTAGATTTGTAGTCGAGTGTAGATGAAATGGAAGGGAATCAGCGTCGCAGCAGCACAGCACAGCCCAAGGAGACGGAGAGAGCGGCGAGGAGTGTGACCGAACCAGGGGCAGAGATGCCGGCAGCATTGCAGCCCTCGTCGCTGCATGTGCAAATTATTTCCTTGTAGCCCTCGTTATCAGCAGTGAAACATGCATTGTGCACCTTCTCCTGAATCCAGCCACAGCTGCGCACAATCCGCTGCTCCGACTGCACCTCCAGCCGGGTGAGCGTCTTTCGGCAGAACGGCTGCTGTCCATCCTTGGGCGGACAATCCTTCAGATATTGATCGTCGAGCTGGGCACGTGGCGTATTCAGCCGCAGACTTTCGCAATCATTGTTGTCGTGGGTGTTGCACTGATGACACCGCAGGCCCCAAGCTGCATAAATAATTGAGAATGAAAAATGTTAAAGGGAAAAGTGAAAAGTGAAACGGAAAAGCAATTTGTCAGGAGCAACAAGGAGAAGAGCACACACAGATATAATCGACGGACATTCAAAAATTTCACTTGTGCCCTTTTCACAATATGCTTAGACGTTTTGAAGGCAAAATTATTTTATTAGCCAGCCATGCAACAAACTCAGCTAGCTGACTCTGACTGATGGACTGACTGACAGACTGTTGGCAGTTGGGCTAAATAATTGCATGTCAAGTGGCAAGCACTTCTTGCTTCTTATTCTGCTACTGGCATTTTTTCCATGTAACTGACACGCAGGCAGCAAACAAATTTAAATGCAAGCTACTCGAGATACCCTAACTAAAGTGATATGCAATATATCACAAGACTTGCACAGACTAAGCTCAAACTAAATCGAAATATATATCCTGTGGCGTAGAAAGCTAAACTGAACAACTCTTTCACTTCACTTTATTTGTACGATCGAAATTCATCTTCCTTATCGATCAATATCGATATCGATAAGTTACGTACTGTGTTGCATATTGTGTTATAAAAATTATTCCAATTTCATTCGAATTTTAAATATGTCTTGGTAATTAACTTTTTAAGTGTTAACTCCAACACCAGCAAAAATCATTTTTCCCCATTTCTTTCAGAGTTAACAGAGTATTAAGCAGTCGGCTACGACTGACTGCAACCTTCTCACTTGGCTTTCACTGCGTCTGCTGTACATGTATAGGTATAAGAAAGGACTAAATGACATTCAATTGGCATACGCTTGTTACATTTGTATATATTTATATATATATATATATACATGTGTATATGTATGTGTGCAGTAACTGAATAACACTCAATTCAAGTCACATTTTGCATCATGAGAAATGCAACTTCTCCCACACATTGTGCTGAGCACGGAAATGCTGCGAGATGAGAGGCGTTAATTTATTGTTGCTATTTGGCGCTAATCAGATAAGCAACTGCACAATCAAGTTTTGTATCATAAAATGCATATATGTATTTGCATATATAAATATATATACATATCGCATATTGTATTGCAATTTTTGTTATACGAGACATTTGCGTTTTGGTTAGCACACATTTGCCAAGCACGAACACTGAGCTACAAGTTCAAGTTTGTTTTGACCGCAAATGTTAAATGCAAATGTCAAATCTCATATCTCAAATCTCATATCTCAAATCTCAAATGCCAACTTGCGGCAACTGTTGCAATTTTCCTTGATTTCAGTTCTGATTTATGACTGCTGTTGTTCTTCTAAAGTTTACTTAGCATTGGGGAAGACGTCTCCAACAATCATTTTGGCTAATGGCTCGACTTCCACATCTAAAATTGACTCTCTTTATATATATCATATCTTTTTTATTGTGTGTTCTCGTCTGCTGTATTTCAACTTATATTCAATCTCATTACTACCACATTGTATTAGAGCACCTGGCACCTTAGTATTTATTTATCACTCGTTTTGCATTGAGTATAGATATGAGAAACCGGATCAATTTGCGTTTTTATGGTATTGTGTTTTTGGCTCTTTCATTTGATTAAAGTGCAAAGCTCGACAATCAATTGATTTGTTCACTTGACTGAACAAAAAGTCCCCCCCCACAATTTACTTGTCCAATTTGGCATTATGTTCCACAACAGCGCGTACACACAAAGAAATCTAAATGGTTAACTCAAAAAGCAGATGTAAACTTTTGTCTTGTTTATGTCTAAATCAATTGGTTAATTCTGCATGCGTTTTAATTGAATTAACAAGCGAAGTCTGTCGCCGCCCAATTAACCTAGTCCAAAATACGTCATACACATGACATGCTATACACTGAAAAAAAAAAATTACTATAACAAACTGGGCTGGCTAATTTTTAAATAAGAATTTCAAAATGAGAAATGCGATGATTACGAACATAAATTGCGGTTCTTCATTCTAGAATAAATAATGTGATAATATACATTCTTATCCTAAAATGTTTGCCTCTTTCTTTATGCTCTATACAGAGAAAAAAATCATTATAGACTGTCTAATCATCAAATAATTAATTAAACAGAATTTAAATATGAATGTGCAAAGATCGCAAATATATTCGATTTAAATGCATTTTGTAATTGAATCAATATTTTTTAATTGTCTATATATTTTTTTTCTCTGTGTATGTTTTGTGTGTATTATATAATTTCATCATTTACCTGATAAGATATTCGCAATTAAAGCGAATAACACAATGTAGACGAACCTCGTTGTCATTTTCGTCGTTTTATATTTGGTGTGTTAGGTGTGTGGGTGTGTGTGTGTGTGGTGTGCGTGTGTTGCTCCTCTTCAACCGATTTAATCTCAGACGCTTATTATATTCTGTAGATTCTTTTGACAACCGTCTCTAGTTGTATCTGGACTCGGTAAAGTCATTTAGTTTATGGCTTAATTATTTTATGTAAGAAAACAAAAGAAAAAAATAGATAAAAAATAATGCAAACAAAAAAAAAAATATAATTTATATTGTGATCAAGTGATAAAATAATTAACAAGACTTCAATTTTGTGTGCCACGATTTTGCATCCAAAATTTGTTAATGTTACTAAAAATGTATTAATTTTTGCGGGGAATGGAAAACCCGTTATTAAATGGAAGACCCCATTTAAAAATGCAATTTCTGTTACACCTTCTCAACACATTTTCGAGGCTATAGTTAGATAAGTAAATACAAACAGATATTGCTATCAAGCTTTTAGTACTGATTAGCACAAATTGTTTGACATGCGAATTAGCATTAATTCATTTACTTAAGAGCGCATCGTAAGATTACTTTACAACATTTTCTTTCTTTCTTTTTTCTTCTTTTTTGAGCTGATCTCTTTGACACAATTTTGTAAGAGTTGAGATGCTTAATGTTTGTGGCTCTTATTACAGAAAACCTTGTGTTTTTTCCTATATAAATATTGTTTTGCATTGGCCCTTATCACATGCTCCATGCTCGTTAATTAAATAATTAATAATGAACAAGAAAATGCAATTTGTTGTTGATTTTAATCACTCATATGTAATATATATTATATATACATAATATATACACACAATAGGGCACAAATAGTGACTCACAAATTAGGTTGGACTATTATTAAATTAAGACGAGATCTCGAGAACACAACTTGACGCGCGCACCGTCGAAATCAATCTGAAAACTGGCGTTGAATTTTTCAAAACAGATTCGGTTTGGAAAACTGCAGCTGAGCGCTGAGATTAGCGTGAGTGTGTCTTTAATTGTGTCTGTGTGGGTGAGAGGGTGTTTGTGTGTGTGTGAGTGTGCGTAAGAGAGCGAAGATCAGCAGCAGCTTCACCCTATCAGAGGTGTTCGTTGATAATTTAAGAAGAGACAATTTTCGAAAGAAGCGCATGAAAAACTTCCCTTACTCTATCGCTTTTGTGTAAATGTGTGTGCGCGTGTGTGTGTGTGGAGGGCGAGGGAACAAATACAATACACTGCACACAAAACACGACTATAAAAAGATTACAATCAACTTTATTGCCTTCTTTTACAGCTCATTTTAAATAATCACTTTTAAAAACACATTTTTGATTTGATATTTAATGTTAAAGTTCTTCAAATTAAACATATTTATTTTATTATACTCATTTTCTGTCAGTGTAGCTGCAATGATATTATTTTTATTTTCATTAGGATCAATTTACACATGCAAAATACAATTTTTTTTTTTTTTCATTCCAAAGAATGATGCAATTCTTCAAATTAATTGCATTTATTTATTATTATTATATTCATTCTCTGTCAGTGTAGTTGCAGCTGTTATCTTTATTTCCGCATGCAGAAATTTATGTCATTTTTCTATTATTTTTGTTTGATTCTAATGATGTTGTTGACAGAAATTATTGTTTTAATCGATTTAAGTGACTTAAGCGCCAGACGCCTTATCAGTTGGCCAGTTAGTTGAAACTGGTATTGGGCTATAAAAACTCAACCATTTCGGTTTCAATCAGCTAAGCAGCAGAGCTGACTTTGAGAAACCTTTTGGTCTCTGCTTATTAAGAGAAATTCAAACTTAATGACACACTCATATTTCGTGTTTATTGAATATTTAGTTATTTTTGATAGAAAAAGCTGTTTTGTTTTAACAAGTGTGCATAGGTAAATGATTGTTTGTTGAAACAGGTTTATTTCGATTTCATTTAGTAGTTGTAAGTACACTCCCCCTTTGCCCGGCTCATGACGCAATGTTTCAAGATTAATAGCAAAAAATATTGTGGGGACGCTTTGCATTAATGTGCAACAACAACAACCACCTTTAATGGGCCCTCGAAAAACAACGGGACTTTTAGCATTTGTGCATAGATGAGTTCTTTCAGCTGCTCACAAAACAAAAACAGTGGCAATTTTTTGTTATTCTTCCAAAAGTACCAGTATTTTGGTGTCTTTGACAAGCTTTTAGCCGTTGCAGCTGTTTTGAATGCTTTAAGCTTAAGCTTTAAGCGGGCGAACGCGTAAAATTTAAGCAATTGCTACTTTTGTGCGTACTTTAACCCGAGAGTTGCCAGATCTATTTATAGACAAGTGTCGCTCAATCAAAGTGGTAATGACATCAATTGAAAACACAGCGAAATGGACGGATGACTGTGCGAGTGAGCGAGACAGCTGCCCGCCCAAAAGGGCAAGGCACTTTGCTTGAGATTGAGCTTTGAGATTGAGAAACTGGCACTAAATATATTTGTGAAGATCTGCGATTTTTGTGCTGATTGAGGCACAAAAGCGACAAGCAATCGCAAAATATAAATGTATATATATAAATAAAGATAACTCAATTGGACAGCGACTTGACGACTTGGCGACTTGAGAGGCAAAAAAAAGGAAACTTACGATTAGGCTTAATTAATATGTTGGACATATTTATGAAAATATATATATATAAAACAAAAACTGAACGCATTTCACGTTTGACTCTTTCTTATTATTATGGGTCATAATTTTATTAAGTGGTACTCAAGGTTGAGAATAGTTTGCTATAAGTAAAACTAATCGAGAACTATACTTAATTGCCATTTGTATAAAAAAAATGGAGCCAGGCAAAACAATGTTAATTATGCTGGTGGTTTCTCAATTGGTAAACTCCGGTTTTGGTTCTAGTACCGGAAGTGAACCTAGTGAAGTATAATTAATTGTTATCACCTACAATAATTGTGATAGTGTTTGTTAATATTAAAATGTGAAATAAAATAGTTCATCATCCTTGTGGAACTCAGTGACAACTCTCTCTGGCAGGTTCTGGCGAGAGCGCAAGGACTTGAGCTTTGCCACGCATTATGCGCTCTCACAAAAGCTCAGCTGAAAGCTTCTCTGTGAGCAATTTACCGCTGAATTGCGGTGGCTGCGAGTGCGAACGAATGTGTGAATATTTTTGTCCGAGTGAGTGAGTGAGTGTGAGTGGCTCATCTGCTCATTCAGCCATTCATTCGTGTCACATTTGTCGTGCAAGCTGCGTCTTCGAATTCAGTTTCATTTCCAGTTGTCGGTTGTTGTCGCTGTGACGTTCTCCGTTCTCCTCCGTGCTCTGTCGCCGTGCGCCGTTTTCACTTGCAAAAAGGACAAAAAAAGAACTGTATAAAAATACACACACACAATTGAAAATAAGACCAAAAATCTATTAAAAAAAAAATACAAAATTAGAATAAAACATAAAGTCAAGCAAATATTTGCTGAATTGTATTAAATAAGACAAAGGTGTAGAGTAAATTCAAATTTTGCAATTTAAGTAAAATGCAGTACATCTATGTGATTAGCGGGCTAATTTTGGCAATTGCCGTGCAGCAAGGTAAATACCAAAAAATAAAAAATAAAATAAATAAAATAACACACACACACACATACACAACAGTCCACGTCGGCCTCCCTTTTCTACACTCACAATTTCAATTGCCCGAAAAACAACCAAAAATCTAGAAGAGCGATTACGATTACATAATGCGTACGATGGAACGCCGAGGAGCAAATGCAGAGTGGAAGTTACAGCTGGACTGTGGGGTTTAGGGGTGGTATGCGATGGGCTGTGGTGGGGAGGGGCTTGCACTCAAACAGATACAGAGAGAGAGAGAGAGAAATAGAAAGGGTGGGAGAGAGAGAGAGAGGGGGAGGGGGGGGGGGGAGGGAGACAAACTCGATTTGACGCCTGTTTTGAGAGCCGGCGGCAATGGCGCCTTTTTGACCAGCAGAAATATCTTTGGGAGTCTACCCAGCTGGCAGACTGCCTGACACCAATTGCAGTTCCACAAGGCGTTTTCCTACACTTGAAAACAACACACGTAGAATTTAGCAAGTCTATTTGAAAAAAGAAGACTTTTCATCTTAAAAATTAGAAGTTAGATTTCAAAGAAAGAAGTAAAAATCTAAATTGAAGTCTTAATAAGTAGCAAAAAGAAGAAATTCGAATTGCATTGTATATTTATATGCACTTTAATAGCACTAATAATCTATTACTTATCTAACGATCTGCATTTCTACACGAAGAAAATATATTTCTTACAAATATTAAGTATTTTTGATATTAATATTTTAATAACTAAGTAATCACGAATTTATATATTATAAATATTTAATTTCTATGGTTTTTTTTCTAAGTGCATTTGACCTCTATTATTACCCTTCAAGTTATTTACTTTAAGAATAACCCAAAATCGATGTTGTAACTAATAAAAGTTTATATCTTAATTATACTAAGCTCGTTATCGCATTTTACGATTAGCATATACTATAACACAATTATGTGTATGTGTGTGTTTATGTGCGTGTGTGTATGAGGGTGTGCGTGTGTGTATGGGAATGTAGGACATGCGCACTCCTGCAATATTTATATATTTGTCCTGCCTTTCATTCGGTTAGCAGGCATGAATCCAAATGCATCAAAAACACCACTCCTCAGGGAAAAAAAAAAAAACACTTATACTCATATACACTTATACATATGTACATTTATACACACAAATGTACAACTAAAAACGATTATGATTTTTTCCAAGTGTAACTGGAAAGCAGAACATTCAGAATTGTATATTATTTGTCTATCAATTTGCACAGTGAGCAATTGATGCAATTTAAAACTTCAATTAACCATAATCAACTTTTATATAACGCAACAGTAAAAATCACATACAACTGTAAAAACTGCAACACAGTGTTGTGAAGTGAAAAACTTTACGATTTTTATATTTATTAAATCAATTGCATTCAATTTGCTCTTAATTCCATATTTATTATAATTGGCTAACTTTTAGGGGTATTAACTTTGGTTAAATGACAATTAGCTTTATAAATGTTATAATAATGATTTAATATAGGTAAAGCAATGAAGGAGTCTACATATAAGGTACTCGAGTATTATAAAACCAATGGAGTATCTTAAAAACCATATATAGATTAAGAATAGATAATATTCTGTTCTGCTTTCAAATACAAATTCCTCCAAATATGATCATTCAAATAGTATTCAAATTCAACTTCAAAATTCTGGTTTTCCAGATTAGTGTATTATATTAAGAAAAAAAGAAAAAGTAAACACCAAAGTCATTGCTCTGCTTCTTGCTCTATGGTTGGGGTAGTTTTTAGTACGATGTCTTACTTATTTGGCTCCATTGTTCGCTGGGGGCACTCCAAGTACAATGCTGCTAGCACTTTTGTCTGACTTATGTAACCCACTTTTTTCTTGGAGGGTATTTCTCAGTTTTGAGGGGATGAGCAAAAGCGACTGGCGACGAGTTATTGAAGTCCATTAGCACAAACCAAAGCAACTGCAGCTGGCGGAGGAGATTGGTTCTAATTAGTGGCTTAACAGCCAGGCACTAATGGAGGCGTCGCTACTCTAGTTCTATCTTCGGCATTGGAAACACACTCTGACTGACTGCCTGACGACAATGTGCCATTTTTGGCACAGCATGATACAAAAGCGCTTTTCAATTGCATAATACAAGCGAGAAGGGATTGGTCGAGTCAACTCGACTAGAAGATATCTCGAACATAAGGCTTTACTCTTTATGTTTATTTATGATATTTCAATAGATGATTAATATTATATCAAGGCAAATAAATTCGAAATTATCTTTCAATCGATTCTTATCGATTTTGTAAAAGCAGCGAAGTTATCGAACTTATTTAAATAGCAAATTTTGAGTCTCTCTCTATGGTTTCTTAGATCGTGACTAAATCGGCACAGCTATTGATCATGATCTAGAATATATATTACTTATGGCATAAATCTTTTAAAAATTTCCAAACGAAGTCAAGAACATCTTCTAAGCAAAAGTGCACTTTTCAAAAGCCTTTTTATAAGAAATAATGTCAAATTAAATAAAAATATATGCTAAATTATACCTGGAAGCAATGCGCTCTAAATTCAGAGCAACCAGTGAACATATATACATATGTATATGTATAAATAAATATGTGCACACATATATTGAATGAAATGGAATAATGCGAATCTCTTATCGCGCACGACCTTAAATTCAATTTAGCTAAGTCAACGTCTCAATCTCAATTTTCAGCTTAATATTTGTTTACACTTGCCTTTTTTGTAGTTTGTAGTTTTGTTGTTGTTCTTGTTGTTAAGCAATTAAGGTTAAGCGTCTGCGAGTGGCCCCAACTCGAGCATACATATGTGAAAATAATATTTATATATATAATGGAAACTTTTTCTTAATTGACTGCAGCTTATTAGACTTGGACGGGAAACAGAAACTGTTGCTAATGCAAAATTCTAATTTATTTATTTATTTGTATCTCTAACTGATTGCAGGCGTTGCCATCAAGTGTTTTGTGTGCAACAGTCATAAAGACGCCAACTGTGCGCTGGATATTCCACCCGAAAATTTGCTCAAGGACTGCCAGGAGGAGTATTCGACACGTGGCAAGGGATTGCCCACCTACTGTCGCAAGATCACACAGATCATTGAGTTCTCTGTGAATAGCCGTGAGTACAAATCATCGTTGATTTCACACTCAGAAAAAATATCGCAATGAATTTTCTTACTAGAAAATAATTTAAGAAAATATTTATATATATATATATATAAAAGAGCGATTTTCTAAAATTCTTGGCGATTTTTTTCCTGTGCAGTCTATGGGCCTAATAATAATGTTGTTCATCATGTTTGTAAATGTTTGCAGTGCCGCCAGATAGCCGTGTGATACGCACCTGCGGCTTCCAGAATCAAACATCGACCAATTATTGTTATCAGCGTGCCGGCTTTGGGGGCCGACAGGTTGTCTGCTCCTGTGATACGGACAATTGCAATGGGGCCGCCGCCCTGAGCGGCATCTCGTCCTTGGGCCTGCTGGCCACAGTTGGCCTCATCCTGGGCGCCTTCAAGTGGTTGCAGCGTTAAGCAAGCAACAACTACAACAACAACAACACCAACAGACACATACATTTGTTTTTCTTTACTTCTTCTTTTCCAATTTGATTATTGTTTTTCAATCCAAACCACACAAATTTGTTTTTCTGTTATGCTGTCGCTGAATTATTCCCAAAAGTAAAACTCTCTCATTACTCCTCAGCTGCTACAGTCTCTGGTAAGCATAACTTGAATAAAGGTTACATTTTATGACCCCATTGACCTCATTGAAATTCCTTTTTTGCAGTTGTGTTTTTTCTACGCAAAAAAAAAAACGTCTAAAGCTTTATAAAAACCAAAAACCAAAAATATTTAAAAACTCTTTGATTGTAAATAAAAAAAAGGAAACAAATTAAACAATTGGCCAATAAAAAAACATATTTCAAATAACATGAAAAGTATTATAAAAAAAAAAAATAATTAAAGACCTACCGCAGTTAATAACAGTATTTAAAGCCCCCACAATAAAAACTGATTAATTAAATAAATTAAAAAATTGTTATAACTAAGGCTAATAAAAATAATACAAAACAAAACACGACAAATATAAAAAAAAAAATCTTAGTAGTACATACATATAAAATAAATGTTAACACTTTTTGTCTGAGTTTATCTTTTCTTAATTTCATAAAAAAGAAACTTTAAAAAAAAAGTAAAAACAGCTAAACAAAAATTATTTAAAAATCAGCAAACGTGCTTGACAATTGCATAAATAGTGAAACAATTTCTTAGTCGAATTAATAATGATACAAAAGAGAACATAAATGTCATCAAGTCAAATTTCGTAACACTCCCCCCCCCCCCCCCAAAAAAGGGAAGAAACCAAACTTCTAGGTTAAGTTGAATACGCTTGAGGAACATCATCCGAGGGCAAGCGACAAACACGCCCCAAACACAGCAAAAACACTGAAAAAAATAAAAATAAAACTCACTCGTTGTAACCAACTGCCAAAAAAAAAATCGTTTTGAATATGAAGCCAACTATCATCTAACGCACAGAAAAACAGCTCGGCAACTGGAGCAGTGTAACAGAGATAGCCATACGCTGTAGAGGGAAACACTGAATAAGAAAAACGTTGTAGAAACCAAAAAGCCACAAAAAACCACTTTAAGTTCAAATTGTAACCCACAAAACGCAGGACAACAAATTTTCTAGAGACAAATTTACGTTAAGAATCCTCCTCTCTCTTTAATGCAATACAATTTTAAAATGTTTGACCGAAAAAAGAAAAACAATAAATATTATTAAAAAAATACATATTAATATAAATTTTTGACTTGTATATGAGCTAGCATTGGAATTGTGCTTATATTAAATACAGCGAACACCCGAAAAAATAGAATAGTTTGAGATATGTAACTATATCGTTCTACATTTGGAGTGATCACTGTACATGAACAACTACAATTATACAATAAAAGCGATTTGACATTTGTCTTTTTGTTCGTCCAAGACCAAATCCAAATTTAGATATCCGTGTGCACCACACGCTTGAGAGCGAGATAACAACGCTTGGATACCAACTCGTGGTAGCCAACTGGACCGCGTTCACAGTCGGCGCAGACGAGAAACTTGCGTCCATCGACGGTGTGTGAGAAGCCAATGTTCTCGAACGTCATCATATCGGCGACCAGCCAAAAGTGACCCAGTTTCTCTGTGTTCAGCGCATCGGGTTTGCTGTCTGTCTTCTGCACCATCAGCGGCACATCAATCTGGTTGAATTGTCGAGTGCGTTAGCAAACGGATTTAGTCATTTACTGTTTGCATTTCTACTCACTTCCTGCTCAGAGTAAGTGCCCTCCTTGGCTTTCAGCATAAGACTGTTGCAATATTGACAGCGCACATTTGTTTTATTGTGATTGTTTACGATTTGTTCGGCAAAATTTGATTCCTCTGTCATTTTTATTACTTTTATCCAGATTTCTTCTGTTGTTGTTCGGCAAAAAGCAAACTGCGTCTTCTTCTTCTGCCGGTGGTCAAAAAGCATCGATAACATTTTACTTGATTGCACTGTTATTAACAGCGATGACTGCTTCTTTAAATTTATTAACAGTAGTCTAATGCAATAGTTATCGAATTGAATTGAGAAAGCGATAATGTTTGGTGCCACACAATTTACAAATATGCCGTCAAAAAAGATTTGCTGTACTAATTCAAGAAAAAAACTAACTGCCAGCGTCACGAATATTTAGGTATAGTGTTTTTCAAACACATAAGAAGCGCACGCATCCAGTGAGTGTGCCCAAGCTATCCGAAACTTTTGAATATACGTTAGCCGTTAAGGTACGAAAAGCCGATATGTTAAATCGTCCTTGGGCCGATATATTTCGCACATCTCTACAATATTTTTTTTGGGAATATGTGCTTTGCGCCGTCGCCTTCGGCTCGTTACGGTTGCTGTTGGTGTCTGTTGTAAATATCATTTCGGTGAGCATTTTCTTGAATTTTTATTCCTTTAAACTGTGTGTGTTGCTATCCTTTGGTTTTTCATGTGCACTCAAAATCAATTCGAATCGTAGTCGAGTTGACGAGTAAAAGTACAGTTCGAAAAAGAAATCACCGAGAACAGCTGACAGAAAGCTAACGTCTAAAAAAAATTCTGCTAATTTTCTTTTTCGCTGTGTCATTTTTTTTTTGTTTCAGTTTTTTTTTTCTTGTTTTTGAGTTGTCTTGTAATATGAATTTCAACTATAATGCACTCAATTACCGTATGCCAATGCTGGCAATTGAGTCCCAGCAGCAGACGATGTACCAGCAAAACACCTACTTTGATCGCTCCCAAACGGCCTTCATTGTGCAGCAGTCGCAAATGTCCCAAAGCTCCTGGTCGATGTGTGTGCCTCCGTCGCTGCCGGTGCGTCCCCCACTAATGATGCCATGCAGTCCGAATTTCAGTGCCCAGTGGCAACTAACGCGTGCACAACATGCACCGTATCACGGTCGTTTCAGCTATATGCCGAATCGGCCGAATATCCAATTTTATGCATCTGGTTCGGGTAAGTTTTGGTCGTTAGTTGACTCTTTTTTTTTGCTTACTTTATATGCCCTGTACCTTGTATGTGCGTGACACAATTCTAAGCGAATGATAAATGACGGCCATTTTTAAAAGGTGTTGTGAAATGCCAAAATCAATTAATTTTTAATTAAATACATTTTCTATTGTTGTTTTTGTTTTCATAGCAAGAAATTAATGTTCGTGTAATCGAACAACCAATTTTTTTATTTGTTTTGGTTCACAGCCTCAATGACTGCCGATAGGCAAACATCAATTATGCAGCAACCGCATGGCGGCTTCTATATGCCACAGCAGCAACAACAACAAGCCCAAGGTGGTGGCGAGGGATCACAGCGTCCAACGAAGCCACAAACCCGGGATACGGCAAACCAAACGTATTCGATTGTCAAACGCTGTCGCGATGCAGCCACCCAAACCAATATCATCGAGGATGCGCCGCCTTTGGGCAAATACCAGCATCAGTCAACAAATACCGATGACGCGTAAGATTTAATTTAAAAAAATTAAAAATAATACTTAAATAAAAATAAACATATGAAGCAAGGAAAAGATTTAACACCCTGGGCAGTCCCCCTTCTATTGCAATTAGCGAATTTGAGACCAACAAAGACTGCGAAGTTTATAAATTCGTCTTTACATTTCATGTATGAAATTGTGAAGAATGAAAACTATATTTACTGTTTTTTTTTTTTTTTTTAGCGAACGAGTATCGGGCGACGTGCCGAAAACGCTAGAGAGCACTAATTTGCCAGCCGTACAGCAGGGCGATCGGCGCAATTCGGAGATAGTATTGCCGCAGCAGCGACTGAAGGATATAATACAAATTTCGCTGATGGGCAGCGATATTGCCGAACGTCTGTCTTTGGCGTATAGACTGCGTCCTTGCTTCAAGAAGATGGATACACTGTGCGCCCGACTCAAACAGGATCTGTTGCGTCCGAATGGTGTGCTGCCCAATATTAATTCACAGGGTATCGCCTGGGCCGTTAAGGATTTCATCTTCGTTTTCACACGCATCATTAACTCTTGGATTATACTCAAGGGTTATATTTATAATACACCACCGGGCCTAGATAAAGTCAAGGATGAACTACCGATCGGTTTTATGACTGCCTTCGATTTATGGCAGATTTGCACATTAACATTTTCCGGTTTTCTCATCCAGTCGTTCATCAATCTCAACACCATGCTGCAGAAGCAGAAGAACAGTTTCGGCAAGAAAAACAATAACTACAACACTAAAAACAACAACAATAACACCAACCATAGCAGCAGCAATGAGGACACCAGCGATTCCATGTCGAGTAATAAAACCCATGATGAGACAGATGGATCACAAGTGGGACCCGGCGCCTCCAGCACACCCTACAAAAATCCCCAGTCATTGGTTGGAGAACCAACACAAACAGCAACGGATGGTATACCCACAGATCTGAAGTATATGTACACCATGGTCAAGGATTCGGAAGAGGCGCAACGTTCTGTGAACGCAAATGGCACATATCTCAAGACTGGCACCTATACGCCCCTCAAGAAGGATGGCAAGCTGTCATTGACGCCATCGTCCATAGCAAAAATATTGCCCAATGCCTCCATAAAAAGCAATAACATTCAACTGACACCCAAACCAAAATGCATTACACGACCGATGGAATCGACATTTACCTTACAATCTAGGCAGAAAAATGTTAAACCCTGTACAACCGTGAGCATATCGCCCAGAGAGATGAGTTTCCTGTTGTACGAGCTGAGCGGGCATATCATGCAGCTGACGACTATCGATAAATTCTTCAATAAGCAATTCACATTCAACTATGTGAGTTTTGTCCCTGCACAGCTCTAGTTATTTAAATTTCTAATATACTGTTATCGAGCTCATATCTATAGTTAAATTTGGGTATCCATAGACAAAAAAAGAAGAGCATTCTAGAATTAATTGTAAACTAAACTTTTGTTTTCTAACTCCAAAAGACATTTCGGTTACAGCCTTGTCAAAAATCTTTGAGTAATCCGAAAATTGCAAAATACTATACCATCTGATGTATGGTATAGTTAATTTTAAAGTACCATACCATCTGATATGCATAGTTGAATTTTGAGCTTTCTCTTTATACACCAGTTAAAATTTCTGAATAATCCCACAATTTTTAAATATCGTAGCATTAATCTTATGAAACTGCATTTTAGTATCAAAATTGCAAATCTTTATGCAGGAAATATCATTATAAAATGTTAATGAATTTAAATCTTATTTACCGTTTAGTATATTTTACTTTCTAACTGTTTTTAATATATTTTGAACTATTTCAGTTTCGGGATTTCTACTATCGTTGTCAGCAACAGTTTACCGATGTGCGCACCATAATCGTGAAGTGTGAAAGTGCTTCCTATAATCATATCAATCAGGCCATACACGATTTGAGACGCATCGTTTATTTGGTTAGCAAAGATCTAGAGGTATTAACGCTACTCGGTGTAGATAAAAATACACTTTACACATATCTTTTGTTATCTTTCGCTAATTTAAAGCTGCCGGACTTTCGAGCGCTTCCAATTGCCAGGTATTAGAAAGAGTTTGCCATTATATGGACTAATGTACACTAATAACTGGTCTCATCGGGCACTAATCTCATATACTAATCTCACATACTAAAACCCATACCAACTAATTAACCTCCCACAATATGCATCAATTAATACCATATCATAATTCAGAATCGGCATGCCGAATTTAATCTCATATATATTCGATTGTATTTATAAACCGTTTACGTTCTTGACAGGATCATACCAACATGGAGTTACGTCTATATGCGGCTCTCTATGAGCGCTCGATCATCAATATGCTGGCCAAGCCGCCCTTTCGATTCCATCAGTTTCTGCACATTACTGGCATGCCCGGCGAGGAGCTTTACTATTAGATATATATACACACATTATTATTAATTTTTTTTTATGAACTTCTTGGAAGAATTTTGCAAAACACAGCAATAATCACTGCTTCCACAAATAGGTTTTCATTTTTTTGATATTTATTGAGATGCTAAAAGTTACATAAATATACCTTGCTCGTTAACAGTGCTTATCTTATGATGATTGATCAAAGTCATAGATATATAAAGCATATCATTGCACAATCCTGTTGAACTGACTCTAGTATTTTCTCAATTTTTTCCAAACTTTTTATGCAAGCGGAAAGTTTTCAAATACAACAGTTATGTGACCCTAAAAATAGTTATAACTATAAAAAACAAAAAAAAAACCGAAAAGAAATAGTAATATAATTATTGTATCTGATCGATTTGTCGCATATTAAATCATGTATTATCTATATATATAATATATATATATATTTTTTTTGCATATAATCAAAAACTAACAACTAAACATACACATTAACAATTGTAAAGCAATAAATACGCCAGATGCAAAATCCATCCTATACACACAAATATGCTTAATCTATCCTAGCAAAGTCCTGCACACTGATGTCCTGCGCCCGCAGCATGCCATGGAATACAGAGCCCGTATCGTTGGCCAACTCCTGCGGTTTGCCCTGCTCACAAATCCGGCCATCGTCCAGCACAATTATGCGATCCATGGCCTGCAAGCCGCGCAGTCGATGTGCAATAAAGATCAGGGTGCAACTTTTGAAGGCGTTGCGCAATGCCTGCTGCATGCACAGATCGGACTCATCGTCCAACGACGAGGTGCCCTCATCAATGCAAACGACCTTGGCATTCTTGAGCAGCGCCCGCGCCAAACACAACAACTGTCGCTGTCCGACAGACAAATTGTTACCGCCACGATCGACACGCCCATCGAGACCGCCCAGCTGCTGCACGAGTAGCGTCGCCGCCGCCGAATTCTTGATGGAATGCCAAATCTCCGAGTCATAGTACTGATGACGTGGATCCAGATTTTCCCGAACGGTGCCTGCAAAGCGACAGCAGATTTGTTTAAGTTGGGCATATTTAAAAGATACACCACGAGGCTTACCGTTGAAGAGGAATGGCTCCTGGGTGATGACGCCGATGCGTTCTCGCAGCAGGCTCAGCTGCAGCGTCTTCAGATTCATCTGATCCAGGTAGATGTCGCCCTGGGCCAAGGGTGTAACGCGCAACAATGCAGCCAGCACCGAGCTCTTCCCAGCGCCAGTGCGTCCCACGATGCCAATGCGCTCGAATGCCTCCGTCTCGAAACTAATGCCCCGCAGTGCCGGCGATAAATGTTCGCGATAGATGAGCTGCACATTCCTAAAACTGAGCACACCCTGGGTGGGCCAGCCAAAATGGGGCTCGGCACTACCCTCGGCATTATGCTCCGGTTCCAGTTGCAGATACTGATTCACACGCTCCACGGCGACCAGTTCCTGTTCCGTTTCGGCGACGGCATGGAGCAGGCCACTTAACTGACCCGTTATGGACAAAGCATACGATATGCAGAGCCCTACCAGTCCAGGATTTGTTGTGTGCGCCGCTGTTAGGGCTGCAAGGAAACCAGTGCCACCCACCAGCAGGCAGCCGAGCAACTGCAGACGCAACGAGAGCCACTGTTGAGCCGCCGATGCCGATAATTGCGCCTTTGTGCTCTCCTCCAGCTTGGCCTGAAAGTCACGCTGGAAACGTGCACTCGCCCGCATGCTGCGTATCGTCGACAGGCCCAGCAACGTCTCCTGGAAGTGCGAGTAAAGCGGCGACATTGTATTGCTCGACAAGCGTTTAATGTCCCGCGAGGCATGGCGATAACGCTGCTGCAGATTTAAATAGATGGGCACCATTGGAATGATGATGACCACCAGCCAGGGCATGGCATACAGGCTGACGCCCAGTGCGCCCACCAAACCGACGAGCTGGGCCAGCAATATGTTCAGTGTAAAGGGCAGCGAATCATCCACGGTGTCCGTGTCCGAGGAGAAACGATTCTGTATGCGGCCCAGCGAGGTCACATCGAAGAAACTGAACGTGGCCTGCAAAAATGGAAATTGATAATAAGTAATTAAGTCACATTAAGCAATTAGTTCCACTCACGGACATGACCCGCTTGAGCAGTTGCTCGTGCATGAAGATTGCCGCCTTGATGCCCGCATAGGCAAAGAGAAAGGCACGGGCGAGCGTCACCAGCGAATTGCTGATGGCAATTGCCGCAAAGATGCCCAAATAGTAGCCAGTTGTGTGGGTATCATTATTGACAGCCAGACCCGGCCGGATGAGCTGATGCTGGAGCGTTGTATCGTTCGTATGACCATCGAGCGTTGTCTCGGTGACCCAGTGGGCCAGCCAAGCATCGCTCAGATTCCGTGTCAGCTGCATCAGCAGCACGGACAGCAGCACAGTCACGGCGAGCGGACTACTAACAGCACGCCAATAGCAGGAGAATACATTGCCGGCAAGATGTCCATATTCTCGCGACTCCTCCTCCAGAACACTATCAGCGCGCTGTTCCGCCTTATCCTCATCATTGGCGGGCTTATCCCTCAAGAGATCGATGGAGCAGCGACGCTTCAGCGCCTGCACTTCATCACTTGGCATCTCCTCATTCTCCTCATCCTCACTGAGATCAATGCTCTCGGTCATGTAGTTACTGGTGCGCATCTGGCCATCCTGCACGTGTAGTATCATATTGGCATGGAAAAAGAGCTGTGTGCTCCGCGTCACCACAATCCGTGTCTTCTGCTTCAGCAAACCGAGCAGACAATGACGGATTATGTGCTTGGATACGTGTGCATCCAGAGCAGAGAGCACATCATCCAGCAGATAAACTGTAAGTGCACAAAATGAGAGGAGGAAATAACAGTAATGCCCAACTTGCAATGTGTATAAGAGGCGTCTGTTTCAAATGGGCACTACTTACTCTTCTTATCCTGGTAGACGGCACGAGCCAAAGCGACTCGAGCCCGCTGTCCGCCGGAGAGAGTGCCGCCGTTCTCGCCGACACCAATGAGATCGCCACCCAGCGTGCGGATGTCATCGTTGAGGGCGCAGGCATGGAGCACCGTTCTGTACCACTGCTCATCGAAGTGGCTGCCCCAAACGATGTTGTCGCGAATGGTGGCCCGTTGCAGCCACGGCGTCTGCGGCACATAGCCAAAACCGGTAGTTAGATCCTGGATACAGACCTCACCTTCAAGGCAGCGCAGCTCGGCAATGATGGCCTTGAGGAAGGTGCTCTTACCACCACCGACGGGTCCCTCAATGCAGATCAGTTGACCCGCCCAAAAGTTAATATTAATCTCACGCAAACGGAACTGCGAGACAGTTGCTGTTGTTGTTGTGGTGCTGTTGGTGTCGCTTTCCTGGTGCTCCTGGTCGTGCATGAAGGTGGCGCCAGTCATTTGCAGCACGGTCGCTTTATCATCGCCTGTTGTTGAGCGCATAATGGGATTATAATAGCTGGAATAATCCAGATTCGGTTCATCCATCAGCTGTTGGACGCGTCGCAACGAGACCCATGCCTCAATCAGCCCGTTGAGAACCCAGGGAAAAGCATTCAATGGTCCAATGAGCATATAGAGCAATGCAACGCTTGTGTATGTTGTCGAGGCCAGCAGGGGTTTGCCCAGCAGCACAGACATGCCAAAGGTAAGCAGGCACATGAGGACTGGCGTCGTTGCCCAGAAATAAACACACATGGCATCCAGATATTTGCGCTTCGAGAGAAATTTGAGTTCCGTTTGACGCAACTGGCGGATTTTCGTGATGAATATGGGCTCCCAGGCATTGGTCTTGATCTGTTTGGCGCCACGCATTGTTTCCGTTGTGGCCGACAAGCGAGCATCTTTCGCCGTCATCAAGCCCAGCGAATAGACGCCAATGCGTTTGGCCAACCAACGATTGATGGGTATCAGCATGGCAGCGAATCCAACGCCAGCCAAAAATGCCGCACCCAACTGCACGTAGAGCAGATACAGCGTGACAAACAGCTTGAAGGGTATGCTCCAAAAGGAATGGAAACTAATGCACGAGTGGACAATGCGATCCGCATCTGTGGACATTAAGTTGGCCACTTCTGGTCGGGATTCACGGACGCCGCGTGCCTCGAGTGCCTTGCGATAGATGCTATTGACGACTCCGGCTCGCATTTTCATGCTGACCATTGACATGCGCCAATCAAAATGGCAGCCACACAGCGCCGACAACAAAGTGCTGCCAAATAAACCGAGTGCATAATAATAGGCAAGATTATCCTGTGGCTTGTCCTTATCCGCTGCATTGCTATCCTGCTGCAGCAGTCCGCCCAGCAGCAGCGGACCCGCAAAGCTGCTAATGTCCGCCACCAGACGCAGCAAGCCAATCAAATAGAACTCGAATCCAAAGCACTTGTGCAATGCACGGAGCAAGCTCTGTGTTTGCGACAACGCCAAATGCGTTCGATCACTTAACCGACTGATATTCAACGCATCTGGCAGATCGAAGAGATCATCGATGCGGCGCAATTTGCCAACGACTCCTTTGTTGATCAAAGGCTTCACCCAGTGGAAAACGAAACGTGACGGCCAACTGGCCTCGTCTTGTGCATGACCCAGCACAGCCTCGTTTAGATCAAAGTCAAAGTAGGTATAACGATTCGTAAGCAGTGCCTCCTGTTCCCGTTGCTCCCTATTCACAGCCATGGCGGCGGAGGAGAGTACGGCATTGCCATGCGGCAGCAATGTGAGCCCATAGCTGAAATCACAAAGCAGGGTGACAAGGCTCCAGGGCCACCACTCAAACTGGAGGCTGGTGCGCAACCAAATCCCGTCCAACACCACAACAGTCAGCCACATTACGTTGATCAGCAGGCCCCCGCGATGGCTCAGCGTTCCATATTGACGTGCCGTCACCAAGTAACCTAAAACAGAGGAATCATTTATCAGTTATATTTGTACCATATAAATAATCGTAATTTTATAAGAATACTATTATAGACATTTAAAATTGAGTTCTTAATGATAGAAAATGAGGACTCTGAATTGATTAAATGACAAAGTCTGTTGTAATTATTAAAGAGATAAAGTTTATGATAGGAATAATTAGTCAAGAGAAAGAAATAACTGGTAGGCCGAGGAAGGAACCGGACAATTAAATTGGCTCAACAAATGCACCACAACCGATTTCACCAGTAAGCAGTAATTTAACTCTGGGTACGTTTGCTTATCTAATTAACACACATACATAATAAATAAAAGTAACAAAACAAAAACTCACTTACCACAGTGAACTATCCACATGATGCACTCGGCGCTGACGACCAGAACATCGGCGGCATGTAAGTCGATGCCTTTGTGATGAAATGCAAATACCTTTAATACGGGTAACAAGGCCAAAATAATACTAATTCCGGTGCGCAGTGACAGCATTTGCAATTGGAGCGCATTGCGAGTGATTTGATATCGCTGATCACCGAAATTGTAGGCGGATATTATTGCAAAAATTGTGTAAACAGGCAGCTGGAGCACTGTTTCCTGAAAACAGGGCAACAGATCGTTTGTATCGTTGGCGAACGGTTTGATTCCTGTCGGACAGTAGTGTGTCCAATTCCATGTCAAATTCCAATCAATGTCCGACATGGTTTCCACTTAGTTAATTAGCTGTTTAGCGTAGCCCGACGTATGCAACAAGGGGACTTTTTCGATTTTTCACTCCAATTTGGTTCTTAGTCATCGTTTGCTATCTCAGCATAGTAGACAGTGGCGGGAGTGGCCGCAAGTATATGATAAATACTTATTGCGCGAAGTCGTTTATTATTACTGATTAGCTGTCGCCGCTCTTGTTTATAACTAACCAATAAACAGCTGATGCATAAACAGCTGCAACGTACACACTTGAATGGCAACGGCAATCGAACTGTATTATAATTCTCGCGGTGAATGGCATTTTGTTATAAAATACAAACAAAATCCATTATTTTTAAATATATCGATACTATCGATATTCTGGGATCATCGATCCGGCCAATGAGCGTTATTTTGTGGACTACGAGAATCCAAATCGGTGAGTATGAATTCACAACTCGCTTGCTTCCTGCCACTGGACAGGTGGACATGCCCGTCAAGCTGATGCCGGCCGAGCAGTTGCAGTAGTTTTTATATGTTTTTATACTGACATTAAGAACAGCAAAATGAATTCCTGTTGAGAACACATTTATCAATCTGCATTTTCCAATTGTTTTAACAATCTTTACCAAACAGTATAATTTATTGTTCTTTTCTTTATGAACTATTAACAACATTTGTATGCATTTTATTAAACCTACACTTGCAGCAGAATACAAAATAAGGATATAAACAATAGGAAACTTGACTGGTTGAAAGTGTTTACCACAGATATTCCTCATATTGTGCACAATTAAACAAAAATAAACATAAATATACAATTTATAAAAATCTTAATATTTGCGTTAAGCATTGCCAGATCCCTGCTGACGGAGTAGAAGCTCCACTTGCGCCTCGAGCAAATCGTTCTCCTGCAGCATTGCATTGAATTCGTTCATCACGCGATCGCTTCGCAGCAGCAGCTCGAGGGCATCATGTACATATTTGATGGGTTCCTGTTGCTGAAACCAGTATTTTGAGATCTCGGTAAGTAGAAGACACCTGGTTCGCTCATCCGACGATTTAAGTTCGCTTTCCAACTTGGCGAAACGATCATCCATCCGCTGCCGTTCGGTCTGTTCCTTGTGCTGCTCTCCATCCAGCTGGACACGATCTTCGCCATTCGAGGACACATTGCTGGATGTTGTTGGCAGCAATTGCTGCAATTGCAAAGTCGCTGCCTGAGATGCTGTAGCAGCCACATGATGTGGTGTACTGTTCCGACTGGATGGTAGCATGCGCAGGCGTTGCTTTTGTTCCATATCCGCCATCTGTGGATACTCCTTGTCGCTGCCAACGCTATCATTCTCCACTGAACTATGCTCCTCGATCTCGGCAATACTCTTCAGCTTGGCATCCCCCGAAATATTACTCCGATCTTCCAATGGTCCGCTTACCGTTTCTGTAAAATATTTAAACTCTGTTTTAAATACAAGATAATAAGGTGGAGTCTACGTATAAGTCCTCAATATCTATACAAAACTCTTACAGGTATCCCATCTTATTGGAACTACTCACGTTGTAGCGAATCATCTGTGGAGCTAGCAGCGCTATCCAAGGAGCTGAGACCAAAACCGTTCTGATAAGTGGTCTGTCGCTGTTCCTTCGATTGTAACGACTCCCAATCGAAGCTATCACGCGTCGATTGCATTGTCTTTGTCACCTGCGTGGACATGCGATTCAAGCCATTTGGTCTTTGTGCATCCAAGAAATCACAAAACGAATCACGCGTCTGGCGAGCTGCTTTCGGTGTTGCCAAAAAGTCCAACTGCTGCTGGGTCATTAGCAAATTGGCGGATATCGATTTGCGTAGCTCGTCATGAGGCATCGGCTCCACTTGAACAGCCTTGCCGCCACCCACATCCATGGTCACATTATTTGAGCTACTGGAGCTGCTGCTCTGTTGCTCCTCCGTCGGCGTTGGCACAAAGGCGCATCGAGTGACGGCGCTGAAAGCAAATTGTCAGATCACTTGTAATATTGTGTACAATCATCCTCCTACCTGCCATCATGAACGGAACGCACTGCCAGCGGTGCCTTGGTGTTGCGCATATCATAGGAAACAAGCTCACCCTTCAGGTTGCCGGCACAGAAGTAGGTGCCGCAATCGCTCAATGCCACCGTGGACATTGGATGCGTGTAGTTCAAACGACCCGACGGCGCCTGCGCCTTGTTGCGTCGTATGTCGAATATGTTGATCCTGCAATCGTAGCCAACGCTGACCAACAACGAAGGTTGCCCACTGCACATGCTCACATCCCGACACGGTGCATCGTGTGCATCCTCCAGGTGGAAGATAGAGCGCTTCGCTTGGACATCATATACGCTTACAGTGCCCTTAAAGGAGGCAATGCCCAAGTGGAAACGCTTACTGGGATGAAAGCGTGCTAGAGTTGAGCTGTAGTAAAAGGCTTGGTAATATATAAATTATATAAAATACAAAATACCATTTCTACTCACTGGTCATCAATTCTTATCGATTCCATCTTCTGTCTAGTTCTGGTGCCATAGATGTTGATCTGGCCACCTTCGAGCACCGAGGCAATGTAATCATCCGTGCAGTTGTAGTCCATATAGAGCACCGTACTGGACGACGGATCCGCCTGATAGCTGTGTATCAGTTGAGCGGTGCTGAAATTAAACAGCTTCACAAGTCCACTCGATTGTCCAATGGCAATTTGATTGATCGCAGTTTTCGCACAGCACACCGAATAGGCATTCTCAATGGTCAATTTCCTTACTCGCTGTATTTCGGGAACTAAACATGAAAGCCATTATTAATTATTCATTATTTATCTGCACTTCGCTTTACCATTTTCCTGTTTTTCCTTAATGCGCATTACAGTCAAGCCCGCCTTTTTGTCCACCTCCACAAAGACGCGACGCTGTGCGTTGAACTGAAAGTCTGTTGCTTCGCCATTGGCGTGTAGAAATGTTGACTTCGTTTCCAGATCAGCAAAATCTGATAGCACTGTCTTCAGCGACGTTGAAACTATATACATTTTAATTATGTTTTTTGGTCCTCTAATTTAATTCAAACGCTCGTGCGAATGCGTAGTATAGAAGCGGCTACTTCGCAGTGACTGTCAATTACAATATTCCCCATCGTAGAGTTGCCAGATGATGAAAATGATTCCATGGGATAGCGGCCGATTTCCTTTAAATAATTTAAGCTAATGTTCATGCTAATACCAAAATAAATAAAAGTTATAAAACGAAGTCTGCCGGATGGGCGCGGTACTTTGAGACATTTGTCGACAATTATTCAAGATTATATTTTGCGTATTTTTGTAAATTCACGAAAAGGACTTTGCAGAGTTTGCCGGAAGGCCATGCAGCAACAAGTTGAAAGCGATAACGTGAGCCGTGAATTCAATCAATTCTTATCGGAAAACGGCATAACAGAGCACAGAGTACACCCCGCAACAGAATGGCGTTGCAGAACGTGCAAATCGGACACTGGTCGAAATGCCCCGGAGTCTGTTGATAAATTCTGGTGCGAAAGAAGATCTATGCGGAGAGGCATTACAGACTGCGGCCTATCTGCGCAATATGCCGGATACAAAAACGTTGATAAGCAAGACGTCGTATAAGGTGTGGACCGGAAAAAGCTAACCGTGTCACTAAATAAATGCCAGCAAAATAACTTCAGGCCGAAATAGAGCGTATCGGTCGGTTATGTTGTCCGTAATCCGAAAAGGTGATCGAAAGCAGAAATGTTATGTTCATGGAATAAGGTATTGCAATGGTCAGCATCAATACAGATGGCAATTCAAGCACTTGAGGCAAATAATGCCTAGAAACTTGCAGATTCGCCAGAGGGCAAAATAATAATTGCCTGAAAATTGTAGATAAGTTAATCCTGCATCAAATAGATAATAAATATGCGGAAATATTCGTTAGAGCTGAAACAAAATGGCCGCCTGCAACAAAATACTCACAGCAGCTGCTGAGCCTGCCAATGTATGCTTAATAATTAAGGTAACATTAATATTTTATTTTTTATTCAATAAATGCTTGAAGCATCGGCAGATTTATCGCCCTTCATTTCCTTATCGCTGGTTAATTGCTTCAGTTGCTGCTTGAGCATCTCGTTTTTCTTCTTCACAGCAAAATACTTGATTGCAAAGTGATCTTTTTGCAGCAGCTGATTTAGGGCTTCATATGTTTCCTGTGTGTTCTCCAGCTGCTGATTCCAGTATTTGGCGACCCAACAGAATATGGTAAATCTGGATTTCTCAGCTGACCATTTTAGTTCACTTTCCAGTTTAGCGAAACGATCATCCAGCAGGTCGTTTGCCTCAGCCTGATCTATGCGCAGTTCGTCCTGCTCCTCTGCACGCTCCTTACCCGGCGATGTATTCGAAGACACGTTGCTGGGTGTCTTCGGCTGCGATGCCGATAGCTCCATATCCGCCAACTGTGGATTCGCTTTATCACTGCCAGTGCTGCTGCTTGATGCCGAATAGTTGACCGATTGCTCAACCAATAACTCATCCGCCTCAGCTATTCTCTTCAATTTGGCATCTACCGAAATATTATTGCCATCTTGCAAAGGGCCGCTGAGTGGTTCTGCAACAGATTTTAGCTGTATTTCTTTTTGAACACCCAAAGAAGGTAATCTAGTTTTGTCACGGATACAACTCCCAACTCAAGAGTTTGTTTTTAAAGTACTCACGTTGCAACGAATCAACTGTGGAGCTAGCAGCGCTATCCAAGGAGCTGAGACCAAAACCGTTCTGATAAATAGTCTGTCTCAGTTCGTCATTATTTGGCTTCGATTTCAACGACTCCCAATCGAAGCTATCACGCGTCGATTGCATTGTCTTTGTCACCTGCGTGGACATGCGATTCAAGCCATTTGGTCTTTGTGCATCCAAGAAATCACAAAACGAATCACGCGTCTGGCGAGCTGCTTGCGGTGTTGCCAAAAAGTCCAACTGCTGCTGGGTCATTAGCAAATTGGCGGATATCGATTTGCGTAGCTCGTCATGAGGCAGCGGCTCCACTTGAACAGTCTTGCCGCCACCCACATCCATGGTCACATTATTTGAGCTACTGGAGCTGCTGCTCTGCTGCTCCTCCGTCGGCATTGGCACAAAGGCGCATCGAGTGACAGCGCTGAAAGCAAATTGTCAGATCACTTGTAATATTGCGTACAATCATCCTCCTACCTGCCATCATGAACGGAGCGCACTGCCAGCGGAGCCTTGGTGTTGCGCATATCATAGGAAACAAGCTCACCCTTCAGGTTGCCGGCACAGAAGTAGGTGCCGCAATCGCTCAATGCCACCGTGGACATTGGATGCGTGTAGTTCAAACGACCCGACGGCGCCTGCGCCTTGTTGCGTCGTATGTCGAATATGTTGATCCTGCAATCGTAGCCAACGCTGACCAACAACGAAGGTTGCCCACTGCACATGCTCACATCCCGACACGGTGCATCGTGTGCATCCTCCAGGTGGAAGATAGAGCGCTTCGCTTGGACATCATATACGCTTACAGTGCCCTTAAAGGAGGCAATGCCCAAGTGGAAACGCTTACTGGGATGAAAGCGTGCTAGAGTTGAGCTGTAGTAAAAGGCTTGGTAATACATAAATTATATAAAATACAAAATACCATTTCTACTCACTGGTCATCAATTCTTATCGATTCCATCTTCTGTCTAGTTCTGGTGCCATAGATGTTGATCTGGCCACCTTCGAGCACCGCTGCAATGTAATCATCCGTGCAGTTGTAGTCCACACAGAGCACCGTACTCGACGACGGATCCGCCTGATAGCTGTGAATCAGCCGAGCGGTGCGGAAATTAAACAGCTTCACAAATCCACTCGATTGTCCAATGGCAATTTGATTGACCGCAGTTTTCGCACAGCACACCGAATAGGCATTCTCAATGGTCAATTTCCTTGCTCGCTGTAATTCGGGAACTAAACATGAAAGCCATTATTAATTATTCATTATTTATCTGCACTTCGCTTTACCATTTTCCTGTTTATCCCTAATGCGCACTACAGTCAAGCCCGCCTTTTTGTCCACCTCCACAAAGACGCGACGCTGTGCGTTGAACTGAAAGTCTGTTGCTTCGCCATTGGCGTGTAGCAATGTCGACTTCGTTTCCAGATCAGAAAACTGTGATAGCACTGTCTTCTTAGACGTTGAAACTATATGCATTTTAATTAAATTTTCTGATTTTCTAATTCAAATCAAACTCATCTGGGAATGCGCAGTTGAATGCGGCAAATTCGCTGTGAGTGCCAACTCCGAGTTATAGAGTTGCCAGATCGCTTCGAATGTTTTCATCGGCTAGCAACAAATTTAGTTTGCTGTTTGAAATTTATTGGCCTACGCAGTTTTAATTTTGCCACACTTTACAAACTCAAATTCTCAAAATTCATATACAACTCGAAAAAACAAATTACAGTTGCATAATTTTTTCCTGTGTAAATCGATAGTTATTAAGTAGATAATCAAGTAATTAACTCAATGGTTTCTTTACATATATATATAGCGTATAAAACAAAAATACTGAAAAATGAATGAAACTGTAAAGTTTTTGATAATCCTAAAATATGCATACAGTCACTAAGCAGACAACACTACTATCCTCATCATTTGAGTCATCAAGTCATCATTTGACTTCGCCACCAGCGAGAAGCATAGGGATCATTTTAAAATAAGCTGCTTAATGTTTAGCGTCAATTGTTGTTGCGTAGTTTGCATAAATAAATAATATTTACAAGTTTTGAAATTTGTAACACGACAATCTACTCCATGCTCCCGGTGATTCTCCCCTCCATACAACTTACTCGCAACTCATAATAAGTCTTTACAATTTATTAACAAGCATTATTTGCGTTACATAGGTAGTCACAAAGTATACCGCTAGGTGGCGACATAATTTCCAAACGGCAATTCAATTTTGAATTTGAATTAGGAATATTGACAAATTTTGTATGTCGAGACAATGATACCCTGTTTTAGATTTTCACCATGCATTTTGTGTGCTGTGGTTATAAAATTGCTGAACAGTGAAACCACCCATCTTTACGAAAGGTTACACATCAGGTCCAAAAACTATAAAATTGAAAATCGAGTGCCAGCTCGCGCACATAAATACAAGGATAGTGTTGCTGCTATCTTCGCATACAGTAGCAATATAGCTTATTATAGCACACATTCATAGCCTATTAGGGTCTACTAGAAAAGGCAGACTGGGCTCTGCTGGGACCCAGGCTCTTAAAAAAAACCTAATGCACTTTTTTGTCGATTTGACGCCTCTATGTATTGTCTGCTTAGTGATATAAGGCTTATATATTGCGTATATTAGCTGCGTATAAAGCCAGCTATGAGGCCATCGCGTTTCTTTTGAGCCGCTGATGTGTGTTTCCAATTGACCATTCCGTGCTCCTCGAAGACCACACTATTTTGATTATCTGGCAGCATATCAAAGTCCAAAGTTGCATCTTCAATTGGCTCACCGCAGTCCAATATAAAGTTGTGCAGCATGCAGGCGGCCGATATCACAATTATGCCCAGCTCCATGGTGCCAACATCCAAAGATGCCAGACGTCGAAAACGTGACAATAGCGCCGCAAAAGCGCGCTCAGCCGGCGCATTCCACAAGTGCACCGCTTGATTGTAGCGTATGTGGCAGGGAGTCAGTTTGCCATTGTTATCCCCACATGGTGTCATCAGATTGAGTAGCAGCGGATACATCATTTCACCAACGAGATGCTTATGCGGCGGCATCAGTGGCGCCTCCACGTCAATCAGTCGCAGGAAGAGATCACTCTTGAGCATCACACACTGCTCATTGTCAGGCGCATCGACGTGCACATCCAAGAAACGACTGCGTTCATCACACACCACCTGCACGGCCAACCACGAATAGTGCAGATGACCGTTGTGCTCGCGTACAGGCAGCTTCAATTGGATGCGGCACTGATCGATGACGCCCACAACGCCGGGCAGTTTACTAATGCCACTGCCACCGCACACATTATCCGCCGGCCACTTCACATAGTGTGGAAGCAGCGCCGCAAAGGCGGAGGTGACCCAACGAAAAATCTCATGGCCGGAGCTCTTTGATATGGCAAAATGATCGCCAACCTCGCGAAATGATTTTCTGCGAATGTTTTTAGTTTAGGAAAAGTAAAGAAAATTTTAAATAAGCGAATCAAATGCATACTCGCCACTGAGCAGGGTTAATGTGTACAAAAGTTTCTCGGGCAACGAAACTCCGCCAATTGGTTGATGCTGTGTTCTTCCGGCTATTGCATTCCCAACAACCTGTACCAGCGTCTGTTGGCAAAATTGTACTATTATAATTATTGTATATTTAGTTAATTTGTAATCACCTCGAAACTGCTACGGTGCATTCGGAATTGCTCCTTGAACTGATCATCTTGGTAACGCGGCATGGATGCAATTTTATCCTCTGCCCCTGTTTCTTTGCTCTTCGCCTTAACTGTTGTAGCTAGGACACCAATTGAACTTTCAGCGGTGACCAGTCGTACCGCTTCGGCCAGTTGAGGACCTAGGCCCTCATCCAGGAAAAAGTTCACCATAAACGCTCTGTCGGCGCGTGTATTCATCTTCTGTGGTAAACAAAAAATTAAACTATTCTCGCAGTAACAGCTGTTAGCATGCAAATGCTTTAACATTTTCCTAATCGTGCCAAATGAGCCAGTTCCATAATATTCGATAAGCATTTTTATAGCTCTGTTATGGACTGTTAGGCATTGCTTGCTCAGTGGTTTTAGCTTAAATGGTTTCAATTAAAATACAAAGAAATGGTAAGCTAGCTTTATAGTAATGAGAAATGTTTTTTTTAATACAATTTAAAATATTAACGGCAATATTTTCGACAACAGATGGCAGCTTCCTGTTAATAACAGATAAAAGGTGAAGTGCTGTTAAAAACATATGTTAGACAAATGAACGAGCGAAAAATTAGTCACTCGTCGTTGATTTTTCGCACACAACTGTTCGTTTGCAGCGGTAAATTGGTGATTAACAAGTTCATAGCTACAATTAGAATTTTGCGGTAAGTAAATTATTACCATTTGTGGTTGCATTGTGCTCCGATGTATTTATTTGTGCTTTTCTTAATACAAAACAAAATGTGCGTAAAAAATATGTGTATGCGAATGTGTAAGGCAAAATGTTTTATTGCAAGCGCAGAGCATCGTAAAAGTGCCGGCTGCGTTGCTATCACTATGGGTGGGGTTACAATTTGCTCCTGTGGCGACGGCGGACAGGCTGTCTGGATTTTAAAATGGCCCGCAATACATGCATATATGTGTGTGAGTGGGCGTCAAGTGTTCGAGGACAAGAGACAGCTGTGTGCTTGTCAGCCAGCCATCAGCAGCAGCAGCAGTCGACGTATAGCCGGCTATTCGGGCCATTTCGATATTCAGGCTATTTTTATGTGAATCATTTTTTGTTTGTTAAATTAAATACATAGCCATACATACACGCATACATAAGAATGTAATGTGTGCGCTTGTATGTGTATTCATTTTGGTATATTTTTAATGATGATTTCATATAAGTATGTACATATTCCATTTGCCCATTTGTAAATGCGCAACCAAACAAATGTGCATCATTTATTAAATTTTTAGCAGGGTATTGCAAGTCAAGTGCAGAGTTTCCAGAATTTCTCAGCTGTTTGTCGCTTTACATACTGTTATTGTTGTTGTCGCTCTGACTCACTCCCACTCTAAAAAGTTTACGCAAGACTGACCAAACCTGATGTATGCATGTGTGTTCGTGTGTATGTTTGAAATTAAAGATGGCTAAAAAAAAAACACTATCTGCAAAAAACATTCATACATAGATAACCAATGTATATAAATATATATGTATTTTGTTTTACTTCTTCGTTTTTACCATATTTGTATGTGTTGTATGCAGCTTTAATTTATAATTAATTGTTATTTGAGACGATCAGCGCCGCACATAACGGTACCACTGCTGCAGATATTTAATCTACTCTGTATGCGTGCGTGTGTCTGTGTGTGTGCTCGTGCATTTGAATGCATTTGACCACAAAAGAACAAACGAGCCACAACAACATCCTACAAGAAGAACTCGTCTTCGATGCGAGCTGAGCTGAGCGAAAGTTGTGTAAGCGCACTAGACAAGACGGATTCTCACTCTAATTGCTCATTATTTGTTGTAAGCTAAATGCATTAACAATACAAAAGTGCAATAAACTCATTGTTGGCTTCGTCTTTGCGTCGTCTGCTGCAAATACAAAAACAACAGCTCTGCACAGCTTTTCTCTCTCTCTCTCTCTCCCACCTGTCCTCTCTATTGTCGCGCATTGTTGTTGCCATGGCCGCCACCATGAAGCTTTCTCTTCAAGTGCAGCCAGCTTCAGCTGTTTTGACCCTGTGCACCGATGAAAGCAACAATTTTTTGTTTGTTTCGTTTCCATTGCTCATCATTTAATCAGTTAGAGTTGCTCGCCCAAAATTTGAACAAGCAGTGCCAAATTGGGCAAGCCAAGCTTATGCTGCCTGCCTATCTGTCTGTCTGTCGCTAACATTGCCGTACGATTTAACATTGTGCTGTTAAGCGAAATGCTATCCCGCTGTGTGTTGTGTGCTGAGCTCTGCCATCGCTCACAGATATATCCGAGTCCTGTGCGTGCGCGCTGTGCTGCTGCTCCTGCTGCTGCCCTTTTCGGGGTGTGTTGCTTGCGTATTTGTGTGTGTGTCTCTGCGTGTGTGTGTGTTTGACCCAGTTGGGTGCTAGTCTTGAACATTGAAAAGTGCTTTAATTTGCTAACTTTGTTTTTTGGTTTCTCTCAGAACGAATTAAAACATTGCGTTCAAGTGCGTGTGAAATGATGAGCACATAGTATACAGACCAGATATACGTTATATGATTTATATATATATTTATATATATATATACCTCTAAGGAGTGGTTCTTTTTCATTTTCCATCTAATTTCTTTTCGTTTACGGCTTTCGTCATACGCCTAACCAAATTTTTTGTATGGCTGCTTGTGTTGGCGATGTTGTTGTCGTCGTCGCTGTCGCTGCCTCTGTTTTTGTTGTTGTAACCGAGAATGAGTTTGAAAGAAAGCGGAAATTGCATAATCTGAATGTGATAAAAAAATTACATACTTAAACCGTTCATATTTAAAGTACATAGACCGCAAAAATGTTCTCATGTTGTCGTGCAAATCCAAAAGCTGCCAAAAAGGATAAGGACAAGGACAAGGATAATCATAGTAAAAACGACGCTGAAACAAACGAACAGCTGCCCAGCCCAATCCAGAACGAATCAGAGACTAAGCAAGAGGTGGAGGAGAAGCAGGAGGAGCAGGAGACGGTCGCCAAAGTGAACGGCAATGTGCCAGCGCCAGAGCCAAAGGCAGAACCTGAACCTGAATCTGAACCCGTAGCCGAACTCGAGCCCGTAATCGAACACGAATCGGAGCCAGCTGAGGTTGACGTTGACGTTGATGTTGAGGCCCAAACTGGTATTCACAAACAAATATGAATTACATACATAAGTACAACATCTATCCTAGCCTTATAGTCTAGCCACATCGAGGACACAGCGACGTAATGCTCTGCCCCATTACTGCACGCTGTGTGTACTATTATTATTATTATTATTGTGCACCTGAGTCCAGGTTCCATCAACAGCTGTCAAATGGCCAGGGAGAACCTGTGCTTCTTTCACTATTTTCTTTTTGCCTCACTCTAAAAATGGCCATAGACTATCACTTTAACCTTAAGTTGTAATCCTTAAATTGCTTACAAATATGTCGTGTATATATTTGAAGTGTAGACAAATGTTTTTATGTGCAGATATTTTGGGAAGACGACAATCTTCTTATGAGGTCACACAGTCAAAATGACTTTATACTCTTATTGAACTTAACAGTCGATTGCCTACTATAAGGTAAATTTCTCTTTCTAAAAACATTTTAAGGAGAATTTTGAGGCTGTTATTATTTTAACTGACTATCTCAACTATAAGACAGATTCTGTAAGTTCAAAACGGGAAGTTACTAACTGAAATCAATTGTAATCCAGATTAGTTTATCAGTTTAGATCTTACCTATATTATTGTTGTGTATATGTATTAAGTTCAAATATGCGCTTTGTGTCGCATCTCCACAGCCATTGAAATAGAATTGTCGCCAACGTTGCGATCGACCCACTCATCGACTTCAACAGCGCCGCCCGCATCGATGACCAGTGCAACAACAGATGATGATGATGCTGTGATGCAGCAGCCAAAGCAAGTGCAACTGCAACCGCATCCTCCTCAGCAGGAGCCACAACATGCGCCCACAAAAAGTTGTCTGTCACGCAACAATTCGACGCATCAGTCGATCAAAAAGAAGGTCAACATTAGCACACGAGCGGAGATCATTGAACCGGAGAGATCGCCCCTGCTGCTAGACAATCACAGCAACAATAACAACAACGGCTCACTGGGCGATGACGATGAGGTGTTCTCGGACTCACTTCCGCCGCCCAAGCGGGAGAGCATGTGCGCCCCTTACATTGAGGGCGACATGCTGCCGGAGACGCTGGCCTTTGCCCATGGATTGCCCTCGTGGTTCGATGATGAGCGACTCAATGAAAAGTACGACGCGTTCTCTTTCGCATGTTATTTGTTTGACTCCACTTTCTAACTGTCCTTTGTTATTGTTGTTTGTTGTTGTTGTTTTCGAATGCAGCGGCTGCATTGAGCCACCCGTCACTCCGGTGGGACGCGATGAGCTGGAGCTGAAACGTCAGCGACTCTATACGGAACTGTTGCGCGCCGCCCACGCCGCCGTGGAGCACAGCGTGACCGTCCGTGGTAAATGATGAATCCACATTCTCAAATTCTCTCTTTCTCTCTCTCTCTCTCTCTCTGTATGTGTGTGTTTGGACTATTCCAGTTGTTGTTTTTTGCATGCCCCGTTTTCGAAAAAAGTTCTCATTTGTGTTTTTGTATTTACCCTTTACAAATTACTAAGTACTTTCTTGCATTAAAAGATGTTTTCTCTACTTACAACTAGTTTCCAGAATATCGAATTATTTTATTTCTATTACTACATTTTTCACTGATTATAAATGTAGTGATCCAATTATGCCATTGTAATTCCGTTAACATCAAATGCCAAAATGAAAAAAAAAAAAATGTATAATATAAATATATATATATAAAAATATGCTATTATCAACAAGAAGCAAATATTTGTTGATAATAGCAACTATTTTGAATTGGCATTAGGCTGACTCATGTTCCGACAATCATTGTGAGGGATATAAAATTGTTTGGCTAAGCCGATTAAATGTATTTTTAGACCACTGCTTTTTGAATGCACAACTTGAACGTATTTTGCTAATTTCTGTTTTTTTTTGTGGTCAGCGATGATATTGTTATCATCATCATCATCATCATTATTATTAGCATCAACTGGTCATTCAACAATTTGCATTTGCATTTTTTTTTCCGTCATTGCCAATGATTCATTCTTTTTTTTTTGTTTTTTTTTGTGCGACGATCAATTACAACCAAACAACTACTTGTACATAATTTGTTGTTGTTTCTCTCTTTTTTAATAGACGTTTTTACTGGGTGTGAATTGTTTTGTTTTTCCTTTATAGATATGTACAAAATATATGTATGTATATATGTATATTTAAAGATACGCTTGCATTTATTTTACACACATTTTGTTTTTTTGAAGTTAAGCACAAGCACAACTTTCAACTTGAAAATATAAATAAAAATTATCAATGTGACACACGACATATAATTGAACAATTGCTGTTGTGCAGATAACAGCGATACGGAATCAAAGCCCACAGTTGCCGTTGCGCATTTGGAGAAGATCTGTGAACGCTTGGAAACGCTAGTTGATCGCTTGGAACACACGCTTATACAACCACAGCCACAGCAACAACCGGAGCAACAGTCACAGCCCGAACCAGTTGCGGAACTGTGCATAACACCACCACTACCACCACCACCAACACCACCAGCACTAACAGCAGATCTAGCGCCAACTCCCAGCAACAGCATGAGTGTCGCCGGCTTTGAGGATATTATGGCCGGGCCGCTGAGCAAATATCTGGCGCTATCGGCCAAAATTGGTGGCGATGTGGCGCAGCATGCGCAATTTGTCAAGTCTGCCTTTGAGTGAGTTGCTTTTAATGCAATTTCCATGTGCATTTTATTCTTATAACTTTTGATTTTCCAGCGCTCAATTGCGTTATGTGACGCTGGCCACGCAAATCGCTCAGCCGGCGCAGACAAAGCAAATGGAACTCTTGCAGCCAACATCAACGCAAATCAGCGCCATTCAGGATTACCGTGAGAAGCATCGCTCCTCCGCATTCTTCAATCACTTGTCGGCAATTAGCGAGAGTATACCGGCGCTGGGCTGGGTCTGCGTATCGCCGACGCCCGGACCGCATGTCAAGGAGATGAACGATGCGGGCCAGTTCTATGCTAATCGTGTGCTCAAGGAGTGGAAGGAGAAGGATGCCAAGCATGTGGAATGGGCACGCGCCTGGATCCAAACGCTGACCGAACTGCAGGCCTACATTAAGCAGTATCACACCACGGGCCTGGTGTGGTCCGGCAAGGGTGCCGCCCCAGCTACCGGTGGTGCACCACCACCACCACCACCCGGTGGTATGCCACCACCACCACCACCACTAGATCTGAGCGCACTGAAACTGGACGCTGCTGGCGATGATCGCAGCGCACTCTTTGCGCAAATCAATCAAGGAGCCGATATTACCAAGAGTACGCACCAAACATAAATTAAATGAAATTCAACTAAACCATTTATTTCTGTAGATCTGAAGAAGGTAACGGGTGAAATGCAGACGCATAAGAATGCATCTTTGCGCACTGGCCCCGCACCCTTTAAGACGCCAGCCAGCAGCAGCAGCGGATCAGGCGCCGGTGGACGACCAGCGCCCGTCAAAGAGCCCGTCTTTACGCGCGATGGCAAAAAGTGGCTAATTGAGTATCAGAAGAACAATAGCGGTCTGCTCGTTGATAACGCTGAGATGAACAATGTGGTTTACATGTTCCGCTGCGAGGGCTCGACTCTGACCGTAAAGGGCAAGGTGAACAATATTGTGTTTGACTCGTGCAAAAAGTGCTCGCTGCTGTTCGAATCGGTTGTCGCCTCCGTTGAGTTTGTCAACTGTCAGAGCGTTCAGATGCAGGTGTTGGGTTCGGTGCCAACTGTGTCCATTGATAAGACCGATGGTTGTCAAATGTATTTGTCCAAGGATTCGCTGGGCGTTGAAATTATCAACTCCAAATCATCGGAGATGAACATACTCTTGCCCGAGGCAAATGGTGACTATGTAAGTGACAATATTTGAATGGGAATAATAAGTTTACAAAATGTTAACTTTAATCAATTCAATTTGCAGACCGAGCTGGCCATGCCGGAGCAGTACAAGACCATTATCAATGGCAAAACTCTCAAGACTGTGTGCGTGGACAGCCTTGGTTAATGCGTTCAAGCGCCAGGAATCCCATGGGCGACGTCGATTTGCTTTTGAACACACAACCTCCACTCCCCCCACATTTGTATTGATGGAGCTGCAGCAAGCTATATTATTAATTTTAAGCACAACATTTTCGTAAGAGAATTTAGAAAATCGTTGCCAAATTTCTGCTGCCGGCTAAACTAAAAGCAACAATAGTATTGGAAACAAACATTATTTATTCAATAATGCAGAAAAGCAACTACGGCGTAACGCAAACGAGACTCCAAAATTGTATTTATATATTAAAATTAATGAGAATATGCACGAAACTTTCAAACATTTTAGAGCAGACTTTTCATTCAATTATACAATTAAAAATTTTGCACCATATGAATGTAAGAGAAATCGAGATCATCAGAGAAACAAGCAAAAACAAAACTTTTATATTCTATTTAAATAAAATTTAAACATTTTTTATTAAATAAAAAAAAGGAAACGTTTTTAATTTATACATTATTCATGCCATTTGTATGTCGTTATTAAGCCCAAGATCAAAGCAGATCGGATTAGTGAGGAATGAATTTCTGCTAATACTCGGTTATATCTTCTTGTACTCGATGCGCTCCACTTTGACCTCATCGCCAATCAATTGATAAACATAGGTCACCACGGTCGTGCTCTGGATGTCCATCAGCACAAACGAAGGCACCACATTCGTGTCCAGCGGATTGAATGCGCCCGTTGCTGAGCCCGGATTTATGTAGAACTTATTGCCATGCTCGTACGCTTCAAACTTGTACGTATGCCCCGTTATGAGTATGTCCACGTCCAGCTGGCGTTGGATCAGCGCCAGTGCCTCTGGGTCACCACGGGGCACCACCTGATGACCGTGGCACAGACCAATGCGGAATTGTCCAACCGTCACAACTTTTTGCTCCGGATAGCTAAGATTCTCATCAAAATCGCCACGCACTATGTGCACATCGGTGGCAAGCGATTTAAGATAATCATACGATTCCTTTGTGCAGATGTTTCCGGTAGCCAAAATATGATGAATCCGACCGGGCACAAGTAGCTTTTTGAACTTTGCCGGCAGACTGCTGCAGCGGTGTGGTATGTGCAAGTCGCCAAGTACTAGAACGAGCATTTTATGCCTGGGTTAAATTCGCGTTTTTTAAAATCGTTTCTTCAAACTTCTTTGATTATCAACAAAACTTGGTGAAACGCCCAGCAAAATTTTTAGTGCTGACAAGAACAGCTGTTCACAGTTTAAGCGAATACAGGCGAATGGCAAAACCAATTGTACGCTGTGTCAGCCCTGACATGAGCATACCAAATGAAGGTAACTTCATTTAATGACGTCATGTTGCAAAACTATTATCTCTTGTTTAACAAATTTATAACACTTGACGACAGATTGATTAATGAAATAAAAGTCAATATTTATAATACGACTTACTACATTTACTTTTTACTGTACAATTAGGTATTCTGTAGACGCAACTGCGGGAGCGATGATAGCTTGTGACGTCATCAAGTATATGTTACTCACATTGAGCGCTCTTTGGGCGAATTCTTGTAAATGCTTTGCAGCATGCTATCAGCGCATTGTTTTGCCGGCGAAAATGGACGCAGCGGAAGTAGCAGCAAATAAAGAGGGTATTTGCCGCATTTCGAACTGTACAAATATAAATCAAAACTAATGTTATAATCTTGCAGCTGAGGCTAGCATTGATCTGCTGGCCATTGTGCTGGACACGAATCCCACACAGCACATTGTGCGTCAAAATCCACAAAACCTCACGCAGATCCTGGAGGCAGTCATCGCCTTTGGCAATGCACATCTCATGCAGAAGTCGCAAAATAAACTGGCTGTCATATCCTGTTCACATCATGCAACGTAAGCGGGCTTAAGTTAAAAATTGACGAGTTGATCATTTTATAAATTATTATACCTTTAGCGACTTTCTTTATCCGCTGCCTGGCCGACAAGTAGAGCTGCGGCAGATTGATGGCCAGTACGAGGCATTTAGTTTGGTGGAGAAGACAGTGAAGCAACAATTGGGCAGCATACTAATGAATGCGCCACGCCTGAGCTCGCCATGCGAAAGTCTCCTTGCCGGTAGCATGTCCATGGCCCTGTGCTACATATCTCGCGTATGCTTCCACCTATTTACTGATTATTGTTCTCCATTGTAATAAATACTCTTATGTTGTGGCAGCTGCAACGCAATCTTGCCGCTGGCATCAAGATGCACTCCCGCATTTTGGTATTGACGGGCAGCAATGAGTGCGCCTCCCAGTACATGACCTACATGAATGTCTTTTTTACGGCCCAGAAGCTGGGCATTGTGATCGACGCATGTGCTCTGGACAAGACGCTGAGCCTGCTGCAGCAGGGCTGTGATATCACCAGTGGACAGTTCCTAAAGGTCACCCAATTGGATGGTTTGCTGCAGTACTTACTGTGGGTCTTCATGCCATCGCCGCAGATGCGTCACAAATTAGTGCTGCCACCGCCGCCAAAAGTGGATTATCGCGCCTCCTGCTTCTGTCATCGTGAGCTCATCGACATTGGCTACGTTTGCTCCGTCTGCTTGTCCGTATTCTGCAAATACAGTCCCATCTGCACCACATGCCAGTGAGTATCAATTAGGCAAAAAAAATACCATTCAGTAACTATTATTCACATTTATATTCTTCCAGTACCATCTTCAAGACGCCGGGACAACTGCCCACTAAGCCCAAGAAGAAGAAGAAGACTGAGAAACAAATGTGATCCAAAAACATTTTTTTCCAATTTTCACAACTATGGTTCAGACTTTGTACGTAAATGTCAAATTATTACAACTATGAATTAAACAAGTATTCTAAGATTTCAATTGCTTATTTAAAGTATTTTGTTAAGATGCGTCATACAAGAACTAGTCTTCATAGGTACAGGTAAAAGTATCTGGAATGTTTTCTTCAAGGTATACAATTTATTTCAGTCAACCAACTTCCAACACCAAACAAAAAGTTTTATAATTGTAACAAATATTGAAATGTCCTTTAATGAATTGCATACTATTATTTTGGTATTACTAACTAGTAGATAAGTTTTCATGTATTTCGCATAATTTTACTGAAATACATTGGACCAAAGTTGGCTGGCAAATAGGGCAAAACCATTTGACCATATTTCAAACCCTTTGGCTGCTCAAATCTGTAGATATCCCCAAAGAGAGCGGTGTGCTGGCTCAGATCCTTGATGCGAGCGGTAATGCCATGATCGTTGAAGACCTTCTGCAGCGCCATATGGACGACGCCATCGTTCTGCACCGGTGACAACGAGCACGTGGAATATACAAGACTGCCACCAGGCTTGAGCAAACGTAGACAATTGGCTAATATGCCCGCCTGCAGCTCGGGGATGCGTAGACGTTCCTTGATGCGTGTCGGCTTGAATATGTTATTGTCCTGATGCATGAGCACATGCCGATCTGTGGTGCAGGGCACATCCACCAGTATCTTATCGTAGCTGCCATACTCATCCAAATTCCGGGCATCGCTCTGGCTGAAGATCAAACGTTTGCCCGCCCAGCGTTGCTTATAGTCGAACAGATATTCCTGCATCACACGACGCAGTTTATTTAGACGGGATTCCTGCACATCGTTGCACACGAGCTGATCCAGATGCAGCGTTTGCAGCATCAGCAGCGATTTGCCACCGGGTGCTGCACAGGCATCTAGCACACGTTCACCCGGTTGCACCTGGAGGAACAGTGGCGGCAGCACTGACGCCCCATCCATAAGGAAATGCGAGAGCACTCCAGTCAGGCACTGGCGGGGCGGCTTGAAATCGGCACAGTTGCCCATCTCGTAGGTGTAGATGGCCAAGTGTTCGGGATATTGAAATGTGGGTTCGGGTTCGATGATGAGTGGGAAATCGATGCTGGTTTGATAGTATTTATAATGCTCGGATTCGGCCACCCAATCTTCCATGCCCTTAATTCTGTTAGCGGGCACATATTCATAGAGGCCTCCAGTGCCGAATTGCGGATCCACTAGTCGACTTTCATCCAATTGCACATCCTCCTCCAAGGCACGAGTCAAACTCTGCTTAAACTCTGTTGTATCCGTCTCAGCTTCGTGCTCATCTTTTTTATTTTCCTTATCGTATTTCAATTGTTGTGGCGGCACGTGTCCATCTTCGGACGCAGTGCTGGGATATATGGCGGCAACCTCGCGTTCCTCTTGCTTTCTCACCAACGCATCGAGTTTGCCGTCGATGTCGTAATGAGCACGCGTTTCATGTTTTAATTCTCGGCCGACGGCGCCACTGTCTCCACTCTCCTGACGTTCTCTTGCCAGCTGGATAAGTGACTTAATGTTGATGGCACCGTCCATTTCCAGCATGCTGCACGTCTGCTCGGTGTCACCGAAATTGTTCACCATGGCAACATATTTGTGCTCTGTTAGCAATGCCGCACGCATATTCTTCCATCGTCCGCCATAGACAGAGCCGTAGAAATCATCGAAACTGTCCAGCGCCCTATCGCAGTTGTTCTTCTTGTGCTGCAGCACATTCCAGCGACGTTTGCCACTTTTCCAGCGTCGCTGCAGCATGTAAATGTTGCGTATTTTCAACATTTTATGCAGCCGGCGTTTCACTACATGCAAGTTGTTCGTGCCAGAGTTGTCGATCTTAGCTCAGTTTCAAATTTAAAATAAATATTTTGTTTTATTTTTGTTTTAATGGCGCGTTTTTATATTTTTTGTATTATTAATATTGCAGAATACAATCTGCAAAATAGCTATAGCGTTTTTGATTTGAATCAAATGATTTAATTTAATTTTATATTCTTATTCGATTAAGTCGATGGACAACATATGTCAGATGTTATCGATAACGGCCTATCGCCCGAGTTGACGAGCGAAAAGATTTTTCCAACGGACATAATGAATCGACTTTCAATCTCAGCAAATATTTCGTGTGGTTCAATTGTAGGAAAAGAAAGAACTTTATTTAATTTAATCAGTAGACCTCTGTTGTTACTCTATTTTTCACTTTTGAGCAGATATAAATTGAACGGTCAACTCAAATTTTGAAGAGAAAATCTGAAAGAAGAGAAAAATGCATCGATTCTACTGTCACTTTATTAAGGTGCTTACAGAGATTTGCTTTTGAATTTTTGTCGGTTATTAAGTACATTTGCAGGCGGGTATGCTTTGAAGAAGTGTCTACAGACGCGCACAAATAAGAGTATGCTTATTATTACAGGATAACTAAAAACTATAATTTGTATTTGTAATATTTACAGTCCAGTTTCCAGACAGTTCGGTGCTTGAACTACTCAAAAGCCATTCAAATGAAATTCTGTTATAAGATTGGATCCATGGTAACGAGATTACAATTTATGCCTTCTGCGTTGCGTTAACATCTTTCAGCGGGGTCTTCTCATCCTTAGTGTCTGCCTCGATTTGGGCATCCGATCGATTCCATGGCTGCTCAGCTCCCGATCCGAATATGACAAAGACCAGGAACTCAAGCGCAAACAAAATGATCGTAACCCAAAAGATTATACGCCAGGCTCCAATATTTTGCTACAGTACCAATTACAGATTATAATTTGGCTTATAGATTGCAGATAGCAGGTAATACATACATTTCCATGGGTAACGAAACCAACGAACAGGGGCACAATAATACCAGGCAATGTGGCAGCTGTGTTGGTCAACGCCACCAAAGTGCCAGCAAAATTGGGTGCAATGTCAATGTGATTGGACAAGAAGCCAGAGAACATGGCGCCCATGGCAACAATACCAATGGACATGACGAAAACAGCCTCATAGTGACGGCAGCCAATATAGCAGAGGATCAGCAGACATATGCCCGGTATAACGGTACAGATAGAAGTAGCAGTCTTTCTGGCGCAGGTCGTGGTTACCTTGCCTAAAGGAAGATATATATTTATGTGACTGATTAGAAGGGATCATTCATATGGATAATGAATAGTGAATATTCGATTTCGAATAGAGAAATTTTGACACTTACCCTTTGACTGCAGAGTGTCCAAAATCTTGCCGAGGATTATGCTGAATATGATCATGGGGAAATAGGGTAGAGCGCTGAGTGCCGCATTGCTGGCCACATTGAACTTGAGCACCTGCTTCATGTAGAACGGAATCTCGATGAGGAACATATACCAGCCAAAGTTGTTGCACGTGTGCGCAATGAGTATGGCCCAGAATGGCACCGATTTGAACACCTTGCCCCATGGCACCTTCGGATGATGTTCGACCTTTGATTCGGTGCCCAATGAGCTGGTTATCATTTGACGCTCCTCGGCACTAATTAATCGCTGCTTATTCGGATTGTCCTGCACTAATATTGTCCACAACACCATCCAGATGCAACTCAATGCGCCCATCACATAGAACACCGACTCCCAGCCCCAGGAAGAGGACAAGACGCCAGCCAGCAAGATTGAGAGTGCCGTACCAGCTGATGTGCCCACATAGATAATGGTGGACATGACCATACGTTCGCTGGGTGGTGCCCACGAAGCAATCATCACATGCATTGCCGGAAATGAGGCACCTCCGCCCACGCCCTCCAGCACACGCATCAGAATCAATCCGCCGTAATGGGCATTGGTCATGACAGGTGTTAACAGGGTGCAGACCACATTGATGAACACCGAAAATAACATGACCCACTTTGCCGAAAAGTTCTCAGCCACATGAGCCAGTGGTATCTGCGAGACAAGATATCCCCAGAAATAGCAGCTGAGCAGGGTGCCCTGCAGTGGTTCACTCCAATCAAAGGGTCCATCCTGTAAAGAGAATTGAATGTATTTACTTTCAAAATGGATCAAATATTGGAAAAACAAAGTTTAGAACAAAATTCGAAATATTATTTATGCAATTGGAAAATATTAAGAAGATAAAAAATTGTTTACACTATTTCTGCCTATTTTTGTTTACTATTCAGAAATTTGGAAATTATTTTGCTCAGTGGGATGATACCTACCTCAACTTTGGCCGTTACATTGGAGTCACCACCGGGTGGCGAGCACGTTTCAATATCCACAATCTTGGTGGCATTCGCAACGCTGTGGAGACCGCTGCCTTTCTCCTGCTGCATGTGGATGGCCGTGTGGTTCACCATGGCAACCATGGCGACACTAAGATTCACCTTCAGGCCATAGACAATGGCCATGCCAATGGATCCAAGTATAGCGAGCACATAGCGTGCGGGCACGAGTTCTATAAATGCAAATCAACAGTCTATTAATTCGGTTTTTTATTTATTTTTTAGTTTTTGGGATGGGTTAGGGAAATGGTATAGCAACAAGGGCACCGCCACTAAAGCCCATCGATTGATTCAGACATCGTCGTAATTGTCGCCGCTCCTTGATAAAAAATTGACATATTTTTGCTGTATTTATTTTCAATTTACATTCGAGTTTGACCAAAGAATGGCGATCAAATTGCTAACAAAACAAATTAATGTTTCTTAATTGTTCAGTTGTAATCACAAAAGTGTGATTTAAAACAATTTCAAAGTTTTTTCTTTTATGGTGTGGATAAGTCTAATCTAGAAAGCGATTAGCGGTTAAGAACTTAGCTAATCAGCTTATCTTAACGAAGACCAAAAAAAAACATAGACTAAGAATTTTAAAATGGATTCGTTAAGAATAGTGAAGAGAAAGATTGGTAATTATTCCATTAAAACATCACCAAGAAAATTCAATTCAAGTTCAACATACACGATTCTCAAATGCTTGGAGGCTGTGCAAGTAATATGCCAAAATTAATTCATAAAATATATATAAAATGCAATAAAATGATGAAATAAAATGCTTAAGTTAACAAATTTATGGCCGTACTTAACGATCAATGTGGTACATAATTTTACACACGCCGAAACAGAAGGACAAAAAGACATTTCAGCCATTTATTTATACTAGCTAAATCCGCACATAAATTTTCATATTCAAATGTTGGCCTAGGTAAGTTGACACAATGTGTATTTTGGCAATCGTCAAGTAACGAGAATATTTTTGCCAATCGCATTGACATCCAAATGACCTTAGGTAAATGCCCAGCTGTCAATGGTATATCATTGGTTTTGGACAAAGATAGGATCCAAAGGTAATGGAAAGCCATAATAAATATTGGTTGATCTAAGGTTGTCCCGCCTGAAAGGATATGGCACAGATAAGAAACGCACAAAATGATACACATACATATAAACATATGTACGAGTATATACATAAACAGGAATACACACGCGCACGACCTTTGGGCGGCATTTGAGGTCAAAGATGTCTTGGGCTGAACAGATTGCAAAATACAACCAATAATTGCATCAGGCAAACAAACCAAACCGCCCCAACAACACTTGTTGCACTTGCACTCGATGATGCACTCGGCAATTGCATTGGTGAAATTATGCCGCATGCAATATGTCACAGTTATATTTGTCTGTTATTTTCTAGCTGGTTTTGTTATGCTTTGCCCACTTACTGCCCAAGATGCTGCCCTTGGCTGGCACTTCCTCCACCATTTCGAAAGTGTTTTCAAATTATTTAGTTGATTATAAAGGAATTATATCTATCTGGCAAGCTGTTAACTATTATAACAGCAAGCTCGAAATACGACGCGTGCTTCGCCAGGGGCAGCTGCTCAACAACTAAAATCTTTGCTGGATTCCCATTTTTGACGACGTGACGCGTCGCGACACGACGTAGTTTGGATATTTTCGGTTAAATTCGTTTTTTCGTTCTTTTTCTCATTTCAAGAGCATACTTTAATAGACAGCACACTGAGAGAAAAATGGCTGTCCAGCAGACTGTTTTGTTTTGATTTTTAAAATTAAAATTTTAAATTAAAATTTTACAATTTATTAATTTTTGTTTATTTTGTTATCGCTTATGAAATAAAAACATCGTTCTATGTTTTTTACATTTCGGAGTATCTTTTTTTCCAGGTGTGCTTTTTGTCAGTATGTGTTTGTATTGGCGTCGTCACAGGGTCTCGGCCGAGTGCCGGGTCCACCCTGGAGAGAGTGCGTGCCTGTTGGCTTGCGCGTACCTTTGGCTGTATCTTATATCGACAAGCTTTCGTTCAAACATTTTGTTGTCATACTGCAAATCCCACAAAGCATTTAAGCATAGCTGCCACATTCCACAACATATTTCATATTCGTTCAACTTGGTTGCGTGGTACAGGCTAAACAAGCTGTTAGGTTCTTGTCTTGACTAAATTCGGTCTTTTTCTTTTCGGGTTGTTAAAGATTGCTGATTACAATCTACTCGTATAAAGTCGCACGTATTTTATATTTTATAATTCCCAGTTGATATTCATGAATGGATCACTATAAGTTAAACAACAGAGCTGCATGTGAATATTTATAAATAAATAATTCAATTGCACTAATAAAGTACTAGAAATTTCCCTCGCGTTTACCCAATTTCTTATTTAACCAATTGTTAGGTGTAAAGGTTCGCCGATATATAGCCCACTTAATTAGGCATTCAAAACGCGTGCATATATTAATTTAAATTGCCTAATTATTACTTTAAAAAACTTGTCTCGTTTTTCTTTGACTACTTTGCTTTTTTTATTATAAATAATATTCTAGCCCATTTACTAGAACTTTGTGCTAACAATTAGCGCTAGGTTTACTGCCAGCCAGATTTTGTAGAGGTGCAAATTGATAATTGTAGCTTGTGTTGATCAGTTAAACGGTTTTATTTTACTTTCATGGTTATAGATAAGGCATCTGAGCAAAAATCTTACACATTTATAAATAAACAAAAAGTAAACAAATGCAGAATGTAATAATTTACTCAATGGTTGATTACTAAGAGATCTTTTGTAAACAATAGTGAGAAATTTAAATGTTTCCTGTGCACTTAGCATAAGTTACCTGATTTTCAAGTTGAGTTTTATAGAAAGTTATATAGTTATTTCTATAAAAATCGATGTTTGCTGTATTAATTTTCAAATATACTTTGTTCAATGTTAAAGTGCAACTTTTATTTACATTTGTTTATCTGCTTCCTTATTTACCAGCAGATCAACTGAAAAGCTGGCCCAGTTTTCCATTGTGATGATTATGTATGCAAATGCGTCAACACTTCAGTACGGGAGTTGCCAGCTACCACCACCGCCTCCCCGTCCACCGACTACTTAACTGCCGGACGCATTTGGTAGACAGCTAAGCTCGTCCACATACATATATATAGAAATACATATTAATGGCTTCAATTGTTGTTGTCGCTTGCTGCTGTTTGCTTCCCTTGTCCAATGTTTGCTTTATTTTTATATTTTTTGTTGTTCTCCGTCTTTTTTTTATTTGTTTTTTATCAGCCTGTTTCCATATGGAATATTGAGGGAGCATAGACAAATATACATACTCTGTGAGTAGTTGAAAGCCGCACTCGTCAAAATGAATTGCTAATATAAATATTGAATACACTCAAATACTCGAGAGTTTGTTCTATCGGGAATTATATTCTAAGTAAATGTAGGTGCTGTTTGTTGCAGTGTATTTCATATTCGTTCAGTCGTTCATCAAGATAGTTATTTATTCATTTGCTTAAGCAAATTCTATTTCATTTTTGTTTATTTTTTTGTTGTGTATAGTGACGGGCTCTATGGGCCATTACTTCTCTAATTCCGACAATAGATGGATCTGGGACGTGGACATGCATAGTGAGTTCTATGCCTCGTTGCATGCAACTCTGTTGTGAAGTTGCAAATATGGCACTGCATTAATATTGATATATAGTTCAAAGCATGGCAATTCTACCAGTTTATATTTACGCGTGTCTTCTGCTTATAGACAGTTTAATTGGTTTTTATTAGATTTCTGCACATACTTTCAATAAAAAACCTTATATATATATGCCCGATATTTCATTTCATCTATTTAATTTCGTTGAGTTGTTAATTGTCTTTCATTGAATCGCCTGGCAATTTTCGTTTATTTTACTTTTCCAATTCCAATTTTCGTTGACAATAAAATTGTCAATTTCAGACTTTAATTTTATCGATGGGTAGATTGTGTAGAAAGTGAATATCACTCATCTCTCAGTGTTGGCGATATTTTTTCTAACTTTAGTATATTAATTATAATATAATTTAACTTTTTTTGTGTCTGTATATACTTACATTGTAGTCACAGCTATTTATCATAAATGTCATGTCTTGCTGTTGTAGAACAATTGAAACTTATTTTCCAGGGTATTTTACAGACAACTCCAAGTTATGGTTACTATCTGGTTGACAACAGAATCCAGAATATGCCACATCGAAATTCGATGTAGATTCTCATTGTAAATATTTTCGTGCGTAGTTTTTGCTGCGCCATTGGTGACGTCATTGTTTTACGAAACAACCCTTCAACACTGCCATTTATTGAAGTGTCTATATTTAAATATCTGGCGCCTGACTAATAACTCTGTTATGGGGAGGAAGTTTCATATTTATAGTGGTAAAAAAAGAAAGAACATTTATTTTAGGCACATCAAAGATTACATACACCTGTGGACTGGCGCTTATCTGAAAAATTATATCGACTTATGGAGTCGGAGGCGTCTCTATTCAAGGCTAAAAAATCTGAAATTATGTAGAAATATGCTGTCAGCAAATTATTTGGGATAATTGAAAATGATTTTTAAGATAAGTTCAAAATAAATTCCTTGAATGCCGATATTTGATTTTCTTGTTTCTCGAGTTGTGATTAGCTTTGCTTTTGCCAAAAATCCATCAACTCAGTCATTATGTCTTGAAAAGGTAGTTTATTGATTGAAAGCTGCTGAGAAAAATATCAATTCTATAGTAATCAGTAATAGAACTAACATCATCAGAAACTGGAACAAAGCAAGCTTAATAGCTAAATGATACTTAAGAGCACAGAGTATCTGTATCTAAATGAACCACTTAAAAAATAATAAAAGCATTTTATTTGAGGTTTTTCAAACCAAAGATATTTTTATTTATTGAAATTAATCATAAATCAGTTGAATACGTGAAACTAATAAAAATTAGGTTCGCATAATATACGATAACATATTAATAAAAGGCCAACATATTTGTTGAAAAAATACATATTTCAAAATTGTATATATAATTTACTTTCGAGTGTTTTATAAGTATTATGGTATGTTAGACGCACACATTGTATTTAGCTATTTATAATTTGTAATATATATTTGGAAATAAATGTGTATATATAAGTATGCATGTATATCGTAATATATTTATGTATATATATATATTTCATTTTTTCAATGTTTTCAATAAAACAGTCAGACAATTTTCATTAAAATAAATAAACTGCTTAAACCGGCATAGTTTCAATATTTTCAATATTTTATGCGCTGAGCCACTTAATTTCTGACACATATTATGCATAGTTTCATAATTGTATACATGTATTTCGATTATTATAAATAATATATATATATATATATATATATATGTATATATGTATATATAATTATAAGTTGCATGGATATTTAAAATAGTTTGTTAGACAACATCTGCATAAAATTTGTTGCTGTTCACTCAGTGTAAATAGTGTATGTAGTACAGTGTAATGGCGCCTCCTCGTTGTAAAAAAATTAAAAAACATTTAAAGCAAATTGACTGGCAAATCAGTTGCCGCTGAGCTCATTTTAAAGTAATTATCATACGTATCTATCGATTGTTTTTGTTTGTAGATAAACGTTCAATATTATTTTCTTTTTTTTTTTGGTTTTCTTTTTGTACTACTTGGGAAGCCTCTAGTTTTGATATTAGACAATTATATACTGATAGTGTTGGCGTTTCATTGGTTTACTTGTACAGTTTGTTTTTGGGGGGGGGGGGGGGTCAAAGATCTGGACATAGAAATTGACATTGACTAAGGTAAGGTTAGGTTAAATCGATGTTAGATTAGATTAGGCATAGGTAAGTTCGCATTGGACAAATTCTGTCAACCCTGTTGTAAGTGTTTTGAAAACATTGGTTTTGATTATGTTCTTGACAATACAATACCCATATTTGTTTATATGCATATATATATTTAATTTTCTTTCTCAAATTCAAATTCTACACAAAAATTGCATGTGACATTGACTCTTTTGTTTTTCTTTTTTTTTTTCATTAAATTCAATATTTTGTAATTTTCTTGTATTTATTTTTATTTGCAAACTTGGGCAAAGATAAAATGATTGGGAATTTTAGTTTCTCTTCGAATGGGGTTACCAATAAAAATGGAAAGCTCAGCTTAAAAGCTTTTATTTTCTCTTCTCGCTCTATCTTTTCCACTTATCCTCTATCTCTCTCTCTCCCTCTCTCGTTGGCTTGTGCTGGCCCTTTAGTAGAACTTCTCGCCATAATAGCTGGGACCACGTTCGCCCACTGGTTCGTTAATGTACTGGTTCTGGTTAACCGAACGCTTCTTCTTGGCCACCATGAATCGCTTGGAGGAGCCAAAGCCTGAAAAGTGGGAGTGGCGTTTAGCAATCAGTATACAGTTCCACTTACTATCCTTGAGTACACTTACGACTGTTGCTGCCAACGTATTTCTGTGGGCGTGGCACATACTCATACTTGGGCACCACCTGCGCCTCCACGGGAACACCATAATAGTCCACCAGAGCGGGTGACGCCTGTTGTTGCTGTTGCTGCTGTAGGGGCGCATCCACCCAGCTGCCAGCGGGCACATAATCCAGTTCCTCAGCGTCCACAAGGGGCACAGAAACGGCGCTATCCACATCACTATCCTTGCGTGCTCGCTCACCGGCTTCGACCAGGGCGACGAGGGCCAACATATCAGCTGGTGTCAGTTTGGTTGCGTCACGTTTAAGACTGTGCGTGGCAGGGAGAAAGCAATGCAATTTACTTGGTTATTATTATGGCAGCTGTGCGGCTCATACATTTTTAAATAACTTAAAAAAATATATTTTTGCAACCTAGAATATACAATTTCAAGTGTCCTTTTTATAAAATGTGTAAAATTGAAACCTCTCGACAAAAACAACTCATAATTAAAGCCCCGTAAACATTTATATTTTGTACGGCTTTGTTTGCTTTTCTTTTGCCATTTATTTGCCCAAAGGTGCCCCAGTACTCTCATCAGCTAAACAAATAATTTTAACATATTTGATTGCTTGGAAGCTTTAAAATTGTATAATTTATAATATTGTTATGATGTTTAAGATAGAATTCAGACATACCGCATATCTCCATAGCGACGATACTTGTTGAGATTGATATTCTCGCTGGGAGTATTAGCAGCGGGCAGATTATAGTAGATGCCACGTTTGTTGCGCTCATCCAGGTTGTAATTGCGATTGGCATAGGTAAGTGGCACCGACAACGGAATACTCTCCAGATAGGCCTCAGCATTCAGCAGATTCTGTAGATTATCATATGCCTTGCCGCGACCAGTTTGGGAGTTCACTACGATAGGATGCACTCTCTGGGTAAAGCGGAAACTTGAATTATTAAAATGCTACTTACCATGTCGCTCCGGGACATAGTCATCCAGTTCCTGCATTTCCCGCTCATTGTTATAGTTATTATAGCCGTTATAGTTGATGGGCGCAGCGGGCTCATAATCATCGGTCCAAATACCGCTGGGCACATCGCTGCTATAATCGTTAACCGGAACGGTCATATACGGATTATACTCATAGTTAATGCCACGCTTGCGCATTGTGGAGCTGGCTACCGCCTCTTCCAGAGCCGTCGGCTCACTCTGCACAATCTGATTGCTATGTGTGGCAGCGGCTACAGCAGCAAGTATCTCATCATTGCTGGGCAGGGCATAGACGCCAGCCAGGGGCTGCAGCTGCGACTGCTCCCCGTTGGGGATGCTGCGGGCCGGTGAGTTGCTAAAGGTAGCGGGCACAATTTCCGGACTTGACTTTTTGTCGGCTGATGGGACTATGGCTGCACTGGAAGGCGTCGCATCCTCTCCTCGTTTCACTGAAGTAGAAAATTAAACGTAATTTGTTATTGCGTGCTTTTAGGCGTCGCTGCGAATTTCAATTTATGTGGTTGCTTGATTCAATAAAACGGCGGAGGCCAAATGCAATTAGCCAAGCTGGCCACCTTAATTTGTTTCATATTTTCTCCTTCTCTGCATTTTGTTTTACTATCGCCAGCATTGCTAATTGCTATTAGCGCTGTCAAAGCCATGTTTTTGCAATACCAGTTGAGTTAGTTTAATTCCCCCCCAATAACAACTAATACCCATTGACATCATTATCCCTAATCACATTTGCTGTCGCGGTAACGTTCTGGAAACGCTAATTGAATTGACTTAGCTGAACCTGATAATCCAGCAATTAAAGTTCAGTTAACACTTGGCAAAGCTAACTACCAACTGCCATGCGAAAGTTGACATGAGTATCGCACATGTCCGTCACCCCACATTTTGACGGGGATTTTCCTGTGACCTGTTAAAGGCTGGCTTATCTGTTCAGTACTGTTCCATATTGTAGGGAGGTGTTTTCAATTGATTTTGATGATAACAATTTGCGCAATACGAATGTCAAGTGTAAGCACACAATTGATGAACAATGATTTATTTGGTTGTACATAGTATGCTCAGCAATAAAAATTGAGTAAATGTGCTTGATCATTGTGCATTTGGAAAGACCGGCGATAAAAACCCATGTTTATCTACCTAAAATTTCCAAACTATTTGTCATCACAAAAATCGATTGCTGTTGCTACATTTCAAACTGATTGATTTATTTTAATAAATATATTTTTGTACACACATTTCGAATAAATATATATCTTGGGCTTATAAGCTAATAGGTACGTTTGTGGCCTTCATTTAAAGTAACCCAGTTTCTATAAGCATTTTGTTGTGGTGCCCGTTGTCTGCAACTTGACCATATGTTTGCCTTGTCAAATGCTGCCAAGAGCTCCGTCATGAGCCTTGAGCCTTGGCTAAATGTGTACAACATGAAACAAGAAAGGCAGAGAAAAAAGTAAAAACATATGTACGTATACACATATATATATATTCATAAAAAATGAAATCGTTCCCTGCTCAGTTTCGTCTGGATGTCCTCCGGCGAGAAGAAATGTGCACTGGGAGGCAGCAGTGCGGGGGCATTCATAAATAAATAAAACAGGCAACTAAATTATATGCGCTGACGTTTGCTGACGTCGTTCTACGCGTTGTCATTGTCCTCGAGTGGTGTTTTTGTTGTCGCTGCTAACATGAAAATATTCAGTGAACTGTAAAAATATCAACAAGTTGTTTGCTCTTCAATTTTTGCCACACACACACGCACACACAAACACACGCACACAGAATTCTGATTGCGGTGGCTTGTGGCTGGAGGCCCTTGTTCTCGTTGTTGGCCAGGGCTAGCAGCTGCTCTCAATAACAAGAATCAAGCTCAAGCAAGTTGGCAACAACACAATTAACGTCCTCAGGCAGTGCGGCCTGAAAATAACTTAATAACAACGGCATATGGAAACTTTGTGACATCAAAATGGAAATGTGCCCAGTCAAAGCCAACTTTACTTTGCGGTCAACCATAGCATTGACTTTGCAATTGACAAGCTTCAATGATTATTTTCTGAGACCACCATGGCTACTTTCGCAACAAACCTAATGTCAAAGAAAAGGCATATAATATATATATTTAAATATGTATTTATTTAAGTATATAAAGAATGTCAAGCTGATGCTGCAAAAAACATGAAATATGCGACAACGCGTCAGATATCGGAGCTCTGTTGGCAACTTGACAGCAAACAAAAATGTGTTGCATACTTTTGAGCGAGCCTTGAAAATGTTAAGCAAACCAACACAAAGAAAGGCAAATGGCGTCAGGGCAACAACAAAAACAAAAAAAGCAACACAGCAAGGAGCAAACAGCAAAAACTGCTGCTCCACTCAAAGTCTAAAAATAGAAATGAAATCGCGCCCACGTACACACACACACACACACACACATTGGCACACATACACACTCATGCCCCACTTGCATACCAAGGAGGCTGTCCGCCATTTTGTGCAGCAGCCGCCCACGCATTGCGTAGGTGTGTGTGTGTATACATATTAACATACGTATGTGTGTATGTATGTGTGGATATCCATATCCATTTGTATTATGACTCGCAATGATTGTAATGCTACAATAAGCCCGCCCGCCGAGCAGTGCAAAGCAGCAACACCAACAACTACAACTACAACACTGACAACAACAATGACAGCACCAAAAAAAATTTCTTTTGCCTAAAATCGGTTGAGTATAAGCTGCTTGCTGCTAACTGCTTGCTGCTGTTCACCAGCTGTCGAGCTGCCTCTGCGGCAAAAACACCTACGCAATTTCCTGCAAGCCCAACAGCGGAAAATGGAAAGCGGGCGGGACATTGTGATGGGTGGGGCCAAACGGAGATGAGAGCACAGACAGGATCCTAGGTTGTCCGTTGCCTTCTCGTTTTTAAACGCGCGCGTGGGCGTTTTGCTTAATGTGCTCAACTTACAAGTTACTTACACATTCAAATATGCATATGTACAGTAAATCACAACTAAGCTGAACAAAAAGATTTGGCTTAAAATGCGTTACAAAATCGATTTTTTAGACTAAAGATCAATGCCCGATTCACCTGCTTGAACTCGATAAGCAATATTATAACCATCTGTATTTTTAGGAAAAATTCTTGAATACAGCACAATGTTACTGATATATTGAAATTTCAAAATAATTATGTTTTTTCACAATCTGAAAATCGTCTCTCAAAGTTATTTATATTAATTTATAATATTTTTTTTGCCAAAAGTGAAGTTTTTTATTATAAAAAAATTAGAAAACGTACTTTTTAAGTATGTATTTTGTTTTTAAAAGTTCTCGTTTAAAATATATGACAACAGATGAAAAAAAAAATATTTTTAATTTGTTTGTTATTTGTAAATACAAAATATATTTTGCATATATCTGTTTTAATATATTTTTTGATATCTTGGCAATATTGTAAAAAATCGAAATCGTGTTTTGGAGAGTTATAATACAACACGTTTGTAGTTTTCTTGAATCTTAGCGCTGAAGAATAAAAACCTTTGTGGCTTGCACAAAAATAAAGAATTGCACACTTTAGTGAGTAATTACTGTACACTCATAGGGTACTTATGCGGCACTCACTTACAATACGGTGGGGCCATGGGACGTGTGTCCATTTTTCAAACATGAAATTTTCGAATGACCTTTAGCATTAACTACACTTTGGCCTGACGTAGGCTACTCTAACACACACCCACACACACACTCACAAACTCACACACACACACACACACACACACACATTTAAATACATGTAACAAAGCCCACGCACTCGGAAAAATTGAACTTTAACACTCACCTGCCGGCAATTCCCGTTGCTGCTGTTGCAACTGTTGTTGCTGTTGCTGCTGCAGCTTGTTGTTCGCATTGGTGGATAGCTCCGTATTCTGGGCGAGCACAGATGCTGGCACCGCTGCCGCCAGTTCAATAAAGAGCAGCAGCAGTCCCAGCCCCAAGCAATGCCCATTTCCGGACGCTGACAATGACAATGGCAACTGCATTATTCCCGAAACGCACACAAAACACTCACAAATCACACACAGCACACACACAGAAACTAAATGGGTTTGCTCAGTGTCCCAATTATGGGTCTGATCAGGTTTGACCCTTTTTGTTGTTTGCTGTTTGCTGCTTCTTCAACTGTTTAGCCCTTTGGGGTTCAGAGTTCAGGCTGCTTTGCTTGTTGGCTGCTTTGCTCCGCGTGCTGTGATGGTTCTGAATGAACTGTCTGCTTGCTGGCGAAGTGCAACAGTTTTTAATGTTCCATCGCCCCAAATTCCGTTTTGCAGACACGGGCAGCGCAGCAACATCTTTCTGTCTCTGTCTCTCTGTCTGCACACAGTAACCACCATCTACGTCATTGTCATTGATAAGAATTGCGGCCGTCTGCAAAACTCGGAACGAATCCAACTGCCTGCTTACGTATGTGGGCTTCACAGAGCCTGGCCAACTTGGAGTCGCATTGCGCCTGCTCCATGTCTGCACAGCACAATTATTGTGCCCTCCCCTCCCGCTCATATCAGAAATTGTGTGAAAACTGTTGCCCTCCACTTAATGCCTAATGGAGTTGCCTTTTCTGGTTCCATTTGTGAACTCGATAAACGCATTACAAGTTTATTTGCGACTTTGCTCCGTAATGAACATTGCATTAACTTGGTTACCTTTACGGAATTCCATAACTTTCTCAAACGAAAGGGCGATTTCACTTTAGATTAATTAACTTTACATTTCTCGAATTTTCTCTAAAATTTCATTTTTTTTTCAGCTTGATAATAGATTTGTTGAATATAATACATGTTTATTTATACCTTGTTTAATTTTAATAAATATTTGTTATAATCTTTACATATTGTAAGTCTCAAGGCTTCTAAGGTAAGTTTATTTCGTTTATTTGCACTTAGAATTTACTGTTGGGTTAGAACAATTTCCATTCAATTTTCATTTACGTTAATGTTTGTCGTCCTGTTGTTTTTTTTGTCGATTAAGTGTATGTTGTATGTTACAGTTGCAGCCTGTCCCATTGAGTTAAAAGTTTAGACTACAATTTGTCAGCTAGTCGAAGGAAGTCATTGCCAATTTATAGGTAGTATAATTAGACTGTTCTCAGAGAACAGAGCGAAACGCATTGCTTTTTTTTTGTGTGTTCTGCGTGTGTGTTTGTGTGTGTGTTAAAATAGGGGTGTGGATTAACCATAAGGCCTGACTAATGGGGGACTTCAAGTCCCGATCTCTACTACTTTGCATTGTCGAGCACCTGCACAATGTGTTTGGAGACCAGAGCGGTGGCCTCCGTTGCATTTGGTATGAGAAATCGATCCATGTCGGTGATGAGCAGACCATCGCCATCGGGAAACCCGTATTTGAATGTGATCAAATCGCGATGTCGCTTCTTGGCTGTGATCTTTACAATGCTCGCCAACGGTCGACGGACCATTATTTGCGCCTGGCCACGTCCCAATTCCCGCAGCACCACCAGATGTGTGGGCGTTATTATCAGATGGCTATCGTACATATAGCCATTTATGTGGACATCCTGACACTTGAAAGCATTGATGATGTCCGCCGTCTTGAAATATTGATTAAGATTGACAATTTCCTTGGTGTCGCCGGCGGGCTGTGGCGCATCGCGTTCATCTCCATCGTAGGCATCCTCGTTCTCATCGTCAATGCTAAAGACGGGCGCCACATTTCGATAACGTTTGCCGTTCCGCTCCTTGGCGCTCACATGACGCTCCTGGGCGGGCAGCGATTGTGCTCCGTTGCTGGAGGCGCCGCTGGCGTTGGCTGCACCATTTGCACCACTCGGATTCACAATGATGTCCATCAGACGTCCCTTGACCTCGGCCGATTTGGTTTTCATGGCCGCGGAGAACTTACTAAACAGATCGGTGGAGGACGGCGTCGTCGCTGGCGCTTTCAGCGGCACGGTCTTTGACTGCAGATGTGGAATAGTATGCGATTAGTCACAAGCTTTAATCTGACCAAGGAACACATCCTCAAACATTTAAATTTAAATTATTTGCGTTACCATAACATTAAAAATAGATATCTTAATTTACCTGCTTCACATTGTGCTGCTGGCAGACGAGACACTTGCTGACGCTGTGATCCTCGAGGCAATCGGCCATGTGATCGCCAAAATAGTCGTGGATGGAGGCGTAGCCGCCAGTGAGCAAGGACACGTAGTGTGTGTTCTTTTGCAGGAATGAGGCCACCACCATGTGCGTGTACTGATCCTCCTCGACACGGCCACTGCCCATGAAACACAAATGTTCACCACCCGCATTCGAGTTAACCTCGATGGCCTGTTTCTGGGCGGTGAGCAGACCCTGAACAGCTGTGGCGAATGCCAACGGTTCCTGCAGCATCAGATTGCAGTCGAGATGGAATGCCGTTGACAAATGACCGGCATTATACTGTTCAGCTGGACGACAATCGACGAGAAAGAAGCGAACTGCATCTGGCACTGGGAATTCGGTGGCAGAATTCTCTACCAGTTCGTAGACGGAAACGGGCAGGCAAAGAGCCTGTGACACTTTATTGGACTCCTCCTGGCTGCGCGGCGAATCGTTCTGCTTGCCATACAGCGCCTTCAGATAGTCCGTCTTGAAGGATGAGGGCGTTTTCAGTGCATAGTATTGGGCGAGTGAGCAAAAATCGGGAACATCATCCACTTCCAAAGCGCACGGCATATTGATGAGAAATTTGATAATCTCCTCTTTGGATGACGTCTTCATGGCCATTATCTGATCGCGTCCATTGATCAGAATGATCAGAGCCAAAAAGAAGACCATAAATGGATCGGCATTCTGAAAATATAAATCCCACATGGCGATAATCACAGATAAACTGCTGCAGTTGGCAAACAGTGATTGGAACCATGTCAGCGAATATAGATCGGGTGTTATCTTCTTTGTATCCAGGACGGTGCACAGCTCCGGATCATGGTAGAGCAGCAGCAAACGAAATACGTGGAAGACATTGCCCTTGGGCTTGCAACCCTTTGGTATATAAGTGTCCCTGATGGCCTCAAAGAGGTTGAACGTATCGGAACGATTCAGTTTGAGGGCGAAGAGCGGCAGCAGTAGTTCAATCCAACCGTTCTCTGGCTCATATTGTAGATTGCGATTCTTGCAGTAGAATGTCATTATCGATTCCAGATCGGAGACAACAGACACCTTGTCCTCCTCATCATTGCCCATGCGTTCCACAATCCGTTTGCAATCCTCACGCAATTGACTTTGAAATGGAAGATCGTAGATCTCATTGAAGAGCGACATCTGATCGCTTTTGTGTCGCACATCGAGGCACACCTGCCACACATCCGGGCGGAGTGCCTCCGGCAGGGACTTCCCCTGACATATCCCATAAACCTCATTCACCGTGCAATCGTCCAACAGCGCCGACTCCAGCTCAATTATCCTGCAGAGAAAAACGTATTATTTATTTTATTACACAATTTTTATTTAAGTGAGCTGAATCCCAAGTGAATAATTTCATACAAATTAAAATCAGAGCTTTTGAAGCCGCAAGTTGTAAAGAAATGGAGTGAGTGAGTAACAGAAATGCGAAAGCTTCGACCAACTGATCAGTGAACTCCAAAAGCTTTCTCTCATAAATACTAAGAACTGGTAATGCGTTTGTTTGCGCTGCTTTCAACGTGTCCAATTAGCACAGCTGTTGCTGATAAGACAAAAGCTGTTCGCCGTCTTCTTCCACTATCTGGCTCTCTATCTATCGCAACGGTATGTCACCCAACAGCCCCACGGCAAGGCCAGTCAGACCCATAGTCCTCAATAACAATTCTCAAGAAAGAGCTTTTTACAATAAGTGATTACATTACATAGGGCTGACGCGGCGTCGTTGCCGACGTTGACTGTTAAGGTGCAACTGCAACTGCGACTGCGACTTCGACGGCGACTGATTTTGTCAATGTTTATTTACCACATATTCTCCTCCATAGCTGACGCGCTACATATACAGTTGTTTTGCAAGGTTGCTGTCGATTTCAAAGCTTTGGCTTCTTTTATTGCACACTTTTTAGCTGCTGCAACAGACTTATGTGCATTTTTGGCACGTTGTTAATGTAGAACTTTGTTAATATTCGCAAAAAAATTGCTCTACCATGTATGAGTTAATGTTTTCTTATTAGAAGTAGCTGTGGTGGCATGTCGACAGCTATCGATAAATACTTGTGCAACACAGCAAGAGTGCTGCCAACTGTTTGCGTGTTGCCGTCTCGCTGTGAATGCCAATAATTGTAGTCCGCTGGCAAAATTGAGCAAAACATTGAATTTAAACGCTTTAAGTCAATGCAGTTGCAGCAGTTTGTGAATAAAATAAAATTTAGATAGTGCACAAAACTGTTTGCTGTTGTAGACAGTAAATACTCTTCACTGGGCAACTGGTGAAAAGTCTGCGAACTAAGGTAAGGCTTGGGGTAAGTGCACCCGAGCTCAACACACACACAAGCACAGCCAAACAGAGCTGTAAAAACAAAAACAAATGCGCTACTTTTGCATTGCTACAAACAAATGGCACACACAAACATATGTGAATGTATATATATATATTTGTATGTACATTTATACAAACAGATGCACACATTAATGCAGCCTTCACCCAAATAGTGCATCTATTGATTTTTTGCATATGCATTTGCATTGCCAAGCGGCATTACTTGCAATATTTTCGCCTTGGCATTTCAATTCATGTAAGCCTGTGTGTGTGCCTGTGTGTGTGTGCGTGCGTGTGTTTTTATGAACTCCTGTGTTAATAGCCAAGCAGCAACAGCTGTCCTGTCCTGTTACTCTTACTCCCTTCTCTATCTTTCTCTCTCACACTCCCTTTTATGGCGTCTTTTTATACAATTAAGTTATTAAAATAAAATTAAAGAGTGTATGATTAAGTTGTGCCTGTGAAGAGTATGCACATTATATGAGAGATTATTATATAATGAATATCTTTATTTTTTATATAACTAGCAGCTGTGGAGCAGTGTATGTTTAGTCGGCAATTGCCGACTCGAGTATTTTACTTTGAATTTGCACTGAGCCACGTGTCTTGCTTGGCATTTGCATAGCTGCACGTACTGCAACACACCGCTACTTGCGACTAATTGCGTCTCTTTGCTTGCAGATGAAACAACGCGCTGCAGCAAATAGCAACAACAACTCGTTTGTCAGCCTCAACAGCAACAGGAGCAGCATCAACATTAACAACAACACCAGCTTCGGCCAGCAACCGCCGCATCAGCAATTGCAGGCATCGACAACAGCTCAGCAACAGCAGCAAAAACAGCTGTCAAAATCATCGCAAATTGTAACGGAGTGGGATGACGGCATTATCTTTGATGTGGATGATCCGGACTTTTGCTCCGGACCCCCAGCGGTCATTATTGACAAGCTGACAACAGCCACAAATAGCTGCGCTGCTGCGTTAAGGAATTTAAATTTTATGGGTATGCTTGATTTAATTATGAATTTCAGCAGAAAAACATCAATTCTTCAAAACTTGCTTATCTAACATTTATGTATGTATGTGTGATTGCCCTTATTCCATATACAGATGTCAAATATTTTATATTTTGAATACTTATATTTTAACATAAAACAAATATAATTGACGTACATTTGTTGTTTATCAGTTGATCAAGTTAAAATTGAACAGCCTATTATCATATCAAAAATATATTACTGACGTACATTTATTGTTTATCAGTTGATCAAGTTAAAATCGAAAAAATGTACAACTGACGTACCTATGCAAAGTATCTGGTATCTAAGAATAGACTTTATTAGTTATTTGTGTGCTAAACAAGACACAATGTGTATTTAATTCTATTTTCCCGCTGGAATTGGCATGCAATTAATAAATTCATATATTTTTGTAGATACAGCAGAAGCGAAGCATTATAAAGGTGTTATGCAAACAGGCTAATATTAGCAGACGTTTTTGCTATTTAGCACGAGTTTGCTATTCGATTTATTTATAGTCTGGAAGAGCCGAGCTCTGCATACCTATATTTCTATAAATATTGACGATCGTCCAATCGCGCATTCTACTGATAGAGGAACAGGCCTCAAACTCTCGAGCCTCGAACTGAAACCTTTTTTATTCGCAATGTTTGCCATTGCGAAGACGGCGCTGAGTGGCAGTTATTGTGTTATCAGCTGCGTTATTTTCCAATTGCTCGCTAATTAACAGGTGCGTGGGCGTGGCCCAGCAAGCACATACGTACGTTGACGTATACGGCAGTTATATATATATATATATATATATACTATGTATATAGTATATGTGTAACCATATCGCGTCCCTGGGCTCTTTTGTGCGACCCACTTGCAATTTTTATATATTTTTTTATATACATACAGATGATTGAGCGGAAACTGGCGCATACTTTTATTAACATCAATTGGCGGCGATAGTTAGCTTTATCTCTCAAATGGGTCGCCCGTCATAAAATATATAATTCTAAATTCTGCGCCCATCAATTTGTGTGTTAGATCATTTTGTTGCTGAATGCAACGGTAACCGATAATGATATTATCGATGTCTGCTTATTTATAGCTCAAGTTTCTAAATTTATCAAGAAATCGATTAAATGGAATGGAAATAAACTAAATTGCTTTATAATTGAAAGCCATCATGGTCATAGTGACCAAACAATTAAATCACTGCTATAAATGTTGTTCCCTTTTGAAAGCCTTGCAAACTGCCGATATATTTATAATTCCTTGAAGTTGTATTAAAAATAAAATAATCGATGTTTACTTATTTTTAGCTCAAGTTTCTATTAATAAATACATCGATCAAATGAAGAAATAATGAATTGCTTTCGAATGACATCCATTACTGATCTGATCTTAAGTCTCAGCTTGTCAATTGCTAGAAAGTACACCAAAAAATGACAAAATCGTTCTGATTTCTGGAAATAATACTCATTTCCCGTCGACCACTATTTTCGGTCGGAAATGACTACCTTTAAGTATTACGCATTCTAATAAATTAAAAAAGTGACACACCCACTGAGCACCCGCCAAATTATTGTTTACCGTCGCTGGCAAAAATGTTGTGTGCTAATTGTTGTGTCTGCCTTTTGGATTTATCTGCTATCTGATTAGCCGTACAAGCAAAGCGTGCGTCTGCTTTATTCACACGTTTTTTTCCGTTGTCGCATTGGATTTGTGGAAGACACGCGATTGTCATGTGACTTGCCTCACGAGATGTTGACGACTCTCTCAGCGCGCAGCAATTTGCGCTCCTTTTGTGCTGGCAGGGCTCCCGTAAAAATTGTGCTAAATTGCGGCTGCCACTTCTCAAAGTCCATTGTTTGTTATTTTACTTAAGTTTAGTTTCATTTAAGTCGACACGTGTAAATCGTTTGGGAAACACACACAAGCCGGCAATTGGACTAATCGCCCACGTAGTACTTGCGTGCCAAAAGCTGACAGCTGAATGAACGAAAGAACGGGAAGTAAATGGGAAATTGTTTATAATTTAGCAAAATATATTTTCATATATCTGTTGCTGCAACATTTATGGAAAAGTACACAACACTCAACAACAAAAAGAAAACATGAATCAAATTATATTTGATTTGGAATTTTTGCAGTGATATCAGCGCTAATCTGAGTCAAAATAAATACAGTCTCGAATGTTATTGAAACAAATATTATCGCGTCTGCTCTATAAATATTTAGATGGGATTTGAATTTATATTGCTTGAGCTATTGTTTTACGACTGTTTACATTAGAGTCAGATTTCAAATGTGTTGGCAAGCAACTCGTGCCATTATATCTTTATAAGATATAGGAATTACTTTTATCGGCATTTCGTAATAAACATTGAACAGATTGCTATCACACATTTCTAAGTATTTCGCATGAAGTGAGGCTTTGCACTTCTATAGAAATCTCAACTTATGATTCTATAAATGAACAATGAGTCAACGATATTATTTTATAGTCTTGTGCTGGCCTTTCCCAATGCAATTACCTTATCTTTATAATTAGACTCCCTTATCGTATACGATGCGATGATCATGATGTTGCATGTTATCTTTGCACTCTCACTAATTAGTGAATCACTTGAATCACAGTTCTGTCTGTGCCAGACACAACAAAGTTGCACTCAGTTACATCATTAGTCTGTCTACGATTTGCTCGTTGATCGGCGACAGACATTGACCTCCCCCCTCCACCACCTCATTATTGCGCCGTCTCGATTGCTGTTCGTTAAAAAACTGCACAGAACTGCAATTGGTGCCAAAGTTTTTTATTCCCATGGCTTTTTTTTTGCCATTTTTTTTTGTTTGCTTTGGGGGGAGGGCCGTCATGCAGGTTTGCTTACATAAATTTTTGCTTATTAAAACGACAAACGTAATGACAAATTTTCAAAATAAAATCGTTTTCAATTTCGCACTACTACCCCGCAGCCTGCCTACCTGCCTACCTGCCTCCTTGCCTCCGTCTCTTCTGACCACCTTCGTCGTAGTGTGTCTGGTTGATTGTGCATATTAAATTGTTTCGCAGTTTTTTTTATGTTCCCATGCTCATTATAGACAAAAGCAAATTGTATGCCACGCGCAGCGTATTTATACCCCATGTTTGCGGCATGCGTGGCATATGCATTCTAATTGAATAACATGTTGCATGCAGAACCCAGATCTAACCAGTTTTAGTTAGATAAATGCGGTTAAAACCGGACAATAAATCGAATTGTGTTTAACAATTTGTTTATTAACTTTATCTTATTATAACACTTTCGCATAGTGCTGGCAAATATTTCAGAGAAACAATGTAATGCTAAATGCAAATAAGTATCATTCCGCACGCTTATATTATATTTGCATTTGAAATTAACGGGTTGGTTTGGGAAAATATCAGGTGTTATAATTTCCACTCGATCTTCATTTCAATTTTGAATATTATGTATTTGCATTTGGAAATCAATTGAAATGGAAACGAATAAAATCGAATACTTAACAAGTAAATATCAAATACTTTAGCATAAGCTGTCAAATGCTTATGCTTTTTCCATGTAGTTATATATTGACTTTAACAACTTGACCAACATTGACCAGTTTACAACTGGAATGTAGTGTAAAATTGTTTAACTGAATCACCCAGATGCTATATGGTATAGATTAGTCATATGTATCTATAGTGCTCTCTATAGATAGACACTGAATTTGTTATCTAACTATGTATTTAATATGCGCATATATATATTTTAATTTGCCCACATCTCATCTCAGCTTACATAAATGTGCTGGGAACTCCAAAGTGATTCTACTGAAAAAATCCACACCTTGAACTGTACTCAAAACTGGGTAACGTTTAGTTTAGCATAGTTGCCTCGCGTGGCTAGGCTTTTCGATTTTTTTTATTTTATTTATTTTTTTGTTGCTTTTATTAGGTTTATTGAAATGTTGCCGACATCATCATCATCACTTAAAGTATGCGACACGAAGGCGGGGCAACAGCCTCGCCCGCTGTATCAGTCTCGGCTCAGAACGGTCAGACTTGGCTTCTGAGTGTTTGTTGTTGCTTTAAAGTAGCTGATAAGCTGTCATGTCCACGCGTCACCTCAAATACAAAATAAAAAATAAAAAAATTAATAAATTTTTTAAAAATTGCAATTCGATGATTGAGTTTGACCTTTTTGTCGCCTGTTTTATATATATGCATATATAATGGGAGGATGGTTGGCATGCAGCGTTTCGAATCGTAATACAAATTGGCGCCGGTTGAGATTATGTCTGTCTGTCTATATGTGAACGATTCGTTTGGCTTTGGTGTTACTTGAGCCGCCGCTGATTTGGCTGCCTTCTAATGTCTCGGACATCGAGTGTCAGTGGAACGTGCGCAAATGTGGTTCATATGAAACCACTTGGCATTCACAGCGGCTCAGGGCTGGGACACAGTTTAAACTGCAGGTCATTCAACAACGCATTCTTTACAATATAGTATATACTATATATATATATATATATATATATATATATGCTATACATTCTACATGTATACTATATGCTACATATTGATTTCCATTTAAATTGCGCTTCATTCATTCATTTCATTGCAGCGCTTCATTGTTTTATCAATTTACAATTTTAACACACACACACTCTAACACACACACACTCTAACACACACACACACTCTAACACACACACACACACACACTGGCTGTGTCGTGCGACGAGCAATGAGAAACGACTACGACATTATTTAGTAGCAATCGGTTTAAACTGGAAACTTAACTCACAGCTCAGTCAGTTCTCTCTCTCTCCCGCCCTACCTCCCTACCACTCTTTATCACGCCCTCTCTGCCTGTCTCTCTCACTCTCTCTCTCTGTGTGTATAAGCGATACGTACGACGCAAATCTAACACAACTGCCAGCGGGAAAGATGCTCATAATCAAGTTGCCTTCATGACGACGTCAGCCAGTTAAAATGTTTTGAGAATAATAAAAGAGAACGCCAACTAAATAGTCGGTCAGACCACTTGAATTGCCCAGAGACACACTTGCTATCCATTTACACACCATATATATATATATATATATATATATGGATTTAGAGGTATCCATTAGCAGTTGAAACCATCCTTAACCCATTCGAACTAAACTTAAGTGTGTCGCGTGTAATTAGCATATAAATTAAGCTTTAATTCAGACTAAGCTGTTAATTGCACTGTTTACCCAATTTTAAGCCTGAGTATACCAACTACATTATAGGGATTTTTCCTTTGTTCCCCTGCGACTTATCACGCAATATTAGCGTGTGGATTAACAAGTAAAGCAAACAAATATTGGATATTAATATTTAATTTGACATTGCTTGCAAATTATAGTTAATATCCGAAAGACAGACCTTCAAGCTTCAAAAATTAAAAAAGTTATAGAATGGGTTGGCTTACATTTGAGATCTTGTTAGTTAGCTCTTTCCCAAAAGTTAGGAACATAATAAATTTCATATTTAATGAAAATTAAGTCAGAATGGCTGTCTCAGACACGCCGAAGATTACATACTCTTGTAGGCTGGATATATATATATTTGCTATATCTATATATATTGGCTATATCTATATATATTGGCTATATCTATATATATTGGCTATATCTATATATATTGGCTATATCTATATATATTGGCCATATATACAATATAATTGTCATAAAAAGGGTCGAGTGATTATATATTTGTGATCAGCATTACTATATATATATGTGTTTAATTCGTTATATACAAATTCCAATTAAATCAGATAATAAGCTCCCTAAGAGGGGGCCTGTTCCACTTTTTTATTGGGTTTTTTTATTTACAGTTCGATTAGCGATTTGTGATGCAAATGAAAGTCAGATTTACGTACTTGATGTGGACTTTATAGCGTTGCGCGTTCGCATGTTGGGCAAGCTGCTGAACATTGTACACGAAGTATAATTATATTATAAGAACTACAATCAGTTACACATATATTTATAAAATCACATATATATATGACGTGCGCAATACTTAACGAGTTTTTTCTTTTCAGATTTCCCAAGAATTTATTTTTATTATATGTGGGTGGGATTGGCGGTACTTATGCACATAAATATGTATAGTATATGTGCTGCGTGCTGCGCGCCTATATTAAAACTGACCTCCCGTCTATTGTAAAATGAATAACGTTGCAAATTGAGTTAGGGTGCTGCAAATTGGCTTTAATAATAGTTGAAATCTGTTTGAATCGCAGCAGAAATATTTTCTAGAATCATCTCTTGCAAAATCCACAGCGGCGATTCAAAAATAAAAACAAACCACTAAAATAATCAACACTATTTTCAATAACAAACAATATTTAAAAATAGTTAAGTAATAATCAATGTTAATCAATCAAGTAAATTTAGTAAACACTTTCCTTGATAAACAGCTGCTTTACAATCTGTTATTTTGTTGTTATTCTGTTATTTTGTTAATTGCTCACAGTAATTACAAGCTCCAGGTAAAAACTTTCCCTAATAAAAAAACTGTTTTACCCAGTCAAATTCCTTTAGGTTATCGGCACTTCAATCTTATCAAACAATAAAGTATCGATTATTCTGGCTATTAAGGCAGATAAGGCACTGGCCTTTGTCATTCCTCAATATCTATTCAGATTGCAATTTTTATAGACCCCTATGTCGGAAGATATACATTATACATTTAATCATGTTGACTTGTCAAAACTACCTTGTTTACCAATTTTGTAGCTTAACCATGATATGTTGTGGTATGTATGGTATGTTAACAGCATAGAAGTCTGTTAAAGTCTTGGGCTAGTTTCATTTACTGTAAAAACAATCTTTAAATTTTAATCTTAAATGCTTATCACAACGGGAAAACACTGACCTAAGTGCGTCGGCCTTGATCGACAACCGTTAAACCTTAATCCTAATCTTAAGTGATTAAGCTGAAATTTTCCCAACTCAGGGAATTTCTGCCCCTATGCATATCATTCTTTGAATGCATGCAAGCTTGATAAGCGGAACTATTACGAGTTTTTCGAGTTGTTTGGACGTAGAACGCAACGCTATCCAACGTTCTTAATGCTGTCAGTAATTTACAATTCGTTTTATAAGCCGAACTATTACGAAATGCATATTCTTTTCGAGTAGTGCGGTACGTTGAATGCAACCATATCCAAAGTTCTTAATCCTGTCAGTAATTTACAATTCGCACACTTCTAAGTGCCATTGTCAACAGCTGTGCCCATATATATGTCAACTGGTGAGCTAAAAGCTAATTTTTATTTGTTTCTCAGTTTTGATTGAGCTGCGGATTTCAACAATGGAAGATCCCGCTTAATTAGAGGCAAAATAAAGTTGGACTAACTGCGTTTGAGGTATTTTTCCCCATTAGTTAAGTAAACAATTGTAAAAACACAGTCTGTTTACAAACATCTATTGGCGAGGAAACCCCGCAAAATGTTGTTATATATTGTAAAACTCGTTTCAATTTGTTTTGAACTCATTAGCATGAGATTGACGCCGTTAACCCGGAATTTCTCAACATTGTTGTGTATAACTCTGTTAGATTCCGCGTAATCACCGTGAATCACCACAATGCTCAAAACAACGCATTCAAAATCTGTCTTCTTCTTCCTTTCTGTGACATAAATATTATTATTTCTTCTGGTTTTTATTTATTTGGGGCGTAGTGTTGTTGGTTTTTGTTTTTACCGATTTTTTGCAAATTGACGTCAGCCGCTTTTGTTTGTTCAGTTGGGCACATTTGGTGCTTGTCAGATCCCAGCTCAAACATCCAGCCAAGCAACCAATACCTACAGAAATATATGTAAATTCGTATTTATTTATTTACACAAATTGAGAGGCAATCGCAGACGCAGCTTTGTTTGCATAGCTGCGTATCTGAAACAAATGAAATAAAAAACCGAATTGCTTCAACTGATGCAGATGATGACTTAAAGAGGAAGCGCATGTCTTCAAGCCGCACTTGTTCATGTGCCCAGTCTCTGCCTCTCTCTCCCCCTGCTTTCGGTGGTATCTGTGTTACCGTTCAACTGCCTTTCAGCGAGGGTGGCCCGTTGAGTAATTAGATGTTTATTGTTTAATTAACAGACTTTGGTTTTATATATTTCCATATTCTTATATACATTTGAGGTCATGTGCAAGTTTGTATACTGATGGTCGGTTATTGAACTCCCAGTTTTGTTTTCTATCATTCACTTTCTTATCTTCTTCACGGGTTATTTATTCACAGAGAGAGAGAGAGAATCATACTCTCTTTTGTAATTAATCATTCTCATAGATCAATTTCAATGGCCATTCTTAGCTTAAGTTCAAGTTTGGTTTTTGATTTCACGAGTGTTTTCAATGAATGCATGCCAGGGTTGCAAAATGCAACGACCCTGAATGCAGGCACTCCTTGAACTACCTGTGCATACATTATGCATGTTTTTGTTTCAAGCAGTTAACTTAAATATGTACCACAAATACACAACAAATACTACGAACAGAGTGCACTTCAAATTTTGTTTTAAATGGTTTGCAAATATAAATATTATTTAAATAATATTTGGTTTATTTTGTTATATATTGCCTTTTGTCTCTGGCTTATTAGTTCACATTAATATCGCTCACGTTGCCTGACGCAACGTTTGAATGAGTTCGGAGGTGTTTCAAGTAATTGCCGGGCGACCTTCTCAGATGACAATGGTCTCTTCCCACAAAATAATAATAGCAAAAAAAATCGAGAAAAAAAAATATCACAAATGAAACTGCGCCGCATTCAAAGTTGAATGTCATTCGAAAAGTGGGCCGGAGCACAAATGAACTGTGGAAATAGGATGATGATCATGATCATGATAATCATGAACAGCGTCTCGCCTTTCTAAATAAAGATCAATTGTTTAGAATATAAATGCATGTGTATGTGTGTTTGTGTTTGCATATGTGTGTGTGAAAGTCTGTTTATAGTTTTGAGTTGTACGTTGACGCTGTCGACGCTGCTGAATTGCATTATTTTTGGCGAGGGTCATTTTTAAGTTGATCTGGCTGCTCCGTTATTCTATTTCGTAAACCTAGCGAAATTGGAGCTCTGGCTGGCGCGACGCGCGACTCGTGTAGTGGAAAAAATTAAAATAAATTAAAAAAAAAAGATTTAAAAAACAGCAAAGAAAAAAAATAAACAATTGCTATTAACATGCGAATCTTTTGTATTTGCTTTTCAGCACTTGCGCAGGCAATTTCCATTACAGTTGCGGTTTCTCGAGAGCCCCTTTATATATGTATATCCGTATATATGTACATATTTAGACTTTGAAATTGTACCGTTACAGGTGTTTTAGATTTATTGCTATAGTTCGATAAGATTACGAACTCGTTTTCAGATAAGCATTTAGGATAAACCGTTCCAGATAAGTCATAAAGCGCAGGTCAAGTAATTTATGTGCCTTTTATCCAGCTTGACGATCTACAAATCTCTGCCTCTCGCTCCTTATCTCTTTCACTTGCCTGCAGTTCACGTCCCTGGTCATTACTCTACCTGTCACAAGCAAAAAAACATGATTTGTTATTCAAATGAAAGGCTTTCGTTGCTGACGGTTATTGCCGTGTGGTGTAGTTTTTATTTTTTTCTTTTTTTTCGTGTGTCTGTATTGACTTGTCCAAATTACCTACGTCAACAACCCCTCGAGTTTACATTTAGTCAATATACTTGACTTGTTCGTCGCCGCGTATACGTATTACACTCTCAATATATGTACATATGTATTTGTATTTGTATATTTCTATATTTTTTATTGCCTTGTATATTTGACCGTTAAACGAATGAGCGTCCGCTCTCTCTCTCTCAATGTCTGTTCATTCACATGAAGTGCGCTGACTGACAGCGAAGAGAGAGAGAGAGAGAGAGGAAAATGTGATTTTTTTTAGTGCTTATCATAAGTTGGCAAAGCGTGTTGCCAACTACATAAATACTCACATATAGCTGGCGAATTTGGCCAGCATCAACTGAATGAGTTTTTGGCATTAACTTTGATTTACCCTACGCCGGAGGCAGTTGCTGCTTGCCAATGTATTGGTGCTGGTGATGTTCAAATTTCGAGCTGACAAGTTCGTTAGCTTTGCTTTGTCATTCCATTCCATACACATGTGCTCGCGATCTCGCTCTCTCTCTCTCTCTATCTCGCACGCGCACTCAGCAACAGGGACTGCAGTATCGGTAATACACTCACTGTTTATCATTGCTCGCGCTCACTCTTTGTGTTCGCCCTCTCTCGGTGTGTAGCGCACTCGCTCGCACACATCCGCCGATTTTGCTATAAAAGCAACGCGAACCAAGCGACGACTTCATTTGAGTCAATTTTGTGTTGTCGTGCACGCCACTTGGTCTTTTGGCTTTTAGCTCATCAACTACAGAAAGTTTATTTTGTTTCGAATCAACGTTTCTATAAAAATAAAAGCCCAACTATAAAAGTGTGCTGCAGCCTCTGTCACAATATTAATGAACATAAACAATTGTGTGTATTTAACTGTTGCGAACGTGCTACGCGTGTGAAAAGTTAAACCAATCAAACAATTAATTGCAATTACATTTTTAAAAGCAATTGTCAAAGCAATTTCATTGTTGTCGCTTACGCAAGGCTAACAAAAAAAAAACTCTATAATACAACAAATCCCAATTTGGCTTATTAATAGCGCATAATAAATTATTTGCGCCGTTAGCAATCAGATATACTGTTGGAACAACAGCAACAACAACAACCATAAAACACAAATTGTAAGTATTTCCGTGCCCACAGTAAACTCAACACTAGCGGACAGACAGACAGAGACAGCAAAACAAAACTTGCATTCTGTTGTGCTGCCTCAGTATGTGTGTGTGTGTGTGTGTGAGACTGCCCTTCTATAAATAAATCACATCAAACTTAATTAAATGCAACTAGTTGTGAGTTGTGGCTACCGCATTGCATGCTGAGTCTATATATAAATCTATAAACAGAAAATTTGTCTGTATATTAATGTGTATGCTTGAGTGCAAGCGGCGTGTGCAAAAAAAAAATAATTAAATGCGAGTTTTTACAGTTTTACCCGCCATTTGCCATTTGCCACTTGCCATAAAACAAAAGAAACACTCAGTTAACATTGGCAGCATTAACATAACATTTACATTAGCATGCTGTAAAATGGCGCTTCGCTCAGCTCCTCCGTGCTGCTGCAGTTTGTCTCGCTTCTGGTCGCTGCTTGAAATTTCGCACGTAACGCAAAATTTGATTACACTTTGCATCATATGATCAACTAAATATAGACGGGCCGAAGCAGCAACAACAAGAACGACAGCGCAGCGTAAAAGCGTATAATATTATTGCCAAGCAACAACGCAGTCATTTGCTGCCAACGCGCTCGCTCGCTGTGTCAAAAATACAAATTTTGCAATGCTGCCAAAATCAACAAGATTGCGCATCACAATTGACGGTAGACACGGCGCTCGTGCCGACTACATCAGCTATAAATACGTTAGCAGTGCAGTATATATACCATATATACACTTACAAGCTTTCATATATAATTTAGCTGCAAATGTAAAATTACAAAAAAAAAAGAAACCATACACATTATGCGCACAAATTAAAACTTAATTTTAAATTGAGTTTCAACAGCAGTAAGTAACCCAAAACAACATTCATTGAGATATGACGCACCGTTTTATACCAACTGTTGTGGCCTTAACAGCCATAGCGGGCCGCTTTTAACCGGATTTTATTGGTTGCCATTCAAATTTTATACCTTTTTCTTACACGGAAAGTATTAAAAGCTTTATGAGAAATTAGGAACAGCAGCAGCACAAGAAACTGAAGTTATTTTAAGCGAAACTATTATTTCTTGACGTCTATTGACATTTTCTATATATATACTTATACTTAAATGTATATTGATCATAAAGCTTGTCAGATTTTTCGTATACAGAACAGCATCGTGTACAGTTGTGCTCGGTTCGCTGTGGTTTTGTCATGCAATTTTATTTTATTTTTTTGACATTTAAGTGTTTTATAATACCCCCACACTCACAAAAACACACACACACACACACACACTCGCACACACAACTAGCTTTAATAAGAAACTTCCCAATACAAGCTATACAAGCAGCTCGTTTACCTTCGTGCGTTTGTTTACCTGTATATATATTTTTGTTGTACTCTGCCCCTGACATATGGATGCCCCTCCCCCCTTATACTGAACTTTTGTTAATTGTTGAGTTTTTAACATTTTTCCTTACTTCTGGTTTTCCATTTGCAGTACCAACAACAACAGCAACAATGTCGAGTGCCAGCGTACATGGTCCCCAAATTGCCGACATTTGCAGTCCATTGGCGTAAGTTATAATTTTTACTATAGATATTATATTTCACAGACATAATAGATATAGCGACAAGAGTTTGTCAGCATTTTATTTTTAGTTTTATCTACTTCTTTTTTTTTTTTTTGTATTTAAAAGGAGAAATGTCTTCAGAGTAACTGCATTGATTCAAATATATATTGCTCTCGAAATTTATGACTTTGGTAATAATTATTGGTAATTAAAAGCGTTCAACTCAAGTCAACTGTCGATACTAATGTTAATCAATGCTAACACAAAACACAATTAGATATATTCTATCTATGGCCAGATTGCTCATACGCCGTGTGATTCACAACAGAAATTAGCTGGAAGTTCCATTTCCGTTTTTTGTTATGTTTTTAAATGACAGCAGCACCAAATGTGGCCCTGCCCGCTCGGCAGCCTTCGATATATTCGATATATGCGCGAAATTTTTGCTACGTTGTAAACAAAGTCAGGGTCAATTATGGGGAACTGGGTGCTGAGTGTTTAGCGGTGACTGTAACAGTGACTGTGACCCATTCATAGTTTTGCAATCTAATCGTATTCGAAATGCAGAGTACAACAATAGCAACGATAGCACGATTTGGCACAGTCTTTGTTGTCATTAGCAAAATGCCGCATACTGCATAATTGTTGTTGTCCTTATCAGACACAAGGCATCATCCACGTATTTGAAAACCCCCACACTCACACACTCTCTCTCTCTTGCTCTCTCGCTCTCTACTCTCTCCGTGCACTCATTAATTGTCACTCTTTTGGTGCTAACAATAAAATGCTGTGCTCACATGATCAAGCGAAAGCTGCCGTCTGCCGTCTGAAATTTGTTGCTATTGTTTTTGCTGCTGCTGCTGCTACGGCTGTTGTTGTTTGTACAGTCTCGAAACACTGCGGCCTCTGCCCCCGCCGTCTAGCCGTCACGCTGCTCATTATCATAATCACGGCAATGGCACCGCATGCCTCGGTCTAATGTCCGCCCACCATGCAAGGTCATGGCCTATGCGGCGTCCAGGTGCGCCTTCTGTCTGAGCTGCTATAAGCTTGCAGCTAGAACTTGTCTCTGTCGCATTATATATTTAATGCACTTAAAAAAAGTGGTACGTGTTCATTAGATCATAATTTATTCAGACTTGCTGTGAATCCCAGGCAGCTATAAATGTGGGCCGTGTTGTGTACTTTCAGATTCTGATAGTAGCTTCTCATATGTGTTGAGTCATAAAAAGTTGCTAAAAATTATAATAAATGAAATTCACTCCCTAATTATAATTTAAAACGGTTGCTCATGTATTACTTTTGTCTTCTGTCCTCTTGCAGTCATCACAACTTGGGTTTATCTGCCTCGTTGCCCGATTTGGTAGGCAGTCCGTTGGAGATCAACATGGACAGTGTGCTAACTATTGAGGAGTTGCGTCAGCATTTGGGCTCCTGCTTCACGTGCGGCGTCTCCTGGACCGATGATCATGTCTCGCTCGACTGCAGTGAATGTGGTGGCTATAGCCTCGATCGTCCCTGCCCCCTCTGCGATGGACAGTGTGCAGTTCAATGGAAACGTGACTTTGCTATGGTGAGTGTGACACTTGACCAACAGTGGAAATCATTAGCTAATCTGTATTCGTTTTGTTCCTTGCAGTCGCATGCCTGCGGCAAAGCACGTTGGTTGGGTGTTTGCCTCAGTTTTCCGGAGGCAATGGCAATGCAGCAACTACCCGTGGCAGCCACAGCTTCGGCAACATCCTGTGCCGCTGCAGCGGCGAATCAGTTGCGTCTCGCACAGGAATTGTGCTCGCGTCTGGAGCAGCTGTCGACGTCGACGAATAAAATTACGCGCATCTAAAGGGAAAGGCGTTCTCTCGCCTTGCAGCGTTTATATACAGTACAGTGTTCCTTTTCAAACGAAAGAAGTTTTGGCGCCACCTAAAACATAAAAGTATCAGCATCATCATCATCAGCCATTTGCCACATGCCACAAAAACCATGAGCCAACAAACAACAAGTCCACCACATATTATTTTTATTGCTGCATTAGCTGCTCACTCAAACGCAGAGAGGAGGCGAGGAAGAGAGAGCAAGAGTGGGGGCGAGTGGGGAATCTCTCACTTCATATTTAAATTTTAGTGCTTAATTAACTAAGTTTTTTTTTATAAGTTCTTAGTGTTTTTATTTCTTTTCTTATAAGCAAAAAATGTTAATGTTTTTGTGTACGCGTTGAGTTTTCATTGCTTGTGTTGAATTAGCGTTAAGCAGTTAATTAATTATTTGTTTACTCTGTAATTATGGCACCACACACACACACACATACATACACACACACTCACACAAACACATACACGCACACACATCAAAAAGAAGAGACTACATTTAGCTTGAGCTCAAGTCGAGCTCTGCAGTGATAACGGTGATATTAGCCAGAATGAAAAAAAAACACGAAAAATGTTTTGTAATCAAATAGTGAATTTAATATTTGTAGCTAAAGAGAGAGTCCAACGATCTAAAATATAATTGTTAACATTTTAGTTGTTTGTTGTTGCTTTTTGCCTCGTGTAAAAAACAAAAAACATTGCCAAATTATTGTGCACAAAAAAAAAAAGTTAAAAATTTATTAACAATTCGTTGGAAATACAAAACTAATATGAATCTTCCATAGAACGCCTAATGCTCAACACAGAAAACAGCGCAAAAGAAACGCACAAGCAAAAAAAAAAAAAATATATAAAAAAAAGAAAATAAAAAGAAAAAATAAGCTAAAGAAAAGTTTAAAAACAATTGGAAAGAAAGTAAGCATTACTCAAAGAAGAAAGTTGAAGATTTTCTGTGAAAATCCATATGACATATACTAGAAGTTTATACCTTATATATACACCTATACATATATATATATATATCTACTATATAGAGCTCCATAAAAGTATATACACATACATATATATTATATATTTTTAATGTAGAGATATGTTTTGTAAAAGACAAAAGCATATTTTTAAAATTAAAATATATTCAAAAATGAAAATCAAATGAAACACATTTTTTATTCCGAGCCACGTTCCATCTATCTTTGGTTCTTATAGATTATTTGCCAATGAGTTGCACATTTCAGAAGTACATATATAACGCGTGTGCCGTATCAACACATTAGGTAATCTGTGTGTGCTTGTGGGACTTTCAGCTTGTGAAGGTTGCCAATGTAATTGGCACAGATTTCATCATCTTTCTTATCCGCCTCACTTGGCATTGGCTCATATGCGTATACAAATACGTGTGTGTATTCATGTATGTGTTGCGTATTTGTTAGCAGACTGCTTGTAAATATTTAAAGTTGTCCTTTCAGCGTTATCCCACATCATTTGTTTATTGCCTTTTGCCACATTCACTTCCTTGTTGCAGGCGGTGCAGTAAACTTTTTTACACACAGTTTACGTTATTTTTTTTTTTCAATTTATGATATAATCCATATTTATGAAATGCTGAGTGGGTGCCTAATTTACCGGAAAATGTAAAAAGTGTGCATAAATTCATCATTTCTAACAGCTTTATTGTTTAAATATGTATAACGGAAATGTTTGCAAATATATAACAAATATAGTAATATTATTTGGACGTTTTTAAATTCGTAACATTATATAAATAAATAAAAAATTAAAAAGAAATGAAAAATATATATATCTGTAGCTTGTAGATAGAAATAAATATATATATAAAAGAGTAAGTCACATTTTGTACGCGTTCCAGAAAAATATAGTCGCTAGGCACTTTTGAAGAGTCACTAAGTGTTATCAATGTTAACAAATGATTTTGCGGAATTTCCTATGTAAACCGTAGATAAGTTAACGAAACATATAGAATTAAAGCATTCCAGTAAGAACAAAGACATCATTTGAGGGTAGTTCCCATTCAATATAAAGCGGATTATCCCAATACGTAGGCGGCAACTGTCAATGCGAAATTATATTAGTATAACATTTCAAGTAGATAACCTATGCCTCTTGCTTTTGGGATTATCGTCATAAAATATTTTTAATTATAGTAATATTTTTTCAGTGAATTAAACAATCGATCAGTTATCAGTTCTAACTTTATTTTGGATTTCCTGTGTGATTGCAGATAGGTAATACCAGGCTAATACTATAATTTATTGATCATGAGCTATTGAGCGTGTGCTCAAGTCCAATGGCCTTTGAAATTGGAAATTGGAATGTATAGGGTATAAGGAGGTCTCACAGGTAGATACAGCACAACGTTCATCTACCTGTTATTTGTCACCTGTCAATTTTCAAAGCGAATTCGCTTGGGATGACTTAAAACAACAGCAGAGACTGCGACTGCGGCAGCTGCGACGTCGACGCTGTTTATACCAAGCGGGTGGTGCATTCATGAAGGCCAGGTTAACACCAGCTGCAAACAAGGGGAGGGAGTAAATCAGGCTTGAATATTACTTTTATAGTTCATTTCACTCACCACTGTGGGAGAGGTGCAGGTCCGGTTCGCTTGAGGCCTCGGGGCTGGGCAAATGTAATTGTATGTCGCTGAGCAGTTCACTCAACTCCTGTGCATCCTTGCTAATGCTACACAGCTCCTCCTGCTGAAAGTCTGGATTAATTTGCTTGCACAACAATATCTGGCTAATGACATTGCCCAGATTCGAGGGGGCTGTGCGAGCTGGTGCTAAGAGTGGAAAACTATTAGTTCAAAATAAGTAAAAATGTTTGGATGGTTGCTGCTCAACTAGGAGATATCCACCTACATCCCATCCCCGACATCTATTTATCCCAAATTGAAGCCTTTTGGCCATTTACAAAAATATTGAATCTAGGTCAGATGTTGCTACTCACCATAATACTCGGTCATGTCGTACGGCACCAGCTGAATGAGGCGGTGGCTCTTGATAAGCTCGTGGCGAAACTGCTGGGTCAGGTAGAAGAGCAGTAAAAGATTGCTGTTCACGCTGGGACTGGCGAGGCAGCGACGCCCTTGTGGCGTTATCAGATGTGCCAAATTCTTGCAGGCATCCACACAGCTACGTCGCACCTTGCGGATTTTCTCGCGCAGCTCCGGCGAATCGCGCGACTGTCCAATGAAGATGAGCAGCTCCCGGAACTGCGCCACATAGCAATTGATTTCCATGATGAGCTGGGCAGAAGGCATTAGAGCGAACAGATCAATACATAATAGTTTATTGTATACCTTTTGTGGATCTCGCGAGGGCAGCAGCAGCTGCGGCAAATAGATGGACAACCGATGTGCTATTATTGTCGAGTTGCGTATGGCCAAAGCCGTGCTGCTCGTCACGCCACCAACTGCTGCCAATTTCTCGCCATATTCAAAGCCTCCAACGTTGGCCATGTTTTGATGCTGACTGCGGCAAACTATGGTTGTGGTTTTCGCTCTGGCATTTTGTGCACCGCTCGAAAGTATGCTATAAAAAGTACAAGAGCATCTGCACTACAGACATTTGCATGTGTGTGTGTGTATAGTTGCTGCTGCTGCTGCTGCTGCTGTTGCCTTATGCAAGCAAGCAAATGGTGGACTGGCTCATTACCTTGTGTCAACAAGTCAACACTGCTAAACAACAAGAACAATACGAGAGCAAGGGACAGAAGTCGCAAGCAGCATCGCGAGTGAGATACTCTGTTTGCAGGAATTATAAATTTCAGATTTTGAAATAGTTCCTCTTAATGAACTGGATCCAAAAATAGTTAAGAGCTTCCGCATTGAAAAAGGTCTGAATAAAAAAAGAAATCATTAAAATCAAGCTAATATTATTATGTTATTTATATTATGTATTTATATGTTATTTAGGTAAGTCACATTTATCAATTATTTTCCTGTAAGCTCGAATCCTAGACAAAAAGTTTCAGTATCAGTTTTTCCAAAAAATTCTCTAACCAAGCGACCTTATACCATTTTTTTTCTATAAATACAAATGATGTGAACGGATTGTGAAAGTTGCCAAGTTGGAGTGCATTTTTTTTCAAGTGGTGGAACAAAATTCTAATGAAACCATAATCACAAATGTTAGGTAAAGCGAAAAAAATGGGATTAGGACAACATTTCTATGGAAAGCAGCCAGACTCAAGTGACCATGTAGGACAACTGCTGTTAGTTGTTTATTCAAGCTGAAGACTATTAATATACAAGATGGATTTTACTTTAACAATACTTATGGCTTGAACTAGTCTTGCATTTATTTTTATGTCGGTCAGTTTAATCTTTGCATTACAAAATGAATATAAATATTAAAAATTGAAATTGTGTTTTTTGGGTTAATAATTTACCAATTGAAATTAATTATTATTTACAAGTTTATCTACATTTCTTGCTCAAATTATAATGAAACACATAATGCATACTCTTGGGCTTTTCAATTATAGTGGAAACAATGTTGGGAACAACTGACATGATTAATGTTGCATTCTTTGGGGATATGTGTTTCACGTGGCATATTAATACCTTCTACAAAAGCTGCTATAACTCTGCCAAAACCGTACCGATTTTCAGGGAATCGCAGGAGCCAAATCTATCTTAATTAAAAAAAGCGGCCAAGAACTATGTGTGGTCTAAAGGACTTCCAAAAAGTCCTTGAAGTTTCCGAGATAAAATGATTTTTAAAGCTTATCACATTTTATTCAGCCAAATCCTTGCTCACCTCAAAATTCGGAGATAAATACTGAAATGCGTTCACTTGAGAACCTAATCCTTGCGATGTTCCCTATTAGATGGCAACCCACGTAACTCACCTCCCCACTTTGGCACATTTCCTTTCGTAATAGAAAACATCATCATCATCGCCTTGTTATCGCTTCAATTTCAATGTTTATTAACAATTTTTAACAATTATTTAACAATTTTGTTTTTCATGCGCGAATCGACACGGAAATGTTATTCAAATTTTTGCTTGTAAAATTTGTTGCAAATAAAAGCATAAAAATAATATGAATGGAATTGTCCAAAAAGCGCGTGGAAAGCCGTTGATCAATCCGTCAATCAGACGATCAATCATTGCTCCGTTTAATGCTACATAAATATTTGTTGTATTTCCTGTTTTTCTTTTCATTTCTATATTCATTTTAAGCTTATGATAGTGTATTAGAATTACAAACGCGCATTGGGATTTCGGGAGCGCACAAAGTTGAGCAGCTCATCGGAATCCTCGCAGACGAAGGGCTTGATGTGGTGGCAGGCAACGTCATGCCACTTGATGCCATCATTGTAGAAGTTGTTCAAAATGGACAGGCAGCTCTCATCATTGCCCTGCGCAGCCTCACGATTATCTGGCTGCGGTTGATTGTAGCCGCCCGTTGCCGACCAGTCGCCAGTGTTCCTCTGCGATGTGGGACCAATCTTGCCACCGGATCCAGACCAGAACCAACCATTCTCATTGGGAGGCTGCAGATCGGGACGATCGCAGCCCGCAAAGTTGCACTTTCTGCCCGATGTCCAGATGTAGCGCACATTGCCACGAGCGATGCGCTGCTTCACAAAGTCATTCTCTTGTGGCGTCTCCAGCGAGACGGCGTCCATGCAGTGCCGCCGGCAAATGTTGCGCGCATCCAACCAGTCCACCTCCAAACTGCGCGTCGGCGCATGCTCCCAGCTGAAGAAGTATGAGTGCGAGACGCCACGGGCATCACGATAGGTGGCATGCCTCACACGATTGGCGCAGCTGCGCGGATCCGGCAGTGCCAACCGACGCTGGGCCAGCGCCACAGTGGCGCTCACTGCCAGCAGCAGCAACGTGCGCAGCACAAACATTATTATTCTTGAGTGGGCGGTTTAAATCTAAAAAAAAGCTGCAAGTGCAAAAAATTAAAAAAAAATCAACGCCAATGTGGTTACGGTTAAGCACAAATTGAAACTGAATTTTTGGCTTAATTTGGTTTGTAGGTCCAAAGCCTGGCCAACCCATTTCCGCTTGAATGAGTCGGCATCTTATTGTGCGAAATCAGTGATTGGAAATATCAGTTTGGCTTTGTCTAACGACATTTTTTGAGCGATTTTGACTGTGTTTGTTTTTTTTTGTATCGATTTGTGTGTTTTTTTTACATACTATATTGTATGTATGGAATTTGTCGCTGACAATTGTCAATTTGTTCAATTCGATTTTCATGTTGCCTAATTGAGTAGTTTTCCATTTCGACAACGGCCTTGCGGCCTTGCTTCGTCCCATCCCCAACCCAGTCCCCCCTTTATCAATGAGTATCTACAAATTCCGTCTAGCAACAATCCAATCTCTGCTTACTTCTTCTTCTTCTTCTTTATAATAACTGATTACATGCAAATGAGTTTAATGTTTTATGTTATTGTTACAAGTTACAAAATTGTATGCTAATTTATGGACGATTGATGAAACCTGTATCAGGCAGCGGGGCTTCAATATAAATATGTTTATTACAATTAGAAGTTATGACTTATAAGTAAAGATAATCAAAATGAGAATCCACAAGTTAGCCTTGAGTTTCAGATACTGTAAAGTAATTATTTTTCATCAGAATCTCAATATAAATGTAAATTATTAAGTCAATCAATCATTATAGCTTTTCCATTAACTTTTAATAAAGCCAAAACTTTAAATGCGTTTTTTGTGTTGCCAATAAGCCTCTTGACCTTCGCTGGTAGACCCAAAACTGACCTAACCCAAAAAGCAGCGCAAACACTGCACTACAACAGAAACGAGACCTGAAGACAACTCTCTGAGACGAGGCACATGCCACACTTGACGGTTTCTAGTAGTCTTGAGTCTTAAGTCAGAGTCTGTCTTTGCATACCAAAACCGTTTTTTTTTTCTTGGCTTTAATGGAGAAAGTTGCATTGCTGTCTATGGCTTGTTGTAGTGGGTTATTGTTGTTGTTGTTGTTGCTTTTGTTTGGCCATATACTACACACAGTTAGCTGACTATCCAACTGTCCAACTTGACTCTTTCGGCTGATAACAGTGCTAACGACTTTGGCATGTTTTGTTTTTTTTTTTGTACTTTTTTTTATCTTTTCGTGCCACGCGCAATTGTCTGATATTTTTTTTGGAATTTTGTTTTTTACGGTTTGTAAATTTTGTTATTCAAATTTCCGTTTCTTCACTTGCTCTTCCTCAATGCATTTTGTATTTATTGTTAAGCTAATTGTCGTGGGTAAGGCGAAAAAGCGATGAAAAAATGTTAAAAAAAAAAGCCAAAAAAAACCAAATTCAAATACAATTGCAGACTCTTCACTTGTATTTGAAGTGGCCAATTTGAATTGTTTCGTTAACGCTTTTAAATTGTTATGTAATTATTGTTTAACGCATTTCATTGAATGTATAATTTATTTTTTTTTTGTTTTTTTAGGCAATTGTTAATTGCGTGGATCGGATTTTTGGGAGAAAGGCAGTTCGAATTTTAATAATCGTGTAGCATTTCACATATATGTATATATGTTTATATAAACATTTGCACAGTTATGACTAATAAGTGAAGAGCTCTTCAATTTAAACGACACTTAATTCCTTATATAAGTGGCAACAACAACAAAAAACGAAAAACCAATTTAACCTTCAGGGCGAGCTCAATAGCCAAATAAATTAATGAACAACAATTTAAATGTTTGAAATTTTGGTTTTTTCGCCAACAACTGTGCACATCTGCGCAACATTCCAAATACTGTGTGTGTGTGTCTGTGTCTGTGTGTGTGTGTAAAAAATTAATTCCATGGCATGCCGTGTGACATCTGCCAGACTTTTGGCCAGTCCATGCAGCTGCATTCGTACTCCCATCCGAGTATCAGTATTTTTTCCCACTGCCATCCCCACATGCCACTTGCCACCTGCAGCTAAGCAATTAATTGCAGGCTTATGCAGTTTTCGCAGCCAAATCTATCATCTAAGAGCAACTGGTTTCCATGCTTGTGTAATTTTATGTATTTCCTTTTTAATCGCTTTTTTTATATGTTTTTTATTTATGCATCACGAGCTTTTAATGCGCCTATCAATTCAGTCTTTTGATTTTTGATGTTGTTTATAAGTTTCCAGTTAGGTGCTTGAAGATGATTGCCAAATTGGCTGCCGAATTTTATGAAATGCCATAAAACAGTCAATAATTGACAGTTTATACGCAATTTGTAACGCCTTGCTCATAATTGATAACTATAGCTAATGCTTTCATTAGGTTCCAATAAGATATGGTCGTAGAAAGAGTTAATTACAAGTTGAGCAATGAAGATGGTTATAAATAAAGCTACAACAATTATATAGTATAAATAATTACCATAAATATGATTTAATATATTAAAAATTTCAATTTGTTTGTTTTGAAATCTAAGCGTATCTTTCTGTAAAAGCAGATCATTTATCTTAATTCATTTGCCAGAGAAATCGGTTGTCTGCATTGTTGACTGATTTTGTTGTTTTTAGCACGTTTGTATTGTTTGGCTAGTACTCGTATGTAGAACGCAAAAGTGAGACGAGTTTTTCTTTATTTTTGCTAAGCATGATGCACCGATGACAGCAAATATAAAGAAGACGGATTTGCTAACCACAAGCAACTGGCAACTGGCAACTGGCAACTGGCAATATTGGCAAAAACACTAACTATAGTAACTGGTTGTGGAGGCAACAACAACTGGGTGGCTCTTGGCTAAAAGTAGGTCTGCTTTAAAGCCTTTTTGTTGTTCTTGGGAACGCTGTTGTCAATTAGAAACAGGCTGAAATAGCGAGTTTGGCCAATGTCGCAATATTTGTAATAGAAATTTGGAATTTGAGTTGAAAGGGCTGCTAAGAAAACAGGATGCGTCGCATACTGTTAAGAAAGTTGTATACGGATGCAACAGCGGCGTCTTTTTAATTGCCTCAATTGGCACCAGTTGGGACCAGGTGCCAGTTATGCAGCAAGAGTGTGTAGAGGAGCGTAAGAGGTTTTCTGGTAAACAAAGTCGCGCAAATAAGATGTAGAAAAACTGGACAGACTGTAGAAGAAAGTCAGCCGGTTGTGAGCAAGTTTGGGAGCAGACAGCTGGACAGTGGAGACACCGAGACAGTGGAACAGTGAGCCAGTGAGCCAGTGAGCCAGTGAGCCAGTGGGACAGTGGGACGGTTGAAGCAGCCAGCCAGCAAAGGAGCTGTCAGGTTAGTCTGGCAAGGTGCGTTACTTTTACTGCACAACAGCAACAGCGCCAGCAGCGGGTTCCGGTTTTTTACTGTTCATCTTGCAAAAAATACAACAAAAAAATCCAAAAAACAAAACAAATAACAATAACAATGTCACGAAATGATAGTGAAAATATTTTCAGTCTTTGGTCATGACATAAAAAATGTACATGCACTTTAACAAGATACATGTGCAACGTGTTGAAGCAGACACACTTTAGACAACACTCATGTGCCTAATGTGATAAAACTACAAAAATTTACGCAATGTTGCTAATGATTTGAATAAATATGAACAGTTTGTAGAGTGGAAGGCACGAAAAACAAGTCAAACTAAAATCATAGCTCTAATGGCTAAAGAGCGTGTCTCGTTTGGGTTAACTGGCCGGCCAAGTTAATGATCATGTCTTTTGCTGACTCTGCACTGGGTCTTCGCACATACATATATCGCACTCCCAAATGCAGGCGCAGCCCAAAAAAGACAATTAACATTGCAAATGGAATTGTATGTGATTTTCGGTGAATAACTTTCCTCTGGGAGTCTCTGTCTGTCTTCGTGGCTTTGAGAGATCAATGCAATGCTGTGCGACTTTCGCGCTGTATCAAAAAATAAATAATTTGCTTCCATTCCGGCAGCCTTCAAATTGCAGTTGTCTGTTGCCGGAGACGTGACTTGCGATTTCTTTAGTGGAATTTTTTTACTGTGTTGCCTTATAGCTCTTCTGCAGATTGCCTGCATTATTCGGTCACGATGAATGCCCAAAACTTGCTACAGAACCAGCTGCTTACCACAATACATCAAATATTCAATTTAGAGCGTCTGATTTCTTTTGTTTGTTTCTGGTATTATCTAGCGTTATCTGTCAGCACTCCATAAAGCATTATGCTAAGGTTTCATATTTACGACCTTCAGGCTGCTTCATGCAGTAGCAGTTAGCTCATGACCAGAGCCTGACATTTTCGCATGTTGCAAAAAAACAAAAAAAAATAAAAAATTAGTAAAATAAAAACTGAAATTTGCATGCGGCTGGAAAATTGGATTTTCCGCTCATTTGCACTGAGGTGGCCAAATACAAAACATATTGCGCAATCTTCTGCTTCAATGCATGTAATTTGTCAGCTCCCACACACACACATACACACCCACACACACACATCTACGGGATGTGCATGTGCATGTGTGTTTGAATAGCACAGTAGCCAAAAAAGTGGGGCATGTTTAACTGTTGCAAGATAAGCAGCTCGCAAAATATGGAACCATAAGTGCATTAGTAGTGCATATAGTTCTACTGCAACAATCAAAAAAAAAAAACTTAAGTTGTCGTTTTGTTGGAGAAGGGCTTACGAAACTCAAGGCCTTACTAGAGGGTTACTTTTACCAGGCTAAAATGTGTACTACAATTCGCTTAGGAATGTAAACCTTCAATTTAATCTACATACTTATAATCTAATGTGATTTTATCCTAGTCATCTAATAGCGTTTTGCCTAAGTAAAATCTTAGACGAGAATTTATTTTGTTATTTTTTTGGAGCTCTCATTTAAATCTAAGAAAAAATCATATCGAAATAAACTATTCTAATTTCAATAAAAATCCAATTTTAAATTATTTCTATTTTTAAAATAAAGCACATATATCTCATATATCTCTATAAATCTCATTTCTATTACGTAATTTAAATAATTATTTAAAATCAACATTAAGGAACTTTTTGTTCGACTTATACAAACAAAAAAAAAGGTTTCTACAATTCAACAAAACTTTTTTATTTGATTACTTCAACTGGTTAAGCACTTTAGCAATTGACTAAGAGATGAGTAAATAAATTAAAATGGAGAAAAACTAGCAAAGATTTCTTCTCTGAAATATTCGATGCTTTTCTTTGCATTTCATTCAAAAACACCGAAGAATTCACAACACAAACTTAACATATCTGAACGTGGTTTGTAATAATGTCAACAGTCTTTTTTTTGAGCTATTATCCTTAAAGGATGTGCGCAGATAATCACCTTGTACACCACAGACGAGTCAGCGGCGTTTGAGAGTTGAACGAGAATAATGTATGAAGTACTTAAATATTTTTGTTGTTTTTTATCTGTATATGTATTTATGTGGAGAGAGACAACCGCACGCAACGCTTCACTTTTACCAACTGAACGTAACGACGATCTTGCCACGGTTTATAGCTTGTCGCCAAAACAAAGACAAAAAGCAAAAGCAGAAAAAAAACAAAACAAAAAAAAAACAAAACAAAAAAAAAAAAAAGAAAAATAAAACTAAAGGTGCACAACCAGCCAACAACAACTAAAGCAAACAGCATAAAACGAGCAGCTTTTGATGATGCGGTTGCCGTTCGAACAAGGCTCAAACCGCGCTTTATGTGCGTGTGTGTGTGCGTGTGTGTGTGTCTGGTTATGGCTAAAACAAACGGAGATGAAGCCAAGTCAAGTGCTCTAAACCAAAAACGATTTCCACTCAAACTTCAACTGGACATCTCATTGTTAATTGAGTTATGGGCGAGTGAATCGTTCGTAAATTACACCTTAAGCATACCACATACATCTATTCACATACATGTATAACTGTGTCACTGTGCTAGGTTTGAGCTGCAGTTGAATATGTTCGTACAACATGTTTGTAGGCTCCGCAACAAGTTTGCTGTCAGAGTCTTTCGTTTCGCACGCTTTGCGAATTTTCGGTGAAAAATCTTTCGCATCAATAATGTCTGTGGAGAAAAATGCAAAAATATTTTAATGCCGTTATACATTTTGTTTATACAAACGATTATTGATTTACTTATTTATTTACTCATTATCTTACTTGTTTTTTTCGATTTTGTTGTCTATCCGTTTTGTTGTGCCCCCTGGCGGCATATATAACAAATGAATGAAAATACATGCGTGATTTATTTTCTTTTTATTTACATTTCACTTATGTAACAACAACAAAAAGGGGGGGAAAAAAACGGTGTCAATAATGCCAGTAAAATCAATGAAGCGCTAATGCTTCCGGCACAAATTGATCACCATCAGCCAAAAATTTGAAAAAAAAATAATAATAATTAAGCCAAGCGCATCCCCTCTACTATTATTATTATTATTATTATTATTATGATTACTTTTATTATTAAGATGATGATTAATGTTGTGTTACAGTGCCATAAAGATGTTGATTAATTTTTTATGTTTTGAATATGCCTGCAGGTGTTTTTTACGCTTAATTCATTGCAATTTCAAGCACTTTCAAATTTCAAGTTCGCGACAAGGCGACAAGCGCATCCCCAAACGCAACAACAAATCGCAAAGCGCATCTTCAAAGTGCATTTCGAACAAGGTCGTTGAGTAAATCAATTTTTTAATTGCAATTGATTTCAATTGAAGTAATAGTTGTAGCAGCAATCGAAATACAAATGAAAATTACTCATAGACGAAATTATTGCATCTTGACTTTGAGCGCATTCGTTCAAGTTACTTGTGCAGCCAAAAACTCAAAACCCAAAATAAATCAACCAGCAGCCGATTTAGATGTGTGAACTCAACAAGTGTGAACATTGCCAAATTGCAGTTGTTGTTGTTGGCTGATTCGATTGACTTAATGAGGGTAGCATGAACTTGAACTTGAAGTGGTTGCTACTTCCAAGTGCCCGTTAACATGATGCTGACTTGCAAACTCTGATGTCGAATATAAAACAAGATTCAAGCGCCCTATCCCATGACTGTGACGACGACTGCATCAAATTAGATTTGGAGCACCTCCCCACCCAAAACTGACCCCCACCACCAGGCAATTGCGCTGGCAATGAAGGCAATTTGAACAATTTGGAGCTAAACAAAAGTTGACTGATATTAAAGCCGCTTACCGTGAAGCCAACTGCTCCGAGGCCTTTGCAACATTTAATACTCTATGTGTACCCATATTTTTATACGACTCGTGTGTACAAAATATACATTTATCATTCATTCACTGCGTTGGCTGCTTTTCACTTTTCTCTGCAACCCACAGCAACCCACACCTGGCCTGCTCGCGCTTAATCAGCCAGATGTCAATCTTTCGTCATTAAGCACGACAGTTTTTAATTGCTTTGCCTTTATGTAACAATATTATTTTTAATTTTTCATTTTTTACTTTTAAAATTGGACATTGTCAAAGAAATGTGATGTCATTTAATTGACATTACAATTGCCTATGCGCACTTACCAACCCAACCCAATGGTGGTGGGGAAGGCCGTCAAACGGCAGAATCTGCTGCAAGAAGTGCGCGCACAAAGCGTACAAAATGATAGATTACAATGCCACATACATATATTATATGTGGCCATAATTAACTTTGCCTCTGGTGTCTGCGGCCATTGAGAGAGCTAATTAACTTGTCTCTATGCAAATTCATGGCTTTGGCTTCTTTGTTGCTACTTCTTCTGTGGCTGAGGCTGGGGCAACATCCATTACCATAACCTAGTGACTGACTTTGACTTGCCACCATCACGTGGCAAAGTCAAAGATTCTGTAACTGAAACTGAAGCTGAAACTTCAATTATAATCAGCAGTGCCACAACGACGTGTGTTTCGAAATGGTATAAATATCTAATTGCTGCCGAGCTCAAGTTTATCCAAATATTTTCCAAAAACTTAGCCATTGGCCCTGAGTTAAATTGAAAAAACAGATAACATCAGATTGCAATAATTTGCTTTTGAAAACAAATAGAATTCAACACTATTCAAGGAAATATAAGGCAAAACTGAACCCAAGCAAAACGAATGAAAACAAACCAAAGAGCAATTGTTTGCTTTAATATTTGAAGAGCCTTCGAATTTGTTATATTGATAATATATATATATTTAAAAACGATTTGCTCGAAAAGAAATCATTAAAAGTTATATAAATAGACATACTTCGCATAGTTCAAAATCGAAAGAAATTGTTTTTTTTTTTTGATTATTATTTTTAAAGCCTTGGCGTAAATGGTTAAATATTGTTTGATAACCCGATTGATTTATAGACCTGCTGTCAAGCGTAAGAAAATTATGACCATGAAGAATAATGGCCAGATGAGATCATATGATATGAGTGACAAGATGGGAGAAAAGAGAGAGATAGAGAGAGAGAGAGATAGGGAGCAGCGCTCATTGATTTAATTCATTTGTACTTATATCAGTTGTCAGTTATATACTTTCACATTCAGTCAGATCTCAGAAAATGTTATCTTTAATTCAGAAACTTTTTTCCCCAAAATCTATAGTAAAACTCCATTGTTTTAGTATAATGCACTTTGGTTAAACTATTATTTATTTATATTGCTGGATTCATAATTGCCGAGTGCCCTTTGACCAGTGGGATCGAAGGGACTGCGCAAGTGGCAATCGGCCTTGTAGCGTTTGCCCAGAATAGCCACCTCATAGTCACCTGCCTTCAGGTAGTCCGCACCGACGTTTTGGCCATCGGGCCGTGAGATGTACGCCTGGCCCAGAGATTTGCCTAGAGTGTAGGCGTATTCAGCTCGACGCAGCACGCCCACAGGCTCACCATTGCGATAGACACCTTCGAGGCCCCAAATGGGCATCTGCTCCTGCAAAGTGAGGTAAACCATGCGCTTCTTGATGCCCTGCGTCCGCTGTTGATCCACAGCGGCACGTCCGCGATAGTCGCCTATCTTGCGGCAGGTGAAGCGCAGTCCAGCCTCCAAGGGAGTGTCATCCGACCTCAGATCGTAGCTCCACAAATGATAACCCTTCTCGCTACTGAGAGCATACAGTGCCCGGTAGCCGGCATTGCGCAGATCCTGTGCCGCACCAGCAGCCATCAGAGCTTTATAGACAGCAGCACAATTCTCCTTGGGCACATGCAGTTCATAGCCCAGTTCACCGACAAAGCTGACGCGCAGCAGGCGCACTCCAATCCCATTGCAACTGACCAATCGGGTGCTATTGGGCGCCACATTCTCGTCGGAGAGTTCACAGTCGAGCAGCGGCTGCAAAATATTCCGGCTATTGGGTCCCTGAATGGATATGACGCCCAGATCGGCAGTGACATCTGTTAAATTGACGTTGAAGCCCTTGCGTCGTATCTCGCTGAGGAGCATGCTGTATGTGTAATAGGCCGAGGCACCTCCAGCCACAATATAGTAGCCCTGACCCTCGAACTTGGGATCGTGCATCTGACCGGAACCAGATGCCAAGCGACTGATTGTCACGTCCGCCTCAACGCCGCCAGCATCATTCAGAGCGCAAGTGTAGACAGTTCTAGAGGACAAAAATAGTAGAGTATTTTCAGGCTAATCATTTAGCTAATCAATTTCATTCATATGGCTTACTCACTTGGTGGGATCACGATTTGTGTTGGCCGAGAAGAGCCAGTTAGCCGCTTGCTTGGCCTGGGGACCTGTGAGCAGCAGTTTGGCGAAATAGCTCATGTTGAAGACAACGGCATTGTTGCGACACGCCAGCGCCTCGGCACCAATCTGCAAGAGGAATGGGTGAGTAGGGGTTTTCTGAATTTCTCCACAGACCCTTCACTTACCAGATCATGATGGTCGGAGAAAGTGCTGTATTTAAGATCACCCTCCAGGATGCGCTCGTAGTTGCTGTCCTTGTGCCGTTGATTGTCATAGCTGCCGTACCAGTCGTAGGGTAACACTCCGGCAGAGTCCACGCTCGAGCCGAGGAAGAAACCGGGTCGCTCCCAGCCCTGTTTCTCCTCCATGAAGGCGTTCGACTGCAGCATCTGTTCGTGCAGGGGATCCTTTTGGAAATCGCGCCCGGCCAACGGTTGATCGTACTTGAACACCATACTGTAGTTCTTTACGTAGCTCTCGTGCGACTTCTCCTGTATCCACTTGATGGCACGACCCTGCTCCTGAGTGAATCTTCGCAGATCAAAACTGAACATGGGCACATCCGGCTGCCCATTAATGATCCACAACGCTGTTTGTTCACCACAACCGCCACCGAACATCATGCCCGCCGAGTTGAAGCCACAATTGTGCATGAGACCCTGCACCATCGGATCTGGGCCCATAAGCGGTTTATGATCCGGCGTAAATGACTCCGGGCCACACACGGTGCTCTTCACACCGTACTTGGCATAAGTGGGACACAGTTTCTGAGCACCCTCCACATGCGTCTCGAACACCGACCAGTCCAGCTCATACAATCCAAAGTGAAAGTCCTTTGCCACCGGGTCGAGCAGTATGGGATTCGGCTCATAGCCACCCATGCAGATGGCATCGCCCTGAATCCGGAAATAAGTGGAATAGTCGTGATCCCTTATGTTGGGCAGGCCACGGACACCCGGTATCGATTCGGAGACAATGTACGCATGCTTCATGGGCAACAGGGGTAGATGGGTGCCATGTTTTGCCACCAGATCACGACCCCAAACACCCGTAGCATTCACCACCGTTTCGGTGCGTATGTTACCGAACGGCGTTGCCACGCCCACAACCCTTTTAGCACCACGCACACCCTCCTCGACGAGAATCTCCTGGACATCGCAGTTCTCAAACACCTGGGCGCCATTGTTGGTTGCCGCCCGCCTTAACGCTGTGCAGAGCATAGCTGGATCCATGACGCCATCACCAGGTGAGTAGAGTGCTCCAATGAATGCCTTTGGATCGAGCAGCGGAAACAGTTTCTGTGTCTCTTCCGGCGTTAATATTTCGTTCTCAATGCCCAGTGCGGCGCCAACAGTTGCCAACCGACGATACTCATCCAGACGTGTCTCATTATGCGCAATGAAGATGCCACCGTTCTGTATCCAGCCCGGATCCAAGCCCGTCTCTGCCTCCAGCTTTCGCAGCATGTTGCGCGAATTGGCCAACAGCTGAATATCCACATCGCTGGGACGCAGCCGCCAGAGCAGACCTGCCGTATGCCAAGTGGTGCCAGCTGTGAGTTGGGCACGCTCAAGGAGCACTGCATTCACGCCCCGCTTGGCCAGATGGTAGAGCGTATGGCAACCCGCTGACCCACCACCAATCACAACTACATCAGCGGACTTTGGAAGGTTGGGCGCTGCACCTGTGGTGCGGCTCTTATTGCGGCCAAGCACATGCCTCAAATCCTGACGAGCTGCCTTTTGTACGATTCCCGTGCGCAGCATTCTGATCGCTTTGAATTCCAAGTGAAAACTAAGCTGAGCAGCTGGCGAGGAAGCTCAGAGACCCCATCAAGACCTGAACTTAGGGGCCAGCTTGTGGTGATAAGCTTCAATTCGGTCTACGGTCTTATCATCCCAAATATGCCCCGCCTCCCCACTTTCATTATCAACCGTGAAAACTGTGAATTACACATTCAAGCCGCCAGGTGGCGCATTCAAATTTCGTTATCAAGAGAATTCAGACCAAAAGATCTATTTGTGAATGTTTAGGTTCAACTGAGGCTGGGCTTAGCTCATTTCAAAATATAAAATATATACAAACTGAACAATAAACAAATATGCTTATCATTGTTTTTTGAAACAAAGTGGCACAATATTATTTTCGTATTTAAAGAAATATTTATTTAAATATATTTCTTTGCTCAACTTAAACAAAAATAATCAGCTAACGCAGAAACGGAAAATCTGCATTAAATGGAAAATGTAACAAAGAAATATGATGCATGTGTGGAAATATATGCCGCATGCCTCATTGGCGCAAAATTTTAAGGGACTCGCTAAGATGGCATAGTCGATGTGAGTGGAATCACATCGACCCACAACCAGACTCAAGCAAGATGTGGTTGCATTGTTTGGTTATTGCTGCCAATTGCTGTGAATACTTGTTGACGTCTTGCTGAGGTTGTTGTGCCTTTTGTTGTTGTTGTTGTTGTTGCCAACGTTGTTGTTATTGTTAGCAAATTGTGTGACAAAAATTCTAAGATAGCCGCATGATTTGTGGCACGAAACTGTTGACGCTGTCAGCTCATTAAGCTGCTCTCATTATGCAATCCCGTTTGCATTGTTGCAAATGCAACCCAGAGTTGGAGCATGGAGCTGAAGAAAACGACGATGAGCATGATGATACCAATGACGATTATTCATTTGTGGATGTGCTTCGCTAACTTTGTTAGCTTGCAACAACTGCCATCACTTTGTCAAAACTGATTGAACCAATGAAACTCCCACTTTGAAATTCAGAACTTGCTACATTAAAGGTCAATGACTCACTGATATATAATTATATGGAAAACTAAAACAGTTGTCATTAGCAATTAGCTAAGCAAGATGATAACAGCCATTTGACATTTATCCAACAACAACAAAATAGACAAATTTGACTTTTATGTGGAGCATGATCGATGGGTAAATGCCCTATGTTGAGACCCTTTTTCTTGTATATACAATAACTTTTGAAAACTATTGAGTGACTACGATTTTGGCGAGATTGTGCAAATAGTCCGACATATATTTAAAATACTTACTTAATAGATAAAAAAACATGTTATTACTTACATTAGGCCCATTGCTGCACTTGGAATATGAATTAAATTCATTACATTGCCCAATTGCGTGACGAGGCACTCTAATGTGATTGCGGTACTCGATATTTAATCTCTGATAACAGGAAGGGCTCAGACGAACAGGTTACTCCCCAAAGTATGCAAACAATTGGTTTGTGATTCAGTGCTTCATTGGCCACCGCATCGTTAAATGCTACCTGTCGTTTCAAGGTCGCCAGGATTTTGGCAGCGCTTCTTGCGACGCATCTTCAGGGCTCAGGATTTCTATGGCAGCATTAGGACGATTGTTGGCTTGGCTCTGGTGTTGGGGATAACTCCGTATTATGTGACACATGACGGTTGCCCTGGCAACCAGGTGGTGCGTGAATCATGGTATGGATTTGCCAATGCCATCATTCGTTGGCTGATGTTCGCCTTTTGCTATTGGCACGCCCATCAGCACAATGACTCCCTAATTGGGTATTTTTTGCGCAATCACATTTCGGAGGTGGGCAGCCGACTCCACGATGTTGCTGGCGTCGCTACCGCTGTGGTCATATTCATTGTGCCTCTCCTTATGCGTCGCCATCTGCTACGGTGCATTGAGACTCTGGTGCGGATCGATCGACATCTGAGGCGTGTCGACAGCCTTACCAACTACTTTCAGGTTCAGTATTTCATTGCATTGGTGATGCTGCTAGTTGGCACATTGGATGCAACCATTATAACTGTGTGTGTCGTGTGCCTCAATCAAATGGAGGTGCATGCCACCTGGCAGGTGACCTTCGTCACGTTCTATGAACTAATCGTCGTATCCATGACAATTTGCATGTACTGCTTGCTGACACAATCCGTGCATCGTCGCTTGAAGCAATTGCATAAGGTAAGTAAACATTTCTTTGATTAATTTTTTAAGATCAAGCAATGCTACATAAACAGTTATTTATTATTTTGCTACACACATTTTCAAATATTTATTTATTATATTAAGTGTAGTCCGAATATTTGCTTAACTCTCAACTTTTGAAGTTTTCATGCTGATTATTACTTAAAAGTTATTTTGGTGTTAATTGCTCATTACATCGCACAGTTAAACCAAGTTTCCGATATTACATTAGACCCAAGTAGAGTCCTTTCGAGTATCCAACTACATTCAAATGTCAAACGGAAATAAATCATTCAATTGTTTTGCCATATTGCATATTAAACATTACGCATACGCCTCGTAAGCGACTCAGCAAAAACTCTGTCTGCAATCGCGACTCTGTGTGTGTGTGTATGTGTGCGTGTGTACGTATTTATGTGTGTCTGTGTCTGGACTCATGACTATCAAGATAATGAGCTGATAATGTATTCCACAGCAAAAGCTGGGCAACACACTTATTTTATCACACTTTTTCAGACTTTCAACTACTAAAAAAAATAAAAATATTTATTTAAACAAATTTAGTTACAAAATGTTTGTTAAATAATTATAATTAATATAACTTATCGTCATCATCACATTTCAAAGAGTAGTGGAAACTAAATTGTATGCTTTATTATTATTTATGCTGTTAGGATGCCTGCTTCAAGGACACGCACACTTGTTGCCACATTGAGTTGAGGTCCTCGCACTTCCGATTCACAAACATCATAATGAAATTTTTCGCATGCGTTTTCGCTTCGATTACACATTCGACTCGTGCCATCTCCCTCTTTGTCTATCTCCATCTCTTTCTCCCTCTCTCTCTCTCTCTCGTTATAGCTTTGTTTTTATTGTGTTTTATGTTATCACAACAAAAAGCAGCTCGGTCGCTGCTTGCTGCCGATTCGTCCTGGCTGCAGTCGGAGTTGCCACTCTGAAGCGAACGGTTGTGTCTTGTCGCAAAAAAAAATATGTCAACTACGTTGCACCGTGTGCGAAGGTATTTTATATCGTCGCAGGTCTATGAGGCACTGCGTCCATTATTTTTTCTTACTTTCTTGTATGGTCTAACGCCGTTCCATGTGGTGCGTCGCAAAATGGGCGAATCCTATGTGAAAATGTCCGGTTTTGGCATCTTCAACATTTTTGTTTACATCGTTCTGTGCGGCTTCTGTAACATCTCATCGCTGCGCCAAGGCGAATCCATTGTCGGTTACTTTTTTCGCACGGAGATCTCAACAATTGGCGATCGCTTGCAGATCTTCAACGGACTCATTGCTGGCGCCGTGATCTACGCCTCGGCGATATTGAAGCGTTGCAAGCTGCTGCGCACATTGACCATTCTGCATAGTCTCGATATGAACTTTGCCAACATTGGAATACGTGTGAAATACTCAAGGATCTTTCGTTACTCGATCCTGTTGCTCGTCTGCAAACTGCTCATTTTGGGCGTTTATTTTGTGGGCGTGTTCCAGCTGCTCGTCTCGCTGGGTGTTACGCCCTCCTTTTGCGTCTGCATGACCTTCTTCCTGCAACATTCGGTGGTCTCCATTGCCATTTGTCTCTTCTGCATAATTGCATTCAGTTTTGAGCGACGATTGAGCATTATAAATCAGGTAAGTAATTGTCCCCTGATTGGTGGTCTGGTCAAGAAGTGAAACCCGTACAGACTGACTGCCTAACCGTATATTTGTGGTGTGTGTGTGTGTGTGTAAATTCAATTTTTGTTGATCAAAATATGTATTTTTTAACGACTTTTTTTTATGTGTTTTTGACGCCTTATCTCGTTGAATTTGAATTAAAATATAGATTCTTTTGGGGTACTCAACACAAAAACAAAAAACAAATGAAAATTGCGGATAACAGCTCGATATTATCTCACATATATAATGACCAAAACAACAAAGGTAAACAAGTTAATAGCCAGTCACAAAACTATATGAGTGAGCTCCATATAACTAAGGATTGTCTTAATGATCTTCTTACTATACCTAATCTTGTGAATGCCAAACATTAAATATTTTTTGCGGCTTACATAAATTTTATGTCATTCAGAATTCATAGTTTTTTTTCGGAAGTAATAACTACAACCAGCTTTTCCTTTTTCTTTCCTTTTATTGTGCTTCTTTCAGGTCATTTCTCGGGGAACAATAAATATTTTAGCGAACATATTGCAGCTCATTTATTGACGCCATAAGCATAATTGGGGCTTAGTCTTAAAGAAAAATGTTAAAAAATTAAGGAATGGGATCAAAAGCCAAAATGGAATCGATTTTTATAAGCAGCGATTTTTGCGTATCTAAAAATAATTCTACATTTAAATTTTGGTTAGTTTAATAAGAAATTATGTTGCAACTTTCAAAACTGAAGGGATTTTCACTTTTTAAACATGTTTTGAGTTCTAGAATAGTTGTTAATTTAAATATGAAAACTTTTGCCAAAATTAGAGCAATTTTTGATATTAATCACATTTGGTTGAAATTTTTTTAAGCAGATTGATTCCATATCTAAATTTCAGCACTTACTTTTTTCGGATTTTAGTTTAAACACAATTTTCGTATCAGAATTGAGTAAAAGGTGCTCAGCTTTCCTCGACACTTTGCATACTGAGAGGTAAAAGAAAAGTGAGACATTTAAATGTGGGAAAATCGCACAATTAATTAGTTTGCTGTGCGTAAGTAAATCCCTGTGGGAACAGTCCCAAGTCACCTATAAATGGTCATTAATTAGGGTACCAGTAGTGCAAGCCAATACTTAATTAAATTTCCGACATACTCATGCCACCATTAATATCGTAATCGTATTCGTAACCGTACCCGTATTCGCATTCCCGTATTCGCTGTCAAATTCTCGTCACTCAAAGCCAACAATTATGGATGAAGGAATGAAGGAATTGTGGCTTCACCTTACAGAACATGCAACGTGTTGCTGGCGTCCTTTGCTCAGTTCTCGCGCGAAGTTTCAGCTGTGCAGTCGTCGACCCGGATAGCCCAGCTTTGGTATGGCAAAGGATGATATGGTGGATGTGGAAATCGAACTGGGCGCAGTTAGGGAAAGTCCGTTGCGTAGTCGCGTCCGTCGCTATCTGTCCGCCAAGCAGCTGTACGAGTGTCTGCGTCCACTCCTCCATGTCACCTATCTGCTGGGCCTGACTTCGTTTTATGTGAGCCGCGATGGTGATAGTGGACGCTTGGACATTAAGAAATCGTGGTTCAGCTATGCCAATGGCAGTGTTCATATTGGTCTCTATGCCATCTGCTATATTCTGACCATACGCAACAATTTCGAATCGATTGCCAGTTACTTCTTTCGGTCGAGGATAACGTACTTGGGCGATATGTTGCAGATTGTTAGCGGCTTCATTGGCGTCACTGTCATCTATCTGACAGCGATCATACCCAAGCATCGACTCGAACAGTGCCTGCAAAAGTTCCACACCATGGATCTGCAGCTGCACAGCGTCGGCATTAAGATCATGTACAGCAATGTGTTGCGTTATAGTTATGCGGTCATGATCTTCATGTTCCTGGTCAACATCAACTTCTCATGTGGCACCTTCGCCGGACTGTACTTATCGCAGGTGTACCCAACTGTGCCACTCCATTTCACGTTCATAGTTCAGCATACCGTAATTGCAATTGCCGTAACAATGTTCTCCTGCTTCACATACCTGACCAAAATGCGGCTCGTAATGGTCAACAAGGTGAGAACAGGAATTGGCCTAAAGCAATTTTAAGACATTTTCTTAAAACTCTCCTCGAATATATTCTTTAACTTATTGATGCAAAGATTTATTTTTTATGGAAAAAAAATAATTTTGTAAAAAATTTCATTTATATATTTCTTTTTCAAATATTTTACTTAAATAATTATATTTATTATTGTTTTTTTCCCGCAACATAATTGATGCTTCTGAAAGGACACCAAGAGAAAAAAAAAACAAAAACTTTGGCAGAATTTGGTGTCCTTCAAGTGGCACTTGTCCATTGACCAATTTGGTCTTAGTGCACAAAACTCGAATATTTATTTTTTTGCGCACAAACGAACTCAATTAAATTAATTAACTCAAACCCCCAACTTGCGAGTGATGGCTTATAAACGAATTCACAAACTCGGAAACTCGGCAACTCGAGCACTTTATAATTTCATAAAACAACAAGGAAGAATTCACTTGTTGGACGTGACCGACTGCGATATACCCTAACTCTAATTTCATAAGTTTTGAAAACAATTTTGATAATGAAAATGTTGTAAAAAGACAGCAATTTATAGCTTTGAATTTTCTTATCCTATGCCTAACTCAGACTTTAAATCAATTTATCTGACTTCTATATCCTCTTCTATATCCTTTGCAGGTCCTTAAGAATCTGGCGCATCAGTGGGATACGCGCAGCATAAAAGCCGTACAGAAGCAACGTTCTCTGCAATGTTTGGACTCATTTTCGATGTACACCATTGTGACCAAGGATCCGGTGGAAATCATACAGGAGTCCATGGAGATACATCAGCTGATCTGTGAGGCAGCTGCCACGGCCAACAAATACTTCACCTACCAACTCCTAACGATCATCTCAATTGCCTTCCTAATCATCGTCTTCGATGCATACTATGTGCTTGAGACGCTGCTGGGCAAATCCAAGCGCGAGAGCAAATTCAAAACCGTCGAATTTGTGACATTCTTCTCATGCCAAATGATATTGTATCTGATAGCGATCATTTCGATTGTGGAGGGCAGCAATCGGGCGATTAAGAAGAGTGAGAAAACTGGGGCCATTGTCCACTCGCTGCTCAACAAGGCGAAGAGCGCAGAGGTGCGCCGGAAGCTGCAACAGTTCTCAATGCAACTGATGCATCTGAAGATCAACTTTACAGCCGCCGGACTCTTCAACATTGATCGCTCGCTCTACTTTACGGTAAGCTTGAGCATATTCCAGACCGTGCCACAAAATTCTAACTTGATTTTACAGATCAGCGGTGCTTTAACCACTTATCTGATCATCTTGCTGCAGTTCACCACAAGTTCGCCGAGCAATGATAATGGAAATGCATCCGATTGCTTGGAAACATTTCAAAATTTGACGAATCGCACGATATAGTATGGAGGAATCGAGGAGGAGGAGAGCTGAATCTGGAGTTGGTGAAAATATGTATGAATTTTATGTTCAACGTTGTGCTGCTAATGTTACTAACAATTTTAAATAAACTAATCAAAATATGTAGAGAATTTGAACAAGCACAAATAATTAATACAAATTTAAATAGGTGTGGCATGAAAGAAAGTAAAAGATGTGGCATGAAAGAAAGTAAAAGATGTGGCATGAAAGAAAGGATAAGATTTGGCCGAAACGGACCGTTGTCGTCATTAAACATTGTTATTGTATATTTTGTAGGTCAGTTTATAAATTAGTTTCTACTGTGCTCTTAAGTTAATCAACTTATTGTACGTTGCACGTGAGGATCTGTTGACCGCACGCAGAATAATATAATATGTATATTCAATTGTGAAGTCGTTGCAACCAATTCCAACAGAAGCGGCAGCATTTGCTCAACATTGCGTATACATAATTTTAAATGTACAATTTCTCATAATATTATTATTATTATTATTATTATTATTATTATTCAGGCGCTGTGCTGAGCCGTTGCCTGCTGCGCGGTGCTGCGGCAATGCAAATGCGGTGGTTTCAACGGAAGAGTCGCGTAAATGTTTTCAGTGCCTGTGAAACGGCTTTGGTGGTGTCAGCTCTGCAATATAATAAATACAGTTATAGATTGGTATAAACAAAATATTTAAAGACATAAATAAACCAAACAACAATATGATTCTCGGGGTATGCAACATTTTGAGTGATCATTCCTATGCCAGGTAAATGAGCATAGTTCGAGCTTGAGCTCTTGAAGATTACTATCCCCAGCATCACAAAATCGGATTGTCTGGTTAGCTATCATATCTAGTAATAGACTCTAGGGTGTCTTACCTCAGCACCGTGTTGCTAAAGTCGTCCAGTTGCTGTTGTGTGGCAGTCACATAGCCGCCGCTATTCTTTTTGGGCAGCGCATCCAGAGCGTGGGCGAGGAAGGACTGCATTTGGGCTTGGGGCACGACGTGCTTCAGTTCGGTGAGCACCTCGGCGACATCGGCGAGCATGTACGAGTGCAGCTGGAACACCGAGGCCTGTATCAGATTCATGACTAGCGCCCCGCCATGCTGGCTGGCCAGCTCTGTGACCAGGGGTCGGCATTCCGTATGCCGATGATTGCTGCTGCGCCCCCAGGTCAGTAGATTGATGAAGAACTTCATCACCGATGAGTTGGCCTCGCGATGATCCAGCGAGCACGCAATCAGGGCACACTGAAAGATGGGCGTGATCAGGCTGCTCTGCAACAGCTGCAGCGGACAGCAGTCCAAGTAGCGGGAGGCCAAACGAAAGAAATCGTCGACGGTGTCGGGATTGTTGCGCAAACCGTTCTCCAGCTGCAGCAGACCAAATGTCGGTTCGATGAACGCCTGCAGCATCTCCAGCAGTCCGGCAATGCACTCATTCGTTTTGGCAAACTCATCCACCAGGATGGAGCCCACATAGAGGAAGCAGCTGTGATGCTGCACCGCATAAAGCACAACGATCTGTTTGATCAGCGGCTCAAGCAGGAGCAGCGCCTGGTTGCGCACCATTCGCACCGCATAACGGATGAGACGGCAGGTGCGCTCCATGATTCGCAGATCGTTCTGGTATTTGTCCAGGACACGAGAGATCAGGGGCCAGGCATCGTTCAATATTGCAACTGTTGGATGCTCCACGTTGTCGGGCACATCGGGATTCGTATGGCGTACGATCGCACAGGCGCGATCAATCCAATAGACGGGATCACTGCGCTCCCCCTTCGCCAGTGGACAGTGGCTGCTCTCGAGCAGCTGCGCCAGTGGTTGCAGCTGAAAGCCCACAATCTCTCGCAGCGCCGGTTGCAGTTGCTCCCGCGGCAACTTCGTCAATATTAGCGATATGCCTTTTAGCAGCCCAATTGCCACATCGTTGTTGATCTGAAAGCTGTCCAAGCTGCGCGCTATCTCCACCAGACCGCTGATGTGGCAGACCATCTTCTGTCTGCACGCCGAGCAGATGGAGGTTAGCGCAATCGCCGCCGCCGGCGCCAAGCCGTTCTTCTGCTGCAGCGCATACAGCAGAAAATTGAGCACGGCCTGCAACAGCTCCGGATGTTTCTCAATCCAGTCGCAGAGCTCACCAATCAGCATTATCGATGTGTAGCGCACTGCAATGTGCGTCTGATCCGTCATATTGAGTATCGCCTCCACCACCTTCGGTATCACATCGTTCTCATCCCTGCATAAGGATTACATGGATTATTAGCTTGCTCAACTATTGGATATAATTTTGGGATATAGATTACGGTAGTATATTTTTGGCCACATTCTGCATGACAAAGAGCGCCGCCTCTGTGGACTCCCACGTTGTGTTGGGCGTCTGTAGTATGATGAACATTTGCTTAAAGCACGCACCGGAGCCAACAATAAAGGCCACATCCTTCAACAGATCGGAGACCTTTCGTCGAAAATCCTGCAAATGGAACATGGCTTATTAATAAAGGAACTTTCGAAATGGAATCGCTCTAATCCCTTTCCCGACTGACTCAAAGCACATTTCTTACGTAGAAATTGTTATTCTCCTCGATGAGACCATCGTGATCGCTCTCCATTTGCGCGTGCCGATACAGCGCGGTGATCAGCCGCTCGATGTGGGGTCGAAAGCGCGCCGTCAGCTTCTCATCGTAGCGCTGGAACAGATGCTCGCTGAGCTTGTACCACAAATGAAATGTGATCTCGGCGACCTCGTAATCGAAATGACCGACGCAGAGCAGCACCAGATCCAGTCCCTTCATCGCCTGCTGCTGCTCGAACATGTCAAACGAGAATGTATCGCAGAGTGTGGTAAAGATGCGGCAATAGTTAATGGTCTTATCGGTGTCCTCGTGGGCGACGCTCAAATGATATGCCGTCTCCAGTTGGCAGACGGCATCAAAGATGCGCGCCACCTGTGCATCCCCGTCCAAACTGCCGCTCCTTGTGGCCAAGCAGCTGAGCAGCGCACAAACGCATTCGGTGGCATTGTCATGCAGCTTGCCCGACGTCTCCGCCGGCTGGCTGAGCACTCGAAAGGCGAGCTGGGAGAGCGCATTGTCACAGATGTGGGTGAGCGGGAAAGCGTGTACGACCAGCCAGGCGCTATACGTGCATAATGTTGCTCGCCAAATCCGCTCCTGATCGAGATCCTCGCGTTGTGCGCACATGCACAGAAATTCCAGCACACACTCTGCGCTGGCGTCCATCTGCTTGTGCACCTCCTCGCGCCGATTCGCACCCAGTCGCAGAAATCGTGAATCAATCTCCTCCGGCAGTACCTTAAGCACCTCGAGCAGCGGCCAAATTGATGCCGGATGCGGTGCGAGCACCTTTAATAGATCACTGATCGGCTCCTGCCAGCTGGCCATGAGTAGTGCCAGATCAGCGACAGCCAGACTCAGTTGCGTAACAATCACACTGTTCGTCTGTTCATCGATCTGGCCAATGTGCGTTATCAGCGAATCTCGGAGAGCTTCGTGCGTTTCCGGCGGCAATTCACTGAACGAATTCTGTATTTTGTTACGCATCGTCTGGGCGGCAAAGTAATTGGCGTTTAAATCGCGTTTCTGATGCAACAGCTCGTCCGCAATGGTCCACGAGAAGATCTAATGATTCAAAATGATTAATTATTTGCCACATGCAACGTAAGTGCTATGAAAATCATGCCGTATTCCGGTCGAAGTGTGGCAAAAATTTACCGATTTTTGAAAGTCCTCCAGCCATTTGTTTGCCTTTTCCTGCTCTTTGGGATTGGTGCCTTGGAATAGAGCACTGATCGCTTGATATACAACATCCGCCGAATATGTGTCCATTGCGTGCGGCTTGCAGTTCGTTGTAATCAAATCATTTAATTAATATCTCTCTTACCAAAGTTGCTGTTTCTGTTGCAACAATTTGTGGCGGTGCGTCGATGGGCGTCGGCAATGGGCCGACAGATTTGTGCCTACAGCTCTGTAATGACACTTGCCAGTTGCTGCCGTAAATGTAAAAATTATTCATTTATTTTGTCACATCGAAATCGGCTGATGGTCAATTGAAAATTAGTCATTTCCATAGCTAATTACGCAAAATAAATAAATGTGTCAATTCGAAATTTGTGTGCACTTGTACCACATGTGACACGGGCTAGTCACAGTGAGCAATCACAGCACAGCGCAAGTTGCTCATCTCTATGGTGGGCTTGTTATCGAACTGCGATAACTGTGCAATCGGTTTGGCATATTTTATAGCAAAAGTTTTGCAATGGATAAGGATTCTGATTCGACGGTGACCTCCTTGGATGAAAATACGGAAAACTTCTGCACAAATCCCACACGCGACATACTCGCCGAAGGCATCACAAATCTCTTCAAGCCCACCATCGAGAGGCTCGACGAGCGCGTGGCAACCACAATCCAACTGCAATCGGAGCTGCGGGGACAATTGGACGCATTGGCGGCCCAGTTGCGGGATATTGAGAAGGCCCAACACCAGATACCCGAATTCGCCGACAAAGTGAAAGAACTGTTGAACGTAAAGCACAAGGTGACCATCATAAATAACGTGCTGAGCACTAGCCAGGAGCGTTTATCAAATCTCCATCGCCTGATCGAGAAGGAGCAGCGAAGGCGACAGGCGCTACTGGATTCGGCGCTGAGCACGAACATATCATAGACATGGAGACACCTTACACCGATCATCTCTCCGTTGCCGACTATGAGCATGTCTATGAACCGGCGGAGGATTCTTTTCTGTTGCTTGACGCGCTCGAAGCTGATCTGGAGTTCCTGGAGAAGCAGCTGCAGCCGCGTCTGTGTGTCGAGATTGGTTCGGGCAGTGGCGTCATCATCACAGCGCTGGCCAAACGCCTCTCTCATTCCACCTACTGTCTCGCCACAGACATTAATCCACGGGCCTGCGAGGCAACCAGACGCACTGCATCCCGCAATGGTGCCAGGTTGGACAGCGTCCGCTGCAATCTGACAAATGGATTGCGACGACGTTGTGTCGATTTGCTGCTCTTCAATCCGCCGTATGTGGTGACCAGCGATGAGGAGCTGATGCACCAGCGAGGCATCTCCTCGGCCACAGAGCGTAATCTAGTCTATTCGTGGGCGGGGGGGAGGGATGGACGAAGGGTGACGGACATTTTACTGGAGCAACTGGATGACATACTCTCACCTGGCGGCGTTCTCTATTTGCTGCTGCTGCACGAGAATAAACCGGATGAAATAATCGAACAGTTGGCAAGTCTCAAGTTCAAGGCTTTCAAATGCATGGAGCGACATATTCCCGGTGAACATCTATATATACTTAAAGTAGCTAGAATCGTAAACTAATTTGATTTTATCATAAAGTGCAATATATAATCTATAATTATTGATGACTCAAATCCGGTTAAATGGCAATTGAAAAGTTTAACGTTGCAGGTGTGTGTCCTGGCTGACTATCGATAACATAATTTCCCTTATTTTTAAATTTGAAAAGAGACTGAAGGGAAATATTTGAGTTTGGTCAATTAGATTTTTTGGTTATTGTTAAAAAAAAAAACCTTTTTAAGATTAACTTTAGCTGAAATTAGCAACCAATTATATATATTTTTTTATTTCAGTTAGATTCAATACAAATTGACTGTCGTGTGATTTTATATTTACCTTAAACGGCTATCTTGCTTAGCGATAGGTACATTTATCGATAGCTCAATAAAGCACGTATCAAATTTAAAAAGACAGCCGGCATTTAATATATTTTCTATAAGCTGATGCAAATTGAAAAAGACGCACACAACCAATTGCCATAAATCAGAAAAACATTGAAGCATTGCAAATTACTCTTCGATTTAATTGGGGAGTCTTGCGAAGGGGGTTTTGAACTACCCTGCTGCGTATACAGTAGGGAAAACAAAGAGTCCGATTGGATTACAGGCAGCAAATCAATGAATTATGTACCTACCACATGTGTTTGTATGTACTATGTATGCGATATGTACATATTTTCGAATAACTACCCCTACTATACAACATCTGCGTGTGCACCCTCCCACCGTCTGTTTTCCACTCGCTTTTGCCTGGTTGCTCCGGGATTAGGGATAGGGATGGGGATGAGTGCTGGGTGGTTTCTGTGCTGCCCTTACCCAAAAAAAGTGAAACACTCGTTTTATTGGCATCTGATAACTGCCAATTGTTGTTGTGTTGTTGTTTTGCTCTCATTTTACGTAATTACAATATTTTATTTCATCGTTTCTTTCGTTTTTTGTGTGTTTTTCTTCAATAACTAATCTTTCACTACAACTGGTTACGATTTAATTTTACTTTTGCTTTTTCGCATTTTTTTTCTTGATTTTCTTTTCTCTTTTTTATTTACAAAAAATGTGTACGAGTTCAACATGGTTTCGGTATCAAAGTGTTTACGGCATATATATATATCAGTTTTTGAACTGATATTGCCTTCAAATGCTCATTAATATTGTGGCTGCTAGAGTCGGTCAGTTAATTGGTTAATATTTGTTGTAAAATGTTGGCGTCATGCAATTTGATTGATGGTTCACTTTTTGCATTTCAAAATATCAGTCATTAGAATTAAGAATTTTCATTTCAATTTCAGTATTGGTATTGCTTTTTCTGTGTGTGTGTATATATGTTGATTTTTATCTATATGCCGGCCGCTTGAATACCCCTACTACTTAATTAGTATGTAAGTATGTAAATATAACATCAAAGGGGATTTCTCATTTTTGAAATTGTTCTTAATGCATTCTCAGTATTTGATTGGTTTTCTTTACAATTTACAATTGAATTAAGTTTCATCATCAATTGATTGATTAACAAAAATTTGCTTTTGTTTTACTCTATTAACTAAGAACTATAGATTTTGTCGTGTATTTTTATTAGTTTTTGTTTATTTTAATACTGACATTGAATACTTAAATAGAGTAGTCATAGTTAGTGGGTTTAAGTAAATGCTGAAATAAAAGAAGCCCTGAAGCCCACCCTGCGAAATCGATGTCAAACAAATGTTCAAAGTGGAAATCAAACTTCCCGTTGCGCACCCGCGAATCCACCAATGAGAGATAGAGACCGGGAGAGAGCGAGCGAGAGAGAGAAAGTTGACAAACGGTAAATGAATGTCAGTGGGCTCAACAGAAAAATGTTTTTTGAAACCATATATTTGAAAACTTGTGTTTTTTTGTTTTTGTATATTTTTTCTTTTTTAATTGCGTTTGCTTTTTCGATCATTCATAAAATGTAACGTCTAATTTTAATAATGAATTTTTATTACTTGTTTGTGTTTGTGTTCGTGTTTTTTGTTTTGATGTCTGTGTGAGTTTGTTTTTCTTTTCTTTTTGTATTGTGTATTATTATTATTTTTAAGTAAATCATGGAGCTCCATTTACGCCTCTGCTTCTGCTTCCTCTTCTCCTCCTTCTTTTGCTTCTTATTCTCATTCATCATGCTATGTATCTGTCGTTTAACTTAAGACTTATGACTTAAAGGAAAAAAAGAGCTTGGTTTTCGTATTTTTTTTGTGTGTATAGTTTTTTTTGGGGGGATGTTTACTTTTCTCGGTTTGTTTTTTTTTGTTTTCGTTTTCGCGCCCTCATGCGAAATCAAAACGTTTTTCTTTTTGTAGTATTTTTTATAAAAAAAGTACACGTAAAATACAATTTAAATTAAAATAAGAAATAGAAAATTATTTCTTAAACATAAGAATTATATACTTTTGCGATTTTTTTGTGTGGTTTCTTTTCTCCGGTTTTTGTTTTTTTGCTTGTAACTTTTTATTTATTATTAATTTAAATTTTTGTTTTGTATTTTTTTGTTTCTTTTTTGTTTGTTTTATTTTTTGTTTGTTTGTTTTGACTACATTATTATTACGCTTGATCGTCCGAGCCGGAACCATCATCATTATCATCGTCATCATCTGTTTCAAGAGAAGAAATATGCATCGTTAGGTTTTCAGGATTGGAGGAGTTGGATGTAGGAGAGATGGAAACTTACCGTCGCATTCAATGTCATCCTCCTCGCCATCGTAGGGTACATCGTATTCGTCGCTCTCGATTTCGCTGTCACCCTCGATGAGATCATCTAATACCTCCTCGTCATCTGAGTCGCCATCAGCGGGTTTATCTTTCTTGGATTTCTTTGATTCGGCGGATTTAGCCTGCAAAGAGTGAAGGGAGGAGATGGGGGACATTAGTAAAGTTAAATTTATCGATAACAAAGGCAGGGCCTGGGCGCCCAATTCAAACCCACCCCACACATCTCCTTGATCAAGGGCAAAGCGAATTGGTTCATGGAAACCAAAACATAAAACCAACATACAAATTACACTCCTCCACTTAGCCCCCACACACATGCGAATGTGTGTGTGTATATATGTGTGTGTACATACCCATAAAATGTATATTTTAAGCCCACAAAACAAGCAAATGGCCTTTACTGTGTAGCAAGCAGCAAGGAAAAATCGTTATTTTCGCCGTAAAAAAGGCATTTGAAAAATGCGCGCGTCATTGGAATTCGCTGCAAGCAGTAGCAGCAGAACGCACCAGCCGAAAGAGAAGGAGAGAGCGAGAGAGAGATTGCCGCATTACAAGTGCACCTCTCACTTATATACAAACACACACAAACGACGGCATATTTACTACATAATGAAAACACAAAAACTGGAAGGAGGGGTTGGTGGGGGGGACGGGCACATGTATCCGCATCCGTGAGATACAAAACCAGCCAAGCCAAGCATGAGTTCGACCCACTGTGACCGAGAGCCGAACAAACGAACCAAAACCGAAGCAAACCGATCCAAGCAGGCAGCGACGCTGACGCTAGGTCGCAGCAGCAGCTGCTACACACTGATGTGCGTGTGTGAGTGAGCAAAGCTATAAACGAGAGCTCGCGCACAGCGCTGTGATGGCAGAACTGTACCTGAGAACGTGCGCGTCGTGCCAATCGCTGTATGAATGAACGAACGACTCACTCACGCACACACACTTACACACACACACATAAGCACGACAGCTGCTGCAGACAAAATAAAAAGGCGCAATCGTTGACCGACGACGACGACGACGCCAGCGTCGCTGCTTTGGTGTGCGTTCATCTGCTGCTGCTGCTGCGTGGGTTAAAAACTCAGTTAACCAACCAACAACAGGGCAAGTATATAAAGCAGTCACGTTCCCTAGCGAAAGAAAGAAAGCTTGTAATACATATTCTTGCACGTACATGTGTTTGTAAGCATGCGTGTTGTGTGTGGATGTGTGCGACGAAGACATCATTTAAGAGCGATTGTTACAAAGCAGAAAACAAGATAACTGTAGAAATGTGTGCAAAATAAATATGCGGCGAACTCGCCCAAAGCACAACAAAAGAAACGGAAGAAAAGAAAAATACTTATGTTAGCAGCACGCCAGGCAATAAAACAAGCATCAATGATAGACGCTGTATTACTGTACTACTAATGCCTCTTGACAGATGAGTATTGAAAAGAAACAGAGAAAAATTCAAATGTATGTTCCAAAGTAATAGTAATAAAATAATAATTAAGCTATAAATTATTTCCTTTAAGTGTTTTTCGATTAATTATAGTTTATGATAAATTAATGAATGCCTTTAAATGTTATTTTCTCAATTTTTCGATATTTATAATTATTATAACTATAGACATTTCAACTAAGTCTGCCTGAGTAGGCAACAGTTTCTTTGAATTTGGCTAAATCCGTTAGATTATGTCCATATTCCATTAAATGAAAACTGAGCCACCCTGTAAATGGATTGTTTTTATGTACACACACATAAATACTTGGTACACATAAGTGTACCAAAATAAATACGCATAAGATGAAAAAAGTGAAAGATAAATGCATGTAAATGAACACATACACAAACAACAAAAACACATGCCTGTAGCCTGTATACTCAATGTGTACATAAGAAATTACAAGTCGTAGAGCGTCGTGCTGCAAGAGAGAGCAGCGCATAATAGAGAAACAGAGAGCGGAAGCGAGAGAGTGTACAGAGAGAAGCGCAAGCGAGAGAGGGAGAGAGCGTGTTAAACTGTACATTTTTATTTCTGCTTGTGACAAAATAAATTGATAATTTATTTCAAATACCTCGTGCTCTGTTCTCTTATGACTATTTTTATGTTTATCAAAAATATGTGCATTTTCGATTATGGTATTAAATAAAAAAAAAAAACAAATTAAAACAGAACTAAACTGGTTCTCTTTTTCTGCCTCTCTCTCTCTCCCCCTCATTCACTCCTGCTCTCTTTTTGTAATATGGCTGGCGGACAGCTGCCGTTGCCGGCCGGCATTGTTTTTAGCTGAGAGTGCAACTTTTTGGCTGGCGCGCAATTTGTTGTTATTGCCCATTTGTTGCTGTTGAAATTTGGCCAAATGCATTTTATGGGACCTGAAGTCAAAAAGAGCAATTACCAAAGCTGAAACAACTTTGCACTTACCTCAAAAAAATTAATACTTGATTTCCATTGTTTGTGTGTTCAGCACAAAAATACACACAAAATGTGTGTGTTTGTTTGTTACAAGGCCAAAAGCTTTCTTCTCTTTCAAACTTTTTGCGTATCGCTGTTTTTGTCTCACTGTGCAATGCTAATGACCTATTCCAGAGTATTTACTCGTTTTTGTACTTTTCTCTCGTCTCTCTATCCCTCTGAGTAAACTCCTCCATGCTCACAACAAACTGTACCCCAATGATTATTAGAGACAGAGCCTAACCTCAATTTGAACCGAGAACAACAAATAATCTTTGATTACCACCTCGCAATCATCTTAATTTAATCGTAAACAACTCTCTCGCACACACACAAACTCAATATATAATACATACATATGTATTAGTATATAAATGAGCTTGCGCTCTTTTAATATGTCGCTCTCTCATTAGCTCTCTATCTCTCGTTTGGGCTGCTATCGGCAGTTGAATGTTAAACAACGTGTGTATATCTATTTCTAGCGGTTTTATTTTTGACGCCGGATTTTTGTAATTTCTATGAATCATTTGCGCAAAAGGGCAAAAAAAAAAAAACAAAATTAGCTCATAAACAAAGCTCTACAACAATAACAAAATCGATCAGCACTGAGAAGCGCATTCGATAACGCGATCGATAAACGCGCATCAATCGACGCTAAGAGAAGAAAATGAAACACAGAAAGAGAAGAAAACAACGATGACAAGTGCGTCCGTTTGTTTTGTTATTAAACAAGCATGGATACATGCACAGAGAGAAACTAGCGACTGATTAGGAAACTGTACGAAGCGAAATCAAATCAAAATAAATTCATGTGCAGTGAAAATTAATTATGGTTTTTGTGTCTTCGCTTTTTACTTACTTCAGCTTGCCTCTTTGTGCCTTTGACGGAACCCTTGGCGGGAGCGGCGGGAGCAGCAGCATCTGCCGCATCGGCAGCATCCTCACCATCCTTGGCCGCAGTACCGTTATCGGCCGCATCGCCAGCGGCATCAGCAGCCGTCGATTTATCATCGGCTACTGATTTGGCTTTGGCTTTGAGATCCTCCTTCGCATCGCTGTCGGCGCTGACTGCGGCAACCTTCTCGACGGCAACATCACCGTTGTTCTGTTGTTCTGTGGCTGCAGACATTTTGTTTTTGTTTGTTTGTTGTTGTTTTTTGAACTTTTTTGTTTGTTTTTTTTTTTTGTACAATTATATAACGAGCGTTTGGTCCGTTATATTGTAGGTTGCTTGGTTGTAATAAGATTAATGCGCGCGTGAATTTCAGTATCCGTTCGAACGATTATATTTGATTGCTGTGAGTTCAAGATATAAAAGTATATATATATTATTTTTTTTTTGGTTGTTGACAAAAATTAGCGCAAAATAGATGTAGACTGTTCCGAGGAAGGAAAAAACGAGAACAGCACCGCACGAAGCACACAAACACACTGTCTGAATTGCTGCCAGGCTGTGTGTATTTAACAGATACAAAACGAGCGCACTCACACACACATACACAGGCGGACTCTCGTTTTTTCCATACTCTCGCTCGCTCCCTCTCTCTCTTTCGTACGGACCGGCCGCTGTTTGCTCGCTTATCACTCACGCTCACGCTCAACGCCGGGCGCAACTGTCACTGTCACCTTCTCTCTCTCTCTCTCGCTCACGCTCTATCGTTCTGTCATGTATGCAATACACTGAACAAAAACCACGGCGGCATTTGTACAGCAGCAGTTAGCAATGTGGAGAAGAGAAGGCAACAACAACATTAGCCCAGGTAACGGAGGCGAGAACAAAATAACAAAAAACGCTGCCTGCCCCCAGCCGCCACCCGTCCGTCCGTGTGTACGCTCGACCGACCCACCAGCAGAGACTGCTGACCGATTCTACAAATAATTGTGCGCAATAATTTTTTTATAAAAATAATAATAATAATAAAATATTATTTAAGATAGTTTCAGCGCGGCAAACAAATATAGAAACATTCTACGATTGCGTTTTTGTGTGGTATATTTGAGTGCTGCATTTGCTGATTATTTTTCAGTATTTTGTATTTTCTCTCGCTTTCTGACTGACCACCGATATGTGTACCCGTTGACGGCTCGTACAAGACTGAATTTACCATCGCACACGGGCCGCCTACAGATTGCGGGCAGTGTCTTCTTGAACTGCTTAAGCGTCTCACATTTGCACCCATTGCGCGTTAATCTTTATTTGAATGGCGCCCAAATTGCTGGGAATCGGTATATATAATGTCCTCGTCAATTTGGCATCTAAATAATTGCGCTACGATCAAGCTAAAATTGTAAATTGACAGCTCGAGTGGGTTTCTTGACGCATCCCATATAAAATGCGCTTTCTGCTCGTGAGTGTGTACAGCACAGTCAACGGCGACGTCGACGTCGCTGGCACGTTTGGCGGTAAATTTGAAAATTGCCGGCCGCCGCAGTTGCTGCCTGTTTCAGTTGTTGTCGTCGCCGACGTCGGTGGTTGTTCTTGTTGTTGTTCGCCATGGAGTGCTGCTTGACGCGACGCTAGACGTTTCTGCAGCTGGGAGCAGGGTGCTAAGAGAGGGGGCGACAGTAGTATTACCAGCAGCAGCAGCAACAAAATCAGCAGCAGCAACAGCGGCTGGCCGGGCGGGCAACTTTGGCGTGTGTGTGTTCTGTGTGTTTGGGTTGCATACTCTTAGCGGCTGTTTCGCTTATTGTTTGTGCCACCACACATTTTTATAGAGTGGACCGTAAAACATGCAAGTAATCAGGTCAATTGAATGGCTACTGATGACACCCATTGTCGCCATCAATCGCTTCTGTCTAACCTAAAATAATTATAGCAAACATTGAAATGTTTAAACATGTTAAATTGTATATCTTAGTTTAGTTGGGCATATAATTATATACCATGACTGACTTTAACTATACACTATATACATATAAATATCGGATTATACACATACAGTTATTACTTTGACATTCCATCAAATATTTTTGCCAACCCAAGTGAAAAAATTGCTAAATTTAAGCTTAATTTTCAAAAAGATTAAATTGAACAAGGTTCACCCCAGTTATTTTTTTTTCCTTTTTTTTTTTTGTATACACTTTATGCATCTTTCATTTCTTTCAGTTGATCCCACATTTGTGGTTCGACAATTTGCTGTCTCTGTTCGTTACACGAACCACGCTGGTTCAGGAATTGACTAATGAGCTAACGTTTTCCACTACTGTTGTTGCTGTTTTTATTGTTGTTGTTGTTGATAATGTCGCTGGCCGCTAGTCTCTTCAGTTTTTAGTTTTTGTAGTCGCTGCTAGTCGGCAGTGTGTCTCATTACTTATTTGAAGCACTCCGTTGCTAGCTGCCGTTGTCGTTGTTTTCTTCTTTTTTTTTCTATTTTTATGCAAAACAAATAAGTATAGTTTGTAATCTGAATAACATGGGAGAGACTCGCAAACGACAACTCGCTAATTAAAACCGACGACGACGGCGACGTCGACCGCCCCATCGTCAACGTGAATGGCAGTTGTCTACCTCTTGGGGCGGCATTCATATATATTGTTGCTAACAACACCTGTAATCGTGGCACAATCATTGAGTTATCATATTTAAACAGCGCAAAACGCAAAAAAAAAAATCGAAAAAAAGGCATCAGTTATTTGCACCGTGACTTCGGAAAGCCTTACAAATTTATTGATAAGCCGATTTGCGTCTTCATTTTCTGGAATGTTTTATTTTTCCTTTGCATTTGGCGCGACTCTCTTTTCAGTATTGCTTTGAGCGTCATGGCGTTCGCTGCTCCAACGTACAGTGGAGATACAAAGTAAATGTTACGTTACGTGAGAAACAGAAAATGTTACGGTTACCCCAACAATCGTTCAATAACCTAGCCAGGGAGATATGCCAGTTACACGTAGTTTATACGTATTCCATGTACAACTATTTTTTCAAGGTTAACTAAATTACAAATAACAAAAAAAAAACAAAAGAGAAGCAAACAAACCCTGGCTTGAGGGTTGTTGTTGTTTCAAAGAATTGCGATAAGAAAGGCGCAAACGTTTTTCAGGCAGTTTTTCAGACACATCGCTAAAAATTGTGCGGGAAAGTTCCAGAGCTAGTCGAAAAAATATTTTCACGTAATCGAGGCAACCTTTTTCCCAGAAGGCAAAGGAAACATAAATGTTATATTTAATATATATATTTAGGTATATGTCGCGAAGATATGGCGTTTAAATCAAATAAAATCTAATCGTAGCCTGCCTTACATAAATTAACAAACTTCTAGTTGCTTTAGCCTTTTTGTTTTCAGTGTATTAACACGCTGCGTGCTCCAAAAATTTGTTAGTGGAAGTAATCGATTCATTTACAAACTTAAGTGAATATATACATGTATATATATATATGTATACATACATATATATACTGTTGTATGTGTGTGGCTAATAGATTTATAACAAGATTGTTAAGATTTTGCTTAGTTTTGTGCAAAAGGCGTGTGTCACGATTCATCTAGAATAGATGTTTGATATTTCTATTTAAAGCACTTGACGCGTAGATGTAAATATCATTTGATGCACATACAAATACAATATTAAAGCTATGGAGATTAATGAAGGTTATATATAAATATATACACATGCATAAATACATACAAGCAATTAAAAATTGAAGCGCTATTTTCTATATTTAAATCGAATGATTTTTATTGTTTTACAAACATGCAATAAAAATAAAAATGAATTCTCAGAAAACCATATTATATACATATAACAATTTTCTTAAGGAAACTATAAAACAATAATAGTAATGCAATCGAAATAAGTTAGTAAACTTTGTATTAGGTGACCATATTAGAGGGCATCTAAATATTCCATGTGGCCCAGGAAAAGCCGATTTCATTTAATTTAGCATGAAACAGAAAAAAAAACAACATTAACTGGTTGCGACTACACTCAACAACAACAACAGCAACTACAAATACACTGCACGACAAGGGCAATGTTAAGCGGAGTACAGTTTTGGGTGCTCTGTCGTCTGATAAGCGGCTAACAAAACGGGCGCTTAAAATGTTCGTCGTCGTCGCTTTGACATTCGTCGCTTTGACACGTTCGTCATTCTCCGCAAGTCGCGTTTCGCTGTTGATGTTTGCTCACGAGATTAACTACTAAATACCCTACACTTTTACACTTATACACACGCCAAACGTGCATTTTACATGCAATAATTCAATTTACCTTATTTCTTGTCGATTAATTTTCTTAATATATATTATTACTATCACTTATAAGACAAAAATGTACGTACAATTTAAAGTGTAAAACATCGCATAACTGCTTGTTACCATTATTAATTGAGGGCATTCTTTGGCGATTGCTTTAATTGCCCAGAAAGTGAATACAGAAGACAGCACCTCCTCCTGCTCCTACCCCCTTCTCATCCCACCAATGTAGGCTTTCTTTGGCCGGCGTGAGAAAAAGATGCAATTTAGGCCTGTTTGGTTGCCTGCTTTTGTGTTCGCATCTGCGTCATGCAATTGGGTTGCATTGTGAATGCTCAAGGGGGTTTGGGGGGAGATTAGGCGTTTTGGTGGTTGTACGCCAAAAGAGTCAGAGGCCGGAGAGTCTCAAGCAGAGTGGTGAGTGCTCAGTGGTGAACAGCACATGAATGAATCATTTGCGAAGAGCAAATGTTGGCGTCATTTCATATCTGACTGTATGCTTGTATGTATGTGAATTTATTTATGTAAGTGCCTCCACTGTGCCGTATGTAAAAAAGATATGTATGTGTGCATTTTTTGTATGTATGTAAATACACCAACTGTGCATAATTGGCTCACGAGCATCCATTCATTCATTCATTCAATACATAAATGCATACTCACATTGCTTTGTGAGTGTTTTCTTTTGGGAATGGAAGTGGAATGGAACTAAAGATATTTTAATTAAGTGTTCATTATTTTACTGAGAAGAAATAAAGATTTGTATTGGAACAATGATTAAATTATTATCAATTGGTTTATTAATTGTAAATTTGTGAATTTTCTCAATTATCTTAAAATAATTTAATTTGCAGTGTTTTTCAATAATCAAGGTATTTTTATTATTATTATTTTATTATATTCTTTGTAAATTACTTTTATATTTGTTTTTTTTTCAAGCACTTCATTGCCTTATTTGACCGCCAAACAAATTGAAGCACGACCAGGCGTCACTTTACAGCACTGCACACAAACGTTGTACAACACACATGCCAGTGCTGCAATCGATTTGATCAGCCAATGACTTAAAACCAATTTGGAGTTTGCTTATAACTTTAAAATTGCTTTAGAATATTAATTTATAATTTAAGTAACAGAATTCATTATGCTGCAACATTTTTATCAATCTTTGCCTGGGTATTTTGTAGTTGCGGCATTATTTGGGGTGCTTTGGCAACCCTAATCTAGAATTGGGCATTTATGACCTTGCACTGACATTGCCGCACAGCTGTGGGTCAAGTCGAATTCGCACAAACGAAAATTATCCAGAAGTTTGGTGGAAACCATTTGGCAAGCATTATAAAAATGGCCTTCAATAAATTGAGCATCGAGAATCTGGATTTGGAGGGGAAACGCGTGCTGATGCGGTAAATTGAGTTACAAATTAAATGTAAAATGTTGCATATTGCATAAAACCAATTTTTGCACCCCCTGATTCTTTGCAGCGTTGACTTCAATGTGCCCATCAAGGAGGGCAAAATTACCAGTAATCAGCGCATTGTTGCCGCCGTGGACAGCATCAAGTTGGCGTTGTCGAAGAAGGCCAAGTCAGTGGTGCTCATGTCCCATCTGGGTCGTCCCGATGGCAACAAGAATCTCAAGTATACCCTGGCCCCCGTCGCCGAGGAGCTGACCAAGTTGCTCGGCCAGCAAGTGACATTCCTGAACGATTGCGTCGGCAGCGAGGTGGAGGCTGCCTGCAAAGACCCCGCAGCTGGTTCTGTAATTTTGTTGGAGAATGTGCGCTTCTATTTGGAGGAGGAGGGCAAGGGTGTCGATGCCAGCGGCGGCAAGGTGAAGGCCGATCCCGCAAAGGTCAAGGAGTTCCGCAGCAGCCTAGCCAAACTGGGCGATGTCTATGTGAACGATGCCTTTGGCACAGCTCATCGCGCCCACAGCTCCATGATGGGTGATGGCTATGAGAAGCGTGCTGCTGGCTTGCTGCTTAACAAGGAGCTGAAGTATTTCTCGCAGGCTCTGGACAAGCCACCAAATCCATTCCTGGCCATTCTGGGCGGCGCCAAGGTCGCCGATAAGATTCAGTTGATCGAGAATTTGTTGGATAAGGTCAATGAGATGATAATTGGTGGCGGCATGGCCTTCACCTTCCTCAAGGTGCTCAACAACATGAAGATCGGTGGCTCCCTGTTCGATGAGGAGGGCTCCAAAATCGTTCAGAAGCTGGTGGACAAGGCCAAGAAGAACAATGTGCAGCTGCATTTGCCGGTTGATTTCGTTTGCGGCGACAAGTTCGCAGAAAATGCCACCGTCAGCGAAGCGAGCGTCGAGGACGGCATTCCCGATGGTCACATGGGTCTCGATGTGGGTCCCAAGACACGTGAACTCTTCGCCGCGCCCATTGCGCGTTCCAAGCTGATTGTGTGGAATGGGTAGGTCGTCGTCATTAGTATTCATAGCCTAATTATTATATGCCAAATTTATTTCAATTGTTCGTATTGCTCTTAGACCACCCGGCGTTTTCGAGTTCCCCAACTTTGCCAATGGCACCAAGGCAATTATGGATGGCGTTGTGGCTGCCACTAAGAATGGCACCGTTTCCATCATTGGCGGCGGCGATACTGCCTCGTGCTGTGCCAAGTGGAACACCGAGGCGCTCGTCTCGCACGTCTCCACTGGCGGCGGTGCCTCGCTGGAGCTGCTCGAGGGCAAAACACTGCCAGGCGTTGCTGCCTTATCCAATGCCTAAGTTGCATCCGATATAATCCCATCAACAACCACTCAAAAATATCTCTCTGAAATAACTAATTAATCGTGTCCCTGCTGCGCCTCGACGCGTCGTTTATCTTGTAAGCCCCAAAGTTCAATAATAAAGTGAATTCTAAGTTAAATAGCTGCACAATAGTTGCTCTTGCGTCACTTTAGGAGTTTCTAATGGTTCCATTGCATATAGTCTAACACTAGAAACTTAGGGCTAGGGATTTTTCCATTTGTTATTTGCGTGCAAAATTTGAATCCATGGCAGCCGAGGTGCGTTGAATATTGTTAAGATTGGAACGGATGCGATTGCCAATGGAGGTCTGATTATCGATGGCCTTCTTCACCTCCTTGTTGATGAACTGTGTGTCAAAGTCTCGTGCCTGATTCTGCGCTTCCTCGCGCGCGTATTCCTCGCGATGCTTGTGCACGACTTTGGTGCGATCCGCATCCCGCCACGTCGCATTCTCCATCATCTCGCGCAGACGTGCCTCGCGCTCGTTGTCGCTCAGCTTGGATTTGGCGACCTGACGTGCAGCTGGAGGGCTAGGATTACGGCGCTGTTGTTGTTGTTTTTCTGAAGTGCGGCTGCGGCGACGTCGATCCCGACTGCGCTCCCTGCTCCGCTCCGTGATACGTTCTTTGCTCCGTTCCCTTACCCGTTCTCTGCTGCGTTCACTGATCCGCTGTGATCGCTGTTTGTCAGCACTGCGACTTCTTCGACGTTGTTGTTTTTCTTGTTCTCGTCGTGCACTGCGACTTCTGCTTCGTCGTCGCCTGCTATTGCTGGCTTCATGGTGCCTTCTCATATCCTGCTCCCGCTCACGTTCGCGCTCTCTGCGCTTTGTTCGCTCATCGGCATTGCTGTTGCTTTGGCCACGTCTTGGTCTACTCTCTCGAGGATTTACTGGCTCATGTTTTCCTCTCCTTTCTCTGGTCTGTTCACGTTGCTCATCCTCGCTGCTCTGCCCACTGTTCTCACTGCTGTCGCTGCGCTTACGCGACTTTTTCTTTTGCTTTGGCTTGTTGGTAGCCATGTCCAGCTGTTTGGTCAATGTGCGATATTTGGCATCCAACAGTTTGTCCAGCTTGAAGTCACCATTTGTGCTCTCGCCTTTCAGTTTCTTCATCTGCTTGGCCAATTTTCTGTCCAGATCATCGTTGCTGTCATCGCTGTCCTCACTGCTACTGTTGCTGCTGCTGCCCTTTTTGTGCTTCTTCTTCTTGGACTTCTTGCTCTTTTTGGACTTTTTGTTGCGTTTCGTTGCCTGCTCTTGCTCGGTTTTGAGTATGCGATGGATTTCCTTTAGCCTCACTGGATTTTCCAGCAGTTTGCGTCGCGATTCCATTTCCCGCTGTTTGATGAGCATCAGTGGATCCTCCATGGTCTTGCGTTGCATGTCCACCTGCTCGGTGGACTGCAGATTGCGATATTCACGTATCGAGAATGGCACACACTCGTGCTCCACATGGTTAATGGACTGCTTGAGACCCAAGGCACTATGCTCTTGGCGGCGCTCCTCGGATTGCAGCTGCTCAAACGATTTATCTATCTTGCGACCCAGCAGATATTCCTCCCGGTTGATAAGCTCGGCGCTGTCTGCAGATTCACGCAAGGTTTAGGTTTATATTTCGATTATTTGATTCACTTACTTTTATACATCCATTCGAGTTTAGCTTCGCCACCGCTGTTGCCTGCAAGAACGCCAGAGTTTTCGCCAATGCGTCGCAGTTCTTCGCGATCCCGTTCCTCGTTGATTTCCTTGCGCAAATCATCCAATTTGCGTTGTTCCTCTTGCTTCGCTTGTTCCGCCTTCCAAACGCGCTCCTGATTCTTCATCGTGTGTGGATGCCATGATTTTTTTAGATTCTGTTCGAAGTAGAAATTGGCGTTTAATTAATTTTGGACTGGCAATTGGTTGGAATGCGTCTACTTACCAAATCACCGCCACCCATCTTGTGATTTGTTGCACTTTCAACACAATATTATGTTATAATGTAAAAAGCGTCGTTGTGTTTCCCTTCTTTCTTTTGCTACATATGACAGGCTGCGTATGCAGCTCAACAGCAGCTCATGTTATAATTAAACTATTTTTTTAAACACATGTGCATCTCTATTTTCTTGGTAATGCAAATTTATAGAAAAGTAAATGAAAGTTTCAAAGAGGCAAAATTAAAATTGAATAATAATTATATATATAAATTATTATAATTCAAAACTGGCCTTTGGCTTGCTTGCAAAAACAGCGTATTTTCTTTGTATGAGCAATGACACCCAGCTGGTTGATTAAGCAAATTTATCGGCAACCACCACAATTATCGTTAATACGATAACAATGATCGCAGATGATAAGCCGCGAATTAATAAAAAATAAAACCAACAACAATTTTAATTAAAGCGTAGAACCTATAATATCGAATATGGATTGTAGCATAAGACCGGCATGGTATGTAACATAAATAACTAAATGTACTCAAATTTTTTGGATTAAAAATCATTTTTGTTAAAATTCCTAGTAAACACTGCGCATATTTTATGAAAATGTTACATTTTGAACAAAAGTTTTTCACCATATCCACAACAATATTCACATCACATACATTTGTTAACCATGGTTGGAAATTTCAGAAAACGCGAAATTATGCCGACAAAGCTGATGAGTGCAAAGACGACAAAAAGATGCCAAAGAAGTTGAGCCTAAAAAATGTGGATGTGGCTGGAAAACGGATTTTTATGCGCGTAGACTTCAATGTACCCATGAAGGATGGTAAAATAACCAACAATCAGCGTATTTTGGCTGCCCTGCCAAGTATTAAATACGTGCTGGAAAAGGAGTGCAAATCTGTGGTGGGTAATCGCAATGGAGGATCTAGGAAAGTATGAGTTGAATAACATGTCTGCACGATCCCAGGTACTGGCTTCGCACCTGGGCCGTCCGGACGGTAAAAAGAATATGCAATTTTCGCTAAAGCCCGTTGCCAAAGAACTGTCGAAGGCGCTGAAGAAACCGGTGTGCTTTATAGACGATTGCATTGGTCAAATAGCACTGGATGCTCTGAAAAATCCACCAAAGGGTGCCGTGATACTCCTCGAGAATCTACGATTTTATGCTGAGGAAACGGGCAGCAGCAAAGCCGATCCGGCAAAGGTGAAAGATTTTCGGGCTAAGTTAGCTCAACTAGGCGATATCTATGTGAACGATGCGTTTGGAACTGCCCATCGAGCAGACAGCTCCATGTTGGGTGAGGGATATGAGAAGCGTGCAGCCGGCTTTCTGCTCGACAAGGAACTGGAGTACTTTGCCAAGGCACTGGACAATCCACAAAAACCATTCATGGCCATATTGGGTGGCGCTAAGATCGCTGACAAGATACCGCTGATTAATAATCTGCTGAACAAGGTCGATCAAATGATTATCGCTGGTGGCATGGCCTTTACATTTCTGAAGGTCGTCAACTGCATGGAGATTGGCAATTCACTTTTCGACAAAGATGGCTTCAGATTGATTGACGGCATTCTAAAGAAGGCCAAGGAGAAGAATGTGAAAATACTTTTACCCGTTGATTTCCAATGTGCCAAACAGGTAGACAAAGATCCGGATGAGATTAAGATCGTTGATATAAAGCAGGGCGTGCCCAAGGATTTCATGGGTCTGGACATTGGCGAGAAATCAATGCAGCTATTCGGCGCTGCCATTGCTCAGGCGAAGACCATCATATGGAACGGTCCGCCGGGTCACTTTGAGAATGCCAAATTCGCTGCCGGTACCAAGAACATGTTGGAGGCAATCATTTGCGCCACCAAGAGTGGTGCCACCACAATTGTCGGCGGTGGCGATACAGCTACGGCTTGTAAGAAGTTCGGAGGCAGCGACAAGGTCTCACATGTCTCCACGGGCGGCGGCGCTGCACTGGAGCTGCTCGAGGGTAAAAAACTGCCAGGAGTTGATGCACTCTCAAATGCCAAGTAAATGGTTTGAAAATGCGGGAACAGAATTGGCTTTGCTGTTGGGCAATCTGATTTGAAGATTATTCAAATTTAGTCACATATATATATTGCTCAGTAATTCCTCTATTGAACTCTGACCTGAAAAAAAACGCTTAAAATAATAATAATTTCGCCTTGTTAAAGTCTTTTTCTGTGTAAAATTTCTGAACACAATTTTTTATAATGTGTACTATATCCATATAGAAAAAAACTGATCAATTAAAAGTGCATAATTCTTGTTAATCATTATTTATTTTAGTTAAAATTTATTTAAGTAGACAATCGATGTGAATTTCATTTTTTTTTAACTCAGACTCGTTTTTTTTCATTTTCGAAAATAAATTTGTGAATTGAATCCAATTATAATTTGAGCAATAAATGCTGGAATGAAACAATTTCTAAATTAAGGCGAATTTCAATTCGCAGAACAAGACAATTTTAACAAAAAATAATAAGGACACATCTGTTTCGACTACGATAATACAGTAATAAAGTTCTGTTCATTTTGGAATAACATCCGCATGATCATTCCCTCAGTTGTGGTTACACTTGGTGATTACAGTAAGTCTGTGCTAAGGTTCCAAATCTTTGCTCAAAATCGCCAGATCTTACAAGGCATGCCACAATACAATTTTCAATCTTGGATAATTTGAGCAAGGATTTGGAAGTCATAACAAAGTCTGATTAGTTTATATATATATATATGTGTATGTGTGTGTGTGTAAAGTTAACAATTCTGGTCTAATCGAAGCAAATCAGCTCCGCCGTTGCGGGCTCGGCGGCTTTAGCAGCAGCCGGAGCCGGTTCGGGTTCGTTTTGTGGTGGTGCTGGTGCAGCAGCCACCGCCTGCACTTGTGTGTTGCTCATCTCAATAGCAGCAGCAGAAGGAGCAGCAGCTGGTGGTGGTGCAGCCTGTTGTGGTGGTGGTGCAGCCTGTTGTAGTGGTGGTGCTGCCTGTTGCGGTGGTGCTGGGTTATTGGCAATTGGAGGATGCGATTGAACAATTTGCTGCTGCTGCAGCATAACATGAGCCAGATGTGGTTGTGGTTGAGGCTGAGGTGGAACTTGCTGTGGTTGCTGTTGTTGTGGTGGCATCTGTGCTAACATGGCCTGATTGGGATTTGGGTATTGGGGATTTTCAGGCAGCTGTTGTGGTTGCTGCTGCTGCATCATATTTGGCGGTGGTGGCATCATCATGCCCGGAACGTGTTGCGGTTGCGGCATGCCTGGATTGTACATGCCCGGCGGCGGTATGCCGGTGGCAAATGGAGCCACACCATGACCATTGGGTGCTGGATAGCCAGCGGCTGCCACGTAGGGATTATAAACGTTGTTCAGCTGATGCGAGGGTGAGCCATGTGTCGGAGCCACTGCTGTGGGCGGTAGATAGGGAAAGGGTGCCGTTTGGCCCATTAGATATTGGGCCTTCTGCTGCTCCTGGCGCAACTGCATCTCGCGCTCCTGCTCCTGGATGCGCTGCAGTGCTAGCTGGCGCTGATATTGTAAATACTCCTGCTTCTTCTTGCGCATAATCTCCAGTTTTTGGGCCATTTGCAGTTGACGCTGACGCTCCTGTTCCTCGGCAATGCGACGCAACTTCTCGACGTGCTCTTGTCGCAGCACATCGAGCGCGGCGCGCGAGTCCTTGATCTGCGCCAGCTTATCCTGCAGCTGCTCGTACCACATGCGCTTGTCGTCCATCTCCTTGATGTAGGTCAACTGCTGCGAGTGCAGCGAGGTGAGCGTCATGAAGAGCGTCTGCACCGAGGAATCATTGGAAATGCTGCGTCCACGGCTCGAATTGGACTTCATGCGATTGACAAAGATCTCCACCTGGGTGCGCATGTTGGCAGCGAATTCAGCAATTTGCACCTCATCCGCATTCTTTGGCATTGGCAGCGATTGCAGCAGCTGCTGCTGCTGTTGTTGGGGTTGCGGCGTCGCCGGCATTGGACTGGGCGCCGATGGACTGGCCATGGATGAGGACTCGCTAATCTTACGCTGCTCCCAGTAAACACGATTCAAGTATTTAGCCAGCTCGGGATTGGTCTCTTCCTGCTGCTGAAGCTGCAGCTGCTGTGCTGGCATTTGCGGCTGTGCCGGCTCTGGACTCGGTGAACGCTGCTGCATGCGATAGCTGGCCAGCGATTGTGGTTGAGGCTTCTTTAGCTCAGCCTCCGATTGACTGAGAGCCAGTGCCAACTGGAGTTCCTCCTCCTCCTTCAGCTCCTGTTCGGTCTTGCGCGCCGGCGTCTATGTAGTAAAATGAAGATCGATTCCAGAATTAGTTCACTTTGCTGCTTGGAGCAAATAGAAAAACCAACCTGCACCTGCTGTGATAAGGAGCTATTCAGATATTCCGCTGGCAAATCGCTGTCTGCCACACGAGTGCTTGCCTTGGTGCCCAACGGACGCTGCAGCGACATAAAGCAGCCATCGCAGACCCGCACATCCTTCTCAATGCCATACTTGGGCAGCGGACACTGTTTGGCCGTGCACTGGCCACAAAACACCTGGCCACAGTTGCGGCAATGATGCTTCCGATTGGTGAACGTAAACTCAACGCGACAGCGATGACAAACCTTGCCATCGGCCCAGTTGGGCGCCGTGTCGGCAGTAAACATTGCATCCGCTTCCTTTAGTTCGGGAAATGTGTGTCCCTTTGCCTTAAGTATAGTCATAGTATCCTGCAAAGTATAATTAAAAGTTAAAAACTAAGTCAAGTGGGAACCAATTCAGTTCAGCTGCTGCTCACCTTGATGGCCTGATACTTGTCGGATGAGCGAAATGCATAGGCCCAGGTCTGGACAAGTTCCAGCATTTTCTGGCGCACATTCTCGTGCGGTGTCAGCTCCAGGAAGCTGCTAAACATCTCACAGTTCTCCTTGGTGAAGACCTCCTCGTGCACTGGAGCGCCGCAGTTCTTCACAATGCTCTCAAGCACCAGCAGGGAATAGCATGCCGAGTGTGGATTCGGTGAGTTCATTTTCTTTTTGATTGCGATAAACGCATTTTTTGGACTGCAATGGAAAATGTTAAGGTTCATTAAATATAAAGAATTTTTTTGTTATTTTCATTGTGGTGCACATACGTAACATCTTTTTGATTGATTTCATCGCAGATCAGTAAAATCGAGGGCCAATCTGGTTCCAAGCGCAAATGGCTTGTTGCGTTCTCTGTTGCAAAAAAAATTGAAAAAGATTATCAGATTTGGTGTATTTTAACTGCGTTTTGAGTTCATTCCCCCTTTTTTGTTGCTTTTCTTTATTGATGAGTCACTTTTGTTGCACTATCTTTCGACTAATTAAGTTAAGCTGGCTGTATTACTCACCCAGATTTTTGTCAAAGCTAGAGCGAAACATTTTCTATTAGTTGTTAACTATTTTTTGTTGTTAATTTGATGCTTATATCGCACGAAATGTGTTTTATTTAATAATTTCGCTCTGCTCCCGTGTTATTGCTGTTTGCTGTTTTCTTTGTTAGTGATGACCAGTGTCGACGATGTTGTGGTATGTGGTTATCGATATACGATAAGTCAAGTTGACAGGGCTGCATAAGTGCACTGGCAGTGAGCGCGCGATACTTTTAGTATTTAAATACCGGAGAAGAAACAAATTTGAATTAATCAATTTTGCTATATTTTAAAATAAAAACAACTTCACCCCTTTAACCAAGAAAATTCCACTTTTTTTTATTTTATTACTTAAACCCATAATTACAATAAATAAATAAACATAAAAGCACATTTTGAATTTCTTTGTTTAATGGTTTGTAAATATTTGTTCAACATGTCCATTTAATTTATTCGTACATACTTTTCTTACTACAACCTAATTTAACTGATAACTAATCGAGTGACATATATACATATGTATAGTCCTATAAATGTACATGCATATGAAATTTGTATAACCGTATAAAAACTATATTCGCTATGTTAACAATATGTATGTATACAGCAACAGGTAGCATTAGTTAAAGTATCACACGCCGATATAAAATTTAGCTCATTTGAACTAAGCGATAAGTAACATAAAATCACATTTAATATATATGTATATATATATATTAAGCTCAATACTAGGCATCTGCAGGCATCCGAATCAAACCGATTTCATTTTACGCTTCAGCGTAAAATATGACAAGACTTTGAATAGCGTTATCTGGCCCAGAATTACCATAATATTGTTGCCAAAATCACCATTCTCCATGCCAAATTGATTTAGCACCGTTACTGCATTCCTATAAACAAAATAAATTTTAAGTTAACTTATTTTTTTCTTTGTTCAATATTTTTTTGAAACTTACTTAAAGTGGCAGTAGAGCTCGGTGGGTGGACAGACCAACTTGTCCCGTTGATTGCCATATAGTGATATAACCATGTTTTCTAGAGCATATCGCAGCGGCGACATAGCTGCAACAAACCGCAGGGCAGAAGGTATGTGGGTCAATAGGATGAGGAATCCCGAAAACATGAGCATAAAACACGTGGAAACGGCACCAATAAAAGTTCCATTCTAAAAATTAAATTGAAATATAAGATGAGAAAATATTTATTATCAGATCATGTTTAACTATAGAAAATAAGTTGAAGATAAATGATATATGACATTTATATATCTCTTACTCACCACTGGATTAAGTATAGTTCCCAGAAATACACCTATGCCATCGGCACAGATGGTTACAACCACAGCAGTTAGCAAATATTTGACAAAACGATCCATTTCCACAGGCTGATCGGTCATCAAGTAACCAATAGTTATATAAACTGTAGAAAAGATTATCTGCAAGAAAATAGGATTATGAGTAAATATAAATGACAGATATAGTTCATATGTATTACATACATGAACAGGTGTGGATGTTATGATGGTGGCCACATAGTAGGTTCTCAGCTTGTACCAATTGTTAAAGGTTTCCTTCTTGACTATTTCGATTTCCATTGGATCTACAAGAAAGCAAATCAGTTTTAATTGAGTGCAAGTCCGAATTAGATTTTATATAGCTTACAGCGTAATATGCCCGGCATTATTGTCGTATACCAGAGATACGTGCAATGTATCATAATCATGCCAACATTTGATATTTGTTTAGTGGCATTGATGCCAGAATCACCAAAGATCAATCCGATCATGATAGCACTCAGTATATGCAAGCCAAGTTTTAAATATGTCAAGGTCTGAAATAAAGATGAAAAGAACTCAATAAATATGCTTTACACTTAACAAAAGTAGATTTTAAAATAGGTCGAACAATTTTGGGAATTTTAATTGAATACTCTAGTGTTAATATTTGAAAAAAGGAAGTATAATAAAGAATAATAACGAGTATTATAATCTGATTTATTTCCTTCTTTATGCTTCTCCATTTTAACGACTTGTAACTTCTGCATAACATGCCTCTTTCAGATATCTGATCATTAATGAAGTGTAACTAAAGCGATGACATGTCTTACTCACCCAATCCCGGAAGAACTGCAAATGACAACGTCCAATTAGCAGCCACATGCGCATCCATTCAGGTGGTGGATAGGTGTGTTTATGGTGTTCCTTTGTTGATTCGATCTTTATAATATTGGATTGTGGCTGTGACTGGCCTTGGGTCTGCGATTCGTTGAACTTGGCCACTTGTGCATCGGAGGGGGGCACCGCCTCATCCTGCATCAGCTCTTGAGCGTAACGCCAGCGTGTGTCCTTGGCGCATTCCGCCAAGGCCTCCGTGTGATCCTCAAAATCACCATTCACACACTCCAGCACTGTTAAATGTGGAACGTTGTTTTAATGATGACTGATTTCGAAAGGAAAAGTTTGCCCAATTAGGTGGCGGTACTCACAGAAATCCGCTGGATTGTGATAGGCTGGGCATTTCAGTCCGATCGTTTTCAGAAACATCACCGTATTTTGAGGCGTTCCCTGATAGGTGCATTGACCCGAACTCAACACGTAGATCAAGTTGAACAGATTGTAAATGTTGGTCGATGGCTGATGGATTGTGCACACAATGGTCCGACCCTCGTTAGCAAGAGAACGCAACAATTGTATCGTATCAAAGGATGACGAACTGTCCAGCCCGCTAAAAGGCGATTCAATTTCAAGGTTAAAAAATAATAATGCTTAGTCAGCAACTGGTTTGGAGTGGTGTTTTTTGCTTACGTTGTGGGCTCGTCCAAAAATAGCACAGCTGGATTGTCTATCAGCTCCAGGGCAATGGACAGGCGCTTTTTCTGGCCACCACTCAGATTCGAGCATCTGGTTTGTTTTGCATTCGTTAGCTTTAAGGTGTTCAGCAAGTGTTCAATCTGGATGAGCAGATAAAGTGTACAAATTAGCTTCGGTAAAGTGGTTTTTTTTATTAAAGTAAATTAAAGCTGCTTAAGGACAGACATAAATAACTGAAAGTTCGCTGAGAATGCCTGTAGGCAACATGCATGCCTCAAAACCCATTTAAGCTTACTCCTAGCCACTTATCTTAATCTCTTCATGGGTTAATCTTACCAAAACGCGTTTTTCCTTCATGTTCACACATTTGTTGGATATTTTGAGTGTGGCTGCCAACATCATTGTCTCCTCCACGGTGAAAAATTGAAAGAAGTGATCGTCCTGCATAATGTAGCCGCATAATTTGCGCGCCTTGCCAATTTCAATGGTGCCCGAGACGCCCGTTTTGGTGAGGCCAGTCAGAATGTTCATAAGGCTAGATTTGCCGGCACCAGAGGGGCCCATTATAGCTGTCAATTCGCCCGATTTAAATGTGCCCGTAATGCCCTTGAGCACTGACTTTTTCTCTATAAAATGGGAGGAGAGCGCAGAGTTAAAACTCGTTCAAATATAGATGTTAGTCAAATTCTTGACCCATTAGTTCTAGCCATATATTTGGATACGTGTTACGTACCTTTTCGTTTTGATCCGTTAACCTGATAGACGAGATCTTCAAAGTGTATATCGATGCCATAAACATTTTTCAGCAGTTTGCCACCATCCATGATTATTAATTGTTATATTTTTTTTTGCTTATAGTAGTTTAGATTCAAATTATTTGTTTACGCTCAGTGTGGCTCATTTATTTTAATGGTTTTGTTTACACTCAGTTTGATATTTTTTTGAGTGTTGCGTTTCAGAATTCAGTTATTAGCAAATACTATATATATATTTATATATATATATATATATGTATATATGTGTTTATCTTTAAATACTTTTACACATTTGTTGCATTGCAATTAGCTATAATATTTTTTCTTTGCTGTTTTGTAAACCTTCAAGGCGAGCATTAACATAAATGTTTAATTACAGCCGCTAAAAAATAAAAACAGAAAAATAAAATTAAATAAAAAAGGGAAATCAAAATGATGACAAAACACTTTATGCTATTACAGCTTATATACTTTTGTAATTAGAGCGCGAAGTGAACTTATTGGCCAAGATCTTGAACCGCCTGAACCACTGCGCAAGCCGCAACAAAAACCTCTGAACCGGGCAACAAGCAAATATAAACTAACTAACAACAACAAATAAAGCCGCTCAGTTGCGCATGTGCGGCGTCGCATGGACGGACAGACGGACTGGCGACCAGCTGATAACTGCGGAAGAAGCAACAATAGGCAGCAATTCAAGAAACAGAGACAGAAACAGAACGGAAGGCAAATGGCCAGCGCTGACGCCGACTGCGACGCTGGCAGCGACGCTGACGGCGACGTTAGCGTTGACTTAAAAAGCACCACAGAAACCAATAAATAAAATCACAGCCTACAACAAAAACACCAACAACAATCATATTTGGCAATGCAAAACGCGTCGAACACTAAAAGTCAACAATCGAGCGATGTTGAACAGAAATCAAATTATATACAAACATGTATAAATGTATGTTCAAGTTTAAGTTTCGGCGATAAGAACTTACACACACACACACATCCAAAAAATTCGTATATCGAGTGTGACTCACAGAAAGACAATCAGAAAAGCAAACTAGCACAATACGTATGCATATCAAAGAGAAATATAAAATATGCATATAATAATAATTATAAAAACATTAAAAGGTGAGCAGTAAGCAGAATAGAAAAAAAATGAAAAAATGAAGAAAAAAAAAGAAATCACATATTGTAAATGACCTTCTCGTCACCGAGCTATCAAAATAATAATAATAATAATGCTCGTACACACTGCGAAAGATATTTGTAATTCTTATGATATGTTCATGCTTATTGTAAAACGAGTATGTAAACATAAAGGGTAAACAGCAATAGGAATGCTTGGGCACATTGGGGTCGCACCGCGATTCTAATACCCCAACTCAATTTGGTAGAGATTCGAGTATTTTTTGATTCATTTAATTATATTTATTTATATATTTAATGTTACTGTTTATGTGCTTATCTTTCAGAACCAGTTCGAAAGTAAACCGGCTTTCTTTATACCGAACGTAATTTACACAAATGTCATCATCATCTTATTTCCATTTTGTTGAAATCCAGCTCATGAACAATGAATTATTACTTATTATTATTTTTTTTATATGCAATATGCAAATTCTTGAATATAATAAAAATTTATTATATATATGTATAAAGAGGTAACCAACCGCACAAGATAGCTAAAGAAGCGCGAGTGACGTAAAATCTTTCGCTACGTATACTCTAATTTACCGCAATTCGCGCATGAGCTGAAGCTGAAGATGGTGAAGATGAAGACGACGACGACAGCAAAAGACGTAGAACATACAAGGACTGCGTAAAGATAAACAATAATGACAAGCACAGTGGCACAGACGGCAGTAAATAAGTAAGCAACAGCAACAAACACTTGAAAAATATGGGCACTTGTTAATGGCATTTGTCGTGGCTTTCGATGGTGGTCGTCAAATACAAAAATGGCACAAATTGCGAAATGCGAATTACATCAACTTGAACAAAAATAAAAACAAGCCAAAAATGGTAAAAAAAAAACAGAAAAAAACTGAAAAAGAACCGTCAAGTCAAGTCCGTCGCGGCCGTTGCACAACAACAACAACAACAACAAAGTACAACATACAACAACACCTGTTAGAGTCGCGCTTAATTGACAGAGCCTCGGCGACCGTCGCAGTTGAAACCACTAAAAGTGAATCTGAACCGCCTCGCCCCTTACCCCTTGCCCTCGCTTGTTTGCCAATTTTAAGCATTTTTCTAGTTTTTGGCTTTTGGCGTTAATGTTTTTTTTTTGTTTTTTACGCTGTTTTGGTCTCAGTTTGCGCAATGAAATTCCTGCGCTTTCAATGACCAGGCCAGCAGCCTCCGAGCTGACTTTAGAATTTTTTTTTTATTACTACGTGACCATTGAATTAATGTCTCAAGATTTGTTGTTGTACAAAGAGTCGTACGAAAAGCCTTTTGATAAACGTCAATGGAAACAATAAAATGCGCGGAAATACGCAGCTTTTTTTTTGCTGTTGTTGTTGTTGTTGTTGTCTTCCAAATGAGGCCAGGCAAGCCGTTCAGGTTCTCAGGGTTCTTTCAAATGCCATCCAAATGAGTAGCCCCGGCAAGTGTGCTGTAAATATGTCAATATAAAAGTGAGCTGTCCTTCGTCTGCAAACCTGAACTGCAGGTTCAATACGCAAATGCACATATATACACACATACATATATATATATGTAAGTATGTGTGAGACATTGTGTCTTGGGAACGCAAACACTTGACCAGAATGTCGGGAATGTCACATGCTATCAATTAAAGTAAATTGTATTAAAAATACGGTTGTCCGTCACTCATATATTGTATGTTCATATGTAGATAAATATTCATATTGCTTGAATATCTAAGTGTATGTCTAGAGACCTTACTTTATACAGCGTTTGTTATCCTAGTCGGAAGTCCATATTCTTGAAGAGTTATTCAATTATGCAAATTGTTGAACATAATTAAAAGTTAACTAAGCATCCAGGAATTAATAATTAATTTATTGGCGCTTAACACGTTTTCTGACTTCAAAAGCAAGTTCATTAGTATGGATAATCAGATAAAGCTATCAAATAATTATCACTTTCTATACGTTATCTATTAACAAAGACAATAAAAAAGCAAATATATTCCTATCATAAAGTTGTTAAATAAAGATGACTGAAGCCTCTATATAAATCAATTAAAAAATATTATATGATGAAGCTTATCAATCAATTTTCTAAGTTAAAGAATATTAAAATTTAAATATTTCACTAAGAGGCTTTCTTGACTTATAGCATATTCTGATTAAACGTACACAAATCGAACAAAAATAAGTAAAACCACACAAAAATAAAATCTAAAAAAATATTTGATTTACGGTAAACTGATTTTCCAAACGGCAGTTAAATAATTCAAAGTAAACATTTCAATTTTTATGGATGGGAAATATGTTTTGAATCGGGAATGTTTTGCATCTGGCACTTGTATTATCGCATTGTGCATCGCTTACTCAAGGCACGAAAGATTTATAATCAGCTAAACACACACATGCCAGACTGGCTGCCTTCCCTCACGACCAAGTGTATATAGTATTATTTAATCTTTGCACTTTGCTTACACCATTTGTGTGAGAGGCATTGGGAAATGATATGGGGCTGCAGCTCATTTGATAACCTGCAATCACGTCCGGCATAGGTCAAATAAACCAGGAAAATCATGCCAGTGCAAAACTAAAAAGCATTTTTTGATTATAAAATATACAAAAAAAAAAAAATTTTAATTCAAATAAACAAAATAATTGACATTGCAGGCATTATTAGCCATATTGACTAGCACTTAGCGTATAATTTCTTATACAACCATCACCTAGTCAAGTGCAAGCTTAGAATGATTGCATCAACAAAAATAACAGAATTCTTGGTACAGTAACGCAATTCAGCATGATCAGGTTTTTTGATTTCATTCGAAAAAAAAAGAATTGCAAAATTTGAGAGGCGTGCAACGACCCTAAACTCAATCGCAACGTGTTGCGCATTTAATAAGAAGTTGAGCTACCTGTTCTTGGCTTGGAATTTTTTATATAAGCACTTCACTTTTACAATATATGCAAATCGGCTTAAGCAATGTGTCAAAGTGGCATTTTAATTTCAACACCCATAAGATCAGTTATTGTTAGTGGAATTGGAATTATTTTTATATAGTATATTTATAAGCATAAATCCCAATATGCCTGATCACTGAAAATTTCTTAGATAGAAAGTTTTTCCCAATGGAAATATTCATAATATTCCAATGCTTACTTTTTATAATTAACTTTATTATAAACATTAGCATTGGTTGTATAAAATAACCCCATAACTTATTTAATTTGGCACGTTTTGGGTTTTTAGTAGTTAAACATTTTTTAATGACGTGTTAAATGTTGCTTCTTTATTTCTATCTTTATATCTTATTGCATAAAGATCTTGGAAACTAATTAAATATACAAGTTTTTATGTGTTGAAAAGGGTCAGAAGTATTAATTATTTTTAACTGTTGACTTTCTTGAAAAGGCAAACTAATATATACGAAGTATGATATAATAATTAAGTAGATTTATTTGAACTGTTAACTTTCTTCAAAGTCTAATATATTTTGAAAAAAACAATGTATTTACTTCCTTCTGAGTATACAAACACTTGGCGACTATAATATATTAAGCACTTGTAATCTATAGTCTGAAAGTACATAATTAAACGGCAAATTCGAATCTATTTTCAAGCAAGCAATAAATTCCATTGCTACTATATATATTGATGGGTCTATTGTAACAGATAAAGAATTTGTAATCTAAACTCTAAGTTAGACTCTGTAAATAAGTAATTACGTAAATAAACACCGTGTAGATGCGTAGTTCATTCAAGGTCAAAAACAACCATAAAAGAAACCGAAGAAGACACATACATATATATACATATATTTCCCAGCTATTCTAATATGAAATACCATAGACTAGTCACGTATGCCTAAGAACTCTATGTGTAAGTGCCGACAGGTGGTTGCGCCCAACCTTTGAAAGCAGTCTTGACTCATTCTGGGATAGTAATTCCCATGACGGCTGTTACATATATATATATATCTCGTTAATTGTGATGTTTGCCAATGTCCGATAAGTAATTTGTATACTCCGAATGATAAGCGATTCAGAGATGGGGGCAATATAAACACACACACACGCTGACACACGCTTCTGTTTCTATTTTGCGTTTATGTATATACATCTATATGTGTACTCCTCTATATATATGCATGTGTTTGTTTCTATGTATCACATTCACTTATTTTGTGGTTGTGAACTTTGTTGGACTCTATGCAAACCGGAACGTATTGCATTACAAATTGTATTGTTCCACGCCCTCAAGTCTGAGTATGTTGACGCTGTCCCTTATGCCCCACATTGTTGCCAGTGACAATGATGATGATGATGAGGTCTGGCGGTACGGAGGGGTATCTGCTGGGTGCTATGGAGCTACGGCTATGGGTGATATCATCACGATTTGGCAACAATAATTGCTGCTCCAATAAAATCTAAATAAATACATATGTATATACGCATACTATCTATTTATTTTCTTTGCACAAGGGAAAGTGATTAAAATGCTCGAAAGCACCGATAAATAATTGTCTCTGATGCTCCAATCGAATTAAACTCTAGTCAGAATGGGCGTATGTGTTATATCAACAAATATATATATATATATATATATATATATACATGTATGTGATATTTGCCATATTGCATGCAATAAATAAGGCAAAACATATTTTGAACTTTGATCTACAAAGAATTATATTTTATATTTTTTTTCTTTGTATACAAATTACAAATTGTTTGCTTGCCTGTTGCTTCTACACTTGAGTATGTGGTGTAGTCGCGCGCGTGTGTGTGTGTGTGTGTGTGTGTGAGTTTTTATTTTGTGTGTGTTCTAATTTGTAGATATTCATTATTTCATTACAAGCACACGAGTAAGAGAACAGGCCACAGCGAAAACCGAAGAAGAAAGAAAACAGAATCGAAATCGAAATCAAAGTCGAAATTGAAACCAAAGCTACAAACAGTTCAATTAAGTTTTGCATATTCACTTTTGTAATTGTGTCGAATTCTTTGAATGACCCACCAGTTGCACTTAATATTCAATTTAAATAACAAATATTGAATACTCGTACATAAATATTCCCAAAATGCACTTTCCACACTGTGATTACGTTGGCATATAATTTTCGAAATTCACGTATTCGTCAAATATATGCAGAATGCAAAGTTTCCGGAATTTGTAAAACGCGCGTTGATTGCTATTTTTTTATTCTTTTCTGTAAACGTCTAAGTAAAACATGTAGTATTTGGGATTGGTGCGTTCTATCTTGATTAAAAAAAAAACACTTCCGAATCGCTCGAACTGCGGCGCGAGACTGAGACTACTGGGTCGGCGTTCAACCAGCGGTTGACGTCGCGACGTCGCGATGTCGGAACGGAACGGAACTCGCACGAAATAATAGCACTCGCATAAGTAGCAGTAGCTGTAATTTATGAACGGAGTCTCTGATATCGCCTCTGTGTGGATATCTTTCGGAGAGAGCGCATTAGAATCGCTCGCTTCGCTTCTTTGCATTGTTTTCTTCTGTTTCTTGTTAAGACGTCACACTCAAGTCTCCCAATTGATGATTTGGGGTGCATAGAGAGAGAGAGAGAGAGAGAGAGAGAGGTATGTAAAGTGAGCATCTCAGGAGAAACATTACATTTTCAGCTTGGTGCTGTTGGGCGCTCTCGAGCGATTCGTGTAGAATTCTCTGCATTTGACACAATGTGCGCAATTTAGCAATTGTACTTGCTTACTGACGACTCTTACACGGTCCAACAGCCTGGGACAATGTGTAAGAAGCCGGACAATCGTTAGACTCAAGTCGAGTGTAATTAAATCTATTTTCTTATTCGCCGCTCATTTAATGATTCATTTTTAAATATACATTTTATTTCCTTTTAAGATAATGCTGTATTTTGCTGCTGTTGTGTTTTTTTTTGTCAGTGTGAATTATAATTACTAACTACAAAATTTATAATGTATAAGATTAATTTTTATTTGTTTGGGAGACGAGTTTCTCAGTTGTTCACTAAGGAGCAGTAAATTCTACCTAGAACATGTTGGTGAAGATCTTCTTTTTGTACTATTTATTTGTCTGTTTTCATTGATTAATTTTTATGATGCATTTTAATTCTTATTTAGACATGATCGTTATCGTTAGTCGTTTTTTTTAGTGCAAATTGTAGTTACCAACCAGACAATGTATTATTCATAAGATTTATGTTGTATATCTATGATCATGATGATGAGTCTCTCAGTTTTAAAGCTTCCCTGCTCGTGCATATGCATAAGATTAAGATTACTGTAATATAACTGTGATCATGATGATCACGAACCTATATTTTGCAAACGAGTTTCTTAGCTTCAAACCTGTTCCTGCTTTTACTCCACTAAGGAGCTAAACTTTGTAAGCGAATCTCTCATAAAGAACTCAATTTTGAATATCTTGTGCATAACATTTTCAGATGCATTTGCGGTTGGGCATCTAAATTTGTTTATTTTTGGGCTAATTGAGTTTTTTTTGGGGGTTTTCCATAATCCATGCATTCCTCTTAATTTTTCTTTACATAAATAAAGGTCCACTAAGGAGCAGTTCATTCTGCCTTGGTTAAGATCTTTTTTTTACTCTTACTTTGCTATTTTTTATTTTGCATTAACTGGCTAACAATTTCTTAATCATCTTGCGATTCACTTTATTTTCTTAGAAATGTGTTATTCAAATGTGTTTTATAAATAAATTCAATTCTCGTTGAAGGGTTGGGCTTAAGGGCGTATCCAATGGGATGTCCCGGGTAAACAAGCGGATTATTCATCTTATTTTGTAATTCCACTTGTATCACGGACAGGTGTTAACAAGTTTCCCTGAATGCGCAATACATTGAATACTTAATTAATGTGTACCGAATGGAAATATTTAATGAATTGTAACTTTATTAGGGAAATTCTACATAACAAGCTGTAACCTTAGCGTTAACACGACTTAACCTATAATTATTATTATATATGACATGCGACTTAATATAATGGACAACTGTTGACACGTGCTTATTTAATAACTTACAAAACTTTATGATGATCGACATGATATGTGTGCTTTTATGCTGTGTTTACTTTAATTAACCTTAAGTAACATTCCAGACTTTGGAGTTTTATTTGTAGAAGGTACATAAATTAAGAACTTAACAAGTTAGAATGATATACTCGACAGAGCTTGACCTGTAGACCCTCTGAACTGAGCTGTTATATATAATTATTTTTGTGAACACTAAAATTATTGCAGTAGATAGTAGAAATATTATTTTATGATCTTTAATTGTAGCTTGAGTATGAGGGTGTATTTCTTAACCTATGTTGAATCAGTTTTTACAGAAGCTTTTCAAATGAGTCTTTATTGCTATAGTAAATCGATTTATCTATGTTCAAAATGCGGAGAAATTAATCTATAAATATGAAAAACCTTATTTGCATAGAGTATACGAGAAAAAATATATCCAAAAATTGAAATTCCTAGCAGTTTCAGTCTCTAAGATTTGCTCCTTTAGTTATTTTATGCTGTTCATGAAAATTTATTCTGGATCGGAATTTTCAATACATATTTAATATAATTTCAATTACTATATAAGGTATTTAATATACTGAACTCTTAGAGATGCAATAATTGCCTGTCATAATATCGTATTAATTATCGTTTAATAAAGCTAATTGCATTTAGATGACGGAGATATATTGACATCTGGTTTATTGTTCGATTTCAATACATTTTTATTAGTTGGCTTGCTGGGTGCATTTATATCTGCGGCTTTACCACTAATGGCTGCCACACACATGCCAACTGATAGCCTTATCTGAATTGACCCCAATAAATTGAGCACGTAAACATAATGTAATGATTAATATACTGAACCTTCCAAAGATAAAAATCCAATTTATTAAAACGAATCGGTTGAAGGGTAATTGAAATTTATTGTTATGTTGTTGTATAAAAAGTCCTTACTATTTATATAGTAACAATAAAGTGGATAATTAAGTTAAATAGGATAGTATTAGAATTATGTAGAAAGTGTATTTATATCTATATAAACTAGACTTAAAATATGCTTGGAAATTCTTTTTATCGCAGAATTAAGATGGAATTTCCATGCCAAGAAAGCATTCACATTGTTAAACCCAACGACTGATAGAAATGTGGTCAAAGCCCATATCTATAAATAGACTTAATTCCCACTGCAACAGCTTCGTTAAAACTAAACCGATTTTCAAAAGCAATATACCTTTGAACATAGCGTAGCCATCTTCATCTGAATTTTAAATAAATAACGTATTTTAGATGAAAATTTATGAACAAAATACAAACTGTTCCCCACATTTCATGAAAGGCTGTTTTTGATCACAATTTGCTGTTTGAATTCAGATCTGTCTGTTTATGTGTGAAAATTTGTAAATTTAAAGTCTCCATTTGTATTCCAGGTCATCAAGGGTATTGCAATCTATCCTAGAATAGCCGTTATTTATTGTTATAAATCAAAGTTAATTTTGTGCTTAGAAAACTCTTTAGACAACCACTGATTTAATATTTCAAAATTTGTACATACTCAATGCTTGAGTAAATCTGAAACTTGAACACTAAAGTAAATTGTTTAGCATTAGCAAGCCTTTTTTTATATTGTTGCATGTGCTTCGAGGCCTAATTTACATGTTAATAACTGTGGTGTGTATGTGTTCTTTAATCAAATCAGTAAAACAATAACAGCAGCAACAACAACAACAACAGCAGCAGCAGCAATAAGAGCATTAACCACGATGACAATAAAATTTCACTGCGTGCTTAAATCCACATGCGATCACCAACGTTTTTGACATTGACATTGAAACTGAATACCGAACAACGAATACCGAATACACCGAATACACCGCATACACCGAATACACCGAATAAACCGAACACTCAACACCAACCGCGGGGAAGCAACAAAAGCCCGACTTGCCAGCAACGACAACAACCGGCTGGCCTTCTTCGTATCGCAGTACGACAATAGTAGCAACAACAACAGCTGACAACTTACAGCTAACAACTAACTGGCAACATGAATTGCCAACAACTCTGTGCTAGCTAACTTGTATATTATATAATGCATGCTGAGCCGGCCATCGGTGCGTGGGTGGTGAAGTTGGGTAAAAGTGGAGGAAGGAGTTGAGGTGGTTAGCAAAATTGTCGTCACGATTATCAGTTATAGTTGAGTGAACTCGCCAGATTTTCATTCGTTTAGCGGCGTTCATTTCAATGAACTGCAGCGCACAGTATTCATAAATCAAAATAAAATCTCACTTCAAGTTTCAAATTAGTATCTCCTTTTCGCTAATTATAATTATAGTCATGAGTGCAATAATTAAACACTTTGCCACTTGCAGTAGTGATCTCTGATACTATATATATATATCTATTGCATATTATACATGGATTTAATGGGCAATTGAGCAGTTAAGTAAGCGTGAGAAAACTGGAGAAAAAAAAAAGATCCTAAGACTTAGCAGAACTTAACAAATGATGTAGTCGAGAGAGCTTGACCTGTAGACATTCTGAACTGCGCTGTTATATATAATTATTTTTATGAACACTAAAATTATTGTAGTAGATAGTAGAAATATTATTTTATGATCTTTAATTGCAGCTTGAGTATGAGGGTGTATTTCTTAACCTATGTTAATTAAGTTTTTAGAGGTTATCAATAATACATCTGAAGCTCTTCAAATGAGTCTTTATTGCTATATTAAATCGATTTGTATCTATGTTCAAAAAGCGGAGACAATTATCGATAAATATGGGATAGCCTTATTTGCATAGGGTATACGAGAAACTAAATCCAAAAATTGAAATTTCTAGCACTTTGAGTCTCTAAGATTGGCTCCTTTAGACGAACCGGTCTAAATCTACTTGTTTATTCTTTATTGGATCGGAAATGATTCCTTCTGCCTGTTACATAACTTTGTACAATTTCATTATACCCTTTTTGAACGGGATAAAAAACAAATCACACTAATCCCTTGCTGTCAGCAACAGTTAGATAAACTACAAAGTAATGATTAAATGCTAACTGTTTGTTTTTAGCGGAAGAGAATTATATGTAAAATAAACACATTCACAGTTGATGAATGCTTAAGCACGTCTGAGCTCGTTTATACGGTAAATTAGAACACATACGTCAAAGCAGACAACGAATATGTAAAATTAATTGTCGATTCACACTTCACACCACACACTTACACAAATACAAGTGTATTTTTTTTTTTTTTTTAAATCTCATATTTAAATTGGAAATCTCATATTGGCGCTCAACACGCTTTGACTTTCAGATTCTAGCTGGTAATGGGAGCAATTCAAAGTGATATGATTGTACTTTTGTGTTTATTAGGCATCGAGACGACAATTGAATTGCGAATTGAATTACGTGTGGATAATGCCAATATCGAAGAGAATAGAACTTCCAAACGATCTGCTGACAGTTTCGCTCTGCATAAATTATTTGATTACATGTTTGTATTGTAAACACGTTTGTAGAAAAATTCAACTAATTTGATCGCTTTCAACACTTTGAGCCTAAAGTGCTTGTAATTGATTTCAGTTTACATACCTTTGTAGTTATTCTAGACTGATAAATAGATAGATTAGATTCTTGAATGAGGCACACATTTAGCTCATCTGACCTATTAATCTGTCTATGTATTCCTAGTTCCTATTCCTAATCTAATTTGGTTGTCTTAAGTGTCTAGAAAATATAATGAAATATAGCACATTCTATATATTTACAAAACTTAAAGCTAATATATATATATGTCTAAGATAACATATATTTAAACAAAAATATACAGAATAACAAATGTTTTTTAATTAACTTTGATAATTTAACAAAATAAATAATTGATTATTGTCATTAATTTTGCTATCATAACAAAATAAATGACTTTGATTAGTGTTAGCTATTTAAATTTCTAAAATTTACTCAAAATATTTACTCACAACTTGTAAGCTTAAGCAAGTAAATTTGAAAACACTTAAATCAAGACGATTAATTGCTAATTGTACTCAAGCTAATTTTCCGGCAACTTGATTTTTTTTTGTAATGTCACAAATTATTATTGGCGCTCTCTGAAAACCCTCAAAGTGCATTATAGTCATAATAATTATTCAATGATGATATGATTTTTTTTTTTTTGTTGTATTTAATAATTGCATACATGAAAGGGTAAAATATGAATTTGATTGGAAAATTACAAGTGAAGTGATTGAAGGGATTGGCTGACGCAATTTTGTCGTGATTTCCGTAAATAAATAAGACAACCCTCATTTAAGTTGTTTAGCAGCTTTAATTACTCGTCGGGTGTCTAAATTCAGACATGCAATACCCGCAATAGCTAGAGAAGCTACTGTCAGTGCAACAACAATATGAAAATTGTAGCTGATACTGAAGAAACAACTGCAAATAAGTAAATATACATACATGTATATATAAATATACATATGTATATATAAATATGAAGCATCCGGAAATTGTGCTCAATGCTACAATTCGAGTTGTTGTAACATAAACAACACGATCTGGTAAAAACATTCACTTTGCATGGCAACCGAATAGTAAAAGCATTTAATAATCTTAGTCAAATTGTTCATAATTCATTTACGCACACATCTACATATGTAAAAGTTTCAATTCGCTACACATTGAAATGAGTTCAAGTGAAATGGTGCTAGGTTTTAATCAGTGTGCTATTTATGATTAGAAATGTAGATCATTAACAGATCACGTGTATCATCGACTTTCTTCTAATTTTTGTTTTATAATTAATAAATGCGTATTAAAATATATAGAATATAAAACATATTAAACCGGATTGCATGACTGCGTTGGAAATTTTTCAATCAGATCAAGTTCTGGGTTTTTTATATAATAAATATACCGAGGTAAAAAATCGCTTTCATACATGTCTTTATTATGGGCATTTCACTTATGAATTTATTGAACATAATAATGGGTGGTTACCCTATAGCCGGTTAATTAATGTATTTCACACCTTCTTAATAATAATTTATTTGTAATTTAGTTGAGTTTATTATATTTAATTTATTTGATTAATCAAATTACCTTAAACAATAGTTCAAGTTCCTTATTTGTAGCATTGGTTCGAGTCTGTGCTAGATAAAAAGTTTTTTAAAACTTGTGGAAACTACTACTAGTAAGTTTTTCCACCATTTGCATGTAGCAAGGAGCTTTTGACACGCTGCACGAACTAAGGTCGACCGCAAAATATATTCCACTAAATAAATTCAAATCAATTTAAGTAGTCTTAAAAGATAAGAATATTTGATCGAAAAAGGAAAAATAATAATTAAAATGTTTCATTTAATTTCTCAAAAACTTTTTGTTCTTATTAATTTTATTATTTCAGACTCTTTTATGCCATTAAAATAAGTGTATGCTTCTAAACAGCAAAATCATGTAAGTTAACTACGAGCATACGTACTTATGTATATACATATATATTTATACACATATGTGTATATGTATAACCACTAATCGACTTACAAACCCAATTATGTGCACTTCCACTATATTGTATATTCTCAAGGACTATCAATGCCAAATGAAATTGGTTTACATTTCTGCTGGGCAAGAGATGGCCAAATGATTAGGCCAAATCAAAATATCGGCAATCAGGCTGAATTATTAAATAGGAATTGTCGGCTCTGCCTTCATCATAATAGCAATCTGTGGCAACATTTCGCTATTTGTCGTCCTATTTTTCTTGTGTGTGTTTAGGGAGGGAGGCGGGCGGGAAATGAGTGCGACAGAGAGAGAAAGTCAGCTGTCTGCTTAGTTTCCTTTTGCTTGCTTGCTGACACTAAAAACTGTGTGATTTTTTCAATCAAAATTTGAAAGCCGGCATAAGCTGCACAGGATTTGCGGAATGTGTCCTGCCAATGTGATCCTGGCGACCCCGCGAGACAAACTTCTCAGTCCGTACTTCCGTCCAATCATTCGTCCTTGCCTGACGCCATGTGCGTGAATTTGCTTTGTCTTATTTTCATTTTGGTTATTTTTGGCTGGCTTTTATTTGTTGTCAGTTATCTATTTGTGTTTGCCATACTCTCATTTTGGCCAAACCAACGCCATAAGGCGACAATCGTTGTCATCATCATCATCATTATCATCATCATCATCAGTGAGCTGCGGAGGGTGAGAAGGACGTTCGTTTGCTCACGCAATGCCTCGTAATCCAAGGATGATGATATTTCCCAAAAACTAAATCAAAGCGAAATCGAATCGAATTTATTGTCATCTTCATTTTGCGCCTCAGTTTGTGGCACACAGATTTTATGCTGTTCTTGTTGTTGTCACTGTTGTTGTTATTGTTGTCGGGGGCCACGCGGCTTGCGGATTGTTGTTGCTGGGTTTCAATTTCGGTGTGAACTTTCGCTTTTGGGTGCGTTCCCGGGCAGGACGCCAGTACCCATTTATCTGTCCATAGCAGCAGCAGCAGAGGGGAAGCTTTGCTTTGGTCTCTGTGTCTGTGTGTGCCCCTGAAGCTACAGGTTATGATGATGGTTGCTGCTGCTTTTGCTGCTGTTGCTGATGCTGTTGGTTGTGTGTGTGTGTGTGTTTTGGCATTTCATCTGCGTTTCTGTGATTTTGTGTCGCCCTCGCAATTTTGCTGATTGTGATTGTTGTATTTTTTTTCATATTATTTTCTTTTGTTTTTAAGCAGCTGCAATCAAAAATACATCAATGATGCGATGCGATCCAAAATGCTTTAAGGGCAGCTCATTTATGTGGCAAAGCTCTCAATGATACCCGCTGAAAGCTGGATTTTAGCTTAATATTTATGATTTGCCAATTTTTATTTTCTAAGAGGCGCATTTAAAAAAAAAGAAAGATTATAATCAAACACAAATACTAAATACGAGAAAATATTGGAAGAAAGATTTTTAAGGAAACAAAAAAATATATAAATCAAAAGGAATTCAATTTGTAACAAGTAAATTGATTGCTGAGGGCCACTAAAGGGAACGCAGCAAGCAAATTACCCAAATCAGTTAGTATTTATCTCGTTAAAACATAATTAGCTGCCGATTTGTGTAATTAACATCAATGTGCGTCATAATTATAATTAACTTGTGTTTATATAATGCACTTAGAATACACTTCTCATTATACAATCTCTGATTTTTGAGATTTTGTAAAGAAAATATTTTTTATTTAATAGTTTGGCATCTAGGTTTGGATAAATACTACACGAAGACCGATTTACCACATGCAAGAATATGTTGCTGAAACTCAAACCAGCTACTTGATCCTTAAGCCTTCATTGCGTTCAGTCGATTGCAGTGTGGTTTACACTGAACTTATACAAGTACATATTTGAAATCGTCTAAGGAGCTTTTGCTGCAAACTGATGCTGACATGGTGGCTAACCGGGCTCCCCTCTCCGGGGACGGGGAGGAGTACGTCACTTTCGCCAGCAATTAGTTAGTAGAAAGTTGGCTGACTGGTTGGTCGGTTGGTTGGTTGGTTGGTTGGTTGGTTGGTTGGCATGTTGCATGCAACATGTCTGCCAAGTGTATTGCCCATTGAAATAGAAATTAAATTTGTGACTAATTGTTTTCAAGTTAAGTACGAGGCAAACGCTAACACTGTCAACCGAAGGCGTTCGTGCTTCAACGCACCACCGCCAGCAAAATGCGACACACGAATGTGTGTGCATGTTTGTGTGTGTGTGTGTGTGGACGTGTGTGTGAGTGTGCGATTGCATGTGCGTGGCACGTTGTAGCCGCTGACTCAATGCCAGAATGGGTTTTGGTTTTGTGCATCGCCGTCACTGACGTTGCTGCAACTGTTGCAACTGACAGCAACGACTGGTGGTGTTTGTGGCTGCTTCCTTTTTCGACGCAGCATTATTCAAAATGCACCACCCACCCCCCTGCTGTTAGTGTGTGTGTGTGTGTCTGTTGCATTGATTTTATGGCCACACTTTATTATTACTATTATTTTTTTTTCTTTTGACTGCTTGACTACAACAATAATTTTGTTGCATGCCCGTCTGCGGTTGGCCAGAGATGCAACAGATTTCATTCTGCAACCGCTTTACTACAAGAACATTGCTAGTAAATCACTTGAACTGTGATCGTCTATATAAATGTTAATAAAACAATAATTATCTCAGTTGTCTCAACTGCATCTTTTAAAGTTTTGCAGTTTCATTGGGTTCTCAGCATATAAGTCAAATATGTCAAGGTTATATTTACAGTTGTACCTTTTTAAGCAACTTTGTAACTAGGTCAACAAATATAAATCTTGGTAACAATTTAAGCCTGAATATAATTTGTTTGTAGTCGCAATAATATAAATTTCGAATAGTTAATTATAATCACGATTTATTTGCCAACATTTTTCGATTTTATGCAAACAAAAATTTGCAGCTTGTCCAAACAATATTCATTCTTTGTATTAATTTTTTGTATAAAAATAAAAAATATATAAAATTGCAGTTCATAAAATGACAGCTTTTTAGAATTTTTCTGCTTTTATTTTGCATGTACAAAAAATGTCAATTTTTCAGAGCATATGCAATGTTGCAATGGAAAATGTAATATTAAGTTGTCAATTGCATAATGTGCTGAAATGAAATATATACATGTATACACATACATATATATACATAAATATGTATGATAATGTATTTTACTGTTGTCCGGCTTTCATTTGGCAAATGTTTGACTCGAATTGTAACAAAATACAAAAATAAACACAAAAACCGACCAGAAAGACACAAAATAACACAACAAAGAAGAGCAAATTTGTTTTTGATGGAAAGTCATGTCAAAAACAATGTCCCCAACTATTGTCATACTTTTCTTTTTGTTTTGTACATTTTTTTTTTTTTTTTTTATTGTTTATATGTATTTTATTTTGCTTGTTGTTTTTTGCAGCGAATTGCATGAGCTGCTTTGCTCCAAAATGCGAACATTCTCATTCATGTGGGCTAACTGGGACAGTACAATGGGTGCTTGGTGGGTTTGGGTGTGGGTGTGGGTGTGGGTGTGTGGGGGGGAACAGCACTTGAAAAGTGCGCTTAGAGTTGAGTTGACCCTCATCAAAAGCTAACTAAAAACTTTTCTTTTTATTTGACTGTCTGTGTGTCTCTGTTTTCTGCTGGCTAAAGTGGAAAATAAATGATTCCACAGGATAACCATTTGCTTGCTATATACATACGTGCATGTGTGTATGTGTATGTGTGTCTATACGGTCAAAAAGTTGAGTTTTTGAAGAAGAACAAGATCAACAGCTAAAACAAAAACAACATCTGTGGCCAAAACAAAAGTCAAAGCCAAAACGAGATAAAAAACACAATAGAAATTTAAACAGTTTGTCGTATTAAACACTCATTGAATGGTCAGAAATTTGTTGACACCCTGTCAAATTGGCAACTAGGCAAACAGGGTGTTTACAATTTGATCTATCTAATCAATCTTTAGTAATGGTGAAAATCGCTACCAACTTCTTTCAGCCCGTTGAAATCGTAGCTGAAAATAACAAATTGAAATATAATTTTAAAATATTTACAATAAACTTAAATCTACTTCGAAATAATATTTGGTTTGTGATGGATAAGGTAAGGTTATATACTATATATGATTTACAGGGTATTTACAATTCCAACTTACTCCACACTCCACTTGTTTGCTTGGACCTCAAGGGCTCGCTTGGCCAACGAATACGCACCAATCTGCTAGCGAACAACTGCCATATCCTTGTCCCGGTTTTCCAATACGTCCTTTAACCCATTTCACTCTCTTCACCAACTCCCACTATCTCTGGCTCTCCATCTCCATCCTTAAGCCATTCAAATTCATATTTAATTAGGGAACCTCAGCGCTCATTCCGAGTTTGCATACATAAATTTGACTTTGACTGCTGCTGCTGCTGTTGCTGCGTCAACTTAATTACGGAAACGATGCTTATCACGATCAGAAACAACAGCGAGAGCAGTGCCATCATCATCATCGTCGTCATCATCATCATTTGTGCCTGGGCCATGCTGTCGTAGAAGTGCCACTTCATCAGTCAGCATCGATGCTGCCCAGCGGCTCTTGTCCGCGCCACCTTCTGTTGCCACCTGTCCACATCCATTGCCATCTCCAACTTTATCTCTGCCCAAATTGCCAGGTGAGCTCTTTATCTCTCTCTCTCTCTCTCTCTGTCTCTCGCTTTACCTCTCTCTCTCTGTCTGTGTTGCCGGCTCTTTTGAGCGGGTCCGTGTGGCGAAGTTTTGGCTTTGTTTGCACGCGATTGACGTTGCCAAAGGCGATTGTTTCACAGATTTCGTTGCCTTCCGTGCGGTTTCTGGTGGCTTTGCTCTGGGAGCCAAAACTCTGCACGGCTTAGCGCTAAAATGTCTGCCTAACCAAACTACCTGCCAGACTGCGTGTGTTTGTCTATTGGGCTGATGGAATTTTAATTAAATACTCGGTTGTCTATGTTAATTTATATGCGCATATGCTTAGCAGTCGCCGTCAGAGAGAGGGACAGAGACCAAACGCTACAGAGAGACAGAGACCAAACGCTAGAGAGAGACAGAGACCACACGCTAGAGAGAGAGAGAGACTGAACGCCAGAGAGAGACCCATTGCCAATGCCATTAATATGACAATGGCGGGAGCGGGGTGGGGTCTCTATCGGTCGGATGGAGTTAAAGTGCCGGCGCATGTTTATGATTAAGAGCTTTATATATAAATATACATATATATATATATATATAGCATACATATGTAGTGTGGACGTGCCGTGTCCTTGTTCTCAGCTCGGTTTCATTGTTGAAAATTTAATTATCATTTTTAATGCTTAGTGGGCACTATTTCTAGTAGCCCAAAAACTCACAGCATACATAACCCTGCCATTCACTGACATTGCGGTTTTGTATGGCGAGAGAAGGGGGCTACGGGGGGGACACGGGTTTCTCTGTGGTTAAGTTCTTTGTATTTTTGGGCAATGCCACTTGATATTATCACATTCCCGGAGTGTGTCTGCTGCCTGCCTGCCTGCCTTTTTGTCTGGGTCCGTTTTGTGTCTGTCGTGTTTCTATGGCTTTTGTCACCTGGTTGTCGAGATGAAATGCCAAGAGAGCTTTATATATATGTGGCATATACTACTCGTAATTTGTTGTGTGTCTACGAATGACTGAATGGCTGCTGAATGACCCCAACAAACAGATTGACATTTTCACATCAAGTTTTGGGCATGGTCCAAGGCAATTCACTTAACTATTTTCCCCTTCTTCAACGAGTGGTGTACCTGAGTTTGAAACTCGCATTAAAGAAATTAATAAATTATTTGAAAAGTTAGCTCAAAAAACATTTTAAAGTAGCTGGGCTCAACTTCCGAGTTTGGAATTAGGATTAGCTCAAACCTTTTGCGATGTATAAATGAAATAACAATATATTGATCTTTCTTGAATGGCAAATAGTACTAAGTTAGATCTGTTAATCGATTATATGTCAAAAGACAATTTGTGTGCCCATCTCTAAAACATAAGTATGTAGCACTCAGAAGGAGGCAGACATGACCCATAAGGTAACATTTGAGTCCTCCTGTAAGCACCAGCCGATCATAAAATCTTAAGGATATATCAAATGTAAAAATTGCATTAGCGTCGCTGTCAATTTCAATCTTAATATTAACTTATTTCAAATGCCCCATATCCATTTCAAATCCATACTTACTTTTAACTGATCGTATTGAAACAATTGTTTTAAAAATAGATGCATAAATTTAATCTTCGCTTTCAGGTGATAACATTCATATTTAGTGGATTGTATAAGAATAGTCTATCTGTGTGTCCCTTTCAATTTTGAGTCATCTCCTGCTGCTTGGCAAATCTCAAGTATTTTGAATAATTAGTAAACATTTGAATGGATGCTACGTGCTCGCATCGATGTTGATATTCATTTGGGCCAGATTGGCGCGACTTGTGGCATGACCCGGCTGCAGTTGCAGCGCCTTGCGATAACATTGCACCGCTTGCTGGCGTTGCCCGCGCATCTGCAGAATGGCGCCCAAATTGGCGTGAGCGTGTGCCGCTCGAGGATGCAGTACAGCTGCCTGTCGATACCACAGCTCCGCCTCGGCCAGGCGATTCAGCTGACGCAGTGCATCGGCGACGGCCGCCAGCAGGGCATAATTGTGTGGCGCCAGAGAGGCAGCACGCAGGCGATAGCCCAACGCTTCGTGTGATCGCTGCTGTTGCTCCAGAAACTCAGCTGTAAAAGGAGTAGCTTTTGGGGATCAGTTGTGCCAGCAAGTTGCCAAACTTACCGTAATAATGGTGAGCACTGGGCTCCAAGGGGGACAGCTCCAAGGCGCGTTTGAACCACACTTCCGCTTCCGCATGGCGACTGCACTGCGATGGGAGATGGGTTAACACAAAAAAGGACACAAGGATGCCACAAGCACTTACATTTCTGGCCAGCACTTGGCCGTAGGACAGATGGGCAGCACTCTGTTGCGGTTGCAGATGCACAGCCAGTTGCTGTTGCTCGTCTGCCTGCTGCCACTGCCCCAGTTCCACATGCAACGCCGCCAGTCGCTGATGCAACACAGCAGCGTTCCCCAAGCGCAACGTGGCCAGCGCCTCGTACAGCACCTCCACGGCCTGTTGGCGTCTGCCCCCTGAGCGATGCAATGCACTCAACTGCAGATACGCACTTTGACGCGCCCCCTCGTGAGCGCTGCGATCCCGCACGCCACGCCCCTGCAGCCGTGCGCCACGCAGCAGCACAGCCGCCGCCTCCGTCTCATACCTTGTCCTGTTCCAGGCCAGTAGCGATGTGCCCAGATTGAGATAGGCCAGCGCCAGCTGCGGCCTCAGCTCCATGGCACGACGATAGCAGGGCAGAGCTTTGCTGTAGTTCTGCTGCTGTTGATGCACGATGCCCCTAAAAGTATGCAACAATATTTTACATAATGATTGGGGGAAATCACTCAAAGTGAAAGCAGTTCATTGCTCAAGCAGCTGAAGAATTTGAATAGTAAATATAGTAATTATTTATAAATAAATAATAAATAAAGCCAACAGAAATATATATAATAAGTATATATATAAGTACAAATATAATAATTATTTATAAATAAATAATAAATAAAGCCAACAGAAAGTGGATCTTGCTTTTGCTAGTTTTACTTTGCCGTGGAACCATTGCCAATGAGCTTCAGCTTCTTATGATTGGCAATTTGATGGTCTAAGTTCATAATTAATAAATTAGTTAACTTTATTCCTGTTGAAAACAATGCTGCAATTAATTAGTTGTCTATATAAAAAATTATACTTTGCTTTTGGTTAGCTGTTTTTTTTCTCATGTCACTAATTTTGCCCATACCACAAACAGTTTCGCAATGTGTTTTTTAATAATTAATTAAACAAAATTGAATTTCTTACCATCTCAGACAAGCCTCGATATGTCAGTATGTCAATCAGCTTGACTGTCTAAATTAAACTTTCCAATTGGAAAATAAATAATTAAATAACTGCCAAATGGGTTCCAAATTAGTGGATTTATTTTATAGTCTGCGTTTCTCCATAGATTTAGTCCGTGCGTCCGTCAGTCTGTCTCGGTATAAGTACAAGTCGAACTTTAAATTTTGAAGAAATAAGTTATATTTATTCGACTTTGTAAAGCTGTATTTAAAAGAGTTAATATACTGATTTAACATCAGGTTTCAAGGTATCTCCTAGTCGAGCCTGTCCATAATGAAATCATAACGCAGAAAAAAATGCAAAAGTGAGAAGTATAAATAAAAAAAGGTAAGTAAAAAGTAACTGCTACTTTTGGCCGAGATTGAAGCTCCACCCTGGTCTAATTGTGTGCCAGAGACTCGGAGTAGATTAACTTTCGCTGAGTTTTGCTGCGGTTTCTCTGGGGTTTCGTTGCTCTAATTGCAGCGCTCGCTCAAATACTTCAAAAATTTTGACCTTCAAGTATTTTCACTGGACGTCCACTTGGCTATTTTTGCTGTAGAGTTTTACATTTTTATTTTGCCACGTCCTGGCTTCATTTAATTAACAAAATACACTCGAGGGAGAGACGAGAGTGATGGGTGTGTGCGGTGTGGTGTGGAGTGGTGAGCGGGGAGTGACTAGGAGGGGATTAAGAGGCGGCTAAAGTGCACAGAGTGGTAGATACTTGAAATTTGCACGTCTTTCGCTTGCGCGTTGGGTAAACAAATTCATATCAATGGAAATGGATATTCATGGCAGTCGTGTCTGGATTTTTAATATAAACAAAAAGATCGTATATGCATGAATAAGTGCTTTTAAATAAAGGATGCCTTTTATGTGTAGCTCGAACGTAACAAAACAGTGCAAAATAAACCCAAGCACAGATTGCACAACAGCATCACAAAAAAACAATAACAAAAAAAACATTAACAACAACGAAAACAACAACAACAACAACAATAAGTTATTCAACAACAAACGAAGCGTTCTAAAATTTGTGTTGAGTTTCGACAAGGAGTCCATACAATCGCCAAGAGGGCAATTTCATAAATTTCACATTTGAAATATCGAGCTTTGTCTGATTTGTGATATTGCACCAAATATTTAAATATCTTAGTTTATTTAAAGTCCATAATCCATTAAATATATGTTTACATGATATCTATACATATATAACAAATAAAAAGTAATGAAAAGTAAAAGAACAAGTGTTGAAAAGTTGAAGAAACTTTTCGATAAACACTCGCAGCTACAATTGCATTTTTTACATTTGTTTAAATTTTTGTTTATCGCAACAGCAACAACCCATTGAGACTCCATTCAAAGTAACACCCTCCGCCCCCACCACACCTTTGCCCAGTTGCCCACAAATTTTAGTCGTTGCTTGTATCCATTCAGCAGCGGAATGCCATTGCCAAATTGGGTGGGACAAGTGGAAAGTGGCAAGTGGCAGGTGGCTGGTGGCAAGTGAATGCATGCGAATTGCAAGAGAACAACGGATGGATTTGCTCAACTGAATATTGAGTGCGACTATTCCATTTTATATGAGACTAGGAGTGTTCCACAATATATAGATGAAAACCGAAAATGTTGTTTTATACCATTTGCAATGTTGTCTTTCCAACTACTCCCCGCCGTTCTCAGCAAAGCTGATCTGCCCATCCCTCACTCCTTGTGGCAGGTAAGCAAACAACAACTACTACTAGAGCCAAAAAAATAAAGAGTGGAAAGATAGCAAAATAAAAGAGTGAAAAACAGAAATCGAATTATACAGCTCAGTGATTTTTGGGTTTCGGTGTTTGGTTGCCTGTTACTTTTGTAGTACTGCTCTCGCTTAACCACCACCCAATCAACCACCCACCCATCTCTCCCTCTCTCTCTGTCTATCAGCATCTAACTTTGATGTGGCATGGAACAGGTAAAAATCACAGCACAGCATCCCGAGCACAACAAATCCATGACAGTTGACTGGCTATGGGGCTGAGATCCCGCAGACACAGACGTTCGCCTCACGAACACGTGGCAAGTGGTAAATGGCAACAGCCGCAGCTTCCAGCTAGCAAATAATGCGAGATTTGCGAGCATTGCACTGTGGCGAGTGAGGGAACGTGGGGGTTGTTAGGTTGTACGACTATTGATGGCTTTACGAGTAAATAATGTACAAACAGCTGCTTATCCACATTGATGTGGGGTCTGCAAGGAGCTCGATGGAAGTGGCACGAGGGCTTTTGCTATTGACATTGATTTTCGATTAGACACCGGAAATGTGACACATAAGGCGCTTGCTCTTTATTACCAGGCAGCTTTAAAGTGCTCAGCTCGACGGTCGTCATATGAAGTGTTTATGGTAATGCGACCCAACTTGACTTTTAGATTAGCAGCAGCCGGCAGCAAGCAACAGCAGGCAGCAGTTAATGTCTATGCCACGCCCCACTCATACTACAAGTGCGAGTGTAAAAATTCAATCATGCAACTTTTCGATAAGCTGCACGAGGCAACGGCCAACAACGGGTAAAAGAGGCAGACAGCAAAAAATGCCAAAGTGCGAGAAAAGCGACTTAAACTTTCACCGTCGCCTTCAATGAATTCTGTGAGCGAGCCGTACTTGGACGTCAGTGCTTTGACAGCTAAAAGTTGAAGTTTAAGTTGCAGTTGAGGTAGAAGCAGCAGCAACAGCTCCAACAACTGCAACAGCAGCAGCAGCAGCACCAATGCCAGCGGATCGGGTATCGTTTTGAGCCAGGCTAATAACTTGAAGCCTTAGCAGTTATGAAGTTCGCACTTTGCATTTTTCCTTTTTATGCGCAGATGTCAACTGATTTTCCTACATTTTCTGCGTCCACTTATTTTCAACTTAAAGCGGCACTTTATTATTATAGCCACTTATGGGGAAGTCATTTTGCTTATCCATTGAAATTTTATACAATTAATCAGCAGACATAATAATAAAATAAATTATTTGCAAACAAATATTAAATAATATAAATTGAATACCATCTATGTGAAATAATGTTAATCAGAAAATTAATGATAAATCTGAAGCAGTAAATATATATTTCCAACTTGTCCAACTAGGAGAGAACTATCGGTTAGAGTATTATATTTAACATATTTTTCTTTTACAATTTTGGACATTTTTTTTGAAAATTTAAAAAATAAAACTTAGTCCAAAGTTTACTCCTGAACCCTATCGATAAGCGCAAATATTTTTTGCACAATTTTAGTACACAGCTTTTCGTGCTGTGTAATTACGCATCGTCGGATCAAAGTTTAAAGTTTTGTATTCAGTTTCCACTTTTCCACTTACTAAACATTTGCACATATATTTTTTATGCTCTGCACCTAAACGAGGGCAATTTAGCAACAGTTGTGGGAAGTGGGGAATTATGTAGTAGACTCGCATGATTACAGTTTTCTTCATGCAAAATCGTAGCAAGGTACGATGGCCCTAGCCACAGCTGCTGCCACTACTGCTGCGGTTGCGAGAGAGTCGCTGGGCACCCAACCGGGAGTCGTGTGCAATTATTTGTATTGGGCGCACAGCTGTCGCCAGCTCAGTTTGCATTTTTGTTGCTTGCTTGTGGCAGCGGGAGGGAAAAGTTATGTGGGGCAAGAGTTGGGGCAGGCCAAGCAGAGCGAGAAGAGGATTTTCCAACAATTTGCCAAAGAGGCAAAGCGAACGGATTTCGGGGCAATCATTGCCTTGCGTCTTATACTCTTCTTCTTCTTTTTTTACACTTATTTATTTTTCGAGCGGAAAGCCTATTATATCAAACACAATACTCAACAATAAGACAGCGACGACAATGACAACGGGGCAAGGGCTGAAAATTATGTGGCTGCATATTCAAAAGGACACTCGCACTCATATGCCACTGAGCGAGTGGCGGGGAGGGGCTGTGGGGAGGGAAGGGTTGGTAATGCGTTGCCATGTTGTCGCATGTTGCACTGATCCCATTGGGAACTGAAAGTCATCGCTCTCTTTCTCTCTCTTTCTCTGTCTTTCTCTCTCTCTCTCTGTCTCTTGCAGGCGGTTGCTGCAGCTGCAGCTCACTGTTGCCACATGTGTTCGAATTGTTGTGGCGAGGGGCAGGAGGTGGCAAGGGTAAGAGTGCAAGTGTCATTGGCCTTAAAAAGCTAAAGCCACACCAGCATTTCAACCGCTGAGCTTTCAGCGGATGCCGACATAATGCTTCAGCAGTTTTTACTACACGTTTTTTACTCTCAACGCATTGTTGCACTGACAGTTGCAACTGCAACACAATGCACAAATGCCAACTGGACTAGTTATTTCACAATATTGCTATAAGTCGCATTCTTGTGCAGTCTCCGACATTAGTCGGTTTCACTTGCATGGGTTGGGAAATTGTTAAACTGTGTGAGCGGAAAACTTTTTGAAAACTCGAATACAGTTTTCTTCTCACATCTTAAAGAAAAACATAACTGCTTAAATCTTGATTTTCTCTTCTTTCTCTGCCGTTAAAAGGAGCCCCAAAGTTTGGACTCAAGCTGTATACAAAACGCAGCATACTTTCTTGCGAACAACTTTTAAGTATTCATTTTAATGTTTATATTTTATTAAAGGTTAAAGGTTAAATGAAAACTGTCGTTGAGAAACACTGAAAAGGACTACACATTTATTTTACTGTATTATTTATTGAAAATCCTCTTGTGCCACAAATACCAAAGCTAGCGGCATTTTTCGGCGTTTTTCCACATATCGCTAAAGCAATGAAAAATTAGCTTCAAGAGATGAGGGTCTACATTGAGACATTTGAAGCCCATATAAAATTCCGATGGAAAACTAATGAACCAACATGAAAAGACAGCCAAATAATCAAAATTTTACAACGACTGGAAAATTGGGTTACTTTTCCAAAAATAAGGAATTTCTAGTGTTGTCGTTCCCTAGACATAAAATATTACTCTTGGAAGTCGTTTTGGTTGTATAACGAATGAAAATAAATAGTAAGTGAGTAATGCTGTAAATATTTAACTAAGTTTATACAAAGCAGTCAGAATTCCCTGATTGCCATAGACTCTATTTCCAGTAATATCAGTAAACAAAAAAATAGTTCCGATCGATCATTGTTGGCTGTAATGAAAATTCTAGTCGAGAGTAATATTTAGACAAACTTGAATATAAGTCTTAGCTATTCTTCCACTATCTTTTCAAACTTAGCTGCAAGTCTTAAATCTTTTATAACTTAATCAAAAGTTTTATAACTTTAAAAGTTGGTGTACTTCTAACTCGAACGGAGATTAGATAGCGGCATAGTATTCAAGGAGCACTGCGGCGTGAATGCATTCAGTCTGACCTAATTAATGGAACACATTCGTTTCTGCAGGGGATTACAGCGCAATACTCGTTCAAAGCCAGCACTTGTATCGCTTAGAGGTAAGCCAAGGTATGGAAAGGCAGGTGAGGCGATGCAATACGGAATGGAGCTCCAAAAATGGGCAAAAAATAGCTAGAAAAGCCAGGAGGCAACTGTTTGCTGTTGATGGGTGTGTCGAGCGCATGCAAATTGCCATCCAAAAGATGCTGAACATGTGCCCGTAGATCGTACACTCACAGAAATAAGTGACCGACATGTACAATCATATTTTTAAAAGGTGTATCAGTCGAAGCACTCTAAAAAGACAAAGGCTATTGCAATTTCAGCAACATGTTGCTCAAAAACAACAGCCACATCATTTTTTCCAAGTGTAGCGTTAGCCCCCCTCCCTCTCTCTCTCTCATTCTCTTGCATCCAGTTGATTTGTATGCACGCAGCGGTCCAATGGTAACATTTTTTTCTGTCCAACTTCTCAGATGTTGTCCGAACGCTTTTGCCATGTGGCTGGACAGAACCAGCTGCTATTTGGCATTAAAGGTACGCCTCGAACCACCGCACCGCAATGTAACCACTCTCCAACCTAGAAACCCTTTAGAGTTCTCCCCCCCACCTCTTCCCATTACTCCCCAAGGTCGTGCCAGGCATTCACTTTGAGCTTTTGAATTTTGAAAAGGCTGAAAGCGAAAAACTAACATCCATTTTGAGATGACTCAAAAAAAAAGGAGAAAAAAATACAGAAAAAAAAAATGAAAAAACGTTGAACTACCAAAATTGCAATGCAGACGCGAATTTCGACTTGGAATTTGCATAGGGATGATGAGTTGGACGTGCACAGCTCCGTTTACTTACAGGTTGAAGTGCGCATCTGCCATATTTGGGCGATATGCGATGGCCAGCTGAAGTGCCACCTTTGCCTCCTCGTACCGTCCCTGGCTGCTCAGAACACTACCCAGATTGCCAAGGGCTGCAACGAAAGGAATGCAGTTAAAAATTGTTAGTTAAAACAAGCCTAAATCTTTCATTTAAACTAATTTCTAGCTTTCATTTAAATAAATTAGGTTTGAAATATTCAATTTATAATCCCCAAGGATAAGCTTTTAAAGCCGTTTTGCACAGTGGCCGAGCTTTCATAATAAGCTTTACGCTCATTTAAGATAAGACAAATTTCTGAACTTTAACTCAAGTTTAAAGCTTTTAATGGAATATAGCCAATTCAACTAATTTTGTAACATTACATTAATTAAAGTTAATAATTAGAAATTACACAATTTATATGACTCCAGGCTGTGACAAACTCTTAAAGCTGTTTGCAAAGCTCTTTACAGCTTTAAGGCATTCATAATTATTGCTAAGTGAAAGCTTTAAGTAAAATTTTGTTTAATATTTAAGTGTAGCTATAAATTAAAGTGAACAAGAGCATTTGAAATTTATTAGGCAATAATTTTAACTCAAATCGAAAACTTACCTTTGGGTGGATTGATGGCGACTGCGCTGCGGAAAAGCTGTTCCTCATCGTGCCAATCGCGATTACGTTGCACAGTGCGCAGACCAAATGAAGCCAGCAGCAAGCCAAGGCAGCAGACCAGCAAAAGTCGATGATTTGAGCCATTTAGATGCTGCCAGAGCTTGCCAAAGCCAAGGCCAAAAAGGAGGCAGTAGCCAACACTGGGCAGGTACAGTAAACGCTCGGCGAGCACAAAGCCCACATAGAAGAATAAATTGCTGGCAGGCAAAAGGGGCAGCACTAAAAAGGCAATCGACATTATGAGTGCAGACTCCGAATTGGATTTTGTGGAGGAGCAGCAATGGGATAATTTCTGGCTCTTAAGTGCAGATCTCTGTTGCTGTAGCTGGGATGAGAGCTGCTGATTCAGCTGATGATGGCAGGTGCAGAGGAGGCCATGCCACTTGTAGCAACTGTTGCCGCCCAGCCGTTGTAGCAGCGGCAATGAAATGCTCGCCACAGCTGCATAATCCATTGACGAACTGCCTCTTGAACGCAATCGGATCCCTTTGCATGTGATGGCCAGCAGTGAGGCATAGAACAGAGCGCCTAGCAAATTGCGTGCATCCCAGAGCGTTCGGATGCGTGGAATCGCCTCCATGCCCCAATCAAAGCTCAGATGTTGTGGCCAGAGCAACAGCTGAAAGTTCACCACAGGCAGGTACAGGTATGTGAGTGTCCGTGTCCACCAGCAGGACTCGTGCGCTGTCGGATTGTCGGCGCTTGAGAAGGCAACGCTGGGGCGTGGCACAAGGCTGAGGCGACAATAGATGGCGCAGAGCAGAGCAATACTCAAAATGCTCAGCGAGCGCAGTCGATGCTGCAATTTAAGAACAAGTTCAACTAATTGAGTGCTGTAATTAATTTAGTAATTAATTGATAACTTCAAAAATTCTTATTAAGAATTATTTATGTCTAAAGATATAAGCTGATAAACTGACTAATTTCTAAGTTTAACTTACATTCATAAATAATAAATATTCAAAAATATTTAAATTTCGATGATTAAATGAATCATGTAGTTCACTAATATTGAAAAAAGTTCCTAGATATGTTGTTTGAAGTGAGTAGAAAAATTATAAGTGTGTGACGCAAAAACGGGGACATAAATCCCCAAATTATTTAACCTTTTAAAATAAACCAATAAAGTTTAAAATTTGGAATATTTGTAGACCAGAGATGCACTTCTTCACACTTCTGATTGTCATTGAATGTCATCATTCGACACTTACCTTGTCGGCTGCGGCCTGTTTCACGCCCCCCCGTCCGCCCAGCACGTCGCATAGTCCGCATAGCAGCAGCAGCGTAATGGCCGTCTCCTTGCAGAGCAATGCGGCCAAGGCCAGCAGGAGTGCGAGTGACAAAGATTGCCACTCCCTGTGCAGCATGTGATGGCGATAGACCAAGTAGGCGAGTAGACAGAAAATGGTGGCGCTCAAATCGGCGCGTCCCACAATGCCCGCCACGGACTCTGTGTGAATGGGATGGGCGGCAAAGAGGGCGGCGGTGCACCAAACGCCGGCACGTGTTTGCAACAGGGTGCGTGCCACGAGCCCAACTAAAGCGGTGGCCAAACAGTGCAGCAGTAGATTGATTAAATGGAATGAAAATGGAACGCCGCCGCCCAGCACGAAATTGAGACGAAAGCTCAGCACGCACAACGGACGCCAGGAGCCGTGGGAGCCGCTGTCCGTCAGCGCTGTGCCCCAATAATCATGTTGCAGCAGCTGAGCCAGCGGACCGGCTTCAGTTACATCCGCATTGCCCAAGATGGCGCGCCTGCAAAAAGACACAGAGAGAGAGAGAGAGAGGTAGAGAGAGTGAGTGAGATAGAGAGTGAGTGAGAGAGATAGAGAGTGTGAGAGGTTGAAGGAAATGAGCTCGCATTACTTGGAACGCCAACAGCAACCTGTGGCACACCTGTACTATTAATTAAAATGATTAATTGCACGCTCATGAAATCCTGAAGCGGCCGCCTGCTCAACTTAACTCTCGACTTAACTGGATTTTACACTCGGAAAAAAACACATGACATTGGAAGAATGTTAAAAATATAGTTTTTGAAATTCAGCAACAGGTTTTGCAAAATATAATTATTTTTTTACTATTATCTGGCATCTGGCAGATGAGGGAAGTGACTCATTACTCATTAATAAGAATCAGCGAAAAATTCAATTAAAATAGTAAGATTTAAAAATAAATAAAGAATCTAAATATATATATATCCATTTTTTTTATGCAGCTTTCATATCAAGCTCACATTTTGTGCGCTCAGTGTAGTCATACGCACTCAACTCAACCCGTTTAGGATGATCGGCTTTCCTGCCACACATAGCACAACTCGAGCTGCTCAAATTCAAAAGGCTGTGTTTTGCGCCTGAGCTTATTTATATTGTCCTTTTGTCCTTTTGTTTTTTTTTGTTTTGTTTTTGTGCTCGGCATAAATATTGTTAAAGTGCCGAGCGACAGTGCTCCAGTTGCTTCGTTCTCCTTGCCTCACTTTCGTGCCTTGATTAATTACCGATTTGTTGGCGCACTTGGTCTCTCCTTTGTTGTTGTTGTTGTTGTTGTTGCGTTTGTTGTTGTTCGTGTTGTTGATACACACATCTGCACACTCTATTGTCACTGGAGCGAAGTCAACGGCTCTTTGGTAATTGCCTCACCAATGTACCTTTGCTTGTTGTTCTAATCGATTTGCAGTCTCGGGTCCATGCCCCACACGCCCCCTCTCCCCACCCTAATACATACATAGTCGACTCAAGTTCCAGGCCATTGCTGCTGTTGTTCCCGTTGGTGTTTGTATTGTTTTTGTTGCACAGCAGTTTGAAATTTATAGTAGGTTTGCAATAATACCTTGGCTATTTTATGCATAATTAGTTTTCAACGTTGTCGACTGAATGCCATTAATTAACTTTCCCCCACTTTCCCCCACTTTCCACACACAGTCAACGCCTAACAGGACTTAAGCGATAACAAAAAAAAGGGAACCAGACATAGCTCGACATATATTTTGAAGTAAATAGGTCCAAAAATGTTGTCAATAAAGCAGACAATTTAAATTTGTAAAATAGTTTAAACTTTTGTTAGGTTTTTGGTTGAGATATAAAAAAAACTCAGCATTGCCAAGTAAAGTGCCTTAAAATCGTTAAAATCGAATTTGTGGCCCAAACTGGGTCAAATATTAATATTTAATGCATATTGTCTACAAGAGTTTTATGTCCTAATCTCATTTTGCTAGCATGTTGATCGAATTGAAAGAAATAATTGAAAATTCCCATTAACATAGAAAATTCATTTGTAAATAAGAAATTTCCACAAATAAACATTTGAAATAAATGCCAATTTATTTGGTTTAAAGCTTGAAAATTTTATGATATTCATAGATAACATACACACACACATTCACTCAAACTCGTGCAAGTAATTTGTGTTTACTTTGGTCTTAATTGCCCCACGGGCTGTAGTTTTAGGTTTCTGCTGTACAAGCTCAAAAGTTAACACAGAAAATGTTTTTTTTTATTTTTTATCTATTTCTTCTTTTTTTAAACCAAGCTGGCGGCTACAAAAAGGGTCGAACTGTTTTCAATAGATATGCAGTGAGGTAAAAAGGCAAAATAAAAAGCTTAAAATAATAAAAGCATACCAGAAGCAAAAAGCCAAAACAATAAAAAAATATTATTTTTCAATATATATTTTATTTAGCAGCTAACCGTATATATATATATTCCTACATGTCTAAGTATGTGTGTGTGTGGGTGTATTTTTGTGGCAGACAATTTTCCTTATATTTTTTTTGGCATGAAAATTGGCATAAGAGCGGTATCTTTAAAGAGGGGAATGATGTCTGCCCCATATATATTGAGTTTTGCCGAGTTATTACTTGTGGCACTCATCTACACTTCAATTTCAATTGGCATTTTGCATCCACACAAATGTTGTCGAGTGCAAACAAATTCTTATCGCACAAAGCTCAAGGAAAATAACGTAACATGGAGTTCGATGGGAGAGGGGGTGGGGGGGGGGATTTGCGGTAACTGTGTCTGCCACAGCAGGTGCATTTGTGTGGGTTTCCAATTTTTGAATTCTTTCGCTTACTTTCGCCTCATTTGCAAGGACTTCAAGCAGCGGAGCCAAACGATGGCAAATATTGAAAAGCAGTTCGTTCAAGAGCAACCATTGTATAAGCTGCCTCCCACCCCCACATCTTCCGCCCCTCCCCCTCCCTCCCTCTCCTCTTACTGCCCAGTATGCTGCTTTCGGCTTAATTTTTGGCCTGGGCAAAAAGGGGAAGTTGTGCCTCGGCGACATTATCGCCTCATCAGCAGAATTTCCTCAGTGCCTTTTTTGTGCTTTATCATCGCAACTAGTGAATGAATAGCAATATTCTCTGGGGCAGGTACGGTGGGGGGCGGGCGCAACAACGAAAACATCAACACCAACAGCAGGCAACATTTTGGCAGCAACAAAAATGCCAAGCAATATTCAAGCAGCTTACAAGTGTGGCATGTATATGGTAGTAGCTGCCGTTATCATTCGCTTTTCACTCGCAGTCAAGAGCTGGCGCTGGAGCAAGGGACTGGAGCTGCTATGCTACGGCATTGACTATAGATGGTGCCGACGCTGGAGCAGAAGCCAGAGCTACCGCTGGTGCCCCAGCCAGAGGCACAAGGCGCAGGCTGAGTCTTTGGCATTCGTTTCAATAGTAGAACGCACAGTGCAACGAAAGTGATCAAATTATCCGGCATTTTCCCCATATTTTGAACTTAATTTTAAAACAATTTTGTGGAAATCGTTTTAATTATTTTACTCTGCCAACTGTGCAAAAGTCTTAAACATTATTTTGTGTACTATTATTAATATGTGATATAATACCACTGTTCTTTCCGCTGCAGCATACACCAGTAGAGGCTCACACACACACACACACACACTCATAAGCATGCACTCGCACTCAGAGGAGTGTTGTTGGCTTTTGTCAAAAGACAATATATCATGGCATCAGCAGCGAGGACAACCAATGCGAAAGTGCCGCACACAGTTCTGCTGCTGCCTGCTGCATGCTGCATGCCTTTCCGCCTTGCCCCTCACTAGACAGTCGGCCGTTATGGCTACCCGCAAACACTTGTACCACACTCTGTGAAGCTGCTTCTGCTTATGTAAAGTGAAAATTTTCGATTTTCTATAAGAAAAAAAAAATTGCCGTTGCTAGCGAAAGAGCTGCCACATATTCTACCCCTCCGTCAACCATCCCCCCACCCCACCTGCTATCGCAACTGTGAAAGTGGAAGTGCGCTTGGTGCCTTGCGGCAGTTTGGCTATCAAAGAATTACGTATACGTAACGCCGTAACGCCGTCACGCCGTGTTTTTCCTCTTTCCGCTGGTCGTTTTTTGTTGTCGCTGTCCTTTTAATATGCCACATAAATTATTGTAAGATGGCAGATTGGCTCTTTGGCAGCATTTTGTAGCTGTTGCCATATTTTTTTTACGAAATGGCAAATATATCAAAATTGTTAGCTGCGAAACTTTTGACCGTAGGTAAATCTATTTCAAATCTACACTGAAAGCTGCTTTAAACGCACAGCAAAATAAACAGGACGAAAGGAGCAGAACACAATCGATGTTAAATACTGCCAGATAGTTGCTATGAAAGCTATATGATATAGTAAACGACTTTATGGCATCGAAAACGTCTCTCTCAGTGCAGTAACAAAATGCATGACAAACTTATAATATCCTAACACAAGAGTATTAAAGCGATGTATTCCCATTGAGCAACATCAAAATAATGAATCTAGCTTTGCGCCTGTTAACAAGAAATATAAATCAGCTGGCATATAATAAATATAAAAAAGTAATAAAAAAGTGTACAACATAAGTCAGTGCAATAAATAATAGCTGAAGAATCGTTTGCCTCAGCTACTGCTAATAGGCTTAGTTATCATTTGGATAAGCATTTATTATAAAAATACCCGATTGTAAATGAGCTTGTAATAGTTGTAATTAGTCTCCTCGTATACAAAAATGTTATCTGCTTTTTGTTGCATGTTGCAACAAGACACTTAATTTAATGCATTTATTATCAGAGCACGATATATGAGCCTTAACTTTGAACATAATTCGTTTCATTTTTGATTTGTTTCCCGAAATATTTCATGCACAAAAGTTTTATGCTCATCTTTTTTTTTGAACTCATATCTCTGCAACTATTGTCGAACAGAATACATATTATACCCATACCTGTGCCCCCCCCTCCCGTTCGGATTTATAGCAAAAATGTCTAAAAAAAAAACGAATAACAAGCGACAAGAACGAAATATGAAACAATTCACAGCACACACGTGAAAAATGTTTATGTATCGCTCTACCCCCTCTCTCCCACCACCTATGCAACCCACACTCCAGCTTACCACCCAGGAAAATCAAGCATTGGCCATTGCTCTTTTTCCAGTTGATAGGAAACAAATTGAAGGGAATGCTGCCATTTAATAAATCATGTTTTGTTTGGCTTGGCTTGACAATAATAACTTGTGCTCATGTGGCAACTGTGGCCATGTTGTGTGTGTGACCACAACAACAATAAAAACAACAATAACAACAACAGCTACAACAACAACCTAGTGTAGCTGTGGCCTGCATAGGTAGGCAATGGCCGAGTGGTGTTGGCAGCTGCGTGAAAATGACCACAGAAGCATCCGCTCTTCGGCCAAAAAAAGCATAAACTCGCCAAGAACTTTTTGTCTCTCTTGTTGAGCTACAAGCAGGAGCAGCAGCGGTTTGGTGGGGGGGTGTGTGTGTGCAAGTGGTGTCTGAGGTGGAACAGAGTTATATAAGTTGCGTTTATTATTTGACTCTGTGTATGTTTGTGAGTGTGTGTGCGAGTGTGTGTGCGTGTAACTTTTGTGCTTGTTTTCTGGCAAAAGCAGAACAATACAAGTAAGAGTGCTGTAGTCGAGTAAGCTCGACTACGAGATACCCTGTTCAATACATTACTGTTGTTTCATTGCTAAATTTATTTTTAAACGCTTTGAACACTCAAATGTAAGCATGCGTAGAAGTGCACCATCAGCAACTGAAGTGGCAGCGTATGTTTCCCGAAATAAAAGACTTCAAGTTTAATTGTTCAACTTTAAATGAATAGTGTGATTGAAATGCATATTTGTAGACAGAGCTCAACAAAATGATGATGAATAGGATATACCCCATTTTGTGCACACTTTTCATGGTGGGTATTGTAACGGGCGGAGCTGCACAAAATAACGAGCTACAACTGAAGCTTTTGGCTGAGCACTTTGTGCATAACTTCCCATTTATGCGCACTACTTTCTCCCACACGCCCTACCACTCTCCCCTTCTGGAAAGCAACCCCTCCTGATCCACTGCTGCTACTGCCCTGTACATAACTGTACAATTGTTTGCTCGTTTTCTGTAGTTGTGGCGTCACTTGGCGTCCAGAAACGCAGCGGTTGACTTCGTCTATAGCAATGGCAATGGCAATGGGAATAGGTATGGGAATGGGAAAGGGAATGGGAATCGGTGTAAGGAATAGCTTGATGGGGGAAGGGGTGGGGTGGGTGTGGGAAAATGGACTATAGCTGCTGCTGTTGCTGCTGCTTCTGTTGTTGGTCCAAGTGCTTCGTCCTCGGGGGAAATTCCTGTCCATTGTACATGACTTTTGATATTTATGGTTAATTTCGTTTTGCGTTTGCGTTAGCAGCATTTCAATGCTAGGTGAGCTGAAAGATGCCTAAAGAACAACTTCAGACCAATTTAGTACAGTTGCCCGGCAAAACGACAACATAAATCAACATTTTTGTTTTTAATTTGCTTGCCAGTGGCCATCGTCTGTTTTTGACAATAGACCCCCTCAACATTTACTCTCTCTCCACATATATATATATATATATAGTATATACAGAGCGATAAGCTGGCAGTTCGTTGCCAGTTTTACAATTAGGCAACCCGAAAATTTATTATAGTGATTTTTATCAAACGAATGGCGGCACTTGGCGGCCCAATTAATCATAACAACTTTTTATGCAGCAACAACACCAACCAAAAAGCTTTGCCACCCCAAACCACCCATCCACAGTGAACCCATCGCAACCGTCGACAAAATGTCGCCCCAAGCTAAAAACTCGAGGACCCATTTACCTTCGTCAACTTGCTGACATATGGAATTTTTAATACGTTTAAATTTCTCTCACCTGTCATCGTAGACAAATCCAGCGTTTAATGTGTTTAGGTATAGAACAAAAGCGAGCCCCGTGCAACCGGCAAGTCCTGCGTAATCCTTGGCATCCATTCTGCAACAAAACAACAGACAAAGTCAGACAAATGAAACTCAAACTTGAAAATGTCCACAAACATTAAAGTTGAGTGTCATAATATATATATATATGCTCAAAGGACCCACAAAAAAGGAATAAATAACTAACATAATCACCACTTTAAAAAAAGGAAATGTTCTTAAGTCCATCTACAATTGACATTTATATTTTTTGGCTTTATTTTTATTTTATTTCATTTATTTTGTAGTTATGATAAAATGTGAAATATGAAAAGCGTCATAAAAGGAAAAGTCAGTGAAAGAGTTTTGCAAATGACAGTTTTCATCAATTTTAATAATTCTTTTTATTTGTTCTTGTTATATAAATTATTTAATTTTTATTGCTGTACTATATTTCAGCAAAAAGAAATCGAAATTGTAAGCCTCTTAAATCAATTTCGAGCAGCTTAAATGATTTTTGTTCTACAATATTTCGTATTCAAGTTATTTTTGGTTATCCTTTTCCATAATAATACAGAAAAAGTTGGGGCAAAAGTCGAAATTAACTCATCATTGTTTTTAAAAATCCATTTTTTTTTTTTTGTAATTTATTATTTTATTCTTAAAACAAAAATTAGTAAATTTGTGTTTGGGTTTATTAAACTTTTTTAACTGATTCGATTAGTAAGCCTCTCAAATCAATTTATGGTCGAACACTCCATTTTTGGGTCTATCGTTTTTTTGGCAATCATTTCCATTAAAATTCGATTCATTGAATCCACTGCCTGTTATCGAATCCAATAATCGTATTAAGTGAATTTAAATGCTTCCATTCATGTATCTAGTTTATTGCAATATATTTTTGGATTTGGAGCACTGCGTCTTCATAAGCGGAGCAAACTACGCAAATTCGAAATCGTTGAATGCAAACTAACTGTAATTGACATTCATAATGATAATGAAATCGCTGTGAATGCGGATATTGCAGGAGCTGGACGTGGACATGGACATGGACATGGACCTCGTTGTCGTCCTGGCACTGATTGTGTTTGTTTCGGATTCAGATTCTGGTGAACTGTTGTCATCGTCATCATCATTGCACATAATGCGCTGTTTCATTGGCAGTCTTCGTTTTATATTAGCCGCAGACATGTTCTGCGTGTGTTTCCAACCCTCTTCCTTCCCCAACCCCCTCTATCCATCTCTCTCTCTCTCTCATATGCTCTTGTGTGGGTTGACGGAAATGAAACGTTACGAGTACATTTTGGATGTGGATCGACCACAGGCGAATGTTGAACGCTTCTCGCCTGGGTGTCTGTGTGTGTGTGTGTATCTCTTTGTGTGTGTATCTGTGTGAATGCAGAATGCAGAAATGCCACTTGAAATGCAATCCGCTGCCCGGTTCCGTATCAGACGCTTGCTTTTGCCTGCTGGACACAAATGTTGTTGTTGTTGCTGCTGCTGTTGCTGCTGTTGCTGCTGCTGCTGTAGTTGTCATCATCACCATCAAGCGCTATTACAAGTAATGAGTGTGGTGGATTGGGTGGGTCGGGGGTGTAGGTCAGTGGTTTGCTGGTTTGGTTCTCGTCTCGGTCGTTGCATGAAAATTGTTATCTCGCACAATGCAGACGATTTCCGGCAGGCATTTTCCCATGTACACGCCCCAAAAGACACGAATGTCCCGACCCCAAAACGTGCCTGTCCCCCACGCCCCCCATTATTGCATGTGAACGCTGGCAACACAGAAATTAAGTCGCACAATGGTCACAAATGCTGCTGCCTGCTGCCTGTTTCCATTTCTGTTTGTCTTTCCGCTGCAGCTGCAGGTGAAAACTTTTGTTTTCCCTTTTTTTTTTTGCTGTTCCTTGCTTTTTGTGGTTTATTTTCATTTCAGTTTGCGCTGTTAATTAAGTGAATTGCTTTGATCAAAGTGATAGCATGCAAATTGAGATAGGCGGGGCGCCACTCAGCACTTGGCCCCGTATCATTTACACGCGCTTAACATCAGCCAAATATATAATAACCCAATTCCAATATTCCCAATGTTCCGCAAACATAATAACCGATTCCAGTTTACATGAGCGCCCCAGGCAACCAGGCAAATTAGCTCACATTCAATAGTCATTCAATTGGGTTCCACATTGCTCCTCTCAATCTCTGCCTTAGCCATGCCGTTTAAGCACTTCAGGCACTCCACACACACACACTCATACACACATGCCAACACACACACATGCCAACACACACACATGCCAAGACACAAGCCCAAAACTATTTGAATAGATTGTATTTCTCACTCACTCTTCGCTGACTGACATGCTGCTGCTGCTGCTGCTGCTGCTGCTGCTAATGAGTTCTAATAATGATAATATGGCACTAACGTATACTGGCTATAAATACATGTATATATTATGCACATACATTTATATGCATGCTTTAGTTTTGGGGTGCTGAAATTGTTGTATGCCTGATTTGCCATCTATTTTTATGGGCATCGAATATGCGCTTCTTGAATTTTGGCAATTTCTTGTAAGAGCTGAAGTTAAAGCCACTATTAAATGCTGAACGATTTTGCGCTTAGAATAATAATAACAATTTATTTAAATATATGTAAAATTCTAGAATTTTGGGGAGAGTAAGACAGAGAGGGAGAACAAGAGAGAGAGCTTCAACTTTAGTTGTGACAAAAGCTCATCTTCATTTTGTTGAAAAATAATTTGTGCAATTGAAATCGTTGCTTAATAGTTTCGGCCAGTTTGCTGTTGCCTTTTCTGAGTGCATTACCAAGTAAAAGAATTTATTGCCAATGTTGTCAATATCAATGATATTGAGTGCAAGAAATTTAACTACTGTTGCTGCGCTGATTGAGAACTGAGAGAGGATTCTGGAGTGGTTTCTGCTGCCAATTGAGTTGAGTCAATAATTTATAACTGTGTCTTGAGGCACTTGACGTTTACGCTTTTGACCATGGTTGGACCATTATACTTGTAATATGTGTCTATTATAAACATACTTAAATATACTTTGCAGAATTACATTCGCTTCGCTGCTGAGCAGGGTACGCAAATAAATATGACTTATTTATAAATGTCAAAAATATGAACTGAAAATAAGTTTTGAAGTACTTAAGAAATGTCATGAATTCCCAAGAATTACCAATATTTTACATTCTATGTTACGCAAATGGCTTAAATTGTTTCTGAACTTTTGTTCAGTTTGAAATATGCGCATTTCAAATATTTATGTAAATGTTAAATTTGCAGATTTCCATTTAATTTAAATTAAAAAAACGCCATTGATTTTTCAGGAATTTTCCAAAAAAAAAACAGTCTAGTCGCCTAACTTAGACGTATAGTATATAGCAGAAGCAAAGGCCTTGAGACTGACAGACTGACTGACTGACTGACTGAGCGCTAATTTAGTCGAGCCAGACATGAAAGGACACGAACGGACAGACAGACAGTCAGACGGAAAGGGAGGGTCTCATGTGTTGTGTGTGCTCTGTATGCTTATGTATACAAAGTACAAATTTGCTGTTGTTGGCCTGTGTACGGTTCAAAAGTCAAAGTGCAATTAGCGTAGTATATACACACACACACACACACACACACATATAGAGATACATGTTTTTTATTTTGGTATCACTGCAAATATTTGCTTTCAATTTCGTATGCAAATGTTGCTGAATGCTCCGCGCCATTAATCACAATCCATCCACTCAGTTGTGTCTTATCGCGCACGGCAGCAGCTAAATAGCCGAGTAGCCGGAGCAGCACGAGCAGCCCGAGCATCCCTTGGAGGCGTAGAGCCGGATGACAGAAAAAATAATTACGTTGTCATGTTAACGGCGGCGCTGAAATTAGCTGAAAGTATCAAAATGCTACCATCTTTTGATGTGGCGGGTTTGGCTAAGTGTATACGTGTCTCTCTCTCTCTCTCTCTGTCTCTCTCTCTCTGTCTCTGTCTGTCTGTCTCAGTTTCAGCGTAAGTAAGTATATCAAGTTGAGGGTAGTTGACTGGGTCGTTTGGTGACTCGATGACTTTTTGTTTTATGAAATCAGCTAAAGAGCATGTTGACCTTATTTCTGGCGTCCGAAGCGAGCGGAAATTGTCGCATACAGTTGCCTTCGCAGTGCAGCACACCTTAAACCGGAAACGGAAACATTATTCCCAAAATGTCAAAAAACATAACAAAAACCCATTAGACACAATTTTGTTTTCTGGGTCAGGCGTCAGCACAAAAACCAGAACCAGCAGCAGAAGCAGCAGCAGCAGCCAGTTGGCCAGTTCCAACTCCCAAAAGTGGAAGCACACACAAAAACACACCAAAACGAAACGAACCGAACCAAAACTGAACCTTAAAGCAGCGAGAGGGCAACGCAAACCTAAAACAAAACATCGTGGGTGACCTCTCTCTGTCTCTTTCTCTTTTGCTCTCCCTCTCTCTCTCTCTCTAACTGAATGGTGACACACGACAGCGTAGACTCAACCGAACTGAGCTGAACCAGGGGCAAACTTCAACCTCAAGCGCCCCTCACGAGAGGGGCGGGGCGGAGAAAAAAATAAAAAATGAAACAACTGCACTTGTTACAACTCTGCTGACCAGTCACGGCTCGCAGAGGAGTCGGGGGAGTTGCGAAACGATTGCGGAAATCAAGTTGTGTCAACAGCTTAAAAGCCAAAATGTAATAAGCCAGGGAAATGTAATGTAATAAAATATCAAATATAAAATGGAGCTGGCGGGAGAGCATTTGTTGCCATCAATGTAGTCCGCTTTGAAATTGGAAACAGTGGGCACGCTGGGCGGTCACTCAACGTCAGGAGGCAGCCCACAATGTGCAAAGGTGGCAAGGACATTCCCCAATCACTTAATACCCTCGAAATGCTATGCTTGCCATGCTTAAATCAATTATTCTACATTATTTATCAGTTATGCTTAAATTAATAGTTGTAAATTATTTAGCATTGTAATGATTTAACGATTTGCAAAATTATCGATATATTTATCAGCTGACCGCGCCATAAAATATATATGTTTATGATCAGTATGATGAGTCAAAAGTCGAGTAGATATAGCCGTTCGTCTGGCTGTCTGTTTGAACAAGCCGAACTCAGCTATTAAGTTAAAGATTGCAGTTTAAGATCAAGTTTATGTGAATTTATCGATAACTTTGCCCGTTTGCCTGATATCGATTTCGAAACTCGTACTTTAACAATTATATAAAAAGCACATTTTCAGACACAGAGACACATTTACAATTAGAATACGACTTATGAGTGGAGATGACTTGGTGTGCAGGGTATCTCTTAGTCGAGCTAGCGCTCTCAATAATACTGCTCACACTTTGTACAGTAAGAGCTTATGCCGCAAATATATCTATACCAGACTAAGAAGAAGATTAGTTTACAAGCTGAAAAACAACAAAACTTAGTCAAGCATATTGTCGAAAGGGCGATGGGGTGGCGTGGGGTGGCGTGGGGGGTCTGCCACAAAAAACGTTGCTATAATTTTGTGTAGCCGCGAAATATGCGATATTTTATTATTGTTGCGCCAAACAGTATGCAACACTTTATTTCAGCGCTATGTGCTTCCGCCGCTTCCGGTGCCTTACAGCGCCCAAAAAGGATTCAGATTCAACGTGGTGGTTTTTTCCATGGCATTTGCTGGTGGTGGCTGTTGCAAGTGTGCTGGTGGTGGCTGTTGCAAGTGCTGCTGGAACCAGTCCAAGTGCTGACTGCTCCGGGCTGTGCCAAAAGTATGCAACATAGTTTTTACATGCGATTTGAATGAGCACAAACGGATATCATGTCGCTCCCAGGGCGTGTGTGTTTGAGTGTGTGTGTCAGAATATGTGTGTGTTGTTCTTGTTCTTCTCGAAAGTAAGTAGCATATAAGTGCAATGGGAATCATTTTAAAACACTCGAATGCTATTCAGCTTTGCATTTTCTCTTTTTTTCGTAGAATTATTATTAGAACAGACGTTTTTCTTGGCGCCAGCGTCTGGCACTTTATCAGCTTGTGGCATGGGGCAGCATTATTATGAAGTGGCAGCTGCGGCTAATTAAGAGCTGAGGCATACGAATATCTCTAAGGCTTTATTTGCATTGAGTTTAAACATATGTTTGCGTCTAGTTGCTATGCAAACATCATCTGTTTGATTTTGGGAATATTCTGCAATTTATTTTATTTATTTCGCTTAAATAATTAAGCTGCTTATGTTAAAACAAAAATCGTTATTCAATTTCAATACTGAATTCAATTTTAAAAGGGTCAAAGTATTGATATATAAAAATAGCTCAACTATTTCGCTATAAATTTAATTTGTAAAAATGTTTTTTTTTCTTGATATGTCGAAGAAATAATGCGCTGCGAAAATGTGATCTTTAACTAAATCATGTTGAGAAATATATTTACCGATTTCTTATTATAATTTTATAATATAGTCAACCTTTCAGAATCGAATATTTCTAACTTAAAAATCTGTTAAAATTAATGCAAGCACTTAGTAATTGCCTCAATCCAACATTAAATAATATTTAATCATTTGTCGAATGCAATTTTAAATGCTGCCTAAAATTAAATTATTAAGTTCCTAATTAAGTGCAGCATATTTTGATATTTAACAAAAATTGATCAATTTTGCTGATTTTGTATTCAATGTATGCAAATTTGGTGCCGTTTATTGCCGCTCATTACTTTATAATTTGATGTTAATAGAATCAAAGCATTATTATGCCGCATATGCAGCGCAGTCCGGCATACTTAAACTTTTAAAAAACCATCGCTGGTGCATTGAACCAGTCAACAAACAAATAAACAAATCTATAAAAAAAATAAATAAAATATTCGTTAGCTTCTCCCGCCAGAATTTGTTGCGCCATGGCAAAAGCGAGTTCAGAGCCAACCCTTCAAAAGTTCAATAATAATAAACAAAAAAATAAACCAAAATAAAATGGTGCAAGCCGAAGATTAGATACCCTAGTAGAGTGGAAGGTTCGACATTTCATTATGTTTGTGTAGTTTTAGGCAAATTTTATTTATGTGGTTTATGTTTTACGACCTGATCTGAGAACTTGTGGGATGGGGCTGAGCTGAACTATCCACATTTATGCTTATGACAGATTGTATCTATTGCCATATGACATAGTGGTGCGATGAGGTCTGCTCTGACTTCATGTATGATCAAAGAAGAATAAATATCAAGTTTCAATAAAAGACTGACAGACATGGCTATATCCACACGGTCTCTGATGCCGGTTACAAATATATGTACTTTAGCCTTGGTATCCATAGTGCGTGACAAACCTCACAATAAAAGTAAAATACCTCCTTAAAGGGTATATCAAAAATGTATAAAGTTGTGTATAAATGTAAAAGGCTTAAAATCGGTTGGGGGGAGGGAAGAAAGGGATGTATAGGTTTGAGTGGCAAATCGCAGACGAGACCTTTTAATGGCCAGGCTGGAAACTACTGTGAATATCCGTTTCAGACTTTGGCATTGTTTTGTGTCGTTGGCCCAGGTTTTTGACCGATGGGTTTAGACGGCTTTTAACCATGACGATTGCTTGCCCAAAAATTTATGCATTGCGGGGGTGTTGAAAGTTGAAAGGTTGGGTGTGGGGTGGCAGTTTGGCATCTACATTCGTGCTGGCTTTTATTTAATGTCTTGCACTGTGTTGCACGCAATGTAACCTTACATGCCACTTGCTGGGCGTGACAGAGTGTGTGTGTGTGTGTTTTTGTGTGTGTTGTGAGAGTTTTGTGGATTGTGTTTGCTGCTTAATTGCGTAAACCGAGCGTTTGATTAGTATTTGCACAGCAATTGACATTAAACAGTTCAATCAATGAAAAATTCAAACGGAAGCCGCTCACGCCACAATCCAAGTGTGAGGCTTTGGTCAATATTTAATGTCCGATGGGGGGTGTCAAGGGTTGCCAATGTTGCCATTGTTGTCCCTGTTGTTGTTCTTCCTCTTCCCTTATTACAATATTATTATTAGCACTATAAGTAAAACGGTCATTGGCCCCTCAGAGTTAAAGAAGTCAGAAGCCTCAATTAGGCCGTCAATCAACGTGTCGAGTCGCGTCATTCTCTGCCACAATAATAGAGCTATTGATTTCCACGCCTGGACATGCCAACCCCCCTCGTCTCTACTTCTCTGAGTGCCTTGTTTTTCGGGCATGGCCCTTGATCGCCTAATTAGCCGACTGTTTATAGCATTGGCATTCGATTTGCTGGCGCGACTCTACAGAAATTTAACTCGACAGCAAAAAATAAATCTAACTAAATAAACAAATAAAGATATATTTTTACTCTTGTCACATGGAAGTCCGCTCAATTGTACATAAAACAAGAAAGAAAGATATAGTTAGAAAAAACCGAACAATAGATACGCTTTTATAGTTTTATTTTATTTATTTATTTTGTGTTGTAATTTTCTTACAGGTCAGTTTTACTAATTTGGCGGTCTAAAACGAATTGCTTTTACATGCTATGCTGAAATTCATTTTGACATACGATTAGAGTTGCCAGATCGTTATATTGCATTCACAGAGTTGCCAGATTGATACATTGTATATTATAGTTACATTTGCAACATTTTGTTTATTTGCTATATGACTATTGCTGAAGATCTGAAGATCTCTGGAGTTTCTTTAATTTCTTTCGAATTTGATTAAAGGATAATATTTGATTAAGATACAATCCATAATCTTTTAATAAAATAGTGTAGTAATGGTATCGACTTGAGCTTATTATTATTATTATTATTTCTCTTTCACAATTGTTTACAAAATGCGAAACGCATGAACGAAAAAACTGGGCTTCAAATTTGATTCACTTTAAGGGCTGAGCTTGAGCTCAAACGTTGATTTCGCACTACGCAAAAGTTGACTAATTGTTGTAAAAACATAAATTAATATATTGTTTATGTAAGTATCCAAGATTGTGCCTTTTTTTAATAATAAAGATAAACTTTGATATAGGTGAAAAATATTCAATTTATATCAAATATAGTTTTGCTTCAGACTTGAATGTAACCAACTCAATATTATTGATATGTAAGACTTTCTGTGCATTTCAGACGCACATTCATTTAATTGTCACTCCAACAAACTAACACATACACACACACCCAGTCTTGTGCTGGTGGCAGCAACGTTGTGGCAAGTTCGTAACTTGCATTTGCCAGTTGTAACTGAAAACCAATAATGCCACTGGCGTTGTGCTTGTAGCCACATGCAGCATCCTTGAAATGACTTGGAAGGGTGAAGGGGTGGTGCTGTGTGTGTTGTACCAGCATCCCTTTTTATCGATTAGCGCATGCAACTGTTTCTACCTATTGAATGAGTGTGTGTACACACACTTGCAACAACAACAACAACAACAACAGAAACGACAACAGCAACTGCTTGCCCCTTAACCTGTAAAAGCTAATGGGTAGTTGTATGCGCAGGAGTTGGGAGCTGTTCTTTTTGGTGGCACACAAAGCAAATGATGCCGCAAATGAAAGCCGGAAACATTGTCGCATTCATTCATTCTACACACAAAAGCCATTAAATGGCTTTGATTCCATTGTTTTGTTTGCCGTCATCAGCGACAACAACAATTGCGCCGAAAGCCAACGGGGCAACCAACATTATTAAGGCACAATGGGGCGTGGCAGACGAGGGACTTGAGGTGTAACTGCTTTTATTTAAGGCGATTAAAATTGTACACGTTTTAAATGCACTTATTTTAAACTCAAATCAATTGGGAATTGAATTAAAAAAAAAAGAAAAAAAAAAAGATTAAACATATGGAAAAAAATGTTTAAAAATTAAGAATCTGTGTCTAGGTACAAAAAAATATACTATTCAGTTATAGTAACATTTCTTCCTTGCAATATTTCTTTTACAACCTTAATGAACATTTGATCAATGTGTCAATATATCTAGCAATTTATTACGTACCCATTTTAATCTTTATTTTTTCATTCTTAATTTCTAATTTAGTTACTCCTTTTCATAAAATTAAACTAGTATTGTTGCTTACATTAACTCAATTAACAAACTGAGATATCACACAGAAACAGAGCTAAATTGTTTCAGTTTTCCTAAATTGATTTGAAAATCAAACAATCAAAGTTTAGTCAAAAGCCGGCTTAATATTGAGTTAAAGGAACCCGGCAGTTGTTTGTGGTATTTGCAATTTGCAATTTGGATTTGGATTTGGCATTCTTAAATTGCATTTGCATTGATCCTTGCTGCTTGGTTAGCTCATCTGCTGTGCACTTTCACTCGGCATTCCAGTGTTCTCTCTTTTTGTGTTTTTGTTGTTCTTATTGTGTCTCAATATTTTTATTATTGAAAGACTTTTGCCTGAGATGTGGGTTTTAGTTGCAAAGTGCTTGGGGCAACCCCCACGCCACCGTCCAACCGTGCCCCAACCGTCTCGACGTCCAGTGATGGCAGCGAAAAAACCGAGTCTTGCGGAAAAATCAACATTGCACAAAAGTTTTCAGCGCATGTTGCCAGCATTCATCAGCCAATCCACCAACCCACCAAACCGCATCCACCCACCTTCATCATACTTTTGAGCCACCTTCTTTTTTTTCTTTTTGTTTTGGCTTAGCCTTGATGATGTATGCACTTTGAAAAGAGTTGAGCAAAGTGGTTTTTCGGGTTTGATGAGCTAACGTCAGCCACCTGCACCACCCACCTCGGTACCTCCCTCCCTCCTTCCCTCACCCACTAGAAAGATGAGTGCTCTGGGTGTGTGTGCTTATTTCAATGTGTGTGTGTGTGTGGGTGTGTTGGCAATTCGTTGGCTGCATAATAAAGTTATTAATGGACTTCAATGGCGTTTCAATTATGCAATTTTTGCGATTTGAATTTAAATGATATTTTGATTGTTTGGTTTTGACGGTTAGTTTTTGAAAAGTTTTTGGCTGACTTTGTGCGTTTATTTTGTCGATTATAGCAGCGCTAACTTATTACCAATTTACATATAAATGAGAGTTGAATTTACATTTAAGTCAAAGAGTAACTTTTGCATTAACTATGGATTAGCGGAAAATCCTAAAGGAGTTTTGAAGTTTGTAATAAGTTATCAATTGCAGCTGTGAACTAGTTTACAAATAGAAAGAACAGTTATCGAACTACTGTTGAGTATCGATAACAACATTCAAAATGACTCATATTCTTTATTCGTAGGAATAATCCGCACTTTATGTTGATTTCTTTTAAATGACTTCTGATTATATTTATTCGATTTCATTCTTAATCATCGATATCAACATGAAGTTGATCGAAGTCTCTTCGATTACAATCGATAAGATCAGCGAGAGAAGCGATTAAGAAGAGGAACTGTTTTCTTAAAATCGCCAAACATATGTTTCACCAAATTGTTGGTCACACTGAGCAGAAGCCACAACAAAACAAATTGTCAATTGATAAATTGGTGAATGCTAAACTGAGGATGCCTGAGCATTGCTATAAAAATCGCAAAACTTTGCAAAAGATGCGCCAAATGCGCAAACAAAATGCAAAAAATGCAAAGCGATCAATATTTAAGGATTTGAAGCTTGTAACCGTTCTAACGGATTACGATGTGATGAGCATTTATAAGGATGTCTCCAAACTTGGTGCTATCGAGAACTATTTGCGCATGCTGTATCGGTAAGTTAGAGCAGACATGGTAGATACATAAATATATAGATATTTAAATATATATTGATTCTGCAGACCCTTCGTGTGCCACTTGAGAACTGGTTGCTCGCTGGACCTGGAGGAATTGAGTAATCAATTATCGAATACGCACTACGAGCCCAAAAAATCCTCAGAACTCGTTGTGCGCCTCTCGAATCCCGTTTGCTGCCTAAAGGTCTACAACCATGGTTATATCTCGTGTCAGGGCTATAGTTATAATGGTGCCATTGCCGGGGCCAAGAATTTTGTGGCTATCATCGAACATTTTGGCTATCTACCGTTGATGCAACAGCCCATTTTTAATGTGGTAAACGCCACGTTTTCTATGCCATTTGCAATTGATGTGGAAGAGATCTTTATTACACATCTTACCGATTGTTTTTATTTTCCCGAATCGCAACCCTTTTTATTGTACGAATTCAGTGATTATAGCATCAAAGTGGCCGTATTTCCCGAGGGCCATGTTTACGTTTTGTTGTCCTCGCAACCGAGTCACACCCGGAAGGCAATTGCACTGATATTGCCCATACTCTATCGCCATCGAGTCGCCTTCGTGGACACCAATGTGCATCAGCCTAATGGAGAAAGGCAGCGGAGCGTTGGTGACATCAATAGCCAATTGCTGTGGGAACAATTTTTGCAGCGGACATACCAATACCAATACCAAAATATTTCAAATTAACAGCAGGCAACAAACTTTAGTTTTTCAACTTTTGTGTAGTGCAGCGTATGTATGTGTGAGCAAAACAGGTATACAAACACATATACACACACACATATACATTCATAAATGCCTGAGTAAAGTAAACTTTTCGCTTGCGGTATTTAAAAGACAAGTGCCGCTATGCAAACGCACACCCGCATTTTATTTAAATATGTACATAGCTAACTCCATCTGAAAACCAATCAAAAAAAATGTATGCTGAAAGCTAAAATTATATAACTAAATAAAAAAATAAAATTATATGCATAGATATGTGTATGTGTATATATCTAGCTGTATTTATTTTTTCTGGCTGCTGCTGCTTTTTTTTGGTGCAAGTCATTAGCTCCATTTGCAGCAACACACAAAATGTCAACCAATTTTTGAGGTCGACGGTGCAAAAACAATAAAAATCACTCACAAATTTACAATGTAAATTCAAAGTGCAGCTCATCGAATTCATTGTTTGCATTTGCCAGACATAAAAATGACAGTGACAGGGGGCGGGGGCGGGTATACAGTGGAGTTGTGTGAGGCTTTTGGTTACCGTAAATGTGTGAAATGCAATTTGAGACTGTCGCTCGCTCGCTTGCTCTCATTCGCTCTCCCTCTCTATCTCTCTCTGTATTGCTGTACATTTCAAACCAATTGCATTTGAATTGTTTCTGTCCGCGAGCAAAACAATTCAGTGTCATATTTGTGTGCGCATCGCATTTGTGTTTGTTTTGCAAACGCAGCAGTCAAACACACACACACACACAGATATACATGGAGAATTGGTTTGGTTACGATATAAGCGGATAATTTTCAGTATTTTTGTTTGCATTCTTTGGTGAACGCATGCAACAACAACAACAAGCGTTCTGCTGGTTTTGTTTGTATTAAAACATGTTTGGACTTTTCACGGCTTTTAGCGCGTTTGAGTGCGGCTTTTGTTCTTTTGGGATTACTAATTAGAGAAGTTTGGCTGTGCTTGCTTTTTTTTTGCTCTCCGCAAACTTCAATAATGTCACTTTAAAAGCGACAGCTGCATCAAGCTTAATCAAGCAACATTTCGGTTGTTCGTTTAATTCGACGATCCGATACAATTTGTTCGATCATGTTTGCGGTCGAATCGGGTACGATGAAGAACGAGCAGAGTATGTACATGAACTGATTGTGAGCCGGGCAAATCAATTTATCGATCTTCGTTTTGAAGCAAATGTCTCTATCTCTTTCCGTCGAGTTACGAGCTGCGTGTAACGGTTTAAGGTTTACCGTTGCTGGGCAGCCTATTATCGTATATTATGCTTAATTTGTCTCTTAATTTATATTCACTCTTAAGCATGCCCCAATTAAAATATTGCTTCACATAGCCAATAATCCCAACAACAAAAGAAGCAGCTGAGCTGAACTAATTTGTCGCTAGCTTAAGCAAATTCTTGTTTTTAATTTCAAAATTAAAAATTAACGTTTTATTATTATTTATTAAAAAAAAAAGTGTGCTAAAAACGAATTAACAAATGTCTGCACAAATTGAGATTCACAGAAAATTCCAAAGGCGAAAATGCAAAGCTTGAAAATGCAGAATATAATTAATATTATTTTGCATGCTGCCTTGGTTAGAGTGACCATGCTGCTCTGCTGTTTTTGTCGTTGTTGTTATTGGTGAGGGTGGGGGTAAATGAAAATGTCTGCATTTTCATAATTTGTGCACAACAAAAAAAAAAAAAAAACAGACGACGACAAAAGCGCAAAAGGAACAAAACGAAGTGCAGCAAATTCCAAAGCGCTGGAATTTATGCAGCAAATATTAACTTACCACACAAACACACACACACACAGCCAAGGAAGAAAAAAATTGTGCGCAAAATTTTCTCATGCAATTCATGTAAAACGCAGATGCCCCAAGGTATGGGCGGAAGGGATTGTGGGGGAGAGCGGGAAGGTCGCAGCAGCCGTTGCCCAATTTGTGCTTGGGCCAGCAAAGAACTGACAACAAAACTCATTAGCAGAAGCGGCGACCGTGACCGTTGGAATTGTGGGCGTGGTCATGGCTAGGGGGCGTGGTGTGTATGCTGTGTGTGTGTGTGTGTGTGCGAATGCCAAAGGGCGTTGCTGCTGGTCAACCGAAGCCAAAACGCAGCATGCACATCCGTTTGGCAAAAGTTTTCGCTATTTTATTCATATTTGGCCGCCGCTGCTGCTACTGCTGCTGCTGCTACTGCTGCTGCTGTTGCTGCTACTGCTGCTGCTGTTGCTGCTACTGCTGCTGCTGCTGTTGCTGCTACTGCTGCTGCTGTTGCACTTTATCTTTCTGTGGCGGTCGTTGGTCGTTGGCGAAATTGTGTGCAACCACGAAAATCTAATAAGCGCGCAAATTTGTTGACATTGCGCAAATGTTTTTTACGACCAGCCCAAGAGCCTAAGCAACTAAAAGCTTGCCACAGCAACACCACCCCCCCACACAGAGGCACATTAAAAAAGGCGAAAGTGCAACAGATATAAAGTAGAGATGGACCTGTGCTGGAGACATTTGATTTGTGTGTCTGTTCTTAGTTTCTAGTTTCTAATTTTGAGAGGCTAATTTATCATGATTAACTTGTAATTCTTCTTCTGGTTTCTTCATTAATTTTTGAACTTAATTAATAATTTGATTTTATTTGCTATTTTATTTGAAGTCAAGCTGAAAGCCAAACTTTCCTCTTAAGCTACAATATCTGATTTCAGACCGTGTCATATTGAGACGCGTGCGTTGCAGCAACTGCAATTACAAAGCCAGCATGACGGACATGCAACACTGAGGCAATGCGGGCCATGGAGAAACATGACTGCTTAGTCGAGTGCAATGTGGCATAAACGTTTTTGGCTTTTGCGCTTCAATGTCTGTCAGGTGCTGCAGACGAAAAGAGAGAAAGAGAGACGGCAACCAAGATGTCGCATAAAGAAAGGAAAAGAGAAAGCGGAGCAATGTTGCCACACTGTCGTGCCATCAACTGATATGTCAGTGGACAGTCAGAAGCCTCGTCGAGACGAGACGAGACAATTTCATTAACCGCAACGCCGTTTAAAGGTGCGCGGGGGTGGACAGTGGTAGAGACGAGACAACAGGCCGCAACAGACAACAGACAACAGACAACAGGCAACAGGCAGCTTGCAACTGGAAGCAGCAGCTGCAACAGTTGCAGGCACGATGAGTCCATATGAGCTGCCTTTGATTTGATGGGTTAAAGCCTCCAATGAATGCAATTATAGACATGTAGCTGTGTGTGTGTGTATGTGTGTGTGTTGTTCTGTGTGTGTTTTTATTTTTTTTAATTATTTTGGTGGTCTTAAATGGCATTTTTTTGTAATCAGTGCGAAATGGGGCAGGAAAGGCGACCGCAAATGCGTCGACTTTATCAGAGTCTGGTAATTATCATCTGTGCAAGTGGTGGCGAGAGGGCAGATGGTGTGAAGAGAGTTCAACGAAACCCGGGTGAAAGCTGATGCCGAAGAGCATCGAATTCATTTAAGGAAAAGTGCAATAACATGTTATTTCACTTCATGTTTTATCCACGTGCAATTTGCTTCCGTTATTTTAATTAACAACTCGGCTAACAGCAAGCGGCCTTAAGCCATTGCAGCCATATTACACAATTACAATTACAAGTGCAAATGACACCGAACTTGTTTCAGATTTCTTTTCCTCTGCTCTTTTTTTTTGGGTTTGCGTTTGTGTTTTCAATTTTCCATTTTCTTTACTTTTCATAATAATGTTGCGGCAAATAAATATGTAAGTGGCAAGTTAATGAAATCACTCAATCCGCATTCGCGCAGTGCAACAATATGAAACTCATGATAATTGGAATGGACACCAGGAAAGTATAAATAAAGTATATATGTATGTAATACAAGACTTATACAGATACTATGTACAGATGGATATATATTGAATATTATATCAACTCAATGGGGGACATTTAAAGAAGCTTAAAAAATGAATTGCTATAATATGAAAATACAAATAAAAAAATGTAGCTCAAGTTGAAAATCGAATTGATATAATATTTAATATTTATTATTCCTATAGGAGGGCTTATGGCACCGCGTTATAGTTGACATAAATGTGCTTCCTTCTAAGGCAAAATGAAGATTTCTTTCTCTAAGATATTGCAACTTTCTCTGGCTAAGACAACACAATCACAATTTGATGTTCTTTGAGGATGTCTTTTAAATATCACAAAATGGGTAAGTTCCATAACAGATATGAACTAGTTCAGCAAATGCGACATCTCAGTCTACAAGTGTGCTGCCAAGAGACCGATAAGTATTATTTTATATATTTTAGAGTAGAGCTGCACTATGCACAAATGTTTTCTAATTAAATATGAATTAGGTAATTAGCATTTTCAAGTGTCAGAAATAGTTCCAAAGTTTGACAAAGTTACGGTTCCACTTGAAAATCAATTAGTTGATGTGCCAGCAGCAACTGTTAAAGTGAAAGTAAAAAGAAAATGCACTTGTCAAAAGTCAGTGCTCGTAATACAGGCCCAAAACTTTCCCTGAGGCAATTGTCATGCATTTTGTTTAACACCAGGCCAGCGGCAAAGAAGTGCCACAAAGAAGGCAAAAAGTTGGTTAGGAATGGCATACACACAAACACACACAGAGACTGTCTCATGGATGCGTGTGTGTGTGTGTATTCCAACACGATTTCAATTTGCGCAGTTGATAAACGGTAAAAAATTAATTCAGCTACTAACTCACAAAATGCCGTCAGTTTTAATCTGTGCATGTGGTTGAGATATTTTCACTTCTTAGCTGCGATTCCATTTTTGGATGGTACACACACAACACACACACAACACACACACAACACACACACACACACACACATGCACATGTGAAATATTTATGCTAAAAGTTGGGTTTCTTTTGATTGTGCCAGGCACAAAGTTGCACCGGTCTCGTCTTCGTCGGCATCTTCACCCCTCCTCCTCCACCTGCCCCTCCACTGGCCTGCTCCATAGCCATTTGAGACCGTCATGTGACTTAACTGTACTAAATTGTTTCTCACGTGACTTTTGCACATAAAAAATGGCTTTATTGCTGCACACGTATTCATTAATGGCAGCAATGAACTCACATGTGAATAGCAGCGGGTTGAGAGCATGTGTGTGTGTTGGTGTGTGTACGTGTGTGGTTCTTAAAGAATGCCAGAAAGCCATATCCACCGCCCACTGCATTGTTAGCTATTATTGTTGTTGTTGTTGGTAGTGCAAGTCTTGTTGCCTGGCTGCACTCAAAAAATGGTTTGCAAGTCGTCTGCACAGGAAGTGCATATTAATTGTGAAAATTTGTACGGGTATTTCTTCGAAAATAGTTGCCTGCTTACTTACAAACTGCCTGTTGTTCCTCCCCCTCCCCCTTCACCAACTCCTGCTGTTGCTTTTTCATATTTGTTGTTCTTGTTGTGGCAAGCACGAGCTGGCTTAGCTGGCTTAGCTGGCTTAAATCTCTTGCTGCTTTTTCAACAGAGAGTTTAATTTTTGGTTTCAGCTCTAATATTACAAATTTCTAGCAGCATTAAATAATCAAAAATATGACTTGTGCAACGCGTAAGTTTTTTAAACTGCACACTTAGTTTTCAGGTGTATTTTAATGCCTGGAATAAAATGTGAATTTATTTTTTAAGTGGATTCCGACAGCCTGAAGACCTAAGCTTAGGCTAGGATGTAACTTTCTCAATTCTCGGAACATGCACACTTAATTACAAGTAAGTTTCTTTCAAAATTGTTCCGATTTGGATAGAGAATGTAAATACCAAAATTGATATCTATTTGCGGTGCTTTGGCTGAATTGGAGTGGAGTTTCTCTCGCTCAACTGGACTTCAGCAAAACCCATTCTGGGGGATTAAAATTGCAATAGTTCAACGGTTTTTGTGGCACACACATTTCAAGTTCGAGTGTGTGTGTGTGTGTGTGTGAGTTTTTCTTAAATTACCAAGCCACAAACTCAACGGGATTATAGCACATTGGTTGCACGAATATATTGAAGTTCAGCAGCAGATATGCACTATTGGGAATTGATTTTAAATAAAAATTGGAAGCTCACTGCGAAATCTGTAAGCATTTTGTTGTTTGGCTATAAAATTAAAAACCAACACTACAATTGGCTGGCAAAAGGGGTTAATAGAGTGATGGGGGGGTGGGGTGGGGTGGGGTTTATGTGTGGATGCTTGGATGTGTGGCATCAACCATTGCCCTGCACTGAGTTTGTGTTAACAATGTGTGCGTTTTTACTAGTAGCTAGTTGTTTGCAACAGTTGTTTGTGCAACGTTGAGCAATTTTTACAAATGAACGCATTTGCGTTGTATTTATTTTCATTTTGATTTTCATTTTCATTTTCATTCTCAATTTAACAAACAACAAAAACGTAAACTGAACTGTAACAACATTTTTTAGTTAATTAATGTGGAAGTGTTGTAAGGGCAACAAAGTTATTTTCTATGTTGATTTTCAGGCAAGCAGGCAGCAACAACAGCAACAATTGCTACAACAGCTACAACAACAACAGCAACCAGCTACAAAAACAATGTGCTCAATTGGCTCAAAATGAGTTTTTATGGGATTTGCATACTCTGAATGGGGAAATAAGTGCAAACAATGGCTAAGGCAAAAGCCCTTTGCATTAATTTTTTTTTTGTTTTTTTTTTTGTTTTTGCTTTTCTCCCACACTTAAAATTTTGTAAATGCTCGCATATTGTGCGGCGTTTTGTTGCCTTACAATTTGCATTTGCATAATTTTCATTTTTATGATACGCGCCTCATTTTCTGTTTTTCTTAATTGTTTCTTGTTGAAAATGCAAAACCGCATGCTCAAAGAGTTCATAAAAACAAACAAGCAATAATGCGGCAAGGATACCCAGTAGCTGAGTTGCATAAGTATGCATAATCAGTAATGTAGCCCTCATGCAGCATGTTGCTTTTCACTTCACTCAACATAGTTGTGCAAAACTTATAGTATATATATACATGCTAAATGGATTTCATCAAAAATCTATGCAAATGATCATTCAATGTTTGATCATGATGTTTGCAAATAAATGTGCTAATCGAGAACTTAATTTGATAAATTTTTAATTAATTTACTTATAAATATTAAAATTAATACATTTTAATCCAATTCCATGTTTCAAACCTGCGATCTGTTAGACATTTCAGATGTTAAAGTTCTTCCATTTGCAGGATATCTTCATTGGTTAATTCCACTATATCTATTCCAACAGATTCTATTAGATATAGGGAAATTAACTGAACTGAACTGAACAGAAGTAAGCTGCACGGAACTGAGCATATTTAATGCGCACAATTATTTTGCATACATTTAGGCGCATGCGAGTGTCCGGCACAGATTTGTGTGGTCACAGTTGGAGTCGGAGTCGGAGTTGAGTGCTAAAGTTGTTAGCTGGAATTGGCTGGCTTTTATGGCTGCCACTGGCTAACTTCTTTTACATAATAAAAGCGTAAACACGTTTTCACTATTGGCCAAGCGAAGCTCCCATTACATTGGCGCCTAGTAAGTGCCTCAGTCAACGGGGGGGGCAGCGACTTGTGGAAGGTCCTGCACAGTCCAGGCTATTCGTCTATTTATGCGTGGCTGTTGCGCATGAAACTGGCATTTTGGCTAGTTTTTATGAATTGTTTCAATGCTCATTTACCGGTTGGCCTAATGGGTGCATTGCCTTCGCACTCTCGGCCATACACGCTAAGTAGTCTATGCGAATGCTACTAAAAGGCCTATAAAGTGCAGAAGGTCTTATCCTTTTATGCGCAGATACTACTACGCTTGAGATAGCGTTTACATCAACTTTAATTGGAGGGGGCGGGGGCCGGGTCTGGGGCGGGGCATGAGTTGTTAAAGGTATTCAAATAGAAAGCAAGGACTACACTTTGTTTTAGTGTTGGATTGGATTCGCTAGCAGCCTTTACAAGCAAAGTTTTAAGACAGAAATTAAATTAAGATTTTGCTGATTGTATTCGACTGGATCATTAACAGGGAATCACTTAAGATCAGTATCAGTTGCAACTCAAAATAACTTGAAATTAAAGTTCCTTACAATATTCTAGCGAATGGATTTTCAATCATAAAACGCAGCCTATGATAGAAGCCTTTACTTAATAGTCTCATCTAGCAAATTATTAAAGTAGTAATTAAATTAAATTAAAAATAGTCGACTATATGTCTTTTTATCGGATCATTGCATTGTCGTGATTCAAACTCTTTTTTTTATCCTTGTTTTCGTAAGTTGTAAAGTTTAGTTGCTTAGTTTTGGGGAACACATATCTTCGTAAATACGCCATTTGCAGAAAGTAGCTGGAAATTCGCAGCTAGCTCGCTGTTTGCTGCATTTTTTCCAGCTCGTTGCACACAGTACTTTAAGCATTTCAATAGATACGCATTGCAACAACAATGTGAGTGTATGAATGTGTGTGTGTGTGTGTGTGTGTGTATTTACCATCACAGTCAATGCAGATTACTAAGCACGAAGCTAACATATTTTTGCACAGTGCTCGCCGGAAGAAAGCGAACAGGAAACGCAAGTGAAGAAATATAAAACAAGAAAAAGTTCTCAATTTGAGGCTATGCTCGACTAGTAGATACGCTGTAGAACAAAACTTTTTGCTGCTTCACAATTTTATTTAGATTTTAAGGAAAATTATATGAACTTTCACATACATTTTGCTTTTTTCAATAAATGTTTGCTATTGTTTTGAAGCAAGTGTGCAACATACTTGCTGAGCCAACTGGCATGCCGCGATACAAGCGGAATATGTTGCAAAAAAAATACTGTTGCAAGTGTGCTAAAGTTTCATGCTTCATTGGATGCCGACGCCAACGCAAACGCCACCGCCCACATCTATATCCACACCCACTCGCGCTGCACGCTGCGTTGGATTTCTGGCAGAGCCACGTTTTCTTGGCGGCGCGACGGCTCCAAGAACAATCAAATTTGCAACCAGCTGAATTTCTGTTGTTGCGCCTCGGGTATAATATTCTCCAATGTGGAATTTCTTATTTTTGTACTGCTGGTCCTTTCAGCAGGGGCGGGGGGAGGCAGCAGCACTTTCATAATCGAAATGGCAGCCTAACCAGACCCGATAGTCGAACTGAGCGACGGTCTGCCTCAAAAACCTCTTGTGGCATCGTTTGTTGTTGTACTTTTTTCCCGAAATTAAAGCCATAACGGGGCACACTTGAAATTTAAAAGGCTCGAGGAGCCAGGAACCATCGATTGTCTGGCAGGCTCTGTCAGCCACACATATGCTTAACGCTTACGGCTGGGAATATGTCTTTGGCTTCACTTGCAACTCCTTCCCCACCTCTGCCTCCATACCCAACTCTGACTCTGGCTGTGGGCTTAGTTTTGGCTTAAACGTTTTCCGGGGGGGAGGTGTTGGTGGTTTTTTTTTTCGTTTCCGTAGCTTCTTTCACTTTTTTATTTGCATATTTTAATGCAAATTGTGCAGAATTAATTTAGTGGTGTTTAGTCTGCTGTCGCTTTAGCCCCAACCACAGAGGCTTGTATCCAATTTCCAGGCCACCAAGTCACCTCCTCCAGCCGCAATCTTGTCTGTATCTGTGTTCGTGTGTTCAGTGGGCGGTTTCGTTTCATATGTAAATGTTTCGAGTTTCAACTTTTATTTCCTTCGAGTTCGTCGCTTTTCTTTATTGTTTATGCTTAAATTGTGCTTCAAGGCGCATTCAAGTGTGGCCTAGTTTTATGCCAAGGGCTGTCTGACTGTCTGTCTGTCTGCCGGTCGGTCGGTCTGTCGGGGTCGAGGGTGAAAAATATTTTATGAGCTATATTATGTAAACTGAATTTAGTTTTTGGTATTTGCTCTCTCTCACTCCGTAATACACTTTCTTGCTAAATTATTCGACAAGGCATTCAAGTGGCTAAGGAATTTGCTGGCTTTTTTTTTTTTTTGAGTTAATTTTGTTATTTGTATTGCGAACTGGGGAATGTCCTTTGCGAATTCGGATCTTGTTTAGTTGACACAGAGATCTACGCATAATCTATATTCCATAACACTCTGATAGCTAAATGGGGTAACTCCTAGTCAACTGCAAGTGAGGAAACATTACACTTTATGGCCAAATTAATTACCCCATCAACAGAAATAGAGTTCATACAATTTGTGAGTTTAAAAGTTGCAACGCATCACAATGTTGCACATTCAATTATTTGCTTAAATTTTAAACAGTTCGCAGACTTTGTAAGAGTGCTTAACACTCTTGTATTTGGCATATTAACTAGAGTCAGCAAATTGTTTGCATGGTCATGAATTTGCCCAGCTGAACTGAGAGAAATATTAGAGAAAATTGCATAAAAAATTTCACTCACGTACAAGGGAAATGAAATGAAATGAATTTCTGAGCCGTCCTTCAGTTTGTTCTCCTGGTTATCTTTTCTTTGCCATTTTTGTGTTTTTTTTTTTTTTTTCAAACGGCAGCAGTAGCAGCAGCTGCAACTCGTGAGAGTCCGCGAAATTTATGCTGATCATTCATAATGTCAGACGCGAGTGAACAGGACCCCGACCCCGACCCGTCCCCGAACACGACATAAACGTGTCGTCCTTAGGAATAGGGGAGGTCAGGCCTAGGTTCACTGAAAATAAATGTGCATAAAGTGGGTCAGATCACAGCATCGCTGATAGCTTTTTTTTTGCATTCACTTTAAGGCAGCAAAACGCTAAAAATGTATCTTTTCTATTGCCTGATATTTAAGTTGAGTTCCATTTGAAATATGCTGCCAGTTTTAGTTGAACAAATAAGAAATATGTTTAATATATTAATATACTTATATATAATGAGCCCAAAAGTGATAAATGTAGGCAATGATTAAGTGACAATAATGATGTTGACAACACATCAAAATACGCTTCGCAAGATTATTTATTTGTTAATATGCATGTTAAACGAGTGGCGATATGGTTGCAAGGGGAGGGGGAGGGGGCAAATCAATGATTGAATGAGAGAAAGAAATCAGCAAAGCAACACAAAAGTCGCGCACAATACGAAACGAAAATCAATTTCCGCTTTCAAAATAATTCCAAAGCCATACAAAGCTGCAAGAAGCATGGGGCAAGACGAGACTGAACTGAGCTCAGCGCTGCTCAGCTCAACAGAGAAAGACAATGAGAAATAGAGAGTGAAGAGGCAAAATTGAGGTAAAGCTGGAGAGGGAGTATGCGATGGGGGGGTGAGGGGGGGGGGGACACTAAGGAAAAGCTGCCATTATCCTGTGCGCCAACGGGAGATAAGATATTTGCACAAGAATGGCATTCAGTTGATAAAATCCGATTTGAAAATGAGCGAATGCCTGGCAATGAGCAAGGCACGCGGCAAGGACTCCCATAGAAGAGGAATCGGTGGCAAGAGATGTAGCAAAACAAAGTGTACGGACGGACTGACGGACGGAGTGGGGAGTGGTGTTGTATTAAAGAAGTCTGGCGAGGATAACAATTTTATAAATAAATATTTGTGCGCCCAGCCAAAGTTGCCTTCGCTCCTTTGCGTTTCGCTTTTGAACTTAACTATCTGGCGATAAATCATTTGAAGTTGTCGTTCCCAGCAATTGGCCCGGTGACAATCTTTTTGCCACCCCACCCCACACCACCCACTTGCAGGGGGGAAAAACTGGCAGAAAGAAACAAAAATAAACTCAAGGACACAATCGGCGGCCGCCGATGTTGCTACGCTTTACGCACTTTCGCCCGTAAATCTGAAGCGCAAAACGGAAGCGTGTCTCCGTCTGATAGTCGGATGACTTCCGCTCCTGTCGTTTAATGCTTTTTAATGAGTTGCCTCGCCAGCCTGTAAAGTGTGCGGCGGCAAACAACATGTGAACTTAATCGATTTCATTGATGACAGCTTTACGCATGTGTTCCCAAAATACCAACACCCCCATTGCCACAGCCCCAAGCTGTGTGTTGCCTACTTTTCGGCGCCCGATCATCTTTAGTTGCTTTAAGTCGAAGTTGATTTCACTTTGGGTATTATTTGTACTGAATTTCATGTGTGTGTGTGTGTCACTTTTATTGATCTACTCAAAAAAAAGAGATTTAAAAAAATAAAAATTGTGAATTAAAAAAACATTTATAATTAAATTTAAAAAAAAAGTATCAAAATGCAAAGTGTTGCAAAAATGATTGCAAGGATTCGGAAAGCCAGGAAAAACCCGATCAGAACATACATATATACAGTATTGGCCTCCAATAAAATAGAAAGGGAATCTGTACGATATGTTTTTTTTAACTATAAAACTGAATAAAAAATAAATACTTATTCATATTCATTTTTGCTATTTTTTGCTCCATAAGGCAGCTGAAGAGGCTTCAATTTTGTTGACAGAAAAACAGCGAAATTGATTTCTGGAACACCCACATATGTAGTTTTTTTTAATGTGGTTCAGCCGATTGATGACTTTTTGCCTTTACCTTTCCTTTGGCTTGATTTCGTGCACTTTTTTTCTTCTGTTTTTTTTTTTATTTTGACTGATGTTCCTTTCTGAGCTGGGAGCATTGTGTCCAAATCGCTTTTAGACGACAGTTTAGAATTCGATTGGAGCGCCATTTGGGAGCCTGATTACTTATGCCGGTCAGGTAAATCTTGTAAAAATTGAACACTAACACCCAACCACTCAGCTCATTCGCTTTCCTTTAGTTTCTTTTTTTATGCTTTCTTTTTTTTTTGTTTTTTTTTGTTGCTTTTTTGTTGATTGACTCGATTTGTTGTTGGTGGCGTTTTAAAGTGCTTGCTACAACTTTAATTTGTTATTATTTTTTTTTTCGTTGGTCGTCCATTGCTTAGATTTGAATGTCTTTGGGGCCATATGTTTCGGGCAGTCATTTTGGGTCTGGGAAAGGCAAAGGGGGAATGGGGTGTGGGAGGAGTCCTTGGGGAGCCCGCTGGCGTTTTTGGTTTTCTTTCGTGCCGCGCATTGATAAATGAGCCGCTACAAAGGTCGTTGCCAGGGACGCGGACACTGGCTGACTTCCACTTTTATTATTTGTTTATACGTCGACTGGCTGTCCGTCGTTTTGCTCTATTGAAACGGCAGCCCCTCTCCCCCACCACCCCTCTGCTTCTACCTCTCTTACGCACGCACACACCAAGTCTGACGCGTTTTGAGTCTGCCCCGAAGATAAACAAGTAGCCGCAAATGGCTGGGCCAAAGTCGATGGTGAGTTGCTAACAAATTGTGGGCAATATTTTTGTTTCATCAACAGTGTCCTTCTTGTCGTCGTTGTCGTTGTTGTTGTCATTGTTGCCCGTTCCTTGGGGCCATTGGTAACTTTATTGCATTATTGAAAAACTTATCCAAATATTTTGAATGTGCAGAAAAGCTTTTTACTCTTATTCAATTCACAGACTCTCTTCTCTCTTTCACTCTCTCTCCTGCACTAAATTTAATTTGATCAAAATATTCTTTATATAAATGTATATATGTATATGTTCCTTTATGTATATGTTGGCATATAAGTACAATTATGTCTGGTCTTAATAGTTTGTGCATACCTGAGCTTATGGATTTTGAGGCTACAGTTGTGGCAGCCTTGCTTTGCCTGTTGTCCCGCTCTCAGCTTCATCAAGCTTTGTGGCATATTTATACATGATTTTATTAATGCACTTTCCATTAGTTTGCCCGAGTTGTGCGAAGTGGATGAGTTTCCATAGCTCGCACACTCCAAGCTGCTATACTAAATATTAATTTTTGATACTTCGCATGCAGCCTGCAGATTGCAACGTCCACTTCACTCCGTGGCAATCAATTTTAATCAAGCGAATTCTTTTGAGGTTTAATTAAATTGCATTTATATTTTTTGATAGTTGCAATTTTTCATACACATTTCGCATGTTTTCCGCTGAAAAGAGAAATTAAATATTTGGAATATTATATTACATTTTGCGGTGTTTCATTATTAAGGCACAAAGAAGTGACTGATATTATTGCTGGAAATATTACTGTAACAGCAAAATGCAGCTTGAGGGCTTTCATTTATAGCAGTATATTTATTTTGTGCAATATCCGACATGCTGTCCTTAAGAGCATTAAAACTTGGGACATACATATATTTGATTGAGGCCCAATCGCTATTCAAATTGGGTGCAAAAGCAAATTGATAAGATCGAGAATTCCAAATCTATAAAGCCCAAAAATTCATTATAGCAAAAAAAAGAAGAAGAAGTTACCAAACTTCGAAGTTAGATTATAGATTATAGATTATAAACCTTTTCACAGATTAGTATAAATAATTTCTTGGTGGCGCCCACCTTGTTTTTGGGCCACATGTCAGCAGCTGATATTGGCGATCAGAAAAACATTGATATTAGAATATTTCGCAGTCGGATATGCCCGACTTCAAAGTTCTTACTTGTTTACCAATATTTTAAATGTAATATGAGCTACATTTTGCTATTTTTTTACGCTCTTTTGTAAGAGAGTATTTTGTAACGAACATACATCACACTGAATGAGGTAGGTTTGCAGCAGCACTTTAATGATTGCATACGAATAAGATTAATCATCAACTGGGCTGTTACCAATCAATGTTGTCAATTTGACCATAATAGTAACTCTTCGATACAAATGTGTTAATCAAGGTGCAATTTTATAAATTTGGCTGACACTTACAGCTGAAACACGCAAAACAATTCAGTTCCAGCAAATGGCAGCAGTTATTTTGTTTTTGGGCATCACACGTGGCGTATGCGCAATTTATGCGCAACATAAATGTATTATTAATATATATCGCATATGGGTTCGCCTCGCCCAAACACAAACATTATTATTTTTATGCAGCATGCAAATCAAATGGAAACGTGGCTAATTTTCAATGTCTCTAAAACGAAATCAATGGCAGCTGTCAACGCGCAACACCCACTGATAAAATAATAAATAATGGAAAAATGCGCATAGAAATTGCTGGCTTGATTTTTTTTTTTGGAATTGCGAGAAGGGTATATTAAGCAGGCACAGGGGCAGGGAGGGTTGGGGGGGAGATAAATGTGCGTGACACGCGCTCAATTCTTGGGCTTTTGTTCACACAAGTTTGTGTGAGACTGAGTGGGTGTGTGTGCGTGTGGGTTGGTGTGTATAATACGTAAAAATAAGTCGATTTTAAAATGTGTGCGTTGGGGTCTCGTGTATTATTGAAAACGACATTTATGTGCCACCACAGGCCACATGCGCATTTTCACATAATAAACACAAAACAAAGGCTGAACAACACACACACACACACACACAGATACAGATACAGATACATATGTATATTCAGAGATACAGATACAAGCACAATTGCGCTGCCATTTGGCCTAGGATGTGTCAGGCGCACGCATTTTGGCGGTTGACATTCTGACAAAAGCAGCAACAACACAACAGACAGTCAATTGATGCAGATACGCACGCACACACTCACACACTCCCACACACACACACACACACACACACACACACACTCAGATACACACTGTGCTTAAATATGTACATATTGCTTTGTCGACCAAATGAGGCGAAAGCCTTTCACTAATTAGGCGCACTTTCAATTACGTGCATAGAAAATTAAACAAATAGTAATTGGAAAATAAAAAATAATATAAATACAAATATATTTTTTTTATGTATGCAATTAAATATATTCGAAACAAAAATCGACAAACAATTTATTCATGGAATCAAAGAAGTAATCATGACAAGCTCGACACTATAAAAAGTACAATTTTTGGACAACTAAATAATTTTTAGGCTGAAAAAAAGTATTCAAATAAAAAATAAACTTAATTAGCATAATTATTAGATGTATTAATTATTGAGATCAAATAATATATATCAATTTAATAGTCCTTAAATACTTTATATATATATATATTACGAGTTAAATCAATAAATCAACGTATATATCTTAAATTATTAATCTTTTATATTTTATAATTTATATTTTATATATTTGATATTTTTTATTTTGTATATTTTATATTTCATATTTTATGTTTCATATTTTCTATTTCATATTTTATATTTTCTATTTGATATCATATATTTTTTATTTTATATATTTGATATTTTATGTTTTATGTATTTGATATTTTATATATTTGATATTTTACATTTTGCATATTTTATATTTTGTATATTTTATATTTTGTATTTCATATTTTATATTTCATATTTTATATTTTATGTTTGATATTTTATATTTTATATTTTATTTATATTTTGTATTTTATATTTTATGTTTTATATTTCATATTTTATATTTTATAATTGAACAGTCCTTAAAGCGTTGCTCTGTGTAATTCGAGTTTCAACTGCCCACAAAATAATTACCTCACAACAATTAATCAAAACGAGAGTATTAGATATGGGGATGCAACACAAGTTGCCGCACAACAGAACACGGTGGCAAGCAGCAGCATGTAACACGCTAGTGGAACGGGATATAAATTCGAATTTGTGTCTAATTGGAAATTTGATGAGGAATAACAACAATATTTTTCACTTTTTTTGTTGTTTGTTATTCACTGATGTTGTTCGCGATGCTCTCTTGTAGTGCCAGCAATGTGTAAATTGAGCTTTTCTCCGCGTATTAAGTTTTACCAATTATTTTCATTTTTGGCATCATTATTTCGCAAAATGAAATATGCCACGCAGCGTGCTAAAGACAGACAAAATTCAATGCAGCTTTCGTGCCAAACATAATTTCACAATATGCACCGAATTGAAGCAGCTAAATAATGGAAAGGGTGGCACCACCAGGACACATGCCAAATGCGGCTTGCCTTATTGCCAATTAGCATAAAGTCAATTTCATGAGACAAGACAAGCACAATACAATTGAAACAGAGAATGAGTAGAGAAACTTGACTCAATAAATATATTTCCATTTGAAAAATGATATAAATTTTCCATTGTGATAACTTTAACGCCTAAAAATTAAATCAAATTAAATTAAATAGTATTTTCGCATTATTATTCAAATATATTGTAGTTGTGCTGCATTAAATATCGGCACACTGTTAACGAGGCAATGAATTTTTGATAGTTGATTCAAGCCATAAACAAATAAATTCAACTGACTCTCTGCCTCTTTATATATCTGTGTCTGTCTGTCTGCCTCATCGTCCTCTAGCGCCATTGTTAAAACGCATTTCCGCCCCCGCTGATTCGATGGTTCGCCTGATGTGTGGCGCATTATTAACGCACATAAAACTCGCATATAAAGTGATTTAAATTTATTAAATATAAAAACCACGATGCAGCAAAGATGCGCGCATAACAATTGTAATAAAATTTAACGTGCATCGATAAAAATATAAAATCCAATATATGCAACAACAAAGCAACAACCGCGATCTCCACAACACACACACCCACACACACACACACAGAACTTCATTACTTATTTGAATGGAAAAAAAGGAAACAAAAAATATCAAAATGATGGCGAACAAAAAATGAAACACATTCACAATGGAACCCATGAATGGCAGCTGCGTCGGCGGCTTTATTCATGCCACACAAATAAAGCGAATGAGTCGCGCCGAGTCGAGTCGAGTCGAGTCGACTCGAGTTGAGGCGCGAGTTGAGTTGAGTTGTGTTGAGGCATCAACAATGACGCGCCGTTAAATGTTTTATATTTAAGAGCTCGCCAAACAACAACATTCGGCGTCAATGGGGAATCGCTTCTCAAATTACCATATTCTATAAAGGCAGGCATTGCCACACACACATCTCACTCCCACTCTGCCCTCTTCATAATTATAATTTTCAATTTAAGATACATTTTCATAGTGCCACACAATAACATTTCCCTTAATCGAAATCTGATGCAGGAATTGACTTGCCACCTCCCACATTTTGCATAGTTGCGCTGATAAATTGCGTTTTAATTGATGCACAATTAAAAAGGGTTTTTTTTTGTTCAATTAAGTCTTTTTTATTACCGTAAGAAATCAGATTTTTTAAGTTACTATATATACTTTACTATACGAGTATACTACATATAATATTTGTTGTATAGTGTGACTATTCTTGGCTAGCCGTAGATTAATCTGCAGTCATCTAAAGTTTAGCGCAGATTTATACTTAATATTAGTTTTATTTTATTTAGCTTAAGCTATTGGCTCTTAATAATACTTGTTTTAATCTTAGTCTATTCATAGCTTACTGCTTTTACTCCTTCTCTATTTTACGTGATTTATCTTACTTAATCCTCATCATATTCAGCACGCTCTAATCTAGCAAATTTCTAACATAAGTTTTCCCATCGTGTATATATAATTTCATATCATATTTACATCCTTATTGGATTCTTTACCGTTTTCAATGAGGGCTGCAATTAAATGCATATATCACATTTTCAAATGCCTTTAGAATGATGAAATAGCGTTGCAGCAAATTGCATTACTCTCTTTTAGGGTCTGTTGTCACCGCAGTTGAGGAGTTGAGCAGTTGCCTCAACGAGGACATCAAATAAAGTTGTGCAGTTTTTGTGCACTTGGATGGCAACACATCGACACACATAACAGCACAACTTACACTCGCACACACTCACAAACACAAACACACTCATAAACACTCTGAGAGAGGGTGGCAGGCAAGAGACCACTGCAAGGACTTCCGCGCCAGACAACCAGCGTCCTCCGAGTTGAGCAAACTTGAACTTTTGCGGTTCGGCCAGCTGCTCTTTCTCTCTCTTTCTCTGTGTGTGTGTGTGTGTGTAGGCGACTGTTGCACAGTTTCACACAGCTGTATGCGTCCCAGCATATTTACATTAAACATCAAAGCGCTGCGCCCACAACATTTTTGGCAAGTGCGCGGCATTGCTCGGGCTCTAATTACATGTGTGGGCGCCTGGCATAAAACTCAAAACTTGCCAAAAACTCGAGAGCTTGAAAACTCTGAAAACCCGACTTGAGCTAGCCTTGCTTTTTGCGGTTTTAGCATTTGCATTTCGAGCTGGCAAAAACTTTTCCAACAAATGAAAATGTGCTCAAGTATTCTGCGTCTATTCTCTCCATTTTCTCTGCTCTTTTTTCATTTCTTTTTTTTTTTTTTGGATTGCATAATTAAATTTGGTGTTGCTGGAAGTGAGCTGGTATCCATATTTTATTTATGATTTTCACAGTTCTTTTCTGAGGAGTGTTGAGTTGAGCATGCTGTTGCTGCTGCTGCTGCTGCTGCTGATAATTTCAGTTGGATAGGCAAATTTGCAGTTAACTGTTTAGGGAACAGCAAGTGCAACAACAACAATTTGTTGGCCATGAATGCATCCGGAATAGTTTTGCCTGTCTCATAGTTGCAACGTTTTGTTGCGACTGTCTCGGCTTTCTTGTGCTCAACTTTATGTGTGGCGGCGAATGAAGGCAAATCATTTATCAATGTCACAGAATTTGCTGCATGCACCAGAAGTTCTATCCTCATGTTGCAGTGGCCGTGTGTGGGCTGTGTGTCTGCTGCCTTCAACAGCCTAAACTCTGATGTGCGTGTGTGTGTGTGTGTGTGGATGTGCCGAAAAACTTGTGACATTGTTTCTCAAGTGATTCTGGAAATTATGCACACGCACAAATGCGCTCGTTCGCTTCAAGCCTGAAAACTTTGCCAAACTCTTTTATCAATACATAACTCAAAGGAAAAACAAAACGACTATAACTAGGCAAAAAAATAATGGGGAGCATATCGATTGTAGTTTGTGGATCTGTTCACAGTTAGTTGTTTCTTATAATTTTTAACTCTCATTTGCTTTTGTTTGGTTTGCAAGCAAAACTTTAGCACTTAACTGCAGCACTGTGTGGCAGTGGCTGGTTGCGCTTTTTAAGTGGCGTCTCAAAGCGGCATTCTTCGTTCTTCTTAAGCGGTCGAGCGTCGCTTCTAATTCTCTGGCCGGCACTTGTTTGTTGCTCTCTGCTCTGCTTTCTGTTTGCTGTTTGCTGTGCGAAACAAGTTTGCACTCGAAACTCGTAAATAATGAATGGGGCAAAAGCGCAACCGCACCATTCATAATGGAAAAAGTTGTACGCCATCGTCCACTCCAGAAACTATTTCGTTTGCCATCAGCTCACCCTATCGCTCTCTCGCTGTTGCGGCAGTTGCAACAGCAGCTTGGACAGCCGCCGGCATTATTGTCATGTGTACAGTAAAAATAACAAATAACAAACACTGCTCGCTGGAGCCACTATATGCCATAAAGGCGCATTGACGGCTGTGGCCTTGATGCGGTTGCATGCCCCATAACAACAATCCACCCACAGCCCATTGGCCAGTCGGGAGCCAAGGTTAAAGCTGCCCATATTAAAATTGTATCCGCAGTTGTTTATCTTTCAAGCTGCACGCTGGATTTAAAGCTTTTCATTTCAATTGCCATTTGTTGAGGGTTATTTTGAAAAGGAAATTGAAATTTTGTGTTTGGTTTATCGCTGCGATAAATAATAACAGAGCTTAGCAGCTCCAAATTCAACCAGAGCTTGTGAAATATGTTTATGCAATTCTTATTCATATTTTGTAGCATCAAATATTTATTGTTGGGGGGTAAATAAAATAAGAATGATTGAAAATTATGGTCTGAAAATAAACGCCAAAAACTGGTCAACACTTGATAGTAAAATCACAAATTGTTGATTATGTTTTACTATATTTTGTATTTAATATTATTATTTAAATAAATAAATTAAAGCAAATAAAAGACTGATTCGAATATGAAAAATATTTAATTATGGTTGAACTTAAGAAAAGGTAGGTAAATATAAAATTGTTCTTAATTTATTTGTAATTAAATTTAGTCGAATTTATTCATAATACAAGTAATTCACAAGTTAAGCTTACCTCATTCAGTTTAAAGTCTTCGAAAATAAGCGCGTACTTTTTGGAATTAAAGAGAATAACTTAATTGAAATTGAACCCAAAAAGAGAACAAAACAAAACAAAGCAAATAAGAACAGAGAGAGAGAGAGAGAGAGGGAGAAAGGAGTAAAAACAACAAAACAAAACAAAACCGGATAACGGTTGCCTAAAGTCTGTGAATCGAGCGGAAATTGAAATTTACACACATGCCGCCGTCCAACAGATGTCGCCACATCACGTTTCCTCCGTATGCGAGCGTGTGTGTGTGTGTGCCGAGAATATTGTGCAGTAATTATTGTCGTATTTTGACTTTACTTTGAATCTGTTGCGAATTTAAATGCATTTAATTTATGTGCCTGCATGTGCGCACCATATTTACATTGGACGCTTTCAGCACGGCATTTATGCAGTGAGGTGGGTGGCGGTGGGGGTGGAAGTAGAGTTGTGCCACACACACACACACACGTGCACTAAACTCGTATTTGTCGAAAATCTCAGTTTGCCGGCCTTTACGAGACACGAAACCGACCTTGTCCACCATGCGATTCAAATGTAACAAACAGACTGAGTAAGCCTCAGCAGTAACAAGAGCAGCGCAGGCGGCAGCGGCGGCAGCAGCACGCATTGCCGACGAGAGCATCAATTGACAATTGTGGTTCGAGCGAAAGCTGGCAGCGAGTAGCCGATGCTCCTCGGCCAATGAGCCGAGAGCGTGCTCTCTCTCTCTCACCCACACTTGCTGTTAGCGTAGCACGGCAACATTTGCGCACGCGCTTGCTCTCTGTTACTGTTATTGTGGTGAGTATGCAAAGAGCTCTGTTAAAGGAGCAACAGTTTGGCATTGTTTTGACTCTTAACCGCTTTTGTTTTGCTCCTGCTGTGAAAGTGGGGAATGGTTCAATCAACTAAAAGTTTAAATGAACAATTTTGTTTGTATAAACTATATAGGCAAAAGAGGCGTTTTGTAATTCTCAACAATGTAAATGTAAATTAAGTGCAAATTAATTGCTAGCCGGGGCGCATTTTTTGCATCGGTATTAACCCTTATCCGATGTTATGTTAGCGCTCACACTGACTGTTAAATCATACCCCTTCATGCTATAATTCTGTTAATTGACTATGCTCTCGCACTGTTATTACAGCCAAAACGAAGCTCTGATGTTATTTAACAGATTTCAGGTTCATTCAAAACATGAGAGTTCTTGAGGCAAAAAATAATAAAATAATAAATAAAAAAGATATGAAAATCTGTCTAAAATATATAAATGAGTTAAAATTGGCTACATATTCAGAATATATATACGATCTCTGAGGAGCAAAATATTTGAATAATAAACAAATAAATTTAAATTCTATATAAAGCAGATAGGCCACGAATCCCGACTATATATAAGATTTCTTTAGTATGAAAAAGAAAATATTTCAAGTTTTTAATCAAAATTCAAATTTTATTAAAATAAATTTATTTAATTTTAAATTTATATGCAAATGATTAGATCAAAGTAGAATATTTAACCTAACAACTTTTGATCTTATAGAAAACTTATTCTTAAATATATTTTTAGCTTACTGTTATTCTATGCAAATTTCAGCCATATTTTCTCTGTCAATGACCCATTAAAATCACTTCTCATATTTACGCTCAGCACAGCTGCAGCAAACAAGGGAGAAATTTGCAAAATGAAAGGGCAGCTAAATTGGCTTCAATTGGATTAATTGAGATTTGCTTGGGACTGGCTCAAAAATACCCTCATTATTCTACAGTTGAACTTAATCCAGACAATATTTTGAACTACTCTCACGACATAATATGTTTGAGTTTAGAGTGGAAGTTGACAACTGCAGTGTGGATCACAAAATATTGTGCACCTGCTCAAGTCGCGAATCGTGATTACTGTTATCACATTTGTGATGCTCTCAGTTGAGTGAGTTGCAAGTAATCATAATGCAACAGATTGCTGAGGACGCATGCTTCATTCTTATCCGGCCAACACACTTTCAGCTTATGGAGTTCAACAAATTATTGTGAATGGGATTTCATTCCCTTTTTTCTTCTTCTTCTTCTGTGCACCCTTCTTCTTGTTTTGTTTTTGGGGTTGATTTGTATGCAGTGCTAAAAGCTTGAAAAATGTTTTACCCGCACGTGTTTCCTGCGCTTTGATGGAACACATATATACACACACACACACACACACACTCCCACACACTCACACACACACACTCGCACACTCTTATATATAAAATAGAATGCGAAGAAAAATGCACAACAATGAAATGCCAGTTGGGTTTTCGCTGCCAGCTAAAGTCGCATTACAATTTTCAAGGGTTTTTGTATGGCGATGCGGGCCACACAGGGGGAGGGGGTTGGGTGTTTAAATTTACCCCACAGTGACAGTTTCTTCCTTTTTATTTTTTTTTTTTGCTGGGAGTTAAGAAACAAAACGAAAAGTGTTGCAATTTTTTATTTGGTATATGGCAGATTTTGTTGGGCACTCTCTGGCACACATTACGATCTCTAATGTACGACTGGGGGAACTGGGAACTGGGCACTACTCTGAATGATTTTTATTTGAGTATTCGAAGTCGCATTCGCATTCGCATTCGCATTCGTATTCGTATCCGCATTCGTATTCGTTTAGTCAGTGTGAGCGTGAAATTTTGCCGGAGCTGCAGTTTCGACAAATTGAATCCAGCGAGAATGCGCGGAGACAAACATCTAAATTGTCAACGTAATGCGACAAAATATCGAAGTCAGCAGGTAAGCCCAGAAGTGGAAATAGAAATAGAAGTAGAAATCGAAACAGTCACCAACCACGGGACACTAGCCAACCGGGTGAGGAGTAACACCTGCCAGGACATCTCAGTCGCTTGGTGACTCAATTCAGTTCAGTTCGTTTGTGTGCGAGAAACTTGCCAGGCACGAATTCAATTTCGCGTCCACAGATGCCGTTCACCTTCGGCACGTACGACTATCAACGTCAACAAGTTACACACCATCCAGGGGGTTGGGGAAGGGAGTAGAGTTGCTAGTAGGCGTGGCGAACTAAAGTGGAAAACAGCAGTCAGACAATACAATTGCTTCCTCGAATGCATCTGGCGTCTCTGCTTCTTACTTCTGCTCCTTCTCCTGCTGCTCCTGCTGCTCTGCCTTCGTCCTGCTGTCATCTCACTTCCGTTGTCATCCTCGTCCTAAACCGAGTTGCCGAGTTGCCATTGCCCATTCTCCTTGTTAGTCACCATGGCGAACGCTCCTGATGCTCCTGACATTTTATACTGAATTATTTATTTAGTTTTGCTTTCTCTATGTGCTCATTACTTCCTTTTTTCTCTTCATACCCTGTATTCTTGCATCTGCACATAAATGATATCAACACATTTTTGCTATCTATCTCATAGTTAAGATATTTTGAAGAATAGATTTATTATTAATATGTATTTATAAATAAAAAGTGACATCATATATTTGTAGGTTTCATTTGGTTTATTGCTTTAGTTTTGTTTAGCATTCATTACATTCGGACACATAACTTAAAGATTGAATAAATTTGTTAACTTTTGGATACAAGAACGAATAATTAAGTTGTCCTAAAAAATGTCCATCCCAAGAAGTCAAAATGTTATTAGAATATTTCAACATTTGCCTTCATATATATACTAATATTATTTCGGTCAAAATTTTCTATGAAGCAGATGGCACTCAAAATAATTGCAGGGTAAGCATTAGTCTGGCACTCTCTGGCACGCCGAGCACTGCTGCTTGTTTTTCCTTGTTTTGAGCAAGTTTTCGACGTACTTTGACATTTTTATTGTGCTGCGTTCAATTTGCAGACAAGAAAGTCAAGAAGCCTGAAATATAAGCCAACTCCATACGACCAGGGCGATCACTTACGAATCTAATTAAATATATGTACATATATATATGTAAGTCGATATATATGTATAAGTATATTTGTATAGCGTATAGTTCTATGTATGTGCTTAGAGGTTGGGTCTTGTAAGCATTCGCAGCAAATGAAATTGAACAAAATGCGGCGCTCAGAATGTTTGATTACCTCTGAGATTTCGACCAAAATTAAATATGACTGTGAAATATTTTCAATTTGTGGACACGAAAACTTTTGTTCCTGTGTACTGCGTTCATTTTGTGCCCGGGGGAAATTTGCTAACAGAAAATAAAAGTTTCTGGTCAAGTGAGTGCAAAACTTTTAAGTGACGCACTTTCTTTTTTTTTTTATATATATATATATATGTATTTATTTTGTCCGTCTCCCTTCTTCTCTATCTTCGCTCTGGGAGCATAGAGGGGATGATTATGGATGAGTGTACAATTTATTAGGCTTGCCTTGTGTGGAGATGCCGCGTGTGATTTGTTTAGACTAGTTGATTACATTTGTTATCCAACACCCAACTCCCAAATCCCTTAAAGTATATACACTCACAAGTTGGTACATAAAAGTCGACTGATTTCCTTGAGGAATTACTTTTTATTTGTGCCTTTTTCTTAAAATATATAATATGAATATCGACAGCTTATTGGTCATTCAATGGTCAACTAGTAGAAGTATCTAGATACTTCATTTCTTCAGCGCAAATCTTTGAAATTGTTTTGCTCTCTTGGTAAAGTGCAATTAGCCTTAACTCGAACAGCTACGAAAACTTGAAAACTTTTTGCAATTTTCAAAAGTTTAACTTTAAGTTTAAACTGGAATGGAGTATTTTCTGGCATTAGTTGGGCAGCTGCACTTGACACAGGTTTGTGGAAGAAGATATATAATTTTATTAAATATGACTACATGAAATGAAGTATAATTTTCACGCCATTCATTAAAATATTATTTGAAATTTTTATCTCAATTAATTTAGATATGGAACAATTTTATGTAAATGCAGCAATTTTCGATGTCTTCTTTATTTGCAGCACATTCAGTTGGAGATCGTTGTGGAAAAGTCGACAAGCAGGAAATTCAGATTTCAGTGCCATAAACAAATTTGTAATTGCCTTGTAATGCCTTGTGTTGACAGGCGTCCGACAAACAGATAAGACTCTAGGCCCATTCACTCCGGCCAGGAGCTAGGAAAGAGCAGTCAGATGGACGATGTTGTGTCTCTGTTGTTGGGTGGGTGTATATATTTCCCAGTGTGTGTGTGTGTGAGTGTGTGAATGCTGTTGCAGAAATTAGCATAAAACTTCGATTTCGCTTGCGCACATTGCGGCCAACGCCAAATGGCAAATGGCAAATGGCAAGTGGCATGTGGCAAACAGCAAACAGCAACTGGCAAATGGGCAGAACGAGGTACAAAAACGTATTTGCCAGGCAACAAATGGCAATAGATTGCAAGCCATAAACCCAAACGGGCTTATATGCCATACGTGTTAGGTACGAGCACAGAACATAAATGAATGAATATTGCAGTAGTCTTATGCGGCTAGTAGATACCCTACACAGACAAAAAAAAAAAATGAAAAAGCAGCTGAGAAAGCAGCATTTTGGATTGAGTTTGATTTTTCTTCTAATTTTTTCTCGTTTCTTGAAAAAATTTGATCTGGAGTTAAGCTTGAAGATTTCAATTCAAACTGTTTTCAAATTTTTCTTTTTATTGTCAATGTAAATAAATTGTATTTTATATTTTATATTTTAAAGTAAGAAATTCATTAATTTTGCTTAGTTTCATCTGGTGTCACATCTTTGTAGCAACTGTTTGTGCTTTGTTAGAAAAGTAACTAAATTATTAAAAATAAATCTAGCAATCGATTCGAGTCTAGTAGACCCATTTTCAGTCTCCTTATGCGTAAAAATGTTGGTTATTTTTCACATTAATTACAAATCTATTTCAAGTTTAAAATTGAGCGTAGTGCTCTTCTAAAATAAATAGTAAATCTATTGAGCCTAAGGGCCTTAACTCTATTGTCTGCATAAGCTGAGCTGAAGTTAACTCAACTTTTTCGTTCATTTGACTAATTAAATTTTGAAAGTTGTCTGCTGAAATTTGTATGAATATTTAAAAAGTTTGGGCCAAATGATTCGCCTCATCGTTTGCATTTGCCTCGAACTGAGCTGAGCTGAGCAGAGCTGAGCTGAGTTGAGCTGAGCAGTGAGACAAAGGCCCTTCAAATTGAAAATTCATCAAAAAAGTTGAATGCTTTCGCAAAATGAATCAAATATTCATGTATGCACGCAACTTTTTATTAGTCGAAAAAGTTGGATTGGCTAATAATTTGCTGACTCTAAAAAGCAATTAGCCTTAACTCCTAATACCACAGAAACTTGGATAGATATTGCCACAGGCGGAGTTTTTCAACTCATATCTGAAAGTTTTTGCTTGCGAGTGCTGCACAACTGCCCATGCATACTTGGGTACAGTGTTGGGTAACATGTGCGCTTATCGATAATATTGTGGCACAATTTGTTGCTTGTCAAAGTTAAAATCGATTAAGCAATTTTAGATGGCTGAAGCTGGCCACAATATTTGTTAGCCAAAGGATTTTGAATATTTAAATAAATTTTAATCTAAACTACATTGTGGCTATCAAATGTTTAGATGTGCGGGAAGAGTTACGTCCATGGCGTAAGACATTACATGATGGTTATATTATATGATCTGCCATAAGAACTATCATTTTTCTTATTTAGTTACAAAAATTGAAAGTCTTAACTATATCCTACTCTTTTTTATTATTTATATTTGCGATTTCTTTTTGAGATATGAGTCTTGACTTGGGCTTTGGTTGGCGCTTGACCTGGGCCTTTTGCTGTACCTTGGCCTGTTCCTTGACCTGCTCCTTGACTTTGGTCTGGGCCTGAGCCTGAGTATTGGCTTCGGTCTGGGCCTGAGCCTGAGTATTGGCTTTGGTCTGGGCCTGAGCCTGAGTATTGGCTTTGGTCTGGGCCTGAGCCTGAGTATTGGCTTTGGTCTGGGCCTGAGCCTGAGTATTGGCTTTGGTCTGGGCCTGAGCCTTGGCGTGCTGCTTTGCCTCGTACTTCTTTAGATTTCGACCATATGTATTGCACAGTCCTCTGTGCAACAGGCACTTTCTGCAAATGGTCTTTGTGTCTATCATCTCCATATCTTTGGTCACCTCGATGATGCCCCACCAGTGCGCCTCCTTGTATGCCGCCAACATTTGAACATCTCTTTCGGTTTGTATATCAAAAGGTACGCTTACAGGCTGCATCGATGCAAAGATGTCCTTATTCTCATCATTTGGCTGTTGGAGAGCCACGTTTATTGGATAAACCACAACGTAAACAAATCCAAATCAACTTACTGGGCTGCTGTTCCACATTTCCTCAAATTCGGGATCCATGTTTTTATTTTTTTTCCTAGTCGATGTCACAATGTCAAAATGTGAAAATTGACTGACAAGCAGCATTAATAAATTTTGACATTAATTTCTCGATGAAGAAGAAGCATTGCCTGTTTGACAATGGGAGCCTGAGAAAGTTGATAATAGATTTCAAATCAAATGATTTATTTGATTCAGTGATTTGTTGGCCGATTATAAGCCGCATTTTAATTTGTTTTTGCACCCAATCTCATGGTCTGCATGTAAAAGTAGTTTAGTGCACTTGGAGCTCATAAATATTTATAAATCGAGTGTTTTAGTTTGTTATATGTTAATTAAGATGGGGAAGTGTCGGCACAGTTACATTTCGAGCATCTGGCAATGTGGTAAATAATATTTACATGTCTCGGCATTTGCATAGCTAACGACAAAAACTATTCTCGGAGCTGATAAAACACACAGCCAGTAGCACAACCAGAGCATGTAGTTGTAGTAGTGGGTTCCCCAAGCAGCTTACAAATTAATGCGAACTCGCACGTGTTAATTCAAGGATATGCTCCTGCTCCTGCTGCTGCTGCTGATGCTGCTGGCGTCATTTTATCCTTTCTGTGGCATGCACAAGGATTCGGCATGAATTTGCATATTAGAAAAAGTTGTTCGGCTTGTGAAATGCCAGCTTAATATGCGTGAAGTAGTTTTGCCTGCTTAAGAATAACTAAACCTGAAGTAGTCTAAGTTCCATGTGGGCACTCGGAACGTTCAGGCCAAAAAACCGTTTTGTGGGCGGCATAAATAATTAAGGCACATGTGGCAACTATGAAGCCAGATGCCCCATCTGTTGCCAGTGTTTACTAGCAGCCAGGCAAACAAAAAGAATTTTCCAACTTGTTGTGAACACACTGAAGTTTCATTTGTTTGAGATCTTTTTGGAATTTCATGTCAGCCAAGCTATGTCAATCAAGTACCAATCCAAGTCCCCTAAAAATCTTCATACATTTTATTTATTTTTTTTTTAATTTTTTTAAAATTTCCTTTTGTTATAATACCATTTCTGCATACAGACATTTTTAATAAAATAAGATGTGTGGAAATCGTTTATAACATCTCTTGAAGCTGCGTATTTGCCGAGTTGTCTGGATCCAGTGAACTTTTCTCAGCAAACCTAAACTGTATAAGTATGACCAGATAGGTAAGCACTGCGCCGAACATCTAAATGAAGACAAAATTGATTAAATTATTTGGTTGTTTACAATCACAATTAACTGTTTAATACTGACACTACTCATGAGCTGCAAATTGAGGCTAAAAAAGTGCTTGGCATTCACCACAAAGCGTTGATGCAATGCCTGCAACATAAATTCGCTGACTAAATCATTGTAGCGCTTGCTGCCCATAGGTTTGACCAGCTTGGGGATCAGACAGCCAATCTGGCGACTCTGAAAATGAAACAAGCGAAAATATTAAATATATAATTATAAGATTTAATCAGAAATGTGAGTGACCTGATTTTAATTTAAAAAATCATTAGTTTAAAAATATTTCGCTTAAAAAATATATATACATATTGATTAAAAAAGTATTAAAAATTATTAGCAAAAGTTGTATTTAGAATTAAATATGTCTCACATAATTAAAGGTGTGCTGGCAGTGCCAGCAGATCGCACGGACGAAGTTGATAAGATTAAACAGATAAGCCGAGCACATCCAAAGAAGTGTTGTACTTTGACTAGAGTAAGTTACCAGCCAATAGGTGTTAAACAAAATGTCGGCAAAGAATACAATAAAGATGACAAGCAAACTACTGCCATATGCCGAACTGAGAAGCATAATCATTTGATTTAGTTGGCTGTAGCGCTGCTTGAGTTCAAAGACTTGATTCACATTCGGAGTCTGTCGAAGACGGCTGTGTTGTCTGGCCAAAAATTTGACACTTTGCCGTAAGCAAAGCACCCGTTCATTGGCAACCAGTAGATCCTGGAGAAATGCAATCGACTTGAGCTGAATACCCAACGCGCTGGGATAGGTGAAAGTGAAGAACATTGTAAGCCAACTTTTCGGAAATGTTATTCTAACATAGAGAAGTATACTTTGGATCAGAACAAATGGCATGCAGACTGCAGCTAAACATAGAATCACACTTCGAACATTCTCCGCTGACAAATGTTCGACATCCAAATGGAGCTTTAGTTGACGATGTGTTCGACGCTGTAGAAATGTGTCCAGCAAAATGATGATATGCGATAAAGCCACCGATAGGAGCAACATCACTGAACACAAACAGTTGAGATCACAGAACGGTAAATGGTTTAACTGTCTTACAAAAATTAGACACATCGCTGCATACCAGCAGATCCAAAAACAAAATAACACAGACTGCAAGCGAGGCAATCGTGAATACCACCGAACCCCAAAGCAACACATTCCCAGATGGAATAACTCCCTAACAATAACCGAACCACTCAAGAGCTGCATGACTACTAATAAGTGGGACTTGAATATTATCATATATACCTAGGTTAAGAGTGACCTAAAGTGCCACGTCAGTAAGGCTCTTAATATCAGACAATATGTCATTGTCATAATTATTGAATTGCTCAAAGGAATTTACTCTAGCCTTCAGCTCTTATTGGGTAATTACGACATTGGATACAAACTGAGATTATACATTGAAAGAAGCTAAATGACAAGATCCTAACTTGGAGAATATTTCAAATTCCATAAGCAATCCGTAGTCGCCCAGATAAGCACAAAAGCCTTTCCAAATTATTATTATTATGATTGGGGAACCAGCACTGCGACCTATAAGGTCTATTGTGCCCCCTTCTGTGCCTATAGCTCCTCCATCAACCCCAAATCCTGCTCGAATACTGGAATCTTTGTTGGGTTGAGGGCTTCTGTATCCTGAGATTCCATAACATGCATCCCTAGGATGCTGCATCTTTTCCTAGTTAAGGCGACACATTCTGCTAGGATGTGCATTGAGGATTCCTCCTCGCTTCTACATTATTTCTAAATTACAACACATTAATAAAATAAGTTATTGTTCAAGCTCTAATTTGCTAATAGTGCTATTTATTTTATAAAATTTGGTATTAATGTTATTCTGTTGTCTACTCACTTTTTTCTCACTCGCATCGCCATACCAGAAGAGCGCCATGATAAGGATGCCCATGGAGAAGCAGTATGCGCAATAGTAGATAACCATATACAACCGCTGCTTATCATAGACCACTAGGATGGTCCAGTATGCATTGGCGATGAACTCAAAGCCGCAAGTCAACTGCAGCCCGAGAATGCTCCAGCCATAGCAATCGCTGAATGCCTCGTAGCTCTCGTAGATGCGATCGTAGCTCATGCGCAGTGTTTGCAACTGTTTCCAGTCCTCAGATGCATAGGGTTGCCAGATATCATTGCCGGCAGCCAATCCCAGCAGCGAGTGACGTACTTGCAGAGTGCGTTGATTCAACTCTATAAGTTGGCTGAGTAGTTGAATGTAGCGAATGCGCATCACCCACAATTGTAGCATTCCCACAAAGTGCACTGGAGAGGTTTCAAAATAGGCATTCAACACGGTTCTGATTATATCACAGGCGAGCAGTGTGCCCAGCAGGAGGATATGCACGGAACGACGACAAACGCGAGACATTCCAAGACGCTGCATCTGTAGTTTCATTTGAATGCCCAAATCCTCCAGGCGTACGTGTGTGCGATGTTTCCACATGCTCTCCACTTGGATGAGTAGACACAACAACATGTTCCCTATAAAAACAGCTGCACCGGTAACAAGACCAATGTCTTGGTCAATATGCAACCATAGGTAATGGCTAGCAATCCAGATATTAGGCAGAAAATAGCACCACCAAATGCAACGAATGAGCAAAGAGAGCAGCAACCACAATAGATCGGTTACCAGCGGTAGGGGAACTAAACCCATCATCCAGTAAGCGCCCGATAGGAAGCGATTGGTTAGGTTTTCCACTAAATTCATGGCGCTCCCTAAGAACTCTGAATCGAGACTGTGCCAAATAAGCTGAGAGCAGCAAAAGGATTTTAATGGACATAATACATCATTCGAGGAAATGCGCCTTATGACAGGCTAAATGCCACTGTTAATAATATTTCTAATCAATTGAACTGTAGTCTAATTGAACTAGATGTGCTTAGAAAGATATAGAGATAGAGATAGAGATAGAAATATAGATAGAGATGGAGTATAGAATAGAAATAGAAATAGTCTTAATACCACAATATCAATTTGCTGACTCACATTGGTCGCCATTTGTAGACCTTCAAACATTTGGCTGTAAGAGTTTTTAAAGGGAAATTTGCCAATGAAACTATATCAATAGAGTATATTAAGCAACTGGGTTCAGGGTATATCGTAGCGAGCTCACTCGACTACAGCATTCTTAGTTATTTTATAATTTTGTTGAGTTTCCTTTTCGTTATAATATCATTTGTGCATACAGACATTTTTAATTGAATTAGATGTGAAATAATCATAGACCAGCAATGTGGAAATCGTTTATAACATCTCTTGAAGCTGCGTATTTGCCGACTTGTCTGGATCCAGTGAACTTTTCTCAGCAAACCTAAACTGTATAAGTATGACCAGATAGGTAAGCACTGCGCCGAACATCTAAATGAAGACAAAATTGATTAAATTATTTGGTTGTTTACAATCACAATTAACTGTTTAATACTGACACTACTCAAGAGCTGCAAATTGAGGCTAAAAAAGTGCTTGGCATTCACCACAAAGCGTTGATGCAATGCCTGCAACATAAATTCGCTGACTAAATCATTGTAGCGCTTGCTGCCCATAGGTTTGACCAGCTTGGGGATCAGACAGCCAATCTGGCGACTCTGAAAATGAAACAAGAGAAAATATTAGATATATAATTGTGAGATTTAATCAGAAATATTGTGAGACCTGATTTTAATTTAAAAAATAATTAGTTTTAAAATATTTCGCTTAAAAAAATATATATACATATTGATTAAAAAAGAATTAAAAACTATTTGTTTCGAGGAGGCGCTTTTTTGCGTTCACCTATTTGCGGATTGTTTTGAGGTGTGACTTGTTTTAACTAATGCGAACACGATAGCTTTACATTATTTTTCTTTCAGGTGCCGTGTGCGTTTATTCACTATTATTTTACAATGGGTTTGTTGTATGTTAGGTTTGTAAATTAAATGTTTGACATATTTAATTTATCGAGATGTTGCGCGTGTCTGCTTTGCCGAATGCGCGCTCGACGGCAGACGTAGCGAGAGTGACTGATAGATAAACTTGCATGTGCAAGGCAAAACAAAAGAATGCAAAGACAAAGGAAGGCAAAGACAAAGCCCAGGGATGGGCATGCAAATTACGTTATGAAGTTACGTTATTATTTGAGTTGCTTAATTATTAGTTGTTGGCTGCTGCTGCCTCCGACACTATTAGTAATAGTTGTAATTAAAATTAAATATGTCTCACATAATTAAAGGTGTGCTGGCAGTGCCAGCATATCGCAGAGACGAAGTTGACAAGATTAAACAGATAAGCCGAGCACATCCAAAAAACTATTCCATATTTAGAGTAAGTTACCAGCCAATAGGTGTTAAACAAAATGTCGGCAAAGAATACAATAAAGATGACAAGCAAACTACTGCCATATGCCGAACTGAGAAGCATAATCATTTGATTTAGTTGGCTGTAACGCTGCTTGAGTTCAAAGACTTGATTCACATTCGGAGTCTGTCGAAGACGGCTGTGTTGTCTGGCCAATAATTTGACACTTTGCCGTAAGCAAAGCACCCGTTCATTGGCAACCAGTAGATCCTGGAGAAATGCAATCGACTTGAGCTGAATACCCAACGCGCTGGGATAGGCTAACAAGTATAACATCGTAAGCCAATTTCTAGGAAATGTTATTCTAACATAGAGAACTATACTTTGGATCAGAACAAATGGCATGCAGACTGGAGCTAAACATAGAATCACACTTCGAACATTCTCCGCTGGCAAATGTTCGACATCCAAATGGAGCTTTAGTTGACGATGTGTTCGACGCTGTAGAAATGTGTCCAGCAAAATGATGATATGCGATAAAGCCACCAATAGGATCAACATCACTGAACACAAACAGTTGAGATCACAGAGCTCTGAATGGTTTAACTGTCTTACAAAAATTAGACACATCGCTGCATACCAGCAGATCCAAAAACAAAATAACACAGACTGCAAGCGAGGCAATCGTGAATACCACCGAACCCCAAAGCAACACATTCCCAGATGGAATAACTCCCTAACAATAACCGAACCACTCAAGAGCTGCATGACTACTAATAAGTGGGACTTGAATATTATCATATATACCTAGGTTAAGAGTGACCTAAAGTGCCACGTCAGTAAGGCTCTTAATATCAGACAATATGTCATTGTCATAATTATTGAATTGCTCAAAGGAATTTACTCTAGCCTTCAGCTCTTATTGGGTAATTACGACATTGGATACAAACTGAGATTATACATTGAAAGAAGCTAAATGACAAGATCCTAACTTGGAGAATATTTCAAATTCCATAAGCAATCCGTAGTCGCCCAGATAAGCACAAAAGCCTTTCCAAATTATTATTATTATGATTGGGGAACCAGCACTGCGACCTATAAGGTCTATTGTGCCCCCTTCTGTGCCTATAGCTCCTCCATCAACCCCAAATCCTGCTCGAATACTGGAATCTTTGTTGGGTTGAGGGCTTCTGTATCCTGAGATTCCATAACATGCATCCCTAGGATGCTGCATCTTTTCCTAGTTAAGGCGACACATTCTGCTAGGATGTGCATTGAGGATTCCTCCTCGCTTCTACATTATTTCTAAATTACAACACATTAATAAAATAAGTTATTGTTCAAGCTCTAATTTGCTAATAGTGCTATTTATTTTATAAAATTTGGTATTAATGTTATTCTGTTGTCTACTCACATTTTTCTCACTCGCATCGCCATACCAGAAGAGCGCCATGATAAGGATGCCCATGGAGAAGCAGTATGCGCAATAGTAGATAACCATATACAACCGCTGCTTATCATAGACCACTAGGATGGTCCAGTATGCATTGGCGATGAACTCCAAGCCGCAAGTCAACTGCAGCCCGAGAATGCTCCAGCCGTAGCAATCGCTGAATGCCTCGTAGCTCTCGTAGATGCGATCGTAGCTCATGCGCAGTGTTTGCAACTGTTTCCAATCCTCAGATGCATAGGGTTGCCAGATATCATTGCCGGCAGCCAATCCCAGCAGCGAGTGACGTACTTGCAGAGTGCGTTGATTCAACTCTATGAGTTGGCTGAGTAGTTGAATGTAGCGAATGCGCATCACCCACAATTGTGGCATTCCCACAAAGTGCGCTGGAGAGGTTTCAAAATAGGCATTCAACACGGTTCTGATTATATCACAGGCGAGCAGTGTGCCCAGCAGGAGGATATGCACGGAACGACGACAAACGCGAGACATTCCAAGACGCTGCATCTGTAGTTTCAATTGAATGCCCAAATCCTCCAGGCGTACGTGTGTGCGATGCTTCCACATGCTCTCCACTTGGATGAGTAGACACAGCAATATGTTCCCTATATAAACAGCCGAACCGGTAACAAAACCAATGTCTTGGTCAATATGCAACCATAGGTGATGACTAACAATCCAGATGTTAGGCAGAAAATAGCACCACCAAATGCAACGAATGAGCAAAGAGAGCAGGAACCACAATAGATCGGTTACCAGCGGTAGGGGAACTAAACCCATCATCCAGTAAGCGCCCGATAGGAAGCGATTGGTTAGGTTTTCCACTAAATTCATGGCGCTCCCTAAGAACTCTGAATCGAGACTGTGCCAAATAAGCTGAGAGCAGCAAAAGGATTTTAATGGACATAATACATCATTCGAGGAAATGCGCCTTATGACAGGCTAAATGCCACTGTTAATAATATTTCTAATCAATTGAACTGTAGTCTAATTGAACTAGATGTACTTAGAAAGATATAGAGAAAGAGATAGAGATAGAAATATAGATAGAGATGGAGTATAGAATAGAAATAGAAATAGTCTTAATACCACAATATCAATTTGCTGACTCATATTGGTCGCCATTTCATCACTTACTTTACTCGAAATAATATATTTGTTATGTTTGTACACTGAAAATAGAAAACATAACAATTAATTAATATTGAAAGTTATATAATAGTTTTATATTTATTTGTTAAATTAATCTTCTTAATTTGCATGAAAGGTGTAACTTGTCATACATCAATACAATCCTTGAATAAGCACACGTATATTGTCTTCAATTAGATGTATAAATTTGTTCAAGTATAGATGGATTCACTTAAGCTGTACACTTGAGAAATTGTCAGGTTAGCAACTTGAGTAAGTACTTCGCGCCAACTACCTTATTAGTTATTTTGTACTTGCACCACAGTTTTGCTTGCACAGAATATGCCTCTGGCTAATTTCTGCTTAACATGCACCAAATACGTAGGACTGAACTTATCGAAGACGTAAGGGGTTAATATTACCAAATTCATCCATTTCAAGTTGCGGAGATAGGCAAACTTCGTAGCCTGAGGCACTTTTTGTAGAAATTTCTTAGCAATCCAAACCACTGAGTAAGTACTGCTGAAATATGATGCGAGCCTCTGATGTGGTGGCAATCGAGCTGTGGAATCCGATTAAAAAGTTGAGTCGTCAAAGTTGGATTTAGCTCTTCCACTCACTCTAATATTTATCTGTCTCGCTCTTGCACTCTCTCAATGGAGAAGCGTTGTGGACGCAGTTCAAATGGCTGCCGGTTTATGAATTATGTATTCTAGCCAAAGGGGGACTTTGCGTTCAAAGCTAAAAAGTATCCACTTTTTTCTCCACTTGGCTGGCAAACAACTAAAAAGGGTTGTGGTTGCTTTGAAGATTAGGTCGAGCAGCTGGCTGCTGGCATCCCTGCTCCGTCTTCCACCCAAGACACCCTCTGCATTTATAAGTGCGCTGAAAATGCATAATTCGCACATACTTAATATGAATTGAGAGTAAGTCTTTATTCATAGCTTATGAAAAAGGAACTCAACTAAGAATGCAGCCAGGAGATACTCTCCCTATTTATAATAATAAAATAACATTTAAGATGATGTCGTTTACCCAGAAAATATATATTTTTCCAACATTATCATATCTTCTTTGATGTGTGCGGAGTATATAAAACGAGTGCACAAGTTGTGTCGAAACATTTTCCGTGTAAGCTGCAATTGTCAGTAAAAATATGTTTTTCCATTAAGATTTTCATAGTACACACATAAGTGTTTAACATGCTTTTGGCCACAAAAATTGCAGCAGTTCCACAATGAGATGTAAAAAACAGAAGAGATTGACAGTTGCATCATTGCGAGAGGTCGTTGGTTAACCACAAAGATTTTATTTTAAACACGCTCGTAAAGGTGTCGAGAATGGAGTAATGCAATTTTAATAACAACAACCATTTCTTATGCCAACTATCACGCTGGTCAGTTGTCCAGTTGTTGGGCAAATATTCGAGTCTCTTATTTTTTTGTCAGCTTTCTCTCGTTGCTGCACTTTCCAACAAGAGTTTTGTATATTTAACGGGCGGAATTTAAATGAAAATTAATGCCAGTTTCTTCAGTTGGCAGCGGATATGTTGCAGGAATAATGATACTCAAATGAGATAAAGCTGAGTGAGCCAAATTGGAAAATACTTTTACCCCAGTACACAGATTAAATGATGGCCAAAAAATAAGCAAAAATAAAATTAAGTGAAATTTTAATCTGAAAATAACTTGTCCACTCATTTCCAACCAGCCTCATGAAATGGATTTGGAATAATCGATTTTTGCGATAAGGGCGCTGACTGACATAAAAGCGGTAAACTTCAAGCTCATTTTTGGTGTCGTTCATTTATTTGTACAACTTTGTCATACCCTATCCAAATAGAGTAGCGAATATTTTGTTTTTTTGTGAGTTTTTTAAACTGACCTGCAGTTGAGTGAAGCAATAATCTAGATGGATAAATGCTATCATTATTATGACCAATTTGAAGCGTTTTGAAATTGTGCCGTAAATTGATCTTAACAGCAATTTGGCAGTTGTGAAACTAAAGGAATGTGATAATATAATTAACAATTCTGGGTAAAACTGTGATTTTATTTCTTCCATAGATAATTCATGGCAGTTTGTCGGCAATTTTTATGTGGCAAAATGTCGATATAATGCGCATTTCTTACGTCTAGTGACAGGGGAAACGAAAATACATAAATCTAAAATTCCAAGTATTTGAGCACCAATAAATTTTCATTTTGATAAACCCTTAAGCCTTTTCATGGCCAAGCAAACTTTTGTGATTTATGAAGTTTTCAGCTACTTCGCAGCACTTTGGCAATAAAACACAACCCACATTCGACATGAGATACACAACTTCGTGTTTATGTATTTACATTTTAAAGACTTCTGCAGAGCACGAAACAAAAACAAAAAAAGGACACAACAATAATCTTCATGAGGGAAAAGAAATGTTTTTTTATGTTCGATTATATTTCATAAACCAAATGCCATAAAAATGACAATTTCAATAAACAAACTCAAGTGTAAAAGAGTATTGTATTTTTGTGTTGAAATATATATATATGTATTAATAAAAACGAACATAAAAATGTGTTGTGATAGAAATGTTTCAACTGTTAATACAGATTGCATAAATTTCATCGATTTAAATTACAATATTACAATATGGCAGATGGATATCAAATTTGAGTTGTTTGTAATTTGAGCACAGCTTGCGCTGTTGTAGCAAGGATATCCATAAGAAAAATGAGACATGGCTCCTTCTAATATTCTTGATTTTCGTATGCAAGCCGTGGGATGAAGGGATGAAGGATGAAGGATGAAGGATGAAGGACACATGACATGGGGATGACACCAACTGCGTCAGCTGGCGATCAAAGTCAAATTAAATTGAAACAACTTTTTTGGCGTTTTTGGCCATGGTAACAGCCCTTCGCCTGTCTTCACGGACCAATAAATATATGTACATCATCTACATACATGCATATATCTCACATACATTAGGCACATATCAAGCAGCAGCAGCAGCAGCAGCAGTTAACATGAAGAACATGTTCCTTTCACATTACGCACTTGCTTCCAAGTATCGTTCATTCATCTGAGACGTGACACCGCATGCCAAATGTTCATGTTGTTAGTTTATCTGAGAATTGTGCAAACAGTAAATTGAACTAATTCATTCAATCTCCCTCTCTCTCTCTCTTTCTCTATCTGTCTCTCTTTCTCTCTATGAATCTCTTGTTTCTCTATTTTAACTATGCTTCGCTCGTAAAGTAATTTTATATTGCACATTGAATTATTTACTTTTCAATGAATACCATTTCAGTAAATATTTCAGTTGGAATATTAAGCAAAGTTGTCATTTTTCTGGTAACATCTGAATTTTAATTACTTAATACAAAACTGTCAGATTGCAGTTTAAGCAACATGAAAGCATATCTTTTTACATGTGGATTAGATAAATACTAAGCAAAGTAGCCAATGAATATTTATAAAAATGTTATACACATGACATTTATTTTGGCCAATAGTTTTATGCTGACAAGTTTCGTTAGTCGTTTAGTTTTATTTTATACAATAACATTTATCTATCCACTGTATATATGTATAAGAGTATCCATTCGAATTGAATGGCATCACATAATGTTATTATTTAAATTAAAGCATGTCGCATTCTCTTATATCTTATTTCTTGTTTTAATTTGTCCATTTTAACATTACGTAGGCCATTTCAAACAGAAACAACATATGGGGCATGCTCCAATGCATTGTTTGGCCTCTGTGTAAAATTGCTGTCAGGGAATTATATAACATTTTTTTTTTACTCGTTTGTTTGTATGTGTGTGGCCATAATATCCGTACGTGTTTAGCAACGCTTAACCGATATGGTAGAGTAATTTTATTTTTTTGTAATTTCTATTTGAACGCCTGGCGCCAAATGATGCGGCTAAAATGGGACGTCGACTGTTTTGTTGGACTGTTTGGTTTGTTGTTGGCAACTTGCCAACATTTAATGACCAAAACTAATCACACAACGCTATGCATTACGTACAATAACTGAACATTTTCAAATTGAAACTTATCTTCAATTTACGTTGGCGGATTCTCTGCATTTTGCGTACTGCCCGCATAATAAATGTATTTGCTAATCAGCGGTGAAATATTGATATATGAATTTATTATGGAGATAATCATTTACTGATTAAATAGTCACGATTTGGATTTTAACAATATCTTTTCGATTATTCGAGAAATTGTAAAATGAGCCATATTTGTTTTACATATTTGGGGATATTTATTAAATTAAGTGCTAGTAAATAAATGATGGGCTGTTATACCAGTACTTTATTTTTGGAGGAGGGAATTGAATTGAGTGGAGGAATCAGTAGAATCTATTCTCTGTGTTGTCCCAATAATAATGTTAGTAATATTTATTATGCTGGCAAAGGATCTCATTACTAACCCAGATCAGCTCAAGATAATATTTACAAATGTAATTTATATTCATATTAAATGTCTCTCAGCTATTTTCAAACGGTAGTCGCTTAAAAATATATTTGGTGCAAGTTTTGCAGCCGCATAATGTGACATTTTCCTCAACTCGTTTGTTGTTGAGCAGAATGTTGCGTTATTTATGCATGCGCCTGTTGCAGCTACAGTTGTTGCAACTTTCGGTTAGCGATTTGAACGTTGTTTCTGTTTTTTTTTTGGTATTTGCTAGAATATAGTTTTGGTACTTGGTAACTTTAGTGTGGCTTTTAAGTTGTGTATAGCCATATTTGTAGTTAGTTGCAAGACCAACCAAGACCAACTGTAGCAGCAGCTGGATGGTAAATAAATCACGTATTTAAACAAGTTGCCAAGTGGGCCCCCAAAACTTCAGAGTGTAAACATTGCACGTACTACACAAGTTTAGTTTATGACAAATGTTCACAGCATTTTCAAATACTGAACAACAACAGCAGCAACAACAACGCATAATAATGAACAAAATAAAAAAAGAGGTTTCGGGCTGTAGACTGTGGCTTAAGAATAGAGCAGCAGGCCCTCCTTATCATCCTCGATTTTGCGCTCCCAGAGCACCTTGAACGAGATATCGCCACTGAGGGAGCCATTCTTCTCAGTGGGCGTTAGATAACCGTTGCTGAACTGCGCCAAGATCGGCAGAATACCGGCGATGGCCGCTCTAGTTTCGCTGTGCTGACTGGAGTGCAATACCAACACGTAACCGTTGGGGAATATCGCAAATCTGATTGCAGTGCCATCGACCTTGTAGGTTATAAATGGTCGCGTCTCTCGATTCCCGATCACATTATCGCTATGCATTTCGCTCAACATTTCCAAATCGATCTTGAAGGGCAGACAGAAGGAGGCGTGCACAATATTCTTACTGTAGCTCGTGATGTGTGGCTTGTAGTTCAGGTTCTTGACCATTTGGACGACCTTCAGCAGAGCCATGCGTGCCCCGGTGGCTGTCAGGGCCGAAGATATTATTTTACCACCCGCATATAGTTTCAGCTCTGCACTGGGATTACGTAGACGCACGAACAAAGCCGGATGATTGGCGGGCTCATAGAGGGCGTCATCCATGAGAATTGAGAGCTCGTAGAGTCGAAAGCGGCAGTTGATATCGACGAGACTAGTGAAGGGTCTATAAAGTAGCTGTAGATGTTGCTCAATCTTGGCCAAGTTTTCGATATTATCATATATATTATCGTAATCGATTTCAAAGTCGGGTATTATTGGAGTTTCTTCAATATTAGACTGCCCACAGCAGAGGTTATTTTCTTGGTCAATTTCATTCTTTTCCAGCTCGAGTTTATCATTTAACGCAAGTATGTGTGATGTTCCAAATAGGCTCTTCAATTTAGTTACCTCCACATCGCCATTGTAGGTATCACTCTTAATTACATCTTCCGTCAAGTCGTTTTTAACAAAATCTCCAATCACATCCGCATCTTTAGCATTATCCACATTAAAGTCCCAGACCAAGTCATAATACTCTGATTCCACTTGTTTGGCATTACCAAATTTATAGATTTTTTCATAATCTTCATCCCAAGGACTCGCATCACTTGCAAAATATTTTATCTTTTTATCCGGAATTGTTTCTATTATAAGATTCAGTTCCTCGAGCAACTCTAGCATAATGAACTCCCCAATCGTCGTATGCCCATCTTTATCTTCAGTATTATTCGAAACTTTAATAAAGGCATCTTTTTCGATCATTTTATTTTCTTTTATGCCTTCAATATTTTTTTCACTCTTTTTTTCATTATAGTTAGTACATTTGCTGCAGTGTTATTAATAGAATTTATTTCAAAGCTTTCAACTCAAGTGCTTACCATTCTTTATTAATATCCATCCTCCATGAAATCAACTATGATACTTTATCTGCCTATAAGAGTAGTGGGTTCAATTTAATATAAATTTCAATAAATTGCACAAAATTTGAAATATATAAACAGTTTGGCATCTGAGAGTAAAAGCAACGTTTTTCTAAGTCTGACAACATTTAATATTTCCCAAGCTCGTTGACATGAGCCCTTTTATGCTCAGTCCTGTCCAGATCAGTTGCCTTGACAATTTCGAAATTATGAATATGTATTAAGCATGAAATTTACAAAGAAAACATCTTTTGAATTCTTAAATTATATTTCAACCTTAAAATATGAATATCAAATAAAACCATAAATTATTTGTTTGCCATAATTTTTAATCCGGACATCTGAATTGATTGATATCCAAATAACCTTTAACCTCAGATGGTGTTTTAACATCTGTTTTGTATATGCACATGACAAACTATAGCAAATTACGATTGAGGCAAAAAAAATTGTATGGTTTCTCTTCATTTAACTTATGTCCTTTTATGTCCTTGTCATGTTCAAATTTACACACTGTTGACCATATTTTATGTCCATTCTGGTTATGAAGTTTACAGTGCTGTCAAAAAGAGTTCAGCGACATTTTAGTAAATATTGAAATTTAATCAAGCAAAGTGCAAAACACACACATACACTCACACACACACACAACGAACAGAGGCCGGCAATGAACAACAACATTGAACACATTCACCCCTCAGACACCTGTCATCGGCGGTGGCACTTGCTTCCTGCTGGCTAGCATCCAGTGCTTTACAAGGGACACACAATGCCACATGTGAGTGCCAGTGTGTGTGCCTGTGTGTGTGTGCAAGTGTATGTGTGTGAATATGTGTATGTTTGGCAAAGTCAACAATCAATTGAATCGATTTCATTTTACAAATTGCGTTGAATTTTGTGGTGCTGCCAGCTGCAATTGACGGCGAAGCCAGTGGCAACAATAACGAGCTAACCTCAGTCCTTGCACATCACAGCTGCAATGGGTGACAAAGGGACAAAGGGGGGAGCCGAGGTGATGGGGAGATAAATGTCTCCATTATAGCAGACTGATTTTGATGGTCAACTGCAACTATACGCAACAGCTTCTAATTGGAACTTCACTTTGAGCAGCAACGAACCGCAGACAGAGAGGCAAACTGGCTGCCGATGGATATCGATTGGATTTCTTGTAAGCAATAGTAAGATGGATCATACCAAAAACTGTGGCGCAAAGAAAAGCAAAATTAAGGAAGGAGGAAGCAGGACAAAAAAAAACACAATACATTTATCAAACATATCCTTGTTTTTTACGTAAGGCATTTAAGTTTACCATCAAATATAATTTATTGTTGTCACTATTATAATTTTAACGAAACTGATTCGATTACAGTCATTTTGTTGATAATTAATTATTAGAGCTAATTAATATAAACTAAGAAAAAAATATTTCGATTTCATATTAAAAATATCCATTTTTCAAAATTATCAATTTGATAATGGTTTCTCAGCAATATTAATACTGCATTTAAGTTCGGAAACGGGATGATGTCAAATTTATATAAAAGTTGTACAACTAAATCCCATTTGTCAGAGCTGAAAATGCAATTTAGAATGAGGGTCCATAATGGCGCTGCTTAAATCGATTATAAACCATTATAAGCGACACCCAACACAGCCGGCAATTAATAGATTTTTTCGTGGATGGACTGCAGCGGTAATTTTGTGTAGGCGGTAATTAAAAACTGTGGCGCCAGCTGTGACCCACCATGGCCGTGGCCCTTGGGTAAATCCCATGGTCTACTAGCTGCGCTTGTGTTGTGTGGGCGGTTGTGGTGGTGGTGGTGGAGGTTAGTTGCCCACTCATTTTAATTCAAATTGAAGTGGCGTTTTAGTGTTGTGCGAGTAATTAGAGCCCAAAGTCGAATCGAAGCTCGCTGGCAACTCAAATGACATTTGGCCAGCCCCCCTGGTTTCAGTTTCCTAATTCCAGTCCGGATTGACCCGATGGGTGACTCTCTCTTTCTCTCTCTGACTGGTGCCTTGTGGCCTGTTGGGTGTGATGAACAATTGGAGATAAGTGCAGGCAGGCATGAAATATGGCAAATAAAGCGGCGCCTTTTGCCTCGACAAGCACTCGCATATAAAATGTCGCCATCACGCAATGTTTTCATTTACCTAATCGCCATTAGACAGAGCAAGGGGTAGTTTGCGGTGTGGAGGGGAGGGAGGGGAAACAAGCATTTCGTGGAATTACTCTGATGTGTTAGTGGGTTGGCTCTGTGGCTGATTTCCATTGGGGGCTTCAGAGTCATGTAATCGTTTTGTGCAGCGACTTTTGCATTTATAATTTGTTGCAATATTTGATGTGCACTCACCGAGCATTTAAGTTGAAAGCGTTACAACAGCTATGCCCAATTCCAAAGAAAGCTTAATAATTGGTTCAGTGTGATTGCGATTGTATTCAATCAATGTAATTTACAACTTCTCGAGACTTTATCGACCACTTCTAGACTCAAAGACGATTCATTTCGTCTCAAGACTTATATTTTTCTTGGCTATATAATAAAAATCGTAATCGTATTAAAATCAATTTTTGCTGTTTACTTACTAATTAAATATTGCTTTAATATGCTTTAATGAATTTAGTTTTTCAGTATTCACCCAATTAATTTAGCTTTCTTGTGCTTCTAAGGCTCAGAAGCCTTTTAAATTTAGAGATTGTTGTTTTGAAAATAAGAATTTATTTTATTTTTTGCAGTTCACGTTGAGGGCATTATTAAAGTTTAGTCGTTTTGGAAATTTATCGTTTGACTTGTGGTTGGGAGAAGGTAAAGACTCAATCCACTTGACACATTAATAAATGTTGTAAAATGCCATTGACAGTTTTTGGCTACAATATAGAGTGTTAAGTGCATTAGAAAGTTTCTCTCGATATATTTTATAGTCTGTGTTTTGTTCTTGTCTTCTCCTCTATCAAATTGTGCAGTTCCACGCATGGTCAGCACGAAGATGCAGCTGGAGCCGGTGCTGCTGTTGCTGCAGGGTGAAAACCATTCACCCACAACTTAAATTGAGTGCTCGTCTCTTGCCCTCTTGTCTTGTCTGTGGCAACTTTGCAACTTGCTGTCTTCGAATCGGACATAGTCCATAGTCCATAGCCCATCGCCCGCATCCACATTCGCATAAGTCCGCATCCTGTGGACTCGGAATGGCAATTGCTGTCGTCATTGGCGCTGTTGCTGTTGCTTTTGCTGAAGGTGTTCATGCGTGCCAAGGAATCAATAGAAAAAGTTTGAAATTACAAAATTGGAAAGAAAACAAATAGTGGGGCGTACGAAAAAATAAACAAACAAACAAACAAAAACAAAACTACGAACTGAAACATCGGACCACCCAGCAAAATTGTTGGCTTTGGCCGGTCCCCAATGGCAAACAAATCCTCTGACTCTCTGACAAATGCTGAAAAGTTCAACTGCAACTTTTTTTATATTCCAGCTCACATTCGACCACACACACACACACAGGACACGCAATCCAGAAGGAGTTCGAGTACATAGAATATTCCATGTACACATATTTATATGCTCTGCCAATGGAAGAGCTGTCAGCTAACTAAAAATATTGCAACATGCAATGGCAAAAAAATGAATTGACTAAAATAAAGAGTTAGTGTTTTTTACTTATTTATTAGAATCCCCAAATGAACAATTTAACAATCCTGACAGATGCTCGCCAATTAAGAGAGTCACATTACTGCTGCTGACTGCTGTCAACTTGCAACATCATTTCCGATGGCTTAGTCAAAAATCAAGTTGTATATTATAGTAATGCATATTAAGCGATTTAATTTATTGATAGATGCTCTAGAATACGACATTCTATTCACGCCCCGAGGGTCTGGACATTGTTGATGTCACATCTGTCTCCTGTCGATGCGATTCTGTGGAATCTGCGTAATATCATAAATTATGCCTCGTTTGGTATTTAAAGCTGGCATTGTTTCAAGTCAGTTTGATTGGGATACACACACCAGCACACCCATGCCAAATACGCATTCCTCCTGCCACCAGGCTGCAGCAGCGTAAATGCAACTTGATTTATGCTCAGCAAAATGCAACAAAATAAAATTTGTTACAATGGGGAAACATCGATGAGATCAAAGTGAGTGATTTATAGGCTGTTTATCGGCTTTGGCCGGTTACAACATGATGTAATTTTCAACTTCACATTTACATGGCAGTTTCAAGTGCAGTTCGACATTTTACGCGAATTAAATTTGCCTCTCTTTAAAAAGGATAATGCTTGTTAACCAAAGCAGAAAATCTGCACGAACGGAAGGACAAAATTCAATCAGCTTGCAGAGTTAGTATTACTAAAAATTCTAGAGCTATATTTTTAAATAATTACAATTATTTAAATACATATATAAATAAATTGAAGTAAATTTATTGTGTTTGTATTTTGTCGAATATCCTACTACCTTATACCCATTCAGATCTAGCTTGTAATAAGGTATATGTCAGCAACTATAATTCTTCGACTTATTCATTTTTTATTATTATTTTTTTATTCACAGTATACAGTTGAATATATATTCTGACTATTGTTTGGACGATTCACTAAAGCAGGGAATCTAACACTAAATGAACTCATCTTTTATTCATGATGCAACGCATCTTTAAATGTTTGGAAGTCGAAATCGATTTTAAATGTAGCTAAACGATAAACTACTTTTTAAAATATGATTGCAAACTTGAATCAGGAAGAATTATTTCGAGGTATCCTCTTCAGTTCTATGTGCCTGCTTTCAATTTTCAGTTTACGGCGCACACCTTTCAAAATGTGTAAATTTAGAACTTGGTGCCGCGTTGCTTTAAGTTGCGACACAATGTAAGACATCTGAGGGAATGTTGGCGTTGCCGTTAAAATGTACCGTTAATTTCCCAGAGGTATCCGCATTGCATATCTAAAACATGCGCCAACTGCCAACAGGGACCGCAGGATGGTACACTGTAAAGAAAAACTGCGTGGGTATCAGGGTGAAAGATGTTTCACTTAATGCCTCACTGCTTAACTCGGAGACGTGTCAAACGAATGGAAGGGTAAACAACATTAGTTGACTTCAGTTTATCGAAGTAGTAAATTTGGTTTAGGTTTGATTCCCATATAATCTACGTGCATCTAGAGTATAATTCTATTTGTTAGCTGCACACATATAATACTTATTTATATTTTTTTTTTTAGATCGGATTACTAATTGTAACTGGCAGACAATTGCAGTCGACATCAATGCATGTCAAGAATTTGTTTGAGTTTCCAGAAGGGAAGAAAGGAGGGAAGGAAGGATGCCTTTTTACAGTCTCATAAACAGATGCAGGATGGCAAGGACGCTCACTCAACTTGAGGGCTGTTCAGAGCTGATTAATGCAATGCGCTTGGAGCACATAATATATAAATTGCGTATACGTTGTGTAGGACGGCTTTGAAGAGCTTGTTAACGCAATAGATTTGCAGTTCCTATAGCTTAATGGCCATAGATAGCTACTACAGCCGGTTCTCGAAATTGTTGCCAGATAAGAATGCATAATTAAAGAGGCCGACAGCGCGAAGGAGCAGCGAGAACATTATGGACAGACCGGTAGAGAAAGAATTTTATGGCTGCTAGTTGAAGGAGAGAAAGGAGCTGGATGAGACGGACAAATATGAGGAGTAGGGAAACGAGTCGCATAAATTCGTATTCACCGCATCATAATGTCCGCAAATCCTGGCTCGGGTCCTTTGCAATATTAATAAGCACTCGAAAATGAAAAGGAGTCGTGTCAAGGCGAGTATTCTGGCCAGGTCTTTAAGGAATTTTAATGGGCTTTGGTCAGGTCAAAGTGGCAACGCAGGCAGGCGGACATTTGCCGCAGTTTACCTTTTGCATATTTGATGCTTGAATTTTAATGAAAATTAAATCGAAATGTGCGACACCTGAGTTACACACTGAGCGCACTTGACATTTATACTTAATCCTTCTTGGCTAACAGCTGCTGCTCGGCGGCACCCACTCTCAACTCGGGTGGAGGTGGTGGTATGGGAGCGTGGTTGTGTGTAAGTCAAGCGCACTACAAATGGCAAATGGCCACGAGCAGCAAATAATAAAACATGGCCCACTGATTGATGACTTTGACTTTTGGCCATAATTTATCATAGATATCAGGCAACTCGCACTTATTTTTGCTGCTGTTTGGCTTTTGTCAATGGCAGCGAGCGAAAAAACAGCAGCCCCAGCGGCAACAGATGACGCTCATTCCGTTGAAAAATGCGCACAAAAGTGTCATAAAAGCCGAGCCGACTCGAACCGTGCACAACAACAACAACCAACAACCAACAACAATAGGCTGACAACGAGCCTCAGCCGGGAGGAGCAGCGTCGGGGCCGAAAACTAATTGCAACAAATAATAAAAACTAATAGGCTGTCGAAAACGGAGGCCGGCGGGCGAGCGGAAAACAGGCAGTGCTATCAGTCCTGGAATATACTCCTCCGCACCCAAGCAACTCCCCTCCCCAACCACCCACCCACCCTCCTTCCCGCGCTCACATGACATTTGCCTGTGAAAAATGACAACGAAAATGGCCAAGGCGAAAAAAAACTGCAAGCAATGGCAAAGGCAAAGGCAAAGGCAAAGATCATCATCATGAATCATCATCAGAGCAGTCATATGACACAAACACACACACATACATAAGCATACCCAAGCAGACAAAAAACAGTTAGACAGTTCGCAGTGTCTTCCACTTCAACTTATCCATGTGCAAGTTAATGTCCTGTCAAGAAGTCGCTGCCTCCAAAGTTGTGTCCTTAAACGTCACAAATTGCTTGCTGCGAATACCGGAAAGGGAAATGAGGAAGGAGAAATGGGGTGTATGGGGTGTATGAGTGTGTGTGCTTGTGCGTGTAGTGGTTAGCAGCACTTACAAGCGCTTTATCTAAGCGCTTAGTTCAGAAAGAAACCAAAAGTTTTTCTGTGTTGCACACAAGCATTTTTCGTTAGGTGAGAGAAACGCATTAATTAAACAAAAGTACCTCAAGTAACTCAACTTTAAACTTGCTTACATTGTAAGCAGTCAACTCGGCTTACTTGTGCATGTTTCAATTACCTTAACAGCACACATGATTAGTTTCTGCAGATCTGTGAAAGTTTCAAATTGGAAGTGGAATACTGATACAATATCTACAAGCTATGATCATTTATATAAGCTTGATCTTAAATAACAATTTTCATGCTAGTGATTAAAGCAAAAAAGTTTTCTTTAGTTTCCATACTCAAATGCATAGCATTTCCATCTATATGTTTATTTATTTAGTTGTGGTTTGATTTTAAAATTCACATATAAAATAATTTATTCGGTTTTGAGTTTTTTATAAGTGAATTTGCATACCTCTCTCAATTGAATAGCAGCTCAACTATTTTCAACTTGCAGTAGAAATGATGATAAGCTTAATCCCTAAACACAGCTCCGTTTCAAGCATTTCTCTTGGGAACTTTTCAATCAGTTGCATTCTATTGATATATGTTGGCTTCTAACTTGGTCATTTGTATTTGCATTTCTATTCAACTTTTGCGACGCTCGGATTCTATTTTTTTGTTCCATTCTTTTTTTTTTGTCAATTTTTGCCAGTCTTTTATTTCTGAGTTCTATACACACATCTCGCCGAGTGACACTTTGGCATGTGCGGCCAATTAGTGATGGCAACGACGGCTGCAAACAAATAAAAATCGCTGACGGCCAATTCACGGCAACCACTTCATGGTTGATGCCAGCAACAACAGCAGTCACACACAGACGTTGCTGCCACTGCATTTTGTTGCAAGCAGTGCACATTTTTATGAGTTTTGCCCGCCTGTCCGACTGCATGACTGACTGACTGTGTCTGTGCTCGAATGTGGAAATAGAGACATGTTGGTTTTTCTATTTTCGATTTGCAATAGTTACCATGTGTCACAACATACATACATAAACACGAATATATATGTATGTGTGTGCGTATCTGCGTGTGTTTTTGTCTGCGCTTGCCTATGTACAACTTTAGCCATTGTTGCGCAAACATATACACACACTGGTAGTTAGGCAGGCGGTCAGGCAGTCAGGCAGGCAGGACACATATGCTAATACATGAGCGCAACCAACCAAACAGTGTTCTCAGTTCTTTCACCGCCTCCACCTATCCATTCCGTTTTTTTACCTCCAAACCACTAAAGCTTCAAATGGATTAGAGTAAAGCAGCATTCGGTTAAATATATTCAATATTTATTTAATATAGACCACAACAAATTAAATAATTTTAATCGCTTAAAACTGAGAGCATAATCTAACAGTTTTATTTTATAGTTTTAATACTTCGCATATTTGTACATTTTATTCAAATTTAATGGGAAAACAAGCTCAAAATATGTTCTTGTCTTTGGGAGCTTTTTGTTATTATAAATTTCAGCAACATTTTGAATTCACACTTAAAGTGCCAATTTATTTACTTCAAATAACTAAATTTAGTAAAATTTGCAATACTTTCAGGGACCGATAGACAAAGAATATCCGCGTGGAAGGACGCAGGATTGATCGACTCCAGTTGTTGGGTTCCATTCTGGTCCACAACGAACACATCAAAGTTGCGTAAATTGATGACCAATCGCTTTTGGATCTCGACCACGCACATTTTCAATATCTCGTAGGCCTCGGCCTGACTGAGATCATCCCTCCAGTAGCGCTGGAAGATGCTGCCACAGAACAGGCTGCCCAAGCCGTGGCCGGCATGATTGATGGACATTGAGGCGCCATATGAGTCAATGTAATGCAGATCAGCTCCCTCGGTGGCATCGTAGCCAGCCATGAGCATCGATACCTGATATCTGGTATTTGTTCTGATATAGTCCGCTAGATTCTTGCGCGTATAGTGCGCTGCTCCACGTGGACTCAGATGATAGCCATTCGAGATTCTATAAAGCTGCAAATGTTTGGCAACATAATCGGTGAACTGCAATGTGTCACCGCCATCGCCCACAGCGGCCAGCATTGAAAATTCCGATAGGCGATGAATTTTGGATTGATCTGTAAATATACTATATGATATACTAGACTATCACACTATATGCGCATTCACTTCACCATCTTTCATGAAAATCACAGATTTTGCCTGCATTGTGTCACAAGCAAGCATCACAAAATTTGCACCTTTAATCCCCAAAATCGTTTCCATCGCCATCGTTATGCCAAATTTTGAAGTGTTTCCCCAATAAAGTTAAGTGTAAACAACGAATTTTATTTATCAACGTGAGTGAAATCATCTCGATAACTCGATGTAAATAAGTACAAATTGCTCTTAGGAGAGTTTAACAATATATTGCTTTTGCCACTTAGTTAATAATTTTTTTCTTTAGAAACAAGTAAGGTGGTTTTCTATAATATCTTTCTTAGAAACAAATGAATTTCTATAAGGTAATTCTATCATTTTTTTTTCATAGAAACTGTATTGCAAAAAAATTTTTGGGGTATGAAATAAATTTTACTTGAACTGTATTCTGATAATTCAAGATCGTATTATGTTATTCATATCGAACATAAAAGTCAAATTGGAAATTATAAAATTAATTGTTTTCCTTAATCGATAGAAAAAGAGATAATATTATTATATATTGCTGGTGCTTTTATGTGCCTTATAAGCTGCTATTGCAAACGTTTGTATTTCATTACGGCTTTGACTTCTCGGTCAATACTACTTGAGATCTAAAGAAAAATCGCTTTAAGCTGTCCTGTGACCTGTATGCAATATTTGTGTTCTGTGAGCTGCTTTCTAAGATCTTAATCTTCGCCTCGAGTGTCAGCTATCAAAGTAAAAAACGAATAGGCAGCCTTGCAGTTGGCCAGAAAAGTGGTCAGCGCAATGGGTATAAAATTACCGGCCAGCTGTTTTGGCAGTCTCTGTGTGCGTTCCGCAAAGATGATCGCATTCCTGCGATAGGCCAAGCTCTGATCGACCCAATTGCTGCAGTAGACGGCACTCTGCAAATGTTTAAATCGATATTCGACCACGGTGCCATAATAGCAGACTGGAAAGATTTGCATTCCGAGTGAACCGATGAAGGATACATAAAAAAAAAAACCGTAGATATCGTTCACATAAAATAAGAGAGCGCACAGAGCGGCACCCACATCGATGGAAATCATAACAAACTGCACCAGCATTGGCCACGATATGATGTCCATGGTGAGCTGATGTATCCTGAGAGCAAGAAAAGATTAATACGAGTAGTTTGATTCATTTGTTTGTAATAATCAAAAACTACTTTCAATTTGTAGTTCAGGGCATATTTTGTTGGGATGGTAGCAGGTGCTATCTATGACTTACCTGTAGATCTTCTCTTGATCCTGTATACAGTTAATGAGTTTTTGCTCATTGGCACGCTGATCGCACCGATCGTAGCCAATGTGAGAGATGCGTATGAAGAGCAGCTCTAATTGGCCGGCAATCAGAACGAGCACCATTGGCGGGAACGCATCGTCCACAAAGTTCTGCATAATTTGTACGCAGACGCACAGAATCTGATGCAGGCAGGCAATGATGTAGATCGCTAGTGATTCACTCCAGTTCAAGGGAAACCAGGCGGGAAAGGGTAAAGTGCGCTGACTGCGAAACAGAAACGTGAAATTCGCGTTGAGACAAATGAGAGCATAAATCCATTTGTAGAATGTCGGCACTATGCGCAATATTCTATTCATCCCGGAATGACATCTGCGCTGATCATCCGAATTCACACGTGCATCCAACTCGGTAAGGAACTCCTCAATTTGCAGGACCTTGTGCAGCTGCTTTACATAGATTAAAAACTTTGCTGTCGTGGCCAACGATGTGATGGATACGTTGAAGTTCATCAGATTGTCCAGCGGCAGCTCGAAACTAAACATGACCATGGCAAGCATCGTCGGAAATGCAGCGGTAGTCAAAACATTTAAAAGCACAGCTCTCCAAAAGCGATAACTTCTCAGATTAAAAGCACTCAGCTCCACGGCGCCCAGCAAATGCCACCCCCACCAGTTAATGCCGAAATAGTCGTTCCGATGAGTTAACATAGCTGTAACCTGTGCTTCCGTTGCCTTTGCCAACTGAATATGAATGTGATGGGAATACACAGTTAGAGGCTTTTATATACGGACATATGGCCAGTCGACATTAAATTGCAATTCGCACAATTATCGACATCAAAGGGACACTTAATTGCAGCCATCCAGCCACGTTCGAAATGTCTTTTTATTTAATTGTGAAATTTTAGCCATATGGTGTCGAAAGGCAAGCGCAATCCTTCTGCAAAATTTGCCAATATTCACAATTGAATTGAGTATTTAATGACTTAATCGGTACAAATTATTATTTTTTAACTGCGCTATGATTTCTATCAAATATTTACTTTGCTATAGTTTTTTATGTAGGTCTTAGTTCACGGACACCATCTTTATCAACAACAAAGATGTGAAAGCAGTGTTGATTGATTATCAAAAACTTTTGAATCTCTTCGACACACATGCGAATTATTTCGAGAGCTCCATCTAAGGGCAAATCTGGCTTCCACATCTTCTGCAAGATGCTGCCACTAACAGAATGGCCCATTCCATGGACGGCATAGTTGACTGTCTGTGAAGAGCCCTGGGCATCAATGGAACTCAGCAGTGATCCTGTGTCATTATCGTAGCCACCCATCAACAGTGCAACCTGATGTTTGACTCTGTTGCGTAGATTGGCAACAACTTTGTTGCACGTAAAGTGAACAATCGCTGGTGTATTTAGAGGATAACCATTTTGGATATCGTAACATTTGAGATGGCTTGCTATATAGTTTGATAATTGCACAGTGTCGCTCTTGTTGCCAACCACGCCCATCATGCAATACTTTGAAAGGAGTCGTATATTGGAGGCATCTGCAAATGGTGCTTTAGAGTATTACTTGCAACTTGCACTCTGCAGATACGGCTTCTACTTACTATCCTGTAAAACGAGCGCCACTCCATCGACAGCGAGTATGACACAGTCACGCCCCTTTATGCCAATAACTGTTGCCACTTCCATTGGTTGTTTAAGGGAGTCAAATTAATGTATTATGGCAATGTGAATGACGTGACAGGTTAAACAAAAGCTTCTAATTGAGAATTGCTTGATTCTATATGATGGTGGATTCGAATCTACACAAAACACTATTTGGAGAAATGTAAATCATTCAAGTAAAGTGTGGTATAGATAAATTGTTTCATCCTGCTATATATAAAGTCAGTCAGTTGTGTATATTTGTACATCATACTTGCCGTTGCCAGACGCCAGCCGCCAGCCGCAGAATTGCATTCGTTGCCTGTGGACTTGACTACGAGTGGCTCATTCTGATAATGCGCTGAATAAGGTGGTTGGGGGAGGTCGTACTTAAAAAGCACTTTCGTTTCGCAATAATTTTCAGCTTTTCCGCACTTGAACACGCTTTCAGGCTCTCAGGCTTTGTGGTTTTTTTTTCCATGATTTGGGCCCTGCATTTTACTGTCTCTATTGTTTGAAATTTTAATATGATGGAAATGCGCTCAATTTTGTATAATTATCACATCTATTTTTGGGAAAAAAAAAAATATATTTCCGCAATTAAAATCATATTTTCTAGCGCTCTTCAAATAATAATGACGTCCCATTCACATTCCTCTGTTGTCTTTGCAATCACTATAAATTAATGAATGCTCCAATTAAAATCATGAATATTACCTCAGACAATGCTGCATGCAAATTCATTCTATATATATAAATAACAGAATAAACAAACGTATTTTTTCATAAAACATAACACATAATAAACACTATAATCCAAATATTATTATTCAATTTGATGTTTATTTGGAAGCATGTATGGTCACAATTCCATCGAGTGTCATCTTAGCGCTTAGCTCTCTTGCAACTTTCGCGGCGAGAGAAACTATCGATTAACTTCTAAAAATTTACCATGTTCCGAACGATGCGCACTCAGTTTGATATTATCCACTGAAAATTCGCTCATGTCACATTGCCAATAGAAATGCGTTTTATTCTCTGAAAAACGTTGATGGTGACAACACTGATATAAGAATTAAGGATTTCACAACACTGATTTATTTGGACGCAGCGATAGTAAAAGCAAAAGCAACTGGTCAGCTGAAGATAAGGAAATAAATTAAAATAATCGATAGTTCCATTTTCTAAGGCGCATAATTATCGATGTTTTGCATATTCGGGTAACCAATATTGTCGTTGATCAGTGACATGCCGCAATTTTGTGGCATGTTCATCTGTTTTAAAGTGCTGCAACATAGATCACATTCTTAGACTACTATTAGTCGATCACTTTGTTAATCGATGACGTGCAAAAGCGTCAGTTGTTGAAGTTGCTCGATATTTCCATATCGTGCAATAGTAATCGATTATAGCGATTGTTTGCATTGCAAGAGACGCCAGCTAATTGGGCAAAATAACAGAAGTTAAGATAACTTACAGCAAAAAAAAAAAACAAAAGATATTAACGATGTTTGGTCAGTTGAAACTTGTGGATGGCTCTGTCCAATATAAAATACTCCACACAATTGGCATGGGCTCATTTGGAGATGTGTATAAGGCCGTGAACACCACCGATGGACAGCTCGTTGCAATCAAAGTTATGAAGAGAAATGAAAGTAATTTGGATTTGCGGGTGGAGTATAAGGCATACAAACTTTTGAAAGGGGGAAATGGTATACCTTGTGTGCACAATTACTTCAGCACCGCCAAGGAGCATGTACTGGTGATGCAGCTGCTCGGACCGTCGCTGGAGGACCTGTTTCACATGTGCTCACGTCGCTTCTCGGTCAAGACGGTCCTCATGCTGGCTGGGCAGATGATCGAACGAGTTGAGTTTATACACAGGAAGGCCATAGTGCATGGCGACATAAAGCCCGAAAACTTTGTGATGGGTAGAGAGAATGCTAACAATCGTTTGTACATCATTGACTTTGGCCTGGCCAAAAAATTCATTGACGAACGGAACGTCCACATACCATTCAAGAAGGTCGGAAAGATGAGGGGCTCCCCTCGCTATGCATCGACCCATGTTCTGCAGGGATGGGAGATCAGCCGTCGCGATGATATGATTTCGTTGGGCTATGTCCTGATTTACTTCCTGCGTGGCGATCTGCCCTGGCAGGGACTGACTGGACCCAGTCGACAGAGACACGAGATGGTGGCCGAGAAGAAGCTGTCCATTACAGCCGAGGAGCTGTGCAAGGGCTATCCGGATGAGTTTGCCGCTTATTTGAACCACTGTCAACACACCGAGTTCAATAAGCCGCCCAACTATTTGGGCCTTCGTCGTAGTTTCTGTGATCTATCCACTCGCCTCCAGTACGTCCATAACGATGACTACGATTGGGTACTACTTGCTCAGGCCAAAGCACACGCCAAGGAAAACAAAGATGACGAAACAAATAAGAGTGCACCCAGCACTACGCCCAAATATCAAACGTAAGCAATTTTTACTTTGAGTATTTATATATTTTTTCAGACTTTTGTTTAATTCCCAGGCTTTATCTTTATTTTGTGGTGGCAATCCATTTTAGCAACATGTCAACTGTCCGAGCTGCCAATTCGAAATACACAATTGCAACTTTTCTAAAATGAGTCCAATTAACACAAGTCAGATTCATGCAACGTTTGCATTTTGTGTGTGTGTGAGTGTGCGTGTGGGTGTTTGTGAATGTAGATGTGAATGTTCTGGGTAAAGCCAGGACTCGAAGCAGCTGTCAGAAATGTCTGTCGGGGCCAACATGGTTGCAGCATTCGTAGCAAATGAAAACGTTGTAAATGGCAGCATCCAATTTACGTTTGCAATTAAACTGACACCAAACAGACACTTTTGATTTAGCTTGCAGTTTTCCGATTTTCCGTGCCATCTCCATTGGGACTTGACTGCTGCACAGAATATGACATAATATCAGATCTGCTTAATCCCACTCCTTCTCTTTCACTCTCTCTTTCTTTTTATCCGATTGTTTAAATGTGTGTTTGCCTAGGAGAATATTAATACAGGTTTTTTTGGTATAATTGATGAAGTTGGTTGACTTCCTCGACGGCTGGCTGGATTGTCTCCCATACGATAACCATTCGGCGGCATCTGAAAATGTTTGTGTAATCTGCCATTTTACAAAATTCCAAGTTTTTTGTTGAGCAATTTTAATTGCAATTTAATTTCAGTAGGACTAAAGGTTCAGAAGGCATGGCCAACTTAGAAACCGTGTCAAGAGTCAAAAACATTCTGTCTTTACCTTATTCCAACTTTGTTCCTTTTGCTTACTTGCCACAACAAGTGTGTGAAAAGCAGGAAAAACAATAAGAGCTGTTGTACCTTTTTACTCTGCAGCCACAAAATTCGGTGTCGACTCTTATTGTAAATATTTCTTTTCCAGTTCTTATTGCAAAACCTTCGGTTATTTTTATTTAACATCCTTCTGCAACAATTTTCTACAATAATATTTCTTAGGAATTTCTTAAAAAAAATTTTTAATGCTCGAATACGTATTTTAAAACTGAGTACAGGGTATCTTGAAGTAAAGCACTCTTATTCCATCTCCTTTTCTTCTGCTGCACATAATTGCATGAAGAAAATTAGTGACGAGATTTGCGCTTTTGAGAGTCTTACCAGGTGAAAACTTTTAATGAGCAATTTCGTTACAAATTTCTAAGTGTTGCCGCATTTAATTTTTTTAATTAAAAATTTGTACGTACCAGGCTCGTTGTTGTCGTGTTGTTGCTGAAGTTAACGTGCAGCAAGCATCTTAACAACAAGGCAGACAACCCTTCAATTACACGATTTTTCAAACTGACCTCCAGGTCGACCTGCTGGTAAATATCAGAAAATACGAGCATACTTTGGCAGGTATCCCCGGCCATCAGTTTGAGCATCAATCAGAGCAAGCGAGGTGTTTTGTGCCTCTGTTTATATTTATCGGGGCTGAGCCCCATGTTAATGGTCAATTGACACGCCACTTGGCTTTGACGGGCGCCTCGCATAGCCCCACTTCGACAGCCAGCCAACAACCAGCGGCGTCAGTCTCAAAAGACCAAATGGTTTGTGTTATTTTGTTTTCTGTTTCGCACTTTGCCACGATGAACGTGTGTGTGTTTGTGGGTGTGGGTGTGTTTGGGCTGGTCAGCAGTGGGTTTAGCTGCCATTCGCACCCTTGCACCCTTGCACCCTTTTCGGGCCCGTAATGAGGTGCTAACTGAGCGTGCTGATTGCTGCCATTTTTGATAAGGTGTCCGCATTAATATTTCGCTTGCGTTTAGGAGCACAGTTTCTGCCCAAAAGCGAACTCCAGCAAACGTTTAGCACTTTACTATAGGTGTGCATATAGATAGAGGGAATGAGGCATCTACTTTGAAATATACTAAAATTTACAGCTGATTGGCATGTTAACTTAGGGGGAGGTTTGTCTTATAGCAACTTAACATTTAACTTGTATACACAAAATGGGATTAATTTTAGCAAGATAATGTAAAAATAACAGTTTGGTGATTACTATCATAGTAATTTATTTATACTTGATTTGCTGAGCTAAACACTGTTCCAATTTGAACTAAAATTTTAAAATCAGGCACTTTCGGCTTGGGCACTCTAAGATGTTTATTTATTATAGGGTATGCGATGTCAGTCATTACCATAAGTATCCCCCTACCTACCAATTGCAAGTGGTGTATTTTATTTATATTTTTTCCATTTGGCATTTGGATTCTACTTTTGTTGGCATTGCATACTGACATTAAAATACATTACAGACTTTGCAAATTGAATTGCCTGTCGTCAATAAAACATTGCTTTCCCAGCAGTGCCAGGACCACACCCAATATGCAAGTGTGTTGTATATACAGATGTGTGTGTGTGTGACTGTGTGTGTGATTTTATATCACAGTTCATAAAGCATTGGGGATTGCCAGCAACGCAAAAGAAATGTGCACAAATTGCACTTGTAAATAAATCAAATAAAAATATCTTGTTATTATGGTAGAAGGACACACTTGCTATCGTCTCCTTGCTGTTGTCCTCGATCCTTATTGCAGTGGTTTGCAGCGCAATATTGCGTTCTAAATTGAGTTACATTTAAATATTTCGCCATTTGCAATTGCAGCAGCACGAGCAAGAGCACCACTCCAGACCACTCCACTCCACTCCTCTCCACTCATAGCCCCACTCCAATCCTCACCGCATTCCGGACCAGTTCCAGCTTAGTTATGCATGTGTGAGCAACACTCAAATAGTTTTCGTTGCCAATTTTTGTCTCTTAGTACTTAGAATCGATTGCTCATCGGCATGTGGATAGCCGGCCGAGATCTTTTTGGACCCTAGTCGATGTCATAAATTCAAATGTATAAATTGCAGTTGGTGTAATTCGGTTTTTCCTTAGGCAGGTGTTTTTTTTTCATAAGCGTTTTAAGTTTTGGAGTAATCAGTAAACAATCTCTTTGTTATTTTACTGCAAATTACATTAGTTATCATCTCTCTGAGATATGTAATGTTTGTATTGTATAACTCATAAGTAGCTGTAATAAAATGAATATATCTTAAACAGCTTTTTACTTTTTTTATTTCGCAGGCCCAATGATGAAACTTCGGACATTAAGATGGACCAGCCAAGCGCCCTCTAGACGGAGCTAATAAGGCCCTATCTCTTCCATACATCCCGAAGAATCTCGGTCGACACATACATCAACTCACAAGTAGTTGTTACCTTATGAATATAATAATACAAATATAATTCAAATGTATTAAAAATACAATTCTACATTAAATTTCTGCAATTTGGGCGCAGTATTTCAACAAACACATTTTGCATTTGCTCAAAATTGTATATAAAATCTTTAGCCCAGATGAACAATGACTGAAGGTATTCAGGATCACTAGCACTGCTGAAAGTTTTATTGGCAAATGTCTTTCGAAGCTAGCAGGAAAACAAAATCCTGCTGCTTTGGCGAGTGAAAAGCTTACTGGCATCCACTTAATTCGAATAATTTCGATTTCCTTTCGTGCATCGAATGGCAAACAGGGCGTATAATTGATTTCATTTCCGCTCCTGCCACGAGAACTCAAGCAATAAATTCACAACTGCACAATGCGACCACCGCGGCTGAGAATTTGAAAATTGTGCGATAAGATCAGAATTAAATTTGCATAAAACTGCATTTAGATTGGCAACAAAACAAGCCACAAGTCCAAACTCGAACCGAGCGAAACTTTTCACGGATAGCAAAATGCAAAAAGCGGTTTGCAAATAACTCGCAGAAAATTGTTAGCAGTGCCCAGTGATTAATTATCTACATGAAAGCACGCTATTTACAGCATTACCTGACCTCACGTCACAATCCCCCCCCTCTGCCGCTCTGTTGATGGCTGTGTTTATGGACTGTTTAGTTTTGTGCCTCTGATTTTAGCTTGGATAAACCAGTTGTGGAGTTACGTGAATTGCCATTGCTGCTGATTTCCATAGTGCACTTTATCTAAATTAAAATCTAGAACTTCACCAGCTTCAGCCCCTTGCTCAGTTCGAACTAAGTTTTGCCAATATTGTGATACCCCATAAGTATTAAAATGGGTAACATGGGCACGAGAGCCAGTTGAACTTACAGAGTACTTAATAATTTACTTTTCAAAATTAAGTATTAAATATTTAAAGCTAACGATTATAACACATTGGAGATATTTGTCTAACATTTAAATGTGTTCAAGATTCTTTCTATACAAAAATTATATATTCTTGCTCCTCATATCTGGTATCTGATTTTCCTTAAACTGAAGCAAATTTGCTAATGGATGATTTTAAAATATAGTTTCATCATTCGATATGAAAACATTTATTATTTTCTTATTTCTCTACAAGTTTGGTAATAATCGGTAGTTAGATTAGGTTTACAGGAAATTATCAAGAGAGCGCTCTGAATAAGTTGTTGTTAAATGAACAGGAAATCATCGGAGGCTGATGCTAACTGGTCCTGGTCATGAAATGTAGTTGCGGCTTCATCCTCTGGCTGCATACCTCATGAAATGTTGACCCGAAATGACTTTTGTCAGCGACACGAGATGATGTCACTGTCAGCTGGCAAAGTAAAAGTATCGCTAAGTATGTCCCTCGCCCTACTACCACTACACTGCCTGCCTGGCTGCCTGACTCCTGTGGCAAGGACAACGCGACCAAAGCTGCCGCGTCCTCTGCAGGTAAATTGTGTGTGTGTGTGTGGGGGGGTGTTTGTGTGTGTGTGTATTTCAATTTAGTCGGCGAATAAATTGCCAGCAATAAAGTAGAAAAAGTGTAATTTGTTTGGCTCGTTTGTTCTGTGTGTCATATCTGTTAGAATGTATCTAGAGCCCAGCAATAGCAATCCCCCCCTCCTCACTCCTCCTCCACTAACTCAGCACTGTGCGGTGTCTTTGTGTCTGCAACTGAGCGATGAGATTCTTATTTTAATTTTGATTATGTGCCTTTGCCGCCTCTGTCGGAAATGAACGCATTCTCAGCGGATTTCTGTCTGCCAGTTACATTTACAAATTGCTCAACGCATTACCCCAGTTTACCTAACGCCCACCCTCCACCCTCTATCTCCCTCTCTTCTCATATAAATTGAGTTGTATACCGCACACACACACACACACGTACATACATACAAGCGTACACTAAAGCGCATTTCCTGAAGTTTTTGCTGGCGTTGGCCCACACACAAATAAATGGCCACTTAGCCCAATACAAATGCAACGTGATGCCGTTAAGTCGATGCTTTTAGCATTTGATTGACACGTGAATGCCCCAGCAATAACAACAACAACAACAACAAAATGAAATACTTGAAATTGCTGGCCACTTAGCAAAGCATAAATACTCCAACATCTAAAGGAAGCTTGGGTGGCACAACGGCCACAATAATTCTGAATAGTTGCGAAAATGCTGAGCAAATAGCAGAGTTGCCCCTTCAACCCGAACTCCCTGGATTTGACAGCTCTAGGACTTGATTAACGAAAGGAGCAGAAATAATAATTTGCCAACAATTAATTGTTATTATTGTACAATTTTGCGATTTGCTGATTTGAATTTTATACACTCAAATTATGATTATATTTACACAAAACTAATCAGCTTACCGATGATAAACATACTTTCCAAACAGATCTCTACCGAAATATACTCTAAAATATATTTTCTAAATTTTCTTAGCTTAGTTTCACAACTATTCTCATTCTAAGCTGGTTCTAAATGGGCGCTTTGCTAAATCACTAAACATGCGCTTATGCAGTCATTTCCAGTTCATGAATACCATGAAACACCTGGTCAGACAACATATTGCTCCCCAGGATTTGAGCACCTACTCAAAAAACATAAAATATACTTACACAACAACGCACACACACCCAAAACAAGAGCATTAAAAATGGCATGTGTGACGGGGGGGAGGGTTAAAGGAACGCTCGTTTGAACGGTCATTTCCTGGATTGAAAGGTTCAGGGTTAACATCTTATGGGCCAAAATGGGAAGCAGTTAGCATAATGTCGGCACTGGTGGCAACTTTACAATGGCCAACTTGTGGGCCATTAACTAAAAAATACGAAAACAAGTCGAAGGCATGCGAAACGCTTATTAAAACGATACTTTAGTCTCCGTGTGCTCAGTGCACAGGATATGCGACATATCCTGCGGTGCAGAAGCATAGGTAATTTAGATTGTGACTGCCTATCTGGCTGGCACACCCTGATGAGACCCTTATGAAGACCCCGAGTTGACATGCAGGTTCAGGTTAAATAGATTAAGGATATCGCTTACCACTAAGTGTTGTTGGCGTTGTTGGGGGCGCAGTGCACCTGCGGCCAAGAAAAGGCCAACTAAGCGAAACTGAAAGTAATTGCCAAATATTGAGACAAGAACAACTCAACACACACACACACACACATACAGCAACACTTCAACACTCAACACGTATAGCTAAACGTGGCCAAGAAGTTCCTTTTACCAGCAGTAAATTGAATTATTAATGGTGTTGTCATTGGCATTGGATTCGCCTCGTTGAAAGTTGGCCGCGACTTTAGCTTGCCTGCTTGGCTGTCTGCTCGTTAAGCACCAACCTACTACCCATCCCCAACCCCACTCCCCCGTACCCCCAAAAAAATATAAACTTGTTTGTCCAGCAATACAATTAAGTTGTCAGTCATCGCCACAACTGCCCCCAAAATTGAACCCCAACAAACATGAGAAGCTGACTTTCGACTTTTCCCGTAAGTATTTATAATGTTGTTGCTTGGGCGGGCCTGTTGAAGTAGCCCCGCCCCCTCTTCACCTACTGGTTTTGTGGTGATGAGTTATGGCCAAGTAGTGGGGATGTGATTTCCGACAAGTAAATACAAATGAGAAGCAACTAGACAATTTACCGGAAAATTAGGTATATGTATGTAGGGGCAGTTAGGGGTAATTATTACAGTGTATTCCTATTATTAGAAAGCACAAAAAGTGCATTAGAATGAAGTTATCAGATCTGATTAATATCAACTTTGACTTAATTATAGACTCAATATGGGCTGTCTATATTTGAATTTGATTTATTTATATTTGTTTCTCTTTGCTTAATAAGATTTAGGCACCTCTTTGGCTAATTGATTATACCTTTATATTATTTCGACTTCATTTCGCTCTGAAACTTTTTGTTTCGCTATTATGGATCTTAAGTTAATTAAAAACCAACTTCAAAGCTTTCATTGCATTGCTAAATTTTAGTTTTGTCTGAAAATGCCAGTAGTTTTGAACTTGCATTTATTTCAGCAAATTAAACAGCTTTATGTAATCGAACTCGAGGGCAGCTGGCGGTGTCGCCATTTCAATAATTAATAAATTCAATATTTATGTTCGTCAAATGTGATAAATAAATTGGCCACTGCTGTCGGATACGATATGGTTGGTTGTTGGCTCATTGGCTGTGTCTATAAAGTCCATTTGAATGCCGCTCCCTGAGGGCCGAACTTTGGGCCATGTGTTTTGGTTGTCTGCTTGCGGCCAATGTCCATCGATTGGCATTTTTATGTCGCCTGACACTTAACTTTATTAATTTTATGCTGTACTGCGTCTAAGTTTCAGTCACTTTTGTCTCTGATCGTCGCCGTTGTCTTTCGCAAATGACGTGACATAACATTTTTTATTTGACGCTGGCTACTGTTAGTTTGTGTGTTTCGGGCCATGGTTTATGAGCTCATTTGTCGCTGGGACACATAAAATAGAAATTTAATAACGCAACAAGGGAATCCAATTAACATGTAGTTTGCCAGTTCTGTCTGCTCGTCCTTAAAGTTCAAATTGTATGCATAAACTCATCGAGTTTATATAGCCATTGGGGTTATTTGTGTGTGTTGTCGTTTCATTAAAAATGCAAATTTCAAGCACATCGTGAAGCGTTCTACAAAGGCGCGATTACGCAGTTCAAGTGCCCCGCATTGTTGTTGTTCTTCTTCCTTAGAAAGGGCGGGCCGGGTTCACAGGGGATAAGGTAAGCTCGCATAGGCCGCCTGCGGGCCACAAATGCTGGGGCGACAGAAGTTATCTTCAAGTGGCCACTCGTCCTCGTCCATGTTGCCAAACAGTTGGAGAGCCTCACAAAGGCGGAACGTGCCAAGTGTGCAGCCAGCCAGCTGTTGGAGACCTCAACCTGACACCCCAAACACTTTGCAAAATGCACCTTGGGCAAACAATGAACAAAATGTTTGTGCACCGTCAACGGGCGACAGAGGGAGAGATTTCGCATCATCCTTGGGGGTAAAATGCATCTAGATGATGTCTCCTGCATTGCGTATGTTGATTCTAACCACCTGTGTGTGTGTGTGTGTGGGTGAACTGTTGTAATACGATGTTTGTATACATATGTGGCTGAAATTGCTATTAACGTAATGTCAACGCCACAGTTGCGATTATGTTTGGACTGCATTTCATTTACTTGTGCCCCAGGCAACTTACCTAATATGCAACAACGTGATGAAGCTAAAGATATATTCATAACAGCCTATTACATATGGAGTTTAATACCATCCAATTTTCGAGATGAATGCAGTGGATATTACACATTTCTCAGGAAGAATGACCTTTGGTCGGTTTTCATTATTAATTTATGGTAATAGAGCTTTGATTGAAACATAAATTACATCTTTGTTTAGCTATTGCAATTATCAGCAAGTTGCTTACACAAATTGTTTGTACATTTTGCTGCCTTACTTTGGGACTCCCTGAACATATTTGTATGGAAGATTATATCGTTTAGCTATTTAATGATTACATTAGAATATTGAAAGTATTTTGAGATCTGTTGGCAAACGTTTGGTTTGAAATGCCAATAATTTCTATCTGTCAATTGGCAATGCTTTTGATGACGCACATGCTGAGCAGTAAATTATGAATTTGAGGCATAGGCGAATGTGCTTCAATATTAAAATTGAACACGTACAAAACGTGAGCCGACTGACAGCAACAGCCTGACATCAGAGAGAAGAGATGATTTGGGAATAGTTTTGTGGGCAATGCTTTTCAACAAATATCTCTTATTTTGGGCATTTAGATCAAAGAGTCGGGCACCAGCATGACGCATCAGCATTTATACCCTGACAGCTATAAAAGGATAATGAATAATACATTTATCTGGCGAACGGAACATTGTCCCACAAAGGTACATATATATAAATTCGGGCTAGAAAATAAATTAAATGGAAAACACAATCACACAATAGTGAATTAAGTCGGTATTCATTCAGTCAGTATCAAGAGAACATATTTCAGAATTTTAATGTATTAATATATTTAATATATTTGCATTTATGTATGCTCATAGCTGCAGCGATCTATTCACAGTGTATCTATCATCTTATTGGTATTATTTGTATCTTTGTGCCATTCTATTAATAAACGTACATATTTGTGGTAGCAAGTCGTGTGCAAGTAGTAGTTAAGGCCAAAAGCAGACCACATTAAATATTAAAAGGCCACGGCACAAATGTGGATTATGTGAGGCTCTCTGGTGCTTTCAGTGCTCGGTTCGTTTAGTTTTAGTTTTTGGCCGGCATGCACAATAAATTGTATTTAAAATGAAAGAAAGCAGCAGGCAGCATCTACAGCAGCCAACTACTCCATATTCCTGGCACGTGCGAATCCATTCTGATCTCCTGACATGGCAGCAGGCAGTCAGCCAGGAGGCAGCGAACAACAGGCAGCCAGCCAGCCGGCAGGACGACGATGTTTGCTTTTTGACGTTTACAAATTACCCACAGCTGGCACAGCAAATGCCAAAAGCATTCTGTGTGTGTGTGTGTGTGTGTGTGTATGTCCTGGATGCTATATTAAACGTACATATGTTTAAAGCCACCTAAGACAGTCAAATACCAAGCATCCCGCATCCCGCACCACGCACAACTCTGCTGCCCCAGCACCATGTCAAAACAAGTACAAACATGTGGCACTTACATTTGTCAGTTTGAACATGTGAGTGTTTGTGAATGGATGACTGTGCCCCCTCTTCCTCAGGACCCTTCGCACCCCATTGCCTAGCCGCAGTTAGTTTTGTTTTTTGCATGCATAATTCATTGGGCTTTCGGATCTCATCAAATTGAGCGACCTCGTTAGACACGTAAAACGATGTCAAAATTGTCTACAGGCAAAAAGCATTTGTTATTTCAATTATTTAAATGTAATTTTGCAAATTGTACTTTTCCGCTCAAAATTCTAAACAATATTCAAATGGACATGCGAGGGCGACTGAAAAACTTTACACTCTGATTAAGATATTCAAATTTTTCAAATTGTGAGTTTTGAACTATGCATTTACTAAACTGATTGTCTTTTAGATTAGTCATCATGTAATCTCGCTGATAAGGTGAGGAACTTAGCTTGTATCTCATCAATTTCTCACATCTTCGAAAAACTAAGACGAGATCATGGACTTTATAATTATAATCTGACTTTGCTTATCTGTATTCTGTTGATAAGGAAAGATTCCAGTTGATTACCTGTCGGTTGACCCTCGTCTAGTACTGCGTATCTTATTTATCATTTACAGCTGCACAAACAATTGCATTGGGGTTGCATTTGCTCTGCTTTTATCCCAATTGTCAACTTGTCCTTGCTCCCAGTTAACTTCGTTAGTAATAACAATAAATAAATGAAATGCCTTTGTTGTCCTTCTCGCTCGCACTTTGCCTCTGTGAATGCTCTTCTATTCTCTTGTGCAGGCAGGCACTGAGCTTATTTAATGATTCAAATATTTTAATTGCAAGTCAACTCTTTTGATTTTTCAGCACACCAAAGAAGCATTTCTCAAGTGGCAATTATGTCCTCACCCAGCTACTGAGTGTGCACTCAAATTGGCAAAAGGAACGCTCCTTGCTTGCTTCTTATTGTTGTTGTTGTCGTTGCTGTTGTTGTTGTGGTTGCTCTTGTGGTTGTTGTTGTTGTTGTTGTTGTCGGTTGTTGCTCGTTGGTTTTGAGTGTTGCCAGTTAGTGTTGAATCTTGACAAGGCCCAAATGCATTTAATTTCTTAAAGAGGCGCGTAATTAGTTTGTCGCTGCACAGACGAGTGCTTCACACAGCCACACACAGCTACACACACTCACATACACTCGCACACACACTCACATGCACACACACATCATGGAAATAATCGCAAGCACTCGTATACGTGCTTATACTCAAACTCACACTCATCACTCGAACTCGCACTCACACTCATGCTCGTACTTATATTATGTAGCACATAATTCGAGGCGCCTCTGCAGTTGGCCCGCTTCTGGTTGGGGGCTCGGAATCCTTGTGCTCGTTGGCCTCGCTGCAACAGAGGCCACTAATGTGCCTCTTTGAGGTTTCGTAATTAATGTTTAATTGCTCCGAAACTTTGCTTGAGGTTAGCCCCCAGTTGCCAGGCAAATATATATTTTTTCCCATCCCTGATGCGAAGCGTTATTAAAAATACACCTAAATCTGTACTCATTGAGGCCAACCGCAATTGTGTGCTGACTTCACATCAATTTATGTTGATCCGTCGATGTGTAAATAACATTTGTTGCACCTCTCTTATTTTTAGAACTATTTCTCTAACTTTGTTACCAAAGCATTTTTCGTCGATGTTGGCTATTTAAATTGTGTGTTTATTTATTTATTCAAATTTTATTCAAATTAGAGTTGAAAACTCGAATCGTACGTGTCGTATGTGTGATGTTTAAAAAACACTCAAATTGCTGAATAATTTATATGAATGAGGTCACCCGAGGCGCGGTCATAGCGTTTATGTTAGAAAGTTTAATCAAAAAACAAAATCGCTTAGAAAGCAACTAATTTACGCTGCGTTATCATGGCGCAAAACTTTTAGCCATTTGCGCATCATAATGATAAAAGTTGAACATCCCCGCAGCCATGTAAAAGGTGTTGCCAACTGGAATAGCTGAAAACAACCGGTGAAACGGTTACATGTTGAACATAATTATAAAGCGCACTGACAATTAATTAATGCACTTGAATCGATGAGACGAATTTAACAAGGTTCAACTGATGGAGTTGCGAACATTTCAAAGGACTTTTGCTTTGGATTTTTGCTCATTGCGAAGCGGAAGGAAAAGCGCTTGAAAAGCATAGGGAGAAAAGCAGGGCAGAGCAGAGCAAAGCAGAGCTGAGCAGAGCAGAACACAGCATAGCAGAGCAGAGAGAGAGAGAGATGATGAGAAGTGCACACTTGAATGGCAACATTGAATACGCATTCGCTCGAAGAGTTCACATGTTAATTAAATAGAAAGCCCAAACAGCAGCGCCGCATAACATTGCGTATACGTTATGCAAGACACTCAAAACTCAAATAGAGACGAGACGAGTGATGTGAATTTTTGAGTGGACTTGAGTGGAGCCGAGTGCAGTGGAGTGCAGTTGAGCCGAGAGTCGAGAGTCGAGAACAGAGATGAGTACAAAAGGAGGTTGCGCTACCATTCATATCAATTTGTTTGGCCAACGCAATGAATTACGGCTTATGACACAAGATGAGCAGAACAACAGCAATATGCGACTCATAGATGGCTATAAAAATAAGCAAATGGCAATTTCAATACTTTAGAGATTGTGGCCAAAGAGGGTGAGGGGGTGGATGATGGATCTCAAGTTAAGAGGAGTGGAGTCATCGCCGAGTGCTACTCTCAATTTACAGATTTCATTTATGCAAATGAAGTGGCTTCTATGTTGCCGCATCTCTCAGCATGCACAAGAGCATTGCGAAGCACACAGCTCCACAATCCTCCCTCCTTCCTCTCCCATAGCTTTGGAGATGAGTAAAAAACAATGCCAATGCCAAGACAAGTAATGAATGAAATTTGAGCAGATTATTCAGTTCCTTTTGTGCAACAATTAAACAATTTACGTACATTTTCGAGTGCTCTAACATTTTGCTAACTAATTACGCTTGGGATGAGCGCTCGAGGGGGCCGAGGGAAGTTTGGGTAGGAATAAGGAGGAGTGCATGGGAGTGGGAGACCCACGGGCGTGTCTAGCTGTGGAGTTAGCCGAGTTCATTTGCGCTGATGAACCTGAGCAGTATGCCTGCGGGAGATGAGCACTACCAAAGAATACATAAAGCTCAATTAGCAATTGGAGTAGCTGCTAAAATGTAAATGAATGTTTTAAGCAACTTGATATTTTCACATTTTAATTGAATCTACGATAGTCGTCAAATCAAAAATCAACCGACAGGTATGTGGTATCAGCAATTTGGTAATAAACCAGCTTAACCACAATTGGTAATTAATCGAATTCAGTGCATCTATGCCTGAAAAAACTATTGCACCATATACAAAACAAAAAAAAAATCATTAACGAATTTATATTTTAATTTTAAAAAAATGAGTTCACCAAATGATAAAAAAATACAAATAAAAATACGTTTTTGTATTTAATTGGAAATGCTCCTTTTGCTTAATAATATATATTTTACAATATTCACTAAACATTTGCGTCTCCTGAAATTCGGTATATCTAAGATGCAAACTTTCTGTTTATTGATTAGTTAAGCTGTCTATTTACTATTATTCACAATTAAAATTTAAATTCACAGCATAAATTAATTAATAGAACAATCGGAATCGATCGGAATGAAGTGTGAAATTTGTAGTTGGCAATATGCACTTTGCTTAAGTGTCCTTAAGACCTTAAGGACTTACGCTTGTCAACAGCAAAACGCAACGAATGTGGACTTAGTGGGGACCAAGAGAACATCCCAGTTCTCAGCGCTCAGTTCCCAAATCACTTTCAAACCTGTGCACACTGATTTCGAATGCCTGCCCAATGTATAAACAAAATACATATACATTATATATGTATGTATATATATATATATATGTATAAATGCAACAAATCTACGTATAAAATGCATGTGAATCTGCGGAGCTTTTACGATTTGGCCAGCTGGGATTATGTGCTCAACGGTTGTGCAACTGTCACTATCATTGGCAGGACAGGAGGGGTAGTGGTAGGGGGTAGGGAAAGGGAGTGCCAAGGGGACTGGGCTGTGCGACTGTCACACGAGCGGACAACGACAACGGCAACTTCAGTTGTTGATTAAATAAAAGAGGAACCAATGTAAAAAAAATAAAACATTGAAAATGTGGTGAAAAAATGAAACTGCGCTGAACAAAGGCAAATACAAAATGAAAACTAAACCAGAAAAAAGTTTACTTTTAACATCGATTCCCTGGCCATTTTTTAGAGCACTGCAACAAGATAAAGGTAGAGGGTTAGTGTTACACAGAGAGAAAGAGATGGCGATAGAGCTATATATATCTATAGAGAGAGAAGGAGAGAGTAAGAGATGAGACCCGACAGAGTGCAGCGAATAAATAATTCAGGCCGAAATGTCAAACAGTGTCGTCTAAGGATGATTTTTGCGGAAGTTGTTGGCATCCTCGACTTCTCGTTCCATCTGCAACTTTGCAGCATGAATAAGTAAACCATTGTCTGGGCCAACTCGCACCCCTCTCCATTCCTCTCCAGCAAGTCCCGACATTTTGCCTACTCCATTGCTTCATTGTTAAAAAGTTGTTGACGCTGATGCTCGCTACGTGTAAAAAGGTGAACAACATCTTAGACTCGCAATTGAAGTGACATTTCACACTGCATACCCCCTCCTGTTGCCCCCCCTTTGCTTCCCTACTTTCCCTGCCCTTCCAGTCCCTCTCCAATGCTTCTCTTCCGCTCATTTCGCCATGCCTCGCGTCACATCGTCTGTCTGCCAGAGTGACTTCTGTTGACTTCTGGCGCTCACGTCGCAATTATTTGCAGCAGCAAGTTGAAATTTATACCCGCAAAACTTTTGCCCAAATACATACACAAAACCAACCGACACACACACACAAACACACACACATACACACACACACACACGCAGAGTGAATGAATACATCAAACAGCGATAACCATCCCTTGGACCACAATAAAGCCAAAACAAATAATTTTCATCAGGCGCAATTGTTTGGGCGTTTCAGCCCCTCCCTCTCTCTTCGCCACCACTGTGTCCACTTTTAGGGGTTGTTACACTTTCTGCCTTTGGCTCTCATTCCTAGATGGCAGTTTATTAAAAATTGTGGGCCCCAAATTTAATCAAAAACATAAGCAAACGAAGTCACCAGAAATCACAACACTTGACGCGCAAAATTCGTACAACTGAGCAAATCACCCCCGCAAGCAACCACCCCTCGCAGAGCAGCTCACCCTTCATCCCCCCTACCTTCAATGATGCACCGGATGTTTTATATATGTATATATATATGTGTACTTTTTTTCGAGCTCTTGCCATCATGCCAAACGTTGACCGTCGTTCGACATCCCTCAATGTGTCGCCAACCAGGGGGGGAGTGGGTGGTGGTTACTTCCGTTATTGCTACCCCCTTACCGACGTTTGCCCTTTCTAGCTTTCTTGCTTTTTTGGCTGTTGTGCAACTGTTGCTTCTGTTTCAGTATTTGTGGCCATTGTTTTTGCTTTTGATTCTGTTTCTACTGCTTTGTTGTTGCAATGTGTCGCATCATTAATTTTCTACAGTTATTTGCTTGCAACCCCCATAAACCCCACCGCTTTCGGGCACCCAGCCACCCCTTTTGGATGTAACTCATATCACGCCTTTGTATCAGCGCCGTCGCCAACATAAATTTTGATAATGTGTCAATTTATGAATAGCCCAATTGGCGTCCGCTTGTCCATTTGACCGAGGGGATTGTATGCTGTCAGCATATTGATTGTTTTATTGATGGCCACAAAAGGCGATCAGAGACCGTTTCTCTGATTTTGCGGATTGACAAGTGTATCAAATATTAAGAACTTTATTTCCAGCAGTTTAGCATAAGCGATTAGTATATCTATATTCAAATACATGTCAGCATTTATTCAAATACAGATACATATAAATAGTTCCCTTATGCTAAACTGAAATACTAATGGAATAATAAATTTGTGTCTGGAAATTATAAATAACTCAATTTATTATATTTTTTGTTTATTTCAAAAAGTACTTTGTTTAACAAATTGCGTGTGCTAATTGAGAATAATGATAAATTATAATTCACAAGCAGTTCGAACCAACTGAGTTATTGGCTAACAATTGGAACGGATAATCGGAACATGAGTTAAATTTGTTTCTAATGGGATGCTCGAAGGGATTATGAATATATTATGTACGAGTATGTATAAACTTATCCTGGGTAATCTCTGAAGTGTTGTATTAATTTGAACACTCAGGCTTATTAAATTATTCATAGTCAATGTTTGTTCAATTAGAGTAAAAGCAGATAGCAGTGACTAATTAATGAGTAGAGAGCATCATCATTAACTCTATAATACACACGCAACATTCCCGAGTAATCAGAGTAATTAGGAATTTATTTTCATTCGTCTCTGCGATTTGTGCTCCGATGAGAGACAGAAGGCGCAGTTTAGCAATTTATTAAGTGTGCGGGTAGATCAACATAGAGGCTGGAGGTCATCTTCTGTGAATGCAGAAAAGATAATTTATGTATATTATTTGCCTTACATCAAATGAGTGTGACGCCCTCTTTAAATGTGTGACTGTGTGTGTGTGTGTGTGTGTGTATGAGTGAGTGTGTGTGAAAATGCTGCCACGCCACACCACGCACATTTCCAATGTATTCATTTGTTTGTAATTAGGGATTAAATAAGATTACAACCATCAATATCAATTATTCGAAGGCTCCACCACATGCCAATGTATTAGTTGCCGTACATGTATTTATTACAATTTACGCACAGCTGAAAGCCGACCAAAAAGAAAAACCAAACAAACAAGCAAAAATTATGTAGAAGGGTGTGCGCGACTTGCTGCTACTCTGTTTCAAAGTTCATGTAGATCGCTTATAGCAGCTTCTGTATTTTATTAAAGGCAACTTGAAGAGTTCAATCTGAGCTGTACTCAAATACTAAATTAAATAAGCCAAAATATTTCGAAGACAACAAGCTACCCTTTGCACAGATTTGTTTTGGCTGAAGGGTATTGACACAGAAACAGGCAGACAAAGCCCCTGCCCAATTTAGTGTGCGTGAAAGAAAAAAAGAAACGTGTAACAATAGTCGGGGCACATTACATTATATAAATTAATGTTGATTTAATGGAATGCATATTCATTTGGAGCCACCAAAGTACAGTTTGTGGGTATTTAGTTAATTGCAATTAAACTCGGTCCAGCAAATTGTGGGCTCAATGCTGACCCGCGGCCCCATTCTGTCCTGAATATGCCCCATGTGGCCAGTGGCCATTTATGTGTAGCAGATAGAAAACCTCAGAGGGGAGTGTCCTTCTCTTTGCGATAAATCCGCTTATGTCCTGGCCGCACGTGCATTAGAAATTGTAAGTAGATGAGTTTCGGACTGAAAGCTGACATTTGATTGAAAAAGTACAAACAAATTTATCACTCTTAATGGTAATGGTTTGCTAAGCTCGTGTCTATTATTTAAGTTTACTTATGGCACAAAAAATGTGACTAACCAAATTGCTGATGTACCTTGAAAAAATAATGTTAGAAGTTATGTTTCAAAGCACTTCAAAGTATGTATAAAAAGGTAGTCTTACTAGCTACAACTAACTAGTGAATTTGTTGTAAGTAGCTCTAGTTACTTGACTATAGCTTTAAATGGTGCTGGGAAGTAGTAAAGTTTTGTGAGCACTGCTAAAAATATTTCAGATTTAAAATTAAATAATTAATCCAAATTTCTCTTAAAATGTTTATTCAAAATTCAACTTATTTCTCGTAAGCTTTTCTTTAATTTTCACTAGTTCATTTAATCCATTTTTGTTGGCATTTTTATAAATATTTCAATTTCTGTGGAGTAGCTAGCAGCATCTACAATATTATTAAAAAAAATAAAAAAATACATTTCATTTTCATATTATACCAGTTGCAACTGGTGTTTTCTCTTGGTTCTTGGCCAACTAAAAAGAGAATTGCAAATTACACGTGTCCGTCCAATTATTTTTGCCGCAATCCCAAGAGCCAATTTTAAATGTTTTTAGTGCATTTTATGAAGTCATTCATTATTCTCTTTTATTATTTTTTTCCAATTCAACAAAATTAGCAAATAAAAAAGTTTTTTCCGCAAAATTACACAAATGTAATTCGAATGAGATCGGGCGCAGGCCAGCACGACGGCGGAGACGATGAAGATGAAGGAACAGCAGGTCTCTCTCCACCCAAAAGAGCCAAAAGTCAAAATGGCAAGACAGGGCTGAAGGCCGAAATGAGAATGGGGCGTGGGGTGGGCACATAATGGGGGGCCTGAGCTCATTTCCAGGGAAAACTTTTTGAAAATTATATGATAATTTAAATATACAAACAAATTGTGTGGCATTTTCAATAAAACTTTGCCCATTTCTTCTGCTTTCAACAGTTGTTGGTGCTGGCCAGTTGAGTTATTAGCGTATTAAGTGCACAAAATTCTACAATCCCCATAAGAGTACGTAAATATTTTATACACACACTGAAATATCTGGTTCCCAGCTGAGGATTGCGGAGTGGGACGATGTAACTCATCTATGGCTCGTTCAAGTGACTGTCAGACGACTGTGATTGATGGAACTGACAATTGCGGCAACATCCGCACGACAATGCGAAAGGGAAAAGCGCAAACGCAACAACAACAACAACAACAACAACGACACTGCTCAGCGAACCATACCAAATCAATCTCCAAACATCGAGAACCCAATAGCCAAATCCACCCGCCCACTTCAAATCACTTCCTCCAACTCCACTTTCCGATGTATGCAGCAATTTTGGCGCTGTCAACTTCAAAAACAGAACTGGCACATTTGCATGACAGCTCAATTCGTGAAATATTCGTTGATGAAACCATGCGTGTATATTTGTGTGTGTGCGTGTGTGTGTGTGAGTTAGTATTTGCCGCATATTGAAACTTTTTATCTGCATCATATCAAGAGTTTATAATGCGCTGTGATTCTGATATAAAATAATATGCGAATTTCGTTGAAATTGTTAAATTGAGTGTTTATTTCTTGTTTTTAGGCATTCTCAAACTCATCTCAATTTTGCAAGCTCAGCATAGACACAAATTGGCTTGCATTAAAATTGGTAAAAATATTCAAATTCAGCTCACACGCTTGCAAAATTGGCTGAGACAAGACTAAGCCGATCCATATGATAGCCTTTTAAATTATACATAAAAATTTGAATTTTATTGGATTTATATCAAGGTTATTCGCAAATTCGATTTTGATAGTCGTAGTTTACTCAATTTTAATAAGCTTAGTACATAATTCTTAGTATTCCTTTGGCTAATATTGCGCAATTAGTTAAAACTATTACTTGCTGTAAACGACATGAGTTGGGAGTCACTTTTCAGACTCAATCCGATGTGGTAGGCTCAAGCGGGTATTACGTGCTGCATTACACTCTATGTCATAGGTATGGCTTAAGTGGCCGTTATTATTGCATGTACTGCAGGTGTATACTCCATTACAGTCTGTCTACCTGCCAGTCTGCCAGTCTGGCTGTCTGTCTGTCTGTCTGTTTGTCTGTCTTTCTGTCGTTGTATGCGGGCATTTGTAATAAATATTTGACGCAAAGTCTTTTTTTATGGTTAAACTGCAGTCGAATGACACCAAGCCGCACTTAAAATACCAATATTCGACAGGCCAAACCACAATTAATACGCCGTAGTTGGAGTCGTTCCTGTTGCTGTTGCAACCATCTGTCTCTCGTGTCCAGTCGCCGGCAGTTGCAACTGGCAGTGACTGCGGCAGGCCGTGGTAGTTTTTGCAGTTGCCATTGCAATTTGAGTTTGGGGTCCAATGCAATCAAAAAGGATTCACATCCGCAATATCAGCGATGACCTCAAAATCAACATTGTCTGTCTGTCTGTTCGTCTGTTTGTCTATCCGGCCGGCCAGCCAATTTATTTGTTGACCCGTGGGCAATGCAGTCAATTTTTCGACTGCCTGACCAACTGACTGAACTCCTATACTACCTCGTTCATCCTGCTCTGAGCTGCAATCTGTGCCAGCTGAACTTCTGGCCATCTGACCATCTGTCTGACAATCAGTTCGTCCGTCCGTTCGTCAGTCCGTTCGTCCGTCCGTCTGTCTTGTTGGCCTGTTTGTTCGGCTTTTCTGGAAATGAACCTTTGAGTCGCAATTTTTACGTTCGACTGCGGCAGACCACAAAATAATGACAGGAAATTATCTCATAGTAAGAATATGGTAGGTTGTCGGATGACTGCCAGAATACCCTCTACCTTCCCCCTCTCCCCTCCATCCCACCACTCCCGCCTCACCCTCTCTCGAGTGTCCTGCCTGCCTGCTTGGCTGGCATCCAAAACAATTTCGCTCTGTTGTGATTACGAGTCCTGACCAGCGCAGTCCGTTGACAAGGGCAAACGAGTTTGCCCGTTGCTGTCTTCATTGGCTTTCGTAATCTGTTTGTAGGCTTTGTGGCATCTGTATGTTGCCTCAGTCTCTTCTTTCGCAGTTCATTGTCACTAATTTGCTGCAATTTGCCAACTTACAGCATTTATTGAAGCCGATCTGCAGCTGCTACAACCTTTGCTGCTACCCGTAACATTTTTAATTGAAAAATTGAATGCAACACTTTACTATGATGGCGGCGAGTGTCGGTGGTGGTAAGGATGTGGGTGCAAAAGTTTATGCTGCAACTTTTTACACCTGAAGTGACGCCGACGGGTGAAAAAATTGCTCAAGTTTTATAATTTTGTTAACATCAGTACAAAAAAAAAAAAAGGCAAACGCGAGCTCGTCCTGGCACAAAATGGAAAACACTTTGTAAAAAGTGCAAAGTTTTGTTTCATGTTTTGGTTTCTCGTTAAAAGGTATTTCGGGTTTTCTTTTCTCTTTGTTATTAACCAATTTGCAAAGTGCGCTTAAGTTCACAACAAAATGGGCAACGAAACAATGGGAGCGAAACTGAGGCAAGTTTTAATTTTGCTATCAAATAAAATCGTTCGCTCTGAACATGCCTACCAAAAAATGGCAAACTAAAACTGAATTGAAAACTATTAAAAAAATGTCAGAAAACTAAAAGTACGAAGAAAAAAAACAAACTGTTGTAGAAGCAAGCATGGTTTAAGAGTTTTCATGTTTAATTTTGAATGGACTTTTCAGGACATGATTCAAAATAGTTACTCTGAACTTGGACAAGATTTCAGTTTTCTAAACCAAATTAAAAGCTCTGATGGCGTTGATAACTGATTGATATTGATGTGTTGAGTCTAAGCCACAGCGATTTCATAGTATTACAGTTAATGTCTTCCACTTTTCCTAGTATTTACAAATTTGTTTGGCAATGTAAGAGCGAAAACCCCTTTATTAATTGTACCTCAGAGTACAAGTGACAGCTCTTTGTGGATTTCAATTGTTAAATCTAACAAATGACAACAAAATGTAGCTAAATACATGTAAATCCATGCAACACGCAGTTGAGAGTGTCTGTGTGTGTGTGAGGTTGTTGGTAGCTGTTGCTTTGCTGGACGTGCCAGTTTTATCCAGCTGAAAGGTGTTAATTGAGTGGCTTCATTTGTCCAACGGAAATGCCCATCAATTAAGGTAATCACGCAACAAAGTCACACTGTATGCCACGCCCCCGAAAAAAGCCATCTGCCACCCAACTGCTCAGCCACCCAAACACACACACACACGCAGGTCGCCGACCACAGCAGAAAAGGCCAGCAAAGAGTGTCTGTGTAGTGCTATGTGCTGTGGTCGTCGGCATTAACGACAGCCGTCTAAAAAACTGCGTGACTGACACGCCAAATCCGAAAGACCATGTCCAAGACCAGTCAGACAGCCTTGTGGCAGAAGCAACGTACTCTGCACTGGCGGGTTGAGGGGAGGTGGACGGGTTACATAGACGGTGAATGGCTTTGTGCTTGGCTTTGTAACTGGACACAAAGGGAAAAAGAGCTCCTAATTGGCCGGCTAACTGAAAGTGGTTGCGGCTTTTCCTATTCACATGTCAATCAAAGCAATACACACACAGCCAGAAGACACACACACGCACACCAACACACACATACAATCCATTTGGCTAGAGCAAATTCAAAGAAAATTCGCCACCCGCTGTGACAATCAATTCATTACAAGCGAAAATTTGACATATTTTAGACACACGCACACACACAGAGTCTACAATATTTACATCTCCGAAAAGCACACATAGAAAGAGATGGAGACAGAGTGTGTGAAAGAGAGAGAGAGAGAGAGAGAGAGAGTGAGTGAGGAGGCAGGCACACAATGCAAATATGCGAGCGCGCATAAAATGAGTGGGGCAGAGAACACAGAACGTGCTGCAACATCAAATGATGAGATTATCGTAAACTCGCAGGCACCATAAAACAGCAACAGCATCCGTCTCTTCTAGTTGAAACGGCCTGTACGGGCCGTAAAAAACGCTTAATAGTCCATTAAAGGGATTAACACAGGCAACAGACTGGGCTGGGCCAAATAGCTGAACAAATTCCTCGACATGGCTCATGTCAATCGTTGGACTCCAGCAGTCGCCTCTGCTCCATTGTCCGATATATAAACGATGCTAAAAATCAAACGAGCGACTCGATTTTCCCAACGGCCAACGTTGCGTATGAGCGATATTGAAAAGTGTGCACAATCGAATTGAGAGAATTCTTTATTGCTATGTCTGTGATGGCCGCTCTGAGGCTTAATATAGGCAAATTAAACTAAGCTCAGAAAATTGCGTTTCAGTCACGTTCCGGGCAATACTCAAAATGGCTCCATTTCGATTCCATTCGAAGATGGCGCAAAAGTAAACCAAAACCGGAGTACAAATGTAAACACATGCAATGTCTAGCGAGAATACGAAAATGTTATTGTCGACACGCTGAACTTGAGATACTCTTACCAAATTTTGTATTTTAATAAGAGATATACATTTGGGCCATCAATTTAAATCAAATGATTGATTTTGTACAACAAAAAAATTGGTATATTTATGAAACATATAAAGTAAATACAAATTACAATAATAATGATGATGATCTTGGAATAATAAACATAATCATAATAATTAATTACTATAAATTAAAATTGTAAATAAAATAACGATTTATAGTTATATTTATATATATACCTTTCTCTGTTCAAAAATGTCTTAAGCCAAATTTTACATATTGGAAGAAAATGTTGTAATACTCCCTAAGCAAGTTAACGCCAAGAGTCCACAAATTAAAACTCTGTACACTCTGAAAATAATGCAATAAAACTGGCATAAAAATAAAAGCACATACACAACATATACACACACCGATACACACACTCTCACAGCATTTTGCAATAACATAACAGGCAAATCATGATGAATACAAAAAAAATAACAAAACAGCAAGAAATCATAAATGTAATTGGACAATTTTATGCGTCAACAGGGTGAGGGTGAAAAATGGCAATGCCTGCCAATCCTGGCATCGCCAACGTTCTGCAAATAAAAGTTGAAATTGTCGCAAATTCTAAGAAACAAGAAATTTTCCACAAAAGGCGCAAATAGGAAAGGGAACTCGTCCCCAACAAATGTCTCCAAAATTGCTGTATCCCTTGCCCCCAAACTCAGCGTTATGCGTATGACGTTGACGCTTTGCCCATTTAAACTTTCTGCGACAGCTGCGGGTTCAGTTAGACTTACATATACACCCCACCACACACACACAGACTGGCACACACACTGGCACACACACACACCATCAGACAAACGCATTCTCACAATGGGGGTCGCCCCGTTTCAGTTTATTGCCAGCAATCAATTAAAACGGCAAGTCATTTGTGACAAAAACATTCGCAGACATTTGACTTTTGTACATACATATATATATACTGTAGAAAATCGATATATATATATATATATATAATTGCAAACGTATTGTAATATTTCAATGTCATGCTGCATAAGGCGATGTCTGACGATAAACTTTGGAGTACGCAATTCATTGCCTGCAATTGCCAAGCCAAGTGTGAACGCGAGCTGCTTTTCAAACTACTGTACATTAGCGATATAAATATATGATTATAAACTATGAGAGAGATATACATTATGAGATATCGTAGTCAAGGCAAATTATATATGCTCAAATTAGAAGACTGATTCCATAAGTGAAGCAACATTAAAAATGTATTTGAATGATTAAAATTTGAAGAAAATTGTTATTATTACTATTATGATAAATATTATTCTTAGTAGTAGTATTATTATTATTAAATAGTTAAGTAGCTATATATTAATTTATATTTTAATTACATGCAACATTTTGGTGTATATTAATTCATCCCAATAAATAACACATTAATTTATTGCATGGCATTTGTCCATATACATATATCAAGTGCTTTTACCATTTAAAGGTACACTTGCTACCAATAAATAAATACATGTATGTATGCATATGCAGGTATGTGTGTACATGGTATATGTATGTGTGAATCATCAGTGGACGTTTTGGCAAATAAACTCCTGCAATAATCATTGAAAATGTTTGCCTAATAAATTGAACCTACACAGACTTTAGTAATTCCGTAAATCCAAAATAAACATGCTACAGTTGCAGGGGCAAGTTGCAGGGGCCTGGTCAGTCAAATCAAATGTGTAGCTGCTAATATTAAATGTACACAAACGGAAGAGTTAATCCTTATCGACAATTTGACATCAGCAATTTTCGATGCTTTTGCTTTCAAATAACGGAAACCATTAAGTTGTCACATGGACATGCAGTTGAAAAAATACAAAAAACGTAAAGAGAAATACTTTATTTTAGTTGAAAGTGGTAGACTAGAAGGTACCCTGTATCTGCTACATAGAATTGAATTACATTGAAAATCAATTAATTATATTTTAATGAAAAAAATGCTCCAAAACTGAATCAATGAAAATTTATCTGAATTAACACAAACATTCTTTGGTAATCTTTATATCCTTATAATAGATATATACCGATATTTCTATGGATTAATAATTAAAGCTATATCTTAAACAATTTAACAAAATTAAGCAGGCAAAGTCTACAAGAGAAAGTCTGAGGTTTATTAATACCAATTACATTTGAATTGCTTAGCAACTTCTGCTTCTGACAGTTAAATATCTAATTTGACAATACCCATTTGGGCACTTTTATATAGGGTATATTGAACTGAACCGAACGAGTGGACACTCGCATATCAGCTGAGGGAGAGGATAGCAGTTGAAGAAGGCTCTGTGAACTAGCATCAGGGATATGTCCATTTTCAAATGTTGCGGCCAATGTGTGTGTGTTTCGGGTATGAGTGTGAGGCAGGCGAATGCCACAAGTGGTCATTCAGACAAATGGCCAAATGGTGGCGCTCATGAATAATTCAGATTTTAAATTGCATTTATGCAAATGCCATGCGGATGCTTGCAGATTTTCGCCGCTGGCTATCGCGAAACTCGTTGCCACCGCTGCCAGGACATGCGCCTGCTGACGCATTTGCAACTAAATGCCCCCGAAAGCTGCGAGTTTTTCGCTAATGCACAATTTGTATGCGTCAACACTTTCGTCAGTAGCAACCCAGCGCAAACGGGGCGAAGAGGTGTGGTTGCAGATGAGTGGGTGACAGAAGCGGTTAGCACGAGATGCATTCATTTTTATCAAACCAAATATCAAAAAACGGTAGAGAAGTAGTAAACTTAAAGTCACATCTGCAAAAGCCTCTCCAGAAGCTCATGCCCCAAAAACAGGGCCAAGTGAATCACTGACCTGGCAGCAAATAAAATGGTCGTCAGTTCGAGGGCCACCTGTTTTGTGCTCAACTCTTTTGCGAATTATATGTGTGTGTCGCAATGCGAACTGCAGATGTTCCCTCTCCCTCTGTTCTCCTACCTCCCTCCCTCTCCTGCCTTCTGCCTGTGCTTGTCTGTGCACCTCCCGTTAAAGTCTCGGTCCAGAAACTTGCAGATTTATTGCGCAGAAACTTTTATTGCCTTATAGAATATGTACGAGTTCGGGGCCAAGATGAAGATGCAATCTGGAACTTGTTCGAGGGATAAAACCATTTGGCCAGCTGCTTTCGAATAGTGCGGGTAATTGTAGTACATAGTGGTACGCCATTTTATTATACAGACGGAACATTAGTATCTGCTCTCTGTTATCTTTTGCCTGTTGCCTGTTATCTGTTATCTTGTATCTGTTGGTGCCAAAGGCATTTAATTGTTCGCAGTCTACTCCGTAAATTGGCTGTTTGTTGCTATTTGGCATCTGCCAGAACGATAAAAGCAAACACAGATGTTGCTGCTTATTGGCACTATTTTAGTTTGTAAGTAGACTGAATGACAACTAACTTGGGGACTCTTCCTTTAATGCTGCAAGATCTTGCAGAATATAAGCAGGACACAAGGCAAAGATAGGTGGCAGAATATTATGGCTATCAAATATTTATGATAATATTCCATCTTCAAAAACTATATGTAGTGGGAACGGATGAAAACTTTCCAAACATACTGAAGTGGGATGCATTTAAATTTGGAAACACTATTTTGATTTGGAATTCATGATAATCTTAGATCCAAAAAAAGAGTGGTAAGTTTAAACATTCCAAGTGGAAGTAAGAAAAAGTCGAAACTGAAATAGGTTGAAGAGTATTTAAGTACACTAGAGTTTAAGTGTTATAATCTGGCTTTATCGAATAAACATAATTGCCTTTTTCTCCTCTGTCCATCTCTGTTTTCAATGGGAAATCAATCAAATGGATCTAATGGACCCATCGACAATAACTGTGTGGCCTCAACTTAATGATGCTAATCGGATTTGAAAATAAGAATGAGCACAAGAACGGAGGAGTGTGTATCACTTGCCCTAACAACGAAAGTTTAAGGTCCTTTCAATGGGCACAAAGAAAAAGGCAGAGAAACGCCAGACACACACACACACACACACACACACATATTAAAGAAGGGTCGAGGATTCACTGCTTGTTAGTGTAAACAAGCGTCAACCGCATGGAAATGGGCGCCATTTTGTTGGCCGTCATTCGATGCGAATCAATTCGAATGCGATGCGACTCGATTTGATATTCATTTATGCGCCTCGAAGATAAGCACTAAATAAATAAATCTGCCACCTACCCCCCCAAAGCCCCTAACTCCCCACCAACCAACTGGCTGCTGAGAAAATGTAAATAAATGACTAGAAAAATATGGAAGAAATCGAAGAAGCCTCTGGGCGAATTCATCGATGACATGAAATGATTTAGTTTCTTTCTCTTTCTCTCTCTCCCTCTTTCTTTTTATTTCTAACTCTCTTTCTGTGTATCTGTCTTTATCGCTCCTTGTGGCACATGTTAAGTGACAGGCAGCAGCTGAAAATTGTTTGTAACCAACTTTAAATTACAACTGTCAATCGAATCAAAAAGCACACAAGGCCTAAATGTGTTAGTTGTTATATTAGCCAACTGCGTTGCTGTTCTTATTCATATTGTTGTTGTTTTTGTTGTTATTATTATTGTTGTAGCTGTTTATTGTTTACGCACATATGTATGCTGTTTGAAATCAGAACATCATGAAATTGTTTTTCCAACATCATTTCCATTTTGCTTGTATTTTTGCCTGCATATTTCCGTGCGTTTACAAAAAGGATATGAACAACATCCGGCGTTTTGGCTCCATAATTTCTACCAACAACATTTTACTACTCATTGCATTTGACCAAGCCGACAAACACGCATCCCAACCCAAACCCAAACCCAAACCCAAACCCATACCCAAAGCCAAAACCCAAAACGCAGCCAACCAACCGATTTGGTTATTACAAACTCATATCTTGTGCTGTTGTTGTTTTTGGCCAAAAATAACCAAACTTACCGCAGGCAATGGGGTCAGGTTATGGTGGGTTTGACCAAATTTTTGGGCGATACTCTAAAAATGCTCAAAATTTGCATTTTATATTAACGGAAACAGTTGTTGCCTTTGAGCGCACACACACACGAGACCAGCAGAGTCCCGGCCTGAACTAACAGCTCTTCCTCTCCACCAATGCAAGCTGCCTTCAGTGGATATTGCCTCAGTCTGATACACATTTCCCAAACAAATTTGACGCGTTTATGCATGTAAATTAAACAAATTTGATTTTAAATATCTTTTGGCAAAGGCAAACGAACCGAAACCGGCGGCCAACAAACCAAGCCCCATCCAACCTGAACGGACATGAACCCTGCCATATGCCAGAGGCCAGCCTCATAAATATAATTCTAGCAATTTCTGTCCAGCAAACGGAAATGTGAACCAGCTGGGACGAATTCACTCAGCGGTTTTTCAATTTCGTGTGGTGCAAGTATATTAATGTGGGTAAGCAAAAGCTACCACTGAACAGGTTACCCCACAACCATATTCGACCACTTGTTATGTCCAATTGGAGAACAACCAAATGCCCAGAGACGGTTGTCCTCTATTATATATATTTAAGGTCTTTGGGAACTTTAAGCTTCATTTGTTACTGGAATCCAGCCTCATATTCATATTTGTATTCATTTGTTGAATTGTTGAAAACGAATAAGCCAGCTTAAGCCATACTTCTAGAAATCCTACTAAAACTATCAGAAAATTATTTAACATATCAGTGCTTAAGCTGCGTGAGAGCTTTACACAAAATAGTTTTATGTTTTGTGTTTTGTGTGCTTATGATATTATAATATCATTTATACTTTGTTCAACACCATTTTGTTTAGTTTTAGTGCATTCAAGTGCAAATTTTCTCTGTTTAATAACTAGAATATAACAAGTGATGGCGCTACAGTCGGCTCTAGCCGATTGCGAAATACTCTGATACCAAAGTAAAAGCAGCTAATAACAGCGGGCAATGAACATGGTAGGCATTGCCAAGAAATTTGTTTAGATATAGGATTTCTTTTCTCTCATAGTATACAAAGTTATCTTCTGCTTAAAGCTACGTTTCTGCATCAAGTATCATTGGTTAAAGTTGAACAGCTCTCGTACTTTTCTATTTGTGACTAATAAATACTTCTCACACAGCTCACCTATTTACCTGGCCAAAAATGGAAGTGGAAATACGAAAGGAACATTCGCACGTGTTGCCGCATCCACTGAACGGATTATGAGCTCAAAACCAAACGACTCGAGAGTAGTCCAGACAGCATACACAACGTGCCCGAGAGCCTGGGGCCAGAACTTTGGGCCATGTGCACCAAAATCAAAGTACATTTCAACAATAAAGTCAAACATACTGGGAACATTGTTGGCAGCACTTAAAAGTCCATTAACGGGCAGCATTAAGTGGACATTGTGTGCTTTTTAAGCACTTCTGCTTCAATGTTTGCTCTGATCGAGTCTTGGATTAATAAGTTGCCAGCCAATAAAAGCAGTTGATGCTCGGCACACAGCTATCGACCACTTAATTAGGCCACAATTGGAATTTGTAAAAGTAGTTTTGAACTGAGTGACTGACAAAGTGATTTGTTGATTGTGTAACATAAATTACGAATTTTATCAGATTAAGCAAGTAAGAGTGACCCTGAAGACAGCTGTTAATAATATACATAAATAAATACTTTGTCAGTTAGTTATCAGCAAAAAATAAAATAAGCTTGAGAAATGAGACACTAAATTCCAAAATTAAGTTCGCCAGCTCCCATAGTCTCCTAGATCCGCTTGTTCGGACAGACAGACTGGCTGTTGATACTGATCAAGAATATCCAGTCGGGAGTGCTTACTTCTGCTTGTTACATAGTTAGACAAATCTTAATATCCCTTTTCCCCATTCCAATACACGATTACGACAAGGATCCTGAACTCTTCTGTTAGATATATTACTAGTTCTGCATAAGCTATATGTTGCCACTGAAATCGATGCATGAATATTTAGTCTTTCCGGGTGGCCGGCGCAAAAACATAATTTTTGCTGTGCTGTGTTTTTCGTGTTTTGCTTTTACACTGGGGAATTTGCATGGCACGCAAAAGCTGACAATTGCAGCAAATTTCAATGGCTGAAAAGAGCTAACGGGCTGCTGCTGCTGTTGTTGTTGTTGTTGTTGTTGTTATAGTAGGTCTTTCAGTTACTGTTGTTGCTGGCCCGATTTTGCGCCGCTGGCTTTGAATTTACAGTTTGGCTGGGAATAAAACGCACGAATGCGCCACAGCCGCCGCTGCTGTTGCTGCCGCTGCTGCTGCTTCTACTGCTGCTGTGGCAGCCATGAAAACAAAAATGACAATGGCAGGCAACAAATTTTGCAATTCCCAACAGCACTTCAACTTCCGCCGCTGTCATTTTGTAAATTTTTTTTCTTCATCCCCCTGTTGACAAAAGTTGCATTGCATCCATTGAAAATGTGTCTCCATTTGAGATTTGCCAGTCAACAAATCAGACAATAAAGTAGAACGAAAAAATACAATAATAAATACCTGCAGCATTTTGCATTGTTTGGTTGCGTGTATTTGAGTAATGGGCTGACACTTTTAAAGTGCAAAAAACCGTTAGAAATACCTGAAAATGGTATCTGCACTTGGTCGGGTTAAAACCACTTGCCATCGAAATTGGAAACTGACAATCTGGCAATCTGATGAGCACGTGCACCGCCTCTCAGAGTACACGTCTATCGGGAGCAGCATGCCATTTCAACATTGCATTTGCATTTTAGCCTAAGCTCTCAATCACACCCTCACGTGTGTGTCTGCATGTGTGTGTGTGGGTTGCAAAGTGCTTCCCAAAAGTTGCTGGCCTGTACAAAAGGGTGGGAGGGGGATGGCTGCTTTAGAAGGACATAAACTTTTCGTAGCTGCCGCATCAGCAGCGATGGCCATCAATCAATTGCTCGATAAGAGCCAAATTCAATTTTGACAAATCACAAATAGGCTTTTGTAAACCCAAATTAATGACAGACGAGTGCTCACTGTACTACAAGTATTTCAATACAATGTGCTTAATTACATAGACACACACATACATATGTATGCAGATCATTTAATTACTTTGAAATGTCCTTTGGGCTAATGTTTTTGATAGATTATTTGAGCTTCATTTCATTTGTCTGCCTTGAGTGCATAGGGATCAAAGTTAAGGAAAGCATTCCATGCACTAATCAAGCCATGAATTTACAAAGAAATTAATAAATATGAATATTATTAATTTTCTGAATATTTGCACAAATATATATAAGATACATATAAAGAGAGGTTAGCAAGCAATAAACAATTAATGTATTAAGTATTAGTTGTAAGTAGAGTTGCAGTATGAATAACTTGTGTTTGCTAAGTATCAATATTGTTTAAGCATGATTTTCATCTTCCTAACTGTTGGGTTAAGCATTTCAATTAATTTATATTTTAAGTTGTGACTGTTGTTCCACATTCATCCACTGGGTATCAGTTTACTCATTTTCTTCTCGTGCAACTTATCCGAGTGCTGTACAACCCAATTAAGCTGCAATGTATTTCCTAAAAATAGGTGGACCTAACTTTTAATGCCCCGCCCCAGACTCAGCTGACTTCCTTTGCTGACTTATTGTAGGTGTTGAATTTACGTCGTTTTCTTTGTTTTGCGATAACGAATTGCACGCAAACACGCAAATGCTTCCCAGTTGGAGTTGCTATTCAGTTGGTGCTCGGCTCCCGCTGCCAGGATATGATATGTACATAAATATGTTGTTGGAGTGCTGAAATTAATTTTGTATAGACACGAAACTTGTTTGGTGTCTCGGTGCCTGCCTTCCAGCAGCAGATGAGTGTTTAATTAAACAATTTGTGCTCGGCGCTCATTTATGTCATTATTCGTTTTACTCACTCGTGAACAATGTCAGATTCAATATGACTATTCATATTTAAATTACAAGCTTTCTTTTTTCATTTCAGACACTTGCAAAATCAAGCAAAATATTTTATTATTATTCCTTTACTCAATTTTTTGTTTCGCAGTTCAACGCCCACAATTAGTTCCACTTAAATAAATCAAAAGAAATCCTTGTAAATATTTGCCCACAGTGGCGAGCATACATACATACATACATATATAAAATAAATGTGCACAAATACAAAATTGTATTTTTGTAGCTGTTGCTTTTTGCATAAGCCACAATTGTTTTTGGCTTATTTGCGTATGCGCTTTTTATGAATTATGCATTCATATTTAACGAGATCCTCAAAATGGAAGCGGCTGAGTATTAAATATTAAAGTAGCTTCAAGTTTGCCAGCTAACATATATAATCGGGTCTTACAAATGTGATTTAGAAAAATGACACATTGTTTTTTGTGTTAGTTTAAAGTCTCTTGAAGTATGTTAACGAATTGCATGTGTGTTGGTTAACTGGGATGCTTAAGTTGGTTATGTATACAATATTTGTACATGTATTTATTTATGTAACCGAATTATTTTACAGTTTTAATCTTCTTTTTTTGTTTGGGGTGGTAGCTGTTTGATAATCGTGTTTGTTTAAATTTACCCCAAGCAAAATGAGAGCTTTGCACACTTTTCGCCATCAACTTTTGTCTTTATGGGCACCAAAAATCCAATTAACACATGCTGCCATATTTCCGGGGTAATCCTTCCCAGAGGCGGCTGCGCAAATTACACTTTAAAAAATAATTACGAAAATGTCTGCAATGAAATTTTGCTCGCAGGCATCGCAGACACTGCTCTCATTTCGCTGCAATTTCTGAAGGCGCTAAATGTTAATGAACATTATAAAAACAATTGCAAGTAATTATAATTTGAATGATAATAGCGAAACTTCTTAATCCCCGCAACGGTAATTTTTATTTCACATTTTCTACCTCCCCCGTTTTTTACTCACTCTCTCTCTCATTCTCTCTCTATCACTCTCTCTCTCTCTCTCACACTCTCTCTGCCCAAGCTTGAGAAGGAGACAATTTACAAAAGAGTTGGCGACGCAGCGCACAAAATGTGAAAATGCATAATAATGGGGGCGTGGCAGAACTGGGACACGTAATGGGAGCGACGAAGAACAGAGAATGGCGACCGAAGAGAAATGAGTTTCTTGTAATTAAATTCTTTTTAATGAAACCTCGAAACAAACACAAAAGCTTCCTCCAAATACAACAAATTCTGCTAACAATGGCGTGAACATTCCACAACCAAAGAATTGAGAGAAAAACGTTTGAGGACCGAGTGACAAAGAGACGCAACGATAAACAAAGGGACTCAAAGCGAACATAAAATCATTGGACTTTTATGAAAATTGTAAGCCATAGGTGTTGTTAAATAAAACCTATTGTTCTAACGTTTAGAAACCTCCTGACTTCCTCTGAGCGCTGTCGAAAATCAATAAAATTATTAAATCTAGTCTAACAACTCCTAACTAAAGTATCACTTCCAAGCATGATTTACAATATATAGTTGCCTGTGGCTGGATTGCTATTCTTGAAATTGCTTTAGTGCCTTGACCATTGTCTTTCTTCATTAGCAGCAGCTCATAAGCCGCCAAATATAATGCAGCATCAAGTAAATTAATTCTAATTTGTAGTTAGCCAAAGAGAAGACTACCCACAATCATGGGAGGCGTGGTGGGGCTGCTGTAAGGAGAGAAGGGTAGAAATATTGCCATCTCGTTAGCCTGTCCGGGCCACTGGGTCCTTTGCACACTTTGCAGCTAATTATTCAGATGAAAAGAGCCACAGGAGCAAAAAAAAGAAAAAAAAAAGAAAAGAGAATCCGGAGATGAAGAAGAATTTTCGCTGAGCGAAAAATCAAACAACGAAATTGCTACTTGCAATTTCTCGTCACGTTCAAAACTTAATTAGTACATCAGGACATCATCAAAGATGCTGCTTCAGTGGCTTCGGCTCCGGCTTCAGCTCCTACTGCTAGTTTGCTGCTGCTCCATGCTGCTGCTCCATGCTCCATGCCTCGGCGATTGGTGTGGGGCAGCAGCCCGAGGGCCGAGTCTTCACTACTGCGGAGTCTTAGGCCGAGGCTATGGATGATGCTGAGGCAGAAGTCGGGGCTGTCATTATGACGTCATGTTTCTTAATTAGTTCATTGTTATCATAACTTTTTCGGCGGATAGTTGCGTCCATCTTCACCACAGCTCCATCAGCAGCAGCGATGGACTTGATCATGCTCTGTTATTTATATATATATTTTCTTAGTTTGGCGCTTCATTAGCGTCATGTATTCAGTGGCTACCCAGTTGGGATTTAAATGAAGCTAAACCATTCACAGCTTAAGCAGCAAATCCATTGATTTACCTAATGCGCTTTGGGTTAAGTAATCCGAATGTTGTATCAACATCACATCAATGGATTTGTTTAAGGCAACTGGTGGAATAAGTTGTCCTGTAGGCAGCTGCCAGCTGCCGTAACTTGTACAATGCACACACAAATATACACAAACACACATTCATACACACACATACACACAAAAGCACACTCGCTTATTTTGGCATGCCGCACACGTAGAAGATTTCCGCACGAATTCGCAAAGCAACTCTTGATCCCTTTGACTCGTGGACATGTTTTCTCTGGCATTCTCTTTGATGTTTACAAATTACACCAAAAGTTGGCAAACAAATTTTCTTATTCACTTTTACCAACTGCACACACAGACAGACAAACACACAATGAAATGGCCAGGCCAAGTACCCAAAAATTCCCAACCCAAAATAAATCCGCATATTTCCCAGCCCCCTGGAGCCCCCCTCTACCACCATCGAATACACACAAAACGATGAGAAATGCTTGTAAATGTGCCAAGTGAGATTGCGACCAGGAGACAACAATTTATGTGTGTAAAATACATTTACAATGCATTCTTGTGTCCCAGCCAAAATTCTCGAAACATTTTTGATCGATTAGACTATTGGATTTTCAAGATTAACTAGTATTAAAGCTATTGTCAAGTAATAAACACAAGCATATAGCCTTGCCCCTAAAGAATTTGAGGTGTTTATCAATATGGCGTAAAAATGACTTTGCTTTGAAAGCCTGTCAAAGTTGAGCAGTTTAAAGATAATATTCATTTTCTAAAATAATTGACTTGAAATTGTCTCAATATTGTTTTGAAATATATATATAAGAAAATATAGGTATAAAACATAAGGTATACAATTATATTTACTTATCTCTCCCTCTTGATTTATCTTTACTCTCGTACTTAAATACTCGTGTACTGTTTTTGGAAGCATAGTTCAAAAATGCATTTGGACGCTTGTAAAACTAGCAAATACAAACTAAAAGCACCAAAATAAATAAAAAAAAAACTTTTAAAATTTCTCCAATTATATTTTTACGCTATAAAAACTTTGTTCCCTTATAGCGAGCCGAAAAAGCTTCGCATAGTTTTCATATGCTGATCTGTACACACCCAAACACAGACAGAAACAAACAAACACACACATCAACCGAAGTGTGTGTGTTTGTGTGTGTGTGCAGAATTCATTGTGTACGATAAAAACATCTTGAAGTCGGAGGATGTGCAAAAGTTTTTTTGTTCACTCATTCATAAGTTTTTAATTAAATTGCCGTCACATATTTTTCGAAGCTCAAACAAAGTCGCTTTTGATGAGGGTCTCTGAGGGCAGAGTGATTCATTTCGAGTACACAACTACAAGTATATTTTCAACTATTTTACTATTTGCCATTTGTTGCATTAAGTAATGAATTTTAAATTATAAAATCAAATTAAATTCATGGCCATAGCATAATTGTAACCGCGGAGTAAACTTGGCATTTAATCAATATGCAGCCTTATCACAGAGTAAATTATATGTGCAATTGGAAAATGAGCAACGATGAAAATGAGTAAATCAACCACACATACATACTATATACATATGTATAATATATTTAATTTTTCTGTTTTAAATTAACTTAAATAAAATGCATTCGATAATTCACAAAAGCACAGAAAACCAATGAAAACTGCTTAAATTGAATCGAAGATCGAATTTTAATTCTTTTATAACAGGCAGTCTGGTTCAATTACAGGGTATTGCGTAGCCGGTAATTTGATACTAAAACGTTCTTGATTGCTATATTTCAATATGAACAATATTGTCAATAAAACACTAGAGTTCAAGTTGGCTAATGGGGTTGTCGGCCCTGTCGCGTACCTAATAATCTTAATTGTTTTTGTTGTTGTTTTTAATGTTTCGATAAGTGTTCGTTTTGCTCTATAACTGAATGGGAAATTTGAATAGCAAAGGGCAGGCACTCATACGAGTAAACTCTAGTAATAAACAAGTCAAATATTTGTAATTGCACGCGATGTTTACACGAAATGTGAAATAAAAAATTCAATTGGCCAACTTGATGACGGTTACGCTGACGACGATGCTTTGGCCAGGCTTGTATTCGTGCCGGTTAGCGGCAATTAAAGCAATAATATTTCAGCAATGAAAATAAACGTGTAACTGTTTCAAATGCCACCCCCACAGCCCCGTCACCCGAAACCAACCCAAACAAATTAGGCGTTAATTGTGTTTACACAACATCTATGACGACCACTGAATGCACAAAAAGAATGAAACAACAAAGCGACTCGTCAATTAACTCACAACTTGTACTCAATTTATCAATCATTTGTCAAGTGAATTAATTACCTGCCTGTTTGCTATCTATCCTAGTCAGATTTCACTTGTTATTGTTGCTAAATGACACTTTGCATTAATGTTTGTTTATATGTGCTTAAAGCTATTTATTTATTTATTACATATCTATAAAAACAAAATGAAGGCTCATTTTTTTAAAATATATAATTGAATATAAATTAAAATAGCAAAAACAAAAAAAAATATAAATGTTGCACGCTCATTTTCCAACATGTTTTTTTGCTGTAACTTCTTTCTTTCAATTTTGTTTGAATATATTTGCTTGAATACTCAATTTTATTATTATTATTACTTTTTTCATATTTGATTTTAAGTGATAAAAAAAAAGGATTTTCAAACATTTCTTATTCGATCTGGAAGAAATTTTTATATATCATATTTCATTTTCTATATCAATTAATTATTGATGTGCGCGGGTAAACATGAACTTATAGTCTCTAACTCTCATAGTCTGATGTTGATCCAATTTATATGTCATGGAGTTGAAGCTGCTTCCTTCTGCCTGTTACGTACCTTTGCAATAAAACCAATGTACCCATTATTAATGGGGTGAGGGTATGAACGCGACAAAAAAATGTGATTCTATACAACATACAATATAAAATATGCTTTAAGGCTGGTACTGTTTGGCGCACTTTAACCATGTCGAGTGGGGATTTGAAATCGCCTAATTGAGCTGCCGCTGCCAGACAAATGTTGCTCGGATTGACAGCGGCAATGCAGAGCCTGACATGACATAGGAACTATTCCGAGCAGAGCTGGTGGATGCTGACTGGTTTCTGGTTACTGGGGACTGCTGATTGCTGAATGGTGACTGTAGCTTGAGTAGTATGCCAAGGACTGATGTCTGATGGGGCAAGTGCGGTAAATGGGGCAAAATGCGTTGGCAGATTCATCCATTTGCTGTTATGCGTGGGCTGCGGCAATTGTCAATTCCATCAATCACGCCGAGTGACATTTTGGGTTACCATTGCGAATTGAGAAACTACATTTTCTGTTCGGGATGCTGTAATTGATGTTGAATGTGCTAGCCATGCCCAAAGCGCCAACTCTGCAACAGGAGTCACCTAAGAGCCGGCGTAAAAGGATGATGCATTGCACAAAAGAGACAGAGAGAGAGAGAGAGAGAGAGAGAGAGTCAAATTAGTAATATAACCGGATTTCACATTTCACAATTCAAAGTATTTTTAGTTTGTGAACTGAAAAGCCTCACTGGCTACTTCCGCATTTGACAAAAGCGAAAAGCCGAAAGAAAAGAAAAGAAAAGTCAAACAAAGAAAAACAACCAGAACGCAAGAAGAATGGCATAATGTAAGGCACACACACACCCACACACACACAGAGAGAGAGAGAAAGAGTGAAAAACGTATGGCCAAAATGGATAAGCTTCCCACGGGTAATCGGCGGTGTAGCAGGGACCCCATAGAAAATGGCATTACTTTTAGCCAGCTTTGAAAGTCCCTGTGCCTCGCTTCTCTGTCCGCCTGCCTCCATCATCGAACATCCTTCCTGCCGCTTTTTGTGTGGTGGCGCAACAGCGACAAGAAAAAAATAATTTTTTAGATGGAGGAAGTTTCGGGCAATGGGGCGGGTTTTGTGGGTGGGCAGCGAGGCGCATCCGTTGGGTGACTTAAATAAAATTTGTTGATTTTATTGAAAAGTGATGATGTGTCAAATTTTTTATCGCATTACCAGCGTAGCGTGGCACTTATTTTGCTTTTAACCTTGTCATTTGCATAAAATTCGCATTCAATAGACACATTAGCATTTTTAATGGTCCCGCTCTCGCTGCCCGCTGAAAGTCATTTCCCGTTGTCTTCGTCTTCGTCCTCGTCCTCTTCATCTTCATCTTCTTGTTCAATGGTCAGTCACGCCAGTCACGCCGCACGCCCCCAAATTTATCAATGCTAAACACGTTTTGGGGTTGAAGGTTGCCCCAAAAAAAAATACTCATATATATATATATATATATATATAAAGTAAAGCTATAAAAAAGGCATAGAATCGAGGCATTCAGTGAAGTGACAAGTGAGCAATATCTGCGGACGACTCCGATGGGGGGTCCCAGTGGCACTGATTCTAAAGACAAATTGAGCAGCTTAATGTGTGTCAAATTGTCAATTGCATCGATCAATTCCGAACTCTGTTTAGTTTTGTCTAGCTGAATGAATTATGTACAATCCGATTGGGCCATTTAAGCCCGACCACTGAACAACTGTAAATTGATAGTCGCTCTTCAAAATGGCGCTATCAGCAAACCAATTGAAAACTATTTGGTTGCAAATGTTATCAAATCGTCAAATTATGCAATTTCAGCACATTGGTAATATTATATTATATTTATTAATTATCAACAATAGTTTTATATATTTACTTTAAAAAAAAATAATATAAAATTTCACTAATTATTTGCAATATTCAGATCAATTCGAAATTTAAATAAATATAGAAAAACAAATAAAATTAACCAACAAAATAAATTGCTAAAAAAAATCAAGCAGAAATCCAGCCAGTAAAAATGAGTTTTTCACTTTTCCCAGCTAATCTGGTCTTTATTCCTCATTATAAACGTGTCAAAATCATACTTTATTACCTTTATTATAAAAGTGGTCACAATCTACTTTTTCTTTGTTGTTTAAATCTCAATAATTACAAAGATTCCAGATTATGGTCATAATGCGGGGACTATTTTAATAGTGACTCCCCTGGCAATTGCACAAAGTAATCTGCTGAGTGAAATTTTATAAATTCTGGCCTGCCTTTGTGTGTTTTTGTGGAGCGAGCAGATGGAAGGCAATGAGTTTGCATTAGAGCGCATCTCTGCTATAAATAACATGACGTTTCATTAGGCTCCGAAAATGAAAAGCTATGATCACCTGGGCGACCGAACAACTGGTTAGAAAATGCCAGGAGGCAGGTCGAAGGAGCAAGAGCCGGACTGGGGCATGAATAGGGACTGACTAGGAGGCAACTGCTGTTGCTGCTGCTGCCGGTGGCATCTGTCGACGCAGGTGTTTTAATCACACGAACGCGACGCATTTTGTGCCCGGTAGTAGTTGGTACGCATAAATTTTCATTTCCATTTTCATGGCTCAACGCACAAAGAACAGGCGGATGGGCAGAACGAGGGCGGCAAGGATGACTAGGACGACGTTTCGCCATTTGCCTTTGTCGCTTTTTATTGCCTGCACTTCATTTGTTGTCGCTATTTCGTGCGGGGAGTGCTCATAAACCGGCAAAACGACTGCGGCCAGCTGCGGCTCCAGTTTCCAGTTACCAGATTCAGGTCCAGGTCCCATTTTTGGGTTGATGAGCTAACCGCAAAAAGTTAATTAGAATTAATGCGTTTGGGCGTTACCCAAAACACACGCACACAGGTCAAATCGCATTTAACTGCAGCCCAAAAGCAGAGCACAACACCCGCAACAGCAGCAACAGCAGCTACAACTGTGACCCGTTAATATTTTCAGTCTAAAGAGGCCGTCAACGTTTGCCATTTGGTCGGAATGACGTCGCAATAATCATTTCTATATGCCTTGGAGTGGACATCACGTACACGGGACACTTTAGAACAAATACGCGTATCAAAATGTAGCATCACACCAAAACACCAAACAGCATCAACATGCAACCCACTAACTGAAACAGAAACAGAGACGAAAACGGAGACGGACCAACAGACAGACGGTGGCATCGCCGCAGTCACGACTCGGCAACAGCCGCCACAGCAAATACTTCTAGACAAAGTAATGAGAAAAAAAAACCAGAAGGATCTAAAGGACGCCACACAAAATTCCCAGTTGGAACTGACAGTAATTTTTAGATGCTTATAGTTTCTATTTGGAACCACTTACTTGGCTTATCCTCTATCCGATTATATGCAGTTAAGTATTTAACAATATTTTATCTTTAAGAAATAAGAAAAGAATAATTTTAATAAATTAAATAAATAATTAATATGAATAATATTTAAAGAAAGACTTGCAAAATAGATCGCAATTTCCAAAATACTCCTTTTACATTCCAGCAATTCTTGGCTAGAAAAATCACTTGCAGGACTTGTGAAATATTTAACCTTCAAATGAACTCAGAAATGATAAATATATTTCGTAATACAAGATCGGAAGCACATTTCCGAGGACAGCTGAAAAGCCACATCCAGCTGGGTAATCACACACACACACGCCACAGAGCAAAAAGCAAATACACACACGCACACACAACATACGCAGCGGGAAAGTTTTCCTTGCAGGACAACGTAGGACACGAAAAAAAAATATAACAAGAAAAAACAAAACTCATCAGCCAAAATGGAGGTCGCCACGGGTGCAGTAAACGTGGCTAATGAATGCTTTTGGCCCCAGCGCTGATGGCAGCTCTGTGTTTAATTTAATAACACACGCACACACAACAGCCGAGAAGCGCACACACACAGACACACTTAGTCAACATATGCTCATCGTTTGTCTCTGTCTCTGCGTCTGTCACTGTGTGTGTTTATAAGTATATTGAACAAATAAATTTCGAAATGTTGACAACATTTTGCTGTTTGTTCATAAACGAGGCCATCGTCACCTGTGGGAGCAGCACACGTACCCAACACACATACCCACACACACACACACACACACATCTCCAAACAACCAAGCAACGTATCAACGGAACAACCGCACATCCCCAACCGACTAGCCCACATCGGTGTCCGCATTCACGTCCAGGTTCACGTCAAACAGCGCCCGGCAATAAAAAACCTGAAGCCACAGTCGTCAGCGTCAGCGTAACACCCATGAGGGATTCCCAGCCCCCTCTACCCCTCCATCCCTAGACGCATGTAAAAAAATAAACTTTTATAATGGCCATACATAGTAGAAGGTACACCATGTACCAGGTACATGGTACATGGTAAATGGTACACGGTACATGGTACATTGTACATAGTATGCAAGTGCACATTCGTCCTCCTAGAAACATGCACTGTTCTGTAACTGTCATGTTAAGTCCGTAAAACTTTGCCGCAATTTGCTCAAAGTTTATGAATTACACGCGCCGTAATAAAAAATAAGGTCTTCCAAATGAATGGTCAATAAACCAGAAGATCCTAAAAAGATTCTTTAAGTTGCTTTCAGCATTTGCTTTATGTTTTTCAACCCAAGAGCAAAGTTGAAGAAAGCTCATTTTCTGATTTCTCTTTTATATATAGAATATTTCTTTTCTTATAGAATAAATATATAAACATTATAAATATAAATTATAACAACTTTTTAAAATACCTTTCTTTACTTACTTTTCTTTTATATATTGTAAGTTAATGAAGGGCATTTTATTTGATCAGAAACTTTCATAAATTAAATTCAACATAAACTCAAAGCATAAACTCATAAACCTCTTCGATTATTTTCCTAAACTAAAGACCATCTAAAATTCAATAACTAGACTCTTTGCCAAATGGCAATAAATATTCTATAAGCTTGAAGCACTAGCTAACATCACTAATGGACCGCAAAACTATGAATTGCTTTGGGGAGCATCATAAAGAAATTGATATGATTTTTACTAATTTAAATAATGTGGAAACTTTTTTTATGATCAATTGGCGGCATTTAAGCATGCGAATGATTATTTAATAGCTGCATACATTTGTTATTGGTCATTTTAAACATATCTATATCTATATATGTGACATAGTTATGTGAATGTTTTTTATATGGCCTGCTCGTTGAACCGTATCAAACTTTATGGAGCATATAAAGTCGTTTGTCTTCCAATCGATTGCAAAGTCATTTATTACAAATTTTAAGTGCACTTCTAATGTTAATAAAAATTAAGTCCCAAAGCTTAACCTACCCCCATCCACCCAACCCCCCCCCCACCTCGTAAAAACAAAAACAAAAAATAACAAACTTCTTATCGGCAAGGGCCAAGCAGAGTTAACAGACGCGCTCCGTTGGGCAACGCCTGCAGAAAAGGGGGAGGACCCAGAAAAAAAGGCAAATCATTGCAGCCCCTAGTTTCAGGAGCTGTTCCTCCTCCTGCTGCTGCTGCTGCTGCTGCCATTAGGAGGAGTAGGTAATGTCGCTTCATATTTCAACGTCACTCGCATCGTCATCATTTCTCTGTGGCTGTGGCGATGACATCAACAGTTCTGAATAATTTTGCACCCGATAAAAATTTCAAATGTTTTCATCAAATCATTTTTCGGTGCGCAACAGCCGCCAGTTGAGGACTCGCCACTCCAGGACTCCAGGACTCCAGGACTCTAGACTCAAGAATTCATCCATCATTAATGGAGCGCCTGGCAGCAAAAGGAGTTGAGACTGGCAAAAATCCCCTCCACATCCCTCATCCTGCTTCGACTGAGGCAATTGTAGATTGGGGGCGTGGCTGGGTGCGTTGACGATGACATTACTTTTTAATGACTTTGACTTTATGCAGCAAATGCGCCATCTACGGTTACCTGCCACGTTGCCTCTGTGCTGTTCTGTTCTGTTCTGTTCAGTTCTGTTGCTGTTTTATGTCGCAATTTGAGAACTTTTTAGCACTTTTCATACTGACTTTTTCTTTGCTTTTACTATCTGATTGAAATTTGTGCTTTATTTTCTTTTCGATTGACTTAACGCAGCATTTGTCGTTTCAATTAAAGTCGAACGCAAATGTTTTCGATCGAAGGATGCTGATAACAGTCAGGGTTTGACGGTATGGGAGTTTGGGATTCGAGAAGGATCGGTTTGATGACTGCCAATATGCATATCATATTTCCACAGTGAAATATTTTCCGCTCATAAAACGAAAATTGACTGCGAAAATTATTTTACTGCAGCAACTGAAGCTGCTGTCTCAGTTTGCAGACGTGTTCTCTCTGTGTGTGCTTGTGTGTGAGTGTATTGTTGTGTCTGTGTGAGGGTATGTGCCTGTGGTGTAGTAATTTGTTTGCCCCTTTTTTTTTGCGTGTGCATTTTTACGTTTTTATGCGTTATTTTGCATGCATCAGCGCGTTATTAAATTCCGCATTGTGCCAAGCCGCAAACAAAAAGCCAACACCAACGAAACTTTGTAGATTGCCGGCGAGTCGTCAACGCATCTACCCCGCCAACTCGCCACCCCCATAGACACCCCGTCCCTCGCTCTACTCACAAATCCTCCTTTACTCAGCTAGCATCTTATTTAACCCACAACCCACACATAAAAACCAAACGTGAATTCATCCACCCCCACACACACACCCAAAAACCCACACACACACCCACACAAAACAGCAACCATCAAATTTGGCTCCATTGTTGCCCCGTTGAGCGTCAGCTCCCCGCTGTCCTCCCTTTATGTTTTCATATCCCAAATGCGACAAGCGACAAAATTGTTACGCGCTCAGCTTAAAACCGAGCTCCGACATTGTTCACATTTTATATCGTTCATTAGCTATATTATTAAAAGCGGAGTTGAGTTGGATTACACATTTCATAAATTAAAACCAAAAAATCGTGTACCCTTTAAATAATAAAATAACTTTTTCGCATTTCATTTTGGCTGCGCACAAAACGCATCAAAATCCACTGCAAATATTCAACGGCTGAGTTAACAGCTCTGTTAGGGCAACAGTCCGCCATCTATTGACAACAGCGACAACGTTAACTGTTATACTGTTAACCGTTAGCACAGTTTCAGATTGAACCGTTAACGGGGAAATGGAAAATGTTGCGTTTACAGTTTAACTACTATGTTTTTGAAGTACAAGCAAAATTTGGTTTCTTGACCAGTTTCTTGTACAGGAAAGCTAGTAAAAATATTTGCAAATGAAAATAAAAAAATATAGCTTTAAAATTTTACAAATTTTAATTATATACTACAGAATCACATAAATATATTTACTATATCATAACTGAAAACTATTTTATTGCGCACATTTCAGTTAATTACTTTACAATTATTATTTTATTTCATTATTTTAACTTTATAAATTTGAAATAGTGCGCTCGAATTGAACAACAACTTTAAACTTGGCTAGCAATATTGCAATAAATACAAATTTCCCTCAACCTCAACATATAAACACATGGAATGCAATTCATCATTCACACACACACACATACTGAAAGTCAGGTGAGTTGGTGATGGTGGGGGGTGGTGGAATGGGGGCAGGTTTTTGTATAACATCTCCAAACGTCCCATTAACAGAATTCAATGCACAAAAACTCTTCAGTTCGCTGCTTGGCGTTTTGAAGCCAAAAAGCAAATGTCAACACTATCAATCATTGCTTTGACAGTTTGAGTGCTTGTTTTAGTATTTGTGCTTTTGATTATGTGACGCTCAAATATACACACACACACACACACATAAAAACACATGCGAATGTGGGGCGCATCAATTGATACGCTTACAACAAATTGTTTGCACTGAAACACGTGGGTTGCTTCAGGCAGACTGTGGGCGGCGGGGCGTCGCTGGGTGGTGTGCGAAGCGTTTGATTGATGGAGCCTCGACCTGAGCTATTTTAAATGAACAAATTGAATGTGCGCACATGTGTGCAGATGATTATTGAAATTTAAGAATGTGCCTACAAAAAACAAACACTCGTCTCGAGTTTATCCTGACGATGCCTCATTTAGTTATCCAAACAAATATTTCCAAATTATTTTGAGTTGCCGTCCATGGGAGATGATTAATGTGCGCCTGAGTCTGTTATCGTTTTAGAATAGCTATTAATTATATTATTTAAGAACGAAATTGGCAGTTTGTTACTTTTAGATAGCTTTCGACAATACTTAAAATATACTCAAATGTATTTTTATATTTCTCTTAGCCTACATCATTTTACTTTTTAAATATCTATAATGCAATTCTATATTCTGACATTTAAAAACCATAACCCATAAACAGAGAACAAATCATATTTTATAGTTATTTAATAACTAAATCATATCCCTTGCCAGAAACAAGAACCAAAACATTGTAATTTGCAACAAAGAAACCAGAAACAAAACAAAAAATAGAAAATGAAAAACTAAAATCTAGGTTAACTGTGGGGCAGCCACCTAAAAGGATTTGGTCGAGCACGGAATGTGGCCAACTGGCGTTGCTTTTGATATAGCTCCTGCTTTAGACGCTCGAGCTGTTCCTCCCGCTCGCGTCTACGCGTCTCCTGCAACTGTTTCGAATGGGCATTGAAAATTTTGCGCTGCTCCGCACGAATCTCGGTAGAGAAATGGAACTCTTTGAAGGCCAACGGGTATTGTTGCTTCGGTTGACGGTTGAAGGGCTTCAAAGGTGGCGGAATGAACTTTGGCACCGGTTTCGTTTGGGGGCGCATCTTTTGCAGTTGCTGCTCCTGTTCGCGTTGCTGCAACAGCTGCTCCACCCGCTGGCGACGCTTCAGCTGCATGTTGCGCGATGTCTTCAGGACATTTGGGGTCACGGCTAAAATTACGCGATGCACAACCTGCTTGTTGATCAACTGCTGATGGGCCTGATTGAATTTGGGCACGGGACGACTGTGAAACTGACGCTGTGTACGCTCCTCCTCGAGACGCTGGCGCAGCACATGTTGTCTCTTCTCCTCGTAGATGTCCTTGAAGCGGTAGGCCTTCGGTGTATGTAATTTCCTTAAGACCGTAGCTGTGCCCCCTTTCGTCGGCAACTGTTTTTGCTGGCAGCTGGCATCAGTCGTCTTGACCACTTTCCCGATATTGCTCTCATGACGCTGTACCTTGCCTAGATTCGGCTCTAAGGTTTCCTCAACCACTCCAATCTTGTTAATGCCGCTCGTGGGGGACTCATTCAGATGCTTCTTATCCTTCGGCTCCTGCAAGCTCAGCATATCGAATAGGACTTCAATGGCTTCAACCTCGAACTGGCTGCAATTATTCTCTAACTTATTTTCCGACATTTCACTTTTGTAGTAGTTCCATTCAAGATCTAAAAATATTTGTGTATCTCGCAAACGTTTCCTTTAAAATTACTTTTTGCTGCTAACCAAAAGCCTACTCGGTGCTCGGTGCTGGGTGCTCATGAAATATATGTATGTGCTTGAGGCATTAGTGAAAATTTAATTTGAATTATCTATGCCTGGGTAATGCAGATACCTACATATATATATATAATGTATGCCCATCAATCCTTGATTTCATACTCATCTCCATCTCTCTCTCTCTTTCTCTGTTTCTCTGTTTCTCACTTTCAATCTCTGTCTGCTTCTACAATTGCATAAATCGCATTTGCTTAACGCTATCTCTTTCCTGCCTAACCAAATGTCTTCTACCCTTACGCCCGCCTAAGCACCGCACCTGGCTGCCCATCTGTCTGTATGTCCCTGTCAGTCTACAGTCTGTAACGGTACTTCTATGCGGTGTCAATTTGATTGCAAAGGTAATTCAAATAATCTCATCATACCCAATCTAGATGTCTATTCACCTGCTCAACTGTCAGCCAGCCCTCATATGTACATATATTTACATATATATACATATATGCATACATACACATGTATGTTTCCGGACAGCGTCTGACAATTTCAAAAGCGTACAGCAAAAATATATATATAAATTTTGCATTTCAACTGCTGATTAAAATTGTATTTTAAAGCTTTTCTGTAAATGCGAATTGTGTAAAAGATTAAAAGAAATATTTAACTGAAAAATTGAACTGATTTCACGAATATTGTCGCATTAAGCATATTTACGATTGCAATTATTAAAGTAATTACGTCGGTTTATTGCACCTGTTAACTCAAATAAATTGAATTAAAATGTAGTTATGTTCATATCCAAAACGAATGTGAACAAGTTCAAAAATTTGACTGTCTATTTGAAAATAGAGTATTTATATTCTCAATTACTATAATGAATCACATTATATATAACTTATTTATTCGCTGTTGATTTTGACTGAAAAAATGCTAAATAATGTGAATAGTTACCCAAAAAGCAAAAATCTCACACATTTGCCGATTAAGCGAAAACGAAAGAAGTCAAAAAGTAAGCATGTGGCATGCTACAAGTTGCCAGCAAATCACACTTGATTATCACTATGTAAATGGGTGTGGGTGTGTGTGTGTGTGTGAGCATGTGTGAATATAGCAGTAACATGTGTTTGAGGATATGTCTGAGCAGAATACTCGTATCTCTTGCTGAACGCTTGTTGATAACTTTTTAAAAGCACTCGTCCTGGGGCCAGGAAGCCTCCCTTCTCAATACCTCCACCCCTCTCATATACTCGACAGATTAACAACGTTGCTTACAAAATAAAACTTTGGCTTGTAGTCGAACTTATCTCTGATAGCCATTAGTAAGGCAGAAAAGTTAACAATGAGCAAGCAAAGACCAAAGCCTGCAGTAAAAACTTAGCCACTGATAAACGTGATTCACAAACAGAGAGACAGAAGGCTAAAATGAGAGAGAGAAAGAGAGTGCAAAAGTTATCCCAAAACTTGCCGCAAAACAAGCGCAAAAACTCTTTTTCCTATCTGCGATAATTGCTTCTTAGCTAAAGGAATTTTTCCAAGTCAGCCCCTATCTGTATATATATATATGTATGTCCAAAGCAAAGCGCGCCTCTTGATTAGTTTGTAAATGTATCTAAGGGTGCAGAGGGGTAGGGGTGTTGGTTTAGGGTGAATGTTGGGTACATGATTATCATCCTAGTTTGCAATTAGTGGCTCATTTAAAAGAGATTTGCAGCGCACGAAAATTTGCTGATTAGACAGCCGAGTCTGAAATCAAATAAAACTCAAAGTCCTTCAGCATTGAGGCATTCGCAGTTTTCACATTAATGGAGAAGACCAGCAGAATGTAAAGAGTATCAAATGTTCACAAGCGCAGACATCTTCATATCATACCCAAAGTCCTTTGCCCAGATAAATTACACACATGGCAATGGCAATGGCAATGGCAATCCCAAAGCAAATGGCAGCAAGAACAATGGCATCAAATGGATACAAAGGAGGATGCGAAGGATGCGACTTATGTGGAGGCAGAGGGCCGTTGGTAACGCTGGAATAAAAAGAAAAAACATAAAACGCTACGAGTTTTGCTTCCTCGCATTCTTCTCGAATCATTTAACCCGAGCGCAATTTTCATAAAACGAAATTATTAAAATTGTTTATTCGGCTCTGGCGACGAACCTGAGCACATCTGCCATATGTGCCATATGATTTCACAAACATACACATATATACATATATATATATATTAATATGTATGAGTGTCTATATTGTGTTCTTATGTTTGCTTTAAGTGCGAACCACACAGGCTTGTGCCGAGTGTGTGGTGGCAGCGTGAAAACAGTTTAAACGTTAACTTCATTATGAAGCTATTAAATTTCTAAAGCTTAAATAACTTGGAAAATGTCGAAAAGTACCAGAAAATGATTTAAATTGCTGTTGAATATTGAATACCCCTTCAGAATAATAAAATGGGCATATTGAATATTGGCAAATTTGTTTGTATATTTCTCATCATTAAAATGAATTTTTGTTTATTTTTTATAGTGTGAACTACAAATAGCTCATAAGTTTAAAAAAAAAAGTTTAATTACTTTAAAAGTTATTGTTGCAAGTTAAATTATATAAGAACAAAAGGGAAAAACTAAATTGAAAACAAAAAATAATCAAACTAAGATTTTGTTATTGTTTTTCACCTGATTACAGGGTATATTGCTGTTTTAGAGATTGTCAGTTGTAAGTCAAGCAAATATTGATCAAAAAACATTACAAACAATTAAAAGAAAATTGTATTGAAATTCCAATTTATTGCTGAAATTGAGAAAACTAACAAAATATATGTATTGCGATACCTGTGTGTTTGTGTAGAAATTTGTGGAAAATGCTTTTGGCAAACTTCAGCAATCAGCATTTTTGAGCGCTTCTTCAAAATGGCATGCGCATAATAAAATTAAACAATGAAAGTAATTTGTTCGCTGAAATATAAAGTATAACTTAAGCAACAAAAGTGAAACAATTGCCAGCAATTTGCATACAAAATGGCCAACAGAAATGGCATAATCTATTAACAATAAAATTATAATTTGATATATTACAAAGTGAACTCGATTATTTATGAAGAGCTTGTGACATATTGTGAAATGTGTGGGAAAATCATTGAATGGAAATGCGAATGAAAATGTGAAACTGTACATTGTCAATCATAATTATTGATTGTCTATTAGTAACTAACTCGTCATTTATGCATAACAGCAAAAAGTGACTTCGTGTTGAAAGGCGATAAAAAATCAATTTAAATGTCCGGCAGCCGGCAGTGTCATAAATTTTGCTTAATGCCGAACGAGATACAAGCGAATACATTTAATGAATACAACAAGCTCAAATTTTGGTGAACTGCTTGAATACCCTATGATAGCTGCAGTCAAATATATATTTAGCTAAAATCGAAATAAACGAAAATATTTTAATTTGTACGAAATTTTTCAAATATATTTTTGTTGAGCCTTATTCATCAATTAAGTTGATTAGAATATAACCGAATATACTTCTTGTGGGGCATAGAGGAAAAACAACATTCGTGTCATGTTGCCATTAAAGTCGAACTTTGGCCTTTATTTGTCATTATATTATCAATATTTATGACATTGCTATGCATCCATTATTTGGAAAATATTAAAGCTGTGTAAAGTGAATACTTCTTGGAAAAGTTGAAAAACTGCAAATGCTAAAAGCCAAATGCTAAAAGCGAATTGCATTTTCTTATCAAATGTCAAAAGCAGCAGCATCTCCCCAAACAGAACGAGTGGTGTTACCAATTCTGATCCAGAGCCTGAGAACTGTGACGCCCCTCTGTGCTCGGACTCGGACGCGCTTGATGCAACAGCAGACCAATAAACAAAAGCATTAAACCCATAAAACAGGGAACATGGCACTCACGAGAATTAACACTACATTATTCACAATGCAATTTCAAAAAAAATGTTTCAACCCGAAACGGATGCGACTCGGCGCGAATGTGAATGCGAATGTGAATGTGAATGAGAGTGTGAGTGTGTGTGTGAATGCGTGTGTGTGTTTGAATACGTGTGCAATGGCTCACATGGGTGCCTTACATCGCCTGCGGATCATGGTTGGGGTTGAGGTGGAGGTTGACGAGCGAATTCTCTACGGGTTCTTTGTGGGTGTGGCAGTTGCACCTTTCGCCTGTCGTTGCCTGCCACTGCACTCAACTTTTATTGTTTCTAGTCTTTTTTGTTTTGTTTTGTGTGTGGCACTTGCTGACAAAAAATGTGAAAAATTAAAAATACGGTGCTATATGCGTGTATATGTATATATCATTTTTATATATATTTTTATTGTGTTATTTGCCGGTGTTGCTCTTATGCATATTTCCCACAACACATTTGGAGTCGAGCATCCGCGCTTAAATCATCTCAAAAGGTGAGGGGGAGTGGGGGTGGCAGATTGGGTTGGACAGAAGCCAGCCTGTTTGTAGTTAGTTTGCCACTGGAGTTGGGCTTAACCCATCAGCGGCATTATCCGCAGCATCATCCGCAGCAGCATAGCGATATATAGCCAGAGGTGCATCTCTACCTACAACCTAACCCCCACTCCCTACCCCCTGCACCAGACGTACCCTCTCCTCCTTCCACAGTGTTGATTTATGTTCAGAGTTTGCGTTCATTTATCATTACACTTGAAAGCATTTCCGTTTTGTTTCTTTTATTATGGATGTACATGCATAGAGCAGCGGGTGCATGTGATAAGAATACACAAAAATGGGTAATAATTGTAATGAAAGTTTCCATTTTTTTCCCATTTTCATAAATTATTTTTAGAGTAGATGCAAAATAGGGCGGTTATCATCATCTCATCATTCCCAATACGTTTAAAACCAAATAATGAATGAATACTTATTTCACAAACTGCTGATGTCCGCTTATTTAGATAAGAAACTTTTTATGAATTATGCGTGAGTATTTGAATTTATATTATCGAATATGTTCCACCATTTTTGTGTCATTTTATTTATAGGCATGAATTTAATCGTCGGAGTATATTCAATTTGATGATTTTTTCCAAGCCTTGTAAAATGATTTAGTATTTAAAGCAAACAATTTTAATCAACTTTTCTTCAAGATATTTAGATATAATTTTAAATAAAATTCAAAGCATTTGAGTTATGTATTTAAGCAGCTGTATGAATAAATTAAATACATATTTATTTTCAAATATATATTACTCAATTTATCAATGACAAATTTAATGCGAAAACATGCAAATTTGTAATATTCATAACTAATAAATTGCCTCTGGCATTTTTCATGCAGTTCTTAGTAGCCTTTGGACCAGGTGCAAAATTAATATACGTTATCTTTGCATAAGTTGTGTGCATGTGACAAATAATTCCCACTGATTTACGGCCATGCAGCATGATGCAGGCTTCAGGGGACGCACGCCAGGCTTAGAAGGCACAATTGCCAACTGCAGGTTGCAGCAGAATGCCGAACAGCCTCTTGCCCCGCGCCCGGATCCAACTGGAACCGGAGCCGTATGCTGGAACGCTCATGGCCAAATGCGATTACTGAAAAGATGAAATCTAAATTTATATGTTTGTGTGCCTATGTGTGTATCTGTGTATCTGTGTATCAGTGTGTGTGTGTGTGAGTGTGTGTCTGCTTGCTCTCAACAAATAAACCAATGAAACTGGATGAAAATGAGGCCGATGTGCAAATGTTGGTTATGATTAGTTAATTAAATTGTCAGCTTATATTGCGCAATGAACTCAACATATATTAAAATCATTTATCATACGACAAAACCAACGTCATTGTCAGGTGTCTCTGATTCAAGCACAGCCAAGACACACAAATTTAATTGCTTAATTTAATAAGCGGAATCAGAAGGACGTGCTGAACGAAATGGACGATGAGAATACAGGCGGAGATTTCACGAATTTCGTTGACTCATTTCGATTTGCCGTCATTTACATAATAAGAGTCTCTAATCTAAATTAAAATCAACGAGCGTCTACCATTTGCATTAATTAAGCTCGACCACTCGGCTCCAGAAAGTATTGATTGTGATCATTTCTTTTCACTGGCCAGCAGCAAAATGGACTCGGTTATATCATATCATTGCTGAAAATGCTGAAAGCCAAACCAAAACGAAACGAAACTAAAGAAAATGCAAAATTAATCAAATGATTGGCTATCAGATACCTCATAGCAGGTCAAAGCTTGAGCACGGTATATGCATATGTAAATTCTGTGGGCAAAACAATATCGGATTCAGCAACTAAAGAAAAGGAATATAAAATATATAGTAATTTCTAGATGGCAAATAGAGTACGGATTTCATATAGTCGAGTATATATCATCAGCAAATACCTGTAGGATCCATTAATTTTTAATATATACGCAGAACTGTGCTAAAGACTCTAAGAGTTCTAAAAATTCCTATTTATTTATACATAAATATCATAAACTTTTTAATTTCTCACATATATTTATATTTGTTTACAACTTGTTGTTCAGGCCACAATTTTTACTTAATTTTCATTACAGGGTATAAAAAGAAAATCCTCTCAACAAGTTCATTCTCCATGCGATGTAATGGCTCAGGTAATAAACATAAAAACTAATTTCCCCCCAAAATGCCAAGAATGTTAATCAAAAGATTGTCCTGTTAGATTGCGGCACAGCAACAACAACATTTCAGTGTTGTGTGTGCCATTTGTATGTATGTGTGTGTGTATGTTTGTGTGTGTGCGAGGGGTGTAGAAAGTCTGTGGTTTCTATTTTGTGGTAATTTCCGTTTATGTTTTTGAATTTTTTACTCACGGCTGCGCAAACACAACTGACTGCTGATGGCTTCTGTTCACTGCCAGTTCGGCCAGTTTTTCCCAGCGTTTTTCTTTCCCCCCACCCCACCACCCTGTTCCCCTTCTCCTTCAATTTAGCTTCAATTTAGGCAGCCAGCAAACATGGCAAAATGTTGTCTCTGCAGCATGTTGGCCGCATGGCTCGTTTGGGTATTACTCGTATTTGTTTTTGTGAAATTAAAATTTTTGCTCAAATTGACTTTAATTAACGCCCAGGCATCAGGTCATTTGAGCCTTAAAGATACCAGTTAAATGGGCGTGGCAGCTACAAATTTCTTTACTTAAATGCCAATGTAAAAGGGGTTCCAGATGAATATTAATTATTTTTCAAATAAAAAACTCAACAAAATTTGTGAAAAAATTACAACCATATGAAATGTGTAGAACACAAAAGTATATAGTTAATATACTTAAGAGAATAAACAGAATTTCCTCAATTGAAATAGATGCAAAATCAATATATTTACTCGAAATGTGTTTTCTTTCCGAATAAATAAATTGAAAATCAAATGGAGTAATCTACTTTTGGGCACACATGAAACATTGTTCACACTAAAAATATTGATTTTAAATACAATTCAATTTAAAATTATTGCGTAATGCATTCGGATTATTAATGATGTTTTGCCAGAGCTTTTTAGAGCCAGTATTTTTGGGGATCTTTTAAATTATGCACATCAATGCGCTTTTCTGCATTTCTGTGGCTTAGTAGCAATTGCAATAATATTCATTTTAATAATAATAACCACAAACGAAAGTGTTGAATTCTATGCACAGGAATTGGTGGCTTTTGTGGCGGCAGTTATTTGAAATTAATAATACATTTTATTTCTATTCTTTGCAATACAATAAATGCAATAAAAAATAGCTTAACATTATTAAACAATGCCGAGCTCTGACGCACCATTTTTCCAACTTTCATAAAGCTAAAAAATTTCAAAAATATTTTTTGGCAGTTATTAAAAATTGTTAGAACTTATTGCGAAGCCATTTTAACCTTTTTTCATGGGTTCAAGTTATAACATTTAAATCAATTTCCAAACAAGATGCTCAATTTCTTCAATAGTTCAATTGATAATAACATCGATAACATTAAAAGTATAGTCAAAACTAAACTTTTTTAAGATTTCTGTTACACATTTGATTTTTCTTAGGATTTAATGAAGCACGAACAGCTTCAATTGCCCAGAGAGCTTTGATTGACATCTAAAAAAATAACTCAAACATGCTTAGCGACTTTGCCTCGAGTAGGCGAAAAAATTGTTGTCACTGCAGCAACAGTGGCGTTCATTGAGGAATTGCCTAAGGGTTGTGGCACGACCTCGCCCCCGCACCGCTGCCTCTGTGGCAGCCGAGCAGCTGTTGTAGCTGCCAGCTGAAGTTAGTGTTACCTTGTTTGCCGCCAGTGAAGAAGTTTGCCAAGTTGTCGGCAGGCGCTCATGTTGCCTAAACAGATTAAATTCTGAACACATGTGCGCCTGCAATTTTACGCGCCGTCGCTGCGCAGGCTTTAGCATCCGCAACCCGCATCCGCAACCCACATCCGCATCCGCATTTGCATACATTGTTGCTGTTGTTGCTGTTGTTGCTGATGCTGCTGCTGCAGCCGCAGCCACTGCTAGGGGCTTCACATAAACCGCCACATTAATTCCTAGTGCCAGACACCTATCTCGTTAGCGGTTTGCCTTAACTTATTTAATTTCACAGTAGCCAACGACCCGCAGCAGCAGATAAAGCAGCGCTTTTGCAGCTCCTGTCGCTGTTGCAGCTTTAACTTTGCTGCCACCCGCCATCGAAAAAGTTAAACAGAATTCGCGTGTCTATTCAAATTGAAAGTTGTGAACATTTTGAGTTGCCCTTATTTAATTATCGAGTATGTTTGCAGCAACAGTTGCCCAGTTTACATTTGCGGCCTTTTTGACCAACGTGCGACATTTGCTCAAACTTCTCACGTTCCACGTGACCCCCCCTGAAAACCGTGTTGCCATCAGTTCTCCTCTCGCATCTCGCCTCACCATTTTTTTTATTTTTGATATAATTTATGTTCTGTGTAGGATTTGCACGCAGCCTTAGTTAAGGCTAACGAATGCGCATACGTGCGATCACGTAGAATTAGATAGGGTACGAACTATGCTGGATGTATGTTATCCAGATATCTTTCGCCTGTTTACTCGACTTTACATAAAGAATGAATTATTTCGAAGCGATAGTGGCAGCAAACGGTGAGCATTTGTCCTCTAAAGAAACGGTTAGCATTTAAGTTTCAAAACTTATGGAAAATAAGTTGACTTATCACATGGATAATCAAAGGCAAAAAGCCAAATTTATAAGAAAATTTGACAATAACAATTCTAAGTATGATAGCAATTGCAAAAATGCGAAAGGCAACGACTGCACTATACTCTGTTTATTGTGTAATAACATCGAAAAATAGTCTTCTTAATTCAAGCACAGTTAACCAAAATCAACCCTTTTTTAACACATTTTTATATTGAGACAGCGAAAAACCTGCAAAAATTTAAGATTTCAACTTAATTCAATTAAGCTTAAAAATTATTTTGAGCATCTTGAAATTCTTCATATATATTGCAAATTCTAAGTCAGATGCATTAATACAAATACTTACAAAATATATTTTCAAAATTCCAACGGAGCGGCGACTTTTGGCACAAAATGCCTTTGGCATAATTAAACGCTGAGGAATTTCATTATAAAATTCGCAGATATTTCGGCAGATGCGAAAGATTTTCTGCTCTTTTGGATGCCAGCAAAAGTTTTGTGCAGCGACCTATGCTATATACATATATATATATATATATACTTTTGGAAAGTGGGGCCTTTTCATGATTGTAGTGCAACATTTTTGGCATAAGTTGAATTTACATTGAAATCGGCTCGTTAAGCAGTAATATTCCTTATTAAACTCAATTTGGACATACTCGCATATACACGGCTTCAATATATGTATATATATGTATAAATGTGTATGTGTGTGTGTGTGTGTGTGTGGCCTTTGACCAAGTTGATTTTTCACAATTTCCGGCCAAGCGAGAGCAGCGCTGTCGACCGGGCGGAAACGTAATTTGGCTCTTGGCCATTATTTTCGGCTCTGACCACAAAGCCAAAGTCCATTGCAACTGCGTAGCTGCGAGGGGGGGGTCTGTTTGGCTAGCAATATCGGGCGCCTCATCATAATCGAAGCCAGCCACGAAATTGAAGTACTGCAGCACACAATGCGGTTCCGTTGGCTGCTGATTGGCTTCCGTTTCCGCTAATTTTTGAAAGTCGACGCCAATTCAAGGCCCACATTGTTTTTGCAAACATCACCGGAAGTGGTCTCATTAGCCTTGCAGACTGGCAACAGAAAAGATTCCAGCAAAGTTAATTGCACTAGAAGTTCATTTACATACTGGGCTAATACTCACATGAACGCAGAAAATCTAAGAATGAAACTATCCGAAAACTACAGCAAAACTTAATTTAGTTTGAGGAAAGGACACGAATATTCCTACGAATGTCATTCGCGAGTGTTTCCAGAATCCTCAGCAGAGACCACTTGAAATTAAAATGGGATATAGGTTAAAGCTTATCATGTATAGATCCCCCACAGCAGCAGTACATCATCTATTAAATAAATTAACTCTGTCAGCTGTACAAGACTGGTATTTTAAGCAACAACAAATGTTTTATTTAATATTCGATACACATAAAATACTTACCAGATTTTTCATTTACAAAAGTTAAACAAGTGTTGAAATTAAGCTTCAATAAAAAAATCGTTAGCATTTAATAATTAAATATACTTTGCTTGTGCCTAGTCAAACCTGTCCCTTAGCATTCCAAATTTACTTAGCGACAAGTTTTAGCTGTTGGAATGAGAAGAGTAAGCGCAACCAACAAATTTTGAATACGAAATATCCTGGAGGCAATCCCACTGTCGCAACTCCAACGGCCGCGTTCATTTTATTGCTTCATATTCTTTATGTAAGCATATCAAAAATGTGTTTCCAAATAGAAATTTAAAACCTTATTACGCGTAAGGAAAAAAATAGATAAATATATGTATATACAATATAAATATTTTATGGCAAAAATATAGCATCTGAAAAAGGACAATGTATGTGGATACATTTAGCCAAACTGACCCCTTTGCCGGGCACAGCCAGGCACTCTCATACATCCACACACACACACAAAGAGTATCTAATGCTTGGGCCACAGCTGCTTCTGTTCTAAGGGTAGAAGGGTGGTGGAGAGGGGGAGAGGGAGGGGGCGCACCCTCGGACCTGATCTAAATCTAAGCGCCTACACCGACCAGTCCCACACACTTCAAGCTTAAACTCTGCGCATCTCTTTTATTTTATTTTCATTTTCATTTTTTTTTCTTCCATTTCTTTCTTAAAATTGTGTAACAAATTGTTCCCGGAGGACGAATTTGGATTAAGTAAAAAAAGGGTTTATTTACGATGCCATACATAACAGAAGCCCCCATTGTGGGCCAGCAGGGCCTGCAGCCTGTCTGTGTATGCTGCTACGCCTTGGCCAGCACTGGCCCTTACTGGTTTCTTCCTCTTTTTTTTACCCCCGTTTTTCTTATTTTTTTATTACGTGCCCAATACTCAATTTGGGGCATATTTAAATTCATCGTCTATTGACGGCAGCCGGCGGCCATTTCGTATGCACATGAAATGCGAAAGTTGCCAGCGTTTCGTTTGGATATATTGAGTGGTTATTTGAACTGAACTTTGAGGTTGAATTCGCTTCATTATACCCTGAACCCATTGAGACTGTGCAAATGGGGTGTAATAGGCATGTGCACGGAGTATGTGACAGGCAAAAGGAAGCATCCTCATCAAGTATTTATATATATATTCTTGATCAGCTGTCTAGTTAGCAATCTCTTCATCTAAAAGGCTATCTCCGAAGCTATAATTGCTAGAGACTAAATTAAACCTTGCTAACCACAACTTATTTTAGATCTATGTACATATATGTAGCACAGATAGCAGACAGCTATCAATTCAGATCTTAAAAATTTACTTCTGTCTTACTTATCTAAGCATGGCTTGATGAGAGATGAAAATAATCTTCAATTCATTAACAAAGCTATTAAACACCGCTGTTCTAACTTGATGCTGCCATTTAAAAATAAATCTGGCAATAAAACTAAAGCCTAGGGTAACACCTAGTCGAGCACTCCCGAGTAGAGTATGTTTACTTGTTTTTATGTTATTTATATGCGTGCCGGCCCCGAAGACCAAGAAAAACCCAATTGCAAGTGTTGAAGCGAAATGAAATACAGACAAGCTAACCAAAAGGCAAATTTGGCAGCCCAATATTATAGAACATAAATTACCCACAAATACATAGATATGCATATATGTACATATATATATATATATATATATATATAATTATACAAATATATTTTATTTATGAGAATTACATATGTATTCTATGGGTAGGTAAAAACTTGTTTACCAAAACTCTTAAATGGATTTGCCACCAGCCCCCCATGTCAGATACTCTAGCCAAAGCTGGATAGAGAGGGAGGTGGCTATAGAGTTGCCAAGCAATCTACTGGTAGTTGAGTTGAGATGCGCGACCCGACGGCATCTTGATAATATTTCGATTTATATATATACACTCTTTATGCCGCTTCCCTCGCCGTGCTGCTGGCAAATGTATTTGTTGTCATTGTTTTTAGCAAAACAGTTTCAACTTTTTGCCACACAACCGAAACTGTCAAACAACGTAAACTTCAAACTGAAACGAGTCGGAACTGATGGCACCTGAGCTTGCAGCTCTCATCCCCTAGGATCACCCGCACCCGCACCCCCAACCCCAGGTATCAGGTTCATTCAGTTGGGCTGTCAAGGCTTTTGCGCTCAATTTGGCAGGCAGGCAACGCAATCATTGCCAATAAGTTTTCAACTGTGACGTCAACGAACGCTTACCTATATTGGGAGAAAATCCGCTAACGGGTTTTGTTTGGTTTTTTTTGCTTCTTTTTTTTTTGGCAGCACTAAGTGGCAGTTGAAACTGAGTGCAACTTATAGCCATGTGTGAGGGGACTAATTGTAAGCCATTTAAGACGTATATATTTATCATTTATGTTGGCCACATTCAACAATCTGCAGGTTAGGTTGAAATTAGGTTGAATTATTATATTAGCATCCAAATAAATAAATGATTTAATAAACATTCGTCTTTGAAGTCGAAAACTGAATGCGATTGCTGAATTTTAATTTTAATCTTCTTGTTTAAAGCTTTTTCTCAAAAGTCACAACTTATCTCCAAAACTCACTTGTAAAATTGTTTAAATAAATAATAAATAAAAAGAAATATTAACAACTAAGTACAGTATATATATACAAGTACTATACTAAACAATCAAAGCATTTTTAAATTTTTCAAATAGAAAGCTGCAAAAAGTTAAACTTAAAGCAATCCAAATTAATTTAATAGTTGGTTGCAGCTGCTGCATCAGCTTAAGCCTGACAAAACCATAGTCCATTCATTAAACATAAATAAAAAAAAAAATAAAATAATTAATAAAAAAAACCTCATCATAAATTAGCCAGCGATTCGTTGCACTTCGATCAGGTTGTTGTGCGGCACGCATCTCAGTTCGCTTCGTTTCTTATGTGGCGTGGCAATTAACACGCTCCTGTGCACTTGCCACAGCCTTTGGAGGTGGTTGCTGATGTGGTTGGTGGCAACTAGGCACCAGTTGAGGCCGGTATAAGGCAGTATTGGCAATAGCATTGAACCGCAATGGAGGCGCATAAAGCACGCATTGAAAATTAATTGCGGCTCTTGCATCTGCGGCTCAAAAGTGTGTGTGTCTGTTAAAAAAATTGCGGTGTGTGTATAAGGTAGTGTACAGGTAACGGTACAAATGTGAGTGTGCAAGCGCTCCAGCAACATCAACTTACATGTCCAGTCCGACAGCAGCAGGGACTCCGCGATGATGATGATGATGACGATGATGCCCCTGCAGGAGCCAACGGCAGAAATGCGGCTCGTGGTTTGCCTTTTATGAAAAATTAATTTGCTTTCTGTGTTCCGCAAAAATATTTTACTTTTCGTGGTGCTGTTGCACCATTCCAAGCACCCCATCTTCCAGCGACTCCACCAAAATCCGCACTGTGGAATTCCCCTTGACTGTGCTGCCAATCAGAGCGTATGATTAATTTTTCGTCGCAATGCCGTCCCCCCAAAATCGCTGATTTGTGTGTGTGTGTGTTTGTGTGTATGCATAAACACATTGTTTGCTAATTAAATGCCTTTGGTATAGAGTTCAGCTGACTCTTAAGCATTTTCCATTTAGCCAAATAATCATTTATTCTCCAACACTAATGTTCATTTTTCAGTTCAGCTTAATTCACTTTTGTGGAAGCCCCGAAAACATTCAAATATATTTAATTTGACTTAACGGGAAATTTAAGAGTAGTCCAATTTTTCAGTATGTGCAAAAATTCAACAACAAAACAGATTACTCTAATATGAGATACTATTTTAAGGGATTAATACAAAAAATATAACAAGTAAGAAGCTGAACCTAACGGAGCGGCCTCAAACCAGCCTGCATCTAAATTACATTATTAAAAACAATTACATAAATTAAAATACATTTAAAAAAGCTGCCACATTGTTTCGATATGATTGTAAAAGCTAAAAAATAATTATAAATGCATCCCCTTATATTCAAATTTAATGAGTGTTGAAAGATTTTGATGAGTTTTAGGTCTGCTTTTTTATTGCCTATATTAAAATTCATTAATACAATTAAAAAAACGAACTGAAATGAATTTAATATCTTATTTAAACAGCAACTATCTCCATTGTAAATAATTATTTTAATTAATTAAAAGCATAATTATTAATTAATTATTTAAAAGCATAATAGCTCGCATGACTGGTCAGTTTGGTTCAGGAATCCTGGTGAACAAAAATACTTTTCAAACGGAAACTCAAATTTCGACCGATGTATCCTATGTCTGCTATAATTATATCCTAATATTAATAAAGGACATACGATCGAGGCTATATCGACTGGGCTAATAATTCAGATGAAAAGTATATATAGTTTATGGGGTCAATGTTCTTTCTCAGCTAAGATATTGATTTTCAGCTGCCCTGCCCAATTAAGTTATTTATAAGCCAAAATATTTGATTTTAGCTGCTTTTCAATACTATACATAAATAATTTTGAAATGTGACTAATATTTTTGAAAGCCTTCACATCGCATAAGTGATTCTAGAGTATGAAATTTAGTTGATTTAGTTGCCCAAAACTCATTAAACTGAATGGAACATTGTGTAAGATAATAAATGATGGCAGCAACAACTAAGGGTGAAATGAAGTAAGTGAAGCAGCCACAGCTTGAGCAACAGCAGCCGACACTTGCCGCGGTCATGCACAGTTATGTGCAACACAGCAGACATTGGAAAAAGTAGCTGGCAACGTCTTGGAAAAGTTTTCACTATGCCGCGGCGTCTGGCAGTTTTCTGTTCTTATTTTTTTTTCATTTTTAATGTTGTCTCTGTAGAATTCAGCGCGCACACATTTCACATTAGAAAAACCACAAAATTATGCAACACAATATGAAATGCATTTGAAAGACAAGTGAATCTTGTCAAGTGCCACAGTGGCAAGCACGCAGCGACTCCGGCTCCGTTTCCGGCCAGGACCAGAGCAATACGACTATGGCGCCAGCGTCAGAGCAGAACACTTGAGTTGGCGCTTTAATCAAAAGTCAAATATTTCATGCACTGCGACAAGCATTCGTTGCGTGCCGGCGAAACTTGAAAGCGGAGTGGGGGGAGTGTTGGGCACGGTTGCTGCAACTACTTAAACAGCAGGCAGCTGCTGTCAGCATGCAAATGCAGCGCAGCTAACCCAAACAATAGACGCCAACGACGACGACGATGACATTTGCCGGGAAACTTCAAACCTACAACGTCCCCCCGCACCCAGCAGCGCATGCAAATCTTGCTAAAGTGGAGCGAGGGGTGGGTGCGGGGGAAGTGGGAAGGGGTAGGGGGGAGTAGGGAGATCCTCAGCAACTGCCTCGCATGCCTGTGCACTTGCAGCCACTTTCGGATTTGGATAGCAATGGGCTTCACTCTGCTTTCTGCTCTGTGCTCTTTCATGGAAATTACATTTTTGCATTCTGGCATCGCTGCTACTCAAGTAAATGCAAATATTTTTCATTTCTCTTACAACACACACACACACAGAAAGAAAATAATAATAATAATAATAATAATAACAACAACAGGAACTTCCAGCAAAGCAACGAAATTGTCAAATCTAGTCAAAATGTGTGCCGCATGCGAAATCTTTTTGAATATTTATGTGCATTTGTGTGTCTGCGGGTGTCTAGTGCCATTTGAATTCCAGAGAAAATCACATTTTTCGCAGTTGCTGAGATTACAGCTACAAATTTGCATGGAAGGTTCTACAAAAAAATTGACAAAGACATGATTAGATTAGAGTGACTAAAGATATTCATTTTTATTGGGGGAACCTACTAGTTAGATCTATGCCGCCTCCTTCTGAGCCTATATAAAATCAAGAATTTTTGATGATTTTGATGATTTTTGAATACAATTTTAATTTGATTTTTTTTTTACTGTTTGCAAAAAGAGAGAGAGATCGGTGAGTATTCCATGTCTGTTGATCTACATGAAAATCATTTTCTTAAGTCTTTTCTGATTATAGCTGCCTAAAATTGGTAGGGATTGTCTTGATTGCCGCAGTTGTCTTACTTCCCCCATCAGTTTTTGTATGGGAGTAGTTGGGTTGATGCTGTGAGGCTATGTTTTTAAGGGCTGAATTTCGAGTTACTAACAGCTGACCCCCCAAACGGAGGCCATTCACAATCTGCAGCCCGCAAAGCGCCTGTTGGCCTCAGCGCAGCCCAGTTCGCAAGCTCCTCAGACCAGCGACTAAGCTAAGTAAAAACTGTAAAACGCTTTGGTTTAAAATCAATTTTAAAGTTAAGCTTAAATCCACAAGCCATTTATAAAATTTGAAAATGTTGTGCATTCGTGCATTTTTACAATGCCATTTGCCAATTATTGCCAATGCATTTGAAATTTCCATTTGCGGTGAGTTTTATTATTTTTCTGCCTAGATTTTGGGCAATTCATGTAGAATTTTTAAATAAGTTTTCAATTAAATTAATTGGCCAAAAATGTGAATGGAAAATGCTAGCCACAAAAATTAAATTCATAACGAAACAAAAGAAGAAATTTAAAAATTAATTGATATAACAGCCTGTCTAGTACATAATTTTTTAGAAGCCTTAAATATTCAATATAAAATAAAATTCGTTGCACAAAAAAATGTATAAATTAATGAACGTGGGGTATGCGTAATACCATCAACTATACACTTTAAAAATAAATGCAGACCTTTAAAGGTTTTGGGTAATAAAACCGTGAAACCTAAGAAACAGCTTTTGACGCGCTTCATTTACGTTTTTTATGGCTTCATTTTATTGTCTTTGTGCTTACCCTTTTTATATAATGCGAGCATCGAGCATTTGGCCAAGTTAAGGGTTTGTTGGTTGGTAAGAGCTTTTCCTTGTTATAAAGCACATAATTAGCTTAATTAAATACCGTGCTCCAAAAACCACTGCAAATCGTTATTAAATCTTGCTCTGCATGATTGACGGATTACAACGCGCATAAAGAAAATGTATATGCAATTTATAAAATTTAATTCACAGCACAAGGAATGCATCAAATGAAACTCACGATTATTTCCACACAATTTAATTTAATAATTGATTTTTGCATTTACAATGTGCTTGCTTATCAATTCGAAGCGAGCCTCAATCACATCAAATTATATGACGTCTGAGAGGTATATGGGAGTATATGTGTACATACATATATAAAATATAAACAGATGTAAGCAATCTGGATGATATTTTTACTTTTTTCTACAATGTTGGATATGATATTAATTATACAGACGGTAGTCAAAATATACATAAAAAAAAACACGCTCAAACCAATTTCAGCATTTTGCATGGCAGTTAAAAGTCGCTAACAATTCAGAAATCTGCTTACAGGGTATCACATAAGTCGAGCATGCTTGACAGACGCTTTTTTGCTTGTTTTGTTATGTTGCCTCTGTTGCTGCACGAGGGAAAATAAACAGTTGAATTTATCGTCTGATTAAATGTTGAATTACAAACTGATTAAAAATAAATGCAAATGTGTACGTAAAAATAAATTAATTAAGCAGTGTGGGCAACAAGAGAGGCAGGGGGAGATTAAGGGATAAGAGACACAGCCACTTGACAAGCAACAAACAAACAGTTACAAAAAAGGCCACAACTGAAATAACAAAGCTGTTTTAACAACAACAACAAAAAAAAAGAAACCAATTGAAATCGTTGGCCATTTACATCTGGTCTCTATGTTTGGCGCTGCTGCTGTTTGTGTTATTGTAGTTGTAGTTGGTAATTGTGCAGTTTATTTAACCATTTCGCATTCAAGTGCAAATTAAATGCACAGCGACAGCGACAACGGCGACCTTTGTCCTTTGACACAAAACAACAGCTGCAGTTCATTTACCCTTCGGGGCCATCGAAAGACTGTCGCTAGACTGCAATTTATAGCGCTCTTGTCATGTCATCAAAGCCACATAATTGCTGCCCAGACAAACAATGACAACTGACTTGGGAAGTGCGCTGGAGATATGCATATATATATATATATATATACATCTATGTATAGACTAACCTGCTACCTTTTGAAATTAGCACAACTGCAAATTGCATCTTTTAATTTTGGGAATGCTTTTTTCTTATTTATGATATTTTGCTATATTATTTATTGTATTTTTGCCAGCCGCAACCAGCCAAAATTTATGGCCACCATTTATTTGAATTGCACAACAGCCAACCACAACCAAATATATAAGCCAAGAGGTAAACTTTAAAAATAAAGCGCTAATACTGGTTCAGATTGCAAAGGCTATTAAGATTGTTTTTATTTATATATTGCCAAGATTTGTTCCCATTCTAAATTCCAATATATTTTGGGCTCAACAGCGCAACACATTTAAAGCAGAGTGCAATCAATTTGAAATACCATTTAAAGTTTATACCTTCTCCTCATTTGTGCATCACGCATAGCACAACACCTTCAAATAAATTACTATATCTGTGGTAATAAGCCTAACACAATAATGTAAATCATGTTGTTAACATTAGCGCATATTTCTCTGCTTACAAACGCGTCATGGCAACGGTTTCAATTGCTACTCATACCCTCAACAAAAAGACTTATACAACCACCCCTGTTGGCCCAACACCAACCCCCTTAGCACCCCGCATCCACACAATGACTACAGTCCACACGGCCACAATTTTGTCGCTTTGCTTTGCTCCTGTTGAGGGTTCGAGCAAATTCTACTGCGAGCAACTGTGGTGAGTTAACATTGTTTGAATGTGCCTGATAAACGTCCGTGGAGACTGTTAACAGAGCCTGTTCGTAACATTAGCTGTTATTAACAGCAGTGATTCTGTCTACATTTAATTCAATATAAATACTTTTTAATGGTAGTTTGATTACTTTGTTTAAATTTTGTTTATTAATATTAGTTTTGATTTTAATTAATTTAATTTTAATTTTAATCTTTCTATTTACAAAATAATTTTAAATGCATTTTTTTTCTCTTATTTTTATTACATATCTGCCGTTAGATATAAAAAGTTTTTTTGTAAGCCTAATTCTTCGACTCATTTAATATACATAGTTTTAATTTGATTTTAATCTACGCATATTTAGATTTTAATAAAATGTCGTTTGCTTAAATTTTAAGCTGACAATTTTCGAATGAATAGATAAAATGTAGGGAAAAAATGTATAAAATGTTTAGCTGATGTCAATTGACAATCATTTAGCTGATATTTCAATAGCAAGCTACACACACATTTAAAGAAAACACTTTTCCAGACACATAAAATGCATAAGATAACACATTTTAATTAGAAAAAGCAAAGTACAAGAAACTAACTGTCAGTTTATCCTAATCAATACAATGCCTGCAGTGTTCCTGGGATCTGTAGGCCAGCAACCCAAACCACAACTCGCTCATCATCAAAGTGAATTGACTTGTGTAACTGGGCAGTCCTGTCTGTCTGTCTGTCTGTCTGTCTGAGTGTCTGTCTGAGTGTGTGTGTGTGTGAGTCTATTCATGCGAATGAATCATGGTACTGAAGCTTTAACTTGGTGTGTGAACGAACTCCAGCCGCAATAAATTTCAAATTGAACTAAACTACGGAGCACACAGCACTTAAGTTTACGGACTGCCTTTTGTGGACTCAACACACACACACTGTGTATATACAATTGTTGGTGTGTGTGTGTGTATGCGTCCCTGGTGATTGTAAGTTGAGATTGCATTGCGTTTATTTGCAAAGACTTCATTGCAAAAGTCAATCGACTCAATAAATTATTTTTAAAGCAATCAAAGCTGCTTTGGTGACAAAAATACATTCCAAAAACTTTGAATTTTACCTACACTTAGAAAATAAAATATGTTGTTTGCCCCAAAATAAATCAAGTGAATGCTTTGCAATAGGTTGTAATCGGCTGTCGAATACTCTGGTGCCATTGTAATACCAGCTGATGAATCCTTGAAGGAAGTCAACAGAAACCTAGCTTTCAGGTTGATTTTGTCAAAGATTATCCGATGTGAAAAAAAAAACAGATTTTCTATTGTGGTTACCATATAATACTACATTTAAGGTTCTGCCTCAAAATGATGCTTCTAAGGACTGATTTAAGAGCTCGTAAAGGGTTATAACTTTGTGAGAAGTGGTCCAGCAAACAGGCCTTTTTGGTCATGGTTTTAGCTCCATTTAATACTGTTTTTAAGATTTGGTAATTATTTTTCGATTTTAAGGTTCAAAAATATACTCCCAAAAAGATCTCTGTGGTGGTATCCAAACTTTTCAGAGCCATAAGGCGATTTTCATGGGTCTCCTGCAATGTCTCACAAGCTTCAGCACAAAATTATAATCTCATCTGAAAGGCTTTAAATCAATGTGCTGTGAAACTAACTGAAACGAAATTTATTATATTTATTGATTTTTTAAATAAACAAATTACATCCAAAGCAACTTTTGTTTATTCATTTAATTTGTGCTGAGCCCATTTTCAACTAGATTTAGTTTGTTGAACCAGAGTGAAAGGAAGTAAATATGTTTGTATGGCAAACTCAAATTGAGTCTCACAAAAATGATGAACTAAAATTCAAAAATGTTCAAAGTGAACTGAAATTAAATGAAATTAGAGTAAATAAGGCATTGAGCTTAAAAATCATATTTAATTTTGGTTTTTAGAACTTAAATTCCCTTATTCCCAAGGAACATGTTCTCAAATGCAAGAGCCCAAACTATTAATTGATGAGAATTTATGTGTTGTAGTTTTAATCAAAATGTGCATAAAATTACTGTCGGCATATTAATTGCCTTTGACAAATTGTCAGGTGTATTCATTGGGGTGGGATTTGGCAATGCTTCACATGTGAAATTAGCCAAATTATTGGAGTAAACAGGTCGAGAGTCGACAAGTCGTCTTGTTTGCGCTTAAAATTTAATTTCACGCACAATTGAGTCTCATGCATAATTTTGACCGGCGTAATAAATTACAGCTGTTATTGCACATGGGTATGCACACACACGCAACAAAAGCTACAACAACAACAACAACAACAAGAAGAAGAAGAAACAGAGACCTCAGAATCGACCGCACTCACAGGCGGTGCTGCTGTTTGCAGCCCAGGCAGCAAGCTCTGGGGGTGAAAAATATTGACCCTACGCCCTGCCGTGCCCTGCCCAGCCCAGCCCAGCCCAGCCCTGCCGTGCCCAGCCCTGCCCCAATCCCAGCGCGAATTCCAGCGCCAAAGTCAGCCCCCCCTCAGTGGCAGCCAGTATGCTGCAATCCCGGTTGCATTTTACATCCTTGTCGTCCTGTTTCGGTCGCTCGTTTGCTGCGTTCATTAATTCGCTGCCATAAAACAGCCGACAGGGTGGTGGTTGAGTGCTTGGTGGTTGGGGGGGTTTGAGGGTGGCATATTTTGCAATGCTTGTACATTTGCATACATATATATAGGCGGTGAACGTCTGTAGGCACCTGTTACCGCGAGTGTTACTCGATATGGTGCCGTCGCTGGTGCTCGGCAGGCACACGCCTACAACACATGTCTGCTCATAATTAATGTGTAAATTGTAAAGCCGAGCTTCGCCCATTTCCTTCATTGTGGCCATGTACAACAGCGGAGGCAACCAGCTCGACAACAAGACAGCCCCATGGCTGGTGAAAACAGAGTCCGCTGCTAGCCTAGTTAATACTAAAACAACAAATGCAACAACAACAACATCAATAAACGACTCTGACCTGGTACATGCTGGGCTAAAATGCGTTTTGACGTTGCGCAAAGCTTAATTGCATTTTGGGTTCATGTTCTATGACCAGATCGGAGCACCTGGACCCCAGGTAGGCAAAAGCGATTTGGCGCTTGGACACCAAGCAATTTATTTATGCTTTTCATGATTTTAAATTGTTTTACCTTGGCTCACATATACTACGAGAAATTAAGGAACTTCTGCTGCAATCCTTTCATCATCTCTGACATATTCCGTGCCCAGCTCAAAACTGACTTGTTCATTGCGAATGGGATTACAGGTTTGTCACTGACATAACTTTGTCCAAATTAAAAAGATTTTGGAACTCTCTGATAAAGATTCATAAGTCAAAGCTGGTTCATCATGGCCATATTTATGAGGTAGTCCACCAAACCAGATAATATCTCTGTGGTTGTCCACCGAAGTCCATGCCAAAGCTTGCTATCAGAGGAGCATATATCCAGTTGTTCATCAACGCTGCTGGGCGCCAATTGATCATTATTGCTGCCTAGCATTGGCCAAGCTTCTTTAGAACATTTTGTATGCTCAAACCTGTTGATGGCCTGGGCGAGCACCAACAACTGTTGGCCAACAAAATCTAACTAGCCTGTTTAATTTTGAAGCTTTGGCAATAAGATTTTTATTTTATTTTATTTTTTTTTATAGATGTACACTGTTATTTTACATTCTTAGTTTAACGTTATTTGATTCTGTTCAGTAGACATTTGAATTTTTGTTGTTAGCGAAAAGCATTTTATACCAAGCCCGAAGAACAAATTCTTTTTATAGCCTTGCAGAAGGTATTATAAATTCGTAGTGAAAGTTATAATGTGTTTGGAATGAGATGTTTTCGATTTATTAACACCTAACATCTAACTATATATAGCATTTATCACTAAAATCTGTTTCTAAGCAAACTAGTCAAACAATCTAGCTGACACTTGCCAAATCTCTGCATTTTTGCTCACCGGCAGTAAATATGAAGGATTATTCTTCCTGGCAACAATTCACAATGAAATTGAAATGTCATTCGTTGAACTTCGGTCTCCAAGCGTATATAAACCATGAAGTGACTAGGATAGCTACTTTTTTTTAGGTTAACTCGCATAGAGCTTTTGATTTTGAAGCTGCAGCTTTGGTTGCAGCTTCGGTTAGTGACACACAGTAGCAGCAAGCGAAAACAATTGTTGGCCTCCCTGGTCCTGGGCTGCCATTAGTGAGATTAAAACTATGGACCCCATCAAAAGAGAAAGCCAGCAGAGCAGAAGAGCAGAGACTAGAGAGGGGGGACTCGGAGGAGGAAGAGGAACTGACGCAGTGTTTGGTCTATGGCTTTGTTTCGTCTCGAACAATGGGGCGTATCTCTCGTAATGACGCAATGCGTACACATACATTGTCCTCCTCAGCACAATTGCCATAGTACGCCCCTTGCGCCTCCTCCTCCTCCTCCCCATCCCGTCCCTTAACCCCTTTTTGTGAAATGCAATGTTAAATGAGTAAGAGTGCTGAATATGTAGGGAAAGAGATATATAGTTCTGTGATGCAAGCATCCATAACAAAACAGTTGACACAAATGCAACGAACAGTTCGGGTTAGAATATAGTTGAGGGCGTGGCACAAGGGCGGCCAGGGTGAGTTTTTGTTGGCTCTCTAATCTAGCTTTGATGGTTTGACAGCCATTCATAGTATTTAGACATATAAAATACAGTTCAATTTGCTTAATTTACCATTGTCCCATCCACAAATCAAAGGGGGGTTGCAGTTGCAGTTGCAGGTGCAGTCACAGTTTTCCAGTTGTCAGTTGACAGTTCTGTAATTGACAGTTGAAATTCACAATGCCCATTTGACATAAGCTCGCATTAAATAGCCGTATCTTAATATGCCAAATAATGCACATTAAACAAGCTGCCATTTAAAATCATGACCATAAATAATGCAAGACAGGCCCAATTAAGTGTTCCGCCCAGAGCAAGCCTCTCCCAAAATAGTGCTTAATCACACAAATGATGCGATAAAATCTGTGGAGAGAGATTAATGTATATACATGAGTAGAGAGATATATGACACTAGAGAGAGACAGAGTGAGCCAACTTTATGGTAAGTTGAACTTTTAAGTGTCTAATTGAATTTATATTTTAAGCTGAGCTAAGCTTTATTTAAGTTGTAAGAAGAGTGCTTTGAAGTTGTGTAAAACTATATATATATATATATATATGTATTCTTGATCAGTATAAATAGTCGAGTTAGAGTTAGAGACTTCAAATTTTGGATATTAGTGCAGATTCATAGATCAAGTTTACTTTATTATATCGCAAGCTATATCTATAAGAGTCGATACCGATAAGAATAAAAACCGCTCAGGCATATATATGCCTCAATATGATATTAATCATCTGTAAAGATGAAAATCATCATCAAATTAAATCGCTTGAATTATACTCGTACATATGTGTATAAAATCATACATATGTATACACATACTATTTTCAGGGTATTCGTTTGAATATCTTTTAGTTTTTACGATATCTCCTAGAAGAACTGTCTCGTTATTGTAAATTAATCTGATAAACTTGTATTATTATTATAGTTGGGAACCAGCACTGCGACCTATAAGGTCTATTGCGCCTCCTTCTGAGCCTAAAGCTCTTCCATCAACCCCAGCTCCTGCACAAATTCCAGGATCTTTGTTGGGTTGAGGGTTTCTATGCCCTTGGACCTCATGACATGCTTTCCTAGGATGCTGCATCTTTTCCTAATTAAGGCGACGCATTCTGCAAGGATGTGCATTGCGGATTCCTCCTCGCTTCCACAAAACCTGCATACATCGCTACTATAAATACATAATTTGGTTAGATGACTTCTCAGTCTACAGTGTCCTGTCAATAGACAATAGATAAACTTGCATAAAATGTGCATATATTTTTGAAAGATAATCCAAGTCCAATATAAACTAATTGGCGTTTCACAAATATGAAAAGTGAAAAGTGTATAAGATATGCAGTCTGAAAATTGAATTTTCAACTCTTTTGCCGAAAGTTGTCGAAACACCCCGAAACGCTTGAGATCCGGAAAGTGCCTGGCGCCTTTCTTGTGGTGACTTTGATTCATCTTGCTAGGTGGGGCGGAAAGTTGGCTGGGGTTGGAAAATGTGCGCAGCGCGCGGTCACAAATTGCTTGGCGGACTTTGTTGTGGGTTTTAGCCAAGTTTGCGCAATTTCCACTTATTACCTGAATCAATTTGATTACGCGACTTCACATGAGTTATGACACAAAAATGAAAAACGGGGAAAAAAAAACCCCATTGCAAATTTGAGTTTTTTTTTTGGGGTACAATCAAATGGCACTCATATGTATTAAGGCGCACACACCGTCACGGGGGGAGGGTTGGGGTTGAATGCCATGAGGGTGATTGCTGGAATAAAATTGGTTGGCTTGTACGGCTTGTGGCGCAGCTTAAGCATTGTGCATTTGTTTGCTCGGCAATACGGTCGCCGGCAGTTTTTATTAAATTCTTACAAAGGCTTCGCCTTCGCAAAAAAAAAAAAAAAACGAAGGCAATAAAAATCATTTAACAAAGTCAAACAACAATAAAAATTAAACTTTGCCGTCAACACAGCAGGGAGCCGAATCAGCAGCAGTCAAGCATAAAAAAGACGCAGAAAGGCAGAAAGTACATAACATAAAACGGAAAGGAAATTAAATAATAAATATAAAATATAAATAAAGCATAGAATGCCAGAACTGAGAACTGAGAACTGAGCACTGAGAACTGCCAACTGCCAACTGCCAACTGCGAAAGAGCCAAAAACTTTTCCAAATTAATTTTCAAATCTTGCAGCAAAACTCTTAAAAGTCATGTGTGTGTGTTGTGTGTTGTGTGTTGTCATCGTGGAAGCAGCACAACAGCATTTATTATGTCATGCCACAGAGAGACGGATTGATGGATGGATGAATGTTGGCTGAAGCCAAGGAGCAACGGCATCTCATCATAAATCAATCCATTTGACGATCTCAACGATGAACAGCCGCAGGATTGTGACGAATTTAATTACACTTAAGCGAATTTTCCAAACGCCAAGGGGGCAGCGGCAGTGGAGTAAATGAAAATCGTCATATATACGGCTTGCTCCTCCTTTCAAATAATTCAATTCTATTGACTTCGATTCATTGCATTGCAATAATGCTAAGTGCTAACCAGACTGAAGCATGTCTTGAACAAAAGGCTGAGAGCCGTTGCCAAAATCCTAATGGATTGAAGTTGATAATCGACTCGTTTTGAACTTGGTTTCATTTCGGCTGACACCATCTTGAATGATGAGGCTGCATTTCTAATCAATTGCAATTTATTTCAGCATTTATTTAATATTTGTAATAATTCATTTATGATGACTGTAATGATTGCCTTTATAAGTATGAACAATGAAAGTAATATTTTTAGTTTATTTATTTATTTGCAAATAGTTGTCAAAGTAATTTATTTACTTATACACTTAAGAAAAAATCGTACTGATTTGATACTTTTGGGGTACCTTACCTTAATATTCAGAAATACATTTCTAAAAAACAGAAAAATTGTTTTTCAAATTTTTAGATTTTTTTTATAATTAGATTTTATTTCTTTTATATGTATATTTTCTAGCTTCAATGCAATTTTTAGTTAATGACCGATCTTCTAAAATTCAGGGCTATATGTTTCAGAGTGCGGGTGTCAAATCTGAAAATAGAACACACATTTTGGATAAAATAATATTTTTCTAAGGAATATTACAATATGCATCATGCATGTGGCATCAGTTTAACCGGCTATCAAACTAGAAGACTTTAACTCTTACCATCATCGTCATCTTAACTGCCTGGCAATATTTTTTCACCTACCTCGAAATTCATTAAGTAGTTCAGATTTACAATATTCTCAAGCCCAAATGTCATTCGTCACACACCTGGCATTATTTTGGCACTATTGCAAATCGCGAATTCAGCTGTGACATTTTTGGCTCGCTCATCAGCGATTCGCTTTGGTTGCGTGGCTAAACCGCACGAACTATTTTACCAACTGCTGATGAAACATGTAAAATGCAAACGAATTCTTTTAGCATACATAAAACTTTATACTTTCTACTTTCTTCTGCATTTTTTTTATTTTAAATCCCTCTTCTTTTTTTTTGTGGGCAGTCGCTGCTTCAATTACATTTTCGAAGGAAGTAAATACTCTCTGGAAGCGGAAGCAGCACTCAGTTTGGTTGGTTGGTTGTGCAGGGGAAGCACCGCGGAACGTATCGGGGGTGTGCGGGTGTGGCAAGTTTCAAGTTTGTCATGCGAAAATCATACAAAACTTGGGTATTCGTGTGCTCACAAAAAGTAATTGAGGCGGAAATCCCTAATTGGCACCTTCAAGTCAGCGCCAAAGACGACAGCAACAAAAAAAAAAAAAACAAAAAAAAAAATCAAAGCTTTAGAACCAAAGTAGAAGAAGAAGACGAAACTGACAGCAAATGATGAAAACTTACAACCACCGCACCACCCAAAATTTCAGCGAAGTGTAGAATCTGCCCCCTTCTTAAGGCGTGGTTTTGGTTGAACACGTCGTCGCATGCAAATGGGAAAACTTTGCTCATCAGCGCGCACAAATTGAGTGAAATTATCAGTTCAAGTGAAATTTACACTTGAATGTCGCCGCTCTTAACTGGCAACGCGCAAAGCGCGATTTGCGGCATGCTACTTGCCACTTGCCACACTGCCTCCGGTGATATTTTATTCGCAATTCTTGCATTCACATTCTCAACATTCCACGTTTGCTTCAGTTGCATAATACAGCTAATCAGAATTTTAATTAATTAAAAAAAATTGATTAAAACCAGGAAATAAAATTTCAGAACGCAAAAGAATTTTATTTTTTATATATTTATTTTATTTATGAGAAATTTAATTTAAAAAATTTATTAAAATATAAATGTATCTATATAATATAAATATAAATATAAAATAATATAAATATCAACTGTGTGAAGGATATAGCTATACTTTTTATACAATCCTGAAGGTTTCGATAATCGTAGCAAGAAAAAAAAAATCGAGGCGAATTTCTAACTTTCGCAACATACTTTTCCAACATTTGATATATAGAAAGTTAATTTATTTAAATTGATATAGAGAAAAATTAATGTGTAATACTTATAAAAATAATTTAATCAATATTGAAACCATTTTTCTCAATTGAAAATCAGAAAACTTCAAAAAGTTCTAATTCTATTTGAATGATGATAAATCATTTATAACGTATGATTTTTCGCAGTGTGTTACATAATTGCTAACAGCTTAAGTAAACCCGCTTTGAGCATTTCTAATTGATGTAGGGTGTGTAATTATACAAAATCCAATTAAACAGACCAAACTGCGACGAAAACATGTGTGTCACATCCTGATAATTTCGCATCTGCGCATTTGGCAACAGCCGTTTTGGCCTAATTAATGGCCAACTGCGACTTGGCAACGACAACTGCAAAAACTTTACAAATACTTTTTTGCTGCTTCCTGCTCGTTGAGACTTGAGAGAATTGCAATTGAGTTTGAGTTGAGTTGCAGCCAACACAGAGCGCACCACATAGACTCATATTCTAGATGCTCAGAGAGTTCGTAAATTGCCATAAATTGAATTGGGCTGGACGTTTTAATGACTTGCCTAATTTGCGATAATTTGGCTGTTAAGAATGTTGCCAAAAATTGGCCAGAAACGCGATTTTTAGCGTCTCATAATTAATTCTTTTCCAAATACTTTGTTTCTTTCTGCTGAGTGTTTTTTAGTACGTATTTTTGGTCTTCTGGTGGAGAGTAAATTCTGTTCAAAAACACCAACAAAAACTTCATTTCATATTTTATTTGAAATATTAATTCTTCATTTCAAAAATGCTTATGGGAATAATTGGTTTTTAATGAACAACAATTATCATTATTATCAACATAGCAGAGGAGTCAGTATCGATCTGTGTCAAAAGATTTTAATGAAATTTATTATAAACTTTTTTAAAGTGAAAAATGCACTTGCAAATAATCTGTGACGGATCAGAGCTAATTTTCCTGTTTTCCATTTCTTTATTTAATTATTTTGTGGGGCAGTTTGTTTCTTTTAGATTTAAGTTTGAAATTGAACTGAACTCTATGATCAAGTCTTTATATATATACATATATATATATATGTATATTGAAGTTTTTACATTTACTATTTGGTTTGAGAACACGAACACCTAAATAATACTAATATATAAATAATTGCTGCTCCCTTATTTTTAATTTTTTTTGGGAAATCCCAAAGTGAATCAGCATTTTTGGATGCTGATAAGTCATGAGTCATCTTCTTCATCTTCTTCATCTTTGTTCATCTTTCATTTCATGTATAAACACACTTTTTGGTTAGAATTGATTTTAAGTTGGAAGTCATGAAAAACTCTGCCCCAAGAGCGAGTGCTTTAGAGCAATAGTATCCAGCTAGAAAATACACTATACACAGCTTATACATACATATATGTACGTAAGTGTGGTAAATTTAAAATATTCAAATTTGATGATGCCTGATGCCCATACCAATGTGAAGTAATAAAACTTCGCTCTTAAAATCTCTCGCTTCTCATCAACAACGGTTTTTCAGAGATTTATATATATCAATTATTATTATTATATTATAGATATATCTAAATCGGCATCAAAGCTATAATTTTTTTTAAATTTCCTAAGGACATCCGCTTGAATAGCCGCTAACTTTATACATACAGTTCAAGGATTCTTTCATTTCTCTCTTTCTGCGTCATTATTTAACTTCTTTTATTTATTTTTCTCTCTCTACATCTTTTTTTATATACTTTTTTTCACATATCGCCATCGTTCCACAAAATATTGCACGAAATCAACTGCAGTCAATCATCTCAAGTTTCCAAACTGAGATTGCCGCTTGCCACAACTTTGCCAATGTCCACCGACAACTGTGGCGGCCTGTGGAACTGTGCAACTGTGCAACAGTCATTAGTGTAACACACAATATAAGGCCGAGTGCACACACACACACACACACACATGGCAAAATCCAAGTTCATTATTGCTACAGAGTTGTGTGGCAAGCGCAATCAAAGCCAACTTCTGCCAGCCGTTGCACACATGTCGTATACGTAATGTAAATAAACTGCAAACTGAAGCCGAGAGCAAAACCAAAACTGAACTCAACTATGGATGGATGCGGTCTATCCGATTGATCAACTTGCGGCCCAAAAGATGCTATTTACAAAAGGCGGCCAAGAAAATGAGCAATGCATGCCACATAAATAACGCGACGAGTGTGGGGGGGGGGGGGGAAGGGGAGGCAAATGTGGAAGCTGGCGAGCTCATCAGCAAAATGTAAAAGCAGCAGTTGTATGCTCCTTCGAGCTGCTCGACAAGTGCCATGCTACAAGAATAATTGACGACGACGAAGGATAATGAGCGTAGAGCACACACACACACACACACACACACAAACACACACAGCCATCTGATGAGCAGAGACAGAGAATGGCAGGCTCGTTGGCTGGCAGCCGGATGCTCCGCTTGCTACCCATGTCTGGCATGTCTATCTGGCTATTATAATCCTGCGGAAACACTTGAAAATGATGGATGAAAATTATCGTTTTCTGCAACGCACGCAAATCCGCAAAATTACTTTCGAATGATTAATGCAGGGCTCCACTGCCGCATTTTCAACAGCTAAATGCAGTGACTATCATTTACACCATCATCATCATCATCATCAGCAAACACAATTATAATTGAAACAAGAAACAAAAAAAAAAAAAGAAGAAGAAGAGGAAGAGGAAAACAGAGAACAAAAGGAAAATGGCGAAAACATTTGTTGAACTTCATTTGAAATTCATATTTAAAATATTCGTCAGTCAATTAGAGAGCAAAAGACTCGACACCAAAATCTGCATTCGAGCGGAAAATTATCAAATTAATATTCAGTCACCTCGAGAATGGCATTAAGGATAGTAGGACTCCGCAGGACTACTGTTCCAGGCAATAAATGTCTACAAGTTTGTCATGTAATTGTAAGTATGTATGTGTGTGTGTGTTTGTGTGTGTTTGTATGTAAATGTTGTCGGCGTTGCGCATATTTTGGCAAGTTGTCAAAGCAACTTTCTTGCAACAATGTGAATTTGATGAGACATTCAAATATGCCCACTCCATCAATAAGTTTTTATGTGTATATGTGTGTGTGTGTTTGTGTGTGTGTGTATGTTTGGGTGTGTGTGTGTATGTGTGTTGTCCAACCTTTGCTAATTGGAAGCCTAAAGTTATACTGAGCACAAGTCAGATGCCTTTGGAAATAATGTCTGAATGACACTAGCTTATACACAAGTAAATGCAATACACAAGTGCGAATTATGCCTCAATGACACTACTCTAAAACTTTTTCAAAGGAGCTTACGAATTATTTAAATATAAATACAACTATTGCAAAAGTCAAGTCATCAAAAGAACTTTCCAACCATTTACCAAGGAACACTTTTCTAATAGATGAACAAATTAGATTACAAAATAAGCAAAAGTTGCTTAAATAATTTAAAACTGTCTTAAAGCTCTACTAAGAAGCTGGAATTTAAATTTAGGCACTTTAATTTCAAGGAGTTTTCTTTGATTTATGATCGCTAGTCCACTTTTATTCGTATAAATTATTTGTTCAATTCATTCACTTAATCTTAAAGCTTGCTTAAAGCTCGATGTTACTCATCACTATTAAAGCTTAAAGCTCGCATATCTGAGCTATTTTGGTTCTCGTAGTCAACACTCCATACATAGAGAAGCATTCACTTAAAGCTTGCATATCTCTCGGCCCATTCCAGGACGATTCAGGCCATCCATTTAACGTGTTTATATTCAGCTTGCCGTTAACACACATTGAATGGATTTGATTTGGATCACTCAATGCATTCAAATTAATGAGTATCGCCACAAAAGAGTTAACAAACTGAATTGCCATCAAATAAGGCAAATAAACATCGAAACGCATTCATTGAATATTCGAGTCCATTTGGGGCCATTATCAAATTTTAAATGCACTGCGCCTAGAGACAAGTATCCTTGAGCCTTGATATGCATACATACAATAAAATCAACAGAGAAAATGAGGTCGCCAGCCAGCAACCAATACGTGTAGCGCACTAACAAGCAACCCATCAAAACCACCAAACCACCCACCAACCACCACCCACATCCCCACTGCACCACATGCAAATCTGAGACAGACTCGGAGGCTCTAGGCTCAATTGTTCCTTTTTCTATTTTCTATTTGCGAATTGTGTGCGTCTGTTTGTGCCTCTGACCACTTGGCTGTTTGAATGGATGTCTTCTTCTTCTTGTCACCCCTTCCCCTGTGCTGCCTCTCCTTGGTCCTGGTCAGTTTTTATCTGAAGCCAAAGTGGAATATATTGAGATGGGCCGACAATGCACTGTGAATTGTGGTAGCTTGTATGGGTATACATATATTGAAGTATTGGACATCGACATGGACATGCTACTAGCTCAAGCTCGGGCTGGGCCCATATCATTAAGTTTGCACAATGAAGCACACACAAACAAACACACACACACACACACTCATCCACATATTTTGTGTGTCTGACGAAAGCCAAAAAAAAAGGAACAGAAAAAATCCAACGAATAGAAAACCATAAAAGCGTAGAACGGATAAGTATGGAGCAGAGAATGGAGGGAGGGATATGGAGCAATCTATTGTTGCCTGCCACTTTGTTAAATTTTTCAATCGAACATTGCGGCTTCAGCGGATGTCTTTGTGGTTGTGGCTATTTCGCACACAATTGTTAAATTTAAAGAGTTAACTCCACCGGGGCGCAAGCATACATTAAGATAAGCCACATCTTTAAATCGATTTAATCATGTGCATGCGCATTATTTCACATTAATCAATTGGTATTAAACAATAATCAAAAAGTCTTATGCACCATAGATAAGATAAGTACTCAGTTCTTAAACAATTTCGCAACGCGGGCAATGTATTGCTATCGATGTTATCGATAAGTTAGACAAGCGCGCATTATTCAAACAGTGCTGCAACAAGTTTATACAAATAAATGCTTAAGCATATTTAACTTGGGTAATACAAAAAAAAAAGTTGGTTTGTATGCAGCTGGTATTTATTTTAGAAAAAAGATATTTACAATTTCTGGTTTTATTGATGCTGATGACAAATAAAATTACTGCACCTTATTCGAACGATGTGGCAACACTCGTTGGGAATCCAATGCTTATGCAGCCCTGTCTACATTTGCAAAAAAAAAAAGTTTTACCACACACTCTCGCGTCAATCAAAACGAAACTGAGCAACGCGAAGTATTAATGTGTTACATATATTAATAATAAGAATATTGATTAAGTAGAAGTGTTTGTTGATTGTGACAAAGCGAGCGTTCGAGCGTACTTATTGACCAGTCGACCGTGGAAATGGAAGCATTAATTCCAGTTATCAACAAATTACAAGATGTATTCAATACCGTCGGCTCTGACTCAATACAATTGCCGCAAATTGTTGTGCTCGGCAGTCAGGTAAGTCGCCCAACCAACAATTTGGCAACGCCAGCAGCATAAAAATTGAATCTGCACCAAACACCAAAAATAGAGCTACAGAAAATATTTTGTGATTGTCATCATCGGTTCAATTTTGCGCACAGCAACGCACTTTATACAATTCGACATACTTCAAATTATATAACGGGGCTTGCCTTCTTGCCGGCACGTACTGCATAATAACAACAATTGGCTTCCTCAATTAAAAAGCTGCTCGTCTCGAGTATTGTCCATTATGTTTATGTAATTTAAGGCGAACGCAGCTGCTTACGAAAAATCGATATTTGCACAGTATAAAGAGCAAAAGCAGCTGCTGCTGCTGCTGCTGTGACACATTCCACAACACAAAACATAAAAAATACCACAAATGACGCACACATAAAAATATTCAACTCAGTTTTGATCTGTAATTTTCGTTGTCATTGCTGAAATTAAAGCTGAATTGGCTTATTAAAAAGTAATGAATTGTGAGCTAATGCATAAACAAAGACAGATTCACATCTAACAAACATCAATCAATTAACTTTACATTAGTTTATGCATGTATTAAAATAAAATTGGACATTGAGCTGCCTTAGTTCAGAATAGGTTTATTTAGAACTTGAAAACGGCTTTGAATGAGAGAAAAATGGAGTCTGAATCTTACTGTTCCCAGTATAAATAAAAAACGGAACATTGTGGGAGATATACTGGCTGCAGAACTCTAATAATAACAATTGTTTCCACTCTTGAAACGTAGAGTTCATAAATTTTGGTCACCACTGTAGATTACCTACAGATTGCGCGCAAAGCTGCTTCGCTTGCCTCATCCAAAACTACTTTTATTTCGCAACTCCGCTTGTCAAAATGTGTGTAATTTGCTTATTGGCAGCTAGTATTATTTATATATGATAATCGGGTCGCTGCCTAATTTCCTGGTTGCATTTATAGACATAATAAGAACTTACACTAGTTGGACAAATGTTGCTGCTCACTCGCACACATGCGCGCATATAAATAAAGACGAGCAGAGAACATCTCGCCACGAAGCCCAGCGAAGAACTAATCCTGTTTGAATGTTCGTTTCGCTTCTTGCGTTCGGCTCCACCCGAAGCGCAGCTGAGAGAGAGAATGCAGCCTCTATTTATTGATGCTTTCTTTTATAACACTGCTAACTATGCCTGTCTGTCTGCTTGCAGAGTTCGGGCAAGAGTTCCGTTATTGAGAGCGTTGTCGGACGTTCATTTCTGCCGCGCGGAACGGGCATCGTCACACGCCGTCCGTTAATACTGCAGCTGATCTACTGCCCGCTGGAGGATCGTGAGCATCGCTCGGCCGAGAATGGTGAGAGGGAAACAGAGAGAGAGAGAGTCTCAGATTGAGTACAGATTTTAATAGGTTGCCATACTTTTTTCAGGCACTGTCAATGCGGAGGAATGGGGACGTTTTCTGCACACGAAGAAATGCTTTACGGACTTCAACGAGATACGTATGGAGATCGATAACGACACGGAACGTGTGGCGGGCAATAACAAGGGCATCTGTCCGGATCCCATTAATCTGAAGATATTCTCGACACGCGTCGTCAACTTGACGCTTGTGGATTTACCCGGCATAACGAAGGTGCCTGTCGGGGATCAGCCCGAGGATATTGAGTTGCAAATCAAGGATTTGGTCGTCAAATACATTGAGAATCCCAATTCGATAATATTGGCGGTGACGGCGGCCAACACGGACATGGCAACGAGTGAGGCTCTCAAGCTGGCCAAAGATGTGGATCCCGATGGCAGACGCACTTTGGCCGTCGTCACCAAACTGGATCTCATGGATGCCGGCACCGATGCCATTGATATATTGTGCGGTCGCGTCATACCCGTCAAGCTGGGCATCATCGGTGTGATGAATCGTTCACAGCAGGACATTATTGACAAGAAGGACATCGAGGATCAGATGAAGGACGAGGCGGCCTTCCTCCAGCGCAAGTATCCCACGCTTGCCACACGCAACGGCACACCGTATCTGGCCAAGACGCTTAATCGCCTGTTGATGCATCACATACGCGACTGCCTGCCCGATCTTAAGGTGACTCCTCTCATCTATATATATATATATATAAATCCGTATTTATATTTATATTTATATATATCTCCTCTCTTAACAGACACGTGTGAACATTATGTCCACACAATTCCAATCGCTGCTTAACTCTTATGGCGAGGATGTCTCGGACAAGAGCCAAACGCTGCTGCACATCATCACAAAGTTCTCCAGCGCCTATTGCTCGACGATTGAGGGCACGGCCCGGAATATTGAGACAACGGAGCTGTGTGGTGGAGCACGTCTCTGTTACATTTTCCATGAGATCTTTGGGCGCACCTTAGACTCAATACACCCGCTGGCCGGCTTGACCAAAATGGATATACTGACGGCCATAAGGAATGCGACGGGTCCGCGGCCAGCGCTGTTTGTGCCCGAGGTGTCGTTTGAGCTGCTGGTGAAGCGTCAGATACGGCGACTGGAGGAGCCCTCGCTGCGCTGCGTGGAGCTGATACACGAGGAAATGCAACGCATTGTGCAGCACTGCGGCAACGAGGTGCAACAGGAGATGCTGCGGTAGCTAAACACAAGTCCACATTGGTTATCAACTGTAATCTCAACTAATCCATTTGCAGTTTCCCCAAGTTGCATGAGAAGATTGTCGATGTGGTGACGCAACTGTTGCGCTGTCGACTGCCTGCCACAAATGTGATGGTCGAGAACATTGTGGCCATCGAGCTGGCGTACATTAATACCAAGCATCCGGACTTTCACAAGGAGGCCGCACTGGTGCCCAGTCTACTCCAGACGGACAACGAGTATTCACAGTCGCGACGCCAGAATACGCCTCGCAACACAAACTTTTCGACGCAGAAACAACAGCAGCAGCAACAACAACAGCAGCAACAACAACAACAACATCAGCAACAACAACAACAGCAGCAACAACAACAAAATGATGTCGCTGATCAGGTAACAAACATTTTTTTAAGTCTGGTTACCCAAAAAAAATCCGCTGTTAACTTAAAGAAGAATTTGTATTAAGTTTCAATTGTTTAAGCCTTGTAAATGGGCAGAGCAGCGATTCAAATGTTAATTCCATCCGATCCGTCGTAAGACGAGTTTTATACCATATACGTCTAATAGGAACAATCGGTCAAAGAATAAGTTCTTATAAGAGACCCTTTTTTATCAAGATATCTGAACCAGCTTTATCCAATATGTGTGTTTATATGCCTCCCAAAATAGTCCAGATCGAACAACCATAGCATATAGCTACCATAGGAACAATCCATTGATTTTTTCCAATCATAAATGTCAGTATTTTCGAATCCTGTCTCCAAGTGTTTGTAATCTTAGGCATGCTTAAGATAGTCGTTCTTTTCTACTCCTTTTTTGCTTGTAGAAGATTATAGAAGATGGCGCACATAGGAGACACTGTCACTCTATAAGTGATATTCCCAAAAGATCTTTTCTATATGTACCTTTAAAATTATATTAATTTTTGAGCAGTTGAACTGTTATCACTGTTATCACACAAACTGGATTTTGAACACGCTCTTATTTTCATAGATCGCTTCGACATTTTATGGGCTGCTTGTGTCAAGGGTATGTAGGCATGGCTGTGATTACCCTTTGTTTATTGGACAATGCATTATTAATGAATCGCCGCAATCATTTGATTAATTCCCAGTTCGTTCACATAACCACAGCTGCAGCCCATGACATAAACTGAGTTCCTCCCCCTAAGCAAGAACTAACTTAATCTGCAATTGCTATAAAATAATGTTTGATGTACGTTTTTTTTAGAATCACGTTGGCGAGAACTCAACGGGCTCCTCGTGGTTGTCAAACATTTTACCACCCGCGCCCAATCGTCCCGACAGCCTGGAGAACTCGGCCAGCAATACGCCGGTGCACAACAACATGATGCATCCACTGAAGCCCGTTAATCTGTTGCCCGATGTGCCGGCTCTGCACAATCCGCGTCGCCTCACCGACAAGGAGCAAAAGGATTGCGATGTCATTGGTCAGTTGACTCTTGAAACAAGTCTCGCCCATCAAACCCATCTGATTTTCGATTGTTTTTTTAGAGCGACTGATCAAATCGTATTTCTATATTGTGCGCAAATCCATACAAGACTCAGTACCAAAGGCAATTATGCATTTCTTGGTTAACTACGTTAAGGACAACTTGCAAAGTGAGCTGGTCACCCATTTGTATAAATCGGAAAAGGCCGAAACACTGCTAAATGAATCCGATCACATTGCGATACGCCGAAAAGAAGCAGCGGATATGTTGAAGGTGACACTGCCACAATTCCATTTTACATTTCGGCTAATATTTAATTGAATATTTATTTAATTTTTAGGCGCTCACACGTGCAAATCACATTATCAGCGAAATACGCGAGACTCACATGTGGTAGTCTGTGTCTGTGTGTGTGTATTTGGACCCGGATATCCGACATAAGTCCCAAGCAATTAAGCAGCAGCATTCGCTATTTATTGAAGACAACTCCAACTACTACTTAAAAACCGAGAAAGCAAATCAGATTCTTCGCTTCGCTGAATGTAACCCAAAAAAAATTAAATGAAAACAAATGTAGCCCATTGTGCTAAATCGGACAACATTATAATAGATTTAAGCAAACATACATATTTAAAACATTTCTTCGTTTTCTAATCGTTATCATAGAGAGTATTTCATGTTCTGCAAGCATTTCTCCTCCCCCATCATCAAACCAGCTCTATGAATCCATTCGACCGTGTTGCATGTTGAATAAGATGCCCGAATTGTGATTGGTTTGTTTTTTAAGTTAATCAAAGCACTTATTACATTTTTGAATAGTCAAATAAAAAAAAACAGAAAACGGTTGACAAAATACACTGAAAAGTAAATCGTTGTTCAAACATATATTCTTCAGTTTGTTGCTCCTCCCCTGATTTCGCAGGCTATAAAAAACATCAAAATATATATAAAAAGCAGTGCACAAGAAGAAGACAGTTTTGTAATAAAAACTTTAATACTTGAATACGAGTTAAAATCTAATTTGGAAAACTTTGTCATTTGTAATTGAGGCAAAATCAAACTAGGGCTGGCTCTCTTCTCTCTCTGGTTCTTTCGTTCGTGGCATTGGATTGTTATCCTCCTCCTTGGCAGACACTACACACAACATTTCTGACTGACTAAATTAGCTGGTTGTATTCGGTCCCTGTAAATGGAATACAGTAGTCTCTCCTCTAAGCCCGATTCGTGTCGGACAGGACTCGAACGATGCAGCCGACGCCGCCTTTGGCGAATGCCTTCTCGTGCCACTGCAACAGATGTCCGCTGGAGCCCTCTGTGGGTATTTCGAAGCCCCGATAAATGTATTTCATGAGCACATCGATAAGATCGTTTTGCTCCACCGAATCGATGGCCTGATCGATTTGAGTCGACTTGATTGATAACAGCACACGCAGCGTTATATTTAGGGCGTTGTCCTGCAAAACGATTGGCAAATTTAGTTATATATATAGATGCCTGACTTATTGCTAACTTTACCTTAACATGCTGGTTCTTGCAGCGTAACGGGGCATTTTGGAGTGCGCTGAGTAGCGCTTCGACAGTTTTGCCTTTTGTCAGCAGCGAAGTGATTTCGGTCTCGTCGGGACCGACTGCGGCGCTGTCAGCGCCCTCGTCTTCCCGGAAGTTGTCCTCGTTGTACTGATCTACATCGATTTTGCGAAATGCACTGCTTGACGTATTTTTCGCCATGTTTCGGCTGCTATTTATTCAAAGATTTTCAATGTTTTACTTCTTTTATCAGGCAAAATGATTCACGAAAGACCAATTCGGCGAACAGATGTGAACAACGCAGGGTTGCAACAATTTCTTATCGATTGTTTGCAAAAACCGGCCAATAATTCGATGCAGCCCTGGCAGCGCATCAAAAACAACTTCAGTTGAGTGGCAACATTGTTTTGCTTTTCACGTAAGTTTTTATTTAGGAAGTAATCACAAATTACTATTATTTACATTTCCCAAGCAGAATGGCCAAATTTTTGGGAATCAATCGCCTGGGCAGACTGTTCCAAGCCATACGCGAGGCGGGCGGCTTGAAGCAAGCGTATCTGAAGCTATACAGGTAAATCAGCGCAAGCTGCGCAAAAAACACTTATATAATTTGGCAAATAAGTTAAATTCACATATAAACAGAAATGACGACCTGAAGACGGGCACATTGATTGGCATTGACAAGTACGGCAACAGGTACTTCGAGAATCCCTACTATTTCTATGGCAGGAATCGCTGGGTTGAGTTTGCTCCCCATGTGAATATGGAATACGATGGATCACAAATACCCGCCGAGTGGTTTGGCTGGATGCACTACAAGGTGAGTAATGAGTAGGTGTTATAAAGAATAGGTGCTGCTGAATGCAGAGAATGGGTGTTCCTATAGTGAGTGTTGCTAAAAGGATTTTCTGTTGCTGTAAACAGCGAAAGTTACTGCTGACTACGAGGTATCTTCTAGTCCCGCAATCTTATATAAATTTGTTATTTATATTATGTTCCACATTGCAGACCGATTTGCCACCCATTCGCGATGGTTGCCGTCCCAAATACAAATGGATTATGGATCACAGTGAGAATCTGTCCGGCACCAAGGGTAACAATATCTTTAAGCAACTATATTCCCTACAAATACAATATAAAATTGTTATTCCGCAGAGTCCTATATGCCCTACACCACAACGCCTCCCAAAATCGAAGCTTGGAATCCATCGTCGAAGAAATAGGGACTGCTGCAAGTCAAAATAGAAATTCGTTAGCATAAAATGGTTATAATGTAAAATAAAGCGATCCTCAAGGAACACAAACCGCAGCAAGCAACAATAAACAAATTGCTTTAGTTAAGTATATTTATTTACTAAAGTTAGTCGCTAAACTGTGGTCGCTCGTCAAATAGAAATTGATTTTGAAATTATATTTTTCAATGCACATATTTATTTTTGAAGACCGCATTTGATGAATCTCAAAAAGAGTTTTGATTTTTGCATTCAGTTTTATTGTAGAAATAAATAAAGCTAAAAAAAATTGGAATTGAAGTTAAAACTTTAAATTGAGCTCGCAAAAAGATTAAATTTTGATTTTTCAACAGCTCAAAATGGGTAAGAAATTTAAAACTTTTTTATTTAAATTGAGCTTGTTAAAGTTAATATTAATTTTATGTACAAAAAAATACAAATGCGAAAAATTAGAATGGAAGCTTAAACTTTTTATTGCAGTAAATAATTTGTTTATTGTAATAATTAAAAACAATTAGCAATCGAGAATTGTCAGCATTATAATTGCAATACGATAAGTAAAGTATTCATTTTTTTGGCTTAGAAGATCAGGTTAAAATGTCAGCTGCCTATTTAGCGAGCGATCACTGTATTGTGTATGTTTACAGCTAGATCATATCCAGCTAAAGAACTTGTATTAGGCATATATCGACTTCAGATCGATTCCTCCTTGATAACGACATTGTCGGCTTTCTTGGCGCGTCGCTTGTACTTCTTGGCGGTGTCCGCACACTTGGTGGTAATGGTGGCTCTAATGTGTTGCTCCTTGCCACCCGTCCGATTCCGGACACTGACAATGATGTCTTCGACCCGACGCTGATCCAACATCTTCTTTGCGGGCCGTTCGCGGCCATAAAACGCTGGCGATGGCTTGCCGGTTAAGGTGTGTGTGGCCAGCTCATCGCTGGTGAAGACGGCGATGAGCAGGCAGCGTGTCGCTATCGGTGCACTCGTCCAGAACACCTGACTATAATCCTTGGCATTGATGTGGGTGCCATTCGGGCCGAGCACATAAACCGAGCTACCATTCTCCATCTTGACGCGCTGTGGATACTGGGCATGCGTTTCTGGCGGCGTACTGTTCTCCACATCCAAGTGGGATTCACTCGAACTGATGGATATGTCGTGACGGGCACGCTTCGACGGCGGCGGCGGTGTATCCACAACGATCACCTGCTGCTGTTGTTGCTCTTCCGGTTCGGGTTCATTGCCATCGTAGCGACTATTCAGCGTTTGCAACATGCTGGTCAGCCGGCCAAAGAGTTGCGTATAATGCTGCTGGCTCTTGGCGATCTTAGCCACACTCGCCCTGAACTCGGCTGTAACGGGTGGCAAGGGTTCGATGTCATCTTGGGCTTTGACCAATTCCCGTGAGCTGCCCGCCATGGCAACCACTTCAACATTGATGATGCGTCGCTGCTGCTTCTTGTTGCTGCTGCTGTTGCGAGTGGTGGGCAGCTTCAGGTGACTCAAGATGCGACGACGTGGACTCTGGTTGCGCGGCATATCCTTCTGCTTGTTCACCACATCGTTGATGTACTTCTCAAGGGTCATCTTTGTGGATGGCGTCGATTGCTGCATGATGTTGCAATTAATAGTCGGATTCATCAGTCCGTAAATGTACTGATTGAAATAATGCTGATAGCTATACGTATATATCGGATGCAGATATGGCAGCAAATTTTGCGGATTCTGTGGATTTGTGTAATTTGCTTGTGGCGCGTGTTCTGGCCACGTCTGCGGCTGACTGAGAAATGGCATGCAAATCTCATCGGCATTGTCATTTTTATTCTCGAAATGATGAATATTCGCCATGGAACAGGTAACAGAGAACAGGTAAGTAAATTGAGTGCAGCTGCAAGGATTTTTTCTTTTCTTTTTGTGGATTTGTAAAATATTAAGCTACAATTACGAGCAGCCTTGAATAAATTCCCTTTAAATCTCGCTTTGTGTGAATTTTATGATCTAGGATTAACCGCTATTCGGCAGATGGCGAATAGAGTTGCCGCCATGACAAGAAATTGATACAACTCAAGTGATATGCATTTCAATTACAACTCTTTTTTTGATTTCTAAAATAGTACAGTATATTATGATAAGTCAAATTAGATTTGCTATTAGAACAAAAGCAATAATTTGTTGGACTCAAGTCCTGGTCTATAATTATCTCTAAAATTGAAGCAAAAGAAATATTCATTCTTAAGCATTTTGCCCAGCCAAAAAATGCATGCAGAGTTTTTCTGCGAATCGAGTTTACAGAATTACAACAAAGAGCGCTCAACAAAAGGAACGCATTCTACCTGGTACAAATAGATTCTGCTTAAGAATTCCATCATATTATATGCTCTAATGACTTCCACAGCTGCCTGCATAAGGGTTGCTTTTTATTTTTATTTTTCCGATTAGAGAAGCAGCGCTTGCAGTCTGCCCCTTGCAGTGCCAAAAGGGATATTTCATTTTGTATAACAACTGGTCCCATTACGTTTCCACTGCTGCAAACCGGTTACAGCTAAGCGACTTGTGCATGTATTTTTTATTTGCTGTTTTAATATGTTAGTCAATTTAATAAACTAATTTTTTGAACGTTTTCTAAAAAAATAATATTCAAATTAAATGCGGCTTAGTGGAAACATTGGTATTTGCCAAAAGCTGCTTGCTGGGCGGCAACTCTGTTCGCCTTCAAATTAAACCTTGCCAGCTCCCGCGCGAAACAGATGCGTGCTGCGAGCGATCAGCGAAAGCAGGCAGCGAAACAGAAAGGAAGGAGAAAAAAACGAAGCGACATTGAAAATTGGTCCCGCACCAGTTGGGATATAGAAAGTCCCATTTCAACATTTTTACACTTACCTGAAACGACAGGGCTAGAAAACGAGAGAGATTGAGAGAGCAACGCGCACTCACACACATATGTGTGTATGTGTGGCCATTGCTGTTGTATTGGCTGCGAGGTAACATGTGTAAGTAATTGGAATGCATTGTGCCCTGTCTATTCCCGTTGCTATTGTTGTTGTTGCTTGCCTTTTGCTAAAAACTATAAAACTACCCCTAACACTGTCTCGCTCTTGCATGCATTTTGGTATTTTATTTCGCGCGTTTGTTTTTTTGTGATATTCTGCCGCCAATTTCTTTGCACAGTCGACGCTCAACTAGCGAGACGCTTACAACAACAGCGGATCACCAAAATGGACCCACATGTAAGTTTTTTTTTTTGTAGCTTTTCCCACTCAAGTGCAAAACGTATTTTATTAAAGAGGGATTTTTTTTTTGTAGATATTGCATGCGAATGGCGCTAATTTTATAAATATACGCGAGGAATCGAATTGGAGCGACAAGGAGCCAGCTATGTTGCTCACAGCGTGGACACAAACCACTGGCGAGGATTTTGAACTGTTGCGCGTCCTCGGTCAGCACGATCCCAATTTGGAGGCGGAGAATCGTGCGTTGAGTGAGAAGGTGCGCTACCTGGAGGCTAAGCTGCAGGAGCACACGGATCTCTTGTCCCAAATACATGCAACATCGGCACGCATGCAACAGGTAACGGCAACAGCTGCCGCCACATCGACATCGCCATCAACAGTGACGCCATCAACACAGCAACTGCACCAACATCAACAGCCACAGATTCTGACACCGCCCAGTTCGGTGATATGTGCAGCAGCCCCAGCCTCCTCGGCAGGGCAATCCCAGCAGCACTCGGAGGTGATTGACTACAAGATCATCAAGTGCGACGATGCGGATGCCATCGAGATACGTCTGGCTGCAGAGAGCTTGAATAGTCTTAGCACATCTGCCGACTCGGATCGCTTAGAGATCTGCCTGGGGAACGAGGAGCACCATCAGCATGTTAACCGCGAATCCTCCGTAGTGCAGGTGATTAAACGCCGCAAACTGGAGCTGCAGGAGCACAATAACAATAGCATTGGGACAACGTTGACACCACAGTTGCACAATGCCCACTACAAGCTACCCACGCGACGCAGCAACAGTCGCCCCAAGGAATCCTACTTGCCACAGCAGCAGCAACAAGAGCAGTTGACTGGCAATGTGATGGTGTCCATTGGTCCGAATGATACTCGTGTCCCGGCCAGCATCTTTGAGAATATCAATTGGTCTGTTTCCTCGCTGGCCACTCGCAAGTTGCTGGTGGCAATTTTTGATCGGGAAACGTTGGCGACGCACTCGATGACTGGGAAACCGTCGCCGGCATTTAAGGATCAGCACAAGCCGCTCAAGCAAATGCTCGATCCGCACAAGATACAGGACATCATCTTTGCGGTGACACACAAATCGAATGCCAGCGAAAAGGAAGTTCGCAATGCGATCACAACAAAATGCGCCGATGAGAATAAAATGATGAAAATCCAAAAGGGCAAACGCTGCAACATCGGCGACAAGGAGAATATCGTATAAACCATATATATGGAAGATACACAAATTTCAATCTGAACCCTTCCTCGACTACACAGAAGTTTAAGAAATTGGGGCAAATGGGTTCCACAAAACAAACAAACAAAAAAAAAAACGATTACCAAAAAAGTATCAAAAGCAAGCTAAAACTTAAAAAAAGAAGAGATAAGAAAACCAGCCAGCAACTTTTGTATTTTGTACAAATTTGAAGATCTCGCAGTTGAAACCTACGACTGCAACAACTAAACTGATAACAAATATACAATACTATTCTAACACCAACACAAAAAATATGTATGTTGAACAATATTAAGATTGCCGCAGAGTAAATGAGAAACTAAACAATACGATTTTCAAGTCGTAATCAGGGTTTCTATTCGTCTTTCATCACACATAGAAATTATTTATATATTATTAAGAGCAACAAGTTGAATAAATTATTATAAATACGGATATCTGTTTTTTAGTTAATTATTATTTTTGAATTAACGCGCCCTGTTCTAATTCCAGTGCGTTTCAGTTCCCTTTCGTTGCTGATATGATTGTGTGAGTGTGCATGTGCGTGCAATGCATGCATGTGTCAATTGAAACAGCGGAAACGAAACGCTAAACAATCAGCTGTTCGCTGGCAAATCGAGCAATTTCTGTTTTCGTCGTGGTGGTTTTTAGGATACTTGAAAATTCTCTGCACACAAATACAATTATTATCTAAAAAAAAGAAAGAAAATAAAACCGAAAAAATTGAAAAGTGTATAGAAAAGCGCGGCTCTTCCACAAATTAGCCAACACTATTGATATTTGCGTCATTTTGGTTCTTTTAGTTTTTTCTTTCTCTATATAAATTCAGAACGCTTTGGTGCTCGGCCACCCAAAAGGTTAAAGTGAAATAAACAAAACAGTAAACCCGGAAGCAACAACAACACTCTCGCCATGGATATACTGAAGAAAATGTTCCAATCGGAGATTGAGCAGCAGCAGCAGCAGAAGGAGCAAGAGTGAGTAATAAATATGCAAAAAGTGCACAAAACTGCAAATTGAAGCAGCGGCTTTTTTTTGTGGATGGATCGATAAACCAGGCACCAGGCACCAGGCACCTGCCATGATAGATACACTTTTTACCAGGACATATACACAGGCGCCTGCATGCATGTGTGTGTTCATGTTTGTGTGTGTGTGTTTTGCGGAGGCTGCGTATTGAAGTGAACTCTGTCTGTGGTTGGTCGAGGGGGGAGTTGGTGGTCGTTGTATGTGTGCATGTGTGTGTCTGACATAACTGTATTTGGTGTATTCGATAAAACCGCCTACTACTACTGCTGTTTTTCTGCAGCGCTTCCGCTTCCGCATCTGCTTCGAGCAAGGATGAGTTCCGCAAGCCGCAATGGTTCGAGGAGGCGGAAACGGATGATGAACTCTTCGATGATGATCGCAAGTTTGCGTTCCAGGTCTTCACCAGCCCCCTGGAGATGGAGAAGCACTTTGAGCGTCAACTGCAGCGTCTCCTGGAGTCGACGCATGACAACGACGAGGGTAAGCCTCTAAACACAGTGAACACTCGCTAAGGTTGAATTGAAAATGAAAATTAATTATTGTTATGAGTTTTATTATTATTAATAATAATATTCCAATATGTTAAATAGTGAACGGATCTACAAAAGTATATAAAATATATTTTGTAATTTTATATTTTTATTTTTTTTGGTTCGTTGTGATTTATATTTTTTTAACTTATGCAAATGATTTATTGATGCTGAAATATTTATATACTGATTCTGAGTCACTCTTAATGACCCTTAACAGATGCTGGCTTCGAGCGCAATCTGAAGGACGATTTCTTGAAGCCGGGTTTTGAAAGCAAGATACTCAAGGAGTTTCAGAAGAAGAACAATGCGCTGGACACCGATTTGGATGGAGAGTAAGTAGCTATAAAAATACAATGAAGTATTTTTATTAATTTTTAATTTCTGCAGGATTTATGCGGATCAATTGTACTCGCTGATACAGCGTCTCAATCCGGAGGAAGGCAACGAGCATATTTTGCCGTCGAATCAACGTGCTATGCGCAAGACTTTGCCACGCCTCAAGCTCTCCGATGAGGAGCTGATCATGGGTCGCATCCATGGCACTATCAATGCGGATGGCGAACTGAAGCCGGGCGTAATGCGACCGTCACGTCCCCCGCCGCCGCCGCCACCGAGCGGCAAGCCGAGCATCATGACCCCGATGACCCCGTTTGGCGGCGTCTTCGATGGCACCTATCAGGGGCCGAAGATGTTTAGTCAGAGCGTCATGACGAAGACTATCCGCAAACCGGATGGCAGTTATGAGACCACCAAGGTCACCCAGGACTCGTCCGGCCAGAAGACGACAACCGTTACTCGCATCGTGGATGGACGCAAGGAGACGACTGTCAGCCAGGAAAGTGGCCCGGCCTCCAAATCGCTTGGAGCTGCACTCGGAGAGGAAGCACCTGGAGCAGGAAATGGAGCTGGAGCTGAGCGTGTGGCGAACATGAGTCGCAATATATTTGTGACAAAAGAAGGTTACGCCATGCCCAGGAACCTCTGGTGACCAGTGGTGAACAGCTATTGCCCCAATCAAGATAAACGATCATTGCTGCCACTCCAGCGAAGGCAGCAACAACAACAATATGAATATAAGCAAAAGCGATTCGTCGGCAACATAGTCCCACACAACAACAAAAACAACCACAACAACAACAACATCAGCAACAACATCAACATCATCCAAATTAGAGCCTATTACATTTTAGTTTACATTCTCTTCAGTGTTTGTTGGTGCATTTTTAGATGAAACGCAATTGAGACAACAACAGATGACGACGATTATTGATTGACCATATTGATCATTATTTCCGCAGCGACGGCGTTTCTTTTTCCGTTTTCGTTTTCCGTTTTTGTGAAAAAGTCGCCGTTTGTCTGCCTGCGTGTGTGCGCGCGCCTGTTATGTGTGTGCGTGCGTGCTTGTGTGTGTATTGGGAGCAGCGGCTCGCACTCCCCACTTTCAGTTCCAGAGCATTACTGCAAGGAGACGGATCCTATCGCACCGCATCTCAGCGCGCCGAAAAAGACATAGAGAGAGAGAGAGCGCAACGACGCAGCGAAGACGAAGACGACAAAAGCAACGAAAGTTCATTTCACACACGAGTCCTCATCGTGTTGTGTCGTGTCATCTTCGTCTCGTGTCATTCAGTTCAGGCTCCGAGTTGGTGTTCTGTTTTGAGTTTAGCCAGTCGGAAAAACGAGCTTGATTTTTAGTCAGCCGACAGCTGACAACCGACGGCTAACAGCTGACGGCTGGCGGCTAACGGTTTGGTGGATAAAATTATTATTTTGTATTTTATATTCTATTCGTGGTACTATCTGTGTCTCAATTGGAGCGTGCAGCATCTAAAGTGCCCGTAGTAACAAGAATAACCGTTACAAAACACATAACAACAAGAAAGTAACACAAAAATGCAACCAAATTCTGTAGTATACAGCTAACAAGCATAATTATGACCTATTCAAATATATATATACATATACATATATTTGATTTATTTTGGATATTCTTATATATATATATATACATATGGAATCCCTATAAGTTAAATGGTGAACGGATCTACATACATATATACTATATATGTATTATTATTATTATTATTTTCTTTTGTGTTCTTTGTGATTTATAATTATTTAGCTTATGCAATTGATTTATTTGCATAAATATTTATATACTTACTCATATGATTTACTTTACAAAAAGCTACTAATTTTAGTTGATCATATTTTAATTACTAATTACACAAATAGACCGCAATGCAAAAACAACAAATACATTGTATTAGATATCATTCAACAATAAAACAATTAATAATGTTGTGCAATAGACAAGTGCAACAAGCTAAGGAGTGTTTTTTTCTAATTTGTTAAGGGTTAATTTATGGGTGAGTTGGAGTTGAACAATATTTTAAGAATACCTTTGTTGTTCGTGAAAATTTAGTAGCAAAATGTGAGTCCAGTATTTTTCATCAAAAGTGTCTTATAGCAGTTTTTATGGATTGCTATCATCGACTCGACTTGATTTGATGCCCAAACTAGTTGAATATTACTGTTACCTGGATGTTCATCTACGTCCACTTGTATTATGCATTCTATGTTTCTCAGTTTAGCTAGAAAAACTAGTTGAAGAATAGAGAATAACAGTTATCTTTGTCCAATTATGCTCTCCATAATTTCCCAGTTTGAGTCCATTCATCTACTAGGTACATTCTCTCTCGCAGCTGCTCTTCGTGCGCAGACAGCGAGGAGCCAACGGCGGGCAGTCGAACATGTTGCTAGGATCCATTAATGTGCGAGGGAACTTCCAAATTTTTTTCCATTCGATTTTTGTATGCTTAATGCTTAGGTGTAATATAGAATCTTGGCTGCTTTCGTGTAGATACAAGCTATGGTCATATAATCCAAACAATTTATTCCGTTATGCAAAATAGCTGATGAATATTTGAGGTGCCGTCAATTATAGCGATAGTTCTTGGATTTATTATTATTTTGTAATAGTATCTATAGAATATTCAACAGCTTCAACTAGTTTCCACAGCAGCCTCTAATGATGGTGGTCATCCTTCTTCACAAAACGCAGGCCACAATAGCCGCAGATGTGATTGCCAGGCTTATCCTAAGAAAAAAACACATGACAACATCATCCATTATTGCAACAGCCGCGGGTAAGACTCACCAGATTGATGTAGACTTTGGGATGGCCGAGTGGTCCGTTTCCACCGTCGCAGTGGACAACGCGCTCCGTGGACTCAATAGGACGCTGCTCGTCGATGAGTTTGATGCCCCAGTTCTCGTTTACATAGCGCTTGGCATTTGTGAAGCGCACATTGCGATAGTCGTCCTTGTCGAACACCTACAATGAAAACCCAAAGATTTTGTTTGCGTAATCGTGTTTCCTCAACAGCTGTTCGTCGTCGGCAGCTGCACTCACCTGGCCAGTGTGGGTGACTTTCTCGACGTCGTTGCGTGTGCTCGAGTTGCGTACGACGGCCAATGGCGCTAGCCAACTCTGGCCACGACCTCCGACTGTGCTTAAGCGGTTGATCAACTGTTTGCTGGCCATTTTATGCGGTGAACTCTTCAAAATTTGTTGCTTGAATCTTGCTATGTTTTAGAGATGGGCCAAAAAAAAATCGATTTGCTTAGCGATGACAAATAACTCAGTTCATTTGAACTAGTGGAACTGTTATCGTTGAGTTGTGGAGCAACATGACTTAAAATATTTTGCACCATTACTGATTATTGATTTTAATAGAAATCTACGCAGTTTTTAGTAGATATCAATAAAAACATGATTGCTGTGCCTTGCGTGTGGCCTCGTGACATGGCATCAGCCATAGTGGCGGTCAGCAACTTTTTTCAACGATGTGGCAACGCTATTGATTCAAATGGGAATCTGATTGGACGCGTTTACGGGCTTTGGTAAGATTGTTATTTTCTGTTGTAAGCATAAACTTAAAAATATAATTACATAATGTAATTACCGTTAACAGCGACAGTAAAAAATACTCATTTAGAAATTTATAAGATTTAACATTTTTATAACTAAGCAAAAACAATTTTTTAGCAAAATTTATTACTTAAGTAATTAAATATATAAATATAATAAATAACAAAAAATAACTCTTCTTCTTAAATATTATCAGTGATTATTATATGGAAAATATTGATTTATGTTATTTCATAACTTAAGCCAGTTGAGATCAAATTGAAAACCAATTAATTATTCGATTCTAAATATATCGAAGTAATCGATTTAAGGCAAACGCAAGCAAACGAGGTTACAAATAAGAAACAATATACATACTCGTATATATAAAAAAAAAAGATATACATATTTTGTAGCTCTACATTTGGTTACAATACCTATCATAATTGCATTGAGTTGTTCAGTTGCGTAACGAACGGCAATTAAGGATTGCCAGTTGTTTCATATTTAGTTGGCATATTTATTATTATGTCCCGTCATGTAACTGGCCATAACTGTAACTATAACTGTAACTGTAACTGTTTCCTGCTGCTGCACAGCATCCTAAATAAACAATCGATGAGCGCAAAACAAATAAAATTGCAGTGGACAGACATGGGCAGAGGGGGGTGCTTAAAACTAGAGGTCCCGTTAGTGTTTCGATTGTTTCAGAGCCGCTGCTCTCCCTCTCTCTCTCTCACTTTCAGTTGTTCCCTTCCCGCTCTTGTTCGGAGTTCTAACAATATAATTTACAGCGCTTTTGTGTAGCGAGGCGTGAATAGTACCCTAAAAATTGGAAATGCCGGACATTGTCCGGCGGCGCTGCTTTAAAATGTTGTAATCGCATTTGTTTGCGTCATTGTAAATGCAATTAAATGCAATTTTCCATGGCGATTCGTGGCAATGATTTTTGCTATTTCAATTTGTGCTGCAACCGCAGAACACGAGCGACCCCTTTTTGCGTTTGCCACGTGCCACATCCTCAGCCTGCTGCTGATCGTCCCGCTGGCTAACTGGTCAGCTGCCAATAAGTCAGCGCAGGCGCACAGCAGGATACGCCGGACGACACACGACGCATGTTTTTCGACAGTTTTCACCTTTTGAGTGGCATTTTCGCTGCGTTGTTGTTTGCAACACATACAAAAAAAGGATTAAGGACGACTTACCTTTTATGCAAGCGCAATTTACCGTAAAACTCAAACATTTATTTTCCTTTATTTTTTCTCTTTTTTTTGTGTTTTTGTTGGCCACATTTGTCAATTGTTTTTTGTGTCGCGGTGAAAGTGACAAATTTTTTTCTTTTTTTTTTGAAGATTTATTGCCACATTCACAATTGCATGCACTGTTCAAGTGGTTGAGTGGTTGCTCCACACACACACACACACACACACACACAAGGGTTGACAGACACACTCGAGGGGCGTGTTCTAATCATAGATCATATCTAGATAGTCGAGCCAAAGCAACCAGAAGATTTATGGACGGAAATCAGCGTAGCTAAGCAGCTGTATAATGATTTTTTTCTTATATTTTTTGGTTTAAAAGTTAGACAAAAAATAAAAAATAAGTTAGTAATAATAATACAATTTTTAATTAACTAATTTATAGCATAAATTTTAATTTTCTAATCGAAAAATTCTTGTTAATTAAACTTTAGAATATGGAAATGTCGAAATGTAGTTTTCCAAAATATTCACAATAGTGATAGAAAAATAAATCTTGACTTTGAAAATAGACCTTTTGGAATTACAGCAATTGCTTTAATTTAATAAAGGTCAGTAAAGGGAGTACTAGCAAAATAGATAAACATAGATAACATAGATCGTATGAGAATATTATTTATAATTATTATTATAATTGGGGAAACCAACACTGTAACCTATAAGGTCTATTGTGCCCCCTTTCTGAGTCTACAGCTCTTCCATCAACCCCAACTCCTGCACGAATGCCAGGATCTTTGTTGGGTTGAGGGTTTCTATGTCCTTGGGCTTCATGACATGCTTCCCTAGGATGCTGCATCTTTTCCTAATTAAGGCGACGCATTCTGCTAGGATGTGCCTTGTGGATTCCTCCTCGCTTCCTATAAATACTTCTTAGTCTACAGTGTCCTGTCAATAGACCGTTGAGTATTCTGAGCCTGTTCTTCCCCATGGATATTACTTGCTTAAATCGCTTTTGATTATAGCCACCTAAATGACTTGTGGTTTGTCGGAGTCCTGGTGCTTCTGCCCAGCTCCGTTCTCACCTCTGCCTGATGTGGAGCCGTATTGTGTGTCTTCCTATGCCACAATACGGTTCAGGGCCTATCAGGCCTATCTCTGCCCCCATTCCTGCTTGCCTCGTCAGCCGCTTCGTTCCCCGTATAGACGTATTACCTTACTGTCTTTGATATAATCTTAACTGCTCAACTCTTGCCACAATAGTATGCGGCACAAATGGATACTGATTTCATTTTACTGCCGTTGCACATCTTTCTAAAAGTATCTTCAGTCCACAATCACACTTTTTAATGCTGAACTAACTGATTGCTTAAGCGATTTTAGCCAGCTTTAATTAATTTGGTTTTGCTGCTGTTCGGCATTCAGTTAACCAATTTCAAATAACCTTTCAACAAATACAAGCAAAAAAATAACTAATACAAATGCAATGCAAGTGGCAGCTGCACCAAACTTTCCTGGCTGCACAATGAGAGTGAGGGGGGAGGGGCAGGGGCACATGGTCATTGCCATAGCTTGTCAAGTGTCCACTGACCATTGGACAAACAATGTTTATTTTTTATGTTGTATTTTTTTGTTAGCAACGTTTTTCCGCCATTCAAAATTATTCTCGCATGAAAATGAAAAAAAATAAAACATGTTCTCTGGAAATTCAATACGCGTGTGCACAGCACACAACAAAAAACGACAACAGCAACAGCAACGGTAAATTGGCATTCACTCAGTTTTATTCATGCACTCACACTTTAACTCATTCGCTCACACATCCACTCACTCAGACACTCACTGATTAATTCAGTGCACAGCAAATTGCTTCCCAACAGCTTTTTGTGTTAAGGCGACAATTTGCTGTTGATGTTGTTGTTGTTGTTGTTGCTGTTGTTGTTGTTGTAGATTTAGCTATTAACAATCATGTCGCTGGCTTAATTAAAAAAATCTGTTATTGGCCCATTGAAAAATGCTCAACTCAAGCAACAAGCCAGCGAAATTAGCCTCAAGTGTTTTTTTTTATCACACGCTGTGCGTCGGCGCAGCTTGTGATGTGCGACAGAGAGGGGGCAACGATTAGAGTGAGTCAGCAAATACTAGCTAGCAAATGGGCCAGCTGTCTAATATGTGTACTCTGCTCGAGCATAATCAGTCAACCATCCAACTAGAAGTCTCGCCATGTTGCACGCTCAAACACTATTTGGCACGGCCTTTTTTACGAGTGACCTCTGTACAGGCAACGCTCTTGACCCCCACCAGACAGCCAGCAGGGCGAGGGTGACACCTGGGTGGTTACTGGATTTTTGTCATCCATTCGGTGGTGCATATTATTTTAACACAACCAAAAAAAAAAATTGAAAAAAATTGAAAAAAATTCTGAATTTTGTTTGTTGTTTGACAGTTTTTATGTTGTTTGCTTGGATAAACTGAAAGTGTTTGTTGTTGTTGTTGTTGGAGGGGTTTACAGTTATTTTAATTGGATTTCGATGAATAATTTAATTTACAGTTAATTGAATGCTTTTTTAAGATGCTTTTTAAGAGGGAACTTTTATCTGTTAGATATTTTATAATTAGATTGAACTTGGAAATGAACAAAAAAATATATACATCAATGAATAAATGTTATTAACTTAATTGTTACTTTTTTTAAAGTTAAGTTCTAGATTTTAAATATTTGACAATTAAAGAAAAATTCGAAACCGGCATCATTTTCCAATTTATTTTACATTTATTTTTTCAACAAACAAAACTTTGTCAAAACTTTTTTTTTTTTTTTAATGTACCTATTTTATTTAATATTGATCAACCTATTCAAAGGTTATAAAATATTGTTTTCTGGAAGGCATAAATAATAACAATTAAAGAAAAATCCAAAATCGGCAACATTTTCCAATTTATTTTACATTTATTATTCCTAATTCGTTGAGTTTTCCAACAGACAAAACTTTGTCAAAACTGAACTGATTTTCAAAACTTAAACTTGGCACTCATTTTGGTTGAAATTAATTTTGAAATTCTATGCACTTGCTGCCATTTTCACACAGTTAGTTACTGCAACAGGTTTAAATGCCACTTTGCAACTCTCCCAAGCTGATTTGTCGTTTCAAATTGATCAGGCAGTTAGTCGAGCTGTGAAATATTTGACAGCCCAAATGCAAATCCGGCAGCCGCAAATAGTGTTTGTCAAACGGAAAATAGCTGCTTATTGGCAGCTTGAAATGAGTTTGAAATTTGATATTTGATAAGTTGGCAACGAGTACGAGCAGCCCACGGTGAAAACGATGCCAAAAAACTTTTGTTTTCTTGGCTTAACTTGAACTAACTGCCTCTCGAATCAGACATCAACTTTTCCTAAACTAGGAAAACTCCTTGAAATTAGCCTCATTGTGACATCATTGAAGTGGATTTACTTCTTATAATGACAACAATATTTTATTATGTTATTTTTTCTTTTCGCTTTGAGTGCCAAAAAAAAAAACAACTTTCTTTTGTACTCAAAGCTGAATGGTGCACATTATTATTATTTTTATTGGAATACACACACGCATACACGCACACACACACACTCACTCTTACACACATGCTTATTATAGCAACCTCAATATGTTGTTGATAGACGTATCAAGTGTCCTCAGTCAACATCATCAACATCATCATCATAATCATTATTAATCTTTGTCAGCTTCAATTTGAATCATGAATTTTGACGTCAACTTGAGCGCTACGAAGTAATAGAAAGAAAGATCCAGCTGACAAATCCATTGGGGAGTATTACGATTTACGATTTACGTTTCACAATTGTTGTCTTCAATTATTTAATGTGGATTTAATTCAATTTTCAATTTTCATTTTTCAATTTTCACATTCAATGCACGTGCAAACGATTAATTTTCGAGTGTAATTACATTATACTCTTGCGGAGGGTGTTGACATTTTGACGTCAAGTTTGTAGAGAAGATGTATATATAAATATATATATATATATACCTAATGTCTGATTCCATGTCTTTTTACCTGACTGTTTCTAAAGATGAGTTTTTGTATTATTATTATTTAAAATTATTATTTTTAGTATTTAAAATGAAAGCCGAAGAAAATTTGTGTTTTCAAAAATAGTTGAGATCGCCGTTCCATATCAAATATCTTAGTCAAAAAATGGGTTCTTATATGAACAACTTGTTTGCTTATCAAGTTATGCTATTTAACATAATTATTATGTTCGCAAACTTATCAGAAATTGGACGACTATATAAAATATATATTCAAAGAGACAATTGATCGTCTTTTGATAACTGCAGTTGGGCTCAGATCCGCAGAGTATATAATCTTCGGCCTGCCTGCATATATCTTTTATTTTCGTGATAGGCCCGGGATCGTAAGCATTTTCGCTGACATTATTATTATTATTATTTTAAAATTCGTTGCGTGTTTTTTATGTGGCACAAGTATCCTGCGGTGCACATTGATTGTCTTGCTATCAATCTGTTCAGCTTTATTTTTTTTTTCTGCTTCATTTCTTGTTTTTTTTTTTTTTTTTTTTTTTGGTTTTTGCGGTTTTGTCATCCCAAAATGCGACGGCTGCGACATGTCTGCAATTGTCACCCGGGGTGTGTTCATGAAAAGCAAAATGAAAATGAAAACCAAAAGCAACTTTCCAGCTCAGAAAATGTAATTTTCAAATTAAATGTCTGATAAATGTCTAGCTCAAAGAAACGCTGCTGGAAATCGAGACAGGCTGTTGAAGGTTATTTCTTTATGTTATATATTTATATATTTTTTAATTGGAAAATAAAATATTAGAAAGTAATTTTTCATTCAATCTTTCATTAAATCATTCATTAATATATTTTAGTTTAGTTTCTTTTTAGTGTTTAAAAGTGAAAATTAACAATTTAGTGTTACCATTAAGCTTCTTCTTCTTCTCACTTTTAATCTAAATACTGAAAAAGTCGGAAAATGGGTGAAAAGCTATTTGCTCAAATCTGAGTGAAAACAGCTGCTTGCAAATCACATTCACAGACAATTTGAAAGCTAAAAAAGTATATAGCTGATATAATTACATATATATGTTTGCTTTTAGGCAATTCCCTGAATAGTTTCATTTACATTGAGAGGTGTGGAGATTTCAGCGCTTTAACATAACCTCAAATAGCACACTGCAGTTGCCGCCCCTCAACCCTTTTTTTTTAGGGGCGAACCCACTCAGCCCGCTTCGCATCGGCGTGCAAATCCTGACAACTATGCGGGTTTTTAAAATGATTGCCAACCCGACGGATCGAGAAACGCTTCGCTTCGCTTCGCTTTGCTTTGCTCTGCCCTTTGGCCATATTTGCGTAACTCTTCTGCATGTCTGCTCACTTCTACTAAATGGAATTGCCATGTGCATAACATTTTCACGGCTCAGCTAAGCGGCCACACCTCAAGTCTGGCTGGCCGACGGACTGACTGCTCCTCATCATCAAACAGGAACAAGACCATCATCTAAGCCTCCTCAGCATCCGCCTCGAGGCATGGTCGAGCAGTTGGTCGCGAGTCCAGCCCATAAATGCAATCAACCACTCAACGAACAACTGAGCAGAATACAAAAAAAAAACGTTTTTTATTTGAAACAAAAAACTGGAGCGCTTCCAAGTGCTCATATGTGTGTGTGTGTGTGTGCTTGTGTGTGTTCGAGTATTTGCCTGGGTGTCTGTATGATTGCAACAGATTTATAGGGCACTAAACGCGGCTACTATAACTATATTATGGCATTTGGTGAGAATATAAGTTTTTATAGCAAGTTGTCGACATATTTTACTAGCCATAAATGTGCAGCTATTATTTTATTTTCTTAGAGAGAGGCAAATCTAAATACTAAAATAGAGAGAGAGAGAGAGAGAGAGAGAGCGAGAGAGAGCGAGAGAGAGAGAGATTTGTAACTGAAGATTGAGCTTCAATTATTGAGAATATAACTTTTTATAGCAAGTTGTCGACATATTTTACTAGCCATAAATATGCGCCTATGCACCAATCCAAATACTAAAATATAGAGAGAGCGAGAGAGAGGGAGAGAGCGATTTGTAACTGTAAATTTGGCTTCAATTATTGAGAATATAACTTTTTATAGCAAGTTGTCGTCATAGTTTACTAGAGAAAAACAGAGAGAGAGAGAGAGCGATTTGTAACTGTAGATTAAGCTTCAAGTATTTGTAACTGTTCATTGATTCATCTCGTGGGAATCTAATTATAATTGAAACGCTTAATAATAAAACACAAATTGTGTTAATTTGATGAATCGAATTTACGCGCACCGCTTAAAATATCATAATCAATTGTGCAATTGTTTAAATAGGTGACTTTGTTATTGATTAGATATATAAAAGTGCATCAAATAAGTTATCTTTGTTGTTGTGCAAAGTTGAATGTGAAAGAAAATGAATAAACAAAAAGAGATGCAAAAATATGAATTACAAAGTGAGGCAGAGCCATCTCTGGTTGCTGTGCAAAGTGAAAGAAATTGATCCATTGCTGTTGAGAGGAGCTTATGAGTGCCGGTGAATGCACTATTTGAAACTTTCTCTATCAATTTGCATACACACAAACTTGTATGAGGCAGAATACTTCATCTTCGTAGTAAAAGAGTAATTAAGTTTCGGTGCGTTGCACAGTCATTTGTGTATTCTATTCGTCACAACATGCACAAGTGGATGCCGGCAGCCACTTGAACGCAGTGGGCTAACAAGCGGGTGGCATTCACATTCACATTCACATTCACATTCATGAGTGGTGGCAAGCTTTTACCCCTTGCTGTCTGCTGCCTGCATCCTGCATCCTTTATGCTTTAGCTTAGCTGCCACGTAATTTATGCAAATTAAAGCGCACTCCATTTCGCGCCATTGGAAATAATTCCGTTTCTTTTTGTTGTTGTTGTTGTTTGATTTGTTGTTTGTTGTCGGCGCAGGCGCAGCTCGTGCGATTTGTTTGCTGTTGCTGCAACAATTGTTAATTGTTTCGTTCATTTTTTGAACACACACACAACGCATGCCCTTGTGGCTATAAATCGCCGTTAATTGACGGCTGCAATTTTATGTATTTTTTGTATTTTTGCGAAATTTGTGCACCCCTTATCTTTTTCGGCTGTCCAGATACAGATAAATATGTATTTTTCTTATCGCTTGATCTTATCTGGTCTTTGGCACACTCTGCTGCTGGCCTGCAGCCTGTCAAAATATGACAACGAAAAATGTGGCAGAAAACGGCGGAAATTTGTAGATCGTGTCAAGAACAAAAGCAATTCAAGAACAACAACATTATCAACAACGGCAACATTGTCCTCCTCTGGGTGTGTGTGTGTGTGTGTGTTGGTTTTTAATCTCTAATGCGCTCGGCCACTTCAGCGTTTTTTGGGTACGGGTCAAAACGTTTCAATTTGAGCGCAGATTTTAGCGCGGATGCTGTTGAAACCCCTCGCAATCCCCTTCAGCTAAATCTGCATGTTTATTGTTGTTGTTGTTGTTTTTTTTTAAAAACATTTTTAATGTGGAAATGTCACAAAATATCAGCCGAAACGGGTTCACATTTGAATGACAATCGGAGGGCTGTCTCTGGGTCTGGTCCACACAGCATACGAAAACTGAGAAAAAAAAAAGATCCTAACCGTTGATGAGCTTGTAATGCCCTTTAGCTGGATTTTGGGGGTTGGGCGTGTTTGGTTTTATATTATGCAGCTGTCCAAGCTGCACTGCTTTTCTTGTTGTTGTTGTTATCAGTTGATGTTGTTGTTGTTGTTTTGTTATTGTTGTTATTTTGTTATTGTATCTGCATGATTTGCCCATCTCTGAGGTTAGACCTCGACTCTCGATCTCGACGGGGCGTGTCCATTTGGCTGCTCACTTTTTTGTTGCTGTTGTTGTTGTTGCATGTTTGTTGATGCTAAGCTGACATTTTGCTGTGTGCAATTTTGCATGGCACATTTAACAAATTCAACATTGATAGCATTTGTATTAAGCGAACTTGAGTCAGTTGTAATGTTGCAACACCCTTTAAATCCACTATTAAGTGTTGTGCTTCTTTTTTTTTTGGCCACATGTTGTGCTTGGCCCAAACACTTAACAGCTTTTGAAATACCCTTCCCCTCTTCGTGTCCTTGTCGCTTTTATCTTAATTACAAAAATGCTTAGTTCGCTCACCTCACCCCGCAACCCGCCACACGCAACAAAGAAAGGGAGTCATTTGCAATGCGGAAATGCGACAGTTCCGCCGCTGCAATGAAGTTGCCACACGCCACTGGGTGTCGTCTCCAACTCGCCAACGTTTTTTGGTCCTCAAATGGGATTGCAGTGGCCCGCAATGACGTTGGCGCTTCAAGGGTCGCATGTGCCCAGGGACAAAGGGGCATGCGGCCAGTGGCACGTTGTACGTGAGAGTGAAGGGACATCATATGCGTGTATGTGTGTTGTTGCCTACTCACCTGTTCGTTGCCAAGCACTGCACAGTGGGTCTGAAACATGACATTCATTATTCACGGCAACTGAAAGCGATTTTAAAGTGTTTCTTGGCACAATAACATGCGCAACATGATTCAGCATTTCTTGTAGCCAGTCAGAGCATAAGTCTGATACCAAATGTAGTTGAGCATATTGATTTTGAGCATTGTCCGTCCGCTTTCGACACACTTGAAATTCAATTTATATGGGCTGCATAGGCCCGCGATTTGGTAAAAATCGTCGAATTGTAATTTTTTCATCGAAATCGATAGCATCGATAATTGCCAATCGATAAAAGCGCATTAATTTCACAATTCCAAAGCCAGAGTCAGCAAATTTGGTAGATAGATAGCTGATGACGATTATTTGTATGGATATATTTATATCCCGGTCAAACCCAGCCTGCTTCCATATATCTGCCATAGTCTTAGAGCAAGAGTCACATCATTTAAAGGATACATTAAGGACTCCCCATATGGAATTGTTTTCTTTAACTTTTAAATTATGTTTAATAAATACTAGTTGGTCAACCACAGTGTCTGGTTGTCTGTTGGCCCAGGTTCTGGTCCTGCAGAGGCTCAAAATGACGACACATTTTAATTTCCACACGGCGCTGCTGCCTCAAGGTTTCAGGGCTGTGCATTTCAGCTGTCAAGTGCAATTACACTAAACAGCAAAAGTGAGTACGGAAATATAATAATTATTATTTTATGCTCTGCTTTCCCTTAACACACATTTTTGATATTGTTGTGAAAACTGTTTTGGCTAATTCCCTTCCTGCTCAAACCCAAACAACAACAATTGAAATGTAATCGAAAATGAATGCTTGTCAAAGTGCTGATGAGCAGTAGGAAAAAGAAAACACGACAACAACAACAACAACAACAACAACAATAATAACCACTGTGAGTCCTGTGAAATGCTTAAGTAAACAAAGTTGCAATTTCTGCAACAATAAATACACAAGAAAAATAGAAAAATAAAAAATAGAAAAATAAAAAATGGAAAAATGGAAAAATGTGCGCGCGTGGAAAAATCGAAAACGCATCAGAAATTCAAGCGATCCACGTGCCAGGAGGGACATCCAAACCCATTTCCGCTGCTCGCCCAGCGCACGTCACATTTACCCACACATTTCTCTATTTGCCATGTCCTGGTTGGTGAACGAGTCTACGGCTTCGCTTCAGGCTCCTTCTGGTTGTTGTTGCTACTGCTGCTGCCACAGAATTGTGTTGTTTACTCGCCTCGGGCGAACGTCCCAAACGCAGCTCTTGCGTGTTGCCTTCTGGTTAGCTGAACTCCTGTTTTCCAAGGGGAGGGGGGGAGGGGTTGTAGTAGTCCTTGGGGTAGTCCTTGCTCCTTGCGATGCAGTGCATTCAATTTGAAGTTTTATGCGTGCAGCTACTTAGCAGCTAAGGAGGGAGCATCCCCATTCAACAACAACTACAACTGCCACAAACAATAGCAGCAACAACAACAGCAACAACAACAACAACAACAAACAATCACAACTACAAGGTTTAGTGATTGAAAATGAAATTGATTTCCAACTGGCATAGTTTTGAAGTTAGTTTGTGCTTAGAACTACTTGAAAGCTTAACAGTTCACTCTCTAATAAATTAATCGATCAATAATACTGGAATACTCCAGTCGAGAGAACTGCACTAGGAGATATCCTGCAACATCGACTTCTAATTCGATTTTAATGTAAATATTATATGTATGGGCAGATGATACTAGGCATTAATTGCGTCTTTTACTTATATCGGACATCGATTAGTATCGATATTGCAGTTATCGAAGTTATGGCATTTTTAAGTTTCGACCTATGCCCAAATGCCTATTTTTAGGCCGGTTCTTGTACTTGTCTTCCGACCCAAAATCACGTTTTCAACTTTAAATGTAGGATTGATTTAGGTGCAAAACTATGATCAAAAAGCCCTCGCTTTTTTATCTAAGTTCAGTTTTGACGAAGTTATGGCATTTTTAAGTTTCGACCTATACCCAAATGCCTATTTTTAGGCCGGTTCTTGTACTTGTCTTCCGACCCAAAATCACGTTTTCAACTTTAAATGTAGGATTGATTTAGGTGCAAAACTATGATCAAAAAGCCCTCGCTTTTTTATCTAAGTTCAGTTTTGACGAAGTTATGGCATTTTTAAGTTTCGACCTATGCCCAAATGCCTATTTTTAGGCCGGTTTTTGTACTTGTCTTCCGCCCAAAATCACGTTTTCAACTTTAAATGTAGGATTGATTTAGGTGCAAAACTATGATCAAAAAGCCCTCGCTTTTTGATCTAAGTTCATTTTTGACGAAGTTATGGCATTTTTAAGTTTCGACCTATGCCCAAATGCCTATTCTTAGGCCGGTTTTTGTACTTGTCTTCCGCCCAAAATCACGTTTTCAACTTTAAATGTAGGATTGATTTAGGTGCAAAACTATGATCAAAAAGCCCTCGCTTTTTGATCTAAGTTCATTTTTGACGAAGTTATGGCATTTTTAAGTTTCGACCTATGCCCAAATGCCTATTTTTAGGCCGGTTTTTGTACTTGTCTTCCGCCCAAAATCACGTTTTCAACTTTAAATGTAGGATTGATTTAGGTGCAAAACTATGATCAAAAAGCCCTCGCTTTTTGATCTAAGTTCAGTTTTGACGAAGTTATGGCATTTTTAAGTTTCGACCTATGCCCAAATGCCTATTTTTAGGCCGGTTTTTTACTTGCCTTCCGACCTATAATCACGTTTTCAACTATAAATGTACGATTGATTTAGGTGCAAAACTATGATCAAAAAGCCCTCGCTTTTTGATCTAAGTTCAGTTTTGACGAAGTTATGGCATTTTTAAGTTTCGACCTATGCCCAAATGCCTATTTTTAGGCCGGTTCTTGTACTTGTCTTCCGACCCAAAATCACGTTTTCAACTTTAAATGTAGGATTGATTTAGGTGCAAAACTATGATCAAAAAGCCCTCGCTTTTTTATCTAAGTTCAGTTTTGACGAAGTTATGGCATTTTTAAGTTTCGACCTATGCCCAAATGCCTATTTTTAGGCCGGTTTTTTACTTGCCTTCCGACCTATAATCACGTTTTCAACTATAAATGTACGATTGATTTAGGTGCAAAACTATGATCAAAAAGCCCTCGCTTTTTGATCTAAGTTCAGTTTTGACGAAGTTATGGCATTTTTAAGTTTCGACCTATGCCCAAATGCCTATTTTTAGGCCGGTTTTTGTACTTGTCTTCCGACCCAAAATCACGTTTTCAACTTTAAATGTAGGATTGATTTAGGTGCAAGACTATGATCAAAAAGCCCTCGCTTTTTGATCTAAGTTCAGTTTTGACGAAGTTATGGCATTTTTAAGTTTCGACCTATGCCCAAATGCCTATTTTTAGGCCGGTTCTTGTACTTGTCTTCCGACCCAAAATCACGTTTTCAACTTTAAATGTAGGATTGATTTAGGTGCAAAACTATGATCAAAAAGCCCTCGCTTTTTGATCTAAGTTCAGTTTTGACGAAGTTATGGCATTTTTAAGTTTCGACCTATGCCCAAATGCCTATTTTTAGGCCGGTTCTTGTACTTGTCTTCCGACCCAAAATCACGTTTTCAACTTTAAATGTAGGATTGATTTAGGTGCAAAACTATGATCAAAAAGCCCTCGCTTTTTTATCTAAGTTCATTTTTGACGAAGTTATGGCATTTTTAAGTTTCGACCTATGCCCAAATGCCTATTTTTAGGCCGGTTTTTTTACTTGCCTTCCGACCTATAATCACGTTTTCAACTATAAATGTACGATTGATTTAGGTGCAAAACTATGATCAAAAAGCCCTCGCTTTTTGATCTAAGTTCATTTTTGACGAAGTTATGGCATTTTTAAGTTTCGACCTATACCCAAATGCCTATTTTTAGGCCGGTTCTTGTACTTGTCTTCCGACCCAAAATCACGTTTTCAACTTTAAATGTAGGATTGATTTAGGTGCAAAACTATGATCAAAAAGCCCTCGCTTTTTTATCTAAGTTCAGTTTTGACGAAGTTATGGCATTTTTAAGTTTCGACCTATGCCCAAATGCCTATTTTTAGGCCGGTTTTTGTACTTGTCTTCCGACCCAAAATCACGTTTTCAACTTTAAATGTAGGATTGATTTAGGTGCAAAACTATGATCAAAAAGCCCTCGCTTTTTGATCTAATTTCAGTTTTGACGAAGTTATGGCATTTTTAAGTTTCGACCTATGCCCAAATGCCTATTTTTAGGCCGGTTTTTGTACTTGTCTTCCGACCCAAAATCACGTTTTCAACTTTAAATGTAGGATTGATTTAGGTGCAAAACTATGATCAAAAAGCCCTCGCTTTTTGATCTAAGTTCAGTTTTGACGAAGTTATGGCATTTTTAAGTTTCGACCTATGCCCAAATGCCTATTTTTAGGCCGGTTTTTGTACTTGTCTTCCGACCCAAAATCACGTTTTCAACTTTAAGTGTAGGATTGATTTAGCTGCAAAACTATGATCAAAAAGCCCTCGCTTTTTGATCGAAGTTAATTTTTGACGAAAGACGAAGAAAGTAATATATAATGGATATACATATAGATATATAGGATATAGAATATGGGATATAGGATATAGGATATATGATATAGGATATAGGATATAGGTAATAGGATATAGAATATAGGATATAAGATATAGGATATAGGATATAAGATATAGATATACATAGATATAGAGATATAGATTGAGATAGAGTTAGAGAAAGAAAAAGAGATAGAGATAGAGATAGATATAGAGATATATATATAGCTGTAGACACATATAGACATGCATGTACACATTATGATCTGATGCTTCATTATTAAACTGCACAAGTTCACAGTTGCATTTTAAAGCTGGCATATTTCAATTCATAATCGGATTGCTGTTTGCTCTCTCAATAATGTATGCAAATCTTGGCTGTGGTTGTGCAGCCTCATATGGTTGGGCTTAGTTAGGCCTATGTGCAGCCCCTAAACATCCTCGCCCTCTCTCTCTCTGTCTCTCTCATATATCCATTTCGATATCTTAATGGCTGCTGCTTTTGCAAGCCCTGGACAAACACACACAGACACACACACACACATATATAGATATCGATTATGTGTGAAATTTAACCAACGACTAAGCTGTCCATGTTTGTTTAGTTTGAGTGCCATGCTTTGCATATTGGAATCAGAATTGCCACGCAAATGCATTTAGTGTGGCAAGCAACGATTGATGCTGCTAGCAACACACTCGACAGCAGAGGATAATGTCCTTAAAATTCGATTCCAACTCACAGCACATCATCAAAATTATTGAGCCAAATTCAATAATTTCATTATATGCTTCGGCTGACTATTCTCTATTAGAAACCAAATTACAAATAAGCAAATAATCTGAAAAATTAATCAAAGTACTTCCACTTCAACTGCCAGCAAGCTACTGTTGCGGAAAACTGGTTAAGAAAAACTCACTCCTAATCACACAAGCCTCAAAAACTTTTGAGACAGATCAAGCCTGATAAAATAACCAAATAAAATCTAACTAAATTAGTTAGACTTATACATTAGATACCTGAACAACACTAAAGAGTATCAGAAAAATACTTTTTTCAAGCCCACCACCCTCATCCCATCTATCAACCTAAACATATGTGTTTATATATCTCAAAAACTGACTACACACGTACTAAACCCAATTTGCATAAGGCAACTCAATATCTAAGCGCATTGCTCTTGTTTAGCCAGCTATTAGGCCTTAATTGAGTTTGTATTTGAGACATTCAACATTTATGCAGGTGACAGATGCGAAAATAAAAGCATTTACTTATGCCTAGTGTAGGGAAATCCAAGTCTTTAATCCCTGCATAAAGAAAACTGTGAAACTGTGGCACAGCACTTGATTTATGTGTGTGTGTTTGTTGATAATACGAGTGCTATGCAATTCTCAGCATGCATTTCACATCAGCTTGCATCAGTTGCAGCTTCAGTTTCAGCTTCAGCTTCTGTTGCAGCTTCAGCTACAGTTATATGTAAATGATGAATGAGTTCAACTTGCAGCTTGCACTACCTTAACCCTTTTCACCCCTTTCTCCATTTGCCATTACTGTCCCGTTTGAGGGGTTGTTGTTTTCCCCGTTTTGCTTAGCTAATCAAAGCGTAAAATAAAAAAAATCCGAAACAATTTTCTATAGAGTTTTTCACTTAATTTTTATTTGTTTTTCTAGCTGATAACAAAAGTGGGAATGTGCCAGCTCATTAAATATGCAAATTATGCAAAAACCACTTGAATGTGTAAACATTTGCATTCGATAACGATAAAAACCGGGGCAGAGCTGATTGACAACTGTACCCAGTCGGTTGCCTAGTTGGGAACAGTTTCGAAACTAGTCTTCTAATTACGCTTAGCACGAAAATCCTATTAAATTTACACACGCAACTGGCTGCCACTTCAGAGAGGTAACCTTTTGTTTCAATTTCCAACGTCTGTTGACGGGCCGCTGACCGCTGGTCACACGTCACTCATTCGGAGCAGGGTTCTCGAACCGGTTCGCTGCCGCATCTGACTTACTATCCCTAGATACCATCTAGCGCTGAGCGGCTTATCGCTGCCCGGTGGATCTGGCCGGGTCTCCGTGTAATTGCTAGCAAAATGTTAATTGAACAATTTTCATGTAGTGAACAGTTTTTTGATTGACATTATCGCGTGGGTGCGATATGAACACTTTTTTGACAGTTGGTCTGACATTCGAATTCCACGAAACCGGACAGCTACGATCCCTTAATTTACACACACACACACAAGCGTGGCTAACGGACGACGCCCCTTTTACCTACTCTTTAACCCCTAACGCAAACCGAACCCGGAAAACCCTTCTGCTCAGTTCGTTTGCAATTTTTCAATATGCATGCAATTTTCCAACATTTTTGCACGCATTCAAATTCCTAATTAAATTATTATGCCCGCCCCAAAACCCGCTCGCATTTCCACGCACTTCATTGTTTACCTTTCTGCACGGCATCGAGGCGGCATTCAAATGTTTTGTCATAAATTTGCATGCCACAATGCGAGCCACTATAAATGTCGACCCGCCGGGTCGGGCCTTTTCCAAAGCTGAAATTATAGATTTGTTTTGTTATGAGTTCTGCTAATAAATAGATTTCGTTTGAGGAAATCTTTTGGGCTGTCATCATTTTTTGCACTCATAATTTTGTATTGGGCGTGGCTGTGACCCCGGCAGGGGGTAAGTGAGCAGCTGGCTTTGCTAAGGTCATTACAGAATTTGCCATATATCATTTTTCTTTTTTTTGCAGTTATGCTTAATTAGGCAGCTAGCTCTATTCATGTGGGTTAAGATCTTAACTTGGATACTTTTCTGAGATCTGAAGTGCCAGTCAATACTTTATTTCTCAAGTCTTACTTGTCATGGCTTATCTTAATGACTTTCTCACACACAACAACAAAAAAAAAACACAACATAAATTTTGGGCACATTTTATTTTTTAATTATTGTATATCTTATTCAAAGTCCGTTTCGTCTAAGTTGACGATGCTCTTTCAAATCACCGCCGTGGCAAATAAAACAATTTTAAAGACTTAATTAGTTAGCTGCCAAACAAAAGACGCTGCGCTAATGCATAGTTTTTTATGGCTCTTCATTACATAAACCAGAGCATCTTTCAGCTGGGAACAAGCTCCAGAAAACCCCAAAAAAAATAAAGCGGGAAAAAACACTCTTAAAGACCGAAATTGTTTATTCACTCATTTCGCTGCACATCAAAGTGACCATGTTTGCTAATGATGATGCTGATAATAATGATGCTGATGATGATGATGTTGTGTGTGGGTTGTTGTGGCGAAAGCTACTTGATGGAGTGGTCCTACCCGGGGGTCTAATAAATCGTCAAATTAACCAAAATATGTGAAGACACTTTTCTGCGACATTTATGGGCCACAAAAGTCGCAGGTTGTTCACCAGCCTCATCAAAGCGACTCCCCATAAATATTCAAATGCAAAAAACCAATCCCAACAATAATAAAAGATGAAAAAAAAAAATGCTTATTTATGCCGCATATATAACCATTATAATCAAATTAATACACTCACTAAGTGCAATCAAAATAACATAAATAACATTTCAGCTGCGTGGCCAGAAAAGAGTTATGCGTTTATAATTTGGTCTTAATATGCAAAATAAAAATGAGGTATTTGGCTTTTGGCAGTCGATTGGTAACAGAAATGTAAAAAGAGGAGCTAACTGAGTTGGAGATTGGTAGGGAGACCAGAAAAGACATATAAACAGTGAGAGGATAGTGAGGAATGGAATAAAAAATAAAATTATCATAAATGATATTGATATGATATCATATCTATTATAATTCTATTGATACCAGATCAAAAGATAGATTTCCATTTACAAATCGTTCTATATTCCATAATTTTTATCGATTCGCATTTTGTAGGGTATTTGTACTTCGGCTTAGACCGCATCGGTTCGAGTCTCTTTGAGTTGGACTGATTTTTATTTTTGGTTGACTTTTCAGTTTTATGACGCGTGCGGCCAATTTGATGACGCGGCCGTTTACAAAGTTGCCATCGCCAACATATCGACAACGTCATCCGCATCAGCAGCAGTGGCAGCAGCAGCAGCAGCAATAACAGTTACAGCAGCAGCAGGAGCAGCATCTGGCAACATGGTTCGTGAAGTGGATGAATTCAACCCACGCACAACAGGAAGACTTTTTGGGCCAGTGGCACGCATTGCTCTGCTCCGGTTAGTTGTTTGGCTTAAAATTGTATTGCTGCAACAACAACAACAACAACAACAACACCAACAAACAACTTTCATGTGTGCTACAAGCGCTTGTTATGTTCACAGTTTCTTGGCTGTGTTTTGGCAGCAATTAATCGGCATTAAAATTTATAACGCTTTGATAATTAATGGTCTGCTAATATGCCATAAAATTAGTTTTGCTTTGCAACGTTCAATTAAGGATTACTTGTGTGCCACACACTGTATCTATTTATCTTATGAGTGAGTATGTGTGTGTGTGTGTGTTATTTCCTCAATGGCATAAATCAAAATGCTTATCACGCACTTATGAGTGCGATGCCTTCGCAGGCAACGCTCTCCAATTGGCTGACTCAGCAGCAGTTCCTACTATTACTCCCCTGGCACCCCACTCCCCACCCCCAAGGAATTTACACCCTCGCCAACCCGAGCAGCTTCGCCTAATTGCCAAGAAAATTCGAATGTTGAATGCGACGCATAATTGCATAACTTGTGTGCAGTTCGCTAAAGGTTAAGGGTCAAGAGGAAGTGCCATTATTTGCCATATTGTGCACAGTTTTGATTTGGATGGAACTTACGACAGCTGCTTCCTTTGAAAAGTAGGTGTCTCAAAAGTCAATAACTAAACGGCAGGATGTCATCGCATATCCTTTGCCAGGAGCAACCAGCTTATGTTGGCGGCATCGCTGGGTCCCAAAGGTTGTGCCGCTATTTATGCTTATTGTTGTCGACTTCTCCTTGGTGGCAGCAAGTTGGCAACTGACCTTTTCGCTTGGGAGCAGCAGCAAATTGCCAAGCTATGCGAGATTAGGCATTGTGTATAACTTTTAAAGTCGCCAGATGGAAAATGCCGTCATCGTCATCATCATCAACATTTGTCTTGTCGTGTTTTGATTTTAGTTTATTTTATTTTTATTTTTTTACATTTTTTAAATCCCCACCGCCAATATGATTTATGTAAATGCAAATGCCGAAATGTCAAGTGTGTATAGCTGAGTGTGGGTAACTTCATTTCATTTTGTCAATAACATTGTCTTTGATGCTGTTTCTAACCAATAAATTGGGACTTTTGTCTTCTTCGACAATTATCCAATTGGCTTTTGCTGTTGGCCATCTTAGGTTTGGGCGTCAGCTGGCGTCGAGAAACTCTTTTGACAGTGAAATTGAACACTTCTTAAATGTAAATAAATCTTGGGTGACTTGAAAACTATTCAACGGAGTTTTTCAGATGCGTAGAGAACCAGTTTCGCTCAAAGCTTGAATACAATTTAATTTATTGAAATTACCGAAACATTTCGAGTCACTTTAAGCTCAAATTAAAACCCCTTTTGTTTGATCAGCAAAATAAAATCTACTATAGCATAAATTGTTAATTGTGTTAATTGCTTGCCTAACGACTTAGTTGTATAATGATAGTCTATTATGCATAAGATCCAATCAAATTAAACACCATAATTAATAAGTTTAAGTTTAAGTTGGAAAAAGAATAAAAAAGCAACCAATTAACCTTTAAGTTAGACATTGCCTTCGACACACACCATTTGAAAACTAAAACATGAATGAACGGTAGTCTGAGGCACACCGGAGATTATCTACCTTTGTAGACCGGAATTCATCGGATTTGTGGATATATGTTTTCAGTTTCATTACTTCTTAAACTAGACTTGAGCAGAATATTCCACATTTATGTGGTCGAAGACGACTTTTAAATTTAGAGATATCAAATTTGAACTATGCACAGATCAAGCATATTGGAGTTTATCGATAACTGTCGCCGTTATGCGAATATCGATACAAATCGATTTGCAATATGAATAAAAGACATAATACAAGCACATATATTATTGATAACAAAAAAGTATTTAATATTTATCAGCTGGGTTTAGAGTATTTCCAATTCAACTCTCTCAAATGCCGCATTCTAACTTGTTTTACATATAAACGGTAATCAATTAACGTGCTTTTAACTCCAAGATAACTTGAAATTAAATTAAGTTTAAGGCTTGAAAGTTTGAAATGTTTTGCAAAACTCGAAGAAAAGCCCAGTCGGTTATTAGCCAAGTTTCCTTTCGACTTGTCTCATTAAATTGCACATTTTTTTTATAGGCTCGAATCAATTTGGCTTTTTACGCATTCTAAAGTAGCCATGCAGTCAAGGCCTCATTTCGTTTGGCCCCTTTGTGGCCGATTTGACCAATTATTTATTGTATAATGCCAGAGAGTGACTTCAAGGCTGGCATGTACTATCTAATGTCATGATAAATTAGTTTATTTGAACTTAAAATAAACTAAACACAGCAAAACATAGATAAAAACGCGCACATGTTCCCCTTTCATATATGTCTGTTGTTTTTGTTTTGGAATGCATTCTGATAATGTAGAAAATTGAGTTTGTTAACTTCTTGAACCGACTGCCCTCAAATCACAATTCCGATTCAGTATTAAAAACTAAAAACGCATTAATCATTTGAGCATTTGACACTTTTTCGGTGGGCAACAAAACAAAATTGATAAAGGCGTCTCAAATGCAGTTTATCAAACAGTTGTCACCTCGACTCGTCTGGCGAGTATATATATATAAATATATGTGTGCTGTGGCATGTGGCATGAAATGAGTCAGTGTGTCTAGGAGTTAGTGTTACAGTTGCCTGTTGCATAGCTGAGGCGTTTGCTGTGGCAATTAAGAGAAATTGCCAAAGAGACATAAATAGAAATTAAAGGCGCAATGCGCACAAAATGATATTACACCATTAAATGCGCCATTTAAGTGCTAGACGGCGAGGCGACTCCGACTTCGACTGCGACTTCGACTTCGACTTTGGATTTAATTACAGCAAATTGCTTCGTTAGCTTTGGTCGCTAGGTGGTGGCTCAGTGCCTCAGTGCCTCGGTGCCTCAGTGCATCCAGCAATGTGTTAATCCAATTAAACGTGGCCATTCGACGGCCTCCTGACCCAAATAGCTGCAGCAAGACTTGGCCAACAGTCTTTCAGTTTCAGTCACAAAGTCACTCAGTCACTCAGTCAGTCAGTCAGTCAGTCCATCAGTCAGTCCATCAGTCAGTCAGTTATTGCTTGTTGAGGCATAATTGTGATTGCTGTCAATGCAATGGGCAATGCCAAGGTAACCAGTTTTGATTACAACTCGTATGCCTCGTGTCTGACATAATTGGCAACTCACACACTTCTCGACGGCGTCTTCCTCCCCGTTCCCAACTGAGAACTGGTTCAACGATTTCACTGCAGGATGTCCGCCTCACAGAATTTCATAATTTCGCCGACATATGCTTGGGCATGGCTTGGCCTGGCCTGGCCTGGTTGGGCCTCTCCACTTGAGTTGATTGATTGCCAAAGTCGAAGTCAGCGACCGGAGCTAAGACTGAATTGACTGTAACTGAGTCAAGCCATTTCCACTTGAGCAGCTCCACTTGCTCCATCTATATATACATATATATATATATATATATATATATATATGCAGCTGTGGGCCGATTCACATTCGCAAAGTGCAAATTTGAACAGCTTGAATGTTTTGCATAATCAAATCGAAAAATTCTGTTAGGTTGAGAGGAAGGAATGGGTATGTCGGCTAAGTGGGTGTGTTTGTAAGATGATGAGTGAGAGATAATGTAGGAACAGAAAGAGATAGAGAGAGAGAGAGAGCGAAATAATCAAAAAGATAAAGTGAAATTTGCCAAATGTTTTTTATCTCAATTGTTGAATGTTTTAATCTCAAATTAGAATTTTCTTGATGGCTAAGATGATAAAAATAATGACGAATGGAATCTGAATTTGTAAAGATGGTATTCCAGAAATATTACGACTTACACAAATATTTTGTAATTTGGTTTACTCAGATTAGTTTGGAATCTAAGGTAACCAAGAATTTCCATGGGAAAACTTCATATAATTGTCAAAGCCTCTTTCTGAAGCGCATTTGTTGTGCGGCGTATTGAATTAGTTTTCGTACTGTCTTGTGTTTGAAGCAGATGCCACTGTGCCACATGAGGCACTGTCTGCCCCCTGCCACACGCTCTGATGCGAGTGTTGATGGGGCAAATGACTTCAATTTGATTTGTTTGGGCTGTCATTGAGAGTTGGGGGATGAGGGGACATCCCACTAAATGTTATTGATGTCTGTTGTTGTAGTTGTTGTTATTGTTGTTGTTGTTGTTATTATTGTTGTTGTTTGTTGATTGCTGTTTGCGTTGTGTGTGTTGTTAAATTGAGATTGTTTTTGGGTCTTAGCGTGGCAGGCAGGCGCCCATGCATATTGTAAATTGTAAATTGTCTTTATCAATTTGAAGTGCTAGGCGGATTATTTATGCAACTTGCCGCTGCAAAGTTCCATAGATAAAGTGCATGGCATACGTTTTGAATTGACTGCCACGGTCTGCTCTGGCCTGGTCTGGCTTGACTTGGCTTGGCTTGACTTGACTTCGCTTGGCTTACTTAGTAGTTGGTTCGCATGGGTCTTGGGGCTTGGATTCGACTGGTATTCAGTGTTCACATGGTGTGTGCTTTTTACTATACTCTTGCAGAGGGTACTATAATGCTTGAAGGAGACGTCTATGAAGCCTTAATATTAAAATCGATTCAAAGATGAGTTTTTCTTTAAGGTAACTGAACCAAACCCAAGAGTTACAAGTCTTATAATGCTGCAAAAACTTTGAGTGCAGATCAATCAGTAAAGGACTACTCTTATAGCCACAATCGATTTGAGTTTGTTTTTTAAGTAATAATAGAATTGAAATCTGAGCTCTGTTAGGGTATGTAAGCTGTGGCTTGGCTTAGGTAAACATTCTTTCTAGTTTTTTGGGTCAATTTGGGCTTAAATTACGCGCCCGGCACTTTGGCTGCAGCAGATTGGGGCTGGTTGAAATATATTTTAATGATCGCAGGCGTCGCATTCAGATGCTGACAACTTCATTGCTAACGCACATACGATATTCGAGTCGACGAGTTGACAGCTCAAAAGGCAGTTGCATTGATTCATAAATGCGTACAAACAACCAAATCAGGGCACACAATGGTCAGCATTAAAATGAGATGCTATTGCACACAATGGGCCTGCAATCAGTGCGACCCCTTCGGACCTGCCTCGCCCTCCCTCGCCCTGATTGCACGCCCCCTTTTCGGTGTGTTTCAGGGTCGCAGGGGCGGAGGCGAGGCTGGCATTTGCTTTTGACACTGCACCGCAAACAGGCATTGAATATTGTGCGGATATTTGCTTTTGTTGGATTGTTGGTTTTTACTTCTGGTCACTTTCAGCTCAGCTCAGCCCAGCCCAGCATCCATGTAAAATTGTTGTTTTTCTTTCTCGCAAAAACGCGCCCCCCAACAAATTGAACGTAATCGCTTTATAATGCCGCAAACAATTTGCTAGCTAAATATTGGCAGCTGTCTGGGCCCCGGATTGGCAGTCACCCCTGAACTCTGGCTGCTGCCCGCACTGGCTCAATTGATGCGCATCTAAGCCTTTTGCGGTAGCCTAATGCCGAGTTTTTCACGCGTTTTCGTTATGTTTTTCACGCTAATTCATTTGATGCTCATTGGAATTGCTTCATTTTCGTTGCAATCCCAATGAACTTTCACTTTTTGTGATTTTTGTTGTTGCTTTTTTTACTCAGCACGTCTTTAATTATTTTTTATGATACTTTCCGGTTGTTTGCTGTTTTTGTTGTTGTTGGCAGCGTTTCATATTTGGTGTATGTTGATGATTTTTTTTGGAACCCTTTTTACCTTTTTTTCGCTGATTTTTTTGAACATATTTATGCAGGCAAAAGGGTTTTATTTTTTTTGCTGTTATTTTTTTTTTGGAGAAAGGGTTGTCATCAGGTTAGTGTGCGTTGATAATGAAAGCGATGCTTAATTTGGGTTGATTGATTTATTTGCCTTATTGAAAATGTTTTCACTTTATTTTAACCAGAGCGCTGAGGTTGGCAAATGGAAACCAGAAGCCAGATGGGCTATCATAATATCATATTTACTTTGCGAAATTATATTTGTTTTACTTTGGGGCGTGCAAACACATATACACATACATATACACCCAGAGATAAGTACACACAAGGCAAGGGGAGGGAAATCATTAGCTGACTCTGAATGCAGTCACATATGAGTTAAGTTGAGAGATAAGATAAAAAAAACCCAGCAAGAGAATGTTTGCTTCACAAAATATGAAATAACGAACATATTTAAATGGAATGCTATTTATGTGCAAAATATGTTAATAAACATTTTTAATCATTGGATTTGGTTCAAAGTCTCAAGGTCAAGTTGATAATTTAATTGGCACCTGCTAATTTGGTATGAATGTAATCCCTACATACAGATTTATTGTGACTTAAACAAAGGCCAATGTCGAATATTGTTGTGCCTATTTTCCATATCTGCTTGATTTTACATGGAAATATTCGATTTAACCAAATTATGATTAACGGCAGCATCCCACAAGTAAATCGTTACGGTTTTGACCGAGTTACGGTAGCACGCTTTTTGCTTATGACTATTATAATTATGATCATAATGATGATGATGATGATGCGGATGAATATGATTTTGCTATTTCGCCTCTTGGCATATTCGCTGTACACTGAAATGAAATTAAAAACAACATTGGAATTTCAATAAAAAACCAAATTTTTTATAAAATTTCAATAAAAAAAAAAATGCAAATTTAAATATGTGTTGAAATATTGCTGAACTCTTTATGGTTTTTATACTTTATTTTTATTTAATACTAATCATTTTTATAAACATTTAATTTTAATTGTTTGTAATTTTATAAATTGTTTTTTAAATCAATAAAAAACGCTGTATCATTAACTAATTAAAGCAATTAAATAATGCAAACAGAAATGCAATTGAATCTACAATTTGTTTGCAAGGTGTAAAATTACACTCAAGTTGTGTGTGAGTGTGTGTGTGTGTGCGTGTGTGTGTGAGTGTGTGCCTGTAACTGGTATTCCTACAACTGTTTTATGGGCACGTTAAGTGCTTCATCACATTATGCATTGGGCAGCACATTAATAGCTCATTGTTTTGTGACTGTACTACAACTGAGCGTACCACGTTCATTACTGATGTTTCAATGATGTGTCAGTTGCCCCGCCCATAAGCCTCACCTGCCAACTTGGCAACTTGGCAACTTGCCAACTGTTGTTGAAGCGCAACGCTGCTTTCGCTATCGAAACTCTGCTTTAAACTATGCAACTGGGTTAGGTTTTTGGCCAGGGGCAAGGGCAAGGGCGTGCTGGCACTACAAGGGGGGCGGTGTGGCATGCAGCATTTTAAATCTGCTGTCCGTCATGCACGTCCGTCTGCCATCCGCTGTCAGACACTGGCACTGGCGCAACTCTACAGTTATGTAGCTCTAATGACAGTTGACGTATCGCTTGACACACGCCTTTAAAATAAATATGTATGTGTTGTTGTTGTTGTTGTTGTTATTGTTGCTGCTTCTGTTGTCAATGCACCTACGAGTGACGAATGTGTTGCGACACTTTCAAGTGTGAGTTGGGCACATCCTCTTCTCCATGCAGCAGTTGCGCAGACGCAGTTCCACGCATGTCACAGACAATTTGTCACAAATCAAAACTAAGTCAGCCAAAGGGGTGTCCTAGTGTAGTGCTCACTAGAGCAAGAGAGAGAGAGAGAGAGAGAGAGAGAGAGAGAGAGAGAGAGAGAGAGAGAGAGACAGAGAGAGAGAGAGAGAGTGGAAGAGCGATAGCTGGTGAGATTGTAATCCATCAGGCGGCATTTGCAACGCTTCGACTCGCAATGTTGCACGTTGTCGAAGCGTGTCAGGGACACGCCTTCTAAGCAGCTGCCCATCTGCCTGCCATTGTTGTTGCCCCACGTTGCATAATTGCTCGTAAAAATGATGCTCGTGCCATAAAAATCATTGACCGAACCGACTCGACCCGAAAACCCATTCTAACCCAGCGCCTAACTCTCTCCTTTTGAGCACTGCGCTGCATGTTATGACACACAGGATGGCCCAGGCTACTGTGTGTGTGTGTGTGTGTGTCGTTGCTCATCTTCGTTTTACAACTTGGCGTAATTAAATGCAATTAGTTGAACTTGCAACAGCAGCTGTTGCCCCAGTTTCGTAATGTACTCGCATCGAAAGGACAATCCAGGCAGTAAATCAGTTGGAAAATGCATAACATTTTCTGTCACAAATATCATAAAAAATAAATCTGACTTTTTACAATGATTTAATATTGTTTTTCTTTTGTTGTTGTTATTGTTCTTACCCCGCGCTGTCGACGGGGTGTTGCTGCTGCCCCCTCGGGGCTGCCTCTTCAAATTCATTTTTTATGCAAAATCAAAAAAAAAAGATTTTTTTATACATTTTTTTATGGTGTTCCTTACACGCCTAATGACAACTGTGATTTGAGTCAAAACACACCCCTGAAAAATTGCTGAAAAAATCATAATAATGCTCGACTAAGGGTTACATTTATTAAGTATCATAAATTTCAGAAATCATTGAAATTTTTTGGGATATATTGTAATGAAAAAGTCAGCTAGGATACATTTATATAGATTTACGATATTTACAATGAATAATTTGAAATCTTCGATTCATGAAACTTTGAGTTTATATCAGATTGATATGCCAAGATATTTGAAATATTTGTCGAAAATTTAATTTGTGTTTGTGAACATTTGCACAACTTTTTTCCCATACACATATTATAAGTCATGAGTTGCCAGGCACCAATCCCATGTCCCAATTGCATGGATATTGAATACTGCTGCCTCATCTACAAGTTGGTATTGGGCCTTGACTTGTTTTGGATGGCTGCGAGTAGAATGTGACGTTGTCTTCGGCTCGGGTTCTCTTGATGAATCGCTGAGCACACCTGAGCACAGCGTGGCACACCTTCTAATTAATTAGCAGCAACATGAAACAAAAATGTTGCCAACATTTAACATAGGTCAAAAATAAATGTCACTTTGAGTTGTAGGTTGACTCAAAAACTCTCGGCATAATTAGCACAAGATGGGACCAGTCATCGCAAAGTTTTTGATACTGCTATAAAACATATGCCGGTGTGGCAACAACAATAACAGTTTTGGTTCAAGGCTGTGCAAAATGAACCCAAATGAACTCTCGATTGGGGCAGGTCTAAAGATGAAGACTGCGTACAAAATATACTTAAGTATATATAATTTGCATACGCGTGGGCTACTAAGTCTCTCAGTTTTATACTTCTTACAATGACAACAGAAAACCCATAAATTGTTATTTTATGCTAATGGCAATAGCGCTAATACCTAGGTAAATAAAATATTTTAATTTGCGCCAAATTAATAATAGAATGCTTTAATTTCGTTGTGATTTTGACTGTCATTGTCAGCAACTTCTGCTCAGCGTGAACTTATCTAAAATGCCAATTAAAACTTTTTTTTTTGCCACTGAATTAAATATACTTTTTAGCACAAAACATTTCGATGTCTCTTGACTAAACTCGTTTGAGAACTGTTTCTTCCCAAAGCCGTAACTTAGTTAGACTACCACTCCATACAAAGATGAAAATCGCAATTCTATTTAAATCGATATAACCAACTTTATTGTACAATTTTTCTAAATTTGTAACTTTAACTTTCTTGGGAAATCAACTTATTTCAAGTCTGTTTCTTTAGTTACGAATTGAAGTCTTAAAATACTCTACCGAAACCCATATCAATTGAAGCTCAACCAAACTCACGTAATTCTCTTGCGATTTCGGCTGTCAATATCTCAAATTGGTGGAAAATGCAAATGGTAATATCTGTAGTACAAAACTGCATTATTCATATTCCAGTCACGTATTGCAGATACTCGTTTAGATATGAGCGAGTCCAGAGGAGTGATTTCTAATTGAAATTTGTGTTGCCACTCCACACATAAAATGGAAATTAATGAAGCATTAAGTTTTGGCATCGATGTTGCGAGATAAGCAAAAAGCAACCACAGAGATAATAGAGACGAGTGCAACTTGATTGCAATCAGTTGCAGCATGTGTGTGTGTCCCTGATTAAGGCTTGTACGAGGGTTTGTGCATTGTGCCGCGGGGGGTTGCAAAATTGCCAATTTGCAAACTGAGAGATAAATTTACGCACCACAGCACTTGGGACAAGCGCTGACCCAATCAACTAGAATGCCAATCCAGATCGGCCATAAATAACCATAACTTCAAACCGAACAGAACTTATCGATATACGGCACATTTAGCTATCGATTCGTACATGTAAAACTATTTAAGCCCGCACCCCCCACACCGTCTCTCTGCACACTCCTCTCCAGGCATATGCGTTCATTAACTTTAAACGTGGGAGCTCTGAAGTGGTCGCCATATATCAATCGACATCTAAATCTTAATCAAAATGCAAACCCAAACGTTTGCCTGTGTCGGCGAAACAACAAATAACAAATGAAATAAACGAAAATGGTGCAATTTTGATTGATTTATAATTGAATGTGAATTGTTGATAAGATTATGATAAACGACATTCATATGCAGCCCCCAGCCAGCCGCCAGTTTTCTGTTACCAGTTGCCCGTTCGCGATTGCCAGTTGCCAGTTGGCAGTTGGCAGTTGACGTTGACGTTGATCGGCGTTGACTGGCCAAAATAAAACAGGTTAACAAACCATAATTATGTGGCGACCAGCAGCTGATCGATCTTTAAGTGCAAGGGTTGTATGCGGGTCTTACGGCGATGTTTTGTGGATGACAGACGGAATGAATCTGTTTAACGTTCGACTTTCGCGTCGGCGGCATTCCCAAAACTTTGGCAATCGCATAAGCTACATGCTTACGAGGTATAGCAACGCCGAACTGTAGATACTCTGCCAGCGAATAGGTTTTTGTACTCTGAGAATGGGTAAAAAGTTGTGTAAAGCAGAAGGAAGCATCTTTGAGATCATAGAGCACATATAATTATGATCAACATCAGAGATTATCTAGCCATGTCTGTCCGTCTGTCTGTTTGTCAAACTATCTGTCTGGGCGAATTTATCAATCTCAGAGACTATTAAAGATAGAGACTTCAACTATTTATAACGTTCTCTGTTTCGCAGATATCAATGAACATCGATTATCGATAGCAGTAAGAGCGTGAACTGGTAAGAAATATATATAAATATATTTTTAAAGTAAATTATAACGATCTTAAAGGTCTTTATAATGGATTGTTTTAACTTGAAATTAAAAGAAACTTAAAAGTAGTAAAATAGTTTCATTTATAAGCAGAGTAAAACTTATGTGGCAATTTGTTACTCACAAAATAAAATCCAACAAAATGTCAAAGATATTTAGAACTATTTGAAATATTGGCTCGAGACACAAATAAATTTCTAAACCCCCGAAAAAAACAAAGTCTCCCTCACTTGACAAGTAGCTCGACATAGTGAAGTCGCTTTTTCACTGAGTTGTTAAAATGTATCGTCAAATCGGCATCAAATGCATAATTTTGGTCGCTGAATCGATATCAATTTACATTTTTGTCGCTGATTTTTTATTATGTTTTTTGTTTTTTTTATTTTTTTTGGTCTTCTGTGTTGTATGGCTAATAATAAAATCAATAAACGCACATTGCAAATTGCAAATTTGAAAATAGTTTTTGGCTTCGAAGTCTAATCGTTAGACTGATCGCCTGCTGTGGAAATATCGACCTGGTCGCCGAGTTTTTTTTTGTATTTTTGAAGGCGACATTTAATTGCCTGCCTTTGAGATTTTGTGTGCGTGGTTCGCTTGTGATCTTGCCCCATTGCCATCCCCCCTCGCTCCCAGCCACACTCGAAGCTGTACAATTTTTGTCACTAGGAAATGGTTTATGTGACTAGCCGATCGGCAGCGGCAGCAGTTGAGTTGTTGCTGTTCTTGTTGTTGTTGTTGTTGTTGTTGTTAAGTGTTGGTCACTTGGTTTCTTGGCCGACTTTTAATTTAAACAGGAAATTATGAATGTTGACTGCAATTTGTTTATGCAGCTGCTGAGTCACATGCCCCTCAAGATTTGCGCACCGCCCCTCAAAACCCAAACAGTTATTGAAATATGCATCGATAAAAGTTAATTTACTTGGTAACCGTTGTTGTTGTTGTTGTTGCTGTTGTTGCTGTTGTTTGCTGCTTTGCTGCGCATATCTTATGAGCATGTTTTGTATCTATTTTGATGGCAAATAATTCACGCTACCTGGCAAACTTATAAGGTGCCCCCCGTCTGTCAGGCATCATTAGCTCCGGCCAGAAGGAGTTCGCCTTACAGTCCGAGTCCGAGTCGTAGTCGGAGTCGGAGTCAGCTTCGGTCATGGTCTTTGTACTGTGTGGACAAGCTGCAATCCATAATTAGTCATGTGCAGCGACTGTCACAAGCTGAATATACTGAATGACTTGAATGAGTTGAGTGACAGATGTCCTGTTCAGCACCATTCTCCCTCTCCTCCTCTCCCACTCTCTGGCTCCCCATATATCTGCTCAGCTAGATAATGGCTCAGAAAAGTGCATTGTAAGCTGTGGCCATGGCTGGTTATTAGTCATTGATATGCTGGGCTTTTGTCGGAATTGCCGCACCTTTCCTGCTAATGTGTAGGAGCCGCATTTGTAGCTGTTGCTGCAACTGCAACTGTATTATTGAAAGAGCTGCTGTCAAGTTGTCATCGTCATAGGGCGAACAATTGAACAGCTGTTTAACAATTGTCTTCATTAGGTTTGTCCATATTGGGTGTGCTGCGGAAAATGGGTCATTCCCTCTAACCTTCTAGGGCAATTCAATTGTTCATAATTTATGTAAGCATGTTTTCACTAGAGCATCTAGCCATAAATTGGACATTTTATAACAATTTCGTAATTACATTTTTGAGCAGAGTTTTTGCTAATTTAATTGTGAATCCATGAAATTAAAAACATCGCATTTGAAGTTGAGTCCAAAGCTTACACTGCATAACTGATGATTACATCTTTCGCAATGAGTTTAAAGTGGATTGCAACATATTGTTGGGAATGTAATCATTTATTTCTTATCCAAAAGTTGGCCCACACTCTTACACAGATTATGTAAATATATTTTAGTTATCTATCTAAAAAAAGCTTTTTTTTCCTATGCCAAAGTGGCTGCAATTAGGGCCAAAATCAGCATATGCAAGACACTCGCATGTCCATAATTATATTCACTTCCTTTTTGGGTTTTTTTTTTTAATTCCAACTCAAAGCATTTTGTTGGGCATTTTGTCTTTGCCCCTACCTGACTTATTTGCCACACATTCGCTGCCATTCCAGCTACAGCTCCAGCCGGCCAATTAATTACCAGCAAGGGGAGAGGTGAGGGGGCCACCAAAAAAAAAGTCACTAAATCATTTTGAACTTGACATTCAGTGCGTCGGGGCCGCATGCAAATAGTTGTTGTGTTTGTTGTAATCGCTCCACGTGACGCAACAACAACAACGACTGCAATTAAGTTTTTGACTAGGTTGAAAACTGGACATGAACAACATTTGAGGCATGGCACCAGCAACTATTTTGGACATGATTTAATGAGCATTTATGCAAATCAGTTGACAACTGCATCCTGCTGCTCATCCTTTCCTTTTTGGTGGTGCTGCTCTCGTAAACCACTCGTAAATCATTCGTTGCGTGGTGTTTGCATTTTTCCGACACATTTTGTTTGCATTGTTGTCGTGCGGAGTGAGCGATGCCCATTAAGGTAGACTTGGACTATATGCGTGTGTGTGTGTGGGCAGCAGCCCTCCTTAAATCAATTGAAAACCCCTAAGCAGGAGCTACACAACAACGACACACACACACACACACGCACACACAACAACACGTGCGTGTTACGGCGTCAGTCCAAACACTTTTCAGTTGCAATCAGGCGTAAAAAGATGCTGCCCGAAAGCAATTTTCACTTTGTATGCGGCATTTTCCTGCCCTTTAATGCCCTTGTGTATTTCTGGGGTGTTTTCAATTCGACACGAAATATGCAACACTCAATATTGTACACATATATGAAGTATTGGATTTATTATCAGTATGCAACAAAATAATAAATATAGAAAGAAAAAAAATATTGAAACTGAATTTTTTTTATAGATTAAATAAATATAAATAAAAGAGCATCAAATGTTCGGTGTTGCAGAGATAGACCATTATGGAATACATTTTTTTCAGTAGCTGACGTTTGGCAATCAGTCTGGGGATGGTTGCTGTGGCATCAACGCCAATGCCAACAGCATCGGTTGGGCTTCGATTGAGGCAGAGGCATACCAATTCTATTGCGCCTCATCAATTTTGCAACAATGCGACAGGAGACACAACAGAAAAACGCAACCAACTGCCTTTCCATTCCCTACGTGACAAGCTGGTCACAATGAAACAATTGTCTGGCCAGGTCGGTCTCTGCTCTGCTGATGGGGTCTGGTCTGGTCTGCTCTGGTCTGCTCTGTTAGGGTCTGCCCTGGTCTGTGTTGGCCTTTGCAATCTCTCTTTCTCTTTCGGTTGCGAGTTTGGCTCGTGTTGCGGTTGCCTCTTCTCGGTTTATTTGTTGCCTTTAGCTGCTTATTGATTTCTGTTTTCTTTGTATTTTTGTGTGTTGGTTTTTTCTTGTGGTTAGCGCGTGAAATCAATTGGAAAATGCACCTAATGATTTTCGAGATTCGTTTTGCTCGAATGACCCAACTGTACTTGAGTGATTTTTTCAACATCAATTGAAGTATGCAAATCTCAGTAGCATGCCACACCCATTTTCTTACAGCTGTAACTGTAACAGCAACTGTCGCAACTGTCGCAACTGGAATGTTATGGCATTAGAATCATCATTATCGGCACCCCAAGTGGCCCAAAAAACACACAAAAAAACAAAAGGGGTGCAAGCTGCAGACCTTAAGGGTTGTCCCTTACTCAAAACAATGACTTTGTGAACTCCTTAGACAAGAGGGGCTGCAGGCTCGATCAACGATAAACGTTCGACCTGAAAGTGTCTTGCTGCTGGCATAATTATGTCAACTTCTTGAAGTGCCGACATTGCCGACATTAAATCCACATTCGGTCCTGCTTCCTTGGGCGGAAGTGCGCCGCTTGCAATTTAAAAACGATCAAGCGTAACTATGCGCACGATATGATGAGCTCGTAATTATGGGTATACATTTAGAGCACACGACGGGACATGCCGATAGCTCATAAGCTAGCACCCAGTCGAGGGAAGTGTCGCCTCACAGGATACGCATGTGTAAAAGGTCGGCAGCCTAGGGGTTAAAATATAGGCAAGAAACGGGCCCTTAGTCCTTCAATATATATCCAGCTGAAGTTTTTTCTTACTTTAGTTGAATAGATCTTCAAAGCTTGACAAAACTTGTCAAGCATCTGGTTCTTAAGAGGTTGAAGATTAAGGGCTCAGACACTTTTGGAATAACTTTACAAGAGTACCTTATAGTTTCTAAAGATAGAATTGAATGAGGACGTAGAATTAAATATTTTAATTTATATTCATTACCAGATTGTAGATTCTTTACTTTATTGCTCAATATATATCATATGAAGTTGAGTCAGATCAATAGATATTTAAAGACGTTTTTTTGAAAGCGTTAAATCCGTTTGACTTAATTCTATATTGACCAAATTCAGCTAAAGACTTAAAGTTAAGCTTGATACACATGTGTAGCTCACTTTTTTTAAGGCTTCAATTCTATTAAAAAGTTGTTTTAGTTAAATTGAGTATCATAGTACTTTGAAGTATCTGCTAATACCACTCAAAAGTGTTGCCGACCCCTTGTCTGGTATCTTAAAGGCTCAAGCCCTTTTAATCAACCCACTAAATCTTAAAATTTATACTACAAGATTTTTTGCTTCGAAATTGCAAATCATATAAGTCTCACGCTCCAAGTAGCATATAACTTTGTGCACTAGCCGTTAAATTGATGGTCTGGCAAAGGCATAGATAAGACCACCTTCATATGCTCGCATATGGATATAATACAGAGGGGCCAAACACGGCCCAGACCCAAATGGGCCATTACAATCGACTCCATTAACAATATTGGTAAGAGGGTCACACAGCAGCCAAAAAAAAAGGGTCCACAAATGGGCCACTATATGAAAATTATGCGTGTTCCCAAACACCCAGACAGGCTGCCTGCCCAAGATGTGAGATTGTAAAAGCTTTTAATGCCCACAAATCGACTGTTGCTTTTCCCTTTAGCTGGCTGGGTCGGGTTAAGGTCAACGCCCAACGCACTCCCCACCCGTAAAAATGCTTTGAGCTACATTTCGGCGCCTCCCTAGTAAGTGCTGAAATGCATATAGATTTTGCTGTTGTAGGGCTCAGATCTTGACGCAGCGATTAATATCACTTAATTAAGGTGAAAATGTAGACGAGCGACAGCTGTCAAAAATGGGCGACGAATCGCACATATCAAATGCCCGGCGATAACCCAAAATTATAGAAAGAGGCTAAAAAAAAACGTACATTTTTTTATCCCATTTTTCGATGCAATTTCTTTTTTTTTCGGAAACTGGGGGCTGAACCTGATGATGCAATTGCGAATAAGAGTTGTTTCGCAGGATTAGGGATTGCTGAAAACATATATTAATAGTTATTGTCAGTGTGCAGGGCAGGACAACAACTGCAATCAAATCGCATTTGCCGTTATGCCAAAAGCGGATTTCTGATGCCAATCAATCAGAGAGCAGAAAACAGTAGTCGTTCAACATGAAGCATAAAAAAGGTCGTTTTGTCTGATTTTTCCCCTGTTTTTGCTTTATTTTTGCATTGTTAGAGGGTGAAATCAAAATGCATTTAACTTTTGTGGTAGCTCTCGGCACGGCTTTGGGCTCGTTCTTTTTTTTTTGGGCTCGGGTTTTGTTTGGCTCGCGTTACTGTGTTATCAGAACAGCCCTTGTGCAACAAAATCAAACTGCATTTATTGCAGAGTTGCAGACTTGTTAATGTCCAGATGTGAATTTGGAGTATTGAAGGGACTTGAAACTTTTGGGCTTTAGAGAACTGGTCACGTATCCCGCTTTGTAACATGATTAAGTAGTACTCAACACGATATGTATAAACAAAAACATGACATCCTTTAGCTCGAAACTCTTGCTAAAATGAAAATCCCAAAAAGTTCTCAAAGCTTTCCAGAGTCGTAACTTTCTCAAATGTGACACGATTTGCATGGTTCTGGCTGGACTCTTATGTTATGAGACTTACCATTCTTTATCCAAGATAGCTCGACTAGGAGGTATCAACCCAGCTATAGATCTCAAATTTGGACAGCTTTAAGCCGCTAAGACGCTTTAGAAGCACTGTTCGATAAGGAGTTTGTACTTTAGCAAAGGACATGATCATATCGGGTTGCTCTAAGTCGTGGCGGAACACTTTTTGGAGCACTTAAAACGTGGCAGTTGAAGCTGGACTGTAATTTAATCTGCTTGGCATTTGCGGATTTGCCTGCTGCTCTCATTTGACAAGTGCTGTGGCTCAAAAGTTGTTGCTGTTGTTATTGTAATAGCTGTTGTGGTTGTCTCCGTGTTGTCTCTTGTCTCTTGTCTCCGCTGTCACTTGTCTCTGTTGTCAGTTGACTTCGTTGTCTTCCGTGTTGCACTTTTGTCATATGCCGCAGACTGAGTAGCTATAATGTTTTGCTTTTGTTAGTGTGCGTGGGTGAATGTCATGCGTGTGTGTGTGTGTGTTTTGGTGCCACTAATGCATTGAAAGCAATCAGCCATGCTCATAAAGATAATGTGTTGCTGCTGACTCGATATCGATAACAATGGGCCCCTTAATTGAAATTGGGCAAAATGTATTTTGAATGACTTTCTGTGCGTGAATTGAGACTGGGAACGCCTTTCAGCTTGAAGGTCGTCGTAAAATTGTAATGTTGTCCAGAGATTAATTGTCTTGTTACTTTTTTGTGGTGATTTCATTTGAAATTTAAATTTCTATTGTTTGGCATTTTAATGTAGGGAGCGAACAGACATTGAGTGCAAACCCTCGAGGTCTATTGTGGCTTATTGCTTAAGTAGTTAAAAAACGATAATCGTCGAATAGTTGACTTATGCATTGTCCGTCATTGTCAACATATTGAACTTACCCATTGCTTGAAATTTGATTATCTACAATCTTAACTTTATTATTGCTAAGATACACACACAGACCACATACGGTTTTGCAGTTGGCTGTACATAAAATTAGTCAAACAATCTACTAACAACTTAGAATTTAACAAATATATCATATATCATACATATAGCGAGCGCGCGTCTTGATAGATACATATATAGAGAAAAGATAAGATAGATATTTATATAAATAATAATAATAAAATAAGTATGTGTAAAAATTCATAAAATGTACATTCAGCTATGATCCAAGATTCTAGGATTTGGGCTTTCGACTTCGATTGGGATTTGTTCTGACAGAGCGTCTCGTTGTTGTTGTTGTTGTAGTGGGCGCTACTGTTGTTGTTGTTGTGGAAGTTGTTTTCATTGTTGTTGTTGCTGCTGTTGTGGTTACTACACGCGCACTGGGTCGCTCGCGATAGACGCACATGATCTCATCGGCGGCATCAGGGCAATCGACTTGCTACAAACGAAATGAAAGATGGAAAAGTGGTGGGATTCCTTTAGGGTTGAGTTATGCGAAGTATAAATTAAACTATATAAAAACTAATATTTATATTAACAGTAAAAAGCATAAGCTGATCAATGAAATTTGGATGTCATTTGAATAAATATCACAAGTTTTGCTTACCTTATCGCACAATTGATTAACTGTGATGCATTTGCCACTCACACAGCGCAACTCATGGGGCAGACAGCGGCCTGGCGCTCGAGTGGGCGTGACCATTGTGCTGGCCGTGGTGCTGGAAGTGGTGGTGCTGCTGCTGGTCATCGTAATGCGTTCCCGTTCGCGCTGTTGAGCCAGTGCCGCTGTGGGTATCGCACTGGCACTTCTTGTCGGCACAGTGGCTGTGGCAACACTAAACTTGCTGGCTGTGCGATTGGCGCGCTGTGAGGAATACTTAAACTTGTTCTCCGAGTCGCTGGTCATCATGATCTCCTTGCTGTCGCGAAAGTTCACTGAGGCGTCAGGAGTTCGGATATGAATTGGAATTTCAAAATATTCTCTTCTATAGCTCACCAAAACTCTTGGGTCCACCCAGTGGCTCCTCTGAGCTGGAATTTAGTACCCGCGCCGGCGCTGCCACTTGATGCACCTGAAATTTGGTCTCTGTGCCCGCCTCCTCATCCGTGGTGGCCGTGATGTATGTGTAGAGCTTCTCGTTTGTCTCGTTGGGGGAGAGGAAACTGGCATAGGAGAAGATGCGCGGAAAGGCGTTCAACTCGGCCTCATCGAAGGGTGCCGCATCCCCAGAACCGTAATCATCGCAATCCTCCTCATCGCTGGCATCAAAGCAGTCATAGTTGAGATCACAGCGGAGATTCTCCGCAATGCACTTCTCATTGGAGCGACAGCGAAACTCTTCGTGCTCACAAACCAGACACTGTTCATCCTCATCCTCGCCACCGGCGCAATCCTTGATATTGTCGCATTGCCACTGCTGGGGTATGCAGCTACCATCGTGGCATTGGAACTCATTGTCGTAGCAGTAGTCGCGTCTACGTGTCGGATCCTCGCATTTGTGCGTCTCATGCACATCGGGATACTGGCTGCAGTCGAAGAGTTCACTCAGCTGATCCGAGTTGGCAATAACAACCGAACAGGCCTCCAGTATGGCTAAAGCGGGCATTTTTGATTAATGGTCCACCCTACTCCAAATCCTCCCCATCGCTTACCTTTACAGATGCGCCTGCAGGGCGGCAGCTGGCCAATGTGCGAGGGACGACACTCGGGCTCCAGGGAAGCGCACACAAACTCTACGGCCCGCGATGAACAGTTGGCATTGATGAGCTGCTCGTACGCCTCCATCGAGGCGACATCCCGTGGCGCCCCATTCTCCTTGTTGTTGTAGGTCAGATCATAGTCCAGCACACCACGACACATGGGCAATGCCGTTGAGATGCAACCGCTGGCACTGCTGCTCGACGGTGTCGTTGTCATCGCCTCAGTGGGTCTGCCACTGACCCCCGACGGCGGCGGCAGAGTCGGAGACACACGCGTTAATAGATGCACATTCGCCGGTGGTGTTGATTGTGGCTTGGGCAGTAACTGTGTGTGTGGAAAATAAGTGAGAAAATTAGCATTGGTAAAAGGCTGTCTAATTAAGATTGCTCATGGAATTTTTAAGTTGACCTTAGTAAGAGGAGGAGGAGTTAATTTGAAGTAGTAAATGAATATGGTAAGTTGGAAATTCCGCTTGATCTTCTAATACTTACATCCTTGAGCAGCTCTAGCATGCGCTTGTCCTGTTCGATGGGCACTCCGAAGCTGTTCTGATGGCCAGATGTGAAGCGTATGCTGTCCGCCGGCAGCAAGATATCATCATAATCATCGTCCCCCCCCAAAGAGTCAGGCTCATTAGTCACAGACATGACTGTGGTATGCTCTCGGTTCATATCGATTGCTCTGAGTCGTGTGGATTGCTGTATGATATTCCTGTAATCTGTGCTGGTTGTCGGCAACTCTGTTGTAGTCTCATCCGGCCCCTCGCACTCTGTTGTGGAGCTCGCCTCGTAGCGACGCTGCAGGAAACGCGCTCGAGTCACGCTAACATCGTGCAACCACAGGCAATACGTGATCAGGCCAAAGAAGAGCAACACGCTGGCCACAAAGATGATGGGCCACCGTACATATTTCCAGCGACAAGCACGCCTCGCATAGCCCAACAACATCAGAGTGGGCGTTGGCTTCTCCTGTTGTTGTTGCTTCCCAGACCGGTTCAAATAATAGTTGGCCGTCAGCGGGTATTTGTAGCGGCGCACCTGAAGCTCGGCCATAGTCTCGGGACTGCCCAATACACCGATGCGATATTTCTGGGTATCTGTCCAGCAGGATTCAACGTCACTGCTGGTGTTGCTGTTGCTTTTGCTGCTCCGCAGTGTGGAGGCACGCGAATAGTCATCAGCCTTGCAATCATCCACAGTTTGTACCGTTATGTTTAGGCCATGCGGATATTTGGTGGGCTGACGTCGCAGTCCCGGACCAGTTGATGCCTCGGCGGCATGTTCAAGCGGAATATGTCCGTCCATCTGCTGGCGTCTCTCACCTTTTTGCTACAGTCAGCCCCAAATGTCAATTGTCTGACAACACAGAGATTACATAAGCAATGTTTGTTGCCGGCGGTAATTGCTATTGTCTCTCAAAGCAGACGTCGCATCGACTCTTTTGCCATTTGCTAATGTCAGACCGATCACAGGCAGTCCCAAATCCAAATTTTCGTCAGAGCTACAGATACAGATTGATTTCCTTATGTTTTTCAGTTCGTCTCCTGCAAAGAGTGTTTATCTTTTGTTGTTTGTTTGTTTTTTTTATTATTTCATTTTGGTTTTGGGAAAGCAAATCGAATTGCAAATATGCAACAAAATGAAAGTGCGTTGCAATAATTCATTTCCATTTGAAAGTTGTCGCTCGACTCGCCTTGAGTCGAATACACTTTGTGGCTGATGCTTCTTCAATTACGCGCATTTTTCATCTGCCTAATTTACCCAGTCCATTAAACTCAATAGAGCCCCAGCAGCAACAACAGCAACAGCTATTAATGACCACAAAAGCCACACTTAGCTTCTTCAAATTGCTGCAATTTTTTTGCAACTGCAACTGTAATAGATAATCGCAAATATTTTGCCTGGCCCCCAGATGCCCCAAAACTATTGGCCAATAGTTTAGAAAGATTAAAACGCGAAGTACGCGCACATTGAGTAAGCCAACGAGTCAAGTTGAGCCTCAGCCAGAGTCTGTGTCTGAGCCATGTTGGCAAAAGGCTGCCTTTTGGGAAAAAGACAAGCACAATCCGCTGGCTGGGAAACGGGCTCGAGAAGCAGGCAATAATGAATAGAAACAAAACACTTGAGACCCATAAAAAGTTTATGCATACACTAACTGAGGAAGACTTCAAAATTGTTATGCACAACATGAGTTCTCTACAGAGCAGCGGAATATTAAGAATCTTAATGAAATTTAAGTCCATCTTTACTTTCTTCGGTTCTACATTTTTACTTAGGAAATTTAAGAGCATGATGTGAATACATATAAATATATACATTTTATTTCTTCTAGCCAGTTAAGTTTTCTCAGAATTTTAAAGAAACTTTTTTAAACTTTTCTTTTAGTTTCTGTTTCAACTTTCAGTTTCTTCAATTAAATTGAAATGTAACCATCTCGTAAACAGAGTTGTAATACTTTCGGTTAGGGTAGTGCTGGTAAATCACTGGTAAATTTGAGCTTAGCGGCTGGCTACACTTCGCTGAGTGTTGAGACTTCAGCTGCGTCTTCCTCTTCCTCTACCTTTCATGCTGCATGCCACTTCTTGAGTTTCGACTCCCTGCCTGGCTGCTGACCTTTTCACTTTTGTTTTCATTTAGAGCCGTTGGCTGGTTTTAACTGGTTGCCTGTCTGCCCTGCCGTTGCAAAGTGCCGCCAGCTAGTTGCAACTCTTGGTTAAGGCAGAGGCATACACAAATAACAAGCAGCCAACAGAGAAACAGCAAACAGACAGCAAATTTAACAGCTGTTTGCCCCGTTCGTTGCTCGCTTAATGAGCTGCAGCATAACTCGCAAAATCTCCGCTCTGTTCCACTCTACCACACACACACACCTCCACACCTCAGCCTTTCCTCACCCCTTCGATTCCCAGTGCACTGTGCAAAATTCGTTGGCATATTATTAATAGCATCGCTTGCAGCATCATAATTTTGTGTCTTGGAGATTTGCTAAGGTCAGTTTGTGTGGCGGGAAAACAGCTGCGGCTTGTAAATACATAAACACAAAATACAAAATACAAAAGGTCATAGTGGCAATTGACGACGGCTGTGCTTAGCGCATTGAAGAACCTTGCTTTAGGGTCGCCTTGAGGCACACCAAATGGGTGTTGTCCATTGACTACAGCAGCCAGTGCAATTACGTCGTCTACCTATGTTTTTTTTGTGTTTCTTGGTATTTTTTTTTTGTTTTTTGTTTTGGTTCGAACTACAAAGCCGTTAATAGGTTCCGCAGTTGCCGCATAAGCCAAGCTTCATAACTAATGTGTGTGATGCGCGTGATCGAAGGGGGAAAATGTTTTGCGGCGAGTCGGTTAAGTCATCTGGGAAATGTGCTGCCATGTAGAAAATTACAAAACTTAAACGATGTTCAGTTGTGCCGCGTAATGTATACATTATTAGACGTACTTTAGATCTTGAGCAATTCATGTACCTCAACAAAAAAACGCATTTTAACGGCACTAGAAAACAAAAGAGTATTCTTATCGAGCTCAGAAAGTGATTATGAGAAGCGTTTAAAATTGATTGGATTCGGATATAAATTACTTTTTTCATTATTGAAATATTATGACATAAGAAAGGAATTTAGAAAAATTCAGACCACTAATAAAAAATGATCAAGGATAAATTTTAACGATAGCAAAAACTAAATATATTTCTTAATGAGTTTTGAAACTGCCGCTAAAGTGGATTGGATTGGATTTTATTAGTACATAAAAAAAAGAAAAACTTACTAAAAATGTAAAATATTTTACAAATTATATTCGTCATGAGAATTCAAGTAATGTAACAGGAAATATTACAAAAAGCGAAAATCGAAACATTTTTTGAAGATGCGTTCATTTTGTTTTAGCCTATTCTGTTTAGACAAACTACTCGTCGAAGACTTCAAAAGTTTTTTCGAGCTGTTTTGGAGTATTTCTCGTCAAATTCTATGCTATTGGCAATCGTAGCTTGTTTAACGCCTCTCACCTCTCTAGTTTGTAACTGTAACTGTGTTTAATCATAGGTAATATCTACTTTGTAATATCTAACAATTGAGGCGATTGTGCTACCAAGTTGTACAATGGCCCATTGGGGGCTCATTGGGGCAACCATTAGAACACCTTTGAGCAATGAGTTAACGCCTGAATGCGCCATAATACGAAAACATTGTTAGTGCAATCTTCAATCTATGCCCGATCTATTGCACCACACACAAACACACACACTCACACACAGTCAGAGAGTCGAGCTTAGATTCGATGTGGAATTAGAGTCGGAATCGGACGAGACGTGATTCGCATACTGGCTAACTGCCTAACTTGTTAACTGGCTAACTAGCAATCGACCTATGCACCACATTCTTGACATGGCTAGCGACTAAATTGCATTGATTACTCGAACTTGTTGCGGCATCGGCAACAACAACAACAACAACAACAATTGCAAATGCCAGCTAGGCATTGAGTTGCTTATAAGTTAAGTCATTTTGCGGCTTTAATCTACGCCAGAAGCACAGCTGAAGCAGCACCTAAAGTCAAAGCTGATGCTGTGCAAAACTGCAGCTCAAAAGTCTCATTTTTTTTTTTCTTTTTTCATTTTTATTTCTGCTAAATAAATTGTTTATGCTCTTGGATGTTATTTGTTAAAGTATCGGCCATGTGCTGGCCAAGATGAGTGCGAGGTGAACCAGCAGCCAGCAATAGTTAGCAAGTGGCCAACTCTATAGCTATATATAACTATATATAAGAGCAGCTGCTGCATCGGCGGGTGGACTTAGATACATATATATTGTGTGGCTTGTTGCACTGCATCGGTGTAGATTATGGCAGCCGAGACGACTATGGTCATATTTGTGCATGTTACAATTTTGTAAAGTAATTTGCTAGTTGTCTGTAACTCTATAAGCGAATATAGATATGTGTGTGTGTGTGCGTGTGTTGCAACTACAATTGCGATGCGTCATGGCAGTGAATAATCGATAATTGAAAGAGTATGCCAAGGATGTTGCACTAATGTTGGGGGTGAGAAAAGTGACCCATAAGCGAGATCTCAACTATATTGTGTGTGTGTATATTGTATGCCAAGTTGAGACTGTAGTGTGATCGATCATTGAGTGAACTGCGAAACTGTGACTGATTGCGAGGTGAACTGCATTGGATGTAATCAAATGTGCAATACCTTTTCAATAATCTATCACAAGGAATGAACAATCAAATGAACTTCAAATCGAATAGAAAAGCGGCTAAAACTAAGGAGAAACAAAGCGAAGCATTTATATGTATTTATTTAAATATATTTGTTTATATATTTTATATACTTTTTAGCTCATGGATTATGTATAAATTTTGAAAATGTTTTTTTGTTGGATGCATAAAAAGAGGACAGCAAGCAAGAAATAATTTAATAAATGTGTTTTTCAAATTATTAAAAATACAAAAAAAAAATATACAAAATTCATAAATCAATCAAATGCCAAAAATCAGTTAAGGCACGTGGGAAAATCTCAGCAGATTCCAGCCCAAAGATAGCATTCATTAATAATAATCTCAGACGGTATTTCGCAAATTTGATCACATTGCGCTCGCATTCGCTTGAATACAAATTGTTTAACAACATATCATTAAATTTGCTTATTCATCTATTGCATAAGCATGTAATTATTGAAAAATTTTTTGAAAAATTTTTAATTTAATCAATCTTAATAAGTATTTGATTCAAAATGGTGTTGATTAATTTTCAGAACATGACAGATTCAAGGTATTTGAATAGACATGTTTTTTAATTCGATTAACACTAATCACTCATCAAGTTTGAACTCAAATTCTTAAAATATATAAATATATATATATATAAACTGCACACCGAGTACAGCTTGAGCCCCTCAGGTATTAAGCTCAGCACCATAATCAACTTGTCCGAGAACTTTACGGAGTTGCATTTTGAGACGAATTGCGGCTCATTATCGTTAAATTTAATTTGAAAATTGTCGCTGTTTGTCAATCAGAGTTGCAACATCACTGACTGACACTGATGGTCTTTTGCACTTGCAGTCTAGTTGTTGTTCACCTGCTGAGCTGGCTGTCAGATTTATTTAAATAGATCTGTAATTAAATGCAGCTACCTGCACTTTATTCATTTTCGCAAATACCTGTTTGCAGCGAGTCTCACACAATAATTATAAAAATGATCACTGATCACACGAGAACCTCACACTTGACGCTTTTCCACGCTTTGATTTTGTTTTTTGATTATCTTTTTTTTACTTTTTTTTTTGGGTCTTGGGTCTTCTGCGGTTGCTCGACCGACCGAAAATGAATGAGTGCGAATATGAATACTATGACGGGTACTCGAGCTGACTACTTGTCGCTGCTGTTGTTGCTGCAATAATTGTTGTTGTTGCTGTTGGTTTTGGTCATGTTTGTTGCCATGTTATATGTTAATCAAGTTTGATTGCAATTTTTATTTTACGATTTAATTAAAAGCGAAAACTTCAAATATTTTGAAGTTATTATCATTATTATTTAAATGTTGTTGTTGAGTTTTTTTGCGGCTTGCATATTCGGTGGACCACAATTTGTTGTTTAGTTGTTGTGCGATAATTACAAAAGTCATTATTTGCATAAGAAAAAGTGTTGAGTTTGGCAAGTGTTTGCCGAGCATTTTAAACCTTGCACGTTAACCAGCCACAAGTTGCCAGTTACATATGCAGCGCACTTGAAGATACATTTTGTAGCTATAGCCACATTCAAGTTGTGTACTTTAACTATTCGCACTTGCAGCTAAGCTCAATATTAAATTTGTAGTATTATTGCATATTAAGTTGGTCAATATTTATGCACTTGAATAATAACTTGAAATATTTTCAGCATTTAAGCATTGCTTTCAAGTTGCATTTTCTACACGAACGTTACGCACTTGTTGTAATTAGACTCGATTAGGTTAGGCTGCCGTTGTTTTGATTGGTTTTTTGGTTAGCGGCACGCGCGTCTCTTGGCCAAAAGCTCCGCACGTTTGGCTGCCAAAATAACGACTGAAACCTTTGCCAGTTGGGCGATTGACTTGAAGACGCCAAAAAAACTGAGCATGCGCAGCCGACGCAGACTGCTAGCAGCGACGTCGACGGCGACGACGACAGCGGCGGCGACGGCAACGGCAACGTCGACGTCGACTGTGATCTCTCTTTTTTTTATTTTACTTTTTTGGATTTTGTTATTCTTTCTTCTCCATGAAGAGACTTGCGCTGGCCGACGAAGACTTGGCTCCGCTTTGGAGTTCAGCTCCGTTTGACTTTCGGTTTCAATTTGATTTCGTTTTTCGCTCAACTCGATTGAGTCTGCAACGGAATCTGGTATTGTAACTCAACAGAGACTGGCTTTGGCTGTCTCTATCGCTCCCTCTCCCTCTCTCTCACTCTCTCTGTCTATCTGTCTCTTGAGCTTTGACTCTTAACTGGTTCGTATTTGGACTCTCTTAAGGTGAGCTGCAGCATTACTGCTTCTATTGGCTTGGCATCGTTTAATATTTTTTTTTTTATGCGGTGCAGTCGTCAGTGGTGCAGTGTGTTAGCCGTGTGTACCTGTGTGGCACCGCCTGCACTTTTGGCCACGATTGCATTGGGCCAGTTGGAGGCTGCTTTTGGGCATTGTTGCCAATATTTTAATGGTGACGTTTATGTTGAAGTTATGTTGCCATCTTTTCTATCGCATGTATAGCATGCGGTTGCATGCCTCTTGAGTGGGTCATTACAGCATTGTTTTTGCCTGCTCTCAGATGCTCGAAGCGTGCCTCAGCTGTAGGTGTGTGCGTGTGTGTGTGTGTGCGGCCGAAAGAACGTTTTATTTTTCGTTTTTTGAGGTTTTTCTTGCTATTTTTTTTTGCTATATTTGAGTTATCCCAAAATATTTTGTTGCGAAAAGTGTTGCGCAGTTGTCGGTATTTTTTCGGTTGCATTGGAGACATTGCGACATACAAACATAGCTTGTAGTGTGGAAATATCTTGAGGATGCTCAACAGCTTATTAGGAAGTGGTTTCACAGATATGCTCTAACTTTTGATCTTTACAACTCGAAATGAATAACAATAATCGAGTGTGTTGAAAAACGACTTAAGTATTGTCAATATGTGACTTTTGTTTGCCGATCGGTATAACAGATATAAAAAATATAATGATTAAGTGCTTTATGACATTTTAACGATATGATGATTAAGTGCTTTAAGAATTTTGTTAAAAAAAATCAAGAAACGGTTGCCTTTGGCTAAATGTTGAATATATAATAATGTCATAACTTGTAGCTCAAAATTGATAGCTATTTAATATACAAGATGTTTATATTTACATTTATTTCAAGCTAAATTATAGTCTAAAAGTTGAAGGCAACTTAGATTCAAGAGCAGAAGTGCCTAAGGCTATTCATCCTTGCTTCACTGAAGATATCTGCATACTCTCTGCTCCTCCTAACCTACAAGCACCACTCCCTCTACTCCAACAACGACAACGCCAATCGAATGCCTCCCACCCAGCTACAATTTCAATTTGCGGTCGTGGTCGGCATCTTGGCCCACTCCATGGGCAAGTGGCAAGTGCACTGTAATTGGCCCGGGCCAGCAGCGCACGACTGTGGCCCGAATCAGGCGCAGAGCACGATCAAAAAGACGTCAAAATAAACGACGGAATCGATACGCAATTTTTATTTTTTTTATGGTCGGGGGCCACAAGGTTAGTGGATTTGTAGATTTGTGCACCATGTTGTTGTTGTTGCTGTTGTTGTTATTGTTGTTGTTGTTTAGGTGTCCGGTGCGTTTGGCGCTGTTGATTTGCCATTGCTTTTTATGGCAGAGATTTGCAATTATGAATGGTTCGGTGCGAGCTGCATTCTAAATGTCAATGTTATTGCACAGCTAACTGCACGTATCTGTGAGATACATTTTTCTGTTGGTATTTGTAGCTGCAGTTGTGGCTGCTGCGACTGGTCGCGGCTGTCTTTTTGCTGTGTGTGCTCATGTGGAATTTCCGCTATTCAAAACACGAATGCGACGCACCTTAAAAGCCACCGACTCCAACAACGACTCCACACAGAGTCTGTGCAAAGATATTGAAAAATACTTGAGTAGTCTGCGAGAAAGAAAACCAAAATGAAATAATAATAAAAATTTCATGCACTTGGATCTCATTGAGCGCCATAAATAATGTGTTTGCCATTGTGCGTTGGCTGTTTAGTTGTTGTTTGTTGTTTGTTGCTTGGGCTGTTGCTTCGTTGTTCGTTTCTTGACTCTGAGCTCAACTGAGAAATCAAATCAATCATTTTGCACGGAACGAAAAAATGCAATTGTTTTATTTCTTTTTTCTGCTGGGTGGGTGTGTGACTGTGTGTGTGTGTGACTGTGTGTGTGTGTGTGTGTGTGTGAGTGTGTGTGAGTGTACTGTTATGACAGCGTCAACAATGCGCAGCGATATTAAAGCGTTTAATTAACACAAAAGAGTTCAACAACAAGCAGAGACAAAAAAAAAATCGCTCATACGCTCCGTTGAACTTCAAGCGAGTAGCGAAAATCACGCACAAGGAAAAATCCAAGCTGAATTTTTATGTATGTGTGTGTGCATGTGTGTATGTGTGTGTATGTGCCAAGGTGTACCAAGCGCATGATTAATTGTGTAATTGAAATGGAATTAAAAGCGTGTAAATAACGCGAGCAGCAGCAAAGAAATCAGAAATCAAAAGAAAGAACGCTTAACTTAGACAAGCCGAAGATTTAATACCCTTTTGCACAGATGATGATGATGATGATGACTAACTGGGCCGTAAACGAGTAGACTAATTGGCAAAGCTTCGAGCTTGTTGATAACAAGCAGACAGACAGCCATTCAGACAAACAGACGGAGATGGCCATATCGACGCTGTCTGTTATTGCTGCTTTTAAGGGGGCTAGAAAGATTTCTTACAATTCACACTAACAACCATAACACCCTCCCATAAAAAAGGGAGGAAAAACTATAAAAAGTGTATAGAAACGCATCGATGCAAGAGCGATGCAAAAGTGCCGTAAAAGTGTTGTAAAGTAAATGCAGAGCAATGGAAGCTGGAAGTCAATATATAAAAAGCATATAAAAAGACGACTGGATAACGGGCACTTTAATTGAATTTATGGTAAATGCAAATGAGTGGGAAACTGAAATAAAAATCAGCAGCGAATTGATTGAGGCGAGAGAAATATGCAAAGAGGCAGCAACAAAGCAACAGCAGCAACATATTGTGAGTAACAACAACAACAACAACGTTGCCAGTTGTTGACTGCTGCGGATATGGCGCGATTACGATTAAACACGCTTGTAAATACTGGATCATAAAAATCGTGGCAAAAACCAAAAAAAAAAATATATATATACATACATATAAAAAATAAAAAGACACATTAAAAATGAACAGATATTGAAACAGAAACTGCAACCGTAACTTAAACTGAAAAGTGTGCGACTGCAGCACGAGCCCCAACTTGAGATAATCGGTTTAAGAGTTCAGATCGAAGGCGACCCAGGAAAGACGCTACACCCGAGACACAAAACAGATTTACAGCACACATACATACGTATTATACACATACATATAAATATATGTATTTGTAGAGAGGAAACAGGAAGGATATGAAGCAATAATAGCGGCAAAGTTCCTGTGCAAAAAGCGAAGACTGAGCGCACTTTTCGCAACTTTTGATTGAGGTGAACAAAACATAATACAAATAATCGGATAAAGTTGCAGATAAGCGAATTGTGCAAATAAAAGGCGAAAAAATCATTAAAATACGCATAAAAATATATGTATAAATTTATAGCATTTTAAAAAGAGTTTCCCAAAGCAATCAACACAATTCAAATAAAATGTTAATTACATTAAATCGATTACAAGTAATTTTGTAAAAAATTTTAGAGCAAAATAGTATTGCTTTAAATAAATTATTTGTTGTTTTGCAACTTTCAATTCATTTTTTTCGCTGACTCCAGGTCAATAGACATATCAATCAACTTATTAAATAAATAAATTACAAAAAATAAAGTAATTGGACAATTAATTATGATGATATACGAAAAAGGAGAATAATTTGGGTAAATGAGAAAAATAAAATTCTAAAAAATTGATTTATTAATAAGTTTGAAAACGTATCCGACTTCAGAATTGCGTCATTTAGCGAATAATTGGTCATGGTCGATAATTCTAACAAGTTTTGCTGTTGGTTAAGATGGAAATTTAAGAATGCGGCAAATGAGACAGCTAATTGTCTATTTTAGGACAGATGTCATAATAGTTATGAAAGTTAATATTTAGATTTAAATGTTAAATATACCAAAAAATTTGCGTATCAATATAAATATTTTAAATTATTCTGAAAACACATCTGACTTTAGAATTGCGCCATTATGCAAATAATTGGTCATGGTCGAAATTTCTAACGAGTTTTGCTTCTCGAAACCCGAGACAGCTAATCGTGTTGATTTGAATAAATTTTACGGTTATCTTATTCTACAATTAACAGTAACTGCTTTGATTAAAATTATGATACCTTCATCCGATAATTCCTATTTTCCTTACCTTCCTCACCTTTCCCAAATGCCTTAGAGAATGTAGCGCATGTCATTTAATAAAAAAACTCGTTTTTGTTTGCTTTTTTCTTGCTTTTTGCTTTCAATTAATTTGCGTGCTGTTCAGTTGAATGAGTAATGTCCACCTTGATGAGGAGCAGAAGGATGGAGTGGCTGTTGGTTGGGGTGGTTGGGGTGGTGTCAGTGTCACTGCAACAATTACATTAACGCTATAAACGGGCAACGGAAACCATAGCCAAAGCCAAAGTTAAAGTCACAAAACAGAAACAGAAACAGAAACCGAGTCAGATGGAGCTGCAGATACAAACACTTTTATGCACACAGATACTCCAATCCGTCCACATGCACCACACACACTCACACACTCCAGTCCACAAGCCACGAAGGTAGGCTAAAGTGGCTGCTTGGAGAGCGCGTATCTGAATCGGAATCCGTGGCACACATTTTGTTTGTTTTTGTTGTATTGGTTTTTGTGTCCGTATTATTCGCATGCACGTTATTTACATACCAATGTGTAATTTAAGTATAAATAACTGAGAGCATGTGGCCGCTGTCGGTTGTCCGCTGTGGTCAAACGAGTTTAAGAGTTTATTTATGAGCGCTTTTGATTTCATTTAAAATCAAAACGAGCACCACCACATCACACAATGCCAGCGGGTGGTGCGCGTAATTGCACGACGCCCGCAACTCTCGGCTTGTTAGCAACTACAGTGGGGAGTGGGAGGGGCGGAGGGAGGTTGTTCAATTGACCCACCTTGTTGCTGCCTAATACAGTTGTAAAACAAAGTTACCATATTTATTTGCCAGCTACTTCCGCATTTAGCCAACGCACGATCGACATTCACATACAGCCATCAGCCTCAAGCGGCTCCAGAGCTGAGCATTTTGGCCTAATCACTTGGCCTAATCTGGGCTGCCATCTGCCACAGCAAGTGATCGCTTGGTATTTTTTTATTTTTTTATATTTTTTTTGCGCTCTTTTCGTAATTTTGTAATTGCCCTCTGATCATTGCGTCGGCGTTTGAATTGTAAAAATGTAAGTCTGGATTTAGAGATGAGTCGTCCGCCTCTTTGCAGACGAAACCCTATTCAAAACATACTACACGAGATATTTAAATGTTGCAGTAACTTTTAGTCAGAGTCTTGGTCTGAAGTAATCAGAGATGATACTGCATCTGTGCGAAACTCGAAACTTATAATTACTAAGCTTGAGCCTCAGTTTTTCCTTTCAACGATTTTTAATATCTGTGTTAAGTATTTAAACCCACTAACTTAAGATATTGCTTCTTAAATTTTAACCCAGCTTGAACTTGCATAAAATATATCTGAATGAGCGACACACACTCTTAAAAGAAGCAGCCAATATTAAGTATAATTTTCAACATAAAATTCAAATAAAAATAAAAAAATATATTTTTATGTTGAGACGTTTCTTATGAATCTATATATGGAAAATATATAGCTAATATATAGATATTGTAGCTGCAAGTCAATAAAATAAATAATATTAATTCCAACACTATTTATTTTGTCGTGCTTTTCAGTAACCTACACGAACTGAAACCCATCTCTACCTTTGAGCCAGAGTCTGAGTCTCTGAGTCTGATGTCTGAAATCGTTTCGCCTGCATTTTGTCAGCTATTTGCACAATGTGCACGTAGCTCGTACTCATACACGTATCTACTATAATTTGGCCCGTTTTTTGTTGCCGTTGTTGTTATTGCTTGTGGTAATAGTATTGTGTGAATCCATGGCGGAGTCGAGACCACAGTACTCCTCCTCCAAACTCTTCAAAGTAGCGCGCTTTGTTTGGCAATTACAAAACTTGTAATTTTTGTGCGATGCGCCGCGGGATTCTGTTGACGTCACTTGCGCAAAGCACAGACCCCTCCCCCCCATGCCCCCTTTTTGAAAAATTGAAAGAAAAACTTGTTAGTGCCTGCATATGGTAATCGGGTAATCAAAAACTGATCTCAAATAGAATGCCACGTCTCGAGTGGTCTCTCGTCTCGAAGTGCCAAAATGCAGCTGCTGGCGTTAATTGAAAGCCTTTTGGCGTAGAATGTCCAAGCAGTCGCAACTTTCCCAACCTATATGGCAAAAAAATCTATCGAATATCGATTACTGAACTATGTGCAAAGCTAACCATATTTTACGGGCACTCCTTAAATGGCTTAGCTCTATAGTTAAATTTTTGTGTTTTGTCTTGTTTTTTCGTGTTTTTGTCTTTCCAATTTTGCTGTGCGGTAGCATATCATTTACGACAGTTATAACAAAAAACCCTTTTGTTGCTGTTGTCGAATAACTGTTGTTTTTAGCTTTAACTGCGATCTGCATACAATGCCCATTGGTTACCATTGAGAGGGGTGCATGAGGGGGGCCGTAGTTTTTTTTTTTTTTTTGATATATGCCATCCATTGTTGGCTCACTTGAAATCTGTAGCATTGAACCACTAGGCCCCCCCTACACGCCCCACTCAATGATTCCCAGCCTTTAATGATGGCAAACAAGATGATATTGCGGTTTTCCAGCCTCATCGTCATCGTCATCGTCATCCATCCGCTTAATACCCAATGGCGGCTCTTCAGCGAATTTGAAATGGGAATTGAATTTGTGGATTTTGGTCTTTCGAATTGGGCAGGTAGACATTGAATGCCGCTTGAGTGGATTCAATTGCCGGCTTTTGCCTGATGAGCTTTAGCTGCTGCTGCTGCTGATGCTGCTGCTGCTGTTTTTAGCCATGAAATTTGCATAGTTTAGAGCAAACTTGATGCGGGGCGGGGCGGCAATTGAGTTTTGGCTGCTGAAAAGGTTAAATTTAAATGGCATTTGTGCAATACGATGTTGCCAAAAATAAAAAAAAAATGATCAAGCACACAATTGAGCTGAACAAACAATCAACGGGGGCCACGGATACCGCAACAATTGAAATTGACAGCCACGAAACAAGTAGAAATGATTAAGATAAGATTACTTGATCTGCTGATACCCTGCTACCATTTCAAATGTGTTTTAAATCATTTGTATAAAGATCAGACATATAAGTATCATTCCATCGATTCGATGTTTTATATATATTTTCAGTCAAGAATTTATGAAGATACAACTTCAAAAGTATCGTTTACTATCATGATTATATATATTTATATCTGACATCATTTCTGCACAACTTTATCATTCCTTCTCCAACTAATTTTTAATTTTTTTTTACAGGGTATACAGTAAACAAAAAATGTGGATAGAGATAAGCAGATAACTAACTTTTGGGGCTTAATTTAATTATGTATGTTTGACTTATTAAATCATGTTTTTTGCGCTCCTCTTTTCGGTTCTGTTTTGACTGCTTTTCAGAATGCGCGCACTTATCCATTTATCATAATTTTTGGCCTTGACTTGCGGTTCGGTAATTTGTATCTTTTATTTTTTTTTTTGGTTTTTTTTTTTTTGGCCATTTTATAAGCAGTTTATTTCCTTAACGCTTTCAAAACAAATGATTTTGGTGTGTTTATGAATCATAACGAAAAACCACACAGTGGCCCCATAGAGTTGTCCAAACTTAACCTTGACTCGCCGGGTCTTTGGCAAATGCCCTGATTACCACCATCATCATTTCTCAAGATCCCAAATCTCGATCGCCAGCACCCAGCACAGCCCAGCCCAGCAACTGGTGCTGGAGCTCCATGTGGGCTGTCTGGGCTTACATAGCTTTCAGTCTCCACCTCTCTCCGGGTGGGGCTCTAAGTAAGATTAATGAAAACATGTGCCAAACAAATGCGAATGCGTAGATCGCTCCGAGTTACACACTAGCCCATACACACACACACCTAACACACACACACACTCTTCGAGTGGCGTAATTGAACATAACTCGCTGTCGTTGTCCCTCGTCGATTACAGTGTCTTTGGAATGGTTGCGTGTTAAACACCAACTAAAAAATGTCACGGAAAATTAATATATATATCATATTAGGACACAGTGTCATTTATCACGCTCTTGTTTGAGCTGCTAATCGCAGCTACTTAATTATTCAAGTTTTTATTTAAGCCAGCTGAGCTGAGCTACTTTAATTTGCTTGTCAAAATTGACTGAAATGCTGAGGATACATAATTAAGTATAGCCTATTATTCAAATTGACTTCTTATGTGTAAAATGATGTAGTAAATGTATTTAAGCTCAAATTTATAATGTATTTCACACTTAATTGACATGCCATTAGGAAATCTTAATCTTAAGCGTATCAAATGATAGTGTTTTGAAATTTAAATTTTACAATATTAGGAAATGGGTGTAAATGTTTAATATATGAATTTTAAATACACATTTACTTAAATTATTATTGCATTTTTTTATTTTTATATTTATATTTTTGTTTGAAATTTTTATTTTTTATTTTCAAGCTTAAATAAATATTTATTTTAACTGAAAATTTATTAGATTAATTTACTTAATGTTTGGCTCTAGATTTAAGTTAAGGTATGTGCTGGTCAAGCACTCTCTTGTCTACTAGCCTCATGGACATTTCGTGTTTAGTTTGGTGTGATCGTAACACGAAACTCCCATCACTAGCTGCAATTGCAAGCCCCAGCGAGGAGTGTACGAACAGTTGTTGGCCCCCGGACTAGCAGTCAGATTAGCATAAATTCAACGACTTGTATGTGTGTGCGTGTGAGTGTGTTGAATGCTGTGTGTAGATGCCGGCAATGCGACTAATGAATACATTCGCATTGGCATGACGGCTCCAAGGTGCCCCCGGGGCAACTAGCTGGGGCTAGTTGTTGTGCGTGGGTTGCGGGGGCTTCATGGGCTTGTCAATTGGCATGCAGATTGAAGCTCTTCATATATACGTATATGTATATGTACACAGCAAACAATTTACTACACTTTATTTCAAGTGCGTTTTAATGAAATTAATTTCACAACGATACTTTTTTTTTTAATTTAGAATAATTACACTTTAAAATAAGAAGCGTGGGAATTTTAAGTTTAAAATGGGATTCGTATTTTTTTTCCGTGTAAAGGCAAGTTATGTATTAGCATGAATCAGCTGATCAGAAGCTAAAGCAGCTTAGAAGGCGTGCCACGCATAGAGAGGAAAGAGAGAGAGAGTGAGAGAGAGAGAGTGAGAGAGAGAGTGAAAGAGATATAGAGGAATAGCCGAATCTAAAAGCTGTGACAGAGTTGCCAAAGTGCCTGCCATAAAATTGCACTTATGCGTGCGTGTTGTTGTTGTTGTTGTTGTCTCGCTTGCACAATTAGCTGTAATTGTTTTGTAGTCACATTTGTAATGCTCTTTGTTGTTTTTGTTGTTGCTGTGTTTGTTGCTAGTCACGAAATGCTAAGCACAGCAATCGCAATTATTTCAAAATAAACGCAACATTATTTATATTGTCGTTACATTTTCGTGCGTTTTGCTTCAGCTTCTGTCTTCCGCATCATTATGTGAATTGGAAGGAGGAATTCGAATTGTGCGCGCGTGGAGTGGGAGGAGCGAGGAACACGTGATGGCGCGGCGTCCACTTGTCGCCGCGCATCCTTGCTTGCCACCATTAAGCTGACAAATTGTTATCGTTACCGTCTCCGTGTCGTAAATTAAGACAGTCTACACAAACAGTCTGTCTGGCTGATAGCGATGGCAAACCCGCAGCCTTTCACCCACTTGTGCCACTGGAGCAATGCATCATGCAGTTGTCAAAAAAAAATAAATAAAATAAAAAGCTAATAGCAGCAGAAGAAAGGGGTTGGTGGCAGGGGCAGTGGTGGGTAAGGGGAGGCAACTGAAACTGACACAGTCTGGCTAAAGAAAGCAGCTGGAGCAGCAGCAGCGACTGCTCCACTTTCGGTTGGGTTACGCAATCACAACTCGATGTCTGCTGCTTAGCCAGAGACCACACTCCACACAATGTTTTTCTGTTTTTCTGTTTTTTTTTTTTGTTTTTGGAGAAAAGTCGAAAAGACACAAGAGCTTTTTGTTGTTGTTGTTGTTTTATTGTGGCACAGGTCTGGAGCCCAGTGGCTGTGAGTGACCAGCGCGCTGAATCGGAGTTTCATTACCACAGCAGGCCAATGTTGCCCCCAGCGCCGTATGATATAAATCAAATGTCTTGAAACAATAGATCAAGTGATGACGTCGCCGCCATCCACTCGGCGAGTGCATCTCACTCGCTAATGGCCTTTGGCTCTGCTCTCCATGTTATGTTTGTGGCCCGTTCGAGTGGCTGGAACAAATGCCAATGGTATTGACATTTTCGTTACGTTAGCTCAAACGGTTCCAAATCTCAAATTGACATGAGAAACTTTTTGAAATCATGTTACATTTAAGCATACCAGATTCGGATGCGGTTACCAACAATTTCGCTTTTCCCAACGCAGAGAAGGGCACTATCTTTTCCTCCATTTGATTTTTGACTTTTTTTCTTTCTTTTCATTTTTTGTTCATTGACATTTGTAAACACTTCCGCATGCTCTCGTTTTGTACGTCTGTTTGTTGTTGTTGTTTTTTTTTTTTTGGATTGAAATTGATAGTTTTTGTTGTGCGATTGCCGCTGACTTGTGTGTGTGTGTTTTTTGGATACATTTAATGAGTGTTATTAGTGAGGTTACTTTTGTGTTTGTTTTTCTTGCTGTCGTTTGTTGTTAAAGCCAATCGTTATTTATTATCTGTGCCAATTAGGTATCTGTTTCACCTTGTTTATCAGATTTTGCATGACTTGCATTTGTGGCATGATTTAATATGTATTTAGATTACTCAATTAAGAAATCAAAGTGATAGTTTAGGGCAGATATTTGGCCCATTTTTTATTTATTACATAATTTGTATTATATATAAATTAGTTTGTCGACTTCAGATACAATTTCATTCTGCAATTTTAGTTAATTTCAATCTTTCAAATACTTTTGTATATTTCTCCTGCTAAATTATATATTTAAGCATATAGAAAATTTTTTAAAAAAATTATTGTTCTTATCAATTTTATTAAATTGTTAAATTTTGGTTTGGAAATCAGTGCGCTTAAATACTTTTCATTTGATTCCAAACTCATGTTAATTGAATTAAATAATCTACTTGCTGACAACACTCTGAGCCCTTGTTCATAATTGATGGACCATTTGTGCACCATCTATCTTCGGTGTATGACAAGAGCCTAGGACAACTGTAATTACATTAATCCATTGGCAAGCGTCGCTGGATATCGTTTAAGCTTACCATCTTGCACTCCGTGTTGCTCATCGGAGCTGCCGCTCAGCCGCTGTGAGCCATGAATATCGAATAACCAATCAACTCTAAACAATTTTTGCACTAATCCTGAAAAGAAAAAAAAAAATCCAAAGGCAAATCAATCAAACCCGCGAAGAGGAGCAACAGAAGCAGCACCATACGCAACCCAAATCAATCAAAATTGATGTGTGCTTAACAATATTTTAAACTTTTTTTTGCTGCTGTTGACTTAAGCCACGTGTAAGTTGCCATGTTTGTCATGCCGCACAATGAGGCACGCACAAAAAAATAAAAAAGGTGTCAACATGAGGCAGAATGACAACAATGTGAGCATATTTATAAGCAACCCGCACACCACGCACCCTCTCAATAAACTCATCCCCTTGTTGTTGCATGCATATTCGCAACTCACCGAGCTGCCTGCCACTCTGTCTGCTCGACTCGACTGTCTGCCAACCTCTCTGGCTTCTCTTTTCTGTGGCATGATTAAATTTCAGACAATTTATGCAAATTCGTTAAAAATTGCTCTGCCTCTGCTCTCTTATCAGCAAATTAGCAACAGCCGGCAATCGCTGCCAGTCCACGATTGATTATCCCAAATGCAAATTGAAACTGAAAAAAAACTGCGAGGTTTTTTTTTTATTTTATTTTTTTTGTCGGCCTATCATTTGTCAACTCTGGCAACAGCAAGTTGCGGCATTTGCCACATCGCAGACAGAACGATGATTAATTTGCACGTGATTTCTGGCGAAGCCGGCAGGATTAACATCGATATTACCCAGTGTCCACTGTACGCTGTCCACGCTCCTATTGGCTACTGTCTGCTGTTTGCATAAATGTTTAATCTGTTGAGTCAACACACACACACACACACTCTGACAGAGAGAGAAACTGTAGGGTGGCAAGAGAAAGAGCGACGCGATAATTAATGATGATATGAAGATAGAGCGGCTACGACACATTAGCATGATAAATGAGATGAGTTGACCAGCTGACCAGCTAACTGGATACTAATCCCCAAGCTACCAGCATACGCTACAAGATTGTGTAATATTAAACACATTCGCCAGGATTAGGCAACTTATTTATTTAGAGTTTTGAAAAATGATCCGCGTTTACTCAGCCGGCAAAATGATGCTTAAATAAATGTGAAAAGTGTTTAATTTAAGAGTTTTACTTTTCGATGGTAAATAGTACAACCCAAACTACAATTAATTTGTGTGCTTAGTATTTTTACCTTAGTATCATTTTCATTACCTGTGTGAAACAAATTCTACTTTTATATGATTACCTGTCGCTTTGTAGTGCCTCCACATTCAGTAGTTGGTAGTACTTAAAGCCGTCTCAATGTTTTCTTATTGATGTCAATCGAGTGGTTGCCAGATTTAAAGTCTTGATATGGCTTTAAGGTGTCTTTGGCTTAAAAGTGCTTTTGGCAGCAGATACTTTTCCTTTCAAGGTCAAAAAATACATTTGGCAACTTGACCCAATTCAGTTGAAAGCTTCTTTTAGCGTTCTTAAGCAGCTGCTACCTGGCGCCGAATCGCACCTTAATGTGGTCACATTTTGTTGATAACAGGCGTCATTCACTCACTCACTCACTCAGTCACTCTCTCACTCACTCAGTCACTCAACCACTCACTCTCAATACCTGGCACTCATTGTGATGCGTCTCACGTATTTTGCTGTTGATGCTGGCGATGTCTTTCATTGAATTACGCACAAGTTGGTTGGGCAGCACAGTCAAGTTTCAGTCAAACGATGCCATTTGAAAAGTGGCTGACAGGATGTATTGAGACAGTCCCACCGAGAATTGGGCAGACAGACAGACGGGCAGACAGTTGGATACTCCACTCTTATGTTTGCGGTAAATTGCCGGCATCTCTCGAGGGACAAATTTTTTGGAGTCCAAACTTACAAACAGCAGTCACTTAATGGTTTTTCATTGATAGGGTCGGTTAGTGCTTACACTGAGAGAAAAGAAAGATGAAGTATTTTTAAAAATACATTTAACAAGTTGCAGATGGTAAGGGATATCATTTTTGATTATTATGAATTTTATTTAGTAATTTTTTTCCTTGTTCTGAATGAAAGAATATATACAAAATTTCAATTTAATATACTTTAAGGTATAAGGATTTTTTGTCAATGTAGGGTTTCCTTACTGTACGAACTCCCACCTGTTGAGAACTTGGGCATCTGTGTCTTTACCGATATGAAGCAATTTTCAAGTTGCGCTTCTTGTTGTAAGTTCGAGTTTGAGTAATTGCCCACGTACACGTCGGGTGCTTAACTTTTAATTGAATTTGATCGAATCCATGTGATAAAATTAATTGAAGAGCCACCGAGAAGCAGCAGCCCTTAAAATTGCTGAGCAATAACAACGGGGTAGCCCAAAAACGCCCAAAAGCTACGCTGAAATCACTTGACCGAAAGTTTTTAATTGACTTTCGAGCGTAACACTTTCAGCACCACAACATACACAAAATTGCTAAAAGTGGGTGGTGCGGCTGGGTGGTGCTGGGTGTGGCTATGCTGTGTTGGCACATGTTAAGAGAGTCGCCGCCTTTTGGCTGGCTGCGTAATTGATGTTGCCAATTTGCGTGCCCACCAAAAACTTTGTTGCTGTGCAGTTTTGGCGGCGTTTCGTTAGCGGTTGATGTTTTTGGCAAACAAATAACAACTTTCAGCAACTGCCAAATGGCAAGTAGCAAGCGGCAAACGGCAACTGTTTTTGTAGGCAGCTGGTGTTCTTGGCCAACATGTGGGCATGGCTGTTGATTGGATGCAACAGTCGTAACTCTGTGAGTGCCACTGCAATAACTTTTAAGTAGCGGCACAAATTTGATTTATGATTTATCAACCTGCTAGAAATTACTGCTCAGTTGATGACTTAAGCTCACATTTTGTGATAAATTGCGCAACGGGCACGCTAACTTGCCACTTTAATGTTGCCTCTTCAACAGACCCCAGCTCCTAAGCCGCGGCAGCCGCAAAGTATGCTACGCAAAATGTCTTTACGAAGTCGGGGAAAGAAACAATTTATCTCCGACTGTTTCCATAGGAAGTAAAATGTTGAGAATATTTGTGATGTGTTGCGCAGGTACTAAAAAAAGATACCTGCCAAGGCGGATGTGGCCAATTTTAGCATTTTCATAATTTCCGCTCGAGTTTGCTTTCGGTGCCCTGCGGTTAAAAGTATTTGCCTAAAGACTCGGTCGCCCAAGTTGTGCCGACTTGATGCTGCTTCCTTTTCCTGTTCCGCCGCAGCATCTGAAGTAAACCTGCATCTTTATGGTTTAATAAAGACCCCCAACTCCTCCGTCTCAACCACAAAAGAAAAAATACATATATATATATATATGAATATGTAGTCATGAAAATAACAATAAGCTGCCTCCGCCCACATTGCAAAGCTGAGATAAGCTGCTTTATTCTCCGATTTTGCCTGCAGTTGTTATGAGTTAAGCAGTTATGCATTATAAAAATAAACATAATGATGTTAAATTTTAAGCGCTTTTTGCTTGAATTGGGTCTTTTATGCAGAGGCCGGTGCTAATTTCATCAAAAACAGCTCCAACATCAAAGGAGAAAGTGATATGTATATAAAAAAGTAGCTGCTTACTTTTTGAGTAGCCCAATGTTAAATGCCCTAAGGCAGTACTTGAATGTCAAGATATGGTTATGTGAATTTAAAGTTACAGCTGAGCAGCATATCAAATACTAAATGTGGTATTAACCCTTTGTTGCCCATAGACAATCGCAATTTTCTGTTTATTATGTTATTTATTTGAAATTAATTTAAGGCCAATATTACTCAAAATACATTTAAATTATTTTGTATTATTTGTATTGTTTCAGTTATGCTAAGAAAAATAGGTTAGTTATTCTTCATCCCATTGGAGTAAGGTGACATGTTGAATTGAATTTTGATTGCTTTTCTTGCATTGGCACTACAACTATATCAAATTATAGATTTTATTTATATTAATTTATATAAAACATTGTTAAATTGAATATTTTTAACTTTTGTCAGCATAAAAACGGGTCACAAATTTCACTATGATAATAATAATAAACTCTGTAAGGGTATTCAAAAAGATAGGGCGAGTGTTTGACAGTTAGATAGGTACATGGGTAGAGATTATATATATATACATATGTACATATCTATATATATGTATATGTATGTACGGTAGCTGCTCTGACATTAATGTATGCAAATGCGATGCCTTTCAGTTTACTTTGATTATGTTGTATGGCTGTGTATTAATATTATCCATTTTCTGGAGTAACTTTACACTGGGCACAGGATAATTTGCATAGCTCGGAATTGGGATGCTGAGGGGATTGGCTTAGAGGCATTTCGAATAATTTTACCCATCTGTGTGCGTGTCTGTGTGTGTGTCTGTGTGTGTTGGCAAATGATTTCTCGAGTTACTTGGAACAGAGTTGATTAATTATTGATTTGTATATTTGATTGAGCGCAGCACAAAGCAACAACTTGTCAGTCAGTTGGAATAAAATGATTAATGCCAGCGTTGATGCGTCTCAAATTTCAACTGAGATCAGCTGATCAGCATCCACAGGCCAAAAGGGAACTATTTGAAAGTGGATGCAGTCCGGCTGACCAGTCGGCCACATGTTGCAAGGAACAAACCGCAGCTAGTCAAAACTGGTTGCAGTGCCCCTTTCATAAAGTCCAAAGAGGCGTGTGGACAACTCCGATAACTTGGCGAAATGCGGTAAATGAGTAAAAAATTGCGCACAGGCGCAGAAAATTTAATTAAAACGAGAGCCGTACGAAAACTACCCCTAAAAAAAAGAGTTGGCTGTCTGTCAGTTGGACTGACGCATGTTCATCAATTTTGTGTGCTGCACTGTGGCACAATCCACGCAATTAGACACACAAGCCGCATTAGCATGCAAAAACAACACAAAAGAATAAAAGAATGAGATATGCATTTTCCGTGTTTTAATTTTATAAACATTTTGTTCACTTCGTTTCAACTGTCAGAGAGGGAGAGCAGTTGGCAAACATTTAAAACAAATCAACTGACAATTTTTTGAAAAAAAGGCAGCTGAGTTTTAATTTAAAATGATAAGATAGGCTGCATAATATTTCAGAGATCTTAGCTTATAATATTCAAATGTACAACAACCAAATCACTGCACATTTGAATAACAACAACAATAGCTGAATTTGAGCTTAAGTCAACTCAAAGTAACCCATAAGCCGTAACCCATGAGCCAAGGTATCCTATAAGCCACGTCTTCGGGTCAGGAATGAAAAGTCGTTGCACTGCTGACAACTGAATCGGAATGAAGTGTTTCCAGACGAGTGCAAACAGTGCCAACGACCGACAATAGCTTAAGAAAAAAACCTCAAGAAAATTACATAAATAGGTCAGCAATTCTCATTTTGGTTTAGGTAGGGGGTTTGCTATTGGAACTCCGACACTCACGAGAAATGCAAATGTCTAGCAAACAGATTTACCACTCTCTTTGTGTGTGTCAAAATTAAATCAAGTGAAAAGAAAGCGCATAAATAAATATAAGAAAGCAGGAGAAAAAAAAAACAATTTGGAATTTGAAGCTGTCGGTTTTGTCTGTTGGTTTTCTTCATTGTCCGCACCGAAGAAAAAGGAAAACTTGTTTTTTTTTCACGTTCTGCATTTGATCATGAAAATTTGTGGTTAGTTTTTTCCTTGCAACATTTTTGGTTAGTTGTAAAACAAACAACCCCTAAAATGATGACAAGCTGCAGTTGTAAGCAAACATGTTGAACAGCATTGCAAGTGGTTTGAAGAAGCTACTTGCAACATGTTTGAGCTGCATTTGCATAGGTGTTTTGATCGAGCAATTGTCGACTTGTTCGATCTGCAACCTTGAGGGTTGAAAAGGGTTAAAATGTATATAGATATTATATATATTCTTCAGTTTTTAATGGGTATATATTCAAAATTAAATATACATTACTAGAGAAATATTTTTGGACTTCTTCACTGATTTCCTCACATTCCTCTTGCTACATATTATGAAATTGTTTTAGTTACAGATTGGGTGCACATCAAGTCATCTCAACTGTCTCATCAATTTTCGTCCTGGGCTCAGCTGCAATTTATAATGCACTTTTCTGCAGCGCATGCTTCACAGTCCAGCGATTTGTCCAATTGGCAGCTCATAAAATTTTTGATCAAGCGTATTATGAAAAACACACACTGAGCCACCAATTGTGTGTGTGTGTGCTAGTTTATGTGTGCCCCGTCGATTGTGCAAAAATATGAGGCCATTAAATATAAATCATATGACAGGCAGAGGCGCAACCCCCTTAACCCTTTAGTCAATCCCAAATGGCCAGGTAACGTGCCAGTCAAGTGTGCAAAAATGCATTAAGCAACACGCGACTTCAAAATTTGAACAAAATTCGCTGCACGCTGCACAGCCTGCCACTTGAGCGTGCGGGGTGAGGGGAGTCGAATGTGCATGGACCCTTTGTGCGGGCTTTGTTTTTTGTTTAAAATCTTTTATTAGCTCATATCGATAGCTCAAAACGAGAGCAGCAGCCGCTGACTTTTTTTTTTTTATAAATATTTTTTGTTTTGTTTTCCACTTCCGGCTTGTAGATTTTTAGGGGAGGGGAGCGTAAATCAAGTCGTGAATCAAAGTCTCAGCTAACCAAGCAGCTGACCAAAATAGTTGACCCATTAATTGCGGCTAATTGCAGTGCGATAAGCCAAGAGCAGCATAAATTTGCAGCTATAATGTGCAGCTGGCTCTGGGGGCGTACAAGTGCAGTAAGTATGCATATCAGGTGTTTCCTAGGTGGGCGTAACTGCTACTCGTTATACGCATATATCTAGTGAGAAATAGTACTACTACTACACTCGAAAAAACAAATCAAACACAGTTTTAAAAAAAATGACTTCTGTAGAAGCTGTCGTGATGAAGTAGAAGAAGTCGGTCCGCTGATAATCCCTTTGGAAGGAGAAGACTACAATTTGTAGGTTCTCCCTTCCTTGTAGACTTATCAAAACTCTCTCATAACCATACCAGTTGACATCCCAATCTATGCCAAAATTCTGACGCTTACTGCAGGAGCAGAAAAAATGAAAGAGATTAAGTCAATTCCGTCAGCACAATGCGCCAAATCTGGCCATGGGAAGCGACCCCAAACGTAACCTAAACTGCCATGGCAGCTGAGAGTCTGGTTTTTGGAAAGCCAAAGTCAGTTTTACAAACTTAGATTCCGAGAAATAAGTTGTTTTTCAGAGTGCACGACAGTGAGTGCTCAATTGGATCGAGGTCCAATCAAACCTCATTAGCACCTCGACCTCGACAAGCAGTCGACACCCGCACATTTTGATTACCATAATGTTAGCGAAATTGAATTGGAATACGTAGCAGGTTTCGAATGCAAGTTCCCCATTAATCAAGCGGGAATTAAATGGCGACAGGAATCGCTGACGACTGCCACTTGCACTTCATTAAGTTGTTACGCTGTCGGCTTTTTCATTAACCGGCTTTTGGGGGCTGCCTTCCACCTCCCATTTCGTTTCGCATTTTTTGTTTTTTCTTATTTTTTATTTTATTTCTTTTTTTTATGGTTTTTTTTTTTTGGCACAATTACAAGTGTGTATTTAGCGTACTATCTGGCAAACGACAAGTCGCAGTCACAATTTGATTTGCAGCCGCGATTAGAGTCGTGTGATTACATATTCAAATGATTGCCACTGGCGGCGTTTACAACCGTGACTGATTGATTGATTGACTGATGGTCCATTAAGTGCACCACTCAGGTGGGTTTAACTGGTTACGAAATCGTTTCTGTGCCATTGGTAAAAGCCACAAATGTGTTGCAAACGAAAGGAAGTTTTGAGAATAGTTCGATGTGGGAAACTGAACTGAGTGGGAAGAATTGATACCATAATAATTATAATGCTGAATATATTTAGACTAGGAACAAGAATTATAACTTGAGAACAGGAAATAATTAATTAAATCATTTTTATCTCATGTTATTGTTTTGCAATCTAAGATATCTTCAGAATTGTTAAGTGCTTTAGAATATTCATTTTTATTCGGAAATGAATGAACTGAAAATGTATAAGCTAATGGTAAAAAGTAAGTTAATAATATTAAGGTAATGTGGATTCGATTGCAAACAATTTGTTCTATAGAAAATTGTGGATAATTTTGAATTTTTGTGTTTTTTTACAGAATTATTTTCTTATCCCGATTAGTTTGACAATTCATGTTATTTGACTCAATCATATAGTGAATGGGAATACCAAGCAGGGATTCTGCTTAAAAGATGTACTCTCATCTTATGTAGTCCTGTAAGACCATAGATTTTCTCACATTGCAAAACAATAGAAAGAATTTTATATCAGCTGCTTAACAGATAAGAGTTTTATCCTAAAATCATTTATTTGCTGTAACATAATCACAAAGGAATTGAGAGTTTGATGGGTGTACAAGAAAGTGAATCAGTGCTTTCAATATTTAATAGTATTTATTCAAGCATTAAATCGCACTCATGTGGTTACTTTTCACATCGGGTACACATCCTAGGGGAGTCCATGGAATACCAGTGCCTTCGAGCACTTGGAACCTCTTAGATGCTCTTTTAAGCATCGATGCTTTTGTGTACTTACCCCAGAGCCAAAGCACACACTGGGAACACACTCAACACACTCGACACGCTCTAATTGTGCAAATTCCCACAATTTAGTTTTATTTTTTGTATTATTTTAGAATGAGAAACTGAGAATCGCTACAGTCTTCATTCTGTTAACACTTTTGATAATACAAACAATGGATGCGCCGCTGGCTGCAACGTGGACCAATATTTTCCCAGACCAGAGAAAAAGGGTTGCCAAACAATGTGCTGGAAAATTCATTTTCCATCAAAAAGAGAAGAAGAAACGAGTAAAGTAAAGCTCCAGCCACTAAGCCAAATAAACAAACAAGGAAAACCAAACAAAAGGCAATATGGAAAAGCAACTGCCGAATTTTGAATGAGTGTTGTGGCCAAAGCCAAACGAAAAGGTAACACTCGAAAAGTAAACAACAGCTGGAGAGAGAGAGCGAGCGAGAGAGAGAGAGAGAGAGTAGTAGTAGGTAAAGAAAGAAGATTTTCGTTTTTTTGCTTTCTGTGCACATTGTTATCCTGCCGAGGGGAGAAAAATAAGAGGAAACTAAGCAAAAAGTAGAGCACGGCCAAGAGAAATAGGAAAAAGAGGACACGCAGCATGAAATCAATTTGTGGCAGCTACTTAAGTGCAACACACAACGCGCACTTCATCAATGGCTCCACAAGCAGTCGCAAATGAGCGATAACCAGGGACTGGCCTCCCCCTCTCCACACACACATACACACACACCACACCCCTCAACATGATTTGCCTATTAGCAAAATACAACAAAAAATATAATAAATATGTGACAGAAATTTATTTGCTTTTAGCTGAAAACAATTTAATTGCAACAAAAAAAAATAAGCAGAAAAAAAAACCGAAATTGCAAAAAACAAAGCTGCATAGAAATTTGCATGATGCGTTTGCAAACAACACCCCTAAAATGCACACACACACAAACACGCGCACATACACACACACAGATATATGTGCACATAATGGACTTTGCATATAACGTACACACACACACACAGTTTGGCACACTTTTAGCGGCCATAAATTTTAATGACAAAAAGCGAATTTTTCGCATTTGCCTCTTAAACGTTGTAAGTATATGTATGCTCTGGTGGGGAGGGAGAGAGAGAGGTGTTGGCAGGGCGGTGGGGGGTGGGTGGGGTTTATGTATAATCTAAAATGATACTCAATGTTCGATCCTTGGTATTTCGTGACATGGCGAGTGGGCATGCATAATTAGATGCTTAATGGCAGTGCTGGGCTGGCAAGGACAATTGCGATATTTCAATCGATTGCCGCATGCCTCTTAAATGGCAGCTTGATTTGCATATCTGCAGGCATGCAACATGCTGTCTCATGGATACCAGCAGCTGCTTGCGTGGCTTGTGGCATCTGCAGATGACTACCACAAAATGTCGACTAAATAAGTGCACAATGCGCACAACACACAAAAAGTAATGTGGCCCAAGCCGCACGAGATTAGTGTGGTGCCTCCCAACTCCGGCAAACAAAGCTCAGACACGTGCCGCTGACTGCAAATGAGCACAGAATGCCACTGACACCAGCGCCGACCACAGCTCCAACCCCCAACTCACAACACACACCCCAAAAGTCCATCCCTTGCCTAAGTGCAGATAACATAATGCTAACTGTTGTGCATCTTCAAAGTAACGAAATTTGGACACCCTTTGACTGTGAGAGGCAGTTGTTAATGACAATTTGTTTACTATGATATAAGGTAATTAGATATAAGACTGGGTTCTTCAATCTCAATTATGTATTCATCTAAGACAAAGTGTTAAAATTGGGGCTGGGAAATCGATAACATTCAAGCATGTAAATCGATTCAAATATATATTTCTTTAAATGGCAAAAGTAGAGCGAAAGATTGAAGTATAAAATTCACTGTGATTAACATGAATTTAGAGTTGAAATCGCGTTTCCAACTTTGAAGCCAGAATTAATTCGACAAGCATGTTTCTTCCTCTGTTAATCGAGCCTTTGGGGTCCTGGGTTTCATTAAGCGCTGGTCAAAAGAATTTGACGATCCCTACATTACTAAAACTCTTTATATTTCACTTGTGCGTCCTATTCTGGAATATGGATCTTGTATATGGTCACCCAATTACAGGGTCCATCAGGATAGAATAGAATCCGTACAAAAACAATTTCTATTATTTGCCCTTAGGGGTCTTCATTGGAATACTAATATTAGGTTACCGTCCTACCATAGTAGACTTTTGTTAATAAATCTTCCTTCTCTTTCTGATCGTAGAACAATGCTTGGTGTTATTTTTTTACACAAGCTTATAAACGGTGAGATTGATTCTTCTGAGTTAATCAGCCAACTTAATTTTACAGTTCCGATGAGAAATACTAGGAATTTTCTTCCTCTTGTTCTTAAAACTTGTAGTTCCAATTTTGCTATTCATAACCCATTTAGAATCTTGTGTACAAATTATAATACGCTTTTTCCGTTAATAAGTTGTACTTCCTCCATTGCTTCTATTAAAAATGGTGTCTTATCCTATCTTTCTTTCAATTCGCGAACTTCGTAACCGCGCGTTATGCGGCGCACCCCTCGGTCGGTTGGGTGGGAGGTGGGTTGCTGTTTTGCTTGGGTCCGTGCGTTTAACAAGCCCGTGCTTGGTATCGTTGGGCCACTTGAATGTGCTGCTCGTTAGTACTACTTCAACGTCCAAATTAATGTATAAATTAATAAAGCCCATTGTTTTTTGAAAATCTGGATTTTTTTGAGCAAGTTATAGCTGCTTAAAGTTTTTACACATCTTCAAGACCTTTTTTTTGGGCAATAATATTAAAATGAATTTTGAACTAGGGAAGGAGTAGCTAACAATTAGTTTAAGAGTAGTTTTCGCTCAAAAGGAAAATATAAATTCTATGAAAAGAGTTTCTGGGAAATTCTACAATCATTTATAGACCAAGCTCATGTTGAATGTGCTCAACTATTATTGAATAAGTGTGTTGCGAATTTAGCGTATATATATTCAGTTTTGAATAACTCATCTGGCTGGGTACACTTGCGAAACACTTTAAGGGTGCATTAACAATTACAGAGGAACTTTGTTGCTGCTAGCTGGTTGCATTGTTCAAGCAAAGCCCTCAGAAAGCCACAGGATACAGGAGCAGCAGAAGCAGCATCAGCAGCAGGATGGGAATAGCAACTAGTTGCTTTTTATGCTCGACCCAAAAGCCAGACAAATGTAACTGCAAAATCGATATGAAACGAAGTTGCACAAAAGACCAAGCTCTGGCTGCAATGGATGGGGGTTGGGCAGTGGGGCAGTGGGGCAGGGTTAGGGGCAGAAAGAGGATATGCGTAAAGCGAGCGACATGCGAAGCCAATGAATAGCAAATAGTTGGCTTGAAGCTGGATGCGCGGGAGACATTTGCTTGCCACCCGAGTAGGTATGTGTTTGGGGTCGCTGGCAGCCTCGTCAATTTGGCGCCACTTTATTTTATTTATGAATCCGAGTCGAGACATTCAGATAGTGGCACATTGAGGAAGTTGGGGGCGAGTGGAGTGGAGTGGTGTGAGGAGGCGTGGTCAGGCCGTAGTTCAACTAATACGAACGAGTTTTTATTGTTTGCTCAACTGATTTGGGCGAGCATTCAGATGCTTCCTTTTATGACCAACATCGTTGTCGCCGGCATTTTTATTTGATATTCAACATGGAGTTGGGGATTTGGGTCAACCAGCCAAACGAAGCCAAGCAAACCACACGCATCCTTTGCTATCCATTTACAGTTATTTCGCTGGCGTCGCTTTTGCTTTTCCTCTGACATTTTCTGTATTTTTTTTTCTTTTTTTTTTGTTTACAGAAATTGAATTGTTTTCCACAATTTTTCATTGCTGAAGCGAGCGGTGGGCGGGACAGTGAAATTGTCAGCGCCGTCGACTTTCTTGTAAACAACTTTTGCGTAACATGCCACAATGTGGGATGGGTGTTGTGTGTGTGTGTGTGTGTGGCAGTTAGGTGACACAGATTCGTTGACAAACTTTATGAAGTATTAATAATACTAGAATAGCACAAAATAAAAGCAACTTTGTCGAAAGTTACATTTAGTCAAACCATCGTTCAGATTTGTATATTTTTTGTATATTTTTTGTATATTTTTTGTATATTTATGGTGGCCATATTAAAGTTATGTCACAATTTTGGGCTCGTGATTCACTTGTTTGTGATTGCCAGACAAATGGATACGCGTGGCATTTTATGATGCTGCCTCACAAAGATGAATCACTCAACTGCTGCGAGTTGATTGGGCATAACACGAGCAACTAAATGAAGCGTAAGAATTATATCAGGGAACGTGCGTAATAGGCCAACAGATTAAGTTCCCTAAGAGCAACTCTAATCATAATCAACTCATAATTATGTTTTGGATACTGATTGGATTGGGATGTGACTGAACCAAGTGGGAAACGGAAGCGGAGCTAACGCCATAACTTGGTCCCATCTCAACCAATTTTCAAAAGCATTTAAAATTTGAATTATGAGTATTTAAACTGTCAAATGTCATAACTCTTTTGATGATGGAACAAAGTTTGCTCATCTATGTATAACTATGGAACCATTGTAAGAATAAATCAGAGGGAAAAGTAGAAGCAGCAAGAGTGGCTAGGAGAACAGCTGTTGTTGCCACTTCATCAAGACTGGCAATTCACTGTCAATTTTCAGCTAGATGCCCCATGAAACATGTGGGTTTCAATTGCAGCAGCATAATGGAAAAGTCAGTACGTGACAATGGCCGGAAAAATGTGTTTTCCATTCACACCCATTCACAGCCATTTAGACATTTAGCCAATCATCCATTTATTCCTGCTCAGTGTTCAGTTAAAGTACGATTTGGTTTCCCTCTTCTGTGTATTTTTCTTTTGGGGTTAAGCTGCAGAGATGCCACTGAAACACAAAGGGGCAGAGATGAGGAGAGAGAAAGGGAGGAGGGGAGAAGGAAGAGAGGTTGTTCAAAGAATGTGGCACAGTTTCGTACGACAATTCCAGATGCCATTGAATGACATTTATTCCTTGTCCTGCTTCCAGGTGCCGCACTTAATTGCCGTCATTTTGCGCAAATTGTGTTCATCACACAAAAGAGTAGACACCCCTCCGCCCTCCCAACCCTTCCCATATCCACTCAGTTGACCAAGTTGCACTTTTATTGATTTTCGAAAGGAATTCCCCAACGTCTTCTCCACCATTCCTCAAATATAACAATGAACCCGACAAGGAAAAAAAATGACGTCAAATGTTTTAGGGTCTTGACTTAAATCAAATTGATTTCTGTTAGATTTTTAACTAGAATCTGTTCATAAATAATTTAATTAAAGTTTTTAAAATTAAAGTTTTTTAAAGTGAGAAAAATAAGGCAGCTTCCATTCAGTTTTTAAGCTGCTTACAATTATCCCATTGTGTTTTACTTTTCTTTGAAGAAGTAAATATTTTTCAAATATCCAAAATGTTCTTCAAATTGTATTTTTATCTAAACTATTTAAATGTTTTTCAAATATCCAAAATATTCTTCAAATTGTACTTTTATCTAAACTATGTAAATATTTTTCAAATTTCCAAAATGTGCTTCAATTTTTGTTAAGCAATTTTTTTTTTATACTTCTAAAATGAGTTTTCTTTCCATTTCCTTCATTTGCTCGTCAGACTTTGCCAAGTAGGTCAGCTGCCCCCGGGTTGCCCTTTCACCCTCAACCCAATTTTACCATTTACACACAACTCATAACTCAATTGTCGACTCTTAGCACGCCTCAATTGTTTCAAGGAGCGCAGGCGGACTACAAAAAACAAAAAAAAAATAGAAATTTGTTTTGGCTGTTGAACATTTAAATTTTTTGTCTGCTAAAGTGTCAAAATTTGTGTCTGCCACGAGACATAAAAAAGACAACAAAGAAAAACCATATGCAATTCATTTTGTATTTTCTTTTTTGGGGGTGACAACAGCTCAATTAGGGCTGTGGCAGCAGCTCGTGTGGCAACAATTAAAAATCTCACCTCGAGCGCAGGTAGAGACAGTCAAGAGAGTGTGCGTGTGTGTATTTGTGTGTGTGTGAGCAATGCACTTAGTTACGCAACATTTGCAACGATCCTTGGATAAGGACATCTTCAGAGTGCTTGTCGTAGGAGTTGGCACCGTTTGACAATTTTTTATTATTCCAAATTTAAATGCGTTGCACTTTTGGGTAGAGAAGAAACCCTGGCCAGCTGCTTATCCTGCGAGCCTTTTTGCTTATCCTGTGCCCGCATTCGACACTCAATTAATTAATTGTCCCAGCGAAGCACTCAACAAATGCTTAGTCCCCCTTCCCAGTTATCTACAAGGTTGTTGTTTGTTTGCATTTTGCTTCCAATTAAGTTGGGCTCGAGGCGTTATTATCCTGCGTGTTATGAAGTATGCCAAGTGTGTCAGCTCATTAATTTGCTGCCTCTATTCCACAAGCCACTGGCTCCTCTTCTTGTTCTCTTGGCACGTGTACGTTGGCAGTGCCATCGAGGTCGTGGCCTACCGGCTCCGGTTACAGGACCTCGTCATACGTTGTCGACAGGCAATTATGTTAGCTCTCCAGCATGAGGTCACCTAATAAGCCAAAAAAGGAAAACTTGAATGGGGCATCAAAGAGTTGACCCAACTACCAGCAGCAGCAGCAGCAGCAGCAGCAGCAGCAGCGATTATTCATGGCTCAGTTTCAGTTGGGCAAGCAGAAGGGTGAGCAATCGAGGCATAGTTTGGAAGCAAAGTGCACACAAACAGTCCAAGCCGATTATCAACCCCCAAATAGCTTATCGGTATTTGTTGTTTGTCAGTGTGGGGGAACAAGCCAAGAAACAAAAGTTGGCTAAATCACTCAACCAACTAGAAAAGTGTGGCAGAAACTAAGAAGAAGTTTAGGAAGAACTCAGGGCACTCAAAAATTTTGAAAGTGGCTAAAGCTCATAAATAAACAAGTAGATCACAGCTCAATTAAAGCACCTTTTGTCTAGAAAACAAACAAAATGTATTTAAGATTAGACGAGGAATTCAGCATGAATATTTACTTAATTTATTTAAATAAAATAAAGTAGGATTAAATTAGGATTAAATGGAGATTAGACGAGTAATGCAGCATGAATATTTCCCTCATTTACTTATATAAAATAAATCAGGATTAGAATAAGTAAATTATATATAAATAGTAATTAGATTAATAAATAAAAACACAAATTTAAAAATAAAAAAAAAGGCGTTTAAAAATGCACAATTTTAATTTCATGGAAGATTAAATTAATACTAATATTTAAATTAATATCGAAAATAAAATAATATTTTATTAAATATATTTTATCTTATAGCGATTAGTTCAGGAATTCAGCATAAACAATATATCCGACATTTAAAAAATATAAAATATTTAATGCCTATCGGAACTTAAATCAAATTTTATATTTTTAAAATAGTTTGCTAACTTATAATTAAAATAAAATGCTAACTTAAATTGAGCATTGTCTCCGCTAAGGCCTGAAGCTCAATTTGAAATTGTAAGTTAAATATTTGTTCTGGAAAAGCAGCTTAAGCGGAATTTCAGCGGCGATTAAAATTAGTTAAAGTTGGCAACAAATCAAAAACTTCTGATTGGTACTAGGATGCCACTTAAGAACAACTTAAAGTAGCATGGCCAACGACAAATGCCCAAAAAGGCAATGAAAAAGTTGACCAGGCTAAAAGTTTTATGGCCGTGGGCAGTTTTGATGGAGGCTAAACGCTGATGCGGCTTCCAAAAGGACACGAATCAACAACAACAACAAAATCGACTGAAAGCAAAATCAAAATCCGAAACGCAGACTGGAACTGAAAATAGTAGGAGGCGACACTTGGACTAAGTCGCTAAAAGGGAAAGCAGACAAAAATTAAGTTTTAAGCTGATTTGAAGCGAATCGCTTCTTGCCCGACTGGAGACGTGCAACGTGCAGCATGCGGACTTCGGAATCCTCAATGACACTGTGGCACGGATTAGCGACCTGACAAGTGTCACAATTTTTCAACATTTTGCAATTGCACGCACTTTTTTCAGTTGTTCTGTTCGTTGTTGCCTCTTAAAGTTGAACGGCGCAAAATTTTTTAATTAAAACTTTTTTTCCAACTTTTGCTGAGTTGACAAAAAATAGTATAAAAAACAAGAGCAGACTGCATAAAAAACAGAAAAAGTCTTTTACTTTAAGGCAAAACTTCGTTGGCCAACTTTGGCTTTGTTTTGGCCAAGTCAACGTTTTTTTATTGGCCAAATATTGGCCATAATTAAGGCGATAAAAAAATGTGACAGTACTACTCGCTCAAAGTCATAATTATTTCTTGGCTCCGTCCTTTATATTCTTTGGGTGACTTTTCATTTGCATTCTAATTTATGGCTAATATAACTTTTATCGCTGCCGTCGTCGTCGTCGTCAAAAGGCCAAGCGGCCAAAAGGTTAGGCGATAGACAGGATATAGAAACAAAATAAAACGATAAAAACAGCTGTTGGATTTAGCCAGAGACCCGACTCTGTTGGGCAATTAGGCAGCGGGGTCAAAAGATTCATGAGTTGCTCGATAACCCATTGAAGGTTGGTTGCTTGCCACAACAGCTGGTGGCAGCAACCTCCAACCCAAAGAGTTCTTTAAGACGGTCGAAAGTCACCTAAGATATCAATGACAATAAAAAAAAGAGAGAGCAAAGCCAAAATTCCAGTTTGATAACCCCAAATATGTTGCTTATCAGTGTGAAAGTCGAAAGTTGGACAATAATCGGTTCTTGTTGCTGTCAACCATCTGAAAAGTGTCTTCATTAAGTGGACAATGTGGCACGGTAGTCACTGCCTCATTAGCTCTTCGAGTGTTTGATTTCATTAGCTCTTTTTGAATATGCATATTTACCAGATAATATTACTAAGGCCCCAATGAAGTTGTTGAGCTGAACACAAAGTGAACATAATCAGACGATTGAATGACAATAATAATAATAAATATTTAGTTTCAGAACAGACATACTGAAAGAAAGAAAGAATAATAATAAAATAAGAACAATCCGTCGAAAGTTGAGCTCTTGCTTGAAAAAAAAAACTTGTAATGTTTTCCAAGATATCTCATCTAATATTACCCGACTATATACGACTATATCTATCGAAAGATCAGTTTAAGTAGAAATTTGGATGTCTGTAAGAGTGTTTAATATTCGGCATTTCCAAGTTTATTTCTTTCTTATTGTTTGCTCTTCAAATTTATTTTTGTATATATTTTCCAGCAAACAATTATTCTCAACTCTTTTGGTACGTCTTGAACTGATTGACTTTCGCCAATTGCGGCATGCAACAAGGTGCAACAGTGTTTCAGTCTGCTAATGAACACATGTCAATCAAGCTAACGACACTTCCCACTGTCCGGTGTCCGGTGTTGCACCACTCAGTGGATCACTGTGGCATGATATATGTTTTGCTTCGGTTTGTTGGCTTGTTTGCAGACATGTCTCGCGTGCCGGTTGCAACTTCATATTACGTCTACGCATGCCACAACTGTGCAAGTGAAGTTGTGGAGGGGGTTGCAGTGTGTTCGGTGGGGGAAGGGGCAACACTTGGGGTAGTTATTCGAACAAGTGTCCCGCGCAACACACACACACACACACACAAAGTGTCTCGCGTTTCGGGCTGTGATTTATGTTGCCGACGAAGGAAAAGTGTCGCGGGTGTTGCGTGTCAGCCCCCCACACACAGCATTGGCAGCCAACACAACCCACCCCCTCCACCCATCAACTGTTTATATGAGATTTGGCAGCCAGCTGCTGCTGCTGCTGCTGCTGTTGCAGTTGTGGTTAGCAATTTCCGCTTTAATGTAATTTTTGACAACAAACACACAACTTTTTATAGGCTGTAGGGAGGGTTAGCTGTAAGGTGCGGGGTAGGGGTAGGGGGCTGGTGGGGTTTAGGGTTGGGGGTAGAAGGAAATACAAAAACATAAATCTTGCTAAGCTTTCGCCAAACGGCGCGTTACAGTAGCGATTTTATAATGACATTTGATGGCTGCCACAGATTTCGTTTTTGATTTCATTTTCATTTTCATTTGCGTTTTCATTTGCTTTTCAATTTTCATTTACGTTTTGCGATACACCGATTTCGCTTCAGATTTCAGCTAACGTGGCTAACCAAACTGGCTACCTGTTTGCCTTCTTATCATGCGATTTGTTTTGCCATGTTTGATTTATCTGATTTTGTGCACTTATATATCTATATATATATGTATATATGTATATATATATATATATATGTATATGTTATGCGCTTATGTGAGCTTATCTTGTGGCATTTAATGCAATTTCCATTGCTTAGTTTTATCGCTTACAACTTGGGAACTTGTTCTATATGTGTCTATAGTTTATAACATTTCCCCGCTTATCGGGGACGTCTTTAAGTCTGCGCCATTATATCGCAGTGCAGAGGGGAGAGCGGAGAGGGGCGCATAATAAAACAGCAACATTATGACCCAATCGGTCATAAACTAAACACTGAATGCATGAAATGAGTTCTTGACGGACTGATGCATTGAGAGTGGAAAAACATTTACGATTTCCACTCACTGAGTGCCTATTTATTTTTTGCAATTAGCTGTGGTGGGGAGGGGAAGGGGAGAGGGTAGAGGGAAGGGTAAGCGCGCCCACATTATTATGTGTAGAACTTGCCTCAACTGTGTAAACATAGGAATTATAAAATGTGAAAAAAATACATGTGGGAACAGCATGCCCAAGATTAGATACTCTTAATCAACGTTCACTTGAAATTCATTTTTATTATTTATTGAAAACTTGTTTTTATCGATTTTGTAAAGTGAGTTAATAAAAAGAAGAAGAAGAAAAGTTAATAATTAAAATATTGTATATTTTATTTTGGTTATATATTTAACAAATGTTTTCATAATTTCCATTTTTTAAGGCCAAATAATATCGGACTTTGATCACAATCAAATATTAACAGAAGCATTCAACTGGTAATTTAATTTCATTAGTAATTAATTAATAAGTAATAATTAAAAATAATAATTAAAAATAATAATTAAAAATAATAATTAATTCAACACTTTGAATCTCCAAATCCCTGCTTCCAAACATAGCCTATATCTTTTACTGGTTAGAAGAAAACTTAACTGCCTTCCAAGGCGACTCCTTGCCACCAATTGCGCAACAGAACAACCTGCCACTTAGCCAGCTCCTTGTCCGTCAATTAATCAATAATTTCAATCCTTCAATATTAAAAATGATTTATGTTTGAACTGTAAATATAATGTCTTAATTGCGTTACAGACCACACAACAAAATGATAGTACTCACAATACTCACAAATATATATATATGAGAAGTAAACTTCTTTACTGGTCTTAGCTGAGGCCTTGAGCCAATGGCTAAGTAGTCTTAACGGCAATAACAAAAAGGTGTCGCGTGGGCCGAGCTCAAGGGGAATTACGTAAAATCGAAAATTGATCGATTAGCGCTGTTTTTTTATTATTATTATTATTATTGATTGATGATGAAAGAGTAACACTTGTTGTGGGTGTTAGGAATACCCCATTTGAAGTGGTTGCATGCAACTGCAATTAGAGGCAAGCTTAGACAATTGCCGGCACTCATTGAGTGTGATGTGTTCTTATCAATTTCGATTGCAATCACAAAAAAAGACAAACAAAAAGTGAGTGGAATAAAGATATGCTGAATAATAATGGAAATGAAAATATAAATAAAATTATAATTAATAAATGGAAAATAAATGTAAATAATATATGATATATATACATATATATATATTTTCTATGGTCAATCTAAAATCTATTCAAATCTCATGTTTCCTTTGGCATTGCAGGCCTGACAAATTCTGAGACATTTTTTACGAGTCACATAAAACATTTTTTTACAATCAGCACTTGACTATCTGCATTTGGCTTTTATTATTTAATTTACTCAGCAAAATTGAGTTGTGCTTGTAAAAACACAACTAGTACATAATATATGCATATGAATATGATATATATACATATATACATACATGTATGTATATCCATTTAACTTAGCTGAGTAAACAGTAATAAAAAAAAAGGTTTTTTTTTTAAAACGCAATTTTATCAGCAGTTGGACTGCAAGAACATAAATGTATGTATGTAAATAATATAATATATATATTTATTATTAAGAATATGTACTATGTGCTGAATAAAAGAACAATTAAAACAAGCGAAACAAAAACAAAAACACGCAAAAGAGCAAAAGAGCAAAAGAAGAAAAGAGATGACAACTCGTAAATGCAAATGCAAAGAAATAAAATAAAATAAAATAAAATGGACATGGAAATGGAAATGGAAATGGAACCAGCAGCAAAAGCGATCAGTATGAAAACGAATACGACGCGGTTCGGTGGCCAGCTGAGAATAGCGCTCCTCGGATTCAATAACGCTCCTCGGATTCAGTGCGCTCCGGTTCGATTCGATTCAGTTCAGTTTCGGTACATGTGGCTGTGGCTGTGGCAATGAGTTCGTACAGGACACTGGTGGATTCGTCCAACAGCAGAGATGCCGCTCCGGCTGCGGCAGCATCGCCTACGCCGCTGCATCGCATGCTGAAATATTGGCGGAATAGTTCCGGCAAGATTCCCGGTTTGCGCAAGAGCGAAAGCTTTGCGGATTATCGCCGACACTCGGCGGCCGGGTCACAACAACATGCCACGTTGCCAGGTGGCAGGCAGGTGGTGCAGTATCAGCGCCTCAAGAGCTGTGACGAAGGCAAGCTGGCACAAATGAGGTGAGTCCAGTACACTCTAAAAAAAACTGGGTGTGTTTTCGTAGAACTACAGATACACTCACAGAATTGTTCACATTAAATAATGGATAGAATTAATGAGATCTCAGACAAATTCCAATTTTAAGTTGTTTTTTTTTAAATTTGAAATTTTTGAGGAATCTGGTTTTTGTTTGGAAAATAGAAGCAAGATTTTCTTGTGATTTTTAGATTTAAGATTGTTGGTTTTGAAAAATAAACAAAAACTTCTTTTGATTTTTGATTGTATTTTTTATCAACTGTTAAATTACTTACTATGTACACGTATGTAAGAGAGGTGGGAGATTGTTGGGGATGGGGGCGGGTATCTCTAGAACAATTAATTTTGTTGTCGCTTTGATATGAACCGCCTGCCGGCTGCGGCAGCTGCATCCAAAACTGGAGCATGCATATTTGCTGCGCTTTATTTGGCGTTGGCTTTTTGGCCTATTGCCAGCAACAGTTGGTCGCCGTTCCCCCTCCCTCAAACTTGTGTGTGTGTTTATCTCACAGATGGTAGTGTTCTCTCTCTCTCTCTCTCTCTCTCTCGCTCTTGCTCTCGTGTTATCAGTTGCAACTCCAAAACTGCCACTGGCTTTATCAGCCACACAGCAAAAACAACAACAGCAACAAGAAGAATTGCGTATGCTGTGAATGTGACCAACATCAACAGTAAAAGCAACAGCAACAACGACAATTGCAAATCTGTCGTTGATAAACGCAAGCCAACAAGTGCACGACGCCGTCGCAAAAGAACAAGCACGAGCTCCATTTCTTGTGTGCCAGTGCCAGACTGTGGATGCCATTCAATGCCCAAGTGTGTGTGAGAGCGAGCGAGCGCATATTTGGCGCTCTCTCACGCATGCTTGCCGTTGTCGTTGCGCTTTCCAGCGTCCACTACTCTCTCACACACACAAACACACACCTGCGGCGAATGGTATCCACACAAAGCTTACGCGTGGTGGAGCCTGCAGCTGCCTTACACTAGTTAACAACGTTTTGGCTAGAATGCAACTTGTTCGCACTTGTTGCGAGCAAATCAAAGTGCTTCAATTTCAAATTTAATTTACGATTCAATGTATATTTAAAAAATTTATTCATTATACATGCCAATGAATTGCTATATTCAAAGTTGAATTCGTTTCAGAGACTTTTGCCAGCAATTTACAGACACCTACAATTTAACAGCAAGAAAAAAACTGTCATTTGCAATTCACCGGTTTAAGATGTCTCTCCTTCGATTAAAATGCTTCACTTGTATTTCTTTCTAGCTGTAAATTCAAGTAATTTATAACCACGAAAAACTGTAATGATCTAAACAGAGTTTTATTTTCAATTATTTATCAAACGCCATTATCTCGAACGGACTTTGTTGTGCAGTGTGCGAAACTGTTTATGTTTTCGTTCCAATGCGTGAGAGCTCTCACTCTCTCTCTCTCTCTTACTCTCTGAGAGCGCCAAACATAAAACATATGTGGCGCTAGCTGCTCTGCTCTGTTTTGGTGCTGTTAATGCTTATTGGTATTGGTGTCGCATGCCGGTTGTTCAAAAGTTTGTTTTTGTTATCTTAACAGCTCTGCATACTTTTAGGGTAGCCCCCACAAAAATGAAACAGTAATGGTGCGGGGGACGGACGGTTATGCAAATAAATGTGCATTTTGAGTTGCGGACCCTTTGAAGAGTCCAACAAAAATTGTTGTTGTTGTTTGCTTTGTTTGCTTGTTTTGGGCTAATGCGGGCCGGCAGTCGCTTTCAAGCTGCTGCTAACTGTATTTGCACAGACAATAATCGCTTGCATTTCCAATGTAAATATATGTTAATGTAAATGTAAATGTAAATAAACAACACCCACACAAATGTATCAAATGCAACTGCAATTGTCGTAACGGTTGTTGTTATTCCAGTTGAGCTGAGCGCAAATGCTGTTGTATGTGGAAGCCATTCGTTCTCACTTGCGCTCGCGCGCTCTTTCTCTCTCTCTCTTTCTGTCTGTGTGGAACATGAAATCTGAGCTTCGTGCGCCCGTCCAGTTAGCAGCCGCCACAGTCGCAGCCGCACTCCAATTGGGATTTCAGTTTCGTTTTGATAATCGACTCGTGTGGGCGTCGAGTGTCGTCGTCGCAGTCGTCGTCGTAGTCGGAGTTGTCTCGCGTCGCATGCGTGCGTGTGTTGTTGTTGTTGTTATTATGCTTCTGCCAATTGGGTTTCGCATGCAACGGCAACGCATCATTTGCAAATTAGCAGCAGCATTTACAGTTGCAGGCAGACAGCGGCAGCAACTAAAGCCATAAATTCGTTGAACGAAAAAAAAATATTAAAAATATTTAAAGTGCATAAGAGTTTTCTCTCAGTGTCTTTGTGTGTGTGTCAAAATGAGGTAAAAATTTGTTTTTTGGCAGTCTGCTGTCAGTTCTTATCAGAAACGAAAATAATACGCAAAGCTTCCACTGCAGCATGATCGCGCGTGGATTGTATTTAGCTGGAATACCGGCACGCGTTCAAAAGTGAAATTCGGCAGAAACAGTAGCAAAAAAAATAAATTATCAATTGAGCAATAGCAAACAAAACAGGTGGAAAAAGTGTTGGAAATTTAATGGATGTTTTGCTGCCATTAAAAAAAGAATGCGTTAAAACGAAAGTGTTTTTTTTATTTGGAGTTGAGTGAAATTTTGATTGAACAACAAATTACATGGGCATCATTAATAATTGTGCAAAAATGAAAATAAAAAATAACGAAACATAAAAATAATACTAAAAGACAGGTAGACGCACATAACTCAACTGATCAATAAAAATATCAACGAAATGACAATCATAAGCGACAATTTAACAGCAAAAAACAAAACCAAAGCGCATACAAAAAATTAAAAAATACAAAATCAAAAAACTGAATAAATTCATTAGCCATTCACCGGTTGAAGTTGTTGTTGTAATTGTTGTTGTTGATGCATTTTGATTAAAATGCGTCACGCGTTTTTGTTACGTGTTTTTCTCTTATTTTCGTTGATGCGATCACATTGAATTTATTGATAAACGTTTAAATTAATGTGTTTTTTGTATATGATATGGGAAACTTATGCCTAATGGTGTTATTTATGGGTTGTAAGTGTTGCAAGGTGCCTCAACAGGTGGACTCTTTTCTTATTAGTGTCGTGCTTCTTCTTGGTTGCAACTTCATCCCTCTCACACTTCCTGAGCTTTTGTTATTATTATATTGTCAGTGTTTGCTGTTCATTTGACAACATTTCCATTCAAACCAGCAACAATTTGATTTAAACACAAGTTGTCTTCTTTTATTTTATTCTATTCATGTAGCCAACATATTTATGCAAAATGGCCAGGCAATTAAAATCCAGCATTCTTATGTTAAACACATTCCAGCGTCAACTATTTTTGAATTAGTTTCCCGACTGTAATTTCGCAGCTTGGGAGTGGAACGCAAGTTCAATTCTTCCATCCGATCTTCAATGGAAGCACGTATTTTTTTTTTGGTTTTGCTTATGCAATTTGTGAAAAAATTCTTGTCTTAAATGCGGTCAATCAACTTCCAGTCATCATCCTTGCCAGACCCCAATTTGCCTTTTCCGGCAATGGAAATATGCAAATGCAAATTTTGCGCATTTTTTCAGCTGTTTTGGTTTTTGTTGTCACACGTGAATTTCTTTTAAACGGGTTTCACATGATTTTTTTTTTTAGCTTGTTCACATATTTTTTTCGTCTCTTTTTGTGTTCTTTTTCTGTGTTTTGTCCAAACTGCTGAAATTGATTGGTGTGGTTGTTTTCTGGCTGTGGCTTTTGTCAAAGCTGCATCACCGGAATTTTGCGTAAGCGAATTTTCACTTTTTTAATTCTGTTTTGATAATTTCTTGTTTTTGCTTTGCTGCCTGTTGCGCGTTGTTTGTTGTTGCTTTCCGTTATCAAAATCGGCGTTTTCAGTTATAAAAAAAAAAACTAAAAAAAATGCATGTGCTGCACAGATTCTCTTCCAGATTCCACATTGTGTAAATGAACCTCAGCAGCGAATTGCCTTGAACAAAGCAGCAGCAGCAGCAACAGTGACACCAACAACAGCTGTTAGCAGCTGCTTTTGGTCACTTTATCTGTCATTCATTCATCACATTATCTTTCCCGCTTCCACTCGTTGTGCTCAACAATTGTCTTGTCATTTCTCAATGCTTTTTGTGCTGTTTGTTGTTGTTGTTGTCGGCGCTTGACCGAAAGTTCAAGTTGAAGTGCAGTCAACAGAAAAGCTCAGCCTTAGCCTCAGCCGCACCCGCAGCCTCTGCGACAAAGCTTAAGCTTTAGATTTAAGCAGAAGTGCAAGAGTGTTAGAGCGAGAGACATGACTTTTTACACTCTTTCTCTTTTCGAGAAGGTACCGCTCATTGTGTGTCATACGCTTGCATTGATTTCACCTCTCTTTGGAAGGGGCTGCAAATGTACCGTTTTGCCAAATGCGTTTTGCTCTGTCGCTTATCTCTCTCTCTCTGTCTCGATCCCTGCTTCTTCCACTACTCTTTTTTTTAACAGCATTCACGCGAGTTTAATTTATGGGGCGTGTGCGTTCGTTGGCCCACTGCCAAATGCCTGCTTGCTCTGCGGGGGGTGAGGTAGGGAGAGGTTGTCGTTGTCTGACCAATTCTCGTGGGGCACTTCTTCATCTTCTTACTTTTCTGGCACACAAAAAACCAAAAAAAAGTGTATTTGATATGCGCCTGGCGTGTGTTTTGTGTATGTTTATTTTAATTGCCTTTGGCTTCAGCTTCGTTTTCTGTTTTCCAAGCAGACCAAGGGGGCAAGAGGGAAGGCGGAAGAATGGTGGAGGGGGTGGCGGGTGTCGGGTAAATATTTGTTTACGAGCTGTTTACACCTGTGCGAAAAGTCTGAGAACTCATTTGTACTTTTCTAAAAAATCATCTTGCATCATATGAGTGTAAAAAATAATAATTTATGAAATGCTCCATGTTTAGTTAGGCATCGTCATATTCTAGGGATTATTACACACCCTCACACACACACAGAGAAACTGACCGAGAGCGAAGGTCAACAGCTGATTTATTTTTGGGTTTACTTAAAGTTTTAGTGGAAGGTCAGGAATACACACACATAGGTGTGTGTGTGAAATTTGATATGAACTGAAAACAGTTGCCACTTTGGGCGAGTACTGAGGAAAGTTTGTTATTTCAACTATTTTTGCCTCGCTATCAATTCATATAAATCAATCGCATTGTTTTCCATAAAATGCCACTTCTGGTTTCACACATTTTACACAATTTCCACTTGGAAATTAATAGCATTTTATTTTGATTTATTATTTTTAATATGTATACCTGGTAAAAACAAATGTGGAATGTAAGAAAATTTTAAATGAAAGTTTTTATTCACTGCCTACCATTTTCCAATACATTTTCATGAGAAAATTCTAAGTTAAGCAAACATGAAAATTTATCGACATTATATGAATAATATCAGTATTTTATTGTGCTTATTTTTCTTTGTATTTTATTCATACCGTACTTGTTATTATCTCACCTAAAAAGCTAATGATAACTGTGTCAAGTGCTCGACCAAATATTTGTTTGCCCCCTTTCACTCGTTCTGGCCATCGTTCTCTCTCTCGCTCTCTCTTCCGTTCATTGTCTCTTTCTTGTTTCCACAGAAAGTTGCGTCAACATTTGTCATCAATGTTTTGTAGGTTTTATTTTAGTCGTTATCGATACGTCATTTGGAGATTGGTTCTCTGTAGTTTTACAGTTAACAAAAACCACGAACAGCAACAGAAATTGAGCCACAAATTTCGAACGAAATTGAGTCAGCAAAACGAGTAACGATTATAAATTGCCATCAACTGGGTTTGGCTTATCAAACCCGATCGAGGTGGGAGTGGGTCTGTTTTATGATAGTATATACATAAGTATGTACATAACCAAAGTATATTTGTGATATCTGACTTTATAGATTGGTAGCTTTACTGGTTGGCCAACTGATATTATGGACTGCTATCCGGAACTTGTTGGCTTCTCATTTCCGCAAAAGAATTTTGTTTCATGTTTGTTTCAGTGTTCCTGTTTTCCTTTCACTGTTGCACACGTGTTTAAATATTTATGCCTTGACAAATGCTGTAAACAATTTGTAACGATTTCCCCACTTTGGCTGAAGGAACTCAGTTTTAGTTTGGTTTCTTTTGGTTTGATTTTTAGTTCACTCGATGTTTGCCCAACGCCTGTTTGCCACAAGCAGACAGCAGACAAGAACAGCAGCTGTTGCCAGTTGCCAAAACAAAACCGACAATGCCAACAACAACAACAACAACAACCCTAACAACAACAACTTGGCTCGAGGCTCTGACTTGGCTCGCTTGTGGAGTTTTTTAATTTTATCTGCTGTTTGAAGAAAAGAAAAACAAAAAATTGTTCGTCTCTGGAGCGTCTGCGCTGTTATCTAATCTTATCAGCTCCAATTTGCTGGCCAATGCATCAATGATTGTGGCAAATAGGCAACCCTGAAAACTTTGTTGTTGGCAGCTCATTATTCATTCAATATGTGGGTTGAGAGTTGATTTGTGAGCAGCACATTCCATTAAATTAAGTTATCTGTAATTATACGCTGAAACCATTGCAAATAAAGTTGCATAAAAGTAAAGTATATATATGTATATATATATATTCTTATTCAGCATCGAAAGCAGAGTTGATTTTGTGCATCTGTTTGAATAAGCTGATCTCAGATACTATCAGACCCGTAAAGACTTTAACATATGGGATATGAGTTCAAGTTCTGCGAATATCGATATAAATCGACCACTTCTACATAATTTAGTCGGTTCTACTATTGATCAACTATGCAAATTCATTTTGTTCAGAAAGGAAACACAAATTTTCTTAACCAAACCAAATTTAAACAGACTAATTTCAGTTTTAAAAAGCTGTGTTCAAGCAAAGACTATATATAGATATATATCTATAGTTATTGGTTCTCTTAAGCAAGCTCTCCTACTAGAGTATTCTTATAGCTTTTCATTTGCTTCTTATTTGAAAACCCTTTTTATGGTATCTCCTTGTCGAGCTCTCTCGGCTAGAGCTACTTATTGTGTTTATTCCAATTTGACAAAAACTTTACAATTTATTTTCAACATATTATGGTCTCAAGCCCTATAAACGTAGTTATTTTATGTTTTTGCCATGTGTCAAGTTGTTTAATTCCTGATTTTCTGCGTATTGAAATTTTTTCGATTAACACCACTTAAAATCCTCAGCATTTCAATGGAATCCGAGCAAAATACGTCAATAAAAAATATGCCAATCTCGTATTATTTATTTGCCCTCAACCACAATTAGTTGAGCACTCAACCCACATACACACACTCACACACACACTCACTGTAGCCCCCATCCCTCATATTTCTTTGGAACAAGTGTGTGCAAATTGTGCATTTATCGTTATAAATTGTTATATATTTTATTGCACGCCACCATAAAAGGTCGTCAAAGTTGTTGTCGCTGATTCTGATTCCAAATCTGGTTTGGGTTTCGGTTGATGGGGGCGGTTCGTTGCTGATTTAAATAAATTATTCTATATGCGTTTTTATTGCATTTAGCCGAAGTCAGTTACACCGAATCACAACAACAACAATAATGTCGCAAATAATGCTGGATTTTTTTTGTACTATAAATATATATATTTTTTTTTTTGCCTAGCGCATTTGCTGTGTTTGGGGGCTCATTTGTGCATTTATGTTTGCGATAAATAAATTTGTTTTCCAAGCTACGGAATTAAATGCGTTTTGCTTTTATGATGTACATACATATATGTACATATATACATATATACTTATATATTTATTTATTTACTTTTTATCATTTTCACCTGAGCGTGAATTATGCGAAATGTTGTTGATGGTTTTTCATGGTTTCATGTGGAAAAGACGAATTTGCACCGGAAGTTGCGTGTTACAAGCAACCACAGCAGCAAAAAAAAAGATACAAATATATATATATATATATACATATATATATAATAATAAGCCATTGCCCTTAATTTGATTCGATTCGAATGATTTTCATGTTTTGGCAATTTTATTATTAAATACCATTTCCTAGCGATTTGCTGCGAAATCTGAAAGTGTGACGGTGGCTTGTCGATTTGGGCCAGGCCAACTGACATTGGCTTAATGGTGAATTATGTAAGATTCGTAGACAATTCGAGAGTGAGAAGACATAATGAAATTACATGGTAGATCACTGGGCAGAAGTAATCGAAGGAATACGAAGGGAAGAATGTAGGTGAAATCGGAGGAGATGTGGAATTGAAATGTAGGTTTAGACTTGAGGGTATTTTTTCGAAAAGGTCTATTCGATGTAAGGCCTTAATTAATTGGAAAAGGTTAAATAAACTCATTGAATGAGTACACGAACAGTACTCGGAATTAGTTGAATTGCCTAATTTTGTGCGGCACTTGAGGACACTGAGATTAATTAGAGGCATCTACTGCCTTTGCTTCTTCTTCCACTTCAGTTGTTGGCCAAGCAATCAAGTCAAGTGATGACGCCAATTTCGGCCATAATCAAATCGCACAACTTTTCTCAATTTAGCCACGAATTTTAATTGCGTTTCCAGCTCTGCTTAACTGCTAACTGCTTAAGTACGTATTTAACTGGACTCGGCCATGATCAAGAAGTTAATGCTTGCAGCACCTGACCACCAAGGCAGGCAAGCTAAGTCAAGCCACAGTTGCCACATGCCTTCAGTCAATGCCATGCTGCATAAATCATCATCTTTGCGGCACTTGGACACGTGCCGGCAGCCGCTACCTTTTATCCAACCCTGCCACTGTTTACTGCGGCTGCTGCCCCATTGGACAACCCTCCCGAGACATAAGCCAATTGTCAGTGGGGCAGGTTCAAGTCAACGTTTTTCTTTTTTTTTTATATACATATTTCTACTCTTGGCTGCCTCGAGTGGTTTTTATGACGACGGTTTTGTGCCATGCCCAGTTTTGGGGGGTGGTGGCAAAATGGAGAGTGGAACCTCTGCCATATGTGCTGGTTGCTTCTTTTTTCTTATCGCTTTCTTTATGTAGTGTTTGTTGTCTGCTCTGTCTGTCTGCTCCGTCTGTCTGCTCTGCTCTGTCTGTCTGCTCTGTCTGCTGTCATTGCCTTTTCATATTGCACGCATTTTCACGCGCTTTGCTTCGCTTCGTTGGGCCTGGTCTTCATCTTGGTTAAAAGGAAAAGAAAGTAATGTAAAGCGCTGCCAATGGCTTTTCAGCATTACTTCTTAATATGCCCAGCACTTTATTTTGGGCCTGAGTGATTTTTTGTTGTTTCTTCTTTTTGTTTTTTTTTTGCTTTGTTTTATTTTTTTGCATTTTGTTTTTTGTTGTTGTGGAAAATCCCATTTGATGAAGTTTTACGAGCGCCCATAAAGTTGACTTCTTTGCTGTCAGTTATTAAATTTCCATCTTTAACCATATTTCTGCATTTGGCCCGGCCAGTCTTTATCGCTCTTGGGCCAACTTCTGAAAGTAAAGCCAATGCTGAAATTGGATTTGTTTTTGGTTTTTGTTTTTGCGGCCAGTTGTTGCCGCATCGTAAAATGAATTGTAACGTTAACCGTAAACCTGTTCTAGTTGAGAGGATTCGACGAGGTTGTTACCATCTGCATAGAAATTACCAGGAAGCTAGTTCTAACTATGCACTTAGAAGCCCTTCATGTAACTAGGTGGTTGTAAAGTCACTGAAATAAACCCGTTGATTAACATGAAGTTAACAGCTACTTTAGATATATGTACCTTGTAGAAGTTGCAATATATCTTCGACATAAGGAGTTACCTGGAGGTTAAATGCTATAAAGCACCTTTGGGAGTACATGTTCCCATTAGTTATAATGTAATTAGACGCTTCAGTTTATTAGAATACCATATGGCATATAACCCTAAGCTACTCAAGGCTCCTTTCGATTCCATTAGCAAGGAGTATTTAGTAACAAGAAACTACAAAGTAAATTTCATATTCATTTAGATTAACATATATATTTATAAATATTTAGAATCGCTAGCTTTTAGTTAGTTAAGTCTCCGACTTCAATCAAAGGGTTCGTTTGAATGGATATATCTTTTTCTGGCAATAACGAATATATATGATAAATACAGACATATTTTACAGCAACCCCACTTACTTTGTTACATACCATTTGCTACGCTTCGCTTACCCTACCTAACCATTTTTATGGCTACAGGGTATCTAATTATGTACTTTGGCTCAAATACCTGTTAATATTTAATCAAACCACTTGCATCGGTTTGAGCAACAGCTATTGTTCCGGAAGTGCACGCAAATTGATTGCATTAGCTTTTAAGTCAGGCTGCAGTTAAATTGTAATTCACCCACCCTTTTGACTAACCTCTAACAGCGCACACGCCGTAAAAGATTTTCAAAGTGAATAAGAATTGAAAAAAAATAAAAAACATTAAGAAAAAACATACACAAAAAAAGCATAAACCAAAAGCAACCAAAACAAAACGCATCCAAATAATTTAAACCAAAAAAAACCAAAACCAAAAAACATAACAACAAAATCGAAGCAAAGCAAGAGCAGAACGCAGCAAAGCGAGCAATCAGCGCCAACGTCAAGCAGTCAATCCATCAATCAATCAATCAATCCGTATCAACAAACACAAATCTGAACGATTAAAATGCTGAAAATACATATGCTGGAGCAGGTCGTCAACGCGGACAACAACGTGTGCGAGAATGCTGCTGCTGCTGCTGCCCAGGAGCTGTCACCCAAGCGTAAAGTGGCCATAGCAGCGGGTGGCAGTGGGGGTGGCGGTGGCAGCTCCTCCTCCTCAAAGAGTACCCCAACCGTTTCGGCAACGCCGTCGCCGCATCATCAGCCGACGCCACCGCAGCGTCACATTCACACAGCTGCTGCGGTCGCTGCTGGCAAATGCTTCAGCCAGGGATCCTCACCAGCAGGGTAGGTGTAAACAAAATATACACAAACGCACACACATACATATGTGTGTGTGTATTGACAGCTTGTTGTGGGGCCATTAAAAGGGCATTGCATTTCCGCTAGCTTGGCCAATTTGGTGGCGGGGCAACTTTGACAAATTGCATGATGGATGCCTTTTTGATGAGATGCAGCCAAAAAAAAGTAAGAAAAAAAGAGAACGCTTTCTCTAATTGTCTACCTCTCTCTTTCTTCTCTCTTTCCCTCCGTTGCATTCCTTGTCATCATAATGAGTTTATTGCAACGCCAAGTTGCCACCAAGTGTTGCAGTTGTTGCCTGCTTCAGCGCATCGCTTCCCAAACAAATTTCACTGCACATTTTTTTTTTTTTTGCCAACTTTGTTGCGGTATCTGCAACATAAAATTGAATAATAATGCACAACTGACTACATATTGTTTACAGCGCGGCAAGGGGGCAGTTGCAAGTACTAATTAACTGCCACCTACGCGTTGTAAGCAGTCTGTGACGTCAGTGGTTTCAACAGATGGTTTCTGGTGTTTTTTCTTGTCGAAATTCAAGTGAATTCTTTCACGATATTTTAGAAGTGGCTGCAGAAAGAGCAGAGTTACGTAATGAGCCCGTAGTTTTTACTTGATGGTGTATTCGTAATACTTGTAATACTTGGATTACCTTATTAATGACAGGGAGAATAGGCTAGGAGAGCTCGACTAGGAAATTGGCATCTACCCAAGTACTTGGTTATGCTTGCTGCTGTGGTAAATATCAGAAAAATATCTTCTTTCATGTTTCTTAACCGATCTTGACCTTCTAGATGATCCACATAACATCAAAGTACGAGTATATAGAATCCCGAGTAGACAGATTTAATTTAATCTTTATTCTTAAGCGCACTTCAGAAATATTTATTTGAAATTTTACTTCTGTTTTATATTTTCACTTGTTTCTATAATTAAAACAAAAGTCGAAAATATGCAATATTTGCATTAAAATTATTATTTTTGCTTGATTTATTTAATGAAAAACTTACTTAAACTTTGGTTTAATGTCCAATAATCTTTGTCGTCCATCTAAAGTAAACCAGTTCCAAGTGAAAAGTGAAAAATTATATTTTTATTATTGCATTTTTTCAACATGTTCAAAACATATTCGAATTTCACTCGTAAAACTTGCCCAATTTGAAATGCCTACTCAAAGTTTGCGTTATAAATCATAAATTCCAATCATTGTACTCCATCTCAGTTGTTTAGATATAGTAGTAAATGCCTGTCCACAACAATAGCTGAAGTTAGTCTTATTTTTTATTAGTGTGTTTTCATTTTTTGTTGTTTTTGACAAGCTTTTTAAGCCGTTTATGACTCTGCCTTCCATTATAATCCATTTATTGCTGTCCATTCTCGGGCTGTTACGGGCTTCAGCTCTTTTAGATAACTTTTTAACTGAAATTTGTTTGCCATCTCTTTCCCTCTCACTCTCTCGCTCTCTCTCTCTCTCACTCACCCACTCTCTCTATTGGTGTTTCTTTCGTTCCGACTTATTTACTTCTTGCCCTTCGCCGGCACCTGCCACAAGCTGTCAGGAATTGCGCTGCGCTTCATTTTGTGCGAGTATCTGTTACACCCCCCCTCCCCCTCTGTGTACACCCCTCCCCTTGTTTGGGGGCTTTTCCTTGAATGTTTTTTTCTGATTTTCTCATCTTTTTGCCTCATTGTTTTATTTGTTATTCTTTGCTTGTTATTTTCGCATTAGATACTTGTAATTGATACCTCACTAAAGCCTGTGTGTGTCTCTGGGGGCGATATATATATATTTATATATATATATTTTTTTTCTATATCAAAGATCCCCCCTTGCCGTAACCCCTTTGTAAAGGGAAATCATAAACAATGCTTGTTTCTCCACATCTCGCCTATGGGCGTGGCGTGGGCACATTTGAAAAGAAAAATAATTTTCATTTTGTATTTTTCTTGCTGTTTTTCTTTTCCAAGTGAGCTTGAGGGCTCTGCAGCAATGCATTTGCTTGCCGCATTTCCTTGCCCCTCGCTCCTGAACTTGACAATCAAAAGGGATTTTCATTTTGTTTCATTTTGTTTTAGCTGCCTCCCACACACAACGACTGTGTAATTTTCAACACATAAACACTTCCGCTGCCCAAGCACCCTAACCCTGCCCCATGCCCCATGCACACTTTTTAGCCATGGGTCTATTTTTACTTAATTACTTGCTAGAGATTAGGCTGTATTTTCCTTCCACCCCTCACTCTAGGCTCGCTCTCTCATTTGATTCATGCCCCGCATTAGCTTGACAACAATTTTGAATAATGTGACGCAGAGAATGTGCCCCTAAATCTCTCTGTGTATCTATCTATCCATCTAACTGAATCTCGGGCAATTTTAGCTCGATCTTCATTTCGATTGCTGTCAGTTAGTCGACCTCAAAAGCCAAAACGCGCTGCCAGACAGTTAGCCCAGTTAACAGAATCAGTCAATTGGTCAGCCAGACAGCCAGCCAACTCTCTTAGCAGCCTCTCAGCTCATCTCAAGAATTTGGCCAGCTCTGTGTGTATTCTTCAATTTCAATGGCAATTTCTTGCTTATTTATATGCAAATCGCGAGATGGTCAAAATAAAAAAACTGGTTAACAACAAAACCAGCAACGGCAACAACGATGATGATGATGATGATGATGATGACAAGAACCAACAGCTGACCTGGCCAGCTCATTTATCAATATTCAATTTATGCGTGTTTACTTCTTTTTGTGTTGGCCAATATACCCTGCAATCAATGCTGCCCTGTAATCATTGCTGCGATCAGCATCAGTAGCCAAGTCATTCAACTTGGCAAACATGATTTTTCGACGAAGTTCATGTGAAAATTGTGCCCTGGCATATTTCTGAAAATCTGCAGTTATATCTGCAGAGCAACAATTCAATTAAAACCTGATTTTTTGATAATTTTTAAGCCAAAAATCTGCACAAAAAAAAAAGAAGAAAATATTTCGCACAGGGCTCAAACTATCCTTTTTCTACTAACTTTCTTAAAACTGAACCAATTTTCGCATGCACTGCTCGAAATTTAAATAGTAGAAATACTATTCTAAAGTTTTGTCTCTACGTGGTATCTTTTAGTGCAGCAGTCTGTCAATTATTGTTTCCTTTTCGTATATAATTTCACTTGCGAGCAGCCTGAAACATCTCGACACGCAAAAAAAAAAAAGTTTGGATTACACTTTGTGGGTGGCTTTGCCCCATCAGTGAGTGGTGGCGAGTAGTGAGGTGGTCGCAATGCATTTGCAAATTGGCTTGCGCATAATTGGCCGACAAGTTTTTGGTCGAAAGTTAATTGCTTAATTAACGGGGAAGCTTGGATGAGCCAATTGGAGCGCTAGAAATCGCAACAAATTTGTAATTTGAATGAACTAGTTCATGCTGATGAACCGCAACACAAAAGTCGACAGCTGAACTAGTCCACACAGCTGGATGGACACATGACGAAAGACTTTCACCCCACAACACAGCACGTGACATTTGGGGCTACAGTTTTGCACCTGACACTCAACCAGCACCAGCACCAGCACCAGCACCCAACGCGGCTCGACTCGACTCAACTCTACTCCACTCTTAGCCATGGGTAAAGCAGAGCTCTGCTTATTTAAGCCACAGCTTGATGACTTGCCCCAACTTGCTGGAGCCATTTTGTGGGCGTTGGGGCATGTCCGCGTTCGCGTACGTGATTCTTGAGCAATTGCCTTAACTGTCTTTGGCCTGTGTTGTTGCCACAAACCAAAATCGATAAAAATCAACAAACGGAAAAGTGGCTGTACTTGTGTATACCCTAGACTACTCGAAACAACTGAAATATATACTAGAGAAAACAGTTATTTATAGGATTATTAAGAAAAAAACCTTTTCCCAACGAAAGCGCAGCAAGTTTAAGGCGAAAAATGATTTATAAATAAAGTTGAAGATTTGTTAAACTTTTTTAAACAAAAGTCTTTTTATTTATATATCCTATACACTCCGTTTGGTCTGTTTAGAACAGGGTATGCCAATGTAAGCTCAGACAATGGCAACATTAAAATTATTGCCATACGCAAAATCTTGATAAAGAATTTTTCAAGTTATTTCGCTATGAACAGTCAGCAAATGGGGCGACACACTTCAGAGAGAGCCCAGCCCCCGGGGGGGAGGTATTTATAATTGTAACGGCACTTCAAGATTGCCGTGCCTGTCAGCCTTCAAGAGACGAAACAATAACAATAGATACTTGCGATACATTTCGGGGCAAAGGTGGGCAAATAAATATCGAGAGGCAAGTTCAAGAAACCTGAAAACGGCCAAACGATTCACGAATATTCAATCAGGAAACGTGTTTTGTAATCGCAGCGGCGGCGGCATACATCAATGGGAATTACGCATTGTTAAGCCACATAATCGCTCCAAATTTATTTTTATTTATTAGCTGACACACAAAGAGGGGGGAATAATGGTTGGGGTGTGAGGCGGAGATGTAGGCATAGGTGTCGCCTATGAAGTTCAAAGATGCTGACAATAATTAAATCAAAGTCACGCCAAGGAAAATCAATAAAAAAAAGATAGAAATGAATGAGCAGCGCCTATGTCAAATGTACACCAGGGAGTGTGGCAAGGTGATGGAGCATAGGGAAGCTGCTGCTGCCTCGTCATTTTCCATGCCAGTGAACCGTTTCTGGCAGCGTCTACTCCTTATGTTGCACACACACTAATACATATGCCTAATTGGAAGCTGGGGCCCCAAGCCTAAGGTGTCAAGAGACAATGCATGCCATCTTCCTATTTCGTATCTCCCATCTCCAATTTCTTATCGACCCACTTCCCTGTAGGTTCCGACCATGTTGAAAGTCGAATTTTGCAGTTGGACACTAAATTATGCTGCGGCGGGGAAGGGCCAAAGGCGGATCATGTCAGGTGTATGGACTCCATTGTTAATGGTTATCCATTCTTTTGTGGCCAACAAACTGATGTAACTTTTATTTTCTTTGACATACAAAAGCTGGCGTTTTGTTTATTGTTTTCTGCCTCTGGTTGTCAGTCACAATTATGCACAATTATGCAAAAATCAAAAGCAACTCCCTCTGTTCCCTCCATCTCCCTCTCACTCTACCCAACTCTGTCTCTCTCTCTCTCTTTCTCTATCTCTTGTTGTCTTGTTGTCTGGCAAATGAGGCCAATAAATGTATGCCCGATATGAGCAAAAAGAGTGAAGGTGGCTGGCTTATGATTTATGCATGAGCTTTATTATATCCTATAAACCTTCAAAAATGGGCATAATCAAATTTGGCAATTCTATAAAGTATAGCAATAAAATCAGATAGCTTTGATCACAAAAACCCATGATCTCACATGTAAGCAATTATTTTTATTTATGACCCATCAATTGATTTAAAGCACATACCTTATGGTCTTTTATAATAGGGTATAAGCGAACTTAGCAAATCGAAACTCAAACTGTTTTACTCATTCTTAGGTAACTTGGGTGGAGTTTTCCTTTTGGCACAACCCACTTTAGGTGGTTTACACATCGAATGCGTGTTATGTGTTTCTGGGCAATTAGGAAAATTGATATTTGTGCTGAGCATCGAGCTAAACTAATTCCGTTGAAACTTTGGGAATCTAACCAAAAATGGAAATGGCTGATCTAATGGCATTAGAGAGATTAAGTAATGCATAAGGTAGATGGTATTCGTGCATATGATTTATAGAGCAGATTACTCAGTTATTGCTTAGCAAGCCAACAAAACAGTGCTCATAACAATTTTTAAGGCCCACTGCCACATAAAACAAAATCAGGGAAAATCCCATTAAAAATGCGCATAAAAAATGTGCTGGAAAACAAAAAAAAAATCATTCATTCATTACTATGAGTAGTGCATTCATTTGCTATTCAAGCAGCAAAGGAAAAGCAAAGAAATGAAAACGAAAAAAAAAAGAATAACAAAACAACTTTGAAACTCACTTCACTTAGCATCTGCAAATGCAGCACTCGCTGCTGCACCAACTGAAACTTTGTATCTTTGAGTATCTAAGTATCTGAGTATCTCAGTATCTGCTGTGTGTGCCAGACATGAGTTGCTGCTGCGACTGCTGCTGCTGCTGCGACTGCTGCTGCGACTGCTGCTGCGACTGCTGCTGCGACTGCTGCTGCGACTGCTGCTGCTTCAGTCGACGTCAGCAGCTCGACTGGTAACCCAATTACAAGCAGGCAGCATAAATAAATTTGGTTTTGTTGAATTTTATTTTATTTTTCTTTTTTCATATTTTGTTTTTTCGTTTGCAGCAGACAAATTGCCAAGAAAAACACTTTGAACAACAAGTGTTGGCAATTCAGCTGAGGGCCAACTTACAACCGCAAAACGGGGCAAAGGGCGGGGAAAAACATTTGTTTTTAACACGAGAAGATGATAACGGAGAAGATGCAGAAGAAGCAGAATTAGAAGTCGAAGTCGAAGTCGAAGTCGGAGTAGAGTCGAGAGGAAAGTTGAGCAAATGTTTATGAATTATTAATTGGAAATTGTTGACAGAGTCAGGGGCGTAGAGTTTGTCTATAGAGTATCTTCCCAGTTGCACAGTTTTCAAATTACTTTTACAACTTTTACATTTTGCGGTGAATGACACATTGCTATTGTTGCCGTTCATGTTGTCGTACATACCCTGTAGCCATTTAATATGGATGAAGCGGGGGTATATTGATTCGTAAAACTTTTATTAACTCATTTTTAAATTTAGATTTTATTTATTATGATACTATTTAATTTGAATGAAGGATGGGTATATTGAAGTAATGCAAATATGTGATAGTTAAGTTATTTATCTTTTATTACAGTTACTTTTAAGTAAAATTTTTTATAAAATTTTGATGCCAAATAAAAAAATATTTTCTTAAGTCAGCTCCACAACAATTTCCTTATTGCTATATCGTAAGCAAAATAAATTGAGTATTGTGTTACTATTAAATACAGGGTATATGCTTGTCTCACACACACTCGATTATTGCATGGTTCGTGTCACTTGTTGTTTGGATTGTCTGTGCAACGTATATTCAAATGTATACAGAATTGATGCGGCAGACTTTTCTCTATGACGCAAAGTTTGACAACTTAAACTGAAAAATGTATTTTTCTTGGCTTTTGCTTTCAAAATTTTTTTTTTTAGCATTTTGTCAGCGTGAAGCTGCAGTGAAAAGTTGGAAACGCTTTGAAATTGAGTTTTTCGAGGGTTGGTTGGGGGAGTGGGCCAAGTGCCAGAGTGACGGAGATCAACTGGCGCCCGAAATGTTAAACAAGTTAATTGCATTTGCAATCGCGCGACTTCCAACTGCCAACTGCAAACTGCAACAGTAACAGCAACAATGCAAAACTGGTAACCGACAACAGGCAAGCAGCCAACCACTGCAAGTAGCCAACTTTTTTCTCTGAATTTTTTTTTTTTATAAATCAGTCAGTGGGTCAAAAGCAGCCGCCACTTTCAGCATTTTTGGCAGCCGTCTAAGCCGTTATGTTGCTGTTGTTGTTGTTGTTGTTGCTACTACTGTTGGCAGTGTACCAAAAATAGTTGCTACTGCGAGTTGATTGAGCTGCCCCCAGACAGACAGTTGGACAGACAAACAACGCAGACAATGCGCGCCCCACAGCAGCAGCATACTAAACATCAGCTACTGTTTACAGTCGTGAGCAGCTTAATAGAAACGATTGTGCGCTTAATACCCTTGAAGTTGGTATCACTGAATAAAGCTTAGAGTAATAAAAAAAAAATATGATAAGAGTCTTTTTTCAACAAATCGAACACTGCAGAAGCTGGCATTGAATCTTTGGATTAACTATGCTTCAAATAAATCATCCTATAAAGAGTAGCATATCTTTAGACAGAGTAGTTTAGTGATAGTTGTGCTTTATTGGCAGTGTGAGATGAAAATTTATACAAGCATTTTTTGGCAGCACAATTATAACATGAATTTCGAGTCAGAATTGCGATTGTAACTTTAAATGTAGTATTTAGCTAGAGGTCTTAACAAGATCAATAAGGAATGGTTTTAGAAAATTGGATTACATTTCACACAGTTGTGGCTCTGTGAACTTTTGAGACGCCCATAAAATCACTTTTTCAATACCATTTTGACCATCAACATATAAATTTCCCGGCAAAACCAGATGCAGTCTTGGAAAGCAGATTGCTAGGAACCTACTTCAAAACAAATCGCTTGGAAACACTCAAAGTGCAAAGGTTGGCCAGCAATTGAAAAAAAAGGTCCTGCATTTGCCAATGAGTCGAAGGTCATTTAAAAATTTAATTTTATATCATTTTATAAAAAGGCTTAAAAGTAATTTACTAATTTTTTAACTTCGGCGCGTAATTCGTACTTTTTACTTTAAAAAAAGTTAAGTTTATCCTTAAACCAAAATACCCAACCACATCAATAGGCAGGGTATATCTCTCAACTGGTTTTTTGGTGTTTTGCACTTATTATTTTCTTTTGTGTCTGCTCCAGCTGTGCGCTTTGGCGATCCCCGCAGATCTGTCCAGTGAAGATAGCGACTGCTAAAGTGACAAAATTGACGGGCAGCTTAATTTATTTTGTTTATGTAAATATGCAAATAAGCAAATCGTTGACCAGCGAGGAGGAGCAAGCGATCGAACAAAAGAAAGTCAACAATTGGCGGCCAAGTTCATTGTGCACATCAAAAGTCAAGCATCAGCCAATGAAGGTCACACACTGAAAGCACACACACACACACACACACACACTAACATAGTTATGTCATTAAAAATAGCTGCAAAAATGCCAAAATAGATAACGAAAATGAAGATAGATAACGAGGCGTATACGTAATGTTTAATATGTGCTTTCAATTGAATTCGTGCCGCATGCAATCGTCAGGCAAGTGGAAAAACTTTCGTTTTCCACATGTTTGAGCTGAAGTTAATACAAAACTAAAGTTTAGCCTCAGCCTCACACTCAGTCTGAGCTTCAGCCTCAGCTTCAGCTTCAGCCTCGGCATTCTTTATGGGCACAATTAAATATCAGCTTAGTTAATTTATTTTGCGCACCTCTCTAGAGGCATTTGAGCATTTAATTGGCTACGCTCATAATGCAAAGAGTCATTAACGCCCCAATTAAGTCGATCATGTTGAAAATTAAATTCTAAATACGTATTCGCAATTAAATGCAAAAAGGTTTTTCAATCAATTCACTTTCGATTAAGCCGAAATCTCGTTGACGCTCTGTGGCTCCGTTTAGGGTTTCATTTATTTTTTGGGGTAACAACAAAACACTTCGCTGACTACTGACAACTGAGTGGTGACTGCTGCCCACTGTCTAGTGCACTCAGTTAGTCTGTTAGCCATTTTGGGTTCGTTTGGCTAATTACGTGTAGCACTGCTGTCTCTTTCAATTTTCGTCGCACAATTTTGTTGCATTCATTTGTCGGCCATAAAAGTCGCCGTCAACGCCAAATGCGCCAAATTTACAAAAAGCTGCTTTACCATATTCTCAAATGAGCTGCAAATATTTGTCGTATTTCTACACTGGCTCTTATTTATTTCTTTTCTGTGATACCCTTCGCAATGGGGTACTTTCAGTTTTTCAATATGAAAATTATTTCATTTTTTATATGCGCTTCGAACTAGAGAAACTTGCAGCTTGGCGGAGCAAAGCAACTTGAACTTGAAGCTTAGCACTTTAAGGCTCAATGTCAAACAAAAGCGTTTACAATTGATCATAATTTATTGCCAAAGGTTTCAGCACTAACTGATTTTAATTGTTAGACATTAAAAAATAAACTTGATCAAGTCAAGTTTAATGACAGCAATATAATTTCAATTTAATTTGTTTTATCCTCCAAAAGCTAATAGGCCTTCAGCTTTATGTCTATCTTAAAGCTTGCGATAAGTTAATATCAAAGCAAAGAAATCAAAAATCTTTGTTAATCACTATTTCTGCAAGTGTATTCAAACTTCAATGCACTCAAAAACGTTTTCAGTTAACACATTTATTTTTTCTTCTAAGCAGCCGCATTTTTTGCAAACATACACACACACATACAGAGACACTTGGCTTTCAAGTCTCAGCTGCAATTCCCTCAAGTTGCTTATCTAATGTGGCCCGAGACGAGGTGGGCGTGGTTGGGTCGCCTTTTTGAATCAACAAGTAAATCATATGCACATTGTGGATGACGTCAATTTTGAAATTCAAATTGAACGAGTGCCTGGGGAGCTTTTGCATAAAGAGGGGCGACTACGAAATTGAAGAATACATTGCATATATGTGTGTATATAGTTCAGATGTGGTTCGATTTCAGTTCTTCAGTTCTTCAACGCCACCAACACTCATTTGGAGTCGCATTTTGTATGCTATTATTGTATCGCCTATGGCTGCATTACAAATTCAATGACGCTTTTGGAGGCGCCGTCGACGACGCCGCAGCTCATCAGCAATTCAATTGCCAGGGGAGTCGCCGCAGATGCTGTGTAAAAGCTTAAGGAACGCCCCCACGTGCCACATATTTGTATGCGACTGATTCGATTATCGACTTAGGCTTTGATTTTCAACGTATAAAGTCCCCCATTGGACTGGGTGACCCAGCTGAGAAATGACTCTAAAGTGCGATCTTTAAAGTGTTGATGAGATCTATAGATAGCCTCAGGGCACTCTGCAAAGGCCCCTAATAAAAATACCAACAACAACAACAACAACACGCTCTTGTCATACTCGCATTATCCAGCTTTCAATCGCTTGGGCTCGTTTTCAGTCAGTTTTTTTTTTTTAACTCGTTTGTTTTTTAACTCTTTAAAGTTTAGCAATAACAATGTGTTCCAGACATAAATGTATACCATTAATGGGTTCTACTTTGCTCCAGAGACAACAGCCTTTGTGCCATTGTGTGCCATGTGGCACAGTGGGTTGAGACCTGTTGAGTTTTAACACAACATACAAAGAAGATGTGTTTGCAAATGTAATGGACTTAAATATGTAGGAAAAACATTCGTATAAGCTTGGAAGCTTTTAAGCCAAACTCTTTGCCACATCCCATTTGGTAAGACGACAATTGCAACATTTGAAAGAGATATGTCTTTGCCACACTTTATGGGAATATGCACTTAAAAGCCATCCTTAAGAAGAACAATTCGGACATAAGACCTTGTATAAAGTTTTATCTGTTATTAATCTTAGTAAGCATTCTGAGCAGGCCCTTAAGAAAGGCCCAAATGCCAAAACTGATGGCTAACAGCACATCGAATTGATTTTGCTTATTGTGCAAAAGAAAGGAACTCACAGACTAATTAGCTGAAGAAGACAGACAGTCTACTTGAACTGTACATTAAATTGGCCCCACTGTACTTAGCCAATCACTTTGACAACCCCATGCTCCTCACACACACACACACACTCAGACAAGACTTCTCACAAGTTTTTGTCTACTTTTGGCGGTTTCTCCCAGCGCCAACCCAATTCACATCGCCAGAGTTATTACATAGATTTTGTGCCCAAAATGTATGGCACACACAATGTGTAGCGAGAGATACATGATATAGACATTTAGGGCTCTACAACAATAACAATAACAACAACAATAACAATAACAAAAACAAGAACACCAAAAAGAAGAAGAGAAACAACGACTATGACGACATATTTATGATTCCTCGACAGCAGATTGCGCCACGCTTTGCAACTATATATTTATGAGTCAGGACCAAGTTTTTAGGGGGGGACCACTGTGTTGATAGGGGTTAGGGGCAGACTGTGGTCGTGTTGTCTGGTCGGAAAAGTGCAACTATGAAATATTCTTGTACGTTTTTACTTTTTTTTTGTTTTTTTTTTGGTAAAAAGGGAGATTATTACACGATGCCAAATATAATTTCCTGACTATAAAAACTTTGCAAGTTTGGCGAAAATCGCCTCAAGAATTATGAAAAATGCTGCGGCAAAGCCAGAGAAAAATGCGAGAAATGAAAATGGCGTGCGGCACGAAAATATACAACCAACCAAAATATACTCATATATATACATATATATCTATATATATGAGAACAGAAATAATATAAAAATTGAAAAAAAATTGCTGTGCCTGGGGTTACATTTTTGGCAGGCAGCCTCGCAGACAAGACTGCAAATTGTCTGACCAGTTGGTTGGGGTAGGTTTGGAATGAGCAACGGTGGGAAGGGGGAAAGGAGGCCTAGTGCGGCTAACAGCGAGTGCAATAAACGGAAAAGTGTCTGTGAACGTTGCCGGTTCGCTGTGCGAGCACTTTCAGCTGCCACTGTGCACTGGCCCCATTGTTGCCCAGTCGTTTTGTTTACTGGACGTCGCCGGCTTTTGTAGGCATTTCGTTTCGATTTTTATTTTTATCGCATTTCATTTCGCTTGCAAATAGATACAAAAACGAAAAAAAAATGCATTATCTTTTATATATTTTGCAGTTTCGTGGAAAATGTGTTGCGCCCTGTAAATAAAGCGCTTTAATTGTTATGCTCGCCCCGTCGGAACTCCAGCAAACAAACAATTTTTGAATTAAAGACAAATATTTTTTGCTCTTGGGAATTTGACAAACCATATATATATTTTTTAGTCATTTATCTATTTTTTCGCTCTTATTTTTAGCAATTTTTGCTGTATCATTTATGTGCGCAATGGAATTAAAAATGATTTGGATTTATTTATGTGCATTTTTATTGTTGTTTTTTATCGTTTAGCTGTTGGTGGCCACACGTGAAAAATTGTTTTGGAGACAATTCGTAAATTGCATTTTGCAGGCATGTGCAATTGCACTGTCAATAATAATTAAGGCGAAAAATGCCAAGTTGGAGCCAAAACAATGTCAAAATAATTAAAATGTGTTCAACTCGAACATTTGCAGGCAGTAAATTAACGCAGGTGGCACAAATGAAATTGAAACTGTGTCATATAATTTATGGGCAAGAATGGAAGGCAAGTAGGAAGTGTATTGTGAACTCAGAACTTTTTCCTATGAAATCTGGAAGATATATACATGCAGTCAAAAGTGCTTTGAAATTATTTTGTTTACTTTTGAGCAGTTTGAAATTATTCACAATATTTTGCATTGAAGTTATTGCATTCGTTGTGCAACCATGAGAAGATCTGATTATATTTGAATCTATAGCCTTTGATATCGGATTACATTACAATGGTCATATAATAGCTTTGTTTTAGCCTTATTTTCCCGCCCGGAACTACGAAGTTTAATAATTCTTCACTGTCAATTTAAATTTCCAGCTCTACTTTAATTAAATCCACAATTAAGCATTCGAAATATATTTGCAATTACGCTTAGCTTTTAATGCTAACAATTAGTGCCACAAATTGCATATAAACAACTGCTGGCGGCTGTTCGTAAAGGATTACGGGGAAATTGTGTCCAGTTTTTGGCTAATTTGCCTACACGAAACGGCTAATTTGACAGGAGGGTCGGCCACAAACTTGTAATTTTAGTGTTGACCCGTTGGCGTTTTGGCTGCCTGATTAATAGTCAAGTGTTTAACATACTCAGCCGAGAGTTGGCCTATTGTGGCACTACTAATAAGTGGCCATAAATTGCGGACTTGCAGTGCAAGTGTTGGCCAATTAGTAGCCAAAATTGTACACAGCAGCCACTTGCCCCCGCCCAACGAAAGTGAGCCAAGCTGCAATAAGTGTACCTCAATTTGCACTTTTGCAGCTGCATCATAAATTAGAGGTGTTCCATGTTTAAGTGCAGGCCTCTCAACTGGATTTTCATCAGTTTTACAAGTTCATAAAAGCCGCGCAACGGATTTTGATGGTGAAATTGGTTCGCAACTTTTCAGATTGGGCCAATTAGGTGGTTCTTAGAATCAAGATGCCCTTTAAGTTACTATTTTTAGATTTGAAGCATGTGTAGCGAATATATAATTGTTGTCCATTAGAATCTATTCCGTAATTGGATATATCTTACAGCTATACATAATAGTCAAGGTTCTATTTGTAAATTGGATATTTCCGAACTTCTGCCTAATAAAATTTTGGTTAATTTATATCTTAAATCTTTTATTTATTGGTCTTACTGGGTATACAAGCCATTTGGTATACCTAAACACTGAGTACTTGCCAGCTGACTCATCCGTAGTTCATATCAAGTTTTCGATGGAGTAACTATAATTAGTAAACTTGGCTGGGTAAGACACTTTGAAGGATTTGCACCGTTCGACGGAAGTTGAGTAATGTTTACCCGCCAACGGTGCGGATGAACTTGGAAGGGTTCAGTTGCCAGTACAGCTTCTAGGTAACTTCCTCAAGATTGGTCGACCTAAACACACACTTCCCATTCGTTGTTGTTACTTCTTCTTCTTCTTCTTTTAGTTTTAAGTTTGAGTTTGGTTTTGTGGATTTTTCTTGTCTGTTGCTTCTGCTGTGTCCGCCGCTTAATTTTGTACTTCCGATTGTTGGCCAAGACAACAACAGCAATGAGCCTAAGACGTCTATTAATTTTTGTTGGGCTGCTCATTTTGGGTTTCTTCTTTTCTGTTTTTTTTGTTTTGTTTTGTTTTTGTTTTTGTGTCTTTTCACATTGTGCAATGTGTTTTGTCTTCATTTCGTTTAGTTGGTTTTTGGCAACAAATTGGGTGGCTCAGTTGTTGTGCCAACAACTTTATTAGCAGCGCCAACAAATTGAGAGTGTGTGTGATATAAGTTGAGCCCACTGCCACGCCCCGTCTATATTTGTACGAGCAGCTGCCCATTTGTCCATTTGTCAGCGCACTAAAATGCTTCAGCGATTTAACGTTTGCAATGCATAAAAGCCAAAAAACTAAAAAATATTGTTGTTGTTGTTGCTATTTTTTTTTTTGTGTTTTTGTTTCGCTATGTTGCAACTCGACAGCATTTTCCACATTTATTCACGCGCCATGTTATTGTTGGTTTTGTTTTTGTTTTTGGTTGCATTAAATTAAATTACACGCTTATAAGGTCTGCTGCGGCTAGCTGACTAATCGCTGTTGTGGTTGCTGTTGCTGTTGCTGTTGCATTTGCTGTTGCTGTTGCTGTTCACCTTTATAAATTATATTGAGGCAAATTAGTTTAATTACATTTTGTAGTCACAGCTGGATGCCTTTTTGTAACCCTTTCCCAGCGTATTAACACCTAAATAAATATTTAAGTGCATACAAAATGGAAATTGCCAACATTAAATATTTTTGGCTGAAAGTGATTAAGTTTTTTGACCAACTAAAATAAAGCTAAAATTGCAATTTCTTTTTTTAACTTAAGTCTTAATTTTAAAGGTCATTTTGAATGTAATATTGCTGCTGCAATTTCAGTAATCGAATTTACTTCAAATTAATACTGACATAAGCTGCTCTATCGTTTCATCTGAATGTCTGTCTGTCTGTATGTCTGTCTGCATATCTGTCTGTCTGATTTGTGCTGATTTCCCTCTGGATTTCCACTTTCAAGTCGAGACAGAAATGAATTCGTTCATTCGATTCGTCTGGTTTCGTTATGTATAAAACATATTGAGAATAATTTCATTTGTTTTACCCTAGAGCTGCATTGAGTGTATTACAAATTGCCCTCATCATCATCATCATTATCATGATAATTATCGCTATTATCAGCAGCAGTGATGGAAAAGGCATCAGCAAATGCTTTGCATCGTTTTATCGCTTATCATTATTTAAACTCGATATGAATGAATATGAATTTCGCATTTCATATTTGCATTTATTTAGCCCGACCACAAACAATCGACTTTAGCTGGTATGCAAAATAAATATTTTCACTACACATTTCTGTTTTGTTTGCATATTTAATTAACACATTTTTGAAACGTGGCTCTGTTTGCGCTTATCGACTTTTTGTTGCAAACTGCTAAAATAAGTTCATTGTTTCCAAATTGTTGTTATGCATTCTTTGTTGTCAAAGTATTTGTGCTACGAGCATATTTCGGAATTTCAAATTCTGATGCATAACTTTGTACATTGTTTTAAGCAATGCAGTAGATCAACTTTGCCATTCCCCTTTGTGTTTTATACATTGTGCAATCATCATCAGGCAAATGGAAACCAATTGAAATTCAGAATTCTTTCGAATTTTCACTCTACTCTTAACTCTAAAAATTGCTTTTTATGCTCCCCTTTACTCACTTTTGGTATTTCTTTCTCTATTTTCCAGGTAAGCGAGTTATTTTCATACGCACCGTCAGCTGACAGCTCCAAATTGTTGTGAGTAACGTGGAATAACATGATATCCATTTGATATATTTTTTTTGCAAAGCATTTCCACTTGATACGTGTTCCTGGAAACGTCACGGAATCGCGTAAGACTCTCAATTTCAAATCACACGCCGACAGTTTCCGTAATTCAATAAGTTTTCTTTTTATTGTATTGATTATTTCGTTTTCGAATTACCCTATGTAAAGTTGCCTAAATGGCATATGGGCTCTGATATATGATTTGTATGGAAATGAAATGGATGGAAAATCATTATTTTTATCTAAGCTGAAAGATATCTATTATTTAGGCCAACTGCAAATGGGCTTGCCAATGTCTGCCTCAAACAACTCACCTGTGTTGTGTGCGTTCAACTAAAGCTTATCAGTTACAGTTACAGTTGCAGAAGTGTGGAGTTCAGTCAACTCAAAGGGTGCTTCATATTCCATCAGTTTGTGCTGAACTCTGTGAGAGTGTCGGCCCCCTGACGTTGGCTGGCATGTTTGTCGCACTCAATATTATTCATGTCGTTGACAGCATCCAGCGACAATGAAAAAGCGAAACATGAAACCAAAAACGCCCAGCAAGTGCCAGATAACGGTGCATTGTGAGAACTGCTCCATAAAACTGCAAAAAGGCAAAACTAAAACTTTCGTTTGACGGCAGCAACAGTTCCCAGTTCCCAGTTCTCCAGTTTGCCATTTGCATCTTTACCAGAAAACTTATTGGCAAAACTGCGATCCTGCGGCACTTGAAATTGTGTTTTGGGGTTGGGGGGGCATGTGGCATGTGCGTATCGCGTTGACAAACTGTCGCAACACGCCCACCTTTCATTTCAAAGTATTATGAATATAGTCGTAGGTATTTCATATGCACATTCATATCAACTGGTTGCTGCTGCTGCTGCTGTTGCTGCGCATAAATACAACTCTTGTTGCCACCCAAAATGCGAACGACTCTTGTGTCCTGTGTCGTCGTGAGAAACTCGTCTCTGTTGCTGCCCCATTGATAAGCAGTGCACTGAAGTGGCCGGAGAATTGCAATATTTATCGCTGCAAATGAACCTTGCAATGGGCTGCTCATATATTTATGCTGCCTTGACTGGGGGCGACAACTCATGTAGGAAGATTCGCAGCGAGAAGTGCCTGCAGTCTACGTCACTTTGCAACAGGGGCGTTTCAAACACACAGCGAGTGATAAATGGAGTATTTCGAGCGACATTCCATTCAAATATTAATAGCTATACTTAACATGAGAAAATATTGAAGAATAATGTTAAGTAAATATATTATAAATATATTTCATTAATATCTAGTTGCATGGAACAAGACATCCTGCCACGTCTGGATGGCTAAAACTGTTTCTATTATGATGTTTGGCCTTAAATGGCAGTCAGCTAAATTAAAATGCCCAGCAGGCTATAAATAATGCAATGATGTCCATTGAAGTTTAATTAAACGTGGCAGCTATTAGTCGTCGTCGTCGTCCCCCCTTCCATCTGACGCGTCAGATAACAATTTGCCTGTCATTATGGCATCGACAGCAGAGAAACCGTAATCACGAATGAGAAATTAGTGGACCTGCCGAGAGACATAAACCAAAAGAAGTGACCTTCAGGCCATGGGTGGTAGACAATAGGCGCTCAGTGGGCAGGCCGATTCTCATTTCGTTGTTTTCTTCTCTCTCTGCCTAGCCACAGGTGCAGAGATTTGTTGTTACTGTTGTTGTTATTGTTGCTTTAGCATTTTCCTTTGCTGTTTTGGCAGACATTTTGTTTGGCGTCAGTGGCAAAAAAATTCAATAAACGCATAAATTTCATGGCTATTTTTAGGCGCCATTTGTGCGCAATCAACACAAAAACTTCAAGCAAAAACTGTCAAAACTGAAAATCTGTGTGGGAGATGAAAATTCCCACTCTGACGTTGGGTGTTTGGTGTTTGCACAAGAACAAGTCATATTAATTGGCTGAGTGTTAATTGCTGGCAAGTAATCAAAAAGATCAAAAGCGTACACAAGTATCCTAGGAACATGTTTACAACGAATTTCATATAAATTTGCTTCTGCAAATTGTAACGGTTTTTTAAGGCAAGAGCAGCATTTAATCAGTGTTTTTTTTTTTGTTATACACAACTCTCCCAGCACAGCGCGTAATTTGATAAATAACTTCTGTTTGCCGGAAAGTTTGCGCACAAAAAATGTTTACACATGTCGCTTGAACTCTGCACACACACACAAACACACACACATTAAGTACACACATTAAACGCACACAAACACACACATACACACACAAAAACACACACATTAAACACTCGCAAGCCTTGCTTAATCATTACAGCACTCATTGTCATTTAAGCATGAAAAACACCGCATTAAATTTAACGATTCGTAATTAATTTGCAATTACAGCAGCTTCAAGTGCGACTAGATCGAATTAATTGAACTTTAATGAATATATGTATATATTTTTTTGGCAATTTTTTTGCTAAAATTTTTTATTTTGCCATAGGCATTTTTACAAGTAGAAAAGCTCTTGCAAGCATCGAAAATTGCCTTCGTCAAAACTGAATCGATTTTCAAATCCAACACCATAACGGACATGATACACTTCGCGAAAAATCAAACTGAATTGAGAGAAATTCTCCATTTGACGTCAAATGTAGCACATCTTATTATTCAGAAAGTATACTTATTAAAACCAGAGCTTATCATCTTATTTCCAGGATTCATTTTTGCAAAATTTATAATTCATATTTTTATATTAAGCCAGACAAAAGGCGTAAAAATAAAAAGTTCTCTTCTGAATTTAGAAGCAATGTTTAGAAAATTATGCTTCAAAATAATTTCTAAAAACAAAAACAAATTTCTGATTTTCAGAGCGATTTTTTAATATTCAGGACGAAGATTTTCTATTTTCTATTCTATATATTTCTATAAATTTGTTCAACATCAATGAATTTAATGCAAAATTTCAGAATATGCTTTTACTTACCCCATTGCCAAGAGGGTATTTTAGTCAGTCTGTCTGCGCCCAATGTCAACTGTTATTAATTAGATGTAACCGGAGGCCGTTAACAGCAAAATTGACAAGGTGTGTGTGTGTGTGTGTGTGTGTGTGCGTGGCTAAACAAAGGACACACGATGGACACCCAAGACGATGTTAACGTCAGAGCGACGCCATAAAAATCAGCCGAGTTGACAAATGTAATGGGCTAGGACCCAAACTGGGGACAGGTTGACGACTCTCATATGTATATTAAGTACGGCGGCTGCAACACGACCACAAAGCTGCGCCCCGATGCGCCGGCTAATTGATTGTGTTGGGCGGCCAGTGCGGTCACACAGATGAAATTGAAATTAATTAATATATAAACATACATATATATATATATATATTCGATACATATGTATGTATGTGCATATATCTGCATATATATATTTCATCGATCACCTTTCGCTATTAGGTGTCAAATTTTTGCGCTAACGAGCCAAGCGTGGGGCAATTAAAATTCTGTGTGGCCTCCTAGCTAACCGTGACCTGCGAGTGGGCGTGGCTTGGCAGGTATGCGTGTGTGTGTGGTCAAATTGCGCATATTTCAATAATTATCATTGGACACAGAACCTTTTAACAATTCTACACCTCCTGACCCTTGTGTTGTTGTTGTTGTTGTTGCTGTATTTTGGCAAATTAAAAACACATTTTGTGACACATTCGAAGGTGTTGCCAGGTTTTTTCCTATCCTTGTTGCTTTTCATTTTGTTCTGTTTTTTATATATACATATATATCTGCTAACACATGTCGTGTGGTCCTTTGAATGGAGCGTAAGGGCAACACACCTAGAAACGGTCGAGGACACGGCTCATTAGACAAAGGCCGGCATAATAGAATGAGACGAGAGCTCGACTCAAATGAACTGAATTGTTGCAAACTGTTTCTTAATTACAGTGAGCCGAAGCTTATTTGGATCATGGTCAAAGAAAAAAAGGAATTGCCTGCCATAAGCTAATCATTCATTATTTTTCAAAAATTCCAAAGACCTGTGGTAGGTAAATATATTAACCACCAAAATTAATAAATGACCCCAATACACTGGGGTTTCCCCACCTGCTAGGTAGGATTATGTAAAAAAGTACCCTTTTTTAGGGAAAATTTTATTTGTACCGGGTACATTGTGGACACCTGGGTGCCATAAAACCCGGATTTTTTACCTAAAGTTGAGTATTTTCGGTATTAATAGACCAATACTTCGTAGTCAGTTAAGTTTCATCCTGCATCTCGGGTGCAATAAGCCAACAAGGACTATGGACAAACGGACTACCATTGCGCAACGGAAACTCATCCTGGAACACCACAAAAGCGGATATTCATATCGCGAAATAGCTGAAATGGTCAATCTGAGCAACTCAACTGTGAATATCATCATTTGGCGCTTCGTCGACGCCAATCGGATTAAGGGCAAGGCCAGAATGGCACCAAACAAGACTTTCACCGAAGAGGAGGAGCAAAGGATCACCGGGATAATAAGGGGATCTCCCAAGCTATCGGCTCCAAAAGTGGCTCCACAGGTGCAGGATGAATTGGGGAAAAAGTGCTGTGTGGAAACTGTGTTCAGGTTTCTGCGGACACATGACTTTAATGCCCGAGTTCCACGGAAAAAGCAATTTATAAACGTGAAAAATAAAGGGACTTGGATGACGTTCGCCAAAACCACTTGGACAAGGATCTGGAGTTCTGGAACGATGTTTTATTTGCAGATGAGTCCAAATTCAACATATTTGACTTGGACGGACGGAGTTATGAGTGGGCGACAGCCCAATACTGAGCTGAATCCCAAACACGTAAAGGCGACAGTCAAGCATGGTGGAGGAAGTGACATTTCATGGGCATGTATCTCGTCAGCCGGATTCGGGAATTTTGTGATTTTTGAAACAACAATGAAGAAGAATGTCTACTTCAACATTCTAAAGGAAAATTTACTCCAAAAAGCCTAGAAGGTGGGAATCCGACGTACTTTCCGGTTTAACCAGGACAACGATCCCAAGCATAAGGCCAAGATAGTTCAATCCTGGCTCATCAGGAACTGCCCCCACATGATAATTCCGCCGGCCCAGTCTCCAGATTTAAATGTCATTGAGAATTTGTGGGCTGTGCTGGAAAATAGCATCCGGAAGCACAGCATATCCAGCAAAGAAGACCTCAAAAATGCTCTACGGGAAGAGTGGAGCAAAATCAGCCCAGAAACTACCAGGAAGCTGGTATCTTCCATGAATAACAGGTTAAGGGAAGTAGTTAAGGCTAGAGGATATCATACTAAGTATTAACATCCTTATTTAAGTTTTTATACGCCAAATATATTATTTTATTTAGACTGATCCAAATGAAAACTGCACCTATAAGTAGGCAACATTTTTATAATTCTACCTAGCAGGTGGGGAAACCCCAGCGTATTGGGGTCATTTATTAATTTTGGTGGTTAATATATTTACCTACCACAGGTCTTTGGAATTTTTGAAAAATAATGAATGATTAGCTTATGGCAGGCAATTCCTTTTTTTCTTTGACCATGATCCAAATAAGCTTCGGCTCACTGTAGCTTCAGTTGTAACTCTAGACTCTGTGTTGGCGGTGGGGAGACCGACACAAAGCATAGACAATAACAAACTTTAAGGTTTTGTTGTTAATATATTTGTTTAAAACAGCCTTCAATTTTATATATGTATGTGCAGATTCCATGAAGAAATAAAATGAAAAGCATTTAATCTGCTCAATTTTCAGATAGTCCTGCAATAAAATCAAACCTTCAAAATAATTCTTTTTTAGGTTTTTTTTATTGTGTTTAATTTTAGTTTATATGCCTTCAAATTTAATCTTTTTTCATTTTCATTTCAATTTTCCTTTCCATTTCTCAGAATTGCTTGCGAAATTGTAAGGTAAAACTACTCATCTGACTATTCGAGCATATTTTGCTAACAAGGGAGTTCTTGGAATTTGTTATCAATTTTCCCAAATGAAAAACAACCTTGAATAAAAGCCAATTTTATATATTAAGGAAAATGTAATCCAACAGCTCAAAGTTTCTAAGAAATTCAAGCTTCAATGTCTATTTTATTGAACAGCAGATCATCTCTTTAAATATGGTTGGAAAACTTGAGGCAGGAGCTTCAACGTGTTGCAAATATATTTTCATTACTGGCGTTGTTGCCTCAGCCACTCGAAACTTGTGTTTGCTGACTGTACGTTAATTTTACAAAAGCTTTTCAGTTTTTGGCATCGGCATTCATGTCTACTTAAAGTTTTTGAGAATAATATGAGAACAGAGGCTGTGAGACAGATTCTCGTTTAATTGATGGAAAAAATTAGCTTAGGGACAATTTGGTATGCAAATACGAGCAGAAATCACAAAAGCGAGTAATGTGCGAGAGAGCTGAGACTGATTGGGACTGGGCTTAAAGGAGACTAAAGAGTTATAAGCTCCAAAAAGGCCATTTAAGGGAATGTGGCATGTGAAATTTGCATTGGACAGGACTCTAGAGAATTGGTTGCTGAACTGCGTCTCTGAGTTGTTGGGGTAGAAAATCATATGTCAATGTCGGTATGGGGTCTGGTTAACGACTGCTAAGGCCGTCAAAGGCTGATGGCAATGACGATGAGTTTGTCAACGTTGATGAAATCATGCCTGTGTCTCTCTCCCTATCTCTGTCGCTTTCTCTCTCTCTCTCTGTCTGTATCTCATGTACTGTGTGTACTTGTAAGGACTCACTGTGCACAATGCAGCCAGCGTCGGGACATTGCACTGTCTGCCTTTGGGCTCAGAGCTCAGAGCTCTGGGCTCTAGGCTCAGGGCTCAGGACTCATTGCTCGATTCTCAATTCTCGCTCTGTCTGCTTGCCCACCAGCATTGTGAGTTTGCAACTTTCTTAGCTCTTGCTCGCTCTCGCCAACTATCATCGTCTCTTTTAAACACACACTCCCTTGTCAGCAGCAGCCTGTGTGTGTGTGTGTGTGCTCTGACATTAACCCCTCTTGTCAGGGAGCAAAAGGTTCACTAAGGGTACTCTATATATATTTATTAGTTTCGAATTTTTTCCGTTTCGTTTTTTTTTCAATTTTATCTCAGTGTTGTATCGCTCTTCAAACCTGTATCTTCCCATTTGCATTTAATTACCCAAACTGATTTTTCAAATTAGTTTGTCAAATGCTTCGGTTGCATTTTTAAAGTTATCTCAATGCCAGACATTAAATTTGCTGCTCCTCAACTCTGAATTGTTAAGCTAACAAAAAAGCAATTTTAAAAAAAATAAACAGCCTGTCGGCAAACCTCTCAGTTTTTGCTGCTCCCTCTCGCTCGCATCAACCTTGCCCAGATATCGTTGCAGTTGCAGTTGTCTGCACTGTGCGAAAATCATGTTGTCATACATCCGTTTCTTAATGGGAGGCTTCATTTTTGCTGGATCTGCTTAAATTTCATTTGCCACATTAAATGGGAAATTATATTTGTACAGACCTCAAGGACTTTGTGGCGGCTTTAAGGCCTGTTCAAGTGCTTCGGTGGTGGCAACTCCACTGGAGTCACAGCAAAGTAGCAACAGCGCAAACGAGTCGCTTCTTATTGCAATTACAATGAAGTTGCAATACCCTTTGTTATAATAGATTTAATTGTAAGCGAGAAGAGCTTTAATTGGATAAATGTTTAACTTTTTTTTAGAAGGAGAATGTTTTTTATTTAGAAACAGTTTAAGATATCATCCTATTCTGAATATCTCCTGATTTTAAAAGACAAAATTAAAATATAAATAATTAAATTCGTTGAACCCTCTGGGCTCTACAGTACACATTCAATGTCTTTTATTATATATTATTAATATGGCAATATTGCCACAAATGAAAGTATTTTGCCAGCAGCACAGTTGTGAACTAGTTGCAAAAGAGTCAGAACATTGCCATACATAAGATAGGAGTTCTCAGAAAGAGGCACAATCATGTGCATTTCTTATGATAAGCCTTCTTTTCATTATTTTCTTACTGAGAAATACTGTGGAAATAACAAATCAAATAACCCCTAAGGGAGTCTAGTTGTTGTTTAGTGCACAGCATTCATATGCCATGCTATAAATACGTCTAGAAAGAATCTGGGATTAAATATATCAGCCAGTTTTGTGTCGCCTTCTAACATATTTCGTTTATATAGCTTTCATAGTCGCTTACGAGACTGAGTCAAATCCAACTAGCTTGACTTTATGCGATTCCATAATGCTGGCCCATAAATGCGCTCGGATTAGTGTATAAAAAGTGCTGACTTCAGCGACGACGATGACATTTTAATTATGTGTGCCTCGAAGGCAACTGGGACTAGGGGCCGCAACTGTTGAAACCTTCGGAGGGGTGGTGGTGGTAAATAGGATACTAGCCGAGACGCTTGCGAGACAGTTGACGTTGGAGCTGCCTTAGCGGCTGCTGTTGTTGTTGTTGTTGTTGGTTACTGAATGTTGAATGTTGAATGTTGGGGTTCGTGTTAGGGGTTGAGTGGGGTTCCGCTGCTGCTGTGGTAGGCTCGCAAATGAAAAGTGAATTCAAAACGGAAACATTGCGAAAAATGCGCCAATGCAGCAAATGCTCAGTCTGGATGGCTGTGTGTGTGTGTGTTGGCGAGTGTGGGCACAACCGGAGGTTCCGTCTGGGCTCACTTGAATATGAATATAAATATTTTCCGCTTTGCCATACATGCACTGTGCGAAATGTATGAGCGTGAACTGAATTTCGCAATGCAATTAAACATTTAACAGTGCTCACTCACTAACATGTACAAGCATTAGCTGTATACATTTGTATTTGCAGTTCATTAAATGAATTTGCTACCCAACTAACCCCACAGCAGCCCCTACAGCACCTCAACCCCAAACAGCATACTCCCCACTTCCTGCACATCTGTCTGTGTGTGTGTGTGTTTGCAAGAGCTTTGTCGTAAATTAACAAGTGTATATATGAGTACAAATGTGTATATACAGCGAATGAGAGTCCGACGAGCAGATACCCTAGACACTCGGCAAAATAGTTTACTCGTAAGAAATTTACTTAATAGAAGGCGCCTTTCCCCAGGCAAAGTAGTCATTTTTTTTAGCTGCCTGTTGCACACATTGATTACACCCCTTTCTCTGTGGCTACAGGGTATCAAAACATTGCAGCAAAAATGTTTCTGAAAGGGTGTCGCCAGCATTGGTGGTGTTGCTCTTGTGGGTGGCCAGTTGCGAAACTGACGGAATGAATATTGAGGCTGCGCTCAGTGTGCGATTTAGGGGTTGAGGCTGGGGACTAGCTGCTAGGGGCTGTGTGCTTGTATTATGGGGTAAGGCCATACCCCAAGCAATCCACAACTGGCAGCCGTCGAGGCCTGGGTTAATGTACTTTATGCAACGGCAACGGCAATGGCAACGTCAACGGCGACAGTCTCTGTCGGCGTCTGCTTGACTCACTGGCAAACTTCCCAAAACAGAAAGGAACCCACCCGTAACCACCCGAAAGCACCCAACCCACCATCCGTCTAGATGGCAAACGCCACAGTTTGTCGTGCAGCTTCCCTCGGTGGCTGCCATAAAATGTTTTATTTAGCGTACACAAAATGTAATTCTAACATTTCATTTTTGTAATTGCGGAAATTTTCATTGAAAAGAATTAGCGTTCAAATTGTGCAGCCAATTTTTGGGTCTATGTGGGATCTAACAAGAGGTGAATGGCATTTATCAATGTCAGGGTCATGTGAAGGCGAAAAGTTTTGCTCTCTCTTGCTCTCTATATATAAATATGTAAATATGCAAGAAATTTGTCCCTTATTCGATTAAAAGTTCAACCTTAGCCCAGTAGTTGTCTGCTCGTATGAGATTTGCATTTAAATTTACAGACTAAATGCACAGATTTCATTTTAGATACAATATCCAAACTTTGTCAAAGCTGAGCCCATTTTCAAGTTTCAGAGTTTGACCCCAGAATGATACTACATTTAATTTTGGATAAACGATTTTAATCAAAAGTTAGAGAATATCTCAACTTTAGCAAAAGTAAGTCAAGTATCAAAATAGAGTTGTTCTTCAGTTATGCTTACTTTCCAAATAAGAATAATTTTGTTCAGTTTTAGTTAGATTTATAATGCTTAAACTCATTCATAACTGATAATTTTAGGTATTATTTTTGGCTATTCAGCAACACTGATGTGGTACATTATTTCTCATACATACTCATATGCAATGCCGCACAAATTTATAGTTTATTTGTCGCATTTTTTACATTTTTTATGGTTTGTTGCTGTCAATTCATGGATATTATGTAAATTTCAAATGTATCCAATCAAAGTCTACCAATTGAGCGAGAAAATCGAAATAAAAAAACGTACAAAAAACTGCAAAATTATAAATTCAAACGAAATACAGAGAAAAAAAACTGTGTATTTCTTGTGGGGAGGGAAGGGTAGTGGCACGGGGTGCCGATCACAGGGTGCTCAACCCTCAGGGGTGAGAATGAGCCTGTGCGCAGTCGCCTTTGACACCTGAAGCAGACAATTGGAATTTGAACTCGAGCTGGCTGCGGATTTTAGGGGCAGTACACCCCTATTCACAAAACGCGACTCGCGCTTGCCACTTGAAGCGAGCTGCAAATTATAAAATCATAAAAAAGTGTAGAAAAAAAATCTTTACCATCGGAGGCGCAATCAAAGCGAAAAGCAAAAAAAAATATATATAAAAAAAATAGGTGGAGTGCGTCGTCAACGGCGACGTTCTATAAACAGAGGCGCAACTAATTTGCATAATTTCATGAAAAAAAAAAAGAAAAGCCGAGAGAGAGAGGAAAAGAAAAAAGTGTAAGGAAGGTGCGCGAGTCGACGAAAGTGAAGTTTGACAAGTGTGGCAAGCCCAAGAGTTGGCTAGAAGTAGCTGATTATCGTTATTATGTATGCAAAGTCAGGCGCACAGGTCGAAAGACAATAGAATTATGAGGTGTTGAGCGTTGAGCGTTGACTTGACTAGCGGCATGTCTATAAAAAATATAAAAACAACAACAAAAAAAACAAGGCAACAACAACAAAATCAACACAACCTCGACCATAAACTGCTAATACAAGTAGAAACAGAAACAGGGCCTAAAAACCACGCTGCGTTCGTATCTCAGCCATCTTAAAACAATAGATGGAAAGTTATGTATTTTATGGCTAAATTTGAGTTTCAAGTGTGTGAACTGGCTAACATCTTAGAATTTCCAACTTGAAGTTGATAAACACGTGCACTAATCAACAAAAAAAAAAAAACCATTGTGGAAGTGGAAATGATGTAGAGGTTTTTCCTCAACCAAACGGTAAAATTGAATTTTAATGATTAGCGGGTCAGTAAGGTAGGGCAGTTAACAAACTAAATTGGCCTAGGTAAGGGTACGTGTATACCAACAAAATATTTTCGTGAGGCAGTCATAAAGACATAATCAGCTCTGTGTCAGCTGTTTATAGCGCTCGAGCAGGTTACGACAGTTGTGGAAAACTGAAAGAAAGCAATGCTCACTCTTTGGGAAACCACTTTGCTGAGTAACAATGATTGCAACCTTTTCATACTTGGCTAGGTAATTCGATTCCCATGTGCTTAGATGTTCGCTTTAATTCAATGTGGAAATTAACGAAAATTAATTATTAAAATGGGGTTTCCCTTTTAGACAAGTAACTATATTCGATTACTTGAATACGAAACTTAGTTGAAAATATATTAAAAGTGTACCAAACATAATTATATTTTATTTTTCACTTTTTACTTTCTTTTATTTATACTTTCTAACAACGATTAATTAGATTATCATTATTATAAATACGTGAATTGCTCCCAATTTCATTTCTACTGTTCAATTGCTTCTAACTGAAGACACATTTCACCATTTGATCTTCCCTTCTCTGCCTAGAGCTTTTGATATTGTGGATATCTGATCTCTTGGCTCAGTGGTCCGCCAGTTCAGGTGTTAATGACTCCTTTACAATGGATGTCCATTGTTCGAATATTTTGCATGCCCAAAGTCCGGTTGAAATTAGTATTAGTATTCCCCCCAACAGACGCGAGCAAGTCTGAGCATATATAGAGGCAGGCCTATAAGCCTATTGTTCTGACCACCCCAAAAACAAAAGGCGGGCAGGCCTTTTGTGTGGCTCGCTCATATCCGGTAGCCGGCCGGTGTCGCTCCTAATGCCATATAATGGCTTGATATTGTTGAAGTTGTTGCTGCCGACATCGAACATGTTCAACGCGATCGACGCGTCCCCGGGCTTGAAGTTGCATGTTGGAAGTTGCAAACGAGCCTATGGAGTTACGAACGCTACTCACCGACTTCAGTTCGAACGCAAACGTCGTGCTGCCAGGTTGTATATACGCGATTAGTGTGTTTTACTTCAAACTTCAAACACGACGTGAAACTACGAAAAACGAAAAACGAAATAATAAACCCGAAAAGTATCTCAACATTTGTATCTATGAGATGCATCAGCAAAATTGATTGTCTTTAATCTAAGCAGTTTTAATGTGCAATATGGAAAATGCTTTAGAAAAGTGCAAACTATAAGAAATTTACCTGTTTAACACTTCAAATCAACGAACCCAACTCTGTGCAACTACGAGAGTAGATTTTTGTGTGTGTGTGTGTGTGTTTGACTTGACCTAAGCAAACAATAGCTCGAAAAAATAACAAAGATTTAAGTGAAATACCTGAGAGATATTGGTACTCTATCCCTCTGCAGAGGACTCGGTATCGAATCGTGCAACCCATAATTGTTTTTGTGTTTATACCTGTCTTGAGAACCTGAACAAAATGAAATATCTAACACAGGCACACAAAGAATCCTACACATTGGTGGCCCGCAAACGCTACATGAAGAACCTGCTGTACGTATAAAAAAAATAAATGAAAGAATAAAAAATAACTTCTGATCTCCAATTGAATAACTAAACTGCACATATATCATAAATATAACATATCGTGTATAAATATTGACGCATGTCTCGTGTGTGACATATGCGAATATTATGCAAATTGGCTCGCTAATGTTTTGAATTTGAAATGCGCTTTGATTAGGCGAGGCAATTTCGCATTTTGCATGAGGGATTCGCATAATTCGCATTAATTAAATGCAATTCAATTTGCAATGCGACGCACTTGAAAAACGCGCCCCAAAATTATGTAATGCCATAAATGAGATGCGCATAAAATATGCAAATTTTTTGTCATATCTGGCAAAATGTCAGTCGTTTGGCATTGTTTGTTTTGTGTTTGTTTTGTTGTGTTTTGCTTTGCTTTGCTTTGCTTTGGTTTTTTGTTGCCTTTTTCCCTTTAGTGTGTTTGGTGCAGCAAACAAAACCGCAAATGACAATCACAAATTTGCACATGAATTATGGTTGATCAATGGAAATTCTGCAAACTGCAACCTTAGATCTGTGGCCAATTTTCCCAAAGCCCGTTGCCTGCTCATTTTCTTTTGCCCCTTTTTTGTGGCAACGCCTTGCCAGAATCATTTCTTTGTCAACGTTTTTGTCATTTCTGTCAAGACGCTGCCGTATGTTAAAATCATTTGATTGTTAATTAAATTTATGATTAATGAATATCTGCCCTAAGATAGTGCTGATGATGATGATGATGTTGCAGTAGCTGTTGTTTGCTCAAACCCTGTTTTTTTTTTCTAAAGTGCATAACAAACAGCTGTTTATTTATACACGACGCATAAGGCAGGAAAACGGCGGCCTGTAAAACGATACCCAAGCCCGACAAAAAAGAAAACCCTTAACCCTTTTTTCTATGCTGCCTGCACCCCAGCGAAAATTGGCTATTTGGTTTTTTTGTTTTTTCTTTTTTTTGCAAATCAGCAAAGTCAACAGGAGTCTAGAATTTTGTAATTTTGTAATTCTCACTTGTATTGCTTATCAAATTGCGGCGATCGTTTGAATACCGTTAGGCGTTAAGCCCACTGGAAAGTCACAAACACAACGATCTGTGCACAATAAATCACTTGGGCAAAACCCACACAAGCATCCAAAACCTCAAAGAACTCGCGGAGTTCAAATTTAGCTGCGCAGACACCAACGCAGCAGCAGCAAAAAGTATAGTAAAAAAAAAAGGCAGGCGGGTCAGCTGGCGGTTAAACTCGCGTGGTTTTTTTGTAGCTTGAGCCCGCAGCGCGCCTGATGAAACTCTGGCGGGGGAGGGGCGGGTATATGGCCAGCAGACATGCAAGCGGCATAAAAAAAAAATGAATAATAAAAAAAAGAAGCAGCAAATGGAAAACAGCATATATAATTAGCAGACTGCGGCTGGTGAGGAAATTGCATTAGCAGCCAATCAAATCAATTAATTTGCTGCAAACGCATAGGAAACACGCCTGCGTTAATAAACGCTTGCCACAGGTAACAGTATTTGTGTTGACCATGCAGCGGCATGTTAGTTGCAGTTGCATCAATCAAACATAATCGATTCTTGCAACACATCGACGAAAAACGTCTCCAAAAGCGCACGTTCGACTTAAAGGAACTCTCTTTAGCTTCCAATAAAGGTAAATTATGACGCCTTAGCGGTCCATAGTAGAGCTGTGTACAGCAGCATAAGTAATTAGATGCTTATGTAATCAACATTAATTGTTTTTAACACCGCAGAATCAAGAAACGCCAGTGAGTCGCGCAGTAGTCGCTCCAGAGTCGCACACTAGTCGCTCAAGAGGCGCACACTAGTCGTTGCTGAAACGCGCACTTCCAGACGCGCGCGTTTTTAAACGCTTGCTAGAATAGTGTTATAATCGCTGTTGCTTTTTGCAATATGGCCTATCATTTAACCTACTAACACGGAGCGTTTACCACACTTAACCACATTTATGTGCGCGATTCATCATTGCAAATGATTTGAGTGGCATCCATCGCTCAATACGCTCAGCTCGTTAACTGTAAATGTTTTTTTTTTGTTTTTTGGTTTTTGGTGGGGAAATGCGTGTCGAATTTTCGCTTTGGTTAATCAGAGGCTTTGTCGCTAATAACCACATAGAGCTGAGCTGCTGAGCTGAACTGAGCTGAACTGAGCTGAGCTGTGTGGAGAGCAGCCAGCGTCCCACATCTTTTACAGTCATAATTGCAAATTAAGCAGTTGTTATTGTTGTCGCCTTGGGCACTGATTGAACCACAGCGATTGCAGCACTCAGCAATGCTTTTGACCTTGCCACAGCCAGCAAGTCAAACAAGCGAATCACCCACGCGTCTAAGAGCCAACCAAACAGCGCGCCAGTTATTAGTCGCAGAACTTTTGTTTTATTATAGCCAAATTTGTGTAATCAGCTTGCAACTTTACAATTGGCACAGTTGCCACAGCAACCAACACCTTGACCTGGACTCTGCTCAGAAAAGCGCGCCAATTTTGGCATAAATTTGTCATAAAGGGGTAGGGTGGCTGGGGTTGAGGCAGGCACGTGGTAGCTGCTCGTGTCTATGCCACATTTACTCAAGTCCTTACGGCCCGGAACTAACTGCGCTTCATTAATATGCAAAGTGGACAGGTATAAAGTGAAGTTCTCCCTCCACCTGCCGCAGTAGCACTTGCAGTCGTAGTGGCAGTGGCAGTAGCACTTGCAGTGGCAGTCGCTGTTTCATTTGAGGCCCGTTCTATGCATATTATTTAAAAAATATATCAACACTTAAACGGTTATTACCAGGCATTTTCATGCTGCATTTAGCAAAGTGTCCGCGAGGCAGGCACTCAACAGGTTGCTCGCTGGACTCAATTGCGTGTCAAATGGAACTTGTTTCTGGGATGGGGCGGTGTATTTGGGGCAGGGGCGCAGAAAACATTTCCTATAACCGCTGCCGCTGCCACTAACTGCTACAACTTAAACACGTGTGTGTGTGTGTGTGTGTGTGCGAAATATCTGAAAAAGGGCAGCGAAAATAAATGGTTTGTTGACTTGTTAAAGTTGCCAAAGATAGTTTTGCATAATTATCTCGTGAGCCAATGACGATCTGGCTGGCTTTTGAGTCGATTTGGATTAACACCAAATATATATTTCTTTACGAGCTGTTTGAAATATATCATTATATATATGTATATATCAACATATCAGTTTTGGCTAGTAATCGAAACTGTCTGCGAGTCGTCTGATAAAAATTATCTTGACATGCTCATACTCTAATACCCATCAGTGATTTGAGACGATAAGAGAGCGATATATATAGTTGCGAATATAATGATTTCTTTAACTGTAATGCCTTTAACTGTATTTTCTTATATAATCAACATTGAGTCTTTGCTTAAGTCATTTCAAAAATACTTTCTCTGTAAGCTACTTTGATTGAAGCTTCACTCTGATCAGCCTCAGATGCATGTTGCAGAAGTATTGCTATATCTTAGATCCCTTCTTGAACAATGTTCCTTTAAAAAACACTTTAATTAAAGATTCACTCTGATCGGCTTTGAAGTTCATTTAAAAGTTTATATTTCTAAGCTTTTCTGTTATCTTTTTCAGAACTTTTTAACTGAATTGAAAAGTATTACCTCTTTCTAATATATACTAACTGTACCACATAAAACTTGATCTTAAAAAGAAGTTGAACTTAGCTTCTACTTTTTTAATATTAGAAATTAATTTTACTAATTATAATCAACGCTCTCACTCTCACTCTGTCCCTCTCACAGAGATCTTTCGTTCTTCGTTGCCAACTAGTTCTCTGCTCAATGCTTAACTAACCTGATATTCATCTGACACTTTCACCTCTCAGCCAGTTATTGGGTTGCTTTTGTTTGTTTTTAGCTGTGTGTATAAAGGTTGCTAGGGCAGTTGATGCCTGGCCTCAGAACTGGCGTATCTATCAGAGTTCAGAGCATCAGCATTCGTGTATTAGGCTAATCTGCCTACAGCATCAGAATGCCGATTGTTTTTCCCATGTTTTCACACTGACCACAGCGGAGGCCAGCTGCCTGCCCCTGGGCAAGGTATCATTGTCGCAACTTCCCTTCCCCCGTCTTCCTTCTCTGACTTTCACTTTAACTACTTTCCACGATCGATCTGCTAAGAAGCTGTGACGCTATAAATTTAAAGGCTGTCAGCGCAGACAAACTAGAACAAAGAACCGAAGCCAAGAAAGGGAAATCAGAACAAGTTCCTCTTTTTGGGTGTTATGCTGTATAAATTGTGTAATTTTTTAGCCCAAAAAATCGACTCGATTGAAATTATGCAAATGACCAATAAAAGCAGACAGCGCCAACTTTTCCGGCAAATTTGTGGCTAATTTACGAGTGATGGCAGCGTTGCCTGTACCTCTGTGTACCTCTGGATCACTGTAGTGGCAAAGGGAAAGGGTGACTTGTTTGCTTGAAGTGTCGCGTAGCTTTTCCTTTTTTCCTTTTAGCATTTGGAACGTGTTGCATTTTGTAAGGGGGGAAAGCGGAAGAGCGGGAAACGAGTTATACTTAGGAGCAACCCTTCAAGATGTACACCTCAAAGGATGTCCGTTGCTGTTGCAGCACACAAAAGAAAAACTGGGCAGAGACAAGTTTTCCAACACACACAGAACGAGAACGAGAACGGAAATGAGAAAAACTTGGGCACACAATGCGCGAATCTCTCTGCGGCTGTATCTGAATCAGAAATTTCGAAATGAATTTTGAGGCCGTCGCGACGCTTGAAACTAATTTTAATGACAATTCATGCGGCGCGGAAGCCGTCGCGTCCTCTTAAGCATAATGTACAAAATGAGTCGCTCATCCCACCCCAAGAATACAAAAAAAAAAAATTCCCTGCCCCTTTTCCTTGCATTGTTTCTTTCGCCCTTATCCTTGGGCATATTTCCGCCGCGCGGACTTTCTTAACTTTCTTTCGCTCGCTAGCTAGCTGCTGCTGGCGATTCCTTTATCATCATCATTTATCATAACTCTGCTCACGAACATATTGGCATGGCGCATTTCCATCGCATAATTGTTGTAATTTTCACGTAGTTTTCCTATAAATTTATACATATCCTGCCGCTGGCTGACTTTACACGCTGCAATTATGCTATTAATTATGGCCCGGGGGTCCACACACAGGACGACCTCAAACTGTCTCGCTTTGACTTTTTGCTCGCATATCCTTTTTTACACCGTGTCATGTCGCCGTCGCCATTGGCTGTCGGCTGTCCATTTACGGGTTTTTCACTTATCGTCGCAGTGCATCGCTCTGCAGTACTTTCCATGTCCTTACCATGTCCTTGCCTGTGTTTTTAGATATTATCAGTTTTGCGCTCCAGTTTCCAAAGACTGACCCATTAGCAAACTAAGTGTGTGCTTGGTATTGTCTGTCTGTTTGTGTGTGTGTGAGTCCTTTTGTCCTTTGGGACTTGATTTTTATTTTATTTTCTTATATATGCATTTGTTTTTTGTTCCTTGGACATTTCCTGTAATTTCTCACCGGCAAACGGCACAAACTAGACAGCATTGCAGCCTGCATCACTTGCCCACTAATTAGCGCCTGGGGACAAAAAAAAAATAGTAAAGCATCTCTTCTTCCGCTGGGACACTCTCTTCCTCTCTCTTCCTCTCTCTTTCTCTGTCTATCTCTGACTAATTCTCTTTTATTGCGGGTACAAGTGTTTCCCACGCAGTTGGGAATAATAAAAAAAAAAAGTCAAAACCTAAAACCCAATCCCAGGTTGTGTATTGGGTTCTGCTTTGGCGTTTTGGGGCCTCTGATTAAGTGCTGCATAACAGGTCATATATCTTACTCTTTCCCCACAACTGTCAACGCCGCCGTCGCCACGTCCCGTTTTATTTGTTGTTCCTTTTGTTGTTGTAATTGTATTTCTTTTGCATTTTCCCGACGCGCGGCAGCCACAAAACTTTATCTATTTTTTTTTTTTAGACGCGCATTGTGCCGCGCATGCCAATTGAGTTGGGTTCTAAGTGGAGGTAGAGTTAAGAGGAGTGGGTGTTGCTAGAGTGGGAGGGTGTTGCTAGAGTAGATGGGTGGGTGTGTGGCAAGGTGGTGGTTTAGCTGGGCTGACTCGCTTGGGTGGTTGACATAAATTTGCATTTAATGAACACTTTTTTGTGTGAAACGCAAAAAACGAAATAGCAGAGGAAATATTAGCGCTTTGTATGCTTGTAATAGCATTTAATTAAGTGGGCGTGCCCCGCTCCTGAGTTGGCTTTAAACAATGGCACAGTTAGACGCAGGCGCGACCGCAACAGGAAGTGAGTGTGTTTTGTGGGTGGCGGCAGCATTTCTCTGTTGAGGAACCACACAAAGTCAGCGCTATCAGCGCAGCATCAGCTTAAAGAACTTGACTAAACCTAAACCCATCATCATCAATCTCCGCAGCGATGTTTGCCTTTTGCTAGTTGCATTTTTGCTGCCTTATCTTGGCTGAGCGCCGCACCCCCTCTCCTCCGCTCTGCTGCTTCCTGCTGTTGCAGTCACATATTTTTATGAGTTTTATTATTGCTTGCAAAGGGCAACATTTTTATGTTTGCACTGCATTGGATTTGAGATTTTATATTTTATATTTGATATTTTTATTTCGATTTCGTTTTCGTTTTCTAAAGATTGAACAGCGACAAATCATGTGCAAAAAATGTCATAAAAATGCAATAAAATTGCTTTGCTCGTAATTCGATCAGCTGAACTAGTTGCACACAATATTTTGTTGCATTGACTTGTGAAAAACACTAAAAAAATTGATGCCAAATGTTTGACAAATGTGAAAATGTGAGTAGCTCGCTTCAATTCAATCATTGAATGTGTTTTGCCAGGCAGAAAATTGAATTAAAGCGCTTAAAAATTTATTTATTAGAATTTCAGATTGTGGTCTGAGTTTATTGGATTTTTGTGGCACAGTCTAATATTAGTTAGAGCCATAAAAAATGAGGCAACGGCACAGCTTGAAATATAATTCATGATATGAATTTTCACTTAAACTGAATTTGGATATAGTCAGTTTTTCACTGTGTGCAGCGACTATAATATTTTCGACATTAAATAGGAATAATGTTTATGACTGACAGCTGTAGCGACTCCTACGGAAAACTTCTCGTATTACCCAACAACGGGTTAGTTATTTAAGTATATTCATATGTTAGTCTATCATCAACCACTTTCTCTGGCACTTTAAAACTATCTGCACTCAGAGTTTTGTTATTGTTGTTGCAGCAATGATTAGAGCTGATGATGCATGTGGCTGACAGTCCTGTTGCATGTTGCCTGCTTTTTGATATCCTTCTCCCATAACCGTCATCATTTGATGTGTGGCAACTCTCCGACTCCGAACAGGCACTTTCTGTAGGTGTTAATTTATGGGCAGCAGCAGAGGAGCTGCTTATTCGTAGGCACTGTGAGGAGACTGTTGACAATTTTTGTTGTTTTTATTACGTTTTTCGAATGTGGAGCAACAGCAGCTGCACACACGTAGCAGCAACAACAGCAGCAACAACAGCAGCAGCAACATCAAAGTAAACAACAACAGGAACAACAACATCCTCAACATCACTCCTTGGCCAGCTGAGGTCCCACTCTGAACAATCGTCACTCACTCTACCTCTCTCGCTCTCTCTCTCTCTCTCTCTCCTTCACACTTGTCTCCTGTTTTCGTTGGTGCTGTTGTTTGTGTGTCAACAAAGTGGCGACTGCTGCGACAAGAAAACTTGAGCAAACCCCCAAAAAAAAAGATGAACTCACTGAAATACAAATGAGAACAAGCTGGCAAAAAAAAGAAGTATAATAATATAAAACATTGCACAAGTGACAACAAACATGAATAATAACAGAAGCCAAACAAAAAAAACATAAAAAATAAAACAAAAAAAAAAAGGAGAAAAAAATATGAAATCTGAAATATATTCAAGTGGCACTCATAATTTTGTGTACTCCCTGATGCGTGAACGCAACTTAAGAACTTGAGAAATGTTTCACTCAACTCTAACAATTTTCACAGACCAAAGAAGAAGAAAAAAAAAGGTATCCTTCAGCGGCTCTTGACGCTTGATAAAACAGTTGTGGATTAAGAATCCTTCAGCTTTGATTGCAATTGTCCCCCATTGAAAAGCTTACTTCCGCCCCTCAAGATGATCAAGGATCGGGGTTACACCAGATCTTTTGCACTTCAGCTATTTTTATATCTTACCTAAATATTGATTTATATGTAGAATTTCTCTAATATAACTGCTCGAAAGTTTGAAGTTGCTAGTTCTCTTAATCTATGTATAGTCCATATTTCATTTGGATTATTATTATTCCGTGCCCTATGTAGAACTTCTCCACAGTTTTAGATGCTTTATTCATAACTTCTTTGATCAACTTAGGTTTATTGTTCCATATTTTCCTTGTTTGACTTATACTACACGCCTTCAGACCCACCCAATCACTGTTTCGTTGTCCTTATCCATTCCTTTGATCATATTTGTGATTGTCAAGCTTGACTTCTTTCAGCGCTTAAACGTTGTGCTTGACTTTCTATGGCTGTCACTATTTCTTCAGTCCGCACTCGACTCGAAAGTTCCCTTCTTGGTGGTGATCACTTGGTTAACCTTAGTGGAATTCGGTGCTTGCAAGTGACTGGCTCCAGTGGCCACTTCCCAGACATATTCCCATAGAGTCGCGTATATGCGAAACCTAAGGCGAGTGGTTTGAATACCACTCGAGTTTGTGCAGTCAATTGAATATTTACGAGAGTTGCACTTGGACTTGGCGCTGAAGCATGAAGAGATTGCATGACGCGCTCACCTGGCCTGCCCTTGGCCATGCTCAGCTGTGCGACATTGCCAAGTGCCAGTTGAGTCTTCGCTTCGTTTCGCTGGGCACATGCTACAAAAAAAAGTTGAGGTTGTGATTAGCTTTTTGCGTGCATTATTATTAACCAGTCGCACAGGAAGTTTGAGCTCTTGTTTTGTAACCCCAAACACTGACAATATCTTCCTCTCTCCTTCTCTCTCGTTGCAGACGTCAGCATGCTTTTATGGCGGGCACGCAGAAACAACAACCCGGCCATGCCGGCTCCACGGGCAGCGTCACCCACAGTCCAGAGAGATTGCGAGGCGTCACACATGATCTCTTTGAGCTGCTGGAGCGTGTGCAGTGCTCGAGATTAGATGATCAGCGCTGTGTTCTACCAGCATACTTCTCACAGGTAAGTCGTCGTCTCAAAACTAACACGTGTGTTTAACGATACCATCACCTGGGATTTCCCTTGTCTCATTAAACTCTTTCTGTGGGAATTGTACGTATGTCTTCAGATCTGCCATGCATTGAAAGATGAACCCATTTAATAAATATCTATTTTTCATTGAAGATTTTAGGTAGTAATGCAAACCAATCAATCAGATCTTAAATCTGTGAATCTAGATATATAAATATTTATTCTGATTTTTAATTTTATATATATATATATATATGATATATTAACTGAAGCAAGATTTGCCTACTCAGATGAGCAGTTTGACTTTAATTAGCTAGGCTGTGTTATCCTCCAGCAGCTCCTTCCTTCCTTCTTACGCTCTGTCTCTGTGTTTCGCTCAGTTCAAGCTGTTCGGGGCTACTGACCTGGGACAAAAGGCGATGCATTGTCCCTGGACATTTGTTTGCAGGCAGCTAGGCAGACGGACAGACAGTCGGACAGACGGTCGGACAGACAGTCGGTCAGACAGAAAGGCATCTCCAATAATCTAACTAAGGCTGCGGCGCTGACCCATAAAAATCTCAGTTCAGTTGCAGCGAAAGTAGTAAAAATGTTTACTAGGGATCATCAAAGTGGCAAATAAGACAATAAAGCGTTACGACTGAAATAGTGAAGAAATGATTGAATGAATGAACGAGACGAGGGAATGCTCATGTGGCATGCAAGTAACAAATCTGCCAATTGTGAACCGCACCTTTTCGACAACAAAAAACCTCAATATAATTTGACATAATCTGCAGGCCATTGTTGTTGCCGGTTTGTTGTTGGTAGTTTAATAGGCACACAAATTATTCCCCAAATACACACAGTGTCTGTGTGTGTTGCGGGTGTCAAGAGTTTGTGCTCAACGCTCAACTGGCAGGGATTACTTTTACGTTTATGTTTTTGCCTTTACCAGTTATTATATTTTGTTTAAACACTTTCAGCTGCTTTTGCCGGTTCTCTGGGGGCAGCTGCCTTTTTTTTTTTGGGTGTGGCCTTTTGGCTTTTATTGGTTTTTATTAATAAATATTTTAAATTTCGCAATTAGCTGCGGTTTTCGCAATTGCAATTTGACAGCGAGCCGATTTGTTGTCGCGCCTGGGTACAGTTTAGAAAATGCTGCTCAGAGTGTACGCAATCGTCGCTAGGGTGCGCCACCCCGCAGCTCATGTGTTCTCAAAATACTTTATAGTTTGTCATACTTTTGCGAGAGGACGCTATTGCCTTGTGGCGCCCCCTAGCGAACGTGATCAATACAAACATGCTTGCCAGCCTATAGAGAGCGCTGCTTTGCGACGCCACATAGCGTCTGTGAATGTAAGCTCATATTGTGCTCTGCTGACGATAGAGGGCGTCGCAAAGTGGATGGTGTTTTTTAATGCATTCAGTTTTGTTGCCTTTTAAAAATCAGTTTCAGCATAATAGGAATACAAATTAAATGCAGATGTATTTTTATCATATAACAAAACATATAAAATATAATATGCTTAAAATATTTTGTAAAAATTTGCTTTTATTTAATAATAATAATTTATTTATGACAACCATACCTATAAAAATTATGTTTTCTCTTATATCATTTGTTTTATACATTTCAGTTACAATTTAACACTTTTATGTTTAAATTAAATTGTTGCGTAATAATATACATTTTTAAATGATTTTCTTTTTATATTTCCCACAAACTGGCATTCAAGTTCACCCACTAACAAAATGCACTTGATAATTATAACGTTGTTGGCACTGCTCCTTTGCTCAGCTAACAACCACTTCTTCCACTTTCCCTTTGGGCCCCTTTGTTAGTCTTGGCTGCTATTCGCTTCCACATCTTTTCACATTTTAATTTAGTTTTCGCAAGAATATTTCGTTGCAAACTTTTCCATCAAAAGAGTTCTCAACTGCTGCAAAACTAGCCGCATGCTCTCCTTGTCCTTTCTTGCTTGTGTTTGCACTCCTGTCTACTGGTGCTGCTGCTGCTGCGACCAGCCTCCCTACCCTTTGTGCAACAAAATGCGGGACACACTGGCACTTCACACACATACATTCCATTCAAAATCCAAGACGTTGCCACGAGACAAGCCGCCTTTTCAAACAGTTTTATATGCGGGTCGTGGATGCCGTTTAGCTAGCTGGCAAACTAGGTTGCAACTTAAAGTGGCACTCCCTTACAGCCTGTCCCTTCCCCGCTCCTCCTCTTGCTCCTTAACCTTATTTGCTGCTCTCTTTCGGATGTGTGTGTGTTCAAGTCGCGAAATTTAATTAAAGCTGGCAGCGTTGAGTTTTAGAGCAATTGCAGTGCAGCTCAAACTGTCAACAGTTTTCAACTTTAAAATTTGAGTAAAAGCTGAATCATCAAGTTTTTTTTAGTTGCAACTGATTGCTACAGGGTATCTCCTAGTGTAGCTGTGTGCAGCACAATAGTTTTTCTATTTATTTTTTCCATTTTTTTTTGTTTGCTGCATTGCTGCATTGCTGCATCTATGCTTATTATGCTTGCCACATCCTTTCTGCTTATTTGTGCCGCATTGTTACACGCGCTGCTGGCCATTGCATACTTTCGGGCTAATAGAGTGTGTGCCGGCATTCGGTTTGCACTTGCCACCATAATCCCTGACGCTTGCCACAAATTGCCTCTGCATTTTATTGCCATTTATTTGTTTTTCTGGGTTGTCGAGCTCTTCTATGTATTTAGATAGGTGCCTAATTAAGCCCCCCTTAAAATATACACCATGAATAAATATTTGTCGGTTTTTGCTGCCACACATAGTCGCAGCTACATTTGTATCTTTTGCTTACTTTACTTTTATTTTTTGCTCTTCAAGCCGGATACATTTTTGCTGGGGTTTCGTGTGTGTTCGCTGCAAAGCCGCTAAAATTTATGCCACTGTTTGTTATGCTGAAACCGCTCCCTTTTCTTGCCTATGCCTGCCCCACCAACCCCACCTACGCCTTAATAAAAAATGAATCTTAACCATTACATTTTGGTCTCTGCGGCGGGTTTTTCTTGCATATTTTTCACGCTGCCGTTGCTGCCACCCTAACGCCCCACCAAATGGCACATTAGAAGCTGCCACATGCATCTAGCTAACCACCAACTCCAACTCTCCCCCTTTTGTTTCCCCACTTTTTCTATGGGCCGCATGCGATTTGTCTGCCACAATTGCAATGGAAGTAGGGGCGTGGTGCGGGGTGTGGGGAACGCTTTGGTTAGCTAGCGGAATCTCGACTCCCAGGCGCAAATGCAACGAACGTTGAAGTTGTTAATTGCCATGGTCGTCAGTCGCAACGACGTCCTCACATTTGCCGTTGCCAGTTCTGTCTTTGGCATCAGCTACTCCCACAGTCATCAGTTTTGCAGTCAGCCGCACAAGCACAACAAACACACACTACACACACACACACACACAGTACACTTATACAAATAATTATGTTATTTGTTGCAGCTTTCAATTATTGGTTGGCCAAGAAATATTCAGATTTATTTCAATTTTAGCTTTTATTTTGCTTTCAGTTATTATATTATATATATATATATATAAATATATATATATATTATATTTATTATTATTATTTATTTTTTTAAAATTAATTATTTTGTGTTTATAAACTTTTTTTTAGAACATTTCTTTGGCGAAAGTTGTGTTTTTTGTATACATCTATGCCTATCATTTCTTGCTGTGTACGCATAAATTCTAAGCCACAAAATGTGTGATGTTTATCTCATGTACAGCCCACGCGTATCCCCTCCCCTCAACACACACACACACACACACACAGCAACAGTTGTAGATAAAGATATGGAAAAGTCAGCATATGATCTATCAAACTCTATTTATCTCTATATCTCTGTGTCTTTCTCTTTCTCCCTCTCTCTCTCTCTCTCTCTCTCTCTCGCTTGTGCTGTTCCCCTTTGACCGCTTCACGGGCTGCACTTAAAATTTATAATTATTTTCCGGTTGTTGCATGTCTGTTTTTCTTTCCTCTTGCCACCTTTTTGGCCAGTGCTCCTCACTTTGAAAATCTTTTGCCTTTGGTTCCAAAACTTTGCTCACTTGTGGCTTTTTAATTTCCAAGACCACCCCCCCACTCACCCACTCCCCCACCACTTCGGTCGATTTCCTCCCTCGCACCTGCATAAAACAATGCAACTTTAAAACTTTTCTTCTTCTTTGCTTTGTTTCTCTGATGATTTTCAGCGTCTGGCAAGTGGAACTCTAATTTGTGGCTTTTGACGTTGATGTTGACGTTGAAGGGGCACCCGACTGCCTTCAGGGCCACCTAACTTTGCCACACACCCCCTCCTCTCCCCTCCACATGCTCCCCTCTCTCCCTAACACTGGCCTTGTTCTTTTGGGAGGTTTTCATTCTGTTGTTTACCAAGTTGCTGGATCGCTGGCTTCGTTGTTGATTGCCGGCTGTCTGCCAGCAACTAAAAAAAAAGATGACAACTACCACAAGTAAGGAATGCGCCAAGCGAAGATTCTTTTAACATGCAGATACCCTGTAAGCAGTTGAAATGCATTCAAAAATTCCCGCAGCTCTCAGAAATTTATTGTATTATTCTTATCAATATATAATTATATTATTAAAAGAGAAAAAAAGAAAAGAGAACAATCGAAATGTTGAGGAAAAATTATAAAATTTACTCTCTTTCTACTAATATTTATCTCATTTCTCATCCTGTCCAATGAATATGGTATTTAAACTGCAAGCAACTATTCCAAGATATTGCTATTATTATATATAAACACAACTTTTTGTAAAGTGTATCTGAGGGAATATCAACGACTAAAATAATACTTTTATTTTAATATTATAAGAAAAAACATCATCATCTGTTTCAAGTTTATTATACCTTAATTCACACACGCTTTTTGTTACAGGGTACAACAACAACTTCATCCAGCTTTAGTTTATTTTTTAGTTCCCATAAATCCCGTTACTCATCATGGCTAAATTTAAAGCAACATTTCAATGGTGACTTTTAATGCGGGTCGTGAACACATATTTCATTTCATTGGGAAACTTTGGGTAACATGGGAATACGATTCGTATTGTTGTTCTCGATTCTCTGCCTGCTCATTTGCTAAATCTGAAATATCCACTTTTAGCAATTAATCACAAATTGCGCAAACTGTTGGTCGTTGCCACGCCCACAATTGTGCATTTGCCGTACTTTGTTGATAAGAAAAATCAATTCAATTATAAATACGTGCGTAATGCATTGCATTTTTATACACTGATGATTCGTATTAAGTATTTCGTAATTTGTGTGTTGTGTTTCTTATTTTGTGTTTATTTGTTGCTCTTGTATTTCATATATATAAATTTGTTGACTCGTTGTCAGTTTTACGGCTTGAATGTCAGGGTCACGTGGGACTGATGCATAAATTTGTTTTTTTTATAGTGCGTACGACAATTCTTCTACGGGACAAATATATAGTTATTTTTAAGTATTTAAATAAAGTGGCGCACAGCTGCTGGATGAAACAAATATACCCCAACTCAGGGTCATTTGCTTTCGTTTTGTGGTTCCGATTTGTATTTGAGAACGCTTGGGTTTTGCACGTTTCTCATGGAATTCCTTATCGTTGCAGTAAATGCGTGTTGTTCTCAGTGAGAAACATGAAAGGCCATTGTATTTAATTAAAGGGCTTATCGCAGCATAAAAATATAAAAATTACAACATCGTTTTATATAGATTTAGTTTAAATACCTTGATAAGCAGTCGCCTTGAATTTCACTCAAATCGTCATGTTTCAAATTTGGCGCCACAGAGCACAGCAGTGTTTATCTCGCTCTATCGCATGCTGCTCCAGACCAACGCCGCACTCAATATCTTCATGTTAACTAACAGACGATTTGAGTTTAACCCGCTGTTATGCTCAAATGAGCTGCTCAACAGTCGTCTGTTGCTCTCACCGCCAGACGCTTAACATGCTGTTAGCTATTTGCTGGCTGTAATTGTAAGCAAGTTGCCGTCAGCAGCAGACGTCTTCGGTCGGTTGTCGTCGCTAGTCGTTAGTCGCAAGTCGCTTGTCCCATGTCGTTTGTCGATTGTCGCTTGTCGTTTTTCAACGGTGCGTTGATCGTTACAAATTCAAAACAAAGAACGCACGCGAGTTATTTTTAAACACAACTCAATGCAGTTGCCGCATTTCAACTGTTGCAGCTACATTTTCAACTCCAAAATACTACATATGTATAAATAAAAATTTGGTGCGTGGATTTGTTTGTGTCGTCTTTCTTCTTGCGTTAGACCAAAAATAAAACATCTGCATTTCGGAGAGTGTTTTGAGTGTGTTTGATTTAAGTGAAATTATTTCCATAGAAATTCGCGAACATCATATTTGCAGAGAGAGAGAGAAAAAAATAAAATAACAACAACAAAATAAACGCTGCGCTTGGAAAGTCTCTGCAGTTTGACAGGAATTGGCCGACTCACACACACACACACAAACAAAATAACCAAAAAAAAAACTCGTCAAACGAGTCAAACTACGTGTGCAAAGCAGTCGCAAAAAACAACAACGACAACAACAATAATATTTGCGTCTGTTGTACTATAAGACCAAAATAACACCCGAGCAAAATTATAACAATTAGCCCAAACAGTTTGAAGAATAATAATAGCTGCTGCAGCAAAACGAAAAAAGAAGAAACCGCCCACAACAAACTACGCCCCGCCGCCTGCCACAATCAATGCAGTCAATTGCAGCAGCAACAACAATAGTTGCAAGTGTAGCCTAAAACAACGAAAACAGCAGCAGCAGCAGCAGCAAAAGCAGCCGCAGCAGCAGCAACAGAAACAGCAGCAGCAACAACAACAAGAACAAAGCAGCGATCGTGGCATTTTATAGCGAAGGCGCTGAAAGGCGTTGGGTGCGTCAGGCGGTCATGGGGGTGCTCAGGTGGCGCGATCTGCCCGGATCGCGAATGTCGTCGTCGGGCTCAACAGCAACAGCAGCAGCAGCAACACAGAACAACAATAATACGGCCAACAACAGTCATTCACAGCAACAGCAACACTATCACCACAACAACAACAACATCAACAACAACAACAACAGTAATAGCAACAGCAACAACAACAACAACAGAGAGGTAAGCATTTGGAGTGTGGGTTGTTTGCTTCGATTGCTTTCATTAATTTAATGCAATTTGGGCGTTTGTAATTTGCCATTGTTGTTGTACTCTCACACACTCGTCGTGTTTCACGGCTTAGTCACAAACGTGTTACAGTTCAACAGCAACTGGATGTGTGCGTGGGCAACAGCAGCCAACCCAAAAAAAAAATGTCATAAGGCAAATATCAAATGTGATCTGATTTGACTTTTTATAGAATTTAACTTAAGCATTTAAATAATCATTTTGAATCGTTGATCTCTAGTTTTGAGAAATAATTAACAAAACCTAAAGAAAAATAGAAATTAAGTTAGCACTGCATTAGATTGGTTATAAGCAAGTTGCATTAAACCAGATTGTTTGCTCTGTTAGGCAACAATTGAACGCACAGTTTCACAAGCACTGGCACACATTTGTTAATAGTTAATGGTTATGAGCGGGCTTAATGGCTGCCAAACTGCTGTTGCCTTTGTCAATTTGTGGCCTCAGCGAACATCATCGATTTTTTGTTGTTGTTGTTTGTTTGTCGCCGTCTTTATTTGCCTTATCAATGAAGCGCGCGCGTCGCTCTTTTTTTCTTCTTTTCAATACTACCAATTTTGATTGTAATTTACATAAAAATGCTGCGGCTTTCAGGCATGTGTGAGTGTGCGTGTGTAACTGTGTGAGAGTGTGTGTAACTGTGTGTTGCTTAATTTAAATAAAAGCGACAGCAACAACAATTTCAAACGCTTCACTGATAACGCAAGTATTTGTAATATAATGTTTGCCTTTTGCTGCTGGCCACAGAGCGAGAAGGATGAATGTAGATTGACAGAGTGAATTCTACACACACTCTTTTTTTCTTTCTGCCTACCTACACTAGACCTTTCACACACACACACACGCGTACGGATAATAGAATTTCCAGGCAGAATTGGAAAATCGCTGATAGAAAAAAATGAAGTAGAAGAGGAAAATAAACACACGGCAAACACATTTGACACAAATCGCATAAATCACTCAGAAAAAACGAGCATCCACGAAAATTGTTGAGAAAGCGTCTACAATTTGCTGTTGGTTGGTTTGGAAGCAATCGCTATCATCATTATGAAGATTACACATTCATCATCATTATTTGGCATTAGGGGAGATGACAGTGAAATGAGCGAATTATGCGATTCTTGTCGCTGTTGCTGCTTTTACCTACGCACTTTTACTACTCCCCACTGCCCACAGCTGCTCCAACTGTGATCTTTAGACAGGCAGTCTTGATATTTCCCTGTCTCTTGCCCACTTTCGCCCCAGGCCCAGGCCATTCCAAAGTTTTTTCTTTTTAAATAATTATGAACCCGAAAATGGGCACATAGCTCTAACAGACGCTTGCCGCAAAGAGATCGCACGCTCCAATTAACAAAACGATTGCATTTTGTATTTTTATTTTTTATGTCTTTTTTTTATTTTATTTTTGTTGGTTTTGTTGGTCTCAATGGGAACTCAATGGAAGCTTATCGGCACCTTGGACGTGTGTTGGCTTTGCTTTTGCTTTCGCCTGGCAAAGTTTTAATTCAATTTAGACAGCAGCAGCAGCAGCAGACGAGGCAGAGGCAGAAGCTGAAGCAAGGGCACATCTCTTATCTATCAAAAAGCATTTCGGCCTGCTTCTATTTTATTTATTTTGTGTGTTTTGAGCCCAAGGGGAAAGACATGTTGAAGCAGAGACATGCTCTCATATGTGCTATTAGCTATTTTATTCTTTTGATGCCCCCATCGCCTTGGGAGTGGTATAGAAATATCAACAGAGTTCTCTTAGGGTTTGTGGTACATACTCGTACATCTGAACTTAACTGAATCAGTCTACTATCACAACTATATACAAAAAATCTAATTTAATTTCTGTTTATTTATCTAACAAGAGTATTTATTCTTTGGCAGTCGCAATTTTCATTTGCTTCCTTTTTTTCTTCTAATTTTTCTTTGATTTTTCATTTGATTTGAGTTGGCGTATTGTTTAAACTGGTGCCCACATTCAACATGCCACGCCAACATCATGTACACATCAGAGGCGGGGCACCATACAGTCTGGGCTATATAATTTTGTATATATATATATATATTTTGGATAAACTTTCGCTGTTCTGTTTGACAGTGGGCTACGTCAGCAGCAGCATCAGCAGCAGCAGCCACTTTGTGGTGACTGTCGTGTAGCGATATCTATATCTTTGCCTGTATCTGTCAGATACTTTTGTGTGCCGCCTACATTGGCCATCAGCTGTTCTTGCGGTCGCCTTCTTTCATAACACACATGGCTGGCAAATTTATGGCGTTGCCCACTTTGATGTCAAGGTTTCCCCCCCCGCCCAGCTAATTCAGATATGAAAAGCCACTCGCAAGCGGCTCGAGACTTCCTGCTGTGCCCCTGAAGGGATCCCTATATATCGCCATACACTCGCAAAACACAAAATAATAGAGAGATAATGGAAAATTCCCAATGATTAAAAATCTTTTTCAATCCAGAGCAGAGTTGAATAAAACTAGAATATATTCTTTAATATAAATATATTTTTTTTTAATTTAATGCTGAATAATCGAAAATGTTCTATGATGTAAAGTTTATTGCATAAAATCAGAATAAAATATTTTTGATCTTTTTAGATCATACATAAAAGAATATATTATAATAAAATGATTAACAATTCAATGTTTTCAAGTCGATATTATTTGAAATTCCGTTGAATGAATTCAAAAAACAATTTTATTTATTTATGCAGTCAGTTAATTAATTCTTAAAAATCAACTCAAAGAGAATTCAACAAACAAATTGCTCTTTTACAGTTCTAGCCAGTTCTGCAGAGTATTATGAAATTCCAAGGAATTTCCATTTGTTTATTTGTGTTTTATGTGATTGAAAAGAAAACACACACACACACACACACATGCACGCACACACAATTTTGCTAAGTGTAAGTACAGCTGACGGCGAAGTTGAAGAACCCACGCCAAGGTCTACAACAGACGCCGCATTGGAAACGCTTTCGCTTTTTGTCATCGTCGCCGTAGTCGGTTGGCCTGCCCTTAAATGGTCAGCTCCATGCAACTAACGACGTGTGGCAGCCACCTAGGTAGGTTCGCCAAACAACCAGGCAGGCAGGCAGGCAGGCAGGCCGGCAGTCAGCACCTCCTCTCTCTTTTATTTATGTATATATATATTATGTATTTATATATATATATATATATCACTTATGCATATGGATTGCATACGGCCGGAGGGCGCGTGTCTTGCATAATGGCCAGCGATTAATGCATACCCAGTTCGAGTTCCCAGTTGAAAGAACAGCAGCAGCAACAGCAGCAGCAGCAGCAAACGAGGCAAACTCGGCAAACTCATTTTGTCTGTGTCTGGTTAGTTAGTTAGTGATTCATGGCTGTACGACGACTCCTTCTGTCCCTCTGTCTGCTCCTCTCCCGAGTCAGTCAGCACTTCCTTGCCTTGCCCCAGCGACCGGATATGCATTTGCCAGCTTGCCAGCTTGCCAGTTGCCAGTTGGCAGTTTGCATTTTGTATGTCTGCTGCCGCCTGCTTTACGAGCATAAAAATTTATGTTGCTGTTTGGCAATCCGAGAATGAGTACGATTACGAGTACGAGTATGAGCACGAGTACGAGTACTCACTCTCACACTCATTCAACTCACTCTACTCAGACTTGTAATGATGATTATTATGCATTGCCTCAGACTGATTACAAGAAGAGCATACAACAATCACATTTAGAAAACCAAACAAGACGAGACCTGAATGCACTCACAATACTCACAGCTCACTATTCACTATTCAGCTTAAAGAGATCGCTGCAATGCGATAAGGTCACTGCTCGATTGTATCGACACTCGAGCACTCGAACTCAACTGCAGGTTGTGGGTCTATTGATTTAACTAAAAGAGATAAGGGTCGTCTATTTCAAGAAGCATCTTTCAACAATTGAGGTAATAACACAATGTTTAGATTGGAAACTATCACTGACGGCTGGTGTGGAAAAAGGTAGTCGAGATAAGGTTAAGCAGCTGAAATCAATATGTACACAAAACTGTACAAATCTATATCTAGCAATGCATCTTTGAGGTATTTGTAGTAAATATAATATATATCTTTTAACTTTCATCTTTATTATGTAATAAATATTTAATTTTCACCGATTTTTACGAGGCATGTTTTTTGCAATGGGCTTAAGCGATTCTTCACACGTGTTGCCGCATCCATTCGAAGGCTTTCAAGGCCCATTCACTGTGGCAGACAATCGTTGGCTCTATATAGATATTAAAAGTGAATACTGACTGTATTCATATACTTCATGCTCAGCTATATATATATATATATATATATATACGTTTGTTAAGCGACGCGACAAGAGACAGCAAAATGTGATGACAATGCGGCATTAAAAAGCATGAAAATCAACCCGATACTAACAGCAACAGCAACAACAACAGCAACAACAACAAAGGCAGGCTGTAATTTGTTGTGGTTGTTGTTTGCTAGTATTGTGTAATGGCAAAAAGTGTCTGGCGGCATTGACAACACTTTGCCCACCCACCCGCCTGCTCAGGCGCGCTATCCCACATTGTTGGCCGCAAAGAAATGTAATTGCGTATATGAAAACAGAGAAACAGTGAAACAGAGGAACAGAAACAGAAGCAGAAACAAAACCAGCAAAAGACAATGACAATTCTTTATACATTTTTTATATTTGGTTTGTTGAAGCAGGGGGGGCTGGGCTGGGCTGGGCGACTGACAAACAAGCGCTGTTAATTAAACAAGCAAGCGTTGCAACCATTACCGGTAGCTACTACCTTAACTTGGCTAACAGTGAGGCAAGCGTTGCCGCACACCCAAAAAGTAGAAAATAATAAAAATGCAATATCAGTTATCAGCAAAGCTGACTCAGATAAGACTCGATGTTTGCCCACACATTAAGAAAGGTCTGCCTTGGACTCGTCTTTTGTATTTGCACATTCAAATTGCAGACCAGAGATAAGAAAAAACTCGCTGAGTTTCTTTGTTATGCCCTCTATTTAGACATCTGTCGGGTATGCCAGCATGACTAAGTTTTAGTTATAAATAAGTTGACTTATTTTCCAGTTATTTTTCATTAGAAATAATCATTCCTGCTGCAGCAACACATTTTTGCTCATTGTTTAAATTTAGCAATGAGAAACTTTCCATAAATAATTTGTAAGTTTAGCTTCTACATAAGTGCAAATATGGCAACTTAATCTCCAGGTTTATATAATTATAAATATTTGATATTTGATAGGGTATTCAATGGTCGTCTTATGTTCGCTCTGAAAACATTGAATTTCACTAATATTTGCAGAAGGCGATAAGCGTTTCGATATTTACACAAGACGACCTCTATTTTATCGCTTTATTAGTGTTGGTTTTTCTTTTTTATTTTATTTGTTAATTTTTTAATAATTTAATTTTTGTGTTGGGTTTTTTTCTTCGAATTTGTCGCCGGCAGCTGTGTGCCTATTTATACATAAACAAATATTTATAAATATATTTTCACGCTGGAAAATTTGGTGCGACAGCCTGACAAATTGTGTGCTGCCAAAATTGCGACAGACGCGACCGACGTGACGCGTCAACAGTTGTCAAATGCACAGCATAAAGTGTTCATAGAATATGGCGAAATCAGCGGGCGGATTCTACGGAAAGTATATATATAAAAAAGTATCTATACAAAACCATCTATCTGTATATCTATCATGAGTATTATGTCTATATGCAAATGGCTCTGTTTGGTTTTTGTTTGTTTTTTGTTTATAGAGCAGCGCTGCCCACGCTACGTTTAAATAATTATGAAATGTTTACAGTAATATAAATACACAATAAACACACCATCCACACACACACACACAATACACACACCCAAGTGAGTTACAGTTACATCGAGTTTCACTTGGCAAGAATTTGTCACTGGACTGTGGACTGTGGACAGTCTTAAGTTGATGTTTATATCAGTAACGGCACAGCTGTAGCTAAAGCTGATGTATCTGAAACTCAGCATGTGTATCTGTATCTGCATCTGAATCTGTATCTGTAACTATAACTGTAACTGTAACTGTAATAGTGTGTGTTTTGTGGCATCTTTTGTCATCATTTGTGTTGAAAAGTAAAAGTTGTTTCACTTTTTAACGAGCCACCATAAAGCGAAAGATTCTCTTGATCAAAAATATTTTGCTTTGAGATTTTCTCTTTAGTATTCATAACTAAAACAATAACAATAACAATAACCCAGACTCAGACTCCAACTCCGACTCAGACTCAGTCCATATATCATTCACCAAATTGAAATTCAGCCGACAGATTTGAAACACTTTCGCTGTAGGCCTTTACATATGTATGTATATACATATACATAACTGTGGTTCGTTGATCGCTTCATAATAATTTATTTTAATTTATTCTACATTACACACAATTAACAATTGGCAGCAAAAGCCGCACAAATGGCCAAAACTAAATTTTGTGAAAATGCTTTTTTAATTAATGCACAAATTGTGTGCAGTTTTTTTCGATTTGTTTTTTGTTTTCCCCAATTACTTTGTGGTTGCCATTGTTGTTGCCTTTGTTGTTGGCCTTTACACAGAACTTGGCGCCTTGGCAGCCTTTTCGTTGTTTTCGTAATTTGGCTTTTTTTATATTTTGCTGACAACGCACTGAAGTTGCCAAATGTTATTGACCCAAATTGTTAAGATGTAAAAAAATAGAATCAAAATAGTAAACAAAAATCAAAGCGCTGAGAATCGTGTGGCCAAATTGTTGAAAATGTCGTAAAATACTATAAATAATAAAGACACGATCCGACGCTGCAAAGTGAACAACATTTTGTTGGCAACTCACAGTCATGCCAAAATATATATAATAAAATTTATGCGCTTTTCTGTGGAATATTTTTCTGTTTATAACTTATAAATATAAATCAAATGAATTATTGTATTTACTCGAAACTATTTATCTTTTGATATGCTGCATGAATATATACATTTATCTGAACGATCTCATTAAATGGCAAATCAATTCTTTCTTATCTAATCGATTTGAACTTTCTTTTCAATCGAACCTTGGCTGTCTTTGCAACACTTCAGCTTATCTTATCAAGTCTATTGTCACAACTGCCACTTCCTTTGTGGCACAGCTTAAGCCAACTCGAAGACTCCCCCTATCCACTCCATTCTAGGTACACATTGCATATTATTTGCATATTTCAAATATCAACGGCGTGTGTTCAATTTAAGCAATGGCAAACCGTGTCTGTGTTTGCTTTAGGCACCTTTATATCTTTGTATCTGTAGCCAACATGTATCTATATATCTGTTGCGAACATGTATCTATATATCTGTTTATCTTCTGCGTTGTGCGGCGGCCTAAATCGCCTTTTGCAAGCAGCTGAATCAATAGCTCAAATGCCGCCAATTTGCCCAAACTAAAAACCTTGTCGCCTGTTTTGTAGTTTTATTACTTTTTTTTGTTGTTTGTTTTTTGTCTGTTGACAACTATTTCGCGCACAATGTTTATTTTTGGTTGCTTCTTAATTAGCGGCTTCGTTGAGCCTAGTCTTGAATTTTACTATCAATTAACATAATTGGTTGCTGTTCGGCTGTATCGACTTTAACTTTTTTTTTTTTTGTCTTTTTTCGATTATTTACTCAATATAATTAGATGTGATTGGTAACGTTTGGGAAAATGGCAAGCTGCAAGCGGTTGTCGAGGAATGCGGCTCTTGTGGCGCAGACACACACGGACAGACACGGATTTGGGTCAGAGAAGCGTTGCCGTTTTGTCGTTGCCGTTTTGTCGACTGCCAACTCGGTCTTTGAACTGGCCACTTCTCTCTCTCTCTATATGAATATGTATACGTGTGTGTTTGTGTGTGTCTATAAGCTGAGCCATGTGTATCATAATTTGCTCTGAGCCAAGCGTTGCCGTCGCCGTCGCTGTCGCCGTCTTCAACGATTTTGTGGGCCAAGCTCTGGCCACAGTTGGCCACATTGCGCATACGCCACGTAGAGCTAGCTGCTTGAGAATTGCGCTGCAGTTGTGGCTGTTGCTGCGGCTGCTGCTGCCGATGCTTATCGCCAAGTGGAGAATCATTTTGCTGCTGCTTTTGCCACGTCTTTTGTGTTTCTTAGTTTTTTTTTATATATATTATGGCCGCAGCATAGAGGAAAAATGCAGCTTTAGCTGTTTGTTTGTTTGTTTGTCTGTTGCAGCGTTTGTTTTCAACGCGTCGCTGACCCAGAAACAGCAACAGAAACTTTCATGCTGTCGCAGCATGCAACCGCAGCATGGCAGCATGGCATCAGGGCCTCTTTGCCTCAGCAGACACAGCTGAGCTCAACAGCTGCAAGTGTTTTCTGCCCCAAAGCAGAGGGGCGTTCACTTGCCCATCAACAGCTCCGCCCCTCGATCCCTCCACAGCACAGCCAGGCAACTGCAACATATGGCAATGGCATTTGACTTATAATTAATACTTGGCCCGCTGATTTATATGCCACAGTTTGTTGCAGACGCAAAGACGTCGTCGTCTCCAGCCAGGCAACCTGTTCCTGTTGCTGCTGCAACTGCTGCAACTGTTGTTGCCTTGCGCAATTTGCATGCTGCTTTGATTAGGCAACTCTGTGATTAAAACTCTGCTATAACTAAATATTTTTTTAGTTTTATTATTATTATTATTTTGTTGTTGTTGTTGTTGTATATTTCTTCCATCACTTTTTATTTTGCTTTTGCGCATCACTCGTTGCTGTTGTTGTTGCTGTTGTTGTAGTTGTTGTAGTTGTTTTTGTGGCGATCAGCTTATTTTTTCATATTTATTATTCAGCGTGCGATGAAAAACTTGTGCTATTAACAAAAATTTACATGCAAGCAACAACAACAACAGCAACAGCAACTATGACTACAATAACAACAACAACAACACTTGGCACTGGTTTTTGCTTGTTTTTTTGCTGCTCTTAAACGAGTTTTATTTACAAACATTTGACTTGAGTCGCTTAAAGTGTTTGCAGTTCTCGTGTTTAATGAACAAGTTAGTTAGTTGGTTTTTTTTCTTTGCTTTGTACAACGAAAAACTTGATGCTTATGTAACCACAGTTGGACTCTACAACTGTGCCAGTCAGTGGCTGTCAAACCCTGTTAATTGTTGGCAAATGCCATGCATTTGACATGGACTTCATTTAAATATTTCTCATTTGCATTAATTAATGTAATAATTTGCTGACATTGCTTTGTTAGAGCAGAGAAATTATTTCTTATTGGCTGTTTGATTAGAATTGAAATTAATTTCACTTTGACACGAGCTGGCTCTCTAAGAAATCTTTGCTGCACTTACTGCCAGCACTCACATTTCAATTAGTTTAATTTGCCTGCCGCCTGCTGCTGCATGTCCAATCAGACAATTTGCTTAATTGTTTGCGCTTTCGTTTGTCCGTCGTTTGCTGCCTTTCTATGACATTTCTGTATCGACAAATATGCAGTTGCAATTTCGCTGGCAATTCGCTGGCAAATCGCTCGCATTCCGCCCGCCCGCCAGCAAGTTTTACAATTTGCACTTGTTGTCCATTTCAATGTTTGAACCCGCTCTTTGACTGCCAACTGGCAATTTCACTTTGCAAATCGAAATCGAATAAAACTTTCATTTTAATTAGCAAAAAGCGAACAGCAATAACCAGCAAATAGGCTGAAAAGCAATCTAAAAAGAAAAAATGATCAAAGTCAATTTTCAATCATGTGAGAATCGAAAACTATACAAAATTCCAATTACAAGTCCGAAAACGGAAAACTAACTAACCGCAGATTCAATTTTATGCCAAGCCAAAAGGTCAATTAGCCAAGCAGCAGTAGCAGCACCCAACAAAAACAACATCAACAAATTGACGTATGTATTAAAAAAAACAAAAACAAAAAAAAAAACTAATCAAATTCAAAACACTTTTTGATTGACAGACTCCAAGGTGGGGGGGGGGGCATTGCAGAGCAGGCGGTTGGCAGTCTTCAACAATTGCAAACCAGTTTATAGTTTTGTGTTTGCAATTCGAAAGGCATACAACAAATATTTTCTATTATTATTGTTGTTGTTGTTGTTGCCAAACAACAATTTCAATCGTAATTACAAAAGGCGCTTTTGTTATTGTTTCTGCTGTGGTTGTGGTGTGTGCAAGGTGTGTCCCAAGCTGCCGCTTTTGGTCAAGTCAGCTGCCACCCACCCAGTCAAACAGTCAGTTAGACAGTCAGTCAGCTGCCAACTCAATGACACAGCGCATGCAAAACTGTCGCGTCAATTATCAGCAATAGCTCCAGATAAATAGGTGGAGTGGAGGAGGGAGAAAGAGAAAAGAGACAGCAACAGATGAGATGTAATACAGAAGAAACCAGATAAAAGCCAAGACGTGAGATCTTGAAATATATATATATACTAACTAAAATATATTGTCAAAAAGTGGAAGATAGAAAAATGCTGAAAGTAAGTATGAAAGACAGATGGCAGATAGAGAGAGAGAGGGAACAGAATATGAAAGTTAAATAGATTGAAGATAAATCTGCGCGGATTATGAAAACAGAAAGTAAAAGGTATATATTTATACATATTTATATATACCTAGAAGGTATATTTATACATATCTATATATACATAGAAGGTATACTCATATATATTTATATATACCTTCAGTTTCTATTTTATTTTATAGTTATACACACCTTTAACTTTCAGTTTTTTATCTACACTTTAAACTATCGTCTTTATTATATTTGAAAAGAATAAGGAAAATGCAGGCAGACGTATAGATAGATTGTTAAAGTAATATGGTATCCGCACCTTAAGTTGTACCTGTATCCAAATTCTGACGCATAACTAAAAATCCACTTCAAAGGCAACCAATAAAATGACCGCCAGCTGACTCAGCCCCATGGAAAATGGTTCAATAAATCTATTGTTGAACTTCTCCATTTGAAGCAACGAAACTGTTTTCAATAAATCTTGAGGCTGTTTTCTCCTAGCTAAATTTAGTCAGGCAACCGTTTGGCAAGTTCAAATGTCAATGGCAACTAAATTGTCGTAAACAAAAACAAAAACAAAAAAAAAAATTGTCGTTTTGTTAATGGCAGCAATTTTGCACACACACGCAACAGACAAATAGTGAAAGATGCAGAGATACAGAGATACATAGATACACAGCTACAGATACACAGCTACACAGCTACAGATACACCAGAGTCACAGTCACAATTGATTGTCTTTAATTGCCGGCAATTGGCTTTGCTTTCTGCGCTGCCATCAATCGCAGGCCAAATCAGCAAAGCAGCAAGGCAGCAATCACAGCCACATCCTGTGCACAGGACGTGTGCTATTTAGCTTCCTGGTGACTGGCGCCGACGTCTTCTAATCAACGACAATAAACACAAAAGCCACAAGCTCCTTCCACGAATTGGCCATCAGTTGCATAAACTACCTGAATTTCGTCTTGGGTTTTGTTTTCGGTATTTGGTATTTGTTTGTATGCCCCTAACGCATTGCCATGTGTTATTGTCACGTCCCATAGAGCGACGCCACGACAGCGGCCTTAGTTTGAACACTCGTTGAATACTTTTATTTTTTTATTTTTTTTAAGTGCAACTCTTTGCGACCACGCCCCATTGTAATACGCATTACATAATGTCGCACGCTTTAATTTTTGCTGCCTGCCTGCGACGTTTTTTATTTTACTTATTTTTCCCTTTCAGCTTCAGTTAATTTTGAACGGTTTTTGTTTTGGTTCGGTCATAAAAAATGTTCGAGTGAAATGTTTATGCCGACATTTAGATATCTAGAAATGTGAAATATATATATATATATATACATGTGTGTGTGTGTGTTTGTAGTGTATAATTTAGTTGAATTTACGATCATTTTTTGTGTTGATGATCACGTTCCGTGCGACGCCTGTTTTGCAATCTAATGAGTTAATGAACTCACCACACAGCTGTGAAGTATTGCAAAAGTTTGACAGCTACTTAAAGTTGTTGTCGCGATTCGTGCTCAAAATTACTTAGCAATTTAAAAACAAAAAATAGAGAAAATCTCCAATTAAATTCACATTTTGAAATCAGCCAATTAGTAAGCGTCTGAAGAAAAAACGGCGTTAGAAGCTGCTAATTGTTTTTTGGTTAGGTAGAACAGCAAATTCAGCAAGAACTAAATCCAAACAAACTTAAATCCAACACAATCAATACTATAATTAAGCAAATAAACTCAATTTTGATCATAAACTATAACTTTTTGTGATTTACAAGCTAATTTGGATTTTGTTTTGATTTATAAAGTTCGTTCTGGCAATTTTGCCACCAATCTGTTCAATATCCAACATAATTTTAGCATTTGCAGTGGAAAAGTATTATCAATATTTGTCTAGTGCAACGCAATCAATCAAATAACAAATCGTTTTTGGGCTATCAACACTTTCCAGCTGCTGCCCCAATAATGCTATATATACTACTAGATAAGCACTGAAAATTGGTTTATCTTTTGTTTGCATGCGATAAAAGTTCATTATTGATTATTATAATGCCAACTTTATGCTAGGCGCTAACTCATTTCACTTGTCACTTGCCACACATGGGGGACACACCCCCTAAGTGCTTAACGCCCACTTGGGCATGGCATATGAATGACATCAAATGACACTTCATTCACAACATTTGACTAATTTGACGTGGCTAAGTTTTGTTTGTTTTTTGGTTTTTTTGTTTTCTTTTGGTCTAGATGATTACCCAGGGACAATTTTAAAGGTCATTTCGCTAGAATTTGTGTCAAATGTGCGACTCGAGTTGGCTCGTTAAAAATGGTACTAGTTTGAGGGCCCAGCAGACGTCTGAGGTCAAATGGCTTGTTAACATAAAACAAATGGCAAAGTCGTAAAGCCGAAATTTGTATTTGGTTTAATGCGCTTCCGCCAGACGTTCCGTTCCGTTCCGTCCAGTTCCGTCCTGGCCCCAAAAACAGCCACATTGCGCAATCCCATGGCTAACTAAAAACCAAAAAAACAAACAGCTAAAACAGAGACAGTAGCCAATAGCATAGACAGGGCCATAAATGGCCAACAGTCGTTGGCTGGCCATCGTTGGTCAGGTGAAAGAGTTGCTTGTGCCGCTCTCCACATTTCGCTTGCCACTTTGAATTGGCCATGCTGTCAGCCCGTCAATTGCCATTCATTATCAAACATACATTTAAATGTCAGGCGACAACCCTAAGGCCAACTCCAGTTTCCAGCTGCAACTCTCGCAACTGTCTGACCATCGTTCAATGTATTGGCAGCTGCTTTTGGCCTTTTTAGCTTGGCAACGCACATAGGAAACCGCCAAGAAGTTGGCATGATGTCATAAGCCACACACACACACACACACACACACACTCGCAGAATGAATAACTGCCAAGTTGGTTTTTGTGAGTCGTCGTCGTTGTTTCGATTCTAGTTGATGATATGCCACAGCATATCTCTACTTGTATAACACTTGGTTCCCGCTCGTACCTCCTCAGACAAGCAACTAAGTTGCAAGATAGGGGCCTTTTCAAGAGCAGCGTCATATATATATGAAATTTCCATGTATTTGCTACAAATAATCTCAGCAAATTCTTAATTTTAATTACATTTTTTTTTTCTGTTGTATTTTTTTTTTCTATTGTATTTCTTATTTATTTTTTTTTTTGTACATGGAATTTGGTTGTTTCCTTTACTGGCTGGAAATAGTTGAGTCGTTGTCAAATGTTTTTATGTTGAGACTTAGTTGTTCAGCTCGAACTTCTTGTCTAATTCTGCTTTTTAGCATGTTTAGTCTTAAAAATGAGGAAATAATCTTTTTTTTGTGTTTATTGTGGCTCGCTGAGGGCATTTCAGCTTCGACTTTGCCTGTTTGCAATGTGTTCTCACCGATTGTATTGCAGCAGTTGTTCTTCTGGACATGACTAATTTTGGTAGTCTGATTCTGGTTTGCTGTCGCTTGTCACAAATGGTTTAGCCATGGGCGGTGTTTTTTTGCATAAGCTTATTTGTAATTTTCACATGGCGCTAAGCCACAGAATGCATGTTGGCTTAAACGGCCCACAGTCTCAACCCTTTTGGTGTTGCTGTTGATGTTGCAGACTGCGACATGACACAGACCACAAAGTAATGAGAATTGAGTGAGTGCATGAATGAACGAATGAATGAGTGAATGAGTGAATGAATGGAATAGCCCCCGACCAGGAATGAGTTAAATGGCCCAAAGCAGCCAACAGCCAATGTATAAAAAAGGTGCGCCCACAGCTGCTGGCTGTGTAAATGCTGTTGCATGACTCTGCGTCGCATTTTGGCCAAAGTTCAGATCGCAAAAAAAAAAAGAACATACAAAAAAATGAAGGAAAAAAAAATGGCAACACCTTTTTGGAGCGTTGTGCTTAGGGGCGTGGCAGCACACAGCAAAAACACAACACAACAGAGGAGCTCTCTTGGCTGGCTTTGACTCATGGCAGTCACGTTCGCCACTCGCATTTTGGGCCGAGTGCGCGGCATTTGGCGCATTTTGCTTGGCACGCCATGTTTATTAATATTTAAATGCAACGAGGCATTCGTCCCAGACTCAACTATACCCCACTCAGCCCCCCCTCACCCCCCACTGCTGCGTTGCCAGTTGTACAATTTTCGGCTTGAGCGCTTTGCAACTGAGCTGGCAAAACTGGGAGTTGGCCACTGCCTGGGCAGCTGAGATTTTTTTCTTCTCTTTTTTGCTCAAACTACCTTTGCTTTACGTGCTTTTGTGTGTGTAGCATTTGCGTAATACTTTGGCGCCTTGGCACTTGTGGCACATGTAACATTTGTAATGATGCATGTGCTGCCAGCACGCAGCTAGCTCAGTTGGCCCAGTTCATTTCATTTCGCTCAGTTTTTTGTTGCATTTCCGATTGGGCTCTAATCGAGTGTGTCCAGTTGAGAGATTTATAAACATTATCCAGCTGACAGATCTTCTTCTTCCTTCAGTTACTTTGCGTGTATAACTTATTGAAGTTGTTGGCCATGTTCATGTTGAGCACTGCTTTGTCTTCTGATAAGGTTGCTTCAAACTGAATTGCTCCTTGAAATTTCGTATTTCTCCGTCTAATCTCTGATTAAAAGCTGAACAAAGCATGGAAGTTGTCTGCTTGCCCCTGCCTTGAACCCAATTGTGCGACCAATAGCGAATACTTGCAGGTTTTCGCTGGGGTCGGCAACTTCTTGTGTCTAATTTGTAGCATGTTGCATTTAATATAAGCGGAAGTCAATATCTGCTGCCATAAACAATTGCTGCCTTGTCCACTTGCCGTCACTAATAACTGTTGGCCTATTCATAACTACGTCTCATTATCTATTTTTCACATCCCTTGACAGCAATTCGTTTGCCATCGGACCGGACCCTTGCTAATGCTTAGTTCTTGCCACCCGCTGAGTTTGCTTATTATTGTTGTCCGTTCCTCTTGAGTGCCACCTGCCACATATATATATATTATATGTATATATATATATCTTTTTTTAGAGTGGCTCTCGATTTCAAGTCGCTTGTATTGCGTTTTGTGGTAATTCTCATGAAAATGCAGCAGTTGCTTTTGTCAAGTGCTCAACAACGTTGAGAACTCTCCCTTAATTCTCATTCTCATCTGCACCCTCCCTCTTCCACTTGGCTTCTTCTTATGTTTCCTTCTGTTCTTTTTAATGTTTTTTTCCCTCCCCTTCCCCTACCCTGCATCCCCTCTACTTGTTTGCACCTACTCGTTACTAGTTACATCCTCTTGTGCTAGTTATCCGGCAGCAAAACATTTGCCTCATTTGCATTATAAATCAGTTGACGGCAAGTGAGAATCTGCGCGTGTTGACCTACTTTTAACTACCCCCCGACTCCTGTGCAAAGTAAACTACCCCCCTCTCCCTCTCCCTCTCCCTCTCCCCTTGCCATTGCCTTCTTTAGCCGTTATTTTTCCACATGTAAACAGCGCGCCTTGACAGCATTAGCCCGACAGTTTTATGGGATTGTCTTGGTACAGTGCCTGCGAGCAGTTTGCGCATACAAAATTCATGCACATAAATCGCACTCGCATCCTCGCACAAAATAACCCTTCGCACGTCCTTTTCTCGCTCACATTTTGTTTCCCACGTTGCAATAAAAAACCGCCAAAAGAAAAAGACTTATAACTGCAAAAAAATGTTTTTAAAACCCTCGAAAAAAAATCCACTCGAGTTCTTTGTACGAAATCAAAATCATATACCCGCATACACATACATACATATACATATATATATATTTATGCCGGCTGCCCTGAAGGGGTAGGCGTGTCCGGCCGCCTTTTATGCAGCTAAACTAATGCTCTGTCTCTCTCTATCTTTTGCAGGTTCGTATTCAAACGTGAACTGGGCAACGGGGCAACTGGTTCCCATTACAACAGAAACTGAACTCTGGAAAAGCCTGATGAATGCCCATACAGACCGGGCCAGGCCGGGCCAGGCCAGGCCAACTGAGGCCTTTTAGCAGCGTCAAGATATTTTCCCAACTCACCCCCGCTTTTCCACATTTGAAATATGCCGCGGCTTCAGTTTTCATTTTTCAGTTTTCCGTATGCAGTATTTTCTATTCTCTCTCTCTCTCTCTCGCTCTGTCCCTCTCGTTTTACTGAATTGATGCGCCAAAGCGGATTAGTTGAACGGACTGCGACTGCGACTGCTTTTCCGACTGCAATGCCTGCGGTTGGAAAATGGTTTTTCATTATGTCTCGCATATTTCTTTTTAATTTAGTTAATGCAATTGCTTGCCCCGACATAAGCAGCAGCAGCGCCCACTTCCCTAATGCGCAAATTTATGGCATTTAATTAGAAAAGGATTTGAGCGTTGAGTTAAAGCAATTAAACGCCAGATGTACGTGATAGTCAATGCACACTGTACACGGCACACAAATATTTTTTAATCGGCTTTGCTATAAAGCCGTATCACGGCTCACACAGAGCCGAGAGCTCATCACTGGCACTCAGTTCAACAACTGCTACAATTCCAACTCGAGATCCGTTTAATCGGTTTGCACACACATATATGTATAGATGTGTATGTGTATGTGAGTGTATGTGGTCAGCAGGTGTTGCCTGCTTAATTAGCCATAAATCTTTTGTTAGCAATCCTGCTTTACACTTTCGTCACTTTCACTTAACAACAATAATGCATGTGGCATGTGCCACTCGAGGCCTGGAGCTCAGTGACGTGTGCTCAGCATCGATTTTGTGTTGGCATTGCCGCAGGAGACATCACTTTTAATACCCTGTTCCCGATGCTAAAATGAGCGTATGTGGACTGTAAATCCAACCAAATTGAAGCTATAGTTACCAAAGTGATGACCTCTTGCAGATGAAGTCAACAATTTAAAAGTTACTGTTTCTTTTCGAACTGTAAACAGAGTATGGCTCAGTTGGGTGCGCTCCTTTGCCGCACTTGCACTTTTTATATTTAATTTCCCCAGTGATTGCAGACCATTTCCTTTTGCGCTGGAGCCCTTGTCAGGCGTCAGCCAAGCAAGCATTAAGACGTGTTTAATCATGGGGGCAGAAACATGTCTCGACATGTCAAATCGAACAACTGCCACTATGAGAAAATCGCACCCACTCTGAAAGCCGCAAGGCGCTGTAAGGCGACACTCGGCAAAAGAAGGGAATCGCATGAGAGAATGGCAAATGTTGGGAGCATTACAAATAACCAAATAACCATACCCATACCCAGTTGATGGTTGTTGTTGGATTGGACTCAATGGAGCGGTGTGCGGAAAGCGTGTGTGTGGGAAACGAACTTTGCGACAACTTTTAATTACATATATGAGGAATTTCTATATACCACATAACACATACCACATACATACATATACATATAAGTATATACATATGTATATAAAACACTCTCAGCTATGACATCATTTGATGAATGGCACCCAAAACGGAAATGAGTTTGTGGGCCGACAGCTCAAATTTAGTTTTTTTTCTTTTGTTTTTTTTGTTGTTGTTGGTAGATCTTGGAAAGGGCCAGAATATTTGCTTAGACATTAGACCAAAATCAGTCTCAAATGAACGCAAATTGCCTGAAATTGTGATGCAAATGTTGTTTGTTGGTTTTGCTGGTGGTGCTGATGTTCATAGTGGGTTGTTGTGCTAATAAAGCAATTAAGTGAATCGTTTGATTAATTAACAAACTGGCTGCTAAATCAGTTAATCAAACACGATTTACATTGATTTCAAGCCAAATCGCACAGACAACTAAGCAATTTGTAATTGTTTCAAGGTCATTTAACCACATTGTAAAAGTTTGACAGTCACTGAACTGTGCTAAGCACTTTAAAGTGTTCAATTATTTGCAAAGTGTGGGTTAAGCTCTTGCAGCTTTAAGTATGCTTAATTGCAATGGAATTAAGCGCACTTATACTTAAATTTAGTCTTGTTATTCATTATCCATTAGTTATAGAGCTTTAGCTAAGTTCAAACATCTGAAGTCAATTCATCTTATTTAAAGATTTAAATAAGCTCTTAGCTGTATTGTTGTTTAGGCCAAGCTTTTATAAAATATGACTTGCAAAAGCATAAACTGCGTATAAATTAGCCAATCTCTACTGTAGCAAACCTTATGTACATTTATCATCATCATTATCACAGCTCATGTTTTTGTCTTTAGTTTTTTGTGTGCGAGGCTGTTGCGAGTTTAGTGAACTGGAATCGAAACTGTTCCATTAGCCAACGCAAGAAAAACACAAATGCTTACGAGAGAAAGAGAGAGAGGTGGGATGTGGGGGTAGGGTTAAGGCGTTTGCACATTAGATGGCCGCCGGGTAATTAAGCGATGTGGCAACGCTGTCTGTTCGTCTGTCGCGCTGCCCGCCTGCCTGCCTGCCTCAGCCAGCCAAGAGTTCGCATAATTTATGGCCTGGCAAATAATTATAATAGTAACACAATGTACATATGAGCTGTAGGGGGCAGGTGGCAACCGGCAAGCGGCAAGGAGTGCAACACTCTCAGTGCATACAAAAGAGTCTTAAATTTTATTGCAGTTTGCCGCCGCAGTTGCGCTTTGATTATGGGAAAACAAAACCAAGCAACAAAATCAGAGTCGCCGCCAGAGTCACAGTCGCAGTTTCTGTTTTGTTTGTTTTTTATTTCGCTGTTGCTGGTTTTTATGTTGGTTTTTGTTGCTGTCTCCGTTGCGCCGCTTAACGGTATTGGTAACGCAGTGAGAAACCGAAACTAACTGCATTAGTCGCTTTATTTGTTGTTGCTGCTGGCTGCTGCTGTTGCTAGCTGCTGGCTGCTGGCTGCTGCGACTGCTCTGTTAATTATGCAAGTGGCCAAACGATCGAGTCAAGTGGTTCTGGCCAGCCAGCAATTCCACTTGCCAATTTGCCCCAGCAGCAAAGCCAAGCCGTGTGTCAGGAAGTGGGCGCTAGGAAGTGAAGCAACCACACACACACCCCACTCCCCACTCCCCACTACCAAACCCCCCTTTTGTGGCACCTGTTAAGCTTGGTTTCCAAGCGAGTCTCCATGCTTCGAGACTTTGCGTCATTAATAAAAATGTCTGGGCAAGTCTTAGAATTTATGGCATGCTTGCCAGCAGCACTTTAACATGTCCCAGACATTAAAGCGGGTTTTCTAGTTGGTCTATCCAAACCCAACCGCCCAGGTCTGCCAACCACCCCTTTGCTGCTGTGTGTGGCCACTCTGTGGCTGTGGTCAGCGCTTGTCAAACCGCTTGCAGTGAAATTGAATTTTGCATTGCGCGCATAACTTGACCGAAATTGAGGCCTACCATTAAATGTGGGCAATTAGCTAACAGCACATCGTAATAAATGCCTTCTTTTGTTATTTTCACATCATGGCTAAGTGCTACCGGGTTATTTACTAATTGCTATGAATTTCCAGCTTCTCTCATATCAATTACTAATTTTATTGCTGCCTATTAAGTCATTTTGATTGCCAACGATTCTTTCTGACAGCAAAGTCAATAAATGTTTGTTCTACTTTTGCGTTGGCAACATTTTATATTGATATTTTGGCATGCCACACCTGTGTGCTGCACAGCTGTCTGTTTGTGTTGGCCAACAGCCACCAGCCACCAGCAAGTGCAGCAGGATGTGGCGCGTGCCAGCTGCTGAAGAAGCCCCTAAATGTGGCAAGCCGCAAGATATACAATTTCAAATTGGCTGCTGTTATGAGAAATAGCCGCAGCTGTCTGTCGCAATGTTGGCCCAAAAGCCAAGCAAAATATAATTAATAAAATGCCACAAAAAAGAAATGAAAAGAAGAGGAAAAAACCAAGAAAGCAAAAAAAAAAAAAAACCAAGCTAAACAAAGCGAAAAAGGAAGGCAAACAAATCCCACGAATGACAACGCACCGGAAGTAGCCGGTGGGCGCGTGAGAACTCAACAAAAGAAACCGAAACCAGAACTGAGAGCGAGAAGCGAGAATTGGGAAATGGGAAGTGAGAAAGAGCACTGAGCTGAAACCACAAAATGCATCCTTCCGCCCGGGGTGGAATTGGAATTGGAATGATTGAGCGGCGCTCTTCCTGTGTGGCAAACTGTAACTGAAATTGGGCACCCAAACCGAGGGCGCTTCTGACGTCAATTCTGGGCCAAACTAATAACCGAACAATAGCCGTTAACTTTATGGACAGGCAGGCGATAGGTGGGTGTGTGTGCGTGTGGGTGTGTGGAGGGGGAGGTAGAGGGTCTTAGTGCCTGACACACATTTTGCTGACAGTTTTAGGGACAGTCAAATTGTATTAAATGTGTGCCATGAGTTGACACAAAAAAAGAGAAAAATAAATACAAATATCCAGAGCAGGTAATTTCGAACCCCAAAAAAAAAGTATGATTAGCCTGAGTGACAATCATATTAATTATTGCTGGTTCTCGCCTCCCGGCCCGACCCTTTATCGTGTGATGGCTATATACTATATTGATTGCCCCAAGCTGTCATGACAATGTGTTTTGTTGCTGTTGTTGTGGACGTTGTTGGTTTATAAGCCGGTCTAATTGTTTTATGGCACGACGCAGTTGCCTGCCACATGCAGCTGGCTGCCCCAAGGATTCGTTGCATAAAACATGAGTTGTACACACACACACACAAGCATACATGCATATGTGTGTGTTCTCTCTGTCTCCCTCTCTTTCTGACAGCTGCGTTGTGTGGAGCAGCCATTGCGTGTCAGCGGCAAAAGTTCAAAGTTGACGCATTGGCGTCAACATTTGCTGCGCAATAAATCTCAGTTTCGCAGGCAACATTTAAAATGCATTACGCAACCCGCTGTGGCAAAGAAATACCACAAGAAATTTAATATTAGCACAACTTGCGACATTTAATTGGCAAAGACTGCGTGTAGATTCTGTGCGATTTTTGTTTGTCATCTTTGCAAGTACTCTAAGTGAAAGTTTAGCAAATATTATATTAAAAATGTGCTAAAATTAAAGTAAGCCGAAAGTTGGTGATTTTTGCTTTAAAGTCAATAAATGCTGAAAATAATATTTTGCAGTTATAGCCTATTTGAGTAACCCATAAATATTTCTAGCATAAGGCAGTTAGGCAAGCACTGTATGTGTGTGTGTACCGTTACTCGAGCAGGTCATGTTAATTGGTCAGGCCATGCCACAGGTCGCGACAGTTGCTGAAACGCGAACTGCAAAAAGTCAACTTAACTGCAACACATATAAAAACCCATTTCAGATTAAACATCGCTTGGCGCATGCCACAAGAAACTAATTAATGGGCATCAAGTGCGAAAAAAAGGTTCATTTCTTTGTCACCTTTTGGCTGTAAACTGTCAGTGGCAGCGGTAAAATGAAAAAGCCAACATTGTGGCCGTGTCGTTGACTGGTCAGCGGCGGCGGCGGCGGCAGCGGCAGCTTAATGGTTGCAGGTTGGTTCAATGAACCAGCTGCCAAGCAACCAGTGGCTCGTAAACTGTTCCGCATACTGACCTCAATGCGTAATGTGCTTTCAATAACTGAGCATAATTGCCAGCCAGATATGGCTAAAAGGCTTATTGCCCAGCATTTAATTAGCCTTAGAAGCCTTTTTTGTGCATTTTGGTATGCTATTATTATTAATATTATTATGATTACCAGCTGATTATTAACCCATTAATGGCCCTAATTCGTTTTTAGAGCGTTCTTCTGTGCATTTTACGAAAATTAAACAAATTAGCTAAAGTGACTACAAAAACAATAAGAGCAAGAGAAAAACACTTGCTCTTGGCCATAATTCGGTACACCTCTCTCTCTCTCTCCCTCTCTCTGTCTCTCCCTCTCTCTGTCTCCCTCTCTCTGGTAGTCGTCATCGCTGGGCAATGGAATTCATATTGCTTAGGTCATCGCCTGGCGCGAACTTTACGAAAAAGCACTACAGTTAACACTGCAAGGGCGGCGGGAGGTTGGTGGGCGGGTTCACGGCAAACGGGGCGTGTTGGCAACTTTGTTAGTACTTTGTGTGCAATTAAACTAAAAATAATTTGATTACCAACGCCCAGCAATGAGCTAAGCAAGTTGCCTGATGAAGTGTAGCTCAAACAAACTTGCCATCACGCTTAAGTAATACTTAAACTTTACTATTTTCGCTTGTTTTGGCCACTTTGTGTGCGCTCATAATGGTAATATTAATTCAAGTAGATTAGAAAGTTTATGACCTCTCTAAAAAAGAAAAGAAACTCATTTTTTAAAGTATATTAATTCTAGGCGACATTTTAATCTTTCTTTCTGATAAATCAATTCTTTCTGACATTAAATATTCTTAGCTCACGATGAACATAGCTCAGATTTAGTTAACAATTCAACACTTTACAGCTATATAAATAAAAACCTTCTTTTTCTGCTTTTACAGACAATCCTCTTATTACTTACAATGTTGCGCTTAATCTAAGCCTAAGCAGCTTAAGTACTCTACCCTTTAGAAGCTTCACTTTTTCAAATGTGCATGGACTTAATACAGTTTGAGTTGCACTGAGCTGTTGCTTAATGCTGCTGCCTTTGCATTGCAAATTTGCGTTTATTTTGGGAGCAAACTCGTTTTGCCTGCTCATTTGATACGCTCTCGATTCGCGATGAATATGTCAAAGTTATCATCATTTTGCACATTGCCAAACAAGTTGGGGCACTTCGCACTGATTCGCACACACCTGACAGCCTTTGACGGGCGACAAGTGGGGGCGATGCGGGGCACTGTGGCGGGGGGGACTTAGCTGTTGGCTTAGACTTAAATCATTTTGAATTGGTTTGATAGTCATGCTCAAATGGTTCGGTTTGTTACTTGCAGTATTTCTGTGTCAAAGCTAATTTCTATAGCCTTGTTATTGCAAATGCCATAAAATCACACACACACACACAAACATAAATACACACACACACATAGATAGAGCATTTACATAGACAGGCGCTTTTCACACACAACTTTTCTCAGACAGCGAAAGTTGGCAGCACCAACAGCAGCAACAGCCGCCAGCAACAAGCCGAACAAATAACAATAAACAATGCTTTTCCGGCCTGCCACAGAGAGAGTGTGCAACATGCCAGGCAACTTTTTGGCCACAAAAATTCGACAACCATCACAAAATACAAATACGTGTAGGAATGCGCACGACCAGCAAATACTCTCGATATATCATTAACTCAACTTCTCAGCTTCTGCGTTTATTTCGCTTTGTCATATTACAAGTTTTTCACAAAACTTTTACATTTGTAAGTGCAAAATTATATACATTAATACATCTCTATATTTACCAAATTAACTGAGATTCCTGGAACTTGACTTCTTTTTCTGCATTTCACCTAGTTTTTCAGAGCATTGTAAACACCCTTGTGCCCGAATGGTAAAGCGTTTTAGCCAACTTCATGCAATGAGTTGCGAGTAGTTTGCCCAGAACCATTACAAGGCCATCGGTTTTATTGCCGTTGCTGCTACTGTTGTTGTTCTGGTTTGTCTGGCATAAATTAAACTTAAGGTCATCGAAGCGTCGATAGGTGAACAAAAAAAGAACAACAGTTAACAGCATTAACAAAGCAACGGCACTAAAGCAGTTAACGGCCAGAACACAATGCAACAGCACAGCAGACGTACGATAGAAAACAGTTTAAAACCGAACACAATTCGAGGAGTTGAAGATCAAGATCTAACATCATTTATCAATCACGTCGAGAATGAAAGAAATATGAAGATATTTCGAGCGCGAAACGCTAATCTACGGTTCACAGTCAAAGAAACCATAAAAAGCCGGGCCCAGAAGTCTGGCTAAAATTGTTCTCAGGCAGGTGGATAAGCGACCAATTTGTGAACAGTTCTGTATTGACATGCTAATCAAATTGCCTTGAATGAATGTGCCACGCCCCTGAATAATTAATTTGTTTGCTAATTTTTATAATCATTGTCAGACGTAATTTGTTGTTTGCCATTCGCCAGCTGGGCTGGCACTCGTAATCGCTCGCTCGATTGTAAACAACGTTTTCCGCTTGTCATTTTTCCAGGCAGCAAAACTGAAAGTTGAGCTGAACACAAAAAAAAAAAACCAGTTGGCAAAGAAAACTCAATTCTAAGGTTTAAATCTGGTCAGCTGGTTGTGGCTTACCGTAAGCTGAGCTCTAAGCATTTGCACTCAAGAGCGTTGAAGCTTAGGCTTTGTGTAAACAGATCAGACAACAGGGGGCCAACACTGGAAACCCTAGCTCTTACCAACTCCACACCCTCCACCCCCTGCTGACCAGTGACTTGCATTGAATAACTCAGCAAGTCATCAAAATGCAAACTGCAGAAATCCAGCAACTAAGCCAAGGCTAGAAGCAAAGCTGCCTTTCCGATGACAATTCTAAAATCACGCGTTATTTCATGTGTACAACAATTTTACAGTTTAGAATTCTTGTTGACATTTCAAATCGTATTCCACTCAATGCTGCGAAGTAGTTCTAAAGTCGTGCTTTATTTTTATGGTTGTAAAGTTCGTAATCTAAGCAAATTTAAGTACTTCTTGGAACAAATGACTTAATCAAATAATTACATTCCTCCAGCATTGAAATCGCTTCAAATGCTCATTGCCTCGTTTGCCAGACACATTTTCTCCCACTCAGTTCTTGTAAAATTGCCATACTTAAGTCTTCTCAGTATTCAAAATTGATATGCTCATATGCCATATCAATTGAATGAATGAAGTTACACAATTGCCTCACATTTCTGGGTATTTCTTGTATCATTTGTAGCAACGTCTCGATATGTAATCCATATAATTTGGCATTGCTCGAAGAATTAATTACTTCAATGAGTCGTTCCTTTGGCAGATTCCAATTGGAATCTTCTTCAAATCTACTCAGCTTCATCACTTGTCACATTTGATTTACAGCCACATTATCCGCACTTTATACTTGTGATCTTCAGCATCATCACTTGACCTCATTTTCCATATTAAATGATATTCGTTTCTATATACATATATGTAAATACATTACTCTGCATATCTACAACAATATAAATAACAATAATAGTATGCAAAGCCTTGGCTGTAGTTCAATAATTAAATCTGAATTTGTTTCTTGTATATATGCCGTCACTTTTTCTTCTGTTTGGGCTGCTAATTGAATTTCAGCGATTTTGGTTGTCGATTCTCAAAAAAAAAAAAAATAAGAAAAAACCCAAAAACAAACAAAACTTCAACTAAGACAAAAACAAAAATAGGCAGCTGAGCCAAGGTTCATAGCAACGACAATAGAAACAAACTCAACAAACACAACAAACAACACCGTCGCGTGCGTGTCAAGTAAAAAAAACATAATAAGATATAGACAACAAACCAGCTACAGATACAAGACACAAATGCTTAAGATAACTGAGCTACAGGTTCCGGTTTTTAGTTGAATTTTTTTGTTTTTGTGTCATTTTTTCTTTAGGCAATTTTTTTTTTGGTGGGAAAGAAAGTCTAGTCGTAGATTTTCTAAATGAAACGCTCGCAATGTTGCGTTAAAAAATTCATTAGTCCCAACAGCTCCGAGAGCAAAACCTATAACCGAAAAGCGTCAAACGCTGCAGGGCATCAAGACCTGGTCGAGAGAAATGTCGAGAAAAAAATTGTTAACACGCCCACACTTGCCACACCCACTAGCTCATCACCCATGCTCTGGGCTTGATATTGTTGCTTGGTGTTTTTTTTTTTCCTTTTCGCTTCGTTTTGGTTTTTGTTTTTTTTGGCTGCTTCTCTCCAATTTCTTCATAAAAATTTCGTAAAAAGAAAGTTGCGACAGTGACTGCCAAACTGTAACGCACCCAAAACAAAAACGTGAATCACGCTGAAAATGCCAAAATAATTGTTTGCTGTTGTTGTTGATGTGTTGAAAGTGTTAACTGCATTGCATAGTAAATAAGCACACATATATATATATATATATATATATATATATATATATAAGATATAAGATATAGATGTAGATATATATTTATCTATTTACATTTACTTTTGCTGACCGAATCACTTTTTTTTCGGGGGCTTTTGCTCATTGCTTAATGGTTTTAAGTGTTTTTTTTTTTGTTGAGGTTTTCTGCTTTTGTTTGCATTTCACTTTGAGCCAATTTTGCGGCTTACCCGTTTTTGTTGTTGCTGTTGTTATTATGGCAGTTATCAGTTTGCTGTCAAAAAGTCTCGGATTTGTTGTTATTTTTTATTAATTGCATGGCTACATGCAACATGCAACATGCCAATCCTCATCCATTCTGAATGCAATGCTTTCATCTGCTCTCTCTTTCTATCAGTCTGACTGTGCCATGATTGATAGCAGTGACTGTTTCTTGACTTCGCATTGCGTGTTAAACTTATTCCACTCGTCTCTTTATTGATGTAGTTGCTTATAATTTAATGTGCTGTTCATTTATTAAGGTACACAATGCATGTTTGGAGTAGTTTGCTGAACTATATTTTGTTTGTCTTAATTTTCAACAATTTTCAGTCAAAATCTTTCCAAGCGTAGTCCCAAACTTAACTAACCAAAGCTAATGGAGGCTTGTGTCAGTGTCCTGCATTAATAGTTAGGCACTTTAACTAACAACTGATACTCTCCAAGTGAAATCTAGAAAACAGCAGCAGAGCCAGTAGGACTTTTCTCACTTTCCCCCACTACAACTGAGTCACCAGCACCAGCCACAAAATCCATTCAAATCTGTGGCATTTAAGAGTTTAATGCACCATTTTAGAGATTTACAGACGCCAAATGGCAAAACATTACATATTCATAAATAAGTCAACGAGTGTCTGCCGCGGCTGCTGCTGCTGCTGCTGCTGCTTCTACTGCTTGCAATCGGTTGCTGTATCTGGTCTGGCTTCGCAGTCTGTCTTCGAGTCGATTTGGACTCATAATGCAGCCAATAAGTCGCAATGGCGCCGAGCATAAGGCTGGCAGACATTAAGTGTGGTGGCGGGGGGGCGGTGGATACGACACTTGTGGGCATTCACTTGCTATAAATACAGCGAGAAGTAAATAAGTGCATAAGCAATTTGTGGCAATTGTCGCTGGTGAAAAAAAATGAAATAAAAAACACAAGCGAAAAGGAAAATCAACAGCCTGCTCACAGTTTGGCACTCACTGATTGGGCGACAGTTGCACATGCACACTAAAGATAAACGATGCGCAAGTGTTGAGGGCTCATCGAGGAGCCGGACGTGCGTTGACCCACATTAAGCAGCGCTATAAAACAACCAAAAAAAAAACAAACTGTGGCAACCAACGCGAATATGCAAAAAGTGAGATACGCACGAGTTATGCATATGCACAGACACACACACAGATACAAATACAAATACACACACACACTCACACACAGTTGAAAAACTCGTGAGTCGGCGAGAGAGAGGAAATCAAAAAAAAAGTGAATGTATTTTTGGGGTTATTTCTTTGTTTGGTCGACGCCAACGCAGGCTGCGCCGGTGGTCAGGAAACTGCACAAAAAAAAAGTCGAATTACAGCGAAATCTCTATGAACCGAAGATAAATCAATCAAAATGAAGGTGGACAAATAGTCATATTGCCGGTTGGAAACTTTTGCCAGTTGTTACCAAAAAACCAAACTGCAAAGCTGCATGAAAATTGGCGAAAAACCTCTCTTGAAATTTCACCTAGTTTAATTTTATATGTGGCAACATATTTTTTTTATGTTATTATTTTTGTGCACACAGAAAATAACTGTTATTAATGTTATTTTTAGACCGTTAACCACACACATTATGTTAATTTGAGTTGCCAAGTTTTAGTTTTAAGGTTGCACAAACTATTTTGAATGTGGAATGTGGATTTTATCGATCCATATTTATAATTTAAACTTTGCTCTTAAATATTTCAATATAAGAGTCACAATTCTTAAAAAAAATATTACCCTAATTCATGCCCCAAATGGCACTTAATGCAGCCAGAGTGCACTCACATTTTGCAGGCACTGGATAATGCAGGCGTCAGAAAAAAGTGCTCAGGGTCAAAAAGGCTGTAGGGGCAGCTGACCTGAAGTGCCTGACTGCCTGCCTCAAGTGCTTGTTGACCCCCCCCCCATCGTATACCCAGTACAGCCCCACTAGCCAGCCAGCTGGCAGGGCAGGGTTGCCAACGCCATCAATGATGCAAATGGACGCATTCGCTTGTTTGGCCAACGTAAACAGCGACGCGTTCCACTTTATGTGCGCCCAATTCTTGTTAAATCAATATGAAAACGCTCTTAATGCATTCGCCTGCCTTCATTGTGGGCGTGGTCAGCACTAATTGCCTGCGCGGCACAGAAGCAGCCGCAGCACCAGCAGCTGTGTAATTAAAAGTGTAAGACAATAAGAGTTGTCAGTCTTGCAAAAGTTATGACAGCTGGCCCAAAAGCCAAAATAAAACAAAAAAAAAAAACAAAGACAAAGAAAAAAAAAAAAAATAGACACGCTTGCTACAAATTCTCAGCAAATTCCAGGTAACTGCCAACCCTAGCCCCACCCCACCTCCCAATGCCCAACAAACCCCACCAGGCTGCTTGAAGAGATTACAAGTTTAAAGCTGCAAATTTTGCTCAGTTCCTAGGAAGACCTTAACAGCAACAACTAATGAGTGCTGTTGTTGTCTTTGTTGTTGTTGTACTCCATGTTTCACGCTCCGTTGCCAAATTCTCAGCAGAACGTGGGACAAGAAGCAACAGCGGCAACAACAGCAACAACAACAACAGCAATAAATTCGCCTCTTAATTCTCAGCTGAAAGCCAAAAGTCTTCGCTTCGGTTGCCGCCCTTTTTAACCAGGTGAGGGGTTATGGGAAGGGGTGTGGGGTACCTCCTCGCCTCTCTATGTGTGTGTGTGTAATTCTCTAGCGTGGATCAACTTCATCACACGCGCAATTATTTTATGAGAAAAGCAAGCGAAGCGCAGCAGGAAAGCTACTTGGCAATAATACATAAAAGAGGGAGCGAATGGCAGGCAAGGCGAGGGGTGGGGGGGGGGATAGTGTGGCGAGAGGATTGGGCAAAGATTGGGCAAGAGCTCAAAACTTTTGTCAGCTGTTTGTAATTTAAATGCGCAACTTACATAAAAGAAGCTGAAGCGCTGCCACCTCTCGCAAGCGAGCTTGCAGCGTCGCCCTCAGTTTGTGCAGCCAACTGGAAACTGCGCAGCTTCAATGCACATGCGCAGGCAGCCAAAAGGGCTCACACACACACACATGCAAGCACACGTATATAGGGGCCGTTAAAGAGGCCGAAAGGGCCATTGAAATAAGTCGCTGATTGACGCGCAGTGGCCAAAGTACAAGAAAGAGAAAAACAATGCAGTCGACAGCGACGACATTGCACAGTGGCACAAAAGATGCCATAACTGTCGTTCGAATGTGACAAAGATACTATTACAATGTTGCTCTTATGTGATTTTAGTTTCAACTTTACTTTCAATGTGCTGTGGCATAATTCTCTGTTTTTGAATCCGCTTATAATGAGAAATATTTAAACAACTTAAATCCTGAAGATAATTTATAAATTTGACAATTAAATAGTTTTTTTAAATTTAAATTTATTTATATTATACGGTTGACAAAGAATTTTGGACAGCAGCAATGCGGCACACTGTGTCAGAGATCGCTTACAGTTTGAGAGGCAATCGCTTCCCAGCGTAGTTGGCAGCCACAGAACCATGACAAAGAAAATGACGTGCAAAGTGAGGCGGCGGGCATTGAAAAGGGGGAAGGGTTCAGGGTTCTGCTTCCAGTCTACCCGTGGGCGTGAGACTACTTTGACTTTTTGTTGTTGTTAGTTGTTGGTATTTTAATCAAATTGTTGCAACTAATTTCATGCTGTACACACAACAGCCACAAAGAAGTCGACTCAACGTTTGCATTTGCTACTCCCTGAGGAAAGACTGAAAGAGGGATAGAGGGGAAGTAATAGAGACTCCTGCATTATGCAAATTTTTGTGTGATGGGTTCATTGCGCACAAATTGGGTCAGAGTTGTGACATGCCGCGAAACGTTGCAACGTTGCAGCCAATTAATTAATACATATTTTATACTGTAATTTGAACATTTAAATTTGTTAGTTTGTGTCTATTTTTAGACCCGCATCGAACGCAAGCAAACAAACTGTTTATTAAGTAATTAAAACATTTGAAAATCAATCAGCGACTTGCATAAGTTTAAAATTCGATTCAGTCATTCGCTGCTCGACATTTGGAAGTTTTGTATTCCATATTTGGCAGGCGCCTTTCGCTTTTTTTGGCTAATGAAATTGTCGCGCATACCGCAAAAAGCAACAGCAACAACAACAACAGCAACAACAAAGACAACAAATGCGACAAGTTGCCTTAAGCGGTCAGTGTTTGGTGTTCGATAAACGCTAAATAAAATCAATAAACCACAAAGTTGATTTTTAATAGCCAGTGCTACTCAAAACGCCTACTCGAAAGCCACATAAGCTGCTCAAACTGTAAAGCACAAACCGATGACTTATGACTTTATACGATAGATTTTTATTAGTTTTGGCCCCATCTTGGCCGTGACATGAGTTCATTCTGATTGCATTACAAGGAATACTCTATGAGAACATTTCCAAGAATTCAGTCGCTGATTGGGGACTTGGGGCCAGTTTAATGTCAATCCCGTAATGAGCAGCGGACCGCGATAAGAACCAGGGAGCGAAACTCGTGCAGCCGCATAATACCCTTTAGCGGCACATACGTGCACACAGTGTGTGTAGATACATAGATACATACACACACAAATGTATGTGTGTTAATTGAATGTGTGAAAGCGTTTTACAGCCAACTGTTTTGGCACTCAACTCACGTGCAACGGCCACAATAAACTTTAAAACAAAACCTTTTGAACGTACTGTAAACGACGCTACTTCTAAACGGTTTCCAAGTGCGAGAATATAGCCAAATACTTGTGGGTAAAGATGTAGGTTAAGACTCTAAACAGCTGGATTTCAAATTGCCTTTATATAAATGGGTTAATATTTTCATGTTAGAAATGTGTTCTAAAGCTGTGCATTAGATGGGTAAAATATGCTTGTAAGCTGCAAGCCCATAAAACTTGTCTCTAAATGACTTTATTCCCATGCCTGTAAGATATAATTTGTCTTAGTTAAATTTCTACATAGATTAAGTTTGAAAATTAAATGTGCGACAAGCTGCAAGCTGCAAGCTTTATGAATTCCAGCTGGCCACAATTGAAATTCTACTGCCTCAAGCGTGTGGTTTGAGCTGCACTGTCACTGTTTGACAGTCGCTGTTGTGATTTATTTGCCTAGTTGTTGATTTATGCGACTTTGATTTGATATATTTATGCACATCTGGGTGCATGTTACGGCTACAAATAACGTACATTTCAATATATGCATATTCTGGCATATATTATTTATCATTTTATGCCCCAATGGAGACGGCAACAACAGCACTGCTGTGGAATAACTCGATTGCAGCAAGTTTGTCACTGGCTCACAACATAAATCATGTGCCATGTGCGTGTGGGTGGAATTTGGCTTATAGCTTATGGCTAAGAGCGACTCCCAGCCCAAGACTCTGGCTAAGAAGTTGCCTTTGCTGCGCGACTTGTCTGGCACTTTGCACGTGCGTGCATATACAAATATATATTTATATATATATATATATATATATATGTATGTATATATATTAGGTATATCGCATACATATATCAATCACTTGAGCTTGCTTGCAACTCTTTTTACGCTTCGCTAGAATCATGTGCCACAATTTCTTCGCCCCAAACTTACAAAATGTGCCCTGCATGTGTGATGAACAACATTGGTTTTCACAAGCGCTGCCTGTCAAACTGTTTGCGCCCCTCTCACGTTTTCGCTATATAAACATGGCACAAGTCAGCTTCCTGTGCTTTGTTTCTGCTTCTCCTCGCTCTTGTTCTCCTTCTTTGTATTTTGTTTTCATTTTCTTTTATTTTTTTTTATTTTTTGTATACTTTGTTTTCATTTTAATGCCAGGCAAAAAGATTTCAACGCCCCCGCCAAATGCAAAATGCACATTTTTTTTTTTTAATGACGGGGGCCCTGCACTTGAGGCAGCAACCAACAATGGCAACACAAACAACGTTGTTGACGTTGCCGTCTCTCTCACAGGATTTGAAGCATCCGCATGCTTGCGTGGACAGGGGATAGGAGGCAGTTGGTAGGGTTTAGGGGGTATAGACATCATCGTTCAGGGTCTGTTGATGACTGCCTGCCCTTCGACTTATGCAAATCGTCGCCACTTTTATGTGGCCTGCTCAATGCAAAGGGGTTGCTTGCAACTTGTCTGGCACCCACTAACCCATACCCTCCCCCGCCGCCTCTCTATCCATCTAAAAACCCCACTAACCTCGAAAACGCATATGGCCCGAAAAGTCGTCGGTTTCATTCTTCATGCTCGTAACACTTTTCTCTGCGCTCGCCTTCCATGTAATCCGCTTATGTTCTCAAGAATCGGCACAGCGCCATAAACATCATAATGACCATTTGTCGAGATCATCATAATTGTCAAGATGTATGTATGTACATACATATGTACATATGTGTACAGTTTTGTATCTTGTATATCTGCTTTCTGTATTCGGTCGCAGATTTGCCCATTCTTGGCATTTGTATTCGTGTTTGTTGCATTCGTTATGCTTTCCCACTTAAATTTATTACAATTTCTGTTTATTTATTTATTTGCTTTGTTTTCTTCTTTTTTTTTGTAAGTTTTTCCACTTGTGTTCTTAATTCATTTGAGTGTCAGCTTCTCACAACTCGCTGCCGCCTTCGCATCCCGCATCCCGCTATACTTCTGCCCATCCGTGCGTTTTTAATTAGACAAAAGGCAGACATGCTTGCTCTCCTCTCCTCCTCCCACCGCATTCATCTCGCCAATTAGACAGTTGAAATCTCATCACATTAGATTGAGCATATCTTGACACATTCCCCGATCCAATTAACCACTCCTTACCAAAAGGAAATTAAGTTTTGGTCATTGTCGGATGAGTCATCCAACCCCATCTGCACCAAATGGCCAACCAATAAGCTAGACAAAACCAAACAAACAACGTCTGAATGTCGGAACTGTTTATCCATCTATTTATCTACTCGGAACACTTATGGCTGGGGGTTGATTTGTGTAAACAGCAACAACAACAACAACAACAACGACACCAAATGAAGCCAACTAAGCGTGTGACGACAAGGCCCAAAGACCCAGACCCAGACCCATTCCCAGACCCAGACCCAGTCCCGTTCCTCAATCCAATTCCTGTTTAGTTGCATTAAAACCATCTCGGGTTACAACTATATTCATTAATTTTTCCTCAATTGCCACATCGAAATTGATGGTATCAAAAGTCGTGCAACATTTGCATATTCAATTCACACGCTCAATGCCTCAAATGGGTTGCATTTATTGACTAAACTCAACTGAACTGAACTGAATGACTGACTGCACACAGTCGAGATGACAATGTGCTCATTAGCGTGCCACAAATTGTGCAGCAAACTGCATTTAAAGTGCACTTTAAATATTAGCATTGCATAAATGCATTTTGAAATGCATCAAAATCGACGTTTTCACCTCGCATCTCGGACGCAAATCGAGGTCGGAAAAAACAATCTCAACAATCTTTGAAATGCATTAATTGTGCCCCGAAAGAGACATTAATTTATAGAGAGAGCGAAATTTCTTCAAAGATATTTTTCTATCTTTAATATCGTAAATTACTTTAGAAATTTTGATATCGATTTGAGGGCACTCCTTGAAAAGCGTTTTCCTTATTAGCTTGGAAGTAATCCGCCTGGTCAAAGGATAGATTTAGATAGATGCTAACAATTTATCAACCAGGTCCAGATGTCACAATTTGCCAACTCTAAATCAGATTTGCGCTCATAATATCTTTCTATATCCATCTCTTTTTCTCGCTCTCTCCCCATGTCTTTCTCCGACTAAGCCCTAATGATACGTTCAATCTGGCAATCTTTGAGCACATTATTGAACAACAGTTGCATTTGGCAGCCGGCAGACCATTAAATCAAGGCACGAACTATCGATGAACCCGAAAAAAGACAGCGAAAGGTGGAGAGAGAGAGAGAGAGAGAGAGAGAGGGGGAGAAATTCAACCCGATGCTAAACTAACATTTATTCTTTCAGTCGTTACGTGCCACATTTGGCTGCAAGCCAGCTGTGAAAAGAACTTTTTAATATGCTCGCTTTTTGAAAGGGGAACGCACCCTGTGAACCCGGGCGGAGGGTGGGTAGGCGGGTTAGGAGTCCTTTCTTTTTTCCTTGTTTGTTTTTTGTGGGTTGGGCAACGACTAGACAAAAGCTACAAAAGCTGGCGCCGCTGCGCTGCTGTTGCGAGCAGTCAAAGGATGTGCATGTCAAATCAAAATGTTGTCTTAATATTATACACAAATTTAACTGACATATCGCCATCATTGCAAAAGACCCGCCTCCCAGTCGCTATCCCGATCCCGATCCGTATCCCGTTCCCTATCCACATCCACATCCACAATGATTTGAATTCAGCACGTAATTCAAACCGCACAAAAGTCGCCCACATTTGCCCATATTTGCTTAGAGCAAATTGCCAGGCAGCCTGGCCTCAGCGCTGCCATTAACCAATCCATCCAAATCCACACTCGCACACACACTCGCACACACACTCGCTCACACACTCGCACACACACAGCATTTGCATAGTGCCCCCAGAGAGGTGCCTTGACGATAATTGCATGAAATTATAATGCAGCCATGCGCCTTGTTTCTCTCCCTCTCTCTCTCTCTCTGTCACTCTTCTCTCTCCCTCTACGCTTATGTAGGAGTGTGCCCACACACACACGCACACACACATACAGACAGCCAGCTAACGCCAGCTGTTTGCTGTTATATATACCCTGTAATTATAGTCTTTGGCAGAGAAACTAATTTGATTTTCTGTTCTTGTTGCAGCATCATCATCGCGGCAGCAACGCGAGTGATGAGCGTGTGCCACAGCCACATTCGCCGCACGATGGCGTCGCCCACAATGGCGTGCAACATTCGGGCTCGAGGCCAACGCTGCGCCATCCCATGAATCAGTCCGGCAGCTCCATCTCCGGCTCTGCGTCCAGCTCGACACCGGCATCGCCGCAGCTGAGCGGTGTGGTGAGTGCGACAGGTGGACAGCTGCTGTCCAATGGACACCACTATCAGTCACATTCGTCGGTGTCGTCGAACTCATCGATTGTGTCGGCCATACCCGCCTCGCAGCGTCTGCTCGAGGATGCGCTGACCAAACCGGCGCCATATCCGATGATCCTGTTGCCGCTGCACGGCGGCTACTGGCTCGATGGCACCGAGCACGAGTGCAGCTACGATGCCCGCGGCAATCCCCAGCTGCCCCAAACCACCTGGATGGCCAAATTCGAGACGGATGACACGGCCAAGTGCTATCGCCGTTTCTATGCAGGACGCGAGCACTCCAATCTCGTTGGCCACGACGAACAGCTGGGCCCCGTGCTCATCTCGATCAAGACGGAGAACGTGGCGAATCAGGAGCACATGCGAATCCTGCTACGTCTGCGCACCGGCACCATGCACGAACTAATGCCCGTCTACTGTCTGGGCGCCCAGCCCAGCCCGGCCAAGATGGTGCGGCTGCTCAACGAACAGATGCAGGTGGACAACTTTATGCCTGTGCTGTGCCCGAGGGCATCGCAACTGATCAAGGTGTACGATGAGCATGTGCTCGTTTCGCACTTCAAGTTCGGGGTGCTCTACCAAAGATATGGCCAGACCACCGAGGAGGAGCTGTTTGGCAACCAGCAGTCATCGCCGGCCTTCGAGGAGTTCCTCGATGTGCTCGGCCAGCGCATTCGGCTCAAAGAGCACAAGGGATATCGCGGCGGCCTCGATATACAGAACGGTCATACGGGCGACACCGCCGTCTATGAGGTGTTCAAGGAGCGTGAGGTGATGTTCCATGTATCCACACTGCTGCCACACACCGAGGGCGATCCGCAGCAGTTGCAGCGCAAACGGCATATTGGCAACGACATCGTTGCCATCGTGTTCCAGGAGACGAACACACCCTTCTCGCCGGACATGATTGCCAGTCACTTTCTGCACGCGTTCATCGTGGTGCAGCCGGTCGAGCCGAATACGCCGCACACTCGTTACAAGGTCAGTGTGGCGGCACGGGATGATGTGCCCTTCTTTGGGCCCACGCTGCCCAGCCCGGCCGTTTTCCGTAAGGGTCAGGAGTTCAAGGAGTTTCTCCTAACCAAGCTGATCAATGCGGAGAACGCCTGCTACAAGGCCGAGAAGTTTGCCAAGCTGGAGCTGCGTACGCGCACCTCTCTGCTGCAGAACCTGGTCGAGGAGCTCAAGGAGAAGACGCGCGACTTTCTCGGTGCTGATCTGTCGCAGACACTCGCCGGTAGTCCCACCCCTGAGACACCCAAAGCCGAGAGCGGCGGCGGCGGGGGCGGCAATGCCGGCTCCCGTTTCATAGACACCGTGAAGAAAGCGCTCATCATGCGGGTGCGTTCCCAGAGCGTGGACACTGGCAACGGGGGGCATCCCGACAAGCTGCTCGGCCACAATAAGGGTGGCACTCTCTCCAAGAAGGAGCCGCAGCCAGAGACCCAAACGCCCCATCTCAATGTGAGTACAACTGAAATCCGGAGTCAGCAGCACTAATTAATCCTCCAAATCCATTGCATCCACTGCAGTCAGTGTTTTCGCTGTGCAGAAGCTTTTGTATTCCCATTAGACACTTTGCTAATCCCCTACCTGCTCTTCTTCCCCTACAGACCTGCAGTCGCACGGCCTCCAAGTCGTCGTCAAAGTCGAAATCCTCGAATGAATCCACATCCTCGTCGCCGGACATCACCTCGCGACAGGCGAACAACAACAACAACAATATTAACAGTGGACATCCCTCAGCTGCTGGCGGAGTCGTTCAACAAAATGGCGGCGGCATTGCTGCTGTTGCCGCCAGCGCCGCCCAGAATGGTGGCATTGTGGGCGTGGCCGTGGCCACAATGTCCGAGACAAGCGACGATTCGAGTCTCAATAGCGTCGATCTCGATCCGATGATGGGCCATCATGATGGCGGTGCTGCCTACATTGACAGCGACACTGGCCTGGAGAGCATGAGCTCAGCGGAGGCCACCACGAAGGCCTGTTCCCTGTGCCTCGACGGTGTGCAGAGCACCATGATGGGCAGCTCGCCGAGCAACGAGACGATCATGGTGATTGAGAATCTGCGACAAGAGGTCACGCGGCTCAAGTGCGACAAGCTCGATCTTCTGCGTCAGAATGTGGTAAGTTGAAGGATTGAAAAGAACTCAAGAGAGCTGCCAACTCACTGTTTAATTTGTTGTCCTTCAGACCTGCCAACGCGACATAAAGCGCCTGCGGGAACGGGAACTTTCGCTGCAAGGCGATCTGGCTGCAGCAGGACGCGAAATCCTTCGGCTGCGGGATCTACTCAAGGAATACATGCCGGATACGGCAACGGCGCCGCTCTCCATATCGCCCATCTAAACTGCGTCTAACGCGATAAGAGAAAAAATGGGAATGGGAAGAAAACACAAAGAAACACCTCCCCGGGAAGGGAAAGGAGGGGAAGCAGAGGGAACCACTGTGCCGTGTATAACACTTTGGAGGAGCGTCGCTTTTTTGTTGTTGTTGGATTAGTTACGGGGCAGGCCCGCAGCAAAACTGTATTATAATTAGTTTGCATAGCTGTTAAAACTCGAAGAGAACGTTGAATGCGGTTTGAGAAGCAGAAGGATCGAAGCAGAAGGCGGAGTTGAATTATTATTACAGTTAGCATACACATATATGTATAACAGTTACAAACTATACAAAAACAAAAAACAAAAAGAACAAGAAAAAAGAAAAAACACTTAAAAACGAATCAACACAGAACACAAAACTCAAAAAGGTACACCAAATATTTAGTATTTAAGTCTTTAAGCATATTTAACGCAATGTTAACCCCCCACATCCCCAAAAATAATCCCCACAGATGCAAAATCATAATCCTTAACATAAGTAGAAAGAGGGAGACAGAGAAAGAGAGAGATAGAGCTATCGATTAGCGTACATCACAGTTACAGTTACAGGTTAAAGTTCAAGCACTCGCTGCATACAAATTAATTAATTCCCCGCTAATCAACACGATTTCAATTCAATTCAATTAAAAGTAGAATCAACTCTTTTTTGTGTATTTAACAAAACACTATTGTGTAGTCGCACCTGGCAACCCTGTGACTCTCGTTTTATTCATCACAAACCTCATCAGCAATTTATAACCAATTACAAAAAAAGAAAAGGAAAACAGTAAAAACGAAATACAACTAAACTACTACATAGAAGTATATATACATATATATATCTATATATATTATGTATATGTTTTAAAGTTAAAACCCTCGATAATTTGTAGCTGCAATCGATAAATAATAAGCAAAAAAACAACCAACCAACTCTTAACATTAAGTCTTAAGTTGCTTTAAATACTTCTAACGAATTACGTTAAATATTTAAGTTGGAAGCAGTGGTCCACGAAAGACGACTCAGCAAAGAATATTGAAAAGCGGAAAAGAAATGCGACAAAAATAACTGCTACTTCCATTGTACATATATTATTTACAAAATGCATAATTCTCGATCTATCGATCTAACGTAACGTAAAATTAACTATGCGATTAATGACTATTTAATAATGTTGCTGATATCGATAAACAATACAAACCCAGACAAACATGTGCAAGATTTTCGGATACACTAGTGAAATGCTAAACGAAATTTACCTTACAAAATTAATGAGCTCTTTTCGAGTTATCGACACAATTTATGCAAGCAAATTGATCTATGAATTCTACCATAAGTACCACAAATTGTTTTTGTTGAGAAGCATCATAATTTTTATTGTGTAAAGTTAAAAAAAAATGGCAAAACAAAAAACAAACAAATTAACATATATAAATATATATATGCAAAATATATGGAATATATACATACAACAAATATCAATTGCTTTTTATTTTTACGGGTTTCCTTTATACTTTTTGTTTGGTGCTTAGCATGTACACGCACCAGTGGCACAAATGAGGTTGCTATACTGACTTCATTTGAGTCAATCGAAAAAATACGGCATACTTTTGGGGGCAAATAACAGCGAGAAAAAGTCTCTAACTTGGCCAAATAATTACAAATTTTCAAAAAACATTTTGCGTTAATATCGCATTGATGAACTCTATCAAAATGCATTCAGAGATTATTGGTTCATCTACAAATCCAGACACTTGAATAGAAATCTACATCAATAATTTTTTTCAGATTCAGGATAGCTTAGGTAAATTTAACTAAAATTTCTCCAAGATTTTACAATGCGTAAAAATCGAAGTTGTCTTCATCTTATCTAAAATATATAATGCGATTCAAGTGTCGCGCAACACCTGCAAAAGAAATTACCCAACACTGTACACAAAAAGCCTTATGCACGCTGACGCATGCCCAGCAGGGTGACCATCTGCTAATGCACAGAAGTGAGCTTTCAATTATGTTACGGCCACACTTGAAATTGTTTAGTATTTAGTTATGTTTGGTCTTTTTGTTTCTAACAAATAAGATTTGGCTTTTGTTATTTGGAACATTAAAAAAAATGTGTTGTTTCATATCGACTTGAACAATGCAATTATTTTAGCCACTTTCAAAACTGATCTAAGCCCTCTGTTAGCTGTCTGCATAAACAATGTTATTCTCCCTACAACTGTTGCGCCCTGCGCATGCTCTCTCTGTCTCACACACTTGCTCACAATACCCCGTAAGAAAAGGTTGTGAAGGGTATATTGTTGTATGTACACAGTTTGCATCATGATGTGCAAATCAAAAGAAAAAATTCCATGCTAGGTGAAACATAAACCACTTGGAATGATATTATTTACTCAGTCTAACTCATATATCTGTTTTATACGGATTTACTGATTGCACACTTTATATATCAGAGTTACTTCAAAATCGAAACATTCGTAAAATTCAAATTGCATCTTTTAATGAATTATAATATACCTTTAATATATTTTGTAAATAAATTTGAAATTCTGCACACAGGGTATTTTGCAGTCGCGATTTGAACTGTTACGTTTATTCAGTGTTTTAAATGCTTTGGGTTTACTTTGAAACTCTCAAAACGCGAGAAACTTTTGCTGTGGACGGACGTTTCGCCGTCGTCGTCGCGTCGCGTGGTGGCTTTATTTTCTTGAATTTAAGAATTGTTATTGTTTTTTAGGCTGCGTTTTACTGAACTGCCGCAGTGGTGCACATAACAATAATAGAAACCAAAGATTTTTACAATTAAACATGTAAATAAATAAAATCTCTTTCCAATACTCAAGTGTTAAACGAATAGAAATAAAAAAAATTAAATCAAATGAAATCAATCAAATTAAATCGCGTGAGTTCAGCAAGAAGAAATTGTATGCAAAAAAATTAGCCAACCAAAAGCAAATACAAAAAAAAATCTGTGAGTGACTTTGTTTTGCATATGCATTTTGGTTTTGTGTATTTTTGGCGGCGGCTGCTGCTGCTTTGCACGTAAAACATAAAAACGATTCCCATTAAAATAACAATAACAACAAACAAGCACAAAACTGTTGTGTGTGTGTCTGTGTTTCTGAGTGAGGCAATTTTTTCATCATTATTACTTCATAACAGAGACTAGCAGAGCAGCTGCTCTCTCTCTCTCGCTTACTCTCTGAAGTTGCCTCTCTCATCAGCGTCGTAGTTGCAGCCGACACCGGCCACACCAAGGGGGAGGATTGCAGCAGCCGCGATAAAAGCTCTTTGCCTAACCCTCTCGCTTTCCTTCTTTCTCGCTCTCTTGCTGTTCCTGGCTCTGCTCTGCCTCTGCTGCGTCTCTGTTGCTTCTCTGCTCTCGTGCATATTTCACGCAAAAGGTAATTAATTGTATTTTATTTTATTTAAGTGACAAATGGGCAAATAACTATGAATGAGTGCTGCGCCTGCATCTCTGTGTGTGTGTATTTAAATGTATGTGCTTATGAAAATTAAATTAAAATTTAGAACGCAAACGCAAACAAATTATTGAATAACGTAAGCTGCTGGCACCAATAACAACAACAATAACAATTTCACAGAGTCAGAGAGAGAGCGCATAACTCTCTCCCACAACATTGATCAACTCTCTCACGAGCTCAGCTGAGCTGAGCTTTGCCATTGCGAGTAAAACTTAAGATGCCGTAATCGCTGCTAGCGCTAAAGCAGCTGCTGCTGCTTCCTCTTCTCCTCCTGCTACTGATTATTGTTGCTTTGGTTGATGTCGCTCAGGTAACAACAATAAAAGGCCAATTAACCTGAAATACTCTGGGTGGGTGTGTGACTGGCTAGTCTCTTCACACTCGAGCAAGCAGCGCAGAGGAGAGCGGCAAGCTGTTAACTTTACGTGCACTCGCTTAATCAGCAGGCAAGCTCTGTAAGCTTCTGATTAAGTCCGGCCTTATCTGGCAGAAAGAAACCAAATCGATGGAGCAGAGCAAGCAGGGGGCTTGTAGATGCATTGCGCACTGAAGGTGAACGAATTAAGTGCCAGATAACAATATGAACCACTCCCCCCCAGCTTTCATCCCCCTTACGGTTATGTCAAAGTTGCACTTGAAACGAAAGATGAGCAGCAGAAGCGCTAAGCTAATTGCAAAGATTATGAAAAACGTATTCTTCAACAAAATGTTGAAAGAACCAAATGTGATAATTAGAAATGCGCGTTTTCGAAAAGGTTGACGAGGGTCAACTGGTTTAAGCATCTGCCAACTGATTGCTGCAATCAGACACTGACCTAACGCTACCAAAATTATTTTATTGCTCAAGTTTCTGCTCTTAATTAGATTCGCAATACGCATATAAATTGTAGCATTTCTATTTAACATTGGAGAAATATTCTCTAAATAAATATTGCGAAATTCTTCAATGATTGAATCATAATTCTTGGAATCTAATTTGTGTAATTTTATTATTATCAGAAATTTTTGTGAAATTCCATTGGGACAATTGAAGGCATTTTACCAAATTTGTTTCTCTATTTTCTCCTTACGATATCGATGATAAGAGCCTCAGTTCGATTATTGAGGTATTTCCCTTGTCATGATGCACATATTATGCCACTCGAGTGCCTCATTTGCCACCGGTGCGGTGCGGTGCATGCACGGTGGTAATGCATCATTTAGAAAGCATCAGGTGGCTATTTAATTGCCACTCTGCGACTTGGCTCCTCGTATATCTCTGTTAATGTGCCATATGCCTCGTGTAGCCGCAAAACACGCCCATTATCTTGTCTTACGTTTGTTTTATGCGTCGCCGACGCTGGCGTCTGTTTTTCTCATAGCCCCACTCAGCCCCCGCAGCCACACTCCCCCACCTAAACACTCAACAGACGTAGACGCAGACCAAACAACAAGCAAATCATTTTCGGAGGCAATCGCCCACCTCCGTTTCAACCCAGTTGGGGGTTGGGGTTCGTAGAACTTGAGGACATAACCACACGCGAATATTTCGAGAGTATAAAAATTGCGCATAATTTTGAGTTTAATTACAATAACCCCGCGGCACATAAACACACAAAAGAACCGCTTGTAACAGCCTGGGTGGAACCAGGTGCTTACATCTTCAATCTTAAGGGTCCTGTAAGCTTGACACGCGGGCAACCCTGTCGCAAAGGCCTGAGCAGGTGAAAACCTGCCAGGCGAACCTATTAATAAATCTCATTAATAAATTAAACGTTTTCCACGCAGCAAATTCCCCTGCTCAACATTGTTGCCAAGTCTGCGCCCCACGCATCACTCACTCGCCACCTGGCGGCGCGTTTTGGCATATTTTGTGTGCTTACTTTAACACTTAATGAGGGTAGCCTCATTCCCCCAAGCAGCGTGTAATGATGGATCAAAAAAGTTATGGCATAATTTATACTTAAAGATATTCTGAGTATTTTTCTATTTTATTTATTTTTGAATTTGAAATGTTTTCGAAATGAGATCGCTTAAATTGTATTATTTATCTGTCGACTTTTCAGCTCTGTTTATTCGCATATATAATTAATTATATTATTTATTAATATTAATCATTTAATCATTTAGATCTGTTTATATATGCATATAAACAAGGGTATTTAATCTGAGGCAGAATGAAATCCGCAAATTTTTCTTCCTGTTTGTTTTTCTTTTGTTTTTTTTTTGTTTTTTGCGCTCGTGCTTGATTCCCATCCTTTTTGACTTGCGGCTACGTCATCCGCAGCGTGTTTTAAAAATAAATCATTTATTACGAATATATAATGTATATTTTATAATTTTAAATGATTGACTGCATTTCGTTCTCTTGTGCAGCTCGACACGCGCAAAGAATGCGAATGTGAATTCGAACTCTTGGGTCTATTGCCCGCGCCTCCTCCACTCCCACCCACTGCCCTGCCCATTTGCACCCCGTACCGTTTCCCTTCCGGTTTATTTTTGGTTATTTGTATCTTTCGTAGAGAATTGAACGTTGAATCACGTAAAATGTTCATTTCTCTTCATTTGGCCAATTGTTTTTTGCGTTGTCTGACATTTATTATTTAAGTGCAATAGTATTATGTTCCTGTTCCCTTTCCCGTTCCAGTTCCCGTTCCGAAGTTAAAAAGACACACACACACACACACACTTTATTTTTGTATTTGTATTTGTGCCCTACCTTTGATAAATTTGGCTTCATTATTAGCAGAATTATCACGAGAATTGCGAGCGTTTTTATATGGTAATTTCGCCGCCTCTAGGGCCGATGAGTACATTTCCAACTATTTCTGGGTCGAGCTGAATGTTTTTGTTGGCTTTTGCGGTTTTTGCCCACATTGAATTCACACATGTTTGTTTGTTTGTAAGTTGAATGTAATTGTGTATAAGGAACTCGGGGCATTGTGGCATAGTCAAATGTAAATACATGCGACACGTCTAAATGACTGAAAAAAAGTCAAACGGGTTTTAATTATTTTTATTTTTGTTTATATTATAATGTTGTACTATTATGATAAGAACGTGTTACGTAATGTGGCAAGGGAACTATTTGGCAAAAATAAATGCTGTCAAATCAGTTGCTAGGGCAATTAAATTAAATATTAATTAAGGCAAATAATTAAAAAGGAAACTGCTTATCTATGTGGTTCCATAATTTCCAACGAATATACATTTTTGCGGTTATATGTCATGTTTTTATTTCAACTTGAACTGAACAACGTTTAATGTATAATGAATTAATTAATCATTTGAGTCATAATATACATTTTAATGCTATGCCACACATATTTTACCGAGTATTCTTTATGGCATAATTAAAACTATTTTAAGCACAAATAACATAATAATTTATTTATTTATTGATTCGTGTTGTTGTCATGCCTAAGATTTATTAACTCGATTGACATAAGTTTTTAGTATTCTGCTTCAGACCTAGTTAAAAGTTAACTGGAAGTATCAAATTGATATCATGGAATCATTATTATATAAGCTCTCAAATTGCTTCATAATTCAAATTGAGTCTTATTGATGATTATGATTTAGATCGTGTTGAAAAGAATTTTCATTTATGTAAAAATTGTATTCAGCAATTAATCATTTTTGTCTATTTGAAAATTCTAAGTACATCGTTTCAGCAAATTTATTTGCTACAAATAAATTTTTTTTTATGATTTATAACTGATGTCTAAATGAAGTCTTCCGAGAATTAAACTTAGCCTTTGGCATAACATTTACAGCACCTGGATTCGCTTCAAAGCGAAAAGAAACAAAAAACAAAAAAGAAAAAAACAGAAATCAAGAAAGAAAATAACCGAAAAGTTTTTCGAATCTGGACTCCTCGCCGGATGTTAATGTTATTCGGGAAATATTTTGTGGGCGCTTCGCTGTTTTTAATGTGCGCTGATTTGTTTGGGAAAAAATAAACAATTGTGAAATTTATTTAGTTGGCCTAACCACCACACACCCCCTCACCCCCAAAAACCAGCCACCCCCCTTACTTCAAACTGCTATGGAATGTTTGTCTAATTATTGTTGTAGTCGCTGCTGCCCATTGTACTTGTGCATATTGTTATTGTTGTTGTTGTTGTTGTTGTTGTTGCATTTGATTTTATTGTTGCTAATGTACTTTACGATCGAATAAATATGCAACGAAATTGCTTTGTGCCATAATTCGGGCAACTTTACGGGGCAAAAAGCAAGCGATTGGCATAGTTCATAGTTGCTGTAGCGAGTGTGAGAGTGTGAGTGAGAGAGAGAGAGAGAGAGAGGTGTATCGAAAGGGGGGGGTTAAAGGTTAGAGTGTGTTCTCTGCTTCCTTGGGGGTAGCGCAATGAAACAGAACAAAAGCTGTCACTGGATTTGCATATCTTTTGTGTGTGTCCGTTTGCCGACCTTGAGGACAACAATCAATCAGCAGCAACAGCAGCAGCTGGCAGCTTAAAAGCCGTGCAGCACTCGGCAATACTCTCTCTCTCTGTCTGTGTGTGTGTATTTTCATTTAAAAAAAAACTAACAAGTGTGTGCTTGAGAGTGCTCGACACTGAAAATACCCTGTGCAGTGTTTTGACAGAGAAGAAAGAGTCCATTAGCTGTATTTTCTTATTGATTGTGCTTAAATAAATACCCATTTAAAAAACTTGAATAAAATAATAATAATGCCGAGTGAAAACAGACAAACCAAATCTGAATTGAGAAACTTAAAATGATTATAATTATTTGGACTAAAGAGTAACTTGATTCTTTGAAGTAAAGCGATAGATCAGCGGGAATAAAAGTTGGTAGTCTTAACAAACTTTACTCCAAAGAGGGATAAGTGTGGAAACATGGCTTGAAATATTCCGATAATCATTCATATCTATATATATATTTATTCATATCTATCTCTTTAATTCAAACTGTATTCTCTTCATCATACCTCTATACATTATATGTGAACTAATTTTCGCATCTTTGGGTCTTAATCAACCTTACCCCAAAGATGTTTAGGTATGGAAACATGGCTTTAACTACTCCAAAAATAATTGTCAATATTTTTTAACTGCTACAGGGTATATATACAAAAAGAAAAGTGCATGACGCGTATCTGTGATATACATTTTTTGTATCTACGCATTTCACCTTGTCAATCAGCTGAAATGTGGGTCAGGCATTCTTCATTCGAGGATTTTGCGACCCATTGCATGCCACATATGCGAGCAATATTACAATCGAGTTAATGGTGCAAATCATATATCATGTATCGTTTCTCCAAATCCCTCCCCCCCAGTACCACACACACACATTTTGTGGCGCACATGCGCGCGTTCCTCAATCGGTTCGTTGAGTTATTTGGCGTTATTTGGCGCTATTTGCTCACGTACGCCGACCCGAAACACATTAAAATTAAATTCAAATATAAAAATTCTTAACTGCAACTGTAATTCAAAATTCAAATTGAGGCACACACACACACACACATACAAACTTACACACACACATACTTACACACGATACCAACCACCAGCAAGCAGGCAAGCAAAGCAAACAAATAAACCAAATTGGTAAATTTTATTTGATTTTTGCCCGTTTTTGTCGTTGATTAGCCAGCAGCAGCGGGGCAGCGATGCCGGCGTCGCTGTTGACATCACAGCCCTGACTGACACGCCTACTTTGGGGCCCACTTGTCGTTCACAACTCCCAGATGCGAAAACTATGCAAAAACTATTATCAAATGCCGCTTCCTCCCCTTCCCCATCGCACGTAACCGCTTTTTAGTTGAGTTGTGCCGCTTGTTTATTCAAAAAAAAAAAAAAAAAATAAAAAAACAAGAGCGCCGTGAGAGAGGGAGAGCGAGAGTGAGAGAGCGCACCTCTTATCAAAACATGCTAGCTTTGCAGTGGCAGCTATTTCCAAAACAAAAACATAGCTCACCGAAAGCGAGACAGCGAGAGGAAACTCGTGCTCGCACCAGCTGCTCTCGTCCCAAAGAGAGAGAGAGTGAGAGAGAGCAGCCGCAACTTGTGTGTGCAGCTTAGCAAAAGAAAAAAAAAAAGCTCGCGTATAACAGTTAACGTTTGCTTTGGGGTGGGCTCGCATAAATTTGCAATTACAGTGGTGGCTGTTAAAGAGGGAGTGGTTGTTGTAGGAGTAACTGTTGGCTAAATAATAAATGTAAAACATTTAAAGTGTTAAAGTTAAACCAGGCAACAAATTGAAATTGTGACAAATTAATTGAAATTAAATTACTAAATTAATATTAAAATAAAAATTAAATTATTAAGAAATTCCAAATAAATAATTAAGTATAAAACGCTGGTTTTTCGTTGTCTTCAAGCTTTAATATTTGTAACAAAATAATTCAGTTTTTCTCTTTTAGGTGCTGAAGCAAAAGAAGCTTGAAATGCATAACATGTCGCACCTGTGTTTCTTTGTAATAAATTTGAATAACAGTTTTATTTGTTAAGACTCTTCAGAGAATTCTTTTACATGTCCACGCATATCCCCTAAGTGGGTCTCTCGAAGTCCCCATTGTCCGTCTCTGTTCCTTAGTATAACAGTTTGTTTTGGGCATTTTCGTTTATTTACAATTTGACATTTTGCAAGCACTCACTCACACACCCAAACACACAGCAGCTCACCTTCACACACACACACGCGATGCTCCAACAAAGGTCGTCCTCTCTCTTTCTCACCCTCTCTCTCTCTGTCTTTTTCTCTCTCTCTCACTCTCTGTCTGTCCGTTTAGCTTGCTCTCATTTGGCAGTAGCTCTCTCGACCAGAGCTCTGAAATTTTCATTTTCAGTTTGAATTTTCGTTGTCGTTTTCCCAACCAGACATTCGTCGCACGCTGAAGCGTTCGGTCGCGTTTTCAGTGCTCAACTGCTCAAGAAAAACTGAAAAAGTCTTTCAGCTCCCGCTCCACATTCACTAGAACAGACTCCCGAATCCGAATACGCCAAGTGTTAAGCGTGTCAGTGTGTGTGTTTCACTTAGTGTATGCGTGTGTGCGAGTGTGCGAGTGTGCGTGTGTGTCTCGTGTGTGACTAAGTTAATAGTTGGTGCTCAGACAGAGATAGGAATAAAAGTACTTAAATACTTAGAGTTGATGAGTTCCCAGGTGTAAATCATCCCAAAGACCGAGTGTTAAATTCTCACATATGTACATATGTATACGGAATCTGAGCACTGTGCAACAAAACGTAACGGTAATTTGTTGTATTTTAAACTCGATGCGATTCGGGTGCAAAATCTGTAATTGAAATTCGTTCAACGGCAAACCAAACCAAAACCCGATTGTCATCTAAAAGTCAAAAACTCTCATACAGGTAACAGCAAAGAAAAGAAAAAACCGAAAAAGAAAACGAAAAAAAAAAAATGAAATACAAAATGAAACGGAAAGAAAAATACACTTTTCGGGGCATAAAATTTGTATTCGAAGTGTTCTTTTTTTAATTTGATTTCGTTGTCGTTTATCTCATCCATAACAAATCAAATCAAAATACATTTTCATGCAATTCAATTTATCTGCTCAACATGATTACAGTGGAGCAAATTTCGACGAAATCAAAGAACTTAAGAGCTCCACAAGAAACAATTTTGATTTAGTAAGATATCCCTCAAATTTCCTCAAATTTGTTGAATATTAAATAAAACACCTGGCATAATGTTTTGAAGTGTGCTTCAAACTTTTTGTGGATCCTTTTGACTGAAATTACTTTATAGAAACACTTTAGAATTCTCTGAACTAAAAACTTTACAACGTAAAACGAAACTTTTCAAAAAATGTTTTACACGCTTTTGATGAGTTGAAACTGAAAAGTGATTTTTTAAATAATTGAGATTGACAATTTTAATGCAGCTTGCCACATAAACATATTCAATTTAATTTACAACAAATTTTTGCCACACGATTTTCCACTGTAAGATGCTGATGCTGCGGCTGCCTTTCTGTTGTTGTTAATTGAAAATTGTGCAGAAAATTGTTTCTGTCTCTGGGCAAGATTTTCGCTTATTTATTAGCAATCCAGAGAATTTTTATACATTTGTTTTTGTGGCAATGTGTTGAAAAGTTGAAAGTTATTCAATTTTCTGTGTGTGTTAGCCGCACAGCCAACCAACAAGGGGATTGACATTGGCTAAGGGGAGGGGCTGTAGGGGAGTGTAGCTGGAGCGTCTATTAGTTGACGCTATTTGGCTGCTGCTTGTTGCGCTGCTGTTTTTTTTCTGTTTCTGTTGCCCGTCGCCGGTTGTACTTGAACTCATAAGGCCAACGGCGAACGCGTGGTGACTGTGACTGTGACTGACTGCGAGTATCTCACAGATACGCATTCGTATCGCAAAATGTGTGCCCCACAACTACTGCACAATTTTTGACTTTAGTTCTAGTTTTTTGTGGAAATTGAAAGTGGAATTGATATGTAGCCGATGTTGTTTGCAAATATGATATAAGTTATTTTGCATTACAATAATAATTCTTCCAGCTCTCTAGAGCGAATTCTTACAAAATTATTGTAAAGTTTTTAATCTAATCACTCAAAACTCTTCCTTTGTCAAAACATAACAAAATAACATTCAAAAGACATTCCAAATTTCAAGTCTCAAATCTTATATTTTATCGCATGCAAAGCGGATTCTGGCTCTTAACCTTAACTTGTACAAAATAAAAGAATGCATAAGACGACTTGTTAAGCTTTCGAATCTTTGAGGATTTTTGGCTTATTTAACATTTTGAATGCCAAGCTGATTGTATCCTATTGCCGTATATGTAAGGACATGCAAAATCCCTACATGTCATGGGTAATAAATCCTAATTGAGATTTTTTTTAAAACCGCGTCGTACATAATAATATAATTTTGTCGTAAAGTTTGTAAATGCCTTGAAGCAGCCGTCTAAAACGCCATAAAGTACATATATATTCTTAATCAGTCGAGTCGATGTCAGACACACAGGCAAGTCCTCATTTTTTACACCCATTTTGGAATAGGCTAAACTTGCTCAGCTTGTGGAAACTTGACATATTTCCGTCTGATTTGCCACTATATCATACCAAAAGTTAAGTTTTAACTTATAGGATTGAGATAGGCGATGTTCTGTGAGATATTCCGCCCACTATTACTATATAAATGCTCAACTGAGGAATATTCAATTTGGAGACAGTCATGAAACGGAACATAATTAAATTAACTTGGCTTAAAACGTGCCTGGACTAAAATTTAAATGTCAGTAGATTAACTTCGGTCTGTGTCTAATCTTTGGCATGCCCAAAATAAGCGTTCTCAATTCTTTTTTGCTCTTTCTTTTGACTCATTTTGTGTACAGGCTTTTATGGCTTAAAGCTCCTTACCAAATTACCCAATTAACGCTAAAGTCTATCAAAGCTGCAAGGAATGCAACGAAAATAAATTATAATCTTGTGTTTGGTGGATTTCTTTTGAAACCGATACTGCAAATGCGCTTATCTTGCCACACATACTTTCCATACGACCTTTGCCCTTTGTTGCCACATGTCGCATATGTTGTTGCGTTGTTGCCAAAGTTGATAGTTGATGGTCATTCAAAAACCAATAGTTATAATCAATCAAACGCAATTAGGGCGACAGGCATAAATTGCAAAGCTAGAGAGAGAGAGAGATAGAGAAAATCAGGGTGAGAGAGAGAGAGAGCGAGATAGGGGATAGAGAACCAGAAGCAATTAGTATCCTTTGTGTATGTGTGGCTATACCCAATGCAACGCCCACATGCCTCATTATGCAGCTTAATCCCTGCTCCACACACACACACACACACACACACATATACACACGCATCAACAGCCCTTACATCCACCCCCACCACTACCCGCAACGATCACCATTTGATTAGCTCATTAATTATATGGAAACGACGCCAACGCGGCTGCAACGTTAAAAAAGTTGCGCATACGCAGAGTTGGCCGGAACTATGCATCATATTAACTTGTTGGTGTTGTTGTCGTTGTTGTTCTTGGTTTTGCTGTTAATTTAATAGTTGTTGCTGCTGTTGTTGCTGCTGTTGTATGATGCCATGCCAACGCACACAACGATCTATCATTTTAATGAAGCGTCAAATCTAATACGGGAATATTCTAACTGCCTTCATTGCCATGTGGTGCTCCGCGGCTGTAGTCCAAAGTGGGTGAAAGAGGTGGGGGGTTCAACGGTTAGTGGGTGTGTTATTAAGCTATGTGTGTGCGTGTGTGTGTGTGTTGCTGCTGACTTGCCCTGTTAACGTTCTTGTGCCTGATAACGTTGACAAACTAGATAAAAGCGCGATAAAAATGAATACAAAATTTACAGAGAGACACAAGAACCGAACTGAACCGAACCGAACTCAACTCAACGGAACAGAACCGTTATAAATAAAACAAAGATGAGAACCGACATTCGCTGCTGCTGATTTGGCTGCTGCTGCTGCTGCTGCTGATTTTGCTGCTGCTGCTCAAATTATGTTTGAGTATTCTTTGGATAGCCAAATAAGCTCTGGGGGCAATGAATGAACTGCGCCGGCTGATTTGAGGGGGGGAGGGGGGGTGTAAAGTGCGAAGTTGCTATGAATATGAATGAGCTTTGCCTGCAAATGGCAATTTTCATACCCTGCACACATTCAAACTGTTAAACAGGGTCTCATAATAACCGAATGATGAGGTCAGGCCACATAGATCTTGATAAGCATCATCCGTCGACTCGATCTCAATGTGTTCTCTAATCTCAAAATTTTCACAAGAGCACGCACAAATACTAACGCATATTATAAAAACATTCAAATCTATAAAGATGACGAGACGACCGACCCAGCAATTTGATAAAGCGAGCAGCCGCTCTGGCGAATGCCGAATGAGTCAGAGCAAACCTCTGTGTGCCAGAACAAACAAACAAACTTCAAATTTGAACCAGAGAAACAGCACTAAAAAAAAAAAACAAAACAACAACAACAAAACTGGTTAAGATTGTGCCCAAAATGTATATGTTTTTTTTTTTCATTGCTTATTTAATTTAAAGCATAGAAAATAACATTTTGACATCAAAATGGGTTACATAATTTTATAGAAACTGAATCGAGCACAGTCCAGCCTTGTTAGACGTTGCATGTATAATTAATAGATATTTTTTCCATTTTCACTGAATATTTCATAACACAAAATTTATTCGAGATACAGGAAACTATAGCCACTGATTCTGATTATCGATGATAATTAAAATCTAAAATGGTCCGAAGATTTTTGGGAAAACACTCAAAAGATAAAAGCATCCGTTCAATTTGTTACCAACTATTACGATAGATAATAAATGAAAACTGTATTTATTTTAGAGTATTTTCTAGTCGGTCAAACACGCTTAGAGTCTAATAAATTGTAGCTGCTCTTAATGCGCTATAAACTTAACCAAAATGTTTATTTGTTTGTCTGTCTGTGTGCTGTCGACGACGTGAAAAGGCGGTTTTAATTAATAATTAGAATTTGGGATCTCTTTTGTGCTAACGCTGCGCTTGTGTTATGCAAACCTCATTAGTTAAAACAATAATTATGATTCAAATAGCGATAATGATAATGATAAAGCGGCCAAATGCCAAATACCAAATGTCAGTGGTCAACCGCACGGACAGACTGCAAACAGATAGCAGCAACAGCAGCGGAAGCAGAAGATAATGCAAATGCAACTTTGGACACATTACGCATACGCGGTATGCCACATGTGGCATTAACTAATGAATGCATTCAAACTCAAACTAAACACACACATGCATGCAACAAATGATATAACAGTGAGTGCGTGTGTGCGTATAATTAATGCTACTGTTTATTTATTTATTTTGGTGCTAATGCAACGCGTATTTAGTCTACACCAACCCCCCACTCCGCCACCACCCACTCTGCACACGTAATTAGGCGTAATGAAAAGCTGTACGAGATTTATGACCGCACAGTTTTCCTCGTTTTGTTTATGGGTGTTTTCGCTTTTTGTCGATATTCCGCCACGCTCCAGACACCCATCCACCCACCCACCCAACCGCCGTCTCTTTTGTATTGCGTATCCCATTAGGGGGTGGAGAGTGGGTAGGGGTGACGTTGAATTAGAAGCATTTGACTTTTGATCTTTCCCTTCCCAAAATGTCAAAATTTAAGCGAAATATTTGACTGGCATCAATAGCTGCGGGAGATGGTTAAATGAAACTCTGTGCGGCGGTTTAAAGGTTAAGTCTAATGAAGTTACAGCTTTGATAACTGTGTGTGGTTTCTGGTTAATTAATCAAATAATAATGAACTCCACAGATTTCAGCTGAAAACATTATGAGGTTACTGTGGTTAGACTGAACAAAGTAGAGAACAACATTTTAAAGAGCTAGTCCTATAATATTACTCTATAAATGAAAGTAAATTTGTGTAATTAATTGACAAACAATATGGGCTAACTCAAGGGAAGACTGAATAATACATGCTAAAATAGCTTTCAATCATTTTCTTTTAGGAAAAATTATATATCATCATTGTTATCCAAGAGAGAAGCGCGCAAGATAAAATAGTCTTTGATGAATGTCCAGGAAATGCTGAAATTTAGTAAAAGATTAGAGATAATTAAATAAAATAAAGCACTCACACACAAGAAAATATATATATATTTAATTTATGATCTCCAGTTAATTAATTATTAGTAATCAACTCAATAAAGTTCAAACTCCCCAAATTAATATTTTTCTTTTTGATATATACTCAAACATTATTTATAAATACTTTGTCATTCCATTTGAATTTCCAAAAATATTTATATATATTGAGTATATAGTATATGAGTATATAAATTGTTTATCAAGTGTAATAAATTGTTTTTCATTGCAGTTAATTTAATGGCATTTTCCTTAAGGTTAATCTCTGTTCATTTCCGTCAAGTAAATACTTGAGAGAAAAAATGGCTAAAGCTTTTCACAACTTTGCATAATTTCATTATACATTTACATTTTTTCGTTGCTTTTATTTCCGCATTCATTCCAATGATTTCCCTATGAATTTCCATATTTTAATTAATTTCGAATATTATTCCAGCAAGATATGGTATCTTACATTATTAATCGATAATTCCATTGTTGACTTTTCACAACTTTTTGCACCAGCTTTGCTGGCTGCTCCAAAAACTATGCTAAACTTTTCTCACTCTACCTCAACTTTCCCTCACCTTATAAATAGAATAAAAACAGATAAAGACAAACGTGCAAACGGAAGGGTGGCTATTAACTCTGTTTGTGGCAGAGTGCGGGGCTGGGGGGTGGCACAATTTATGGTGAAAATTCGCGTGCAAAAAGCATCAATTGTTTTGTCAATATTTTCACAATTTGCCTACTTATACTTGTGCATATACATATCGACAGGCGTTATCTGAATGGGAACGGGAATGGAGCAGTGAGTTGGGTCACTAAACTCCAAAGCGGCACCAAAATTAATCGGGTTGGGTGGGGGAATTAAAAATGCAGACTGCCAGCAACCCAAACGAAGTGTAACAAAAGTTTTCCAATTGAAGGCTCCCGAAAAAACGACACAGCACGTGCGGCGCAGTGAGAAGAGGGGCGAGGAGTGGACAGCAGTGGATGGGAGGGGCAGGTGAGAGGCTCGACTTGACGTTGATGGAGGTGCCTCAACTCGAACTTGGTGCCCGAGGGTCTGTTGTTTTTTTTTTGGGGGTGTCATTGAACTGAAATGTTGTTTTTCTTTCTTCATTATAGCGAAGAGAAGGACGTAAGGACTTGCACCTCACACACACACACACCCGTACACACACACACACCCGTCCACACACACACGTACAGCGAGCGAGTGAATCACAGCGCTTTATATTTTTATTTATTTATGTGCTTTATGCTACCAAATTGTTGACGCTTGTTTCCCGTTGTTTTTTTTTGGAAAATTTACATGATTGCCGCTCAGTGCTGAAATATTCAACAAAAGTCTTTTGTCCAACCGCAAATTACTCAACTCTTTCATGATTAAATAATCCCAAAAAGTTCACCGCGGAAATCTTCTTTTTGGATGCCCCTTGTGTTGTGTGCTGTGTTGGCTTAAATATTTGATTTGGCCAGTTCTCCTTCTTAAGGTCAAAGGTAATTGCATACTCACCTGTGTCCCTCTCTCACTCTCCCTCTCTCTCTCTCGCGCTCGCTTTCCCTTGTGGCATGGATGTCATCTTGTTAAGCGGTGCTTTAAATTTTGCAACAGTCAACACACAAAAATATACTTTTCAAAGCAGTAAACATAATTTGGTTTTGGCCTAAAAGCCTTAGTAACAATAAATACATAAGAGCAACAACAATGACAAGCTAAAGCAATTAGTTTAATGTAATTCACTGCTCTCACTCTCTCTCTCTCTCTCTCTCTCTCTCTGTCGCACTCTTCTGTGTCGCTCTTTCTGTCTGTCTCGCTCTCTCTGTCTTTAACTTAGTCGCCTAAGGGCTTTTGGCTCAATGCGAGATGAGGCACTGGCAAAAGTTTTATGTACCACAAATGAAATTATAGTCAGCATACACACTCAACACACACATACACCCACACACCACACTCACAGACGCACACACACACTCATACAGTAGCAGGCCACAGGCTGTCGCTGCAATTTGCGCGTCGACAAAAACGTTTGCCCCTAAAAGCATGCCACACATTTTGAAGCACCGCACGCCAACAACCCCCAACCCACCCGACCAACACCACAACAACGCAACTGCTACCCTCCCTCAGCACCACCCACAAGCTGTTCATCCTCTTATCTTTTGAAGCCTCACCTGCTGCCTCACTTGCTGCCTCACCTGCTGCCTCACCTGCTGCCTCACCTGCTGCCTCACTTGCTGCCTCACCTGCTGCCTCGCTTTTAAGCATTTTAACTTCGCTGTCGTTGGCAACGCTGTCATGCACATTAACCAAATAGCTGGCGCCTTGATTTGATTATTATGTTTTTTTTTTGTTTTGTTTTTTGTCAGTGTGCCCCTAAGATTGCCATTTGACGAGCAACTTCCTCGACAACAAAAACAACAGCTGATTCCACACTCAGTTGTGCGGCACATCTGCCAGCGGCTAAAAAAAAGTTTCACTGTGCCCCAGAAAGGGTAGTTTCTTTTGCACTCTGTTTTTGTCGAACAATAACAATAAGCGAATGCCCCCAACAACCTTCAAACTAATGGCTACGATTATAATTGAAGATTAGTGTGCGGTCACGCTAAATATAATACATTCGCATACAATACTTAGCTGTGAATAGGTAGCAATTGTTTTCCACATAAAACCAGAAACGAATTAGTATTTATATTCAATTATGCGCTAATAGCTGGCATATCAAGTATGGAACCAATACTACCGCGATTAAGTTGGTGAAACGCAGGGAAACCGATTACACAAGTTGCACACAGAGAAGACACAAAATTGCATACTAGAAACCAAATTACGAATCTTGAATCAGCAATTTTTCAATTTGAAATGCAAAGTTTCGAACTAAAATTGTTTCAAGAGCACCACATTTCCACCATTTCCACCAGCGAGTAGCCCAACTTTTTCTAGCTCAAGCTCACACTTGACTGTGAGCAGACACCAAAAAAAAATAAAAAGAGAAGCCACAAAGTATCCCAAACATTTGCTTAGCATCATTGTTGGTTCACATTTTAAGTTTCCAGTCAGCAAACATATTTTGACTGGCAATTTGATTTATGGCGCTTCTTCTCTCTCTCTCTCTCTCTCTTTCTGGTCCGTAAACGTTTGTGGGAACAGGGCCGCCATTTTGTTCTGTTCTATGTCGCATGCATGATTCATGTGATTCTCTCTCTGGCTCTGCTATTATTATTATAATTTTAGTTGTTGTTGTTGTTGTTTCGCAAGAAGTGGAAGTCACTTGAAATCTGTGTATTGCCGCTGTGATTTCCTGCCCCATACTCCGCCATCAGCCACACCTCCTTGCCCCACACTTCGCCCGTGAGTGCTGGGAATATCTGCAAATTGCCTGCAATAAATTTTTGCCCGTTTGCCATAAAACACTTAAAACGATTTGTGCGAATAAAAAAAAAGAAAAGCAAAAAAGAAATGAGGAAAAATGAAGAAAACTAGAACGAAAGAAGCAGCAGAGAAAATATTCACAGCGATGTTGTCGCTGGCAATTTTCATTCGATACTCCCTTCGCTTGTATTGTTACATAAGCCATTACAATTTTCCAATCATTTCCACGTATTTTGCATGCACAACAACATGCTTAATTACTTCCGTAACGGAAAACGCTCGACTTTTCCTTGACGTGCAGAACTCAATTGGAAATTTTCACTTGTGGAAAAATTGTAGAAAGTAGACAAGTGGATAGGAAACGGTCGAAAATAATTCACACAAGTTGCATGCCATTTTGCACAAAACACAACCTTAACAAAAACATTGTCTCTCTCTACACACACACACACACACTCACAAACACAGACACACACATGTGGTCAAGTCGTGCGGGTTTCGGTATTTACAAAAGTTTTGCTAACGTTTTCATTTTATGTATTGCCGGAATTGGTTATGGCATGGCCAAATGAAATTATAAATGAATTAGTTGGAAAGTCACGCGTGTATGGCTCTCTCTCTCTCTCCCTCTCTCTCTCTCTCTCTCACTCACCACTGTCTGACTCCCTTGCTCGTACTATCTCTCAAAGCTTTTCTTGTTGTAAGCGGATTATGCGTTTAAGAGCAAAACTTAAAGTATTAGCTCTGAATGATTCATGAGCCAAAGGGCTCCCAATGAGCATTTATCGGTAGCTGTCATCGGAGACAGCCTGTGCCACAAACCGGATGTCTACTTTAAGGCCGATAAGCTGCCCAAGGGTTGCACGGCAACCAGCTTCACCACCGGAAGGTCAAAAGTTCTTTTTGGTTTGCTAATTGAAAACTAAACACTGAGCACTGCCAAAGTGCAAAATGTTTGTGTGCCACATTAGCGTAACATATTTCGCATAAATGAAATGCGCACAATGCGCTGAGGTAGCCTAAAAATAGGCTAACAAAGCGAAAACCACATTGAATGAACAGACTTGACCTCAACAACAAAACGCAATCCAAAGTTATTTTCGTAGATTCCAAATATAAAAAGCACTTAAGGATACAGATGCCGAGCAGGATAGTATAACGAATTGGGTGTAAAAACTGTACTTTTAAGCATATTCCTCTTCAGACACTTATCAAATATCATTGTAGAACTGGTCAAGAAAAAAAAAGTACTATATTTTTTTTCTACTAGCATGTTCTTGTTTTCCCAAATGAAGCAACGCAAAGTGACAGTAAAAAGAGAAGAAAGTGCAACGAAACAAATGCATTTATCTTTGAGCCACACTCCCAGTCACTCTGATTTTGATTGTGAACAAAAGAGTCTTGAAATAAGAGACCACAGATATTTTCAGAAGCTGGTCACGTAGGAAAAAAGATAGTTTTAACTAGAGCAGAAAACAGATTAAATGCAAGCAAGGCATCTACCAATTTACTAACAACATTTTTGTTTATTTTTCATTGGACTTAAAGCACACATTGCTTTTTCATTTGTCCAAATATAAATATATATATGTATATATCCATCAATTGCTCTTAGTAAATTAATGAAAAGTAATCAAATTTTCGCAAAATAAACACAGCCCAGAGAAACAAAGACCGCGTCGAGTGTTACTGTCTTATTTATTACATTTTCATTTAACTACATTTAATCTGAGAACTAATTTGATGCTCATGCCCTTGAGTTTATAACCATGATCGTAAGGTCATGGTTGAAAGATAAACAACTCTATTGAAGCCCATTGAATGGAAGCAAACACTTTTGTTGCAATCGCCTCTTAAAAGCGCACTCTAAACAATTTGTATTGTTTGCTTGTATTTTTTGCAGCTGGTCTTGCCGAACATTAGCGGAATTTTAATCAAGCTGCAAAACCGAAACCAGCAGAATGCAGCACGAGCAGGTGAAACGTGCAGCAGTGGCAACATTGGTCTAATTGCGGCCAGGACCAGGACACGGTCAAATGGCGTCATTTGTATGCACAACAAAATCAACAGCAGCAACAACAACAACAGCAGCAACAACAACAACAACAACAACAACTGAAAGAACCACTGTTGAAAGAGCAACAAATTCAACAAAGGAAATGCAAAGCAGTGGTTAACAACCAACCAGGCAGCCACAAAAAAACCTAAAACCAAATCAACGCACAGCTCAGCACACAGCAGTTGAGTTGCGAAGGCACAAGCACAACAATAGCAAACAGCACAAATAGAATAACAAACAAACAGAAAAAGGCCTACAGGATGATGAGTGCCGGGGGCACCTACATATCGACGGCCAGCGTGGAGGTGCCACAGGCTCTGCAGGATGGGGAGAAGTTCATCAAATGGGACGATGTAAGTAATGCACAAATTGTATATATTTTTAATTAGTTCAAAGCATGTCGCAGTTTAGAAGTCATTGAGGTGTTCCTTGATCCAGCTGGCATGGGCACCGGTCGAGGTGTATGCAGAGGGATACTTGGTGGTGGCACAGGGGGTATAGCCCCAAGAGACAATACCGACTAGCTCATAGCTACCATCGGCCTTCCTGGTAACCAAGGGACCGCCACTGTCGCCATTGCAGGCACCATCGGTAGTACCGGCGGTGTAGGAGCAAATGTTGGACGGGGCCAAAGAACTGCCACGGGGCATGGCAGCCGCGCAATCATTGTATCCAATGATGTCCACATCCAGTGTCTGCAGTTTGTCGGGCAAACCGCCAGAGTTGTCGCGACCCCAGCCAAAGAGGACACCGCCAGTGTTAGCAGAAAACTGATTGCTGGGCAGCGAGATGGCTGCAACGGGTGCACCACCAGCACGGGACAAGGCATTCAGATTGAAGGGCGTCTCGAGGAAGATCAGACCGAGATCGTTGGGACCAACACCGCCTGAGTATCCAGCATGGACCGTCTGGCGCTTGCTGCTTCCCGAACGCACCTGCGTCTCCGAATTATCGGCACGGCTGTGGGCACCGGCAACCAATTGGAAGTTGGCATAGGTCATGCAATGGGCGGCGGTCAGGACGGTGCGCGCGTTGATCAGAGAGCCAGCACAATAATGGGATCCTGAGGTTGTCTGCATGGAGACAATGAAGGGTGCCTCGTTGGGCCTGGCCTCATGTCCATTAATGATGCGTCCCTCGGGGAGGCCCGGCATGCCAATCAGATTGGCGTTAGCCGAGGCAACGGCCAGGACAAGGAGCACAACAAATTGCTTCATGTTAACTGCAGTTAATGACACTGTTTAGTGTTGTTAACGGTAGCGAATCAATGGCTTTTATAGCAAAAAACTGTCGTCTCTCGTTATCGGCTGGCGTTATCATCATATAAAAATGACAACCGTTTGCTTATCAATGGCAAGAGGTCGATTCAATTGCAAATTTACGATCCTGTTGACGGTTAGGCTTACGGCCATGTCCTGATTAATAAAAGTCGACTCTATCTTGCTTGCCAGATATCGTTATCGGATCTATTATTACTTGCCACACTTTAGATCAATATCAAAGTGCAAAATAGCAATCACTGATGCAATCCTCAAGTAGGCTAGACTGGCTCAATTATAAAATAAATAATGTGGCAAGTGGCTCGTAAATCTTAAAAATACCTTTGTTTATTGACAACCATATATAAACTTAATCTGAATAAACAAAGAAACAGTCTGTGTTTGCAAGATCATCCCGGTTATTGACCATAGCAGATAGCATAGCAGACGAATATAGTTAAAACTATAGGTTGTCAATAAAAATATTTCTGTCTTCTCCTACTGCTTGTTATCAGCCACATTAAACTTTTAACCATTAAAGCTTAAGCCAAATTTGTAAACTTTAAAAACATAATATGCAGATTAAATTTGTTGCTGCCACATTTAGTAATCTGAATATCAAATACTACTGGGAAATACTTTTTATTGGAGGCAATAAATTGTATTCAATCTTTTTAGCTTTTGGTTTTTAGTTTGTCATTGTTGCAGGCTACAAATAGATGTGGGTTTTTTTAATGATGTTACTATATACATATTTACTACTTCGATAGTAAATTAGCCCAATCAATGGGATTAAATCCAATTAAAAAGTTATACAAGACTGAAATGTGCACTTGAACATATTTAATCATTTAATTTGTAATCCTCCTGATTGGATCGATGGCCTTGAAATGGTGGATTCGGAATGATGGGTTCGTTGCTACACTGTTCTTTTTGTACAGGTCCATTCACCCGGAAAAATGACATTTATTATCGTCAGAATAACAGTCTATCAAAATTGCTTATCATTTAAGTAATCGCAAATAAAATATATGACATTTCTGTGGAAAATGATGTAGCAGGCAACCGCCAAATCGATCGAGTCATGTCCGTCCATATCTGTATGACCATGGCGATCTCAGAGAATATAAGTTTTTCGATTAGCAGACAAAGTTCAATTTATCTGTAATTTCTTTGATCAATTTTATCGCTTCCCTTCCATCGACCAGAATTGACTGAGATATTGGTGCAGGCCATCTCCAGGTCGATATCTCCCGACTAGATCATTCTTACTTATGTTTATTGGATGTAAATTGAAAGTGTATTACAAATAATGTAATATTACATCAATTTCAGATTTCAAGCTTTTATCAATTTTAATGTGGAGTCATGCGACTCCTTAAAGTATGCTATCTTAAATCGATTGGGGTTTAAGGCATAAATTATTTCAAATACTTCATAACTACTGACAACAACTAAATTCCGTTAATACGATGTAAGATATGGTAATCAAATGTTTTGAATACTGATTCGTAGAACGCAAAAGCGCTAGCCAGTCACCAATGTCACACGCCCAATAGGCCAAGTGCAAAGCTTTCGCAATGACCATGAAAAGATTAAACTAATCCAACTGAACGCAGACACACTTTAACCTGGAGTCATAAAATATATAAACAGCAATAAAATATTGGTATAATCAAAACTGAACTTGACTTGCCATCAAGATTTTTTATTACATAGTCAAAGGAAATACTTAGTACAGAGCATAGTATGCACTCTGGATCTTGACGATCCAATCGACGTAGGCCGAGACACGGGTGTACACCGAAGGGTTGTTAGCTAGGCCGCAGGGAATGTAGCCCCAGGAGACAATGCCAATCAGCTCAGAGCTGGTATCCTCGTACTCAACGACCAATGGGCCACCAGAGTCACCGTTGCAAGCAGAGATGCTCTGCTGACGGGAGGAGGAGCAGATGTTGCTAGGAGCGAGTGGGGCATCTTCGGGCAACGCATCCCTGCATTCGGGATAGTTGACAATCTCAGTGGTCATGGTCATCAGAGACTTGGAGCCTGTCAGCACATAAGATTTGGGCTGTCCCCAACCGTACAGATGGGTCTCTCCCTCATGCACCTGCTCACGGCTGGGCAAAGTAGCTGGGTTGACGTACTCGTTGAACTCGAACGGTACTGCCAAATGCAGAATGGCAATATCGAAGGGACCAACTCCGCCGGTGTACTGCTCGTGCACGCGTCCAAAATCAACGGCACGCTGCTGGGTGCGTTCATCAACAATGGCGCGCGTGTGCAGGCCAGCGATGACGCTCATGCCCACAGGATCGGCGATGCAGTGAGCAGCAGTGAGGACCCATTGCTTGCTGATGATGGTGCCGCCGCAGATGTGAGCGTGGTTACTGACACTTCTCGCCAGGGAGACGATGTACGGAGCTGAGTGGGGCGCAGCCTCGGTGCCGTTGATCACAAAACCGGTGGCAAAGCTGGGGATCAGCTTGGTCAAACCCTCAGTCAGCTTGCCAGCCTGGGCACTGGCGCACAGCAGGGCGAGAACTGTAATCGCAAGCACTTTCATTGTATTTCCTGAAACGAATGATGGGCTCGCTTATTGGCAGCGATCTTTTATACCTGCTATATCCGCATTATCTGCATTAGGCGGTCGTTGTTATCGATTAGCCGATTAGCCGATTAGCAAAAGGATTTATGAAATTCATTTCGTTTTATGATTTAATCAATATTTATGTGTTTTCCATAATCAAGCGAAACAATGGCTAATCCTAATAGGCCAGATAACGATATGGTATGAAAATACGTAGCACGCTTACAGCTCCAATAATTGCTATATTTTTAGAGTGTGTGATGGATGTATGAGTGTGTAAGTGTGTGAGTAAGTGTGGGTGTGTGTGGGTGTGTGTGTGTGCGATAAAGTATCGACAAGCCACGCGTACAAGGTCGGCCCGTGCCAGAGTTTCCCTCTCACAAAAGAGCGCTAAAAATACATACATGCAGATGCGATTATGTATGTTCGTCTATAAAGGGATTCGCGTGCTTGCTAGCCACATAAAAGAGTGGACAACGTCCAGTGTTCTCGCCCTGCGGCAGTTGGCGGCCATTTTGCGGACTTAGCCAATTAAAAGCATATTTTACGCCGCTGCGGGCTTTGGACTTTGTGCAACCGCACACAATTGTGTACACATTTAAAACCACAACGAGAACAACAACAACAATCTCTGGGCCGGGAAATGCCCAACAGGGGGGAAATTGAAACCATAAATGCCACTTTAAAGTCCACTTAGGCGATAGTAATACAAATTAGACTAGACACGTCAGGAATTCCTTAACGAGCGACTGCCTGAGGTAATATAGTTTATTTTCAAAGTAGAGTTTAATAGCCAGGTAATAACCTGCCTTTAATTATGTGTTGCAATTTGTAAAATTAAATCAAACACAGTGGCCAAGACTATCTTAACTAAGTTAAATAATCCAGAACGGTCTTAACTGATTAAAGTTAAATGCGATTTAATCAATGATTCAATTCATGACAGAACTTAACAGATAATCAAATGACTTGACAGCTGTGTAGGGTTAAGCTAAACTAAAAATTAATGATTCAAGTTTTTCCTTGACTTCTACATTTGAATATGGGAGTGTGTGCAGTGTGTGTTAATAAGGAAATACAAGATATTAAAATATATTTAAAAATAAATAATCTTAAATGACAATACATATAATACACAATCTGCTTTTCGTATCGTGACCAAATCCATTCCTAATCTCTCTCTCTCTCTCTCTTGCACTCTCCGGTTCTCACAAATTAATAGTGGCTATCGAACTTGTCAGCACCCTCTTTGCTTATCACAAAGCTTTAATATTCGATTACATATAAGTCTAGCGAGCTTCCGGGAACCGTTCACAGTAATCGCAATTCGCAACACGAACATAACGTAACACCATGTTGGCGGTGAAAGTTTTCATAAGTTTGCTGGCCCTTTTGACGCTGGCCAACGCTGTACCGCAGAAGCATCATTTGCAGCACTTGCTGTCGGGTCACATTGAGGATTTGGCCAATGCCAAATCAGAGCCAAATATTGTGAAGCGTGCATTGCTGAAGGTTAAGCCTGATCAGACAGACGGCGAACTGTCGTCACGCATTATTGACGGCTTCGATGTGCAGGGTTTGGATAATGCGTCCTACCTCGTCTCAATCAGCCTGACCAGGCTGATCTACTCACACCAGTGCGGCGGTGCAATAATTGGCAAGCGTTGGGTTCTCACAACGGCACATTGTGTCCGGGACTTGCAGCAATTCAACGGCAACGTCATTGGCACTGCCATCTATGCCGGACTCTCGAATCGCAAGAATGTGGGCGAGGCACAGGTGCGATACGTGGACTTTGCCTCGTCGCATCGTTCATTCGATGGCGAACCGGGCAGCGACAATATTGCTCTGTTGCATGTCTCTGAGTCATTTGTCTACTCGGCACGTGTGCAGCAGATAGCATTGCCCGATGTGGATGACGACTACAGTGACAAGTTGGGCACCGTCTACGGCTGGGGATTGACTGATGCCGATGGCGATGAATACTCCAAGGCGCTGCAGTATGCTTTTGCCCCACTCCTCAATAGCAATAAGTGCGCGGAGTTACTGCCAACGGATGCACCACTGTCTAAACATCAGGTGTGCGCTCAGGTGAACGCTTGCTACGGAGATGGTGGCACCCCGTTGGTTCACTGGCCAAAGGATGGCGTTGCTGAGCTGGTGGGTCTTGGATCGTGGAGCTATATGCCCTGCGGATATGCTGATCGTCCATCTGTGTTTACCTCGGTGCCTCCCTATGTGAATTGGATATATCAGGTGCTCAGCGCCTACTATCAGCTCAACTAGAAGTTGCTAATCTGTAAAATGCTACTCCACCAATACACTTGTTATAAATTAAAGCAAACAATTACTATCTAATCTCCCAATCGCATTCGAAGTATCAGGAACACTAATGCCGATGGTCAATAAATAAAATGATTAGAATCAGTTTGATTACCAACAAATCGTTTGGATCGAAAGTGTTTAATCGTAGTTTCTAGATTATGTTTGCCTTTGAAAACACCTGCTTCGAGTTCAGGGGCAATTTGTAATTGCTCTCCAACTGTACATCTTGGCTGTACATCAATCTTAATTTAGGTTGTGCTCCAAGCAATGCCAACTGGCGTCCAAATGTGACAGACGTTGACAGCGATTGCTTTTGCTGCTCTTGTAGCTTCTACTTCTACTTCGTCTTTGTCTGACTGGCTTCGTTTGCTCGACTGGCATGCACCACTTGGCGTATGCTTAATAAGTTCACACAAAACTTTAAACCAACAAGAGCCAAGTCGAGCATCAAGTTTCGAGTGCTTGGCAAACATGCACAGGTGACAGGCGTGGAGGCTGTCCACATTTTTATGACATCATTTGCATGTAGCTTGAAGTTGCAGCCACTGAAGTTTCATTGTATACCCTATAAAAATGGGCTATAAAAGGTGTTCTAAGTGGCAGACAGACAACAATATATGAGTTGTTGATTAGCCATAAAAATGGAATAATATATTAATAGAAAAAATATATAAACATAGAAAAACAATACAAAATTCATGCATTTGATTTGTATACTGGTAATTTGCAAACTGACAAATTTATAGCAGCTTTTAGTCTATAATTTGTAGTGTGCAATAAAGAGTCAAAATTTGTTATCGTTCAAGATTAAGTGTCGCAAAGTTATCAGCGTATATATATATATATATATAAATATATGTGTATATATGATGTTATCATTCATTGTTAAGAAATTGCTCATTCCAACTGCAAATTTGTGGGCAGATAAAAGTCGACTAATAGCTACTAGTATTTTAAAGGTGAACAAGCACGACATCTACTGAAAATCTTTGTGGAGCAGATACATATTTATATATATATATATATATATATATATAACTAAACTAGAGTGTTCGTCTATATACATATATAAAGAATATTATTCAGACGAACACTCTAGTTTGGTTTCACTAGTTGTTTGCAGCTAAGTAAAGTAAAAAGAACATATGAAAGGGGTAACAGTCTGTCACACACACACACACACACTCACACACACACACTCTCCCATACACACTCTCTCCCATACACACACATAGACATACACAATTGCCTGGCAGCAGCTGTGTAATCCCAAATAGCATTTGCATAGTCCCCAAAGCAGTGCATAAATCCAACTGAAACTGAGCGAAACACGCACTTGCCAGCCTTATTGGAAGACCCCTAAGCATGATTGACAATACAGTATGCATACAGCTGAGGGTTTGTATCTCTAGCTCTAGCTGTATCTCTTTCTATGACTTTGCCTGTATCTGTAGCTGGGTCACATTTGCGACCAAACAAGCCAACTTCCTTTTTTTCCGCACTTTTCTCGTAGCTTGCATGGCATAGACAGCTCTATCGTTTTATCGAGGGCGCAGACAGTTGTTACATCAATTGAATTATGCATGTAATCGCTTTTAGCCAAAAAGCATACAAAGCAAGCCGGACAGACAGCCGACCGTTGCCAGTTGCCAGTTTTTAAGTCACGATTTGAAAATTTCTGATATCACTGTTGATTCGCAGCCCATTTCAGCTGGGTGTTTATGCGAATGCCAGTGTTCGCTGACACCAAATTTCGCATATTGAAAACAAATTAATAATTTGGGTCAATGAGAAGCAGTTCAATTAGTGAAAAGTAATTAGGAAAAACAGGCATAAGAAGACAAGGCAAAGGCGCGCGGGTGAAACTGTCCTCCAATTAGCGATGCGCATCCCTTTTCCTATGCCATCCCAAAAATCTCCAGAAAATATGCGCTTAATTGAATATTAAAGTGGCTGGCAGTGGCGGAGGGTGAATGAAGGAAATAAACCAAAAACGGGCTCGAATCCCAAATGACCCTCAAACGCCCCTGAGGCAAATGCTTCGCATATTTGATCTGCAAGTAAATGTTTTCAATATCAATTATTAGAAATGTGAAGGGGTGCCGGAATTACTGCTCCAGTTCCAGAGGGAGGAGAGAGTTTGTTGGCCGTTGGCCCAAAGCTAAAATTTTAGCCACTTTGGCACCTTGTGAGTTCATTAAACCGACCTCAGCAAAGGATAATGAACTCCGTGCAGCTGCAAATTCCATTTTCTCATTACGAGCATTTCAATGCTCATCAATTCTCCAGCGAAATAACACTCATTATCTGCTAATGTTAAAGACCATATTTAAGGGTTCATTTGACATGTCAAACTAGCTGCTTAGCATTCCATTCCTCCATTCGAAATAAAAACACTTTGAGCGGACTTAAATCGTCTGTAATAAGATTAGATTACTGAACTCTACACAAACGACTATCATTCGAAAATATTCTCATTTTACTGCATAAAACATACAATTCACAACTCATCTTCAAAATCGTGTTCATTCCAAATACATGACAATTGGATGTTATCTTTTCTAACAATACTTTTAGTGTGTCAAACAAGCAAGTTGCTCAAATCATCAAAAGTGGACTCTTTTTTATGACTAGCTGTCTGGTTGTAAATCAGCTTACCTATTCAAAATGTTGAGCAATATATTTATATAAAAATATATGTATGCTATTTAATCTGAATGAGCGATAAGCATTTGTTTTTTTTGTTGTCCCGCCATTTAACGCCTTCCAAGAAAATTGAATAGCAGCTTTCGCAGTTGATTTGATTCCTCAGTTGCTCCCCACGCAACTTGTGGCGTCTGTTTTGCATAAAATATATTAAAAAACACGATACAAAATACAAAAATAAAATACAAAAATTAAATACATATTTCATTTTTGGCTCGCCATGCTTTATCTGAACGCATCTGTTTGGCATTGCCAGGCGGCAGCCAGCTGCGGCCAACATGAGCAAAATTTGGCATTGTTTTTCTTTGGTTTTTATGAATGAATGCTAAAATATTTATGGCAAACGGCAGTTGGGCAGGGCAAGGGAGGGAAATGGGGGTTGGGGATGGGGGATGGCGGAAGGGGCATATGCACTGTTCACAGGGCAATTTTCATTTGACTTAAATAATAAGCAAAAATGACTTTTGTTTTTTTTCGATTTTTGGTCATTTTGTGGACGATTGGAAAGCGAAATTCGGTATAATAAATTCATTCCACTCGGGCGAGTTCAATGTGCAGCAGACAATGGAGAATTTGCCGTAAAATGGAACAACATATTTATAAAATTTTTATTTCATTTATTGATTAATGAACAATTATCATTAAATTTAATTGGCATATAAATTTTGATAATCATATGATATTATATATGCAGGACTCCGGCAGCGGGACACCGGTGACAATGCGTGTGGATGCAAAAGGATTCTATCTCCATTGGATTGATCAAAACAATGAGCTGGATATTTTGGATATAGCCACAATACGCGATGTCCGCACCGGACAATATGCCAAGAAGCCAAAGGTGCGTATGCGTAATATATATTTATTAATATTCATCAATCTACCCTCTTGCCATCATCCGCTGTCAGCCAGTGCATTCTAAACTAAAATAGTAAATATTAGCAAAGCATCAACAAAAAAATAAAAATAAACAAAATGTGTAAAAATAAGCAAAACTAGCTAATAATACCCAAACAGCATCTGAAAGTTTGTAAGCATTTTTTTAATGAATAATTTAAGGGCCATAAATAACTGCTTCCTGAGTGTGAGATCATGTTTTACTGTAAACATTCTAATACATTTTTAAGCAATGAACTGCTTTTGTGGCTAAAAGCTAATAATAAGAAGCCAATAAAATGTTTTTCAATGCACATTTGGCATCTCAAAACATCAGTTGCAGTCATATGATTGTTGAAGCGTTTATTTTGCACTTGTTACGAATTTTTTTTGTTTGTTTATTTGTATACATATTTTTGCAACAATAATTATGCCGACAATGCGGGCCCCGATTCTGATACACATGGATTACGCTTGGGCAGCTGCGATGAAAACAAACATTGGGCTAATAAAAATTGCTTTGACCATAGTCAGTGTGGCGGCATCGATTGAAATCCAATTACGTGTTAAGGGAATGATACAGCTCGGAAGTTCTATTGTTCAGGTAGTCACACATAATCCACAACTTTGGGCTATATATGCGAAAGTCTTTCGCACAGATTGTTTGGCCAGGTCACATTCACATTTTTGGCCGGCAACTATTTGAATTGTGGCCAGTAGTATGTACTGGCTCATTGGCTTGGTTTTGTGTCGCCATATTTGTTGCTTGACTTTTTCTTCTTCTTCTTGAGCGTACAGCTTATTGTTGTTATTTTTGTTCGCTTTGTTGCAGAATGTGTGTCGTGTGCCCATCTGGAGCTTAACTTTTTCTCCTTCTCCGTGCTCGATTCACACAATTTTCTTTTCATGGTGCAAAATTTTTATTGTGTGTACTTAGTGTGCCACATACATACACACACACAGGGGTGTATGTGGGTGAGTGGGTGTTTTTGGGTGTGTGTGTGTGGGTGACCCAATACATTTATCATTGCAATGACACGGCAACATGCTTCTGATCCACGCCTCTCCTTCCAACTTCTACTGCTGTTTACAAGGAATTGAGTTTAAAAGGAATTTTACGTAACGTTGGCCCAAAAAAAAACAGAGAATAAAGGAGAAGGAAGCTCCCGAGCAGGGACAGACGTTTCAACCAGCCGGCGAGCATATCCTGCCAACAGCAAATAGAAAATGACAACAACAATGAATCTAACAAAAAACAACAAGGAACCGCTGCCAACAAGCACATTCGACTTTTTGCTCTGACTTTTCACAATCTGCTGGGAGCACAAAACAAAAAACAAAAAAAAGAATTTTTTTTTTTTTTTTTGGAAAGCCCAAAATTTAGAGCTGCATATTTGACCTAAGTCTAAGTAATGGGCCTGGCTTTTGATGTGGTGCGCATATAACTCATACCACACACACTCACACACACGCACACTCAAACACACACAACCACACATCCACACATGAGCTGGCTGGACTAGCTGACCTAAGGCGAGCGTTTAGCCGCAAAACTACTCCCAAATCCTTCGCAACTCCTCCCTCAGCGCATAATGGCCCAAAAGGCTGTGCCAAATTAGTTTCGCGTTGGTCCCAAAGGTGGACAGCAAAATGGTTGCATTAATTAATTGCATAAAGTAGTGAGAATTGGCTAGAAAATAACAGAGAGCTGAGAACAGAGACAGTAGCCACATTCAACACTGCTGGCCAGCTTAATAGTAAATGCATGAAACTCATTTCGAAAAGTTGCAAAAAGTGCTGCATAACTAGCGGTAAATGAGGTCTACTTAAATGGATGTACATTAAAAAACGCAACTCAAAGTTGGCAGGAACAGCAAAAAACTCGCAAGGCCACCCTTTTTCATATCATGTGTAGGTGTGTACTTTTGGCATGTGGGCGTGGTCCTTGACGTTTCTTTTTTTTTGTAGCGTACGTTGATTAAAAATTTACTTTTATTACTCTGGCCAAAGGGCATGCTAATTTTGCCATTAAAAATGTATAACGTTGCAGATTCAATATTTAATTGGTCAACTTGGCAAAGTGAGACTTTTTTTTATGTTATCAACTGCAAGGCTATGTTGAACACGATCTATAAAATAATATAGTTAGCTTTAAACCACTGCTGCAACATAAGAGGAACATTTCATAAGCTAGTGTAGACTTGCAAGGGCATTCAATTTTCGACACAGCGTTTAAAACTTTTCTTATTTTCATTTTTTATGTTTTTCTTGCTGCTTTCGCCTTGTTGCTGTTGCATTGAAACGAAACGGAATGCGATTTTATTAAAATTTATCGAAGCGTGGCAGCGTGAGCAATGAAGAGAATGCCAAGGGCGTGCACAAAAAGAAGAGACTCGGACACGCTTCAAAAGGTTTCGCGCCTTAAATGAATTATGCCATACACTCGCAAAATGTCAAAAGGGTGCACAGAAATTTGGGGAAAAGCAGCCGAAAAGGCAGCTCAAGCTCATGCTTAGCGGCAAATCTTATGCATAAGTTTATCAACATAAATATTAAAATAAGGTTGTTTATTTTGTTCCTCTCTCTCTCTCTCTCTCTCTCTCTGTCTGTCTATCTCTCTCTCTACCCCTCGCTTTTCTAAATCGCTCTCATGCTTTATCTTGTTGCTTGGTTGCAATCTCTCTTGGCCCATTGTAAGCAGTATTCAATTGACATCCTTAACATTTTTCAAACTTACCAAAGGATTTAAGTAATTTTTCTTCGCCACAACCCTGAATCCCGGCCAGACGCTCCTGGGGCCCTGCACAGCATTTTTCGTAAACATTACACGAGGGATGCTGGACATCATTCTTCTGGAAACAAGATATCAGTTCTGCGTAGAGCTCGTCGAAGGTTTGTGGCTCGGGTTCTTCTGGACACTCCACCTCGTCCATCTCTAATTCGAAAGCCACCTCATAGGGCAGGGGATTCTGTTTGTATTTCCTCCATTCGTAGTCGGTGCATTTGTTCTGCGGAATGCCGCACTGCCGGTCGCAGTAGTTGTGCTTGCGCCTGAGACCATGCTTTGGCTTTGGAATTGGCTTTTCCATATCCAAGGCACGCTGTAGGGGAAAAATGGGTTCATCTTCTACGAAGGGATTCTCGGGATCTTCAGGTTCCGGGCAGTACAGTATAGTATTGGCTTTGCTTGCATTCATCTTGCTCATGACTGTGGGCATCTTATCGATGGCACACTTCAACACATTGCGATTGAGGACATAGGTACCCTTCGGCTTGGCTGGTTTCTTCTCGCATTTTTTTGGGTTCTTTGATTTCTTGCACCGTTTCACACCGTTGACCTTATCAAGACATTTGTGGAGCACCTGATTGAAAACTATTGCATTTGAGCCCAAGCCATAACAGCTGAGCGCTTCCTTATTGGGGCTTTGCTTCCACGCATCCAGAATAAAATCATCATGCTTGGTGTCAAAGGGGCGAACGCAGCCATTCTTCTCGACGGCATCTGCTAACCACATCTTTGTCTGATGTAAGCTACACTTGGACACTGGTGGCCTGATGCTGGGATAAGTTTCTCCATTCACAAATCGGGACGATTTGCAGTTCTGCATACGCATCAAATCGTATGGTGTAAGTTCACTGTAGTACTGCTCAAGATCAGCAAACTCTTCGGTGATCATTTCTTTTTGTCTGTCCATCTTGAGTATATAGTGATTGGATAAGGTTGGTGAGACTAGTGCTAAAATCAGCAAAAACCTTTTGCAGGTTTTTCTTTCTGTTGTGTAACAAAAATTTTGGATATATTCGTTTCAAAACATTTTACACAATAACCTGGATTTAGTATAAAAAAAATGTCGACTCCGAAAATGGCATAAGCTACTTTATTTAAAAAAATTACATAAGTCCCTTGATAAAACATGAAATTTTAAAATTTAATTTTAAAAAATATAATTGTAGATAAATTTAAAATTCGAAATTAGAAGTGCATCAGTGGTTACACCTCTTCCGTCATCCCCTTCGTAGCTACATGCACTCACAGAGGCGTCGGCAAATGCGATCCTTGAGATCATTTAGATTGAATATAATTTCATTATCTACAATACGATGTTTGGGACCTAGCAACTTTTGCAGCTCCTGCAAGGCATCTAAGCAGTCGCAATATTCCCCCAGCTTGGGATTCCGACAGAAGCAGTTGTCGCAGGCAATCGGATCGCACTTGTGCTGGGGTGCTCGATACTCGGGTTGGCGGCACTTGAGATACTCGCGATGGCACTTTCGCCTGTAGTAATCCTTGAGCTCCCGGCGTTTCTGTTCTCTTTTCATTTGTGCAATCAGCGGAGAGTCTGGTTCACGTTCTCGTCGTGTCATAAACTCGCAGATTTCGCAGGGGCAATCCTTCAGCAATGTGTCATCGCCAACTGAATCCTTATTCTCTTCGGTTTTTGGAGGTGCGACTTCTGTACTTGGTCGGTCAGATTTGGAACCATCTTGATCATATTTTTTTTCATCTTTGTCTTTACCTGTATCTCCTCCCGCACCTTTTCCGGAGCCTCCATCCGCACCTTCTCCCGAACCTCCACCGACACCCTTTCCTGAGTCGCCACCCGTACCTTTTCCTGATCCTCCACCCTTACCTTTTCCTGAGCCTCCACCCTTACCTTTTCCTGATCCTCCACCCTTACCTTTTCCCAAGTCTCCACCTTCACCTTTTCCCGATTCCGCACCCGCATCTTTTCCCGATTCCGCACCCGCATCTTTTCCGGAGTCTCCATCTGCACCTATGAGTGTATCTCCTCCATCGGCACCCTTATCTTTCTCGTTACTTTCTCCTTCTTTACCATTGCTTTCACCGCCACCTTTCCCATCGTCTCCATCAACTCCATGATGTACACCTCCACCTACACCTTTGCCAGCCCCTTTATCACCATCCACGCCACTCTGCTTATGGGCTTTCATGCAGCACGTAAAAGGATCTTTCTTCCCGTCCTTTTCAAAGCAGGTAATCAGATCCGAGTATAACGCATCGTAGTTATTTTGATCGGCTTCACATTCTTTCTGCACACGTTCCATCTCCTTTTTTAATGCCTCCTGATATGCCTTGGTATCTTGTTGACTTTTAGTCCATTCAAATTCAGTGCATTTATTCTCGGGAATACCACATTGCAATTCGCAGTACCTATGTTTGCGCCTGAGACTAGGCTTAGGTTTGGGACGAGGGCGCTCCATGTCAAGAGCCTTTCGAAGAGGGACTTTAGGTTGAGTTTGGATAAATGGACAGTACAGCCAGTTGAGGGCATTGCTTGCGTCCACGACTTCCCTTACAGTGGGTTTTCCATCGATTTTCGACTGCAGCTTCTGACGATTGAGGACATAGTTTCCAGAAGTTCGCTCCGGTTGATCCTCACTCTCATGCGGAATTGTTTTTGGTTTGACGGTTTTAGGCTTGGGATGGTTCACCTTATCAAGGCATTTTGAGATTAGTTGATTAAAAACAATTGCTTCCGGCTTGTGAATAGCTGAGCCTATGCCATAGAACCGTAGCGAGTCCTTTTTCGGGCTACGTTTCCAGACCTCAAGGATATCATCGTTCTCCATGTCAAAAAGGTGTTCACATCCATTGTCCTCCAGCGCATCAGCTAACCATTGGGCTGTGAGATCAGGACTACACGGAGATACTGGAGGTCGAATGCTAGGATACATTTCCTTATTTCGATGGTTGAACGTTTTACAGTTCTGGATTTGCATCGCATGGTAGAGTGACCCATCTTGTTCTTGTTGACTACGCATGGTTTTCGATTTATCTTATTTGTATAAAATAGGTCTAATGAAACATAAAATTTATAAAATCTTTTTTTTTTTACATTTATTTAAAAAGAAAATTGTTTTTTACATAATGAACTTGAAGCCATCAAATGTCATAGGCTACATGATACTATAACATTCAAGTAGGCTAAAAAGTTAATGAACTGACACCAGGGTGTCGAAAAGAATTTGGACTCCGATTCTGATACGTTAGGTATAAAAATTCGGAAAAAGATTCTGAGATTTGTCCACACTTATTTAAGGTTATATTCAAGTTACGCTACAGATACTGGTACTGAAAATGTACTGGTTCGACTTTTGTATTACAGCTTTTGGTGACAGAAACTACTAGTTCCAGTATTCCAGATTGACACAATGCCTGACCCATCCTTCGGGAATGTTATTATTCTGTGTTTATTTATGCAAGGCTATAAGCTAATCAACACTATTAACTGAATTTGGGGGAAAATAAACAAATATTCACAACTTATGAGATACACCGATATAAACTAACAATCAGAAATTCATTCGACTTGGATCCGGCATCAATTGTTGCTTGCTAAGGGCATTGAAGACAGTTGCAGAAGCGCCGACATATACGACGCCGCAGATCCTCTAAATTAAATATCAGCTCATTCTTCACAATGCAATGCTTGGTTCCGAGCAGCTTCTGTAGCTCCTGCATGGCATCCAAACAGTCGCAATATTCCCCCAGCTTGGGATTGCGACAGAAGCAGTTGTCGCAGGCAATCGGATCGCACTTGTGCTGCGGTGCTCGATACTCGGGTTGGCGGCACTTCAGATACTCGCGATGGCACATTCGCCTGTAGTAGTCCCGCAGCTGGCGTCGTTTCTCTTCCTGTTTCAGTTGACGGATGAGCGGGGAGTCTGGTTCATGTCGTCGTTTTATGAAATCGCACACTTCACAGGGACAATCGGGAATTTTGTCTTCAAATTCGAGCTTGGGAGGTTCTTCCTTTTTGGGTGGTTTATCGTCCTTGGGTGGCTTGTCGTGCTCAGTCGATTTATCCGGCTTATCATTATCTGGTGGACCCTCCGATTCCTTAGTAGGTGGTTCCTCCGCTGGTGGGTCTTTTTTTGGTGGTTTGTCTCCTTTGTCCGGCTTGTCTGGTTTTTTTTTGTGCTTTTCTTTCGGCTTATCGGGCTTTTTCTTTTCCTTCTCTTTGGGTGGCTCTACCGAGTTTCGAGCCTCTTCATCTATATCTGGCTTCTCTTTCTCTGGCTTCTCTTTTTCTGGCTTCTCTTTCTCTGGCTTCTCTTTCTCTGGCTTCTCTTTGTCTGGCTTCTCTTTGTCTGGCTTCTCTTTGTCTGGCTTCTCTTTGTCTGGCTTTTCTTTTTCTGGCTTTTCTTTTTCTGGCTTTTCTTCCTCTGGATTTTCTGTTCCATCATCACTTTCTTTTACGACAGGCGGAGGTAGTATACCTGGCTTTTTCTTATCTGAACTAGGGTCGGGAGAAACATCTAGGCCATGTTTCGAGACTCGCTTACAGCATTTGTCGTAAAGCGAACAAATTGGATCTTCTTCGGAGATCTTTTGAAAGCAGGTGATCAGTTGGGAGTATAGCTCATCGTAGTTTTTAGGCTCGGGCTCAGCTTGTTCCTCTATTTCTGCCTGTTCCATTTCAAAGGCCATATCAATTGGCTGAGGATCTTCTTTATATTTCCTCCATTCGTAGTCGGTGCATTTGTTCTGCGGAATACCACATTGCCGATCGCAGTAGATGTGCCTGCGCCTGAGGCCATGCTTAGGCTTCGGAATTGGGCGTTCCATGACGAGAGACATTTCGATTGGAATCTGAGGACGGTCTTCGACGAACGGGTGCTTGTTCACAATTGTTTGGGGACAGTGAAGCCAAGTGAGGGCATCGTGTGCATTTAGTTTTTTCTGCACAGTGGGCATCCTAGTGACCTTCGCCTGCAGCAACGGTTGATTGAGAAGAAAGGATCCACATGGCGCTGTGGAATACCGAATGTTTGTTGGTTTTGGCAATTCAGCTTTTTTCGCTGCCTGCTTGAATTCGCTGGCCTTGTGTAGGGATTTTGAAATCGCCTGGTTAAACATTATTGCCTCTGGTTCGTAAATTTGTGAGCCCACGCCGTAATAGCTTAGCGTATGCTTATTTGGGCTTTGTTTCCAAACATCTATCACATCGTCGTGTTCCATATCAAAGCATCGTCCACAGCCAGCATCCTCAGCCGCATTGACTAACCATTCGGCAGTTTGGCAATTACTACATTTGGACACAGGTGGTGTGACGCTCGGATATGTCTCACGGTCGAGAACCCTGAATGTCTTGCAGTTCTGCAAGCGCATCACTTCGTATGGAGACAAATGAGTCCATTCAAATGCCATTTCGGGTAATTGCTCCTGTCCCTGCTCACTCTGATTGCTCCAAACGACATTCGCTTTTTTGTCCCCACGTTGTTGATTCTGTTTTTTCAATGCCTGTACATCAAAGCGTCGACAGTTAACCTTCATTTCGGCCAGAGGATGGATGCTTGGATAGATTCCGTTCTTTCGAAACGTGTGGGTTTCGCCGTGCTGCATTCGCATCATATCTTTCAAAGTATGCTGGCTCATATCAGGCGGCTTTTGGGACTGTTTTAACTCCTGCGCAGATTGTCTTCGATGTTTACGCATTTTGTTTGGATAATTACAAGATTTTGTTTAATTTAGCTGAACAGTAATTTTGTCAAATTTTTCTACACTACAATCGAAACGTCAAAGGAGAACTGCTCTTTGTCATATTTGTCATGAGCAGCAGGGAAGTGAAATTGACATAGAACATTAAATATTAAAATCAAGCCGCGAGCATCCTTCGGAAATCCACTCCGCTCCTGGCCAACATAATGAGGGTTCTTAAAATTAATATACTCAGCCGGAGCTAAAGGATTAGCTGGAATCAGCCCAGACATTGCCTCCCCCTTAACTAAATACCATCCAAACCCAACCCCCTCCCAAAAAAGACTCAAACTCTCGAGCAGCGTGTGAAGCAATTAAGATAATCACCGTAGTCATTTCCGCTTTACGCTTCCTTCTCAAAAGTCCTTCAATGTTACCTGTGTGTGTGTGTGTGTGTGTGTGTGCTTATCCGCGACTTTTACATTATTCAGTACGACAAATTTGCCAGAATTAGTTTTTAGTTAAAAGCAAATTATGGCGCTCTCAGATAAGCTGAGCAAAAGGCACGTGTGAGAGGACAGAGTGGAAACTCTTACAGCTTTTTATGGCCAAACGCGTTAAGGGAGCGCTTTGTAAATTGCGATTAAAGTGAATGAGGCTTTAATTGTCATAGCCTGTCCCGTGATACTCTGTTAACAGCAGCAGCAGCAGCAGCAGTCTGTCTGTCTGTCTGGACTGTCAAAATGTGCCCGCTTCTGCAGATGTGCCAATCGGCAAAAGTCAGCGCCAAGTCAAGCCTTTATAATAGATATATAATGTACTTTCTATGGCTTCTGTTGTGCAGCCTCGTCCTGGCCACAACTAATCAGATTATAATCTATTTTGACGGCCAGGGCCAAAGGTAGCTTTGCATCGTTGTTTTGTTGACATGCCCTTTGGTTGAACATCGAATCCAATTGCAGCTTAGCATTGACTAAGGTCGAGGTCAAGTTTAACCCTTCGACTAAATACTATTATTAAATTATTGATAGTTTTGAATTGAGTTATAGACTGAACTCGTGAACAAAGTTGTCAGCTCTAAATTGAAACTGCTCTTTGTAACACTATCTGCAGATGTTTATCGTAAGTATCTTCATTTTAATGCTCTCTTCAATTTGAAATTTATTGCATCGAATTTTATAGCGCAAATAGAGCATCTCTTTTATGGTTTATAATCAATTTACGACTCTTCTTTACGTGATAGTGTCAACCCACTTTTATTTATTGCTACTTTAGAGTACTCTAATCTTGCGTCTATTCAAAAGTCCACAAAAATACTGTGGAGCAATTTATGATATGACAGGCAAATAATAATTTTTGTGTTCTTCTTTAATAAGCCATATTTTTGCTGAACATGGTCTAATAATAAGAACGTCGCAATACTCATCATACACAAATATTACATATTCATATACAAAACATGTACATTATGCACACATACATACACAGCATTTTACATGTATGTGCGAAGAGCATTTGTCTGTAGTTATCCAGCAGTTTGTCAAATGTCTCCAAGTCGCCAGCCTCATCAGGAGAGCTGACAAGAAAACACACACAGCTTGCTTGGCTTACTAAAAATATCAAAACATGACTCGCCGCAAAACTAATGCCAAATCTCATGCATCTTATGCCCCTCATGCCCCTCCCCTCCAGCTGGGTGTGTGTATGTTTGTGTCATGCATTTTAAAGGACGCTGATAATCCAGAAGCTGATTTTGGATTTGCCATCAAACGCCCAGCAGGGTTTGGCAACAATATAGTCCATAGTTGTGCAGCAGATAAGAAACTGGCAAACTGTGCCACAGCAGCCGCCACTGCCACTGCCACTTTCATTGCCATGGCAACTGCCACTCTGTCGGTGCAACTGCCACTCAGTCCGTGCAACTGCCACTTAGTCCGTGGAACTGCCGCTCAGTCTGCGCCAAGAATGGCAGACAATGGAAGCTGCTAAACTGACAACAAAGCCAAAACTAATACCCTCGCTTGTCTTGCCCAACTGTCGCTTGTCCCTTTTAAGTTTTGTTTAACATGTTGCGTGAATATCCGGCCAACGGGTTCATTTGCATTTAATCCAGTTGTGTTCCTTGCACCAAAACATTTTTCGTTGCGTTTTTTTATGCAAATATATTAATGCAAACATTGTGGCTTGCCCCAAGCCTAACCGTGTCAGTTAATTTTTGTTAATTTTAATATTTTATATGTCAGTTTTACGCAATAAAAGTTAATGCGTAAAAAGTTTATGGGCTCACACAAAAATTAAAAAATATGTACACGCTTCAAAAATTATAACTGAAATATAACTAAGTATAAAATTTTTAATAAAGATTGTATTAAAATTGTAATTATATGTTGCCGAGTGTATTAAATATTTGTCGACATATCATTTTGAGATAGCAGTTCTATTATATACACATAGACTCGTGAGGCTTCCTTGGTCACGTTGGCTATGTTATGGTAGTTGATTTGCTGGGTGTGTCCACTGTGGGCCCATTTCGCACCCCGTGTAAATCCATTTTGTGGCATTTAATTGATATATGGCGCCCCAGAGTAGACCAGCTGTGCACGCGTCCTGCTGCCCAGTTATCTGAGTTACGAGCAGCCAAATGAGCTTTGTCGGCACATTCAGTGGATTAGGGCTAAGGATATGGCTTCGATTTACGAGTACACAGTGCTACTATCACTGGCCATAAAACTTCATTTTGGGGTGTGCTTTATGCCTGGTAATTAATAATACTCATTGCTTGTTTGGCTCTCTCTCTCTCTCTCTGTATTTGCAGGACGCTAAGCTGCGCCAGATTGTGACGATGGGACCGCAGGATACACTGGAGGAGAAGACCGTCACCATTTGCTATGGCTCTGATTTTGTCAACATGACATTTATCAACTTCTGCTGCACACGACGGGACATCGCACAGGTATGTCACAAAGGGGTAGCCGCCCAAGGGCCAGGTGTGTTGCTGGCCAACAGTGTTGTTGGCAACATTCCAATAGCCAACAGCTGCTCATTATGGCCAATTGACAACTTGACGACAATTGAAATACGAGCATTGAAGGGGCATCAAAAGCTATTTACAACCCATAAAGTGGGTCACACACGAGCACACATACGTGAGCACACGCACGCGAGCACACACACGCGAGCACACACACAAACTCATTTGTATTCAATTTGAATTTCGTACGCAATATGAAATTTTGTTGAAAGTCGCCAAAAATATAATACTTAATATAATTAATTTAACTTAAATCGAGTCAGCGAATAATTAAAAAATAATATTAAATTAAAATCAATTGCGTCCAACTTTTATTTTGATATTTTACTTTTTAGATATTGGAATACAATTTTTTAAATAATTTTTAAAATATCCATTTTAGTAATTAATCAACAAAATTCAAATCTTGACATATTTGAGAAATTAGCAGCGAATAATTCAATAATATTATTAAATTTAAATTACCCTAATTTAATTAAATATGAATTCCGAAATATCCGAAAAAATTTTGCGTTTTGAAATCATTTTTGTGCATAAATCAAATCAGTTGTGAAAATAAATATAAAAAAATATTTTAATCGGGAATGTTAAAGACTATTGACAGAATTTGACACGTTTTAAGAGCTTGCGGAATGCGAACCACACTCGATTATGACCTCTACACACACCATCACACACGCACACACACACACACACACACACACATACTTATAAAGCAGTCATTAGGATCATTTTGGGACACACCTGTCGCCAGTGGGCAGGTTGGCGTTATTTTTAACCGTTTGCCGAACGCGCGTAAAAATATAAGCGACTGTCGAACACATTTTATTGATTTAACATGAGGGCGGGTGGGCCACGCCTTTTGCCTGTCTGATTGGACACAATCCCAATACGTTTTCAGAATCGCTGTTCATATTCAATCCGACCACTCTCCCCCCTCCGTCTCCGACTGCTCCCTTCATAATGCCACGCCCCGCACAGAGGTGACCTTGCTCTTGTTTGGCGCGAACAGCAATCTGGTGCTAGCTGGCCAAAATCAATGTTCTATATTTTATCACGGGCGCGTCTATCCGGGAGCACAGCCAAAGCCGGACACGGACGCGGACATGGGCATGGACACGGACGAAAGCTGCCGTTGTGGCATGTGCGTGCATTCATGTTATTGTTATTATTTTTGGCACGCGTCGCAAACGATTCTATAAACAAAATCGAATGCTAGCATTTCATAAACTTTTACGGAATTTCGGGGCACAAAAATATAATCCGCACTAAATAAATAAACATGCCACTTTTGGCATACATGTTGCCCAAAATGTATGCACAAAAGAGGCACATTTGCCTCAATAATCGCAAACAAAAGCAACGCTTTGTAGACTCGTCTGTTGGCAAAAGCAATTAAAATCCGACATCTTTCCACAATCTTTCTCTTTATCCACACTATAATGCGATAATGACTGAAATCTTAAATGTGCACAAGATTTTACTACTACATTTTGAGAAGCTACAAAGTAGCTTGGTTTCCCATTGATGGAATTTGACTATTAAATTATTTTTTGCGATTTTCACTTAAGAAGAGGTTTGGTATCAGAGTGAAAACAGCAATAAATTCAACTTTCCAGAGTCATAACTTTGCCAAAATCGTAACTCCAGATTAATAATGGATTTAGAAATGGAAATGCGATTTTGGCTCGATATTCATGTTAAGATTAAACCATCAAAAAGTGCTTTAGGGAAGGGTCAAACCTTTCTGGTTATGATCTGCTTACGGTTTGACCTCTAGAATAATAGTAAATTTAAATTTGGAAATTCCTGTACAACAGAAAAAATGACATTTAGGCTAGTATCCAAAAGTTTGCTGACCTTTCTCACGCGGCAAATTCAATGGGAATTGAATTCAAACAAAAGAATTTTATTGCCGTTGTTCTTTTATATTAGCTCCGACTCCCAACTATATTCAAGTTCACAAATGTTTATTTTCACATTTCATTTTCCCATTCCATCGCTCGGAAGCCAAACAAATAAATCTTTAAACTTTTTGGCCTTATGCAAAAGTTTTTGAATATATCAAATGTCTGCTCATACCATTTTTCCCTCCTTGGTTCTCGGTTCTCTCCTCTTTCACTTTAATAATATATCAATTTAATGTTGCCCGTAGCACATTCTCTTGGAAAATTTAATTATAATCGTATAACATTGACATTGACATCAATCTCAGACAATCTTTCATTGCGAAAAATGCTTGTGGCAGGGTGAGGGAAATGTGGTAATCGCATGTGTTTTATTTGCAAATTTCATGTTACGCACCCAAAAAACGTTGCTTTCTGTTGTGTGTTGTGTAACCTCTGTGATGACCTTCTAACATTTGACTTTGCATTGTCTACTTGCAGATCTGGTCGGATGGCCTCATCAAACTGGCCTACAGTCTGTCCCAGCTGAATGGCTCGGCGAATATGTTTCTGTTGAAGGCGCACACAAAACTCTGTCTGCAGGTGGACAAAAGCGGACGCATACCAGTGAAAAAGTAATTGCCACTGTAGCATTTTAGTCCAATAACCCAAAACCCCAATCCTCAACGACCCCACCGCCGGGGTCAGAGTTGAAGAAGGATTGTGGTTGGGGCTTGTAGTTTTTAGTTTTTGGCTTTTGTGCATTGTGTATTGAAGCATTTGACAATATTTGTTAAGTGTTGCCTAGAAAATTGAAATTTACGCCAATTTCTCTTTCGCATTTCTCTCCCTCCCCCCGCACTCTCTCTCTCTCTCTCTCTGTCTCTCTCCCTCTATCTCTGTTTGTTTGCCAACCGAACGCAACAATTCAATGCGACTGGAACGTGGCTCATGCATCACTGACAACGACAACATCATCAACACGAACCACATTGTCTGGCTGGACAACGAACCTTCCGTCGCCCCACCCAACCACCATCCCATTGGAAATCCTTCTGTTGTCGTGATGCTGGTCGTGACCACTTTAGCATCATTAAACTTTTTGCACAAAATAAAGAGGATCGGAAACGTGTGGAGAAGGCGCTGGACGTGACCGGTTTGCCATCGGGCAAGGTCGATAGCATATCGGTGTCGAAATTTCAATTTGAGGACTTTTACAATCTGTACAAATATCTGACGCAGCGTTCCGAGGTGGAGCGTCTATTCGATAGCATGTGAGTGTCATCCAGCCAGCCTTCCAGGCAATCAATTCAATTGCAATTTGCCCAAGCTAATCCTCCTAATCCAACTAAACCCCATTTTCTCCATTGAAGCGTGGGTAACTCGAAGCGCAAGTGCATGTCTATAGCGCAGCTGGTGGAATTTCTGAACAAGACGCAACGCGATCCGCGACTTAACGAGATACTCTATCCCTATGCGAATCCGGCACGCGCCAAGGAGCTCATCCAGCAATACGAGCCCAACAAATTCAACGCACAAAAGGGCCAACTCAGTTTGGATGGCTTTTTAAGGTAAGTTTTTTGCCAGCTTTTGGAATAAAAAGAAAAACAACAAAAATTAGATAGACACTCAGACTCAGACACTGCGCCTGAGCCTGACAGCTTAGCGCGCTGTTAGAGTCACTTGACTGCACTCCAAGCCAGGCACACAAGAGCAGCGCACGCGAGTGCTAAGACTACATCATCAACAGCAGCAGCAGCAGCAGCAGCAACAGCAACAGTAGCAGCAACAGCAACAGCAGACGCAACAGCAGCCAGCCCTTCAGTCAGCCGCACACTACACTGTTGCTGACTCTCAGGCAGAGATGCCTCGCATTGTGCCCTTCACACACACCACACATGCAACATATGCAAATAAAAAACGAATAACACAAAATGTGCAACGAGTGCTGCCACCATCAGTTGCGCGGCATAGATTGGCTTGTTGGTGCAAAAGTAAATAAAAAAAAAGCAGCTAGGAAAACGCATGAAAGCTCTCAGCTAGCGAAATCGTACGCCAATTGTTGCCGCTAAGCTCATTAAAATATTAAAGCTTCTTAAGAGAAAACTAAAAGATGCATTTTCACTGTGAATCCCTATGCAAAGTTGTCATTGTTTCTCGAGCTTTAAAAATAAATAAATAATAAATTTATAAACAATAAACTGAATAATAAATAGGCTTTAGATATAACTGTATCATAAATGGAAACTGTTGTGCAAACACATAAAAGCTTTTAGCAAAAGTGCTTTTATTGGTATGTTGAGCAAAATATGAAAAGAGTACAAAATTTTGCACTTTATTTTAAATTAAATTTTTTTATTTATAGTAAATTTTATTGGCTAGATGCACTTTAGCCTTAAGAGCTCATAACTCATAGGAAACACATTAAAGCTCACTAGCAGATGACATCTTAAATAAAGTGCAGCTTAACTATTTGAGTTTGGTTTCTATTTTAGGTATCTCATGGGCGATGACAATCCAATAATGGCGCCCAATAAGCTTGATCTCTGCGATGATATGGATCATCCGATGTCGCACTACTTCATCAATTCATCGCATAATACCTACCTAACGGGCCATCAGATAACGGGCAAATCATCCGTGGAGATATACAGGCAATGCCTGCTCGCTGGCTGCAGGTGAGTGTTTATTTTAATTACGCAATTTGTTTATATGCGTCTGCGGTTGTGTGTGTGTGTGCGGTTGTGTGTGTGGTCAGTTTCATATATTTTTGGATGCTGACCGTGACCTTGTTGCAGTTGTGCTATTAATTTGTGTGTGTGTGTGTGCAGTGGCCTTCATTTAAAACACACGCAAAAGTTTCAGGTGTGTGTGTGTGTGTGTTTGTGTGTGTGTGTGGTTTGCCGCTGCGTTGCTTTTTAGTACAACGGAAATTGCATGGTCGCCATTTTTATTACCGCCGCCATCATCAACATGAATTCTCGCTGTTGATGCCGCAGTCGCCATCGCCATCGCCGTCGCCGTCGCAATCGCTGCTGGCGTTGATGATGCCACACATCGGGAAATTTATTGACGCAAGTGTTGTTGCTGCTGCCAAGGCCATGGTGAACGTTGCTACCATTATTGTTATTGTTGCTGCTGGCTTTGTCCGCATTGACTGATAAACACTTTTTTATTCGCCGCCGTTTTATAGATTTGCGTCAGTTAATTTTATCGCTGCACTTGCGTTCTTACACTTTGATAAGTCATGTACTTATCAAAGCAATTGTTTCCCATCTTATTCTTCTTCTTCTTCTTCATCATCATCTTCATCTTGTTGTGCAGATGCGTCGAACTAGACTTTTGGAATGGACGCACCGAGGAGCCGGTCATTGTCCATGGCTACACATTTGTGCCCGAAATCTTTGCCAAGGACGTGCTCGAGGCAATCGCTGAGTGCGCATTTAAAACATCCGAATATCCTGTGATATTGAGTTTCGAGAATCACTGCAATCCCAGGCAACAGGTGAGTAAGTCAAATATTTGGAAAAGCACAGCAGCCATTGAATTAAGTTAAAGCCCGCAGCTCGACAGCTGCGCTGCCTGTCAGTCAACTAACTTGTCCTAAACCAATAGTAGCCAAAAGCCAACTCAAACACCTATTTGTACGTGATATAAAACGGGAAGTAGAGCGCCTATGCGGGTGGTTGGTGTGGATCCAGGCAATACAAAAAAAATGAGCCCAAAAACCAGCAAAAACACGACTTTAAACAAGACTAATTAGGACTTAATAGGAGTTAAATCTAAATCTGAAATGACTCAGCACGAGCTTAATCAAGCCAAAATGCCTTAAGAATATCCTTAAACGATCACACATGACTTTAAAATACAAATTTTTGGACATAAATCTTGGTAAACCCAATTTCTACGCTTTGACACAACTTAGTACGAATTGAATCAACTCAAAATGCATTAAAACCAGCTTAAATCCTTCAAGCATGACTTGAGTAGGACCAATCACGACGCAAGACGACTGTAATCGATGTAACACAATCTTAGTTGGCTTAAAGCACCTCAGCAACCTCATTTTTTATATCGCGTTGTAATTGCGAATTTGAAAACACGCACTAATCTGTCCCTATGCTCCGCACTGCTCCGCTCTGCTCTCGCTCAAATAATACGTCAGGAAGCAAACATTGGAAACTACACGTGCACGTGTATATCCCATTCCACAGGGACTCCAAAGTTCCTGCCCACCTTGTCCTACCTGCCACAATACCTCTCATACCACAACAGCCCCTGCTCAAATATGGACAAGCTGCGGCTATGGTTGGGTGAATCTCAGAAGCCACTCGAAAGGTAATTGCCTGATGCTTCAGCTCCACGAGATAATAACAAAGGCAAACTTTTTTTACAGTAGCATCAAACGGCACGCAAGAGGGGGGCACATTGGGGTGGGGATTGTAAGTGGTGGCAGCGTAGGCATCTGGCTAAAGTTTAACCATTAAAAGTAGTTACATAAACTAAATTTACCATGGGGAACAGGTAAAACTAACACAAACACACACAGACAGGCAGACAGACAGACAGACAGGCTTACTTACTTATATCAAAGTTCCAACGAACTTTGCTGTCTGCGGGCCACTTGTGTCGAGGGAAGGGATTGGGGCATTAACTCAGTTAGTAAAATGCATAAATTTTTCCATTTTTTTTTTTGTATTTTTCAGGCAAAGATTGCCAACTATTGCCGCGAAATCTTTGGCGATATGCTGTTGGACAAACCGCTCGATTCGTATCCGCTGGAGCCAAATGCGGATTTGCCGCCGCCATCGATGCTGCGGCGCAAGATCATTATCAAGAACAAGAAGAAGCACCATCATCATCATCACCATCATCACAAGAAGCCATCGGCTTTGGGCACACCAGCTGCCGGTAATAAACTCACATCGGCAAACTCAGGTAAGTCCACAAAAAAAATATGCCTCTTTTTGTGTCTTGTGTTGTTTTCGTTTAGAATGCCACATGGCGTATGCGTAATGTGTGCTGCTGTTGTTGTAGCCATAGCTCTTATGCTTAATACCCCTGCTGTGTGCTGCATTGCCCCTCCCTGCCATCTAAATGCAAATCAGTTGCAGCTGTTGTCTCTGCTGTCCTTCCACTCCCTATAGGCAACGACTTTTTAACTCATTTCCCAACGAAGGAAGTGTGGCGTCTGGGGCAAAGACAATGGCTTACTGCAATGTAAACAACTTACAAGTTTTAAGCTCAAGGCCGATTCATTCAAATATTAAACAAGAATTGTGTGTCTGCAAAATCAATATGAGTATAGTAGATAGAAATTGTTGAACTTTGTTTTATTTAATTTTAAGAAAACTAACTAATGCAGTCACCTCTGTGGCTTGGCTCTGACTGTAAATTAATTACCTTGACTACACAGAGAAAAACCTTAAGAAACTATTTATTTAGAAAGTGCTAAGCCACAACAAGTTGCACAACAAAAGCAATAACACAAAAGAAAGCTGATCCTTTCCTTGAATTTCATTCTCTTTGCTTTGGATGTACCTAAAAAACATATTCAGTTTATATTCCTGTTCAGCTTGCTCTTCAGCTGTAAGCGTTTCACTTTGTAGTTTCAATTTGAATTATACTTAATTAAGATATTGTAAACAGTGTGATGCATTAATTGAACTCAACTTGAGTATTTTAAAATTTAAATTGCTTCAATCAGTGGCTGATGAACTGTCAGCGAGATTAAATTGCACTTTGCTTTCATCTCAGCTGTTGTCTAATCCTCGTCGTGATTTTGATGTTGATCCAAATGCAACTATGAACACGGATTGCAGCACTCGTTTTCGTTGAGCTCACTCTTGCCACAATAATAAAAAACTCGTAACCCGAATCGAATGAGTTATGGTTAACCATTATTATTTATATATCTGTCCTTTTTTCAATTTCTTTTTTCCCTTCATTTGTCTGTGCTTGATTTATGAAAGTAGTACATATAAATAAAAATTATAATAATCTCTGCATGAATGGATGCTTGTGTTCTGCATAGAAATGGCTCTTGTTTCGTGTAAAGTACTCGTATATTTATAAACATATATACAATCCTGTCATTATGTCTGGAATTATGCATTATGGTTGGCCATAGAGTCGATTATTTAGATAAAATCAATATCATTGACTCGAATGGCCATATGTTGTGTGAGCGACTCTTAAAGAGAACATTTCGTTTGGCTGACTGCTGTTTTGTTTCGGTTCGTTTCGTTTGCTCTGCACTCGTATAAAGTTTTATTGGTATTTAGCATATAAATGTGTTTAGCTGTCTGTCCCCCTGGCTAATGGGCCACAGACTGCTGCTGGAGCATCCTGTAGGATCCATTTCCATGCACAACTGCACAATTTACCCATGGCTGGCACTCAACGCCATTTTGCGTCAGTTTGCCCTACTCTACTCCTTCAACCCGTGCCCTGCCCATGCACGTTGTCATTTTGCTCATGAATTGCAAAAAGCCAATTTATAAATGCAAATGACTTTTGCCACTGGCTGCAGTCTCTGCCGGCGTCGCCGTCACCATCGCCGTCGCCTTTGCCATCGTTGATGTCGTTGCATTCAACTGGGAACGAACTTAGCCAGTTTCCAGCTGAGCACATAGTTGGACTTACCACATAGTTGCCCAGCAAATATACATATGTATATCACACTATATGTTTAAAAGTCATATTTGTTCCCCAGACGCGTTACGCGCTCCTCCTCCTTATCCGTCCGCCACCAATTTCTCAACCTAATCCCAGCGCAATTGGCCAATTGGCACTGCCAGCGTCTCTTGGCATCCATTTTTTCAACTTTGTTCGCATACTTAATGCGATTAATATTATTTTATTATACCCATGCATATTGCATAATGGAAGCAGCAATTTTTTAACGGGTATCCTTTTTTTATGTCCCAAAAACTTTATAGTAAATGGACATACATATTTTATACCCTCTTTCACAAAAATTGATACATAATGGCCAATAAATATTGCTGTGGCAACGCATAAAATTTGTACTTTTGGTTGGCTTAAATATGCTTCGAATTATAATCATGTACATATTGAGCTGGATGTAATTCCTTCAAATTTATTCTTCTTATATCACTATTTAAACTTCCTTTAAAATGGCAAAGTAAGATGAGCAAATGTTTCGCCTGGGGATCTGAAGAAAACTTTTGCTTTGGTGCACATAAAAGAGTTTTACATTGCACAAATTCTTACAATATATCTACAATATTTTATATAATACAATAATTTGTATATATGATAAAATATATAATATTTATATATATAATATTTTCATTGCTTGTTAAAGAAAGTCTTCTTCTTTTTTTTTTATTCGTTTGCAAAAAATCTGCTCAAAATTCCCGTGTTTCAACTTTCATTTAATGTATCTGCCCTATCGATTATATCTAACTACATATACACTATATCTATCTTCAATTCAAGCTATCCATCCGTCTATCCCAGCATGTACTTTTTCTATCTATTCATCCATCTATCCAATAATCAATCTATCCATCCATCGATTCCACTTGTAGAATCCCAAAATATTTTTTTAGTCATCTTTCCATCGATGATTCTCCTGTGATCTAAGGGATATAGTCGTTTCGATCTCCATAATTTTTCATCCAAATGTGTAAGACGTAATAATGCTCAAATTGAATAAGTTTGCATCGGAAAAAATGAAAGTTTTTCATTCCTTTAGCAGCTATATGGAAAGTGGCCCAAATGTTCATCAGGACGAAAAGGGAATCTGAAATTTGATTAAACGCCACAACTCAAACATTCCCATTTGACTTTATTGTTGAATTGCTGCGATTCTACAATTTATTAAATTTTTATATATATTTTTTATTTTGCAGTGGATGCGGCGGCGAAGGCGGCAGCAGCAGCCAATGCGCAACAAGTGGCTGCCGCAGCGCAAGACGAGGCAGGAGCTGGAGGCGGAGCAGCAGCAGGACGCACAATGACAGGCGCCGCAAATGGTGACATTGTCAGCGGAGGACATGCGCCGCCGTTGCAAGTAAGTATTTGTACATGTTAAATATATATAAATGTATTTATATATATATAATGTATAAGGGTAAATGTGTGTATGTGTGTGGGCGTGACATTGGCATGCCTGTAATTGCATTTAATAGCAGCCCACACACACACATACACACTATTTGTGATGTTTGGTGGGACTCGACTCAGCAGGAATCGGTTGATTTGTTGTCGCATTGTTTATCTGCCCCTAGACAAACCCATCCCCCCAACCCCCAACCCCCTGCAACCCCTTGGCGCTACTTCAACAAGCAAAAGGGATGGAGGCATTTCAGTTGTTGTTTTTGATGTTGATTGTCGACATTGCTGTGTTTACGCTCTGAGTTTACATACGTCGTAATGATAACACACTCTCACACACACGCACACACACAGCCACACACAGCCACACACACACATAAATGCAAATGCAAACACCCACAGAATACACACACACAAGCATGACATGCTGGATGAATGGATGAATTGAAAAACTGCTCCATGACCAGCGACAGTCAACCAAACGTAAACCAGAACAATAAAAAGGGTTTTCCTTTACAATTCATGACGATAATAATGTCAAGCATCATGACTTGCTGTTGCCGATTAACGATTAACACTAGCTCAAATATAATACGACTATATGTTTATCCTCTGCGATATGGGTATCTAAGCACAGAGGTTAATGAGTTTTTAATTAATGGGCGCACTTTCCTAATGCTGCTAAAAGATGAAACAGATAAATTCGAATAAATTTATTTACCCATTACAAATTTAAATCTTGCTTTAATGCTTATCTTGGCCATGATAAGGAAACAGCCTAAACAGCTTTCAGCTTTTCGAAAAATCAAACGAATTTAAATTTAAACTTAGATCAGAGTCTTTTGCTGAGTAAATGTGCTTCTGAAATTAGCAGCTGCTTATTTGAAGAGTGTCTGGAAATCATTATTATAGACTTAACTTAAATAATTTTCGAATTCCGAATTTTATTATGCCTGTTCATATGCATGTTTATGACCAACCCATCAAGTCAGAATCTATAATTAAACTCTCATTCAAATAAAGCTAAATTCGAATTCCTAGAATTATCTGATGAGATCTTTTTGCCAAGTTTCAATCAATCAAGTTGCAATCAGCCTGACAACTGCTTCTAAATATCCATTGTCCAGTGCCATGATTAAATGGCTGCTGCGTAGGCAACAAGAGCAGAGTGCATATAAATTTGATTGCACATTTGAATATTGGGGCAAGCAGCATTATTCATGACTTGTGAAGCAAGACCATGAATCAGGAAAACAATGAATTAGGAAAACGATGAATCATGCAGCAGGCGAGGCGAGCAGGCGTCGAGTTTGCTGATGGGAACCTAATTTTAGCCAAGCAAGCCCGCTGTAATAGCCATAAGGGTGTACAGTTTGGGTAGCACTGTACGCATTATATTTTTGGACTGATTAGGGTTGAGTTTGACAGAACTACATAATCACATGTCTATCGTAGTTCGGACATTGCTCTTGCTGCAAGCGAAACGAGACGTAAACTGGAAAATGGGCAATGGATAATGGTAATGGGTAATGGATAATGCATAATGGCTAAAAGGCAAAGGGAAATGGGAAGTGGAAAGTGGGAAGTGGGAGCGGAAGCGATTGTGAGAGATAGTTGTTGTGAGTGAACTTTATGTCTGCCATGCATAATACAATAGCCACATGCACTCCATTGTGAGCAGGGTCACTGCAACCTGCCCCACCCCTGGGGAAACACAATCTACGCCATTTTCTTGCCATTATGCATTGTGTGCTGCTTGCATCATTGACACCGACCCCATTGACTTTTAGCTGTCCATCTGTTGTTCGCCTGTCGGATCTGTTGCAGCGATAACAACACAAAATTATAAAAGCTTTCCCATATTGGCAGCTGCGCCAATATCGAGCCCGTGAGCTGCTGAGCATGGCTATTAAATTGCATAAAAACATGCAACAAGTCGCATTATGTCTGCCACTTTTGTAGCTGTCTTCTAAAAAAAAACTAGATGTAATTATAAATGCTCATATTTATTTTATATTTATTGATGCTGATATATATATAGATTTATTTATTTTTAAACTTCAAGTTTGGGGAAATTTCTACCATTAATTTACATCTGTGCAGATTCGAAAGTTAATAAAAATTTAACATTTTCTCTTAAGTTTGATTAATTTATAGAAATGTGTTGGGGACTTCCATATGCTTAAGTTTATTTAGAAATTTATAAAAATCATTATTTAAATTTATTTACACATTCTGAGAAGCAATTTAAAAACAATTGTTGGCAATTTGATTTATTTGTCTAGACGCCTTTAGTCTTGGCTGCGAATCGCAAATTCTTTTAGTGTTGCCAATTATTCCCGGTGGAGTTGAATACATTTTGCTTATCACTTTATTTGTCGCACAGCAAATGCCATTAATACAAATAATTCTCATAAAAAGTTGCTCAAATTTAATTCCGAGAATTCTATATTTAAAAAAGTTTCTTAGTTGTGGGAATTTCCGATGATCTAATATCTTGAATTGTTGCAAACTTTCAGCAAATACGTCAGAGCTCAAAGGATAGCACCGGCTCGTCCGACTCGGACAGTTCGAGCGAAGATGAATCCCTGCCCAATACAACACCCAGTCTGCCCAGTGGCAATGAACCACAACCGGAGAAGGCGCAAAAGGAAACGGAGGCGGGTGCAGAGATCTCAGCGTTAGTCAACTATGTGCAGCCCATACACTTTAGCTCCTTTGAGTCAGCGGAGAGTAAGTTCTATCCAAATTAACCAGCACATGACTTAAGATACTAACTCAATCTCCAATCGATCTCACACAGAGAAGGGTCGCTGCTATGAGATGTCCTCGTTCGATGAGAAGCAGGCGATGACACTGCTCAAGGATCGACCGATTGAGTTCGTCAACTACAACAAGCATCAGTTGTCGAGGGTTTATCCGGCTGGCACACGATTCGATAGCTCCAATTTTATGCCGCAGGTGTTCTGGAATGCCGGCTGTCAGCTGGTGGCACTGAACTTTCAGACCCTCGATCTGGCCATGCAACTGAATCTGGGCATTTTTGAGTACAACGCCCGCTCCGGTTATTTGTTGAAGCCGGAGTTCATGCGACGCTCCGATCGTCGCCTCGATCCATTTGCCGAGAGCACCGTGGATGGCATTATTGCCGGCACCGTTTCGATTACCGTGTTATCCGGTCAATTCCTCACCGATAAGCGCGTGAATACCTTTGTCGAGGTGGACATGTTTGGCCTGCCGGCGGATACGGTGCGCAAGAAGTTTCGCACCAAGACGGTGCGTGACAATGGCATGAATCCCGTCTACGACGAAGAGCCATTCGTCTTCAAGAAGGTGGTGCTGCCGGAGCTGGCGAGCATGCGGATCGCTGCCTATGAGGAGGGTGGCAAACTGATCGGACATCGGGTGCTGCCCGTTATTGGACTGTGTCCCGGCTATCGTCATGTGAATCTACGCTCCGAGGTGGGTCAGCCCATTGCGCTCGCCTCGCTCTTCCTGTGCGTCGTCGTCAAGGATTATGTGCCCGACGATCTATCCAATTTCGCCGAGGCTCTCGCCAATCCCATCAAATACCAGAGTGAGCAGGAGAAGCGCGGAATGCAGCTGTCCGTGCTGACGGATGGCACAGATGCCGTTGCAAATGCCGACGACGATCTGAACAAGTCATGTAAGTTCCTCTCGTCCACCGAGTAGCTGGAAGACAGTCCCTGCTCTAAGCAGCAATATGAAGACGATGAAGTACCTCTGTAGCATTCGAGTTGCGTTTTAATTTTACTTTCTTTTCTTTCTACTTTTCTTTTGTATGTTCAAATGTAAACTTTCGGTTAAACTTTTGGATTTTGGATTTGGTTAAACGCACACGCACTTCCCCACCCCAAAAAAATAAAAATAAATAAAAAAAACAACCAACACCACCACACAACACCACCAAAAACCACCACCACACAAAACGGTTAACGGACACACAAACTGCACCAAAAAAATAAAAAATAAAACTCCCTGAAAAACCCCGAAACCCTCTTCCCAATTCCACTTTTACTCGCTCGATCTCTCTCGCTCTCTCCGCTCTGTATCTCTCACTCTCTCTCTCGCTCGCTGTCCCTATCTGCTTTCTGCCCGATTGTCTCTGATTCTACAGTCGTTTTCGTTAAAGTAGGTCACCAAAAGATGGAGCTAATTCCGGTGCCGCAAACCACATCGCCGAAGCCTCGCCCAAGCATCTCCGTACAGGCCACCATCAGTGTGGATCTGCCCTCAGATCGCACGGAGGGACAACGGAATGATGACAGCAGCATTGCCATCCTACAGCATGAGAGCTCGCTGGATGCATCGGGCAGCACATCGATCAGGCTGGTGGAGACCTCACAGTTCGATGTGAATCTCGTGTTTGCCGAGCCGCTGGACAAGATACTCGAACACAAGTCGGTGCGCGAGAAGCGGCTCGAGATGGAAAAGAAGTTGGAATCGTTGCGCAAGAAGCACGACAAGGAGAAGCTCAAGATCGCTAGCCAGAAGTCGAGTCCCCTCGACGGCAAGAAGCCCAAGTTCACCATCACCAACAAGCTGGTGAAGCGTCTGAGCAATCGCAGCCTGTAAGTGTCCAACGCGGCAACGTTGCAACGTGGTTGCTGATGACGCCATTAAAATTAGTAATTGTTTCTCTACGTACAGCGAGCCGGGTGTCGAAGTGCCCGCCTGCCCCATTGATCTGGGCGACAGCAGCGAGGAGAGCGCCGGTGCAACAGATGAGGCAGCATCCAGCAGCATGGAAAGATCCTTCGGCTCCCGTTTGCGCCAAACCTGCCGGGAGTATACCACACAGTATCGGGACCTGCAGGAGAAATACCATGAGGCCATCTACACAGCGGCCGAGAAGGTGCTGAAGAACTCGCAAGCGAGTCAAATGAAACAGATGAAGGCTTCGCTGGACAAGGAGTCCGGTGATTTGATGCACCAGCTGCAGGAGGCGCGACGCAATGAGGTCAAGAAGATCGCAGCGGTGCACAAAGATCGCGACGAGCTAATCAGGTAAGCCGGAATGACAACGCCTCAAACCTAGTCACAACACACTTAACTGAGAATAACTTTCCTTCCCCTGCAACAGAATGAAACGCGAGGTGCACCGCTCTGTGGTGGAACGTGGCGTCGCGGAACGGACGCGCCTCAAGCAGACCTTCGAAAGCAGCACGAATGAGCTGCAGAAGAATCACGATGCGGTGCGCTTCGAACTCGACCTACATCGCTCCAGGGTGGGTCAATTATCTTTTTACTATATATAGGGATTATTTATCTTTTTACTATTATTCTACTATTTTTTTTGTAATATACAAGAGCAGGTAGATTTTTCTAAGTGTATCTTTTGTCTGCAATCGAATTGAAACTTTGGCTAACCAAAGCTTATCCTTCTCTCTTGTGGCATTTTTAAGTAATTCCCTCTATTCCCGTCAGGCACGTCAAATACTCGACAAGGACGCTGAATCTCGCAGCTGTGTCTCCAACAATGGCTTCCTGGTGCTCTTCCATGCCCCCCATCATCATAGCTGCCCCGCATCCCGGCCCCACTCTGGCAACAATCTCTCACTCAATTTGGATGGTGGTGCCTGCGGTGGTGCTGTCGGCGGTGGTGGTGCAGGGCTTGCCATATCGCCAGCCAAGTCGCACAATAGCATTACGGCGGAGATGAAGACGTAAAGGATAAAAACAAAAGTATAATAAAATAAAAAAAATTTGGAGTAGGAACGGAAAAAAACAGGACGTGTTGTTCTTCAGTTTTTCAGTATTTGCGACAGTTGTGTTAAAGAAAACAAGAGCAAAAGAAACGAAAACAAAAACAAAAACAAAAAGAAACAGAAAAAGAAAATAAAATGCAGAAATAATCTTTGTAGCGATTAGTTTTATAGATCTAAATGACTTTAACTGTAATTGAAAGAAAATGCGTTTTCTAGCTGAACAAATTAGCTGTACTCTAGCGCACGAATATCTATATCTGTACTATATATATATATATATATATACATATGTATACACATATATATACATCGGTGTCTATGTTGTGTAACTGTAACAGTCGGTGTATTTACTATGTATGTGAATGACTCATATGTTTATCGATTAGATACTTAAATGATAATTCTATTCTATCTCTAGACCGAACCTTATAACGGTTTCTTCCTATTCTAACTATGCTGAAACTCTGAGTGTCTAAATCCATAAGCATACACTTATATTATTTATTTAACTAAAACGATGAAGAAGAAGCAAAGGAAGAAGAGAAATAAGTTGAAAAAAAAAACAAAAAAAAAACTCCTCTCAATTTGTGAGGTTATGTGACGCAGGCAAAGAGTAGAAAATGAGCATGAGAGCGCCCTTTCTCTCTCTCACTCTTGCTCCCCCGCTCTCGATCGCTCTCTGTCTCTCTCTCTCTCTCTCTCTCTTACTCTCTTTCTCTCTTTGGTCGTAGGCCTCGTCACGTGCTCCATTTATACTATTAAATGTGGTTGTGTGTATTACTTTTTATATCAGATTTACTTTTACATTAATTATTTATATACATCATATACATATATATCTAAATATATGAATATATTTACATTTATATTATACATATTTGTTAAATGCTCTCGCACAAAATGTGAAATGAATCTCGCGCATAGAAGAAGAAGCACAAGAAAAGAAATTAAGAAGAAGAAGAAGAAGCACAAAAACCTATGCCAATATTTTAGTCAATTTTTATTATTGGTTGGCTGTTTATCAATTTATTTATGCTTGATATAGTCACTAAAATTACAAACCTAATTTTAGCTTAGTTTTTTACACAAGGCTCTAATAAAAATTCGCTGTCGAACTGCTTAGTTTATTTTTTAATTTTTTTGTTTATTTTCCTATTTAGCAATTTCTTTAAACTAACGCACACAAACGCAAACAAACACACAGACACATACACGCACGCACGCACACAGACGACGCACAACCTACAACACCAAATAACAAAATGGCGTACGCACAGTTTGAGCAGCATTGCGCCTAAGCTGTGCACGCTTTTAGCGACAATCAAAAATGAACAAGTTTTAATTGTTGATCAAATCGATCGAACCTTAATATGATTTTTTTTAGGTAAACCCAAGCTGCCTTGTAACGAAATCCAAAATTTCAGCACACTACAAACGAGAATTCTTTACCACATATACACATACATATATGTATGCAAATATGTTAATGAGAACAAAATCAAAAAACAAAAAACTAAAAACCCAAAAAAAAAACAAAAGAAAAAACGATGAAAAAAAACATTCAACAAGTTGAAAGAACATTTCACTGGACGGCAAAACCACCTTAGATGTTGTAATTTCCTACTACTAAAATACTTTTCCGAGCAACTCAAAACCCCCCAATGAAAAACCCAACTCGTGTAGACCAATTTGAAGAATCCCTAAAAATTCCCCCCTCCCTCCCCCCAATTTGCCTAAATTGATGTTGTAATTTGTGTATGTGTTAAATATGTAGAACTAAACTTGTCGTTGCAATCCACAGAGATGCTACAAATAGCAACGACAAGCAATACGACTCCAAAAATACCCGCGCAAAAAATAAACAAAAAAAAATCACTCCCGAAACTTTCCCGCAAAAAAATGCAAATAGGTGAATACAATATTTAAAAAAATAATGAAAATAGATGTGTGTGTTTTATGTTGTTGTTGATGTTTTGCATAGTAGTCAAAAGTGTCTATGTATTTATATATATATATACATATATATATATTTATATGTATATATATATATTCTTGATGTTTACCCATTAAATCCGATTGCAAAATTGGCTTCAGTATTTTCATATATGTGTGTATGTTAGAATCTAATTGGTAACAATCTAATTGGCCCCCAGTATTCAAAATAGTAGAAAATAGTTGGAAATTACAAGAAATACCCAAAAATTATTTATCAAATAGATTTTTTGGTGTTGTATGTACAATAAACAAAAAAAATGTCCGTAGACATAAAATAATTCTGTATCTCTGTGTGTTGTTGTTGTTGATGTTGTTTGTTGTTGTTGTTGTTAACAATAATGTTGTAGTTGCAGCGCTTATTAAAAATCGTTTTTCATTTTAAAAAAAAAATTAATAATTATGCATGCGTTTGCCACGCCCATTTTCTTTTAAAGACAGGCTTTAATCAGTATTTGTTGTTGTGCGTTTCATAAAATAAATAAGTTAGTAGACAAACAAAAAACAAAAACCATAAATATACATACGAAAAGTAAAAAATAAAAAGCAAAAACGGTGTTTAACACCAAAAAAACAAATGAAAAAAAAACCAAAAATTTAAGCCAGGAGAAAGGAGACAAAAAAAAAGAAAATGAATGTTTTGAATGGATATCAAGCGAACGAGAGAAAGAAAAAGAATAAAAACAGCAGAGAAACGAATTTGTTGTTGAATATAAGTATTAAAAGCATACATACAAGATATATACGTAGCTAATTAAATGTTTAGAACCAAACCGAACCCATTGATAAATTAATTAAAGAGTTAACAATTTTGAAGCGATATCTAAATGTCAAGCAGCGTTGAATACCGTTAAAACCAAAGCAAAGAAATCCATTACACATTTTTACAATTATGCACTAAAATACATTCAAGTTAAGCGTAAAAAAAAAACATTAAAAAAAAATAGCATTTAATGTACTCAATCGCCCTGTGCCTCTAAAACCAACAGTTTGATGCGCATTCGTGTTGAGTGCAACGGCACAAAGCAAAATGGCAGCCGCTCAATTTACGCTCAAATGCAACAGCTGAGAGAAACTACAGCGTTGCCAACTAATTGATCGACGATCAATGCATTTCAGTTGGCAACGCGTTTGGCGGCCACAATTTTTGAATTTAAAATGCAATTTTACAAATTAAACACAGGGCATATAAAATAAATGAAATACATGCGCAAAATATTAAAGAACAAAAACAATGTAATTTCCAAACTAAATGTGCAAAAGCTGTCAGTGTCAATACAATATACATAATTACAATGGAGTTCGTCAGTTAAAAGAAACAAAAATCAGAAAAAAAAGAGTCAAAATATAATGAACAAGAATTAAAACCCAAATTTAAATCGAATTAATCCACATTGTTGTTGTGATCTGCAGAAACCTTACAAAATAAACGTTGAACAGAATAACCTTACAAATAATTACAATTTATTTTCCGATTACATTTATAACATTTTACAACCGACAAGTAAAACTTACACAAAATTAATTTCACTTTTTGATATGACACAAAAAAAAAATCTCAAATTTTCGAGCATGCCTCAAAAATGCGTACATGTCAAAAATGGAATAAAATACATAAATCTAAGAATCAAATTCGTAAAAGCTATCGTATCAAAGAAGTATAAAAAAACGAAGCGTTCTAAGGCACCATTGAGACAGGACACTGATGGGGGCGTAACGAGGCGTGGCAAGGCGGTGGTTGGTGTCACAACATCTGCACAAATGCCAAACTGATTAGGGAACCAATGGCCATGCCCACGCTCAACGAAGCAGCCATTATGGAGGCAGCCAGCTCCTTCTCATGCTGATCAACGCTTCTGCAAGGATAACAAGGATTAGTATCGATTGAGTAGCTGGCTGTGTGAGTTTGCAACAAACCGTGGCGCCATAATTAGCAGAATGTTGGTCAGATAACCGTTGGAGAGGGCAAAGGCAGCGATCATGACCATAAAGGTGTAATCGTGATGCACCAGCGTGGGCAGAAACTGATGCACGCCACTGTTGGAGCACAGGAAAAAGGGTACGAACAGCAAACGCACCACGGTGATCAGGAGCGTCGTATCCTGATTCCGCGGCACCTCCAGGCAGCCAGCAAACAATCGCCCAAAATAATCGCCGGAATTAAAGATCAAATAATTCACCACAGGCAAAAAGTAAACATCTAAAAAAAAAGTACAAATAATTATTACAAATACAAATGCAATTTATATAGATGGATGGATCATATCTACCTGTCCACGGGGTGTGGCTGGCTGAGTACTCGGATTGCATTAGGACCGTCACAGACGGATAAACCGAGAGCGTTGTGGCATACAACAGGACGAGGCAAACAACTTGCAAGTAGATCTTGCTCATCACTCGAGACAGCAACGGTTCCAGTGGCACACCCTCATCCGTGGCCGCCGTGTTGCGACTGTGCGCTGGCTGGGCACAGATCACTTTGAACTTGTCGCCACCAGCCAGATAATACTTAAAATACGGCTGACGTGCAACCAGCATATAGCAAAAGATGCAGCCGCAGATCAGCAGGGCGCCCATAACGAAGAAGACAAAGGCCGTTGCCGAGGGACCCGCATCGAAGGCGAGCACCAAAATGAATGCGAGTGCAGTCAAAATGCCACCGAGCGCCTGGCCACTGACCACAGCCGTCATAAAATCGGACGGAAAGAGGCCGGCGACTCCGTACAAAGCGCCCGACATGGTGGCAGCCGAAACTGAAATAAATGCAAATAAAAATAAATAAATTGAAATCGAATTGAAGTTTGCAAGTTGCAACTGCTCACTGTTGAGTAGCACCACAATGATGAGCGTGATGAGAAAGAACTGCTCCTGCCACTGGTCCGTGTTGACTTCCACGAATCCCGTTGTGACTCCAAAGAGCAATAGGATCGTGGCCATTGTGCCCAGCATCTTGGCACGCAGCGTGACCAGATGGCCGTAAACGGCATTTAGCAGCAGGAATGTGGTGCCCGAAATTGTTGCTGTCAACGCCAAATCACACGTGAAACTCTTTTGCAGCGGCGTCAGCTCCTCATCCAGACCTGGAAGCGTTCCATTCAGCGTCGTATTGCGGAATTTGTATTTCCAATACTGGAATACAATAAAATGTAATCATTCATTATTCCAGGCATAGTTTTCCATCTAATTTTTGTGATTTGTTATTCAAATTGTTCACTTAAAGTCCAAAGGGGCAAAAATAGAATGGGGTGGGGGTGGGGCTCAAGGGGTGCACTGAGTCAACCTTAAAGTAGATTAAACAAAGAACACAACCAAAGACGATAACAACAACAATAACAAATGGGAACGAGAACAGCAACCATAAAGGCATAATAAACACAATGCCAAAACGGAGATAAGAACAAAAAACAGCTTTGCAAATGGAAAGCTTGTAAATGAGTTGAATGGGGTGGGGGAGGGGGCGGGGGCACTTCTTCCCATTTATACTCACATCTTCGGCGGTTACAAAAAAATTCCATGGTGTCATTGTGCCAATGCCGAGCAGATAGAAAACAAAATAGGTTAACGAGGCGCCCGAATTGGGTGCATTTGTCAATTGGACTACTTCATCCCCCTGCTCCTGATGCAGCAGACAACGTTCGTCATCATTATCGAGGCTGTACTGTGGTGAAAACGCGGGCACAAAACTACCGTTATCAACAGCAGCTGTCAAATTTTGATCCTCTGCTTGTTCTTCCTGCTCCTCGTCCAGCAGCCTCTGCTCATCATCGTTGCGTCGCATTCTTCTTCGTCAGCTGTTTCTGCGTTACCCTTTGTGTTACTTCATCCGAAGCAGCCTTTTGCAAAAACAATAACAGTTCATACACACACACCCATGCAATCTCGTGTATATTTGCATATGAATGTGTGGCTTAAAATCGGGCCAAAGGAATTTCGCTCCACTCTTTCTTTTCACCACTGTCCGCTGCTGTTGTTTGTACGTTGCCCGCTGCATAAACAATAAAATGCACATTAAATTAATGTGGCTAATGATTAATGCGCTGTGTTTTTGTTGTGTTTAGTTTTGTGTTTTTAGATTAGTATTTTGTGCCATTTTTCGCATTTTGCTAATCTGGTCACACTGCGTCGAGGTTGGTATGCAGACCATGCGTATTATTGGTATTCCTTCAAATGAGTTGATTATATGCATTTCAAAAATCAAGCTTAATATTATGATTAACGCATTAAAATTTAAAATCAACTAGATAATAAAATTAAATTAAAATAAAATACCAATTAAAGTTATTTAGTTTAGATTCTATATATAAAATAAATTATATATAAAGATATACCGATTACATATTATTTTTATGTATTTTATAACATAATTAATGTAATAAATCTTCACTGAAGTTGTATTAAATAAGTAAACTAATTAAATCTCATCATTAAATTGATAACGCTTAAAATATATTCATTATTCAGCACATATACTGTAAACAGAGTATCACAGAGCGACTCACATATAGCTGCGGCATTGTTACTTGTTTTGCTTTGGGCTCTCCCGAATATTTTGGTTGTTTTTGCCGATGCCGTTCGTCGCTTAGTTCGTTGAAAACGTGCAAACGAGACGGACGTTGGTTTTTCGTTGACGCTCGATTGTCGCCAACGCGTCGCCGTCGCTCGGAGTCGGAGCCCCAGCCACAAAAAAGAAAAACAAAAACATTAACTTCAGATTCAGATTTGAATGAGCTTAGGAAAAAGTCGGCAAACTGTTATTTGCTTAGTTAATTGCAAGAGTGCAATAGGTGAAAAGACGAAAACAAAAAAAAACAGTCGCAGCTTCCTTTTGGGAGTTTTTTTGTGTTTGTTGGTGCTTGTGTTTGGTTTGTTTGTTATTGTGTTTGTATTAGGCAAGCAGCAAAACGTGATATGTAAATGACAGCGATAACAATAATAATAACAGGTCAAGCAACAACGACAACAACAGCAAAACAAACAACATCGAAAATTGCGCGCCAAAAAACAGCAGCAGCAGCAGCGAAACAAAAGGATTTATAAAACCAACGGAAATATAAAAAAATCACAAATAAATACCTATACGAACGCACAAGCAGCTGAGAGCGCATTTGATACAACAACAAGAATCACAAGAAGAGGAGCAGCAGCAAAATCAAAACAGAAGCTGGCTGCAAGACGCAGTCCAAAAAAAGATTCCAGTTTCATCTCACAACCAATTTATATTCACCACCGCACGAAAAGGACGACGACACTTGAAGTATTTGGCTGTGTGTGGTGAGTTTTTTGCCCGTCTCTTTTCGAATGCAGTGTTTGATTTTTATTTTGCGCAAAGTATTTGACGAAAGTGCAAAAGTCAAGGCTCCCATTTTTTGTTGCTTGCCTTTTGCCAATTGTTTGACCTTTGCCAGACATCGAGTGTTCTGCTCAAGGCACTCAGTCCTTGACAAGCCTGTCTTTCTCCTTCTTCCTTTTGACCTTTCTCCCCGCACGTCTTATTTCTGCACAGTGGTTACGTGCGTGCTTAAACAAAGATTGCGAAATTCCTTTAGATCTGTTTTTTTATTATCGCTCAACGTAATTTGAAATGCGCACAAGTGAAGAAGAAGAGAAAAAACAATGCTGATAAATGCAGTGTGACGAAACGTTTGCCTCATCGTATGAACAAATAGATGGAATTACAAATCAGCAACCCTAAATGATTATGACTGGTTTAGTCAGGTAGAAAGAAATGATCGGTTATCAGATTTTCTTTCTTCTCGTAAGCCCTTTGTTGACAAAATGACCGTAACGAATGGGTAGTGAAAAACGAGAATTTCTTTTTGTGTAATAAGGGAAGCGGCTTATTTCTAGAATGATAATGAGAAGGTTTCATCTTCTGGAAATATCCGATATTTTTAATCAATTTGACTGCATTGCACAATGACTAATTAGAAACAAGATTAGAAGATGGGAAATGGAACTATATATATAAAAAAGCTAATTATGATTAAAGGGATTAAATTAGTTCTACATAAATAGTTATCAGCGGTGTGGCTTAGGTTGAAATTAATAAATATTATTAAGCCACAACATATATTTAAACAATATATTACGATTCTGTAACAATAAAAGCTTGCAAAAGAAATTTAAAAAAAATCGAATATTGATTTATTTATTTTATGTTAAATGTGTTTATAAAAAGCAGTTGTCAATCCTTTGGAATTAAGTGCAATAGATCTTCATGATTAATTTTGCTTAATATACAATAAAATCCACACAATTTCGATTAAAACCTTATCATTTATTTGCCATGTAGGTAGACTGACAACCATCAACATAAAAAATGTACACGATGTCAACTTATTTCATTTAATAACTGATAAGCGAATAAATACACATTTATTACACACTCCCAGCAGCCTGACCAATAAAAAGCAATTATCATTTGGGGACGATCAAAACACATTTATGTTCACTGTGCCCAGCTTCTTCTTCTTCTTCATCATCATCTTCATCTTCTTTTGCTGCTGTTGCTGCTGCTGCGTCTGAGTATGTTTTTATGTGTGCCGGTAATCAAAGGTCTAGACGGGGAGATGACGTTGCTTGCAGCCAGCCTCTTTCGGTTCACTCAAACCCCATACACACAGACACACACGCACACAGTGACACACACACACAAACAGCATGCATATAATCCCTTTTTATTGCGCTCTCACCATGAAGGAGTTAAAAAAAAACTAAAAAGAGGAGTGAGTGTCTGTGTTTGTGTGTGTCAGAGAGAGGGACAGAAGAGTTTGGAGTCCTGTTTGTGAGTGTGAAAAAGGGGCGTGGGAATCTCCAATCAGCACAACAACACCAAACATTAGTCGCCTCGATGATGATGATGCCCTGCAAATATAGGTGGCTCGTAAATTACAAAACCATGGTTTTATTTGTCAAAATTTGAAACTTATTTGAACAGGCGCCAAGCAAAGGGCAGCAAGTCGACACACGAAACGAAAAACGGCAAATTCAAGCAGCTCACAATTGTTGTGCCCCAACACACTTCCAGTCGGTTGTTGTCAGGCGAGTTGTTAATTTTTTCTGTTTCTGTTGTGCTCTTTCTCTTTCTCTGTGTGTATGTGTTCTTGTGATTAGCATGCTGGCACGCTCATTTTATGTGTGAGTGAGAGAGCCCTTTCAAAATCACTCATAGGGGCATTCACTCCACTCACTCAATAGTAATTTTTGTCAAAAAGTTTGTAATTGGTGTTATAATTTGTTTTTTTTTGTATTGAGTGTGGTTTAATGACACCAGTGATTAATGGGCCGAACCAAACCAAACACAAAACCGACCATCAATTAGCTTAGGCATTACATGAAGATACACATGTGTGCGTATGTGAGTTTGTGTACTTTCCTTGACTGCTTCCGTCAATTAATTTACAAACTTTTGTCACACATAATACACTCGGTTTCATTCTTTGAACAGTTGTTGCTGGAAATGACGCATTTGAGCTCAAGCTCGTTCTCAGTGTGAAAATTACCAGCGCAACAAAAAATAACCAAATTTGGCCATCGCCTCACCCTACTCAAAATGGCAATTAGATTTGCGCAAAAAAAAAAGAACAGAGAACAAAATAAAAGCGACAGGGCAAGGCCACTCAAAACAATAGGCAAAATAAGAAGAATGGGAATGCGAAAGAGTGCGAATGCATGAATGAAATATGTACACACGACAACCGTTACTTTTGGTGAGGTATTTATTTGGGTGCGTGCTTCTTATAGGTGTATGTGAGGGTATTTGTGATTGCCTGATTACATATCATCATTTTGTTGATTAGCCGTAAATGGGAATTTGTGAATGGTGCTGCTGCTGTTACTCTTTATTTGGTCATGTTTACTATGTTATTTTCAATTGCGCTGTCAAAAAACCAGCAGCTTTTTATTGCATAGCAATACAGCAAAACACCTCTCTCCCTCTTTCTCTCTCTCTCTCTTCCTCACTGTCTCGCTCACTTGCATTTGACCAAAAGCGGATGGGCGAAGGATTTATGATTGCAATTGCGACTTATGCAATTCATCATTATCATCATCAGCAACAACAACAACAAGTTGCAATATGAATTGTCGTTTGGTAATGAATGCCGCACGGCCTCTTCCCCTTTCCCCCCTGCCCCTGCACTTCACTTGCACTCCCCAAAAGCAACCTGAGTAACTAAAGAAAGAAAAACAAAAGAAATAAAAGTGAAAACTTGTTTTGTTTTCTATTGCTGCTGTTGTTGTGCTTATGTATTGTGTGTAAATAGTTTATTGCTGCTATTGCTGCTGTTTCTGTTATTGTTGTTGTGTGTGTCTTGAATTTGACTTTGACTTTTCAACCGCCGCCTGTCGTCATCGTCATCACCATCACAAAAAGCAGTATTAACTGTGGTACAAAGTCAGTGGAAATTAAAGAAAGATGTATAAAGAGGGATTTGATTTTTTTTTAACTTTGTGTGTATCTCTCTTTCGACTGACTTTAGCTGACATTAAATAAGTTAATATGTATATACAATAATATATAAATAAAATAAAATATAGATGCGTAATGAGCAGAAAAGTTAAAGCAACTGTAAATGCATGCACTCACAAATATACATAAATATTTATATACATTTGCATTAATCACAGATTTGTTGTCCCATCTCATTTGTTCAATCAATTTTTTTGTTGGCCACCACTGTGCAATGTCCAAGGCAACCACCGGCAGCTGGCGACTGACGCTGACGTCGCGATGGCGCTTTCGATTTTCTTGCCTTTGCAACCCCGCACGCAGCAATGGCAGCAACAGCAAAAGTAACAAACACAACACCCAATTTGAGAAGAAGGGGCGATACCGTACAAATAAGCAAATACAGCTGTAGTTGTGCGATGCTTGCTCTCTCTCTCTCTCTGTCTGTCTTGCTCAGTCCCCTTTCGCACACCAAAGAGCTAAACTCAAAAAGCAACAACAACAAGAATAGCCTGCTTATATTTGTTTTGTTTTGTTTTCTTTTGCTTAGTGTGTGAGTCAAAAAGTCTTATTGGATACATATACATATATATATTCAACTTGCGCTTGCACATTTTGATGATTTCCTGTGAACTTTTGGATATTTCAATGTAAAGCGACTTGTTGCATGCGATACAACATTTTGAGCGATACACAACAGAGACAGACTGAGTTGTTTGCCTGCTGTTGTTGTTTTGTTTTTGTTATTTCGTTTTGGCTGTTAATGTTCATGGTGTGCTTATCATGTTAATCAGCTTGCTGTTAATGGCTTTCAAACACACAATAATACACAATAGAACACAATACGATACAATTTATGAATGAGCTTAGCAAATTCTAATGTGTGTTCCCCTCACAAAATCACAGCGATTGGGAGCATTTCATAAATTCCGTTATTTGCTGTCGAACTTAGTGCAGTAAATATTTTGATTTATTTTCTTACCGTTCCGTTGACAAAATCTCTTTTCGTTTGACACCTTTGAAATACATCTGGAGGAATAGTAAAACATTTGCTTACTTGCTTTGAGATTAAATAGAAAATGTCATAAAACAATTTATTTATTCTCTAACGAAATCTATTCTTATTTTTATTTGTTATTTTTTTGTTATTGTTTTTTGCAAGCTCATGTTCAATTAACGACTCAGTTTGACCAAGTGAAAGGCCAATTGCGACTCTTAATTTAATGTAAATATTTTTGCTTTGTTTTTTTTATTTTTTGTTATTATTTTGTTTAATTGTCTTGCTTGAATTGTTGCAAGTTGTATTTTGTTATGTGCTGCACTTTTTGTGTGTCTCGCTGTTGCTGCTTACATAAAATGCCACACAATGTGTCTCTTAGTTTACGTCTCGCTCACGCGCACACACCTGTCGCACGCATTTCTTGTTAAAAGCCGAACGTTAACGTTTTAAGCTTTTGATTGGCTAATTTTAAGATCGTTGTGTTGTGGTTTTTGGTTTAAAAGCCGCCTCACGAAGGCCATTTGTTGTAATGCTCACTTGCACGCATTATGATTTAAGATATTGCTTTCAAAGACGCCGCTGTGTGAAATATGTGACGACTGAGTTCGGTGAGGGGGTGGGGAGTTTGTGGCAAGTTTGGGCGGTTCGTAAGCGTCTCAAATATGCCTAATGGCCATTATGTAATTGCTGAGCCATTCCATGAGCAAATCGAGTTGTGTATTTTATTGTGTACAACCATAAATGCTCATGATCATGCACCATATACAGTGTGTGAGTATCTCTAATGGGATCAGCCATCACATGTTTCTTTATGTTGCATGCAGTCAGTCATAAAAATATGCAATTTGTACTTGAGCAGAACAGCTAAATTTATATTTGTAATATGTAGTAAAAATTTGTTATAGTGCTAATTTGATCGTAAAGCTGATTTTCATAGTCGGAATGCCATCAATCTATGATCGTTAAATGCATTCTGTTGAAGGTAAATGCAGTAAACCGAAGGTAAATTCAGTCCATAAGAAACGATGATAACGGTAATTTTCTTAAGTGCAATGGATCTGATCGAAATTGTTAAGATTTTTGTAACCCAAAACCGTTATGATATTGCTGCCACATCAGCCGAAATGTGTTACAGGCTCAGAAGAATATGATGACCCCAAACTTATATATATATATATTTATCCGACACTCTTGTTCTTCTTGAGCGGCTGCTTGCCACATGGCGATTACTTAATAATCGTACGTTTGCGTTGTCTGTTCGCTGTGAAGAGCTCTATAAAAGCCTCTTATCTGTCATTAGGTCTACATTATTATGTTTTATTTATTATGACCACACAAATATTTACTTCAAGATAAAAGAGAACTCGAGAGCAATGGGATTATCGCAACTGGAGATAATATTTATAAGAAGCATGCATTTTTATTTATGGCTTTTTCCTTTGAGACCCATATAATTTTCAGCAACAAAAAATGTACAATCATGAAAACTCACTAATTGCTTTTTTTTTTTGCCTCAGATGTTGATAACCTAGCAATTCCCAAGCACAATTATTATTATTTTTGTTTTTGGTTCGGACCGATATGAATTTTGCATGATTAGCTTTTTTGGTTGATTGGCTATGGGTCGGTGGAGATTATGAAATTTTATAAAATTAACTCGATACTGAACTCTATGGAAAACGAACGGATTGGCAAAGTGGGCATTTTAGTTGCTGAAGTGAATTCCGAATTATATTTGAATAAAAGAGATAAGATAGAAGGTGTTAGGAGATAAGAAATGAGGCTTATTAGAGGATAAGCAGCCACCAACAAGTCTGCTTATTTATATAGATAAAAACTTGCAAGTCTTGACAATTTGAAAATAAAACTTTATAGAAAAATACTATAAAAAGTCAAGAGCAGCCCTTTAGCTCAGCTACTATATAATCATATATGATTATAGTTGGGGTAGTTTAATACTATAACTATCTGTATCATTAAGCTGTATTCAGGCTGAGTCTGAGTGTATTTTAACTACCTGTTTCAAAGTCAAAACTCAAATCTCTCGAAGTTCAAGTGCTCGGAAGTGCTACTGCTAGATAACACACGTATAACAAAAAACTATCGCCCCTCTGGACTGTCGTTAATTGGTAAATTGTTTATAAATATATATATATTATATTAGTCCAAGTTACAGGTATACAGGCGACAGTACAGGGCATCTACTTATCGGGGCATTCTCTACTCGGCTCTGTGCACATGTGTGCCTAAACGTGCTGCTTGCCACTAAATTGTTTATCGTAAATGTTGTGCTGTGCTGCCTTTTAGTTGTGCTTTGTGTTTATTTGGTTTGTTTATGGGGAATGCCGAGTACGCCACATGGGAGCCACGCAGCGTTCTACTGTTGCATTGTATAAACAAGCCATTGAATTCTTTTTAGATCAATTCGTGGAACGTGTTGATGGGAACAGAACCCCAGCCCAGAAAACCAACCCAACAAAACGAGGCAAACCAAAAAACCAGCCACAAGTTGAGCAATTTTTATTCGCGGAAAAGGTCAGTCCAAAATTTTTATATTTATTTAATTTTTTGGACAGTTAAAGTCTCTGGTTATTGCGCAATTTTAAAAATGTGTCCGGTTTTTTTCACAACGATATATTTTCTTTTGCCTGGCACTTGTTGTCGTCAAAAAGTGGTTGGCGAAAAAAAAAACATACAAAAATAAAAAACTGGTCACAAATTATACTAAAAAATTGCTATTAAACGCGCGTACGAAATACAACAAGACGACAAACGATGTCGTCGCGGGAAACTGCATGAATGAATGAGTGTGCGAGTGAGTGTGCGAGTGAGTGTGTGTTCGAATGTGAGTAGCTTGCAGAGAGTGAAAGCCAAGTAAGCCACTTTACGGCTGACTTACATTGTGAATTGTGAATGCTTGTTTGGAATGCGACTTCCTGTGGTGGCATCGCCAAAGTGAAGTGGCTGCATCTCCAGCCACATCTCCCACTGTGCAACAGTTGCACATCCCAGGCACATCGGCCAACAACAGCTCATTTCCTATTCATGAGTCAGCTGAGCGTATAAATGACCACCCCAGCCAACAATTCACCACCTTCCTAATGAGCCACAAAATGAACGCGCCAATAAATTCTGACACGCCACCAAAAATTGAGAAAAACTAAGACAAAAAAGAGCCGAAACTAAATCAACAAGAGCTATTTCCAGTGCGCTATTCATTTAATACCCTTTCATTCTTTATCTATTTTTTATGGTTTTTTCGAGAAACTATTCTGAATTTGTTAAATTTAGCCAACAATTTAGGCTAAACATTTTCGTTTGCTGCTTAAAGTTAATATTATCATGTTAACTTAAAAAGTAGTAGTAGAAAAATATATATATAACATTTTTATTTTCGATCAATGATTGATCAAGCACAACAATCATCAAACCTGATGAGTTTCATTTCAAAGTTGTTTCAACCATCAAAAAATCATATTAAAACTTGTAATTAAAAAATGATTAATGTCGTTAAAAAGGAAAAATAAATAATAATAGTATTGGCAGCAAATCAGCTTTAGATTAATCCTCTCAATTTCAGCTTAGGTCAATCAATTCACGATCTGTGAGCTCATTTACATACAATATGCATATATATCGATATATGTATATGATATCCTTATCTATCTGAAAGATGAAAAGATATGCGTTGGACATTTCCAGATCAAATTAAGGAATAAATGATATTTAAATGTAATGCTTTATCTATAAAATTGTGGGTTTTTCATATATGTCGAATATAATTTATTATCGATATTCGATAACAAACAGATAGACGATGGAAATGCCTAAATCGACTGTTGATCTCATGCATACTTTATATGTACTTGATGGATGCTCTCCGTTACATAACTTTGCACATCTTCATTATAGCCATTTAGAATGAATTCAGGGTATAAGAAGTTGCCTGTAAGCCGCCCGCTGACTATTAACCACACAAGGTGTGTGCCTATGTGGGGGTGGGTGTGTCGGGTTGGGGCATTTAAGAACTCGCGTGTGCCGTTGCTGCGGCCCGTTTAATGTCAGGCAGACAAACAAGCCAATAACAATAACAAAACCTATAACAAAATACAAATACAAATCGTAAATACAAACTTACATCGAAATGACTATGACTAACCTGTGCGAATGAGCAATGGGGCCTTTTAGTATTCCATCTGGAATACTTAAAAACCCAAATATCATTTTAAGAACTAACAATAACTGTGAAAGTGTGAAATGAAACATTTAAATTTTGATGTTCTGATTAAGTTTTACAGTTTACAGAAAAGATAATGTGGCCAATCGATGTTATATATATATGATATGTATATATGATATATATGATATATAAGTGTATATTAAGTAGTTTTCTTAAAAGAAGTATAATTATCAAATCCTTTTTGTTCAACTGGCATTAGTGTCAGCAAGATGATTCCAAATTAAAATGATTTCAAGTAAAATTTAATTAAATAAACTTAATATTATTATTGATTTATTAACTATGCTTTCGATGTTTCCCTCAAACTTCCCTTTCTAACCATAGATACTATATAGCAACTTTTCTTAACTTTTCTTCCTCACTTGCAATGATATAGTAGCTGTCTTTCCTTCCTCCCTCCCCATATTCTCATTGTTTCTATAATATTTATTGATGAACTACTTTGACATGGCATGCCTAAATATTGAAACTTTCTCGAAATTCCAAGCATATAAACCTGGTCAATTCCTTACCTTTTAACGATTGCTTCAAAGTAAACAAAATATTTACGGTAAAAGCATGAAACAAAAAAAAAAAAAACTTTCGCAGTTGAGTCAAAATAAACACAAGAATTTAAATGTTTATTGATCAGCTTCGTTCAGCACTTCAAATGCCTTTCAGCTGGCGCAAATATTTGAACTCGAGCCAATTCCAGACACTCGACCTCGCCTATACATATATATATATATATATATATAGATATAGATATATATTTATATATATGCAATTCAGCTCTGGGCTAGACACAACTATGCAACTCTTGCTGTTGTTGTCAAGGCGCGCAGCTGATTAGCCACCTCCAACAAAGCCACCTTTCCCCCCCACAGCCCCCTCCACCCCTTTCTGGAATGAGTCCATCCACGCGCAACGGAGCACCACAACAAAGCTCCTGAGAATTGTGTGTTTTGGAACTTGTTGGCATTTTCTGCTATCCTGTTGAAAAATCAGGGAAATCTATTTATTGATGTTTTTCGCCAAGTCGAAATTGCGGTGCAGCGGGGAGTTGCTGCTGCTGCTTCTTTCCTTGGCAACAGTGCGCACTTATGACGTCAGCAGCATAGCGACCCCTACACTGGCAAGGAGAGTGTCGAAAGCTTTTAAGCTCTGGCGTGTGAGCTTTTTCTTCTTCTTCTTCGTTTTTTTTGTCTGTGTGTTGTGCTTGACACAATAATGGCATGTGGGGTCGGTCCTGTGTTGTTGGGGACGACGTCATTGCTCCTGTTTTTTTTATGGCTCCTGTTGCGCGCTTCTGCTCGTCACCTTTTCATCCTTTCTGTGCGCCTGTTGTTTTGAGGCGGAGTATTTGAGTTAGAGTTGTTGAATGGCGCGCTTCGCTTTGCTCCCCCATTCCCCCGGCCAACCCCCACCTCCCCCACATCACAGCACAGCACAACTCAAACTCACTTTGCCATCGCACAGCATCCCCCGTGTCCTGGAGAAATTTGCCAAGTGGAGTCGCTTGCCTGAGCGGGTTGAGTCAACTGAGTGAGGGGGAGTGGCAGGAGGAGGAGGCCTTGGAGTCAAAGCCAAGAAGTTGAATGTCTTAGACGTTGGTGCGGCCATCTTGTTGCCGCTGCTCGACTTTTTTGTTTATTTTTTTTTTGTGGGGAGGACAACTGTGTGTGCGTGTTTTTCCATTGCCCGTGAAGCGGCCATTTTCTCCATGGAGCCAATTAGCACCAGGCGAACAGCAAGCGCATAAACAGCGCCCAGTTGCCATTTGGGTGATTTTCCAGCGCGACCTCGGCGGCGATGACAGCGCTGCTCCTACGCTTGCCCCTGAAATATGATACTCACACACACACACAGAGAGTGTGTGTGTGTATACGTGTGGCATGTGGCATCTGGCAGCCAATAGCACACGCAGCTTCCATCGAGCTTTGGCCTTGTACACGTGTCCACAGCAAGAGCAGCAGCAGCAGCACCAGCTGTGGCAACAGTTTTGTCTGCAGGTCAAGGCAATGCAACAATAAAGCATGCCACACGCGCAGCCAACTGCAGACTCCTTGTACACTTCAAAAAAAGGGAGAGGGGAATGATTAATCAGCTCACATTATTCAAGTTCAATATGGAAATATTTATACTACAAAAATGTACAAGATGCTGGCATATGACTTGGAATATGTTTGTCTGTTTGCTGCACGCAATACGTTTAGCGAAGTCTGCGAGATCGGAGAACTATATCATATAGCTGCGATGGGGAAAATCGGTGGAAAGTTGACTTCTTGTACGAAAAACTTTATTGCTTACATTGTTATCCTAATCGAACTCATCATAATCATTATCAGACGGCTTAAGATGTGCCCAAGATTTCTCTCTGTGTACAAGCTGCCTGCAAGCTGCAAATTTGTGCAGTGAGGCTGCTCTTAATTTGAGGTTTGGGCTTTTTGGGTTATTGTGTGGGCTGGTTGCAGGAACAAAAGCTTTCGTTTTCGTTGCTGCATGCAGCGTAGCCAGGATGAGACAATGGATGCGTTTTTGCATGTTGCCAGCTAACGCTGTCAGTTCGTTTGTGCCGCACAAATTTAGGTCACTTGTCGCCCCAATGGCGCGACATTGCATAAGCCCAGCGCTTGCCACCCATTTAAGGCGTCTCTCTCGCTCGCCCACTCTCTGTATTTGTGCATCTCTCTCTCTCTCTCTCTGTCACTCTCACTCTCGAACTGGTGTGTGATGTTGCAACACAAACGAGGAAGCCTAAAATAGTAAAAATCGCAAAAAACGCAGCCGCATTACGTTGGCTTGGTCGCAGCACTCGTTGCTGCGCCGCCACAGCTGGTAATCGATTGCAAACGGCAAGCCAGCTACGGTCCAAGTCCCGAGTCGAGTCCGGCTAGCTGGCCGGGCCAGTTTGAAGCCATAAGTCGCATTGATAAGAACACCGAGCTCAATACAACAAGAAAAGCGAAAGTGAAAACGCAAGTGGCAAGTGTGTTTTAATCTCACGAGTGAATGCGCCCGCCCCAGCTCAAATGTGTGTCTGCAACATAGAACAAAATCAACAGCAAACAGCTGGTTCATAATTGGAACTAACGCAGTAAGCGTTTGTTGTGTTGTGCAAGTATTATAGACATTCAAGTGTTATCTGGTGGATCTGCTGAACATATGCATGAAGAAGAAGAATCAACAAACATGCAACGCCCGGCGCCGCACATATCCACGAGCATCATGAGTCGCATGTCGATCTTTGAAAGTGAGTTTTAACAACTGATTCGAAATCGTTTCAAATGCTTTATTCTTTTACCACAAAAGAAGTCTCAAGTGTGTGTGTGTGCGAGTGTGTGTGTGTGCAGGTGAAATGTTTTTTAGCCAGGTCGTAAATAATCGCAAATGTTTGCTGGAGCGTGTTTTAGATCTCTTAAACGATATTGTCTTGGGAAAGATTTGTGTTTTTTTGTCTTTGAAACCAAAGAAACAAAGTATTCAAGATCGTTGCTTAAGATATAGTCTGTGTAAACAAGATATCTGCATTCAATTGACCAAGTTAACAGTAATCTTGATAAGCTTAAAAATATTTCAACCAGTTTTGAGTCTTCTTTTTGGTTTACATCACTTAAAGTAATTCGTTTTGTAGTTTCAAACTAATTGAAATCTGCATGATAATAGCTGGAGCAAAAATGCATTTCAATACGATTTTCCAAAACTATTTTACGCATAATTTGATTGGCCTTTTATGCATAATTTTCTTGACATGCTTTGGGGGATTTCCTTTCTTTTGAGCATGTGCAGCATTTTCACTTTTCATAAGCGGCTTTAAATCGCTGATTTTATTGTTCGGTTTTCGTTATACAACAACGTCGAGATTGCATTGAGTTGTCTTGATTGGAATTTGGATTTATATTGGCCGATAAAAATGACTTTCAATTGCACCAAATTGGTTCAGTGAACTTTAAGATTGTTTAACCATAATTAAAGTAAAGTTTAAAAAAAACTTATTGCTTTTCATTTAAGTTTTCAGTTGTTCAAAGTTTTCTGAACTTTGCTCATTTTGACAGACATTTTGTTGATGTTTCTTCTGCTCAATTGAGAAATGTGCGTCAATTGGGCCAATTAATAAAAATGCAAACGTCAGTGAAGACATCAACAAAAGGGCCTCAATGCACTCAACAGCCAATTGATCGGCTCAAAGTTTGTCTTGACAGCTATTTTATAAGCCATTATTGATTAAGGCTTTGCTTAAGAGAAGCTGCAAACAAATTGTTACTAATTTAACAATAAGCCTTGTTTTGAATGATGTTTTTGTTGAGTGGCCATGAACCCCAGACAGAGCTAACCTTTAACCTTTTTAGCCTCGAGAAATGATTGGCAAAGTTTCTATTATATTTGTCATGTGTCCCAATCGGATATCATATATGCAAATCCTGATTGATTGGCATTTGATTTTGCATTTTACATTTTACGTATGACTATATTGGGGTTGGTTCAACAACATGCTGAGGCCCACTTGGAGGGCGGTTCCGCAAACCGAACCAATGCAATAAGTTGCAGACACTATAAATGATGGCCATAGATGGGCATGCAGACATGAACGACTGCGATTACGATGACGATGACGATGACGATTACGCACCAGTCGTTTAACAAGTTTTCACTTGCGCAACTTGCAACTGAAAAGCTGAATAGTCGAACCCCAACCCAACCCCAGACTAGGCTGCCGTATTAGAAGCACTGTTACATGCAGCAAGTCCGTCAAATGGGCTATAATGAGTTGGGCATGTGTTGGTGTGTGAAATTAAGTCAAATGAAATAACAGTCAACGGTCTTTATAAGGGACCCCCATGCCCAGCTAATTAGATGCAATTTGTTTTCATCGAGTTCCTCCGTTCCTCCATGTCCAATGCGAACCCCAGACAACAAATGCAACTACACAATTACACACACACACACACACACAGTAGTCTGATGTGTGTTGGTGTGTGCATTTAATTTATCATATAAAAAACTTGTAATATTATCAAGCAAGCACAACAAACACACACATTGTCTGTTTTTCTTCTTCTTCTTCATGTTGTTTTTGTCGGTTTCTGAATGAAAGTTTTTTGTGTGTGCCTTGGGACTAGTTTACAGCTATGGAAAATTTTCTATTTATTTATTATGACCTGCAATGCAAGAAAGTTAATAGAACTGAAGTTAAACTACGCATGACACTCAAGTACAGTTAGTTAGTCTGTCAGTCAGTCAGTCAGTCAGTCATATATCAACCAGCGACATGTAGCATTTTTCAAAAGTGTTTTGTATATGGGTTAATGATAAAAAAGAAAACCATTGTTTCATAACTTACTTCAATCAGTCCAAATGCCTGCTGCCAGCACCTGGCTCTTGGCTGTACTTCTTTAGGCCTTCTTAATTAGAAGTTAGCTGGTTTTAGTTAAGTAACTGCGCCTCAAAAATTGTCAGAATTAGAGCTAATCAATAATTGATCCAAGCCAGGGTTAGAAGTTATGTCTAGCTAGATCTGGAGTGGATGCTCAAGTTATATCTAGCTAGATTTAGAGTGGATGCTCAAGTTATATCTAGCTAGATCTGGAGTGTACGCACAAGTTAAATCTAGCTAGATTTGGAGTGTAGGCTCAAATTATATCTAGCTAGATTTAGAGTGGATGCTCAAGTTAAATCTAGCTAGATTTGGAGTATATGCTCAAGTTATATCTAGCTAGATCTGGAGTGTACGCACAAGTTATATCTAGCTAGATTTGGAGTGTAGGCTCAAGTTATATCTAGCTAGATTTGGAGTGTAGGCTCAAGTTATATCTAGCTAGATTTGGCGGGTATGCTCCCTTATGGCTCCTCAAAGTTAAACCTAAGCTTCAGTTCGAAGAAAAAGGGCATCTTTGAAATGTGAACGATGAGAAATTTAAATTTGTATTTCCTCCATTGCATTATGCCATTTCCTATATACATTTACATCGCATACAAATTCATAGTTCCCATTATGATTTGAAGTAGTTTCCAAATTGATTTCACGCTTTTTATGACTTCAAAGTTTTGTTTTTTCTTTTTTTAGTGTTGTGAGACATAACCAGTCTAGATTCGCATCCATTTTAACGACTTTCACAATGTGATTGTCTCATCAGCAATTTTCAACGGCATTTTTCAGCAATGGGACATGCTTCTCTGTCCCTGTCCCTGTCCCTGGCCCTGTCCCTTATCAACACCTCTTAATCTGGTTTAGGTTCTGGTTTGGTTTCTGTTTAAGTTTTAAGTCTCTGCCACTTTGTTGGCGTCTGCTCCAGAAATGTGCGCCCAAATGTGGGTTATTATGACGATGTGGCACATAAAAGCAGTTTGCGGCAAAAGAAAAGAAAGAATCTTCAAATTGACTGGTTGGTCGTTTTAGCTTGTTTGTTGTTGCTGTTGGCTTTAAGCGGTAATTTATTTTTATTTTTTGTTTGTTACAGATATAGGCAGTTGCGCTAAGTCTTCTGATTTTTTGTTTTTTTTTTGCTGTTCTGTTTGGTGTAACAACAAATTGACAATGACATGAATGCAAAGAAATATTTAACCTTAATAAAGCGAGAGGCGACAGCCAAGTCAAGTCGAAAAGACATCGACCAAGACATTATTTTTTGCTGCTCTATTGTTGTGCCGAGCCGTATATCAGCTGCTTCTTCTTGCTCTTGTTGTTAGTGCTGTGTGTGTGTGTGTGTGTGTGTGTGTTTGTGCATTGTTTGATTTATGGCACGAAGGCCAAGTGCCAATTAAACTTAGTAACTGACAGAGATTTCTTAGTTTTATTCTTTTTTTTTGTCTTTTGTCCACATTTTTGTAGAAAGTTCAACATGTCAGCGATTTGTATTGATCGATGTTGCATTTTGTTTTGTATGTGTTGCAGATACGACTCGAACGCATAGTTTGGCTGAGAGGGAAGCGGACACGATGATGTCCATGTCAAGTTCACCGCCACCGACGCCCACCGGGGTCCAAACAGATTCCGAGGGTCTCATATTGCCAAAGAAACTGATCAATCCCTGCCTGGAGAACACAGATCACAGATCGCTGAATCGCGAACTGAAGTTCAATGCGCGCATGTGAGTAAAAATGGAATTTAAAATCATTTTAAAATTTATTTATTTTGTTTTTCTTTTTGTTGCTATTAGTGGCAAGAGTGTGCTGAATCAGAAGACGGAACTGCAGCGTGCCTACGAGAAGCAGAAGGAGCGACATGCGGCTGCTGAACTGCAGCATTCACCCGAAACGGATCTGGCTGGGCTCAAGGGCGAGCTGGGACGCGTGATTATGGAGCGCGCCCAGAAGCATGAGGCGGCGACACAGAAACAGGATGCCGAGGATGCCGAGGACCGGCAATATGTCAATCCCGAGTATCTAAATGTACGCGCCAAACTGCGCACGGCGAATGCGCCCAATTGAATACAACAACAAGAACATCAGCAACAACAACAACAACAACCAGAAACAACAAACATGCAACAACAAATCTGTATTCTTTAAATATCTAATCTTAGTTGTGACCTAACCAAATTTTCTGTTTAATTAACTGAACGTTTAATGTGCGAATGTGTGTTAACCCTTTCGGCGAGTTCATTTTGTTATGACTTGAAAAACATAGTGTTAAATTTCTTTGATATTGATATTATTAATTTTTAGTTAATAAGACTTAGTAATTTCGTTTGTTCTATGTGTATGACAGTAAATTGATTATGAATATGATTATGATTATCATTTTAAAAAACAAATGTATAAAGTTTTAGTTATTTAAAAACATTTCTTCTTCCAAAACCACAAAAATGATAAACAAAAACAAAAACAAAAACAAAATGAAAAGAAAAGCAAAGAAAAGAAAGAATGAAAAACCTAACGAATTGGCTGAATGAGTGTCTAAGTGAGTATGTTTAGGAATAGTCATAGGATGCGATATTGATATGATAAACAGGGCAGTTGAAGCTTTTAGTAACTAAGCTAAGAACGAATGTTTGATGTAAGCCAGAGAGTTATAATATCTATATAGTATATAGTATAGTGTGTATATGTATATGAACTATTTTATGTCAATGCGATTGCAATATTTATGACAATTCACATGAAACATTTTGCAGTTGCAAAAGAAAATTTCAAAAACAAATTACGAATACAAAACAAAAAAACAAATACAACTCTATATATACAATATATATCTATATACACAAATTTAGTTTTCTGGTATTAATAAATTTTATTGTAGCTAAACGTTAATACAAACATTGTTTTTCTTAGCCAAGTTGTGTTCACGGTTCAAAAGTGCCACAAAATGTGAAATTTAATATATGAAATATCCCGAGGAAGATATTAGCTTTATGAGTCATGTTTGGAGAGATTTATGGACTGATCCAATTAGAGAAAATAATAATCTCACTTTTTTTGGAATCAAAGGAAGCCTGGTGGAAATATTTGAAAGGTTTCACTTTACAATCGATTGAAAAGCGATCAATGTATAAACCGTGTTTAAAATCTAAAGTATTTGAAAATCCAAATTCATTAATGTGGTGCAGTAACCAAACCAATGAGTCCAAAATTGGGGCAACCAATTCCATTGGTGATGTGGCGGTTTCAGATCGTAAGGAGGCTGAAGATGGAGAGCAGGTAACGCCACAGTGAACACTCAAATGACGGCTTATGACTATCCTAATTGTCCCTAAAGGCACATACCACAGCCATTGCTATTGTACAGCCTCGTCAGACGGGGTGCACAAAGTGCCGTGGTACCACCACCAGGCAGTCAGGCGAGTGGTCCGTGGTGCCACAGGACGTGGACGTAAACAATGATATTATGCGTCTGGTTAGCAATCTCTCCACCATAATACAGATCCTAATCCGCATGAGCAGTAAGGCTGCCCACGAACTGCTGCGGCATCCCGAACGCGGCGAAGACTACGAGGGACTGCGTTTGCTGTTGAATTACGCCGATCTGATGTACAGAACGCTGCTAGAGGTATTTGAACTATAAGCTCTATACAGTGATCAGTCGATAAAGCAACCGCTGCACTAATCTAATCCACTTTAGCCCCAGCCCAATTCGGAGCAGCGGACATCAGAGCGGACCACATCCAACAGAAATGGCAGCATCCCATCCGACAGTCTATTCCATAATTTATTTCGGCCCTTGGAGAGGCGGGAGCAGGCATTTGACGGATCGCTAACGCGAATAGTTCCCTATAGAGTTGTAACTGGAATTGCGAGTGTTGCTGAACCACCAGTTGATGAATCAGCTGAACCGGCTAACGAGTCTGCAATTATTAACGCAAATGACAATTAACATCGCAACAGAACTTTGCGATGTACTTTAAATTGTTTTGTGAATATAGCAAAAAAATGTGCATTCAACTAATAAACATTTTTAGTATTATTACTGTGCTGCAAAATACACAATTCTTTAGTTATTCCAAGAAGTTGTGGGTATGGTGAGAACAATAATAATGCTTGCAGCCAGCGCACATGAGAATTCCACTCGTTTGCAAGCGCGGAATGCCTCAGAGTCATGTGCTCAATTCCACAATGCCAAACTGCAAGAAATGTTTTGTCTCACTCACATACAGCGAGAGCTAACAGTACACGAACAGAAGACATGTAAATTACGACCCGTGCCTGATGTCAGTTAATGTTAACATCATTACAAAAGGCATGCGAGTCAGTGTGCATGCAACGGTAATCCAAAGCAGTGTGTCCAAAACAGACAGTAACAAAATACATGCATGCATTCATACATATGCATGTATGTATGTACTCAACAACACATACACACACACACATAGTGCTCCAACACACGCCCACGCAGCACCATAGGCGCTCTCTCACTCTCTGCTCTCAATTTCATACATACGCGTGTACTCTCACTCTCACTCTTGCTCTCTGTCTCTCTCTCTTTCTGCCGCATTGGGTGCTGTGTTTGCTCATGTGCTTCTGTGACGTAGGCGCCCGCTTACGTTGGCTCCGCTCACACACACTCGCACAGAAACACAAGCACACACACTTACGAGCATACATTTCAAATAGCTTTTAGTTGCTCAGCTGGCGCTGCGTCGCTTGCTGCTGCTGCTTGTGCGCCTGTTCCCTCGTATCGCGTAGAGGGACCTGCCTCAATGCTGCGCGTTCATTTTTTCTATATGGGGGAGCCTACCGCACAACGAAATTAACAATGCTTGTTGGGGCTTGAGATTTTTTTTCTTTCTGGGAGTTTTGCTGGCAGTGGCCCATTTGAGGCTGTAGGCGCCGCTTCGTCTTTTGGCGCCTGCGCTGTGAAAAAGAAAAGCGCCCTCGCCTAGAGAGTTTGCAGCTTTGTAGCTTGCAGCTTGGCCACCATTTTAGATTTCGCTGCCAGCTGTAGTTGGTTATGAAGCAAACAGAATAATGCGAATACTGCTGGATGCTGCAGCCAGCGACACTTGCCGAGATCGAACGCGAGGGGGCGGAGTGGTTTCTTTCGTTCGTTTTTTTATCAACTTATCAGCGAGCTTTTTAAAGCTGTTACACTCTGTTACACGGCGGAGACAACTGTAACTTTGTATTAGAGATGAGCACGTGGCGGATTTTAATAGACTTTCATTTTAGCAAAAACTTGGGAACTATTTATGTTATTTGACTATTTGCAGAGTGACTTTGTAGCTTTGAGCTTTGTAATTTTGAAAATTAATATGTAATCATTAGTTTTGTGTAATTACATATTTGTATCCATTTGTATATAGATAGTTTAGCTAGTTTTAATATTAAACTCAATCGGACTCTTTTCTTTTTAGCAAATAAATAAAAATTGGCTTGGCAAGCATTTGTGATGCGATATTTCACGAACAGTGCGTGTCACGCAAGTAAAAGCAGCACGCGACCAACTCTAGTTTGAAAGGGTGCCACGCTATCTTTCATGTAATTGTGCAAGTCTCTATGTAAGCATGTGTTTGTATGTATGTAGGTGTGCATATGTATGCGTTAGTCATCTTTTTATGTGCGATTTGCTTAGCGTCGTCCGCTGATTGCTGATTGCTGTGCACTTGTTCGCTAAACCGCAGCGAGCGATGGCATTGCCATCGGCAGCGGGCGTAACGGTAAACGAGAACAACGCCGTCGTCGCAGGCACGACGACGGTCGCATCTGATAGACAGCTGTCTCCTGGTTACGTCAGTCAAAATGACGCATCGTGTTTTGGTAACAGGAATGCATAAATGCCAGCAGACAACGAGCGACAACGTCGCCGTCGCCGTCGCCGCCGCCGTCGTCGCCACCTACTGGAGCGAGAGCCACCAGAAAAGAAAATCACCACAAAACAAAAGAACAAAGCGCAAGCAGCGACGCCAAACAACGACAACGACAGCGACGCTAAACAGCAGACGCAGACAGCAGCCACAAAGAGCGCACGCGACACTCCGCTTCTGGCGCCCACATCGAGCCACCCTCGCAACTTCCGAGGCAACTCTGGCAACGCTGACAACTCTGGCGGGCCAATAACCTTTTTGCAATTAGGCAAAGTGCAGCTGCGACTAGAAACTCTCCAAAGTGCAACAAAAACTAACTTCTCAGTCTCAGCTCAAAAGAATCTTTGAGTCACAATTACAATTACCATTACAAGCCAAATGCCTAACTAGCAAATACCCTCTAAAAAAAATAATAATATTAACTTTAAATTTTTATTTGTTTAACTTTCATAAATTTTTCGTTGTCTTTATTGGCAATCCAAAAAGTAAATGAATATTGTTGTAGTCGAATATAATATACTGCGTAATAATAATATAATAATAATAATAATGAGTACAAATCGACTTGCGGATTATGAGAACTAAGACAATATCCTAAAATGAAAATATAAAAGTAATTATTTCGCTTTTAAATTTCAAATTCTTTTTGAAGAGTTTATCAAGTTAAGCCACCCACTGTGGTTGCAGCTTCAAACAGGGTATAATTAAGTGCTTTTTGGGGGACAGCCCTGCAAGGCAATTGCTTGCCCCGCATTGGATCCATGCAAACGCACACGAAACACTGCAAAACGCCAACGCAAATCGCCAGAGTCGGAGCAGCGTCAGCGTTTCTTTGCTGCTGCTTTCACAGTGAAATGGAATGAGTGTGCTTGTGTGTGCGGGAGCGAGAGAGGAGCGCGCGGGGACCGGAATGGAATAGAGAGAGAGAGCAGCTATGCGACTCTGTGCGCCTGCTGCTTTGCGGACAAAATTTGAGCAGATCCGCTCACAAAAAAAGCAAGCAGCATTTTGCGGTGACAAGTAGTAGTGACGAACTGGTAGGTTCCACAACGTTCCAATAAGCGGGCTCGACTCCACTGCGCAGCTCGGTTGGAGGTAACTGAGCCGTTCCAATTGGAAATGGCTCGCACGCGAGCTCCACACAAAGTGACATGGGAAAAATCCCCAACTGGTATTTTGAGCAGGCGCACAGCTTGGCCCAGCACCAGAACAACCAAAGAGTTCACACAATCGCAATCCGAGTCAACACAGACGGAGACAGAAACAAAGAGAGGGACAGAGACAGGGACAGGGACAGGGATAGCGAGGCGAACAAACTTGGCTGGCTGTCGATTGAGATAAGAAGCACAGCGCAAACGAAACGAGATAAGCAAAGAGCACCAAATGTGCAATGGAAGCGAGATAAACAAGAAAAGTAAACAAGAAAGAATTAGTAGGAAAGGGAAGGGGTAAAGAGTTGTTGTCTTTGCTGATCGTTGGAAACGATAAGCAACACTTCAATTGCTTCGCGACCTGATCGACTTCAATGCAAGTTAATCAAAAGCTGTTTTTTTTTTTTGGTTAGTGATTACTCAACGTAACGAGAGCTTTTATCAATCGTTGTTATCGCTTTAAAAATAGATTTCTGGCACTTGCCAAGTTAGTTACTATATATAAAAAGTTGTCATTCGATTGACTTCCATTCAGTCGCACTGCAACCGCCCCACAGCAACGTTTTCCAATTTGCCGGAGAGAGTGATAGTGTGTGAGTATGTAAGTAAGTGCGGAGGCACAACTGAGTGTCACAGCTACTGAGAGCATTTAAATAGCTGTCGGCAACCTGTCGAATACATACAAAGTTAGTTCTAAATGCGCCCCGGCATTTATTTAGTTTTTTGTCAGCTGCTGATAGTTTTGGTTTTCATGATCCACTAATTTGCCGCAAAGGGAGCGAGTTGTGCGTGGAAAAATAATATTGTTGCTTGCTCGCTGGCATTCTCAGTGTTGATTGGGTATTTTTCCAATACAAGAGCCTTGAGCAATCTTGAAAATAATATTCCTGGTATATAATGATTAACATTGAGATGTCTTTAAATATAAAAATGTTTTAAGTGAACAAAAGCAAGTTTTAGATCAATTGTTTTCATTTTTATTTTATTTAGACTCTCGCTTAAATCAAATCAGGAAGCACTTGCCGCACTTTTAAGAAATTCTCTCTTCTTTCCACACTTCCAATTCGAATACTGGCACATGTTGAGTCTCTTAAAGTACTCTTTATTATCGCACAGTAAATTCTCTTCCAGTGAGCAGCTTGAAACCGGTATTCTTTGTATAAGAAAGAGAGCATAGAAAATAGAGAACGCTAAGCATGCTGATCAGGTTCAAAAGTTTATCGTCAATCAGTGGCTGCTTGAGCCAGGCTGCTATCGGAGCAAAAACCTTCTCTATAAATGTGTAAGTCTGGTTATGTTTGGGACTCAGTTGCTTGCCGAGCGTCGTCTTGAGCATAATGGCTATGATGAAAGTGTTTTTTCCACTGTTGTGTTTGGTGGCACTACTAATTACACCCAACGATGCCTCTCGCAGAGCCAAGAACAATACCATGTCCGCGAAGCCATTCAAGGTACTCATCTCGCATCCCGAGGTTCCACAGTCGGGCATCGATCTGCTGAAGGTGAACTGTGAGCTGATTCAGGTGCAGAGTTTGCCACCAAGTCGTGCTGAGCTGCTGCAGAAAGTCAGAGGCGTTGATGGCATCTTCTGGGCCGGACATGAAGTCCTCAACGCTGAAGTGCTGGATGCGGCTGGACCACAATTGAAATCCATTTCGACAATGTCAGCGGGCATTGATAACGTCGACTTGGCTGAGGTGAAACGTCGCAAGATTCCCCTGGGTCACACGCCCACCGTTCTGAATCCAGCTGTTGCCGATTTGGCGGTGGGCCTCCTCATTGCCGCCGGTCGTCGCTTCCACGAGGGGCGCAGGAAGATTGAAACGTAAGTTGAGTAAATAATTAATCCATTATTCAATCAATCAATCTTCAATGTGCATTCTTTAGTGGTCACTGGGAGAACTATCACCTGAATTGGATGCTTGGCCAGGATGTGCGTGACTCTGTTATTGGCTTCTATGGCTTTGGTGGCATTGGCCAAGCGATTGCCAAGCGTCTGTCCGGCTTCGATATCGATGAGGTGCTCTACACAACTAGGCGTCGCATCGACAAGGAAATCGAGCAGGAGCTCAATGCCAAAAAGGTCCCCTTTGATGAGCTGCTGGCCAAGAGCGACTTTGTCGTCATTTCCGCTCCATTGTCGGCAGAGACGCAGGGTATCTTTAATGCCACCGCCTTCAACAAAATGAAGCGAACAGCCGTCCTGGTGAACATTGCTCGTGGCAGTAAGTAGCTCTAATCAGTGGCACAATCAGTTTTTGCCTCATTCGTCCTTTTCCGCTCGCAGAGATTGTCAATCAGATTGATTTGTATGATGCGCTCAAGTCGAACAGAATCTTTTCCGCTGGTCTGGATGTATCAGATCCCGAACCACTGCCACCCAATGACAAATTGCTAACCCTGGACAATATCGGTGAGTGGTATTCCAAGCATATATATTCCTACTTCAAGTCTGTATATACATTTATTGATAATTGTTAGTTATCTGTCTTATCGCTCTCTGCATGACTTAGTATTCTTATCATCGTTTTTTTCTCTCAGTGGAATTATAGAGCTTTTTTATTGGGAATGTAATTGTCTGTGATGGTCAAGGTTCTTTGTAGGTTATCAAATTTTTAAATTTAGGAAAATTTAATTGTGTATTTAAAGATTGTATAGTTACCTGGGTTAACAGATAATACCAATCTAAGTTTTGTTTTTAATTTAATTTATAATTTATATATATAAATATTTAATTTATTATTATACATTTATTTTTTTAAATATGTTTTTTGCTGGCTCCAGTTTAAATTTATTTTGAGGCAGGGAGAGATTCAGTTAGCTGTGGTTTTTTTATATTTCAATTAGCGGAAGTTTTCAAATTTATCAACATTTAGATTTATATGAGACTGATATGAACTGTTAAACAAAGTCTCGTTTTGTGAAAAGACATATCTTATCGGACATCACGTTTTCAACAGAGAGTCTCTATGCTATAGAGTGTAGAGCATGACACAGTCGAAATTCGCAATAAATAGTTTGGCCAAACAACTAGGAAATTATATATTATTCATTTATGATACTTATATGAGTGTAAACATTCTAGTTTTACTGTCATACATTGATTAAATCAACAAAAAACGAGATTAGACATGGAACTCGACCTTTTTTATCTCTACGCCAGCATTTGATAAGGTCATCTGTGGGAATTGTTTGCTTGACTCATTTATTTGCCTATATATATAGTGCATATAGTATTTAGAAGTGTATATATTGAAGGTAAACTCACTTCACTTTTTGTATAATTTGTTCCTCGTTTCAGTCATTTTGCCGCACATTGGATCGGCCACAAATCGCACCCGTTCCGACATGGCCACAATAGCTGCTCACAATGTGCTGCGCGGCTTGGCCGGAGAGCGAATGCTGTCGCCTGCCTATTAGAAAAACCATGGAATAACTATGGAAACTCACTGAAGTGTGCCAGGCCCATTGACAGCTGTGAAAATAACTAACAATAGTTTGGATAATTAATGAATAAAAATCAACTAAAAACAACATTAAGGAAAATTTTGTACGCGTTGTGCCGAAGCTTTGGGTATTAAAGTGTAACACATTTGAGAAATGGCAATGCCTGAAGACGTAGAAAAACATCCCTCCTGTTTATAGAAGGGCAGCTACTGCCTTCCATGTTTCTTCAATTTAGCAATATGCATGCAATAGGAAAAGTGATTTACAAATTGAGGCTTCTTCCTTCGAGATGATTCTGTTCCAAATGAATAAAAGTTAAGTTATAATGAACTTAATTTATAATTGCCAAACACTAACATAATGCCAGAATCAAGGTGCTGTAGCCAGACACAAAAAAATATTCACAACCAACTTTATTTTGCAGAGTAATTCTATATTTAGTTTTTTTAATCTTGCGCACATAAAATTCTTCTTCATTACCATAAATATCCCATACGGACGAAGGGACATATTTGAAGCTTTTGTGAATTCGCAAAAAGTACCCTGTACAGTCAATAAAAATGTAGCTGTAATTAGCTCTTGAAAAAAATGCTGGACAAAGAGCTGACGGAGATTGAGAGAAAGAGAGCTTGTGGAAAAAGCTCATTTCTTATTTGTGTTGAAATTTGTGCATTAGTTAGACTCTGGCTTTCGAGCACTTCGGTTCGTTATGAGTGTGTCAAGGGCATTCAAAGTGCTCGTCACGCACCCGCAAGTGCCGCTGCCTGCGCTAGAGCTGCTGCGCTCCCGCGGCGCCGAGACTATAGTTTGCCAGAGTGTTCCGCCATCGCGTGATGAGATTCTGCAAAAGGTTGGCGGCGTCGATGCCATTTACTGGGCGCACTATCAGCCCCTCAATGGCAGCATACTCGATGCAGCTGGACCCAAACTGCGGGCAGTAAGCACCATGTCCTCGGGCATAGACTTTGCGGATGTGGCTGAGTTCAAGCGGCGCCAAATTCCATTGGGGCACACGCCGGGCGTCGTGAAGAATGCAGTTGCAGATCTAGCTATTGGGTTAATGATTGCAGCTGGTCGTCACTTTCATGCGGGCCGCACCAATATCGAGAAGTGAGTACCAGCTGTGCGCAAAAGCTTACGCTTGAGCTTTGAGGCGAAAGCTCAATAAGCTTATAATGTTCGCGCGCATTGCAGTGCTGCCAACTTGTTTAACGATTTCAAACAGTGATCGCAACATAAAATAATGCTTTAAAATAATTCGTTTTTATATAAACATTAAAATTTGTTTATTACATTTAATTACAAATAATCTGCAGCTCACAATGGGTAACGGAGCGAATTGATTGGCTAATGGGTCAAGAGATTCGAGACTCTGTCATAGGTTTTTTTGGTTTCGGCGGCATTAGCCAGGCCATAGCAAAGCGTTTGCAGGGCTGGGATGTGGCCAAGATACTCTACACGACGCGAACGCGCAAGGAGAACGATGTGGATTTCAAGGCGGAGCATGTGCCCTTCGATCGTCTGCTGGGGGAGAGCGATTTCCTGGTGGTTGCCGCACCACTCACCGACCAAACACGCGAGAAATTCAATGCACAGGCCTTTAAGCAAATGAAACGCAGCGCAGTCTTTGTCAATGTGGCACGGGGAGGTGAGTGGGTTGTGTCTCGTTGAGGAGTAGTGTACTATCTGTATGAATATATCCAGGTCTGGTTAAACAGAGTGATCTGCATGAGGCACTGGTCAATGGTCAAATCTTTGCCGCTGGCCTCGACGTTACCACGCCGGAACCACTGCCCGCCACTGATGCCATTCTGAAGCTACCCAATTGTGGTGTGTACTGAACTAATGATAATCTTCAGCAAGTCTTAACCTGTTTTTTTTCAGTTGTTCTGCCCCATATGGGCACGCAGACAATGAAGACGACCATCGAAATGAGCCTGTTGGCAGCCAACAACATCATCAATGCGATTGAAGGCAAGCCCATGATTCGGTCAGCCTACTGAGTTTAAGGTCTTCGGAATTGAATAATATATAATTTGTACATAAGACTTAGGCATATCGTACGTCTGGCAAAATCAGAAAGGTACAACTACCTTAGGCACTTCGAGGATTACATATACTTGCAACAATGTTTGTAGAACCACGATTTTGACATTTGGAGTAAATTGACTTTGAGATGGATTATGCTAATCTTTATTCACTGACATTCCCATCATTGACCACATGACTTAGATACATTGTATCCCATTCGTCACGCTGTAAGGCCTTCAGATAATGTCGCCGTTCCTCCAACACACGTTGCAACAGATCCACGTCCGGCTGTTCCGACTGATGCTTCTGGGCAATCTCCAGGGCACGTTTCCAGTTGTGCATGCGCAAAGCCAGAGCCACAGCTTCTCCAAATTTTCGATTGTGCAGCAGTATGGTCTCCGCCTCCAGCATCCTGCCCAGCATCAGTGAATTCTCGGCCATTTGCTCCGCGCTCGAAGGCGACAAGGTCTTCAGATGCTGCAGATAGCTAACCTTGTCGATCTGCAGGGCAGCCGAATAGGCCTCCTCGCTGAGCTGCAGCTGATGCTTTCTGGTGGCCACGGCGGCCAGTGTGGCCCACAGGCTGGTGTGCTGCGCCTGCCGGCAAATCCTCAGCGCCTGCTGCCACTGCCCCTCATGCAGGGTGCGATGCAGCACCTCGCAATACACATTGACATTTATCGGCAACAGGGCGCCGGCACAGCGAAAGGTGATCACTGCATCCTCAAAGCTATCGATGGCCACGTGCTTGCCAAACTCACTGAAAGAAGAGAAGATTTCCAATTTCTGGCATTCCTCAGTCAAAACTTTTTTGATCTAAGTGTTGAACTTACGCTGTGTCCAGTGTTATCGTCGTCAGGGCAATGATTGTCGGATCGGCGGCGCCCTCGCCAGGACAATACCAAATGCTGTAGCAGGAGTCGTGCACGCCCACCAAAATGTTTGCCTCGCTGGCCCACTTGATGGACGTCAGCTGGGTGCCAATCTTGTAGATTTCATCCCCGCCATTGGTCAAACGATCTGCGGTGCCTCCGGCGTTGGAGTTACCGCTCAAATTGCGCGTCTCACTGATGTACAGCTCCCGGTTGGTATCGATGAAGGCAACGAACTGATCATCCGCACTCCCAGCCCGACAGGCGGCGATCTCGGCCAGCTGCTGCTTGACCCGCAACGAGTGCGGCTCATACTGGCGCGAAGCACCAGGGATAAGATCGAATAGATGTAGTAGCGATGTCTCCGAGTTGTCGCGTATGGCGAGCACATCCAATCCGAGTGATATGGAGCGCCAGTTGAGCAGTGGCAGCTGCGCCTGTGAGCCCGGATACCGCGGATTGAGATGCAGGCGGCCCGTGTAAGTGTACACCCAAATGGAGGAGGCATCGAGCACCATAAAGTATCTGGAAGTTTTTATGCTTATTTTTTCTCAGTGTATGTAATTGTTGCCGTTGTCCTCACTTACTTTTTGCCAACTTCCATGACGCGCACATCGTTGCGACCATCAATAATGATCGGAGTGTTGACATATTTCTCATTGTAGATGTGCAGCTGGTGGGTGGTGGCCACCACCAAATGTCCATAGCCCAAGGCAAAATTTATGACGCGTTGCGGAAACTCCAGAACATCCCTGGTGCCAGTGGCAATGTCCTGCAGCGCAATGCACTTGCGTCCTGTGCTCGTTGCCTTCAAGTTGCGCGAGATGAGCTGCTGTTCGACGGCAAAGCCCACAATCAGCTGACCGGTGGAGGTGCCACAGGCGACCTGTGTGCCATCTGTCGACCAGGACAACGTGTAGAAGGAGCCAACACTGGGCACCGTGAAACGAGCGCTGCTATACGACCACTTAAAGCAAAAGACTCTAATTTTAATAGGCTGGATGAGATTACTCGGAGGTAAACTTACACCGGTGCTGTGGCACAGCTTGAGCATGTTGAAGGTGCCCACCAGCAGATAATCCTTCTCCGGATTAAAGGCTACGCTTGTTATCGCATATTCCTCAGCCGCACTGGTGTACAGATTGGCGCCCTGTGCATCCCAGATCTTAAAGCGAAAGTCCTCACCACCAGACGCTATAATATTTGACTGGGTCGACCAGCTTAGCGACAGAACTAGACCATCATGAGCTCGCCACTGAAATGGGAAATAAATAAAGTCGAAATTAGTATAATTTAGAATTTTGGACAGGATTTTTCACTGGCCATAAGTTTGGAAGTTGAGTCAGCCTTATGCAGTCAACCGTTAAAAATTTGAATAGAGCAAATAAATATCTTAATATCTTAATTGGCTTAATTCTTAACTGTTTAAATAATTAAATTAACTGCTCGACAACTATTCCTTGGCACAAACTCACCCTAATTAGTTTGCTGTTAGCTGCCAGCGGTTTGATGGAAATGTGACCGCCCTGACTGAAGGCAATTGCCGTTGAGCTGGGCGCCCAGCGGGCACAGCGTATTGGCTCATCGCTCTGTATAACTGTGGAACGCAACATGCCGGAACGTGACCAGATCTTGACGACACCATCCTCAGCTGCCGTCAAGAGTCCAGCGCCATCGGGGCTCCAGCGACCCGAGCTAATTGCCGCCGTGTGGGCGGGTATGCTGCGCTCCACCCGCGCACTCTTGTTCAATATAATGAAGCGTCCGTCATTGCTGCAGATGAGTAGCGTATCGCTGCCCTTGCCACCGCCACTGCTGCGACCACCCAGCAGCAGCCAGTGCATATCTGTGGGTATGAAGTCATCGGGCAGCTTGGCCACCTCCACCGAATCGCGGCTCACATCGCTCCACTTGTAGATCTGATGATCATCGCTGTTGAATCGGGGCTTACTTTAAGGTTGTTTGGAAAAGTTGAGCTTATTTCTCACTGCACACCTGACAAAATAGATTTCCTCATTGCTGCTCCAGTCCACGCAGCTCAAAGGATAACTACAGGATTGTGTGCTGCGCTCCTGTGACGCTTCCGTTGTATTTATCGAACTTCTTTTGCAAATTCGCGTCTTAAGTTTCATTTTCTTTGAGATATTTGTGTTGACTTCGCTTATCGAAAATTGAGTTTAGTTTGTTTGCGTTTGGGTTGCCATGGAAATTGTTGTTGTTGCTTGTGGCAACTGTTTTAAGACAGGGGTTGCAAATTTTAGGTAGCTTGTGGTGCATGCATTGGCTAACCAACTGGTGCAGACATTGACTAACAACATACTTGGCTAAACTAACCCAAATTCCATTGACGAAATCGAGTAAGTTCGCCGTACTTAGTTTTATCTTGATAGCATTATTATTTTAATTGTACAATTGTACAACTCTAACTATTTCCTTTCCGTTGCTGCAATTCAGATTATTTCAGATAAATACGTTCTCAAATTGTTTAGCTTTGAACAAAGGCACGGAGCCACCTTACCCACAATTAAGTTAGTCTTTTTATATATCTAAGCTGGCGTAACTATATTTAATATCAACTTGAAATAATTGAGAGTACTTACTTGCCACTGTCGCAGCTGTAAAACGAAAGCGTAAAGATTGTGCGATTGTTTCGAGTTTAGAGTAGATGTCAAAATAAAAGTTCTTAAATGTTCCCAGTTCCCCAGTTATTCTTACTCTCTTATGTATGCCTTAAGCACTGTTAGCCTACTTTTAGCATTGTGGTAAGTAATTACCAATGCTCCACTTAATAAACCTAAACAAATTACCAACATAAATTCACCTATGAGTGCCTGAGAATTAAGGCCTTAGACCTCCTAATCGATTTCCTGGAACCGTATAAAATCTAAATAATAGCTGTACTATAATTATTTTCTAATTTGTATGCAGTTGTCAAATCGAAATACTAAAATCACCAGACGGTCAACTAACGACCCCTCGTTGTCCTGCTAAGCACCTTACGCATTCCGCACTTCCCCTCACTCCCCCAGTTAACGGCCTGAAAACGTTCTAAGAATCGGGTTTCTTTGTCTTCCAAAGTTGTGCATCGTCATCCACTCGAGGCGTAGTTTATTGGACTTACTTCAATTGGGGTTACGTCCGGTGAATTTTCTAGTTAATTTGATGGATTGTTGATGCATGTACCTCTGGGGTTTGGGGTTTGTTTGGTTTTTATCGAGGTTATTGGCTGCTCAACAATTATTTTGTTGGGAATTTGTCTGGACTAGACAAGTGCTAACAATAACGGTCGAATACAGAAAATAAATCTAGAGACATATACAAAGTTAAAGCTAGAATAAAAATAAACTACACTTTATAGATATAGTCATAAGTGCCTACATATAAATTTGCCAGAACTATTAATATCTGAGCAAAAGTAAACATTTTTCAAATTATAAATGTTGTTTTCATATTGAAGATTTGCCAAGTAAATATGCCAAAATTCTTAAACATTTGTTTATGTTCAACAAAGTTTTCTTCATGCTGTTAACGATATCCCAACATTTGCTGAGCTCTTCTAGTGCTTCAGTTTAATGGATTTGATATGAAACCAAATTCATTAACCGCAGCCATATAACTCATAAGTCAACGTACTCGATATCAGCAATAGTCAAAGTACTCCCTACTCATAAAATACCCGTTGCCCCAGCACCATAAAAGCATAATAATAAAAGCCACATCTCGTTGCCATAGAAAACGCATAAAATATTTGCCCAACATATCCAAGCTGGTGTCCTCCTCGTCAGCGAAGTGGTTGCTTGATTTGCAGTCCAGTGCTGGAAAGTGTCAACATTGCATTTCCTTATCAAAAATCCGTGCATGATTAGATGGCGACGTTGTCAATGTGGACGATATAGCCGCAATTGAAATTCAATTGCCACTGACAACAAACTGAAAAACTGACAAAGTGTCAAAGTGGCAGATAGACAAAAGGACAGACGGCGACAGTCGTTAAACGTCAATGGTGCAAGAAAACGCAATGGTTTAGTGCACAGTGGAGCAATTGTTGGCAAATGCTTTCATTTAGTATTGCCGTCTCTTTCTTAAGATTGTTTTATTTAAATTATTTATATATGTACAAATAATATTACAATTAAGTGAGAGTACCAGCGACAAGATCTTCTGCTCTGCTAATACGTACAGTCATCATGTATGTAGCTTTTGCTCCACTGTGCGGCATTTGAAACTGCAAGTGTTTCTAGAAGAGCTGGCCGCAGACGAGTGCTTAACCTGCTCCCAACCCAAACCCATCTAAATAACTGTACTATAAAATCCAGCTTCACTTCAACTACTCCATGCTTATCTTCGTTAGCCAGCCGTCCCTCTCCTTCTCCTTCTCCGACTGTTTCAATTTGGTCTTTCAATATGTGTTTCAATCTGCGTGCAGTTCTCATTTGAAACGTTCATTGAACGATCTCCCTCTCTCTCTCTCTCTCTCTCTCTCTGTCTCAGTCGCTAGCTAACTTGGCTGTGCTTTGTGTTCGTTCGTTTTGTTATTGGTTCGTTTTGTCGCTTGGTTTTCAACTGCTGCTGCTGCTGCTGAATGCGACTTGTGGCGCTTTTTTGTGCTCGGTTTTGATTCAGTTCGCTTTCTGTTTGTCAACGCGTCGCATGCGCGTGTCGTGAGCTAAACGAAATATTTTCGAAACCAAAAATTAACAAACGAAATCTGTGCAAAGTGAAAATCTGTGTGGAAATATAAAAATACCGAAAGTATTATTCAACAGCTTAAGCAAGTTGCACAGACAAGGCGACCCCACCCACAACAAGTTGTTAACCCTTTTTGCTTGTCATGTCGCCCTATGCCACCTGCATAATACTGCTGGGCTTGCTATCCCTGGCACTAAATTTTAATGCAGGTGGGTGCCCAGATCCTGTGCGTGCACTTCCATGAATGTGCCTGCTAATTAAGTGTGTGCTTTGCAACGTTGAGTGGCTCGCTTTAAAACGGGTTCACTGAACCAATGTACCCCCAAGGGGAAAATACTCAGAGAACAGAGACAGAGATTAAAGTTACAAAATTATAGACTCACTGTTTATTGATAACGTTTTAGCATTTTCCTTTTGTGCTCCTGGGAAACCATCATTCATCCAATTCAATTATGAAGCGATAATCAATCAATTTCGTTGACCTCAATTGATAAGTCATGTGTCATTATCACAGTTATTGCCATGATGCACTCATCTGGCCAGCAACGTAGCCTCCATAATGACTGTCAATACCCTATTGATTGCCTGTCGCCTCAGAGGCGTATACTGAACGTTGCACATTCTTTGAAGTGTCTGCAGCAGATTACTTCATGATTTATTTTTATTTATGCGCTTGTCAGCTAACGTATTTATTTATACATGAAACGCTGGCAGGCCGCGCGCCGTTTGGAAAAATATTTTCTTAGCCTTAAAACTTGAAGAAATTTTCAAGACATAAATATGGCGATATGTATAGATATGTATATGCAAATACATCCATACATAGTGTGTGTAGCTGCACTGTCCTAAATATGAATGTTCTCTCATTTTAGTCACTCTCAAGAAAATCAGCAATAAGTGAACTGTAGTCCATTTTCCTCGCAACAATTGAAAATTAGAGACCTCAGTAGATTGAGCACACTATAAGTGGGTGCAATTTAATTGAATTGAAATGTTAAAAATATTTCAAAGTTTTAAATTCGCTTTGTATCTGAAACGTTTTTAATTCTCAACAAGAAATAATAATTATATTCGATGTAGAAAAAGTTTTTTAAATGACGGGTTAGTTTTGTTAGGATTTAGATAAATATATTTAAATTTTATATTTTACTTTTTATCTGTGTTGCTTGCCACCCACACTTCTTGCACCATCATGATGTTGCCATATCTTCTATTTGAAGTTGGTGTGGTTTGGGAAGTTTTTTGGGCGTTCCGTCAAATTTGGGGCAAATTGTCAGCCAGTTTGTTATTATGGTGTCCACTCGGCAACTTTGGCATACACACCCCAATAAAAATTTGGAACCCTGACAGTTTCAGTCTGGCGCACATTCCACTTGCAACCTTGTTTTACTTTTTTGCTTATTTTTTTGTATGCCTTCAACTAATTGTTTATATTTCGCCACACCAATTTCCGAATTTTCATAGGCTAGGGAAAAAGGTGAATTGCGTTTCTTGGCCACGCTTTTTGCTAACTCATGGCATTAACTTAATCTTCTGAAATGGCAGCCAAGACAAAGTAGTATTTCCAGCCTTAATTAACGTAAATCTTCATAACTAATATAATCACCGGATATATATGAGCTTGATTGGTGCTAAACAAAAGCTTGACAATTAATTCAAATTTCTTAGCTGACTAAGCGTGATTATTTTTCATTTGACATGCATGTCATGTCATTTGCGTTTAGAGCAAATTGCTTGAGATACAATCTGAGCAATCATTATAATGCAAACCCACCCAGCAATCCCTCAAAAGCACACCCAAGGCCCCAAAAGCATGACAAAATGTCATCACTTTTAATCCGAATCGTGTAAGTCATTAAAAATGTTATAGCATTGCGATGGAATCTTTTTATGATACGCTGTAACTCTCAACTCAAAAAAAGGTTTTATAAAGTGACCTATGAAATATCAGATCAATTAGTATAATCTATTACCTAACTTTCAGCACTAGTTAGTTAGCTAGAGAAAACAATATTCCTAGGTCAAACAGTGCAGTATTTTAGATAAAATTTTACATTAACAAATAAAAATAAAATATTTTTAAAAATGTTTATATTTGAGTCAGCTATTTGAATAAACTTAAAGACGTTTATCTTACAATTATGTACAGGATATATCATAGTTGGGACAGCCTAAAGTACAGCATTCCATCATGATTTGCATGTGCTTATGAGCGTATTTTTATAATTTGAATGAGTTGGCCACATATTTATGGGTGTGAGTGCATAGCTTTTGGATTAATCCCCATATTAGATATTCCACTTGCAAATGAACCCTCTGTAAATAACAAAGCTCCAGCACATTTCCATATAATGGACTTACAATTATTCAGGCATTTGGGCCAACTACGAAACAATTTCAAATACGCTCGACAAATCGACACAATTGTCGTTTCTGCTTGCAGTTGGCACAGTTGAACGAACTTTGATTGTATGTCAGTCAATGCAGCCAAGTCCATTTCCCCCATTCCACTTAACAACCCCCCCCCCCCCTCCCCTACCATCCCCCATTGAGGGGTTCCAAAACTAAGTGCCCCTCTCGAACATTTAGGGCCACACTCGTAAGTTGCCGATTTTATGGCTAAGATATGACGCGGCATGTTGGCGACTTTGGTTGCTTTTATTTTATTGTGGCGTTGCCAGATTGCTGATAATCTACACATTTTTACAGCTCTTAAGCGCCACGTAACCCCAACACCAGTGCCCGACATAACTCCAAGTAAATCGCAACTGAACTGAATCCAGCTAATGCAAAAGTTGCATGTGAACTTTAGCAAGTGTGTGTTCGAGTTTTAGTGTGTGTGTGTGTGAGTGTGTGTGTGTGGGAAAGTCGCAGGCCCAAGTTTTAGTTTATTGTGGCTGACTTTTGCATATGTCGTTAGGAACAGCAATTGATAGATATAAAATGACTGGGACTCAAAGTGCATTCAACTTGGCTAATAACACAGGCGCGGCCCCATGCATATTTACCACTCTGGGCTCAAACAGCGAACAGTCAAGAAAATTGTTAGAAAGTAACTGTAATTTCATGGAATTTCATTGTAACGTCGTTGAAATTGCGATTGGACTGAAAAATGTGTGGAAAATTGATTTGAATTGCATGGAAAACGATTAGAAAATTGAGGCAATTTATTATGTATTATGCAAGAAAATGATTAGGGGCTTCCCACTTCAGTCCGAATTAATATTTGATGCACAATTATTAAGCATAAGAATCCTTGAATTCAATAGTTGAGAATTGGCCAAGTTATGCGAATGAGAAGTCATCGATGAACATATCTATCCAAGATCTTGTTAGCCACCACAGAGTACTTTTATTAACTTTTACTTTTGAAATGGAAACCATTTTGGAAACCAACTAAAAAAGGCAAAAATAAAATCTACATATACACATGTGTGTAAGCATTTTTGGGTCGCTGTTTGGAACTGCCAAAACATTTGACATAAACGCGCGCACAATATCAATTTTCATGTTGCATACAATTACAGTCATTACCATTAGTAAACTGCCACCGCAACTGCGCGCAATGCTACACGCATATAAACAATTTGGCCAACGATCTGACAATTCAACTGTCAATTAATTTCAATATATTGTAAATGATAATAATTTCTAAGCAATGCAAAACAAACTACGAAATCGGTTTTTTTTTTCCACATGCGTTATTCAAATGTTTATGTTTGTTGTTTATGGCCAAATGCAGTTAAAAGGCAATAGAAGACGGCGGCCAAAACACGTTTCGAGTGCGTTAAGCTTGGCACACTTTATAGGCCAACTCGGGCCAGACCAGGCCTATACCCCCCGCCAGTTGATTTTTGCTGCTTATCTGAGCTTTCATTTAAACGCACCTCAAAGTGTTGGTTAAGTGCATTTAACCTGAACGTTAACGTTTGACGTTTAAATTGGCCCCGCAAACGGGTTTCGATTGTCGTCATCAACATCAACATCAACATCCGCTGTCCCGTGTCTCCAAGAAAACCAAACCTCAATGCCAATTAAGAATAGCTGCCTCAGTTATGTTGCATATTTGCTTCCAAATAAAATGTTTAATAATTATTTACACGCTCTTTGGTTAATTCGTGCGCATAAACCACTCGAAGAGCCGAAAGTTTTGACACTTTTATAAGGCAGTTTTCCAATCCACTGTCCCATAAATAACTCAGCCAAAAGGCTCCCGTGTCTAATTAATTTTAGCTGCAACATTTTTCAAAAGCCACCGCCAACGGGGCTAAACTACAAAACGCAGCAGGCAACGCAGCCAGTTGCAACTCATGGCCCATTATTTATGCAAAAGCATATCAACAACATCGCTTGATTGTTTTGTAGCCCCATAACTACTCACTTACTTTATGATTATCTCATTCACATAATTCTAAGTTCAGTATCGGCATTTCAATTAGCTTCGCTTCAAATGGAATTACAAATTCCATATTCTTCCCTAATGAGCACTAATAAATTTCATATATTTGCGCTTTGGCCATGGTACGTGACTTGAATGGATGAGTATGGATTAGTCTCTAACGAGTCACTCTTAACCCAGTTTACATTGAAAAGAATGATCAAATATCTTTGATTGGAATATTCAAAATAATTGTAGAGACTTTAAATTTGGAAGTGTCAAGTAGTTTAAGGTTTGATATGTAAATTATGGACTTCCCTCAACCATCCCATCCAAATTTGGCAGGGAAATAGATGCTGCAGGAAGCCAATTGATACAGTCTGCTCTTAAGCAGATCCATATGAATGAACAAGCATTATTTATTCACGATCATCATTAAAAAGTGCCTTAAATAGTTAAAACAATCTGACATACCTTTGTAGTATTCCAAGTCGATTTTCATTATCTTTTACGAATATTAAATATATATCTTTCTGTTGCAGCCTCTGGTGTTTTACGCTGCTGGCGCTGCTCCACAGATGTCTCGAATGGCGAGTTCTGCAACGATCCCTTCCAGCCGGACAGCATCACCGAGCAGCAGCGCTACTGGAGCTATGTGAACTGCACTTATTCCGTGGGTGTCAAATCGGTGAATGCGCGACCCGTCTGCAAGAAACTCGTGCAGGAAGGTAAGCAGCAAAACCACAGACCACCAACAGCAGCAAAAACCACAATCCACCCATAGACCACAGAGATCTGAGATAGTCAATTATTCAGCTATGCCCGTTGGACTGTCAGTGTGCATTGTTGTTGTGAGTGGGGAGACCCACCGGTGGCACACAAACACCCGCGTGACTGCCGCCTGTTGTTGGCTGCCACAAAGCGTCAAACAAGATTGAGATTTATTGGTCTGACAAAAGTCGGCAACAAGTGCAACATACAAATCCACAGAGGCAGCCGCAACAATTGCGATAGCGTACGCTGCAGCTGGAGCTGCTGGGCGTTGATGCTGGCGAGGAGGCGTGGCTGGTGCACACTGCACACAAGTGGCGGCGACACTTGGCCTCAGACGGGGCAGGCAAGTTCCATGCGCCGCTAATTTTCAACAAATTTATGTGGCGAGCACACAAACTAAAAGAGACAGAGAAAGAGAGAGAGAGAGAGAGAGAGAGAGAGGGAGATAAAACGATAGGCGACACACGCGGCGTATGAGTGATATTCGTGTTGCAGTCGTCGATCTTTGGCTCTGGTATTTTTCGCTTTTTATTGTTCAGCCAGCGGCTAGTGCGAATTGAACCGCTTGTTGTCATTTGCATTTGACAAGCACAACCAGCAACAACAACAAACAACAACAACAAACAACAGTGACAAACACACAAAAAGCCGGGCAAAATAAGGTTTTATTTTGTACGCTGGTCAATTTGCCAAACGTTGCGTATCGTTGCATTTTTATCTAGCTTTGATATTTGTGCACAGTTTTTCATATTATTTTCCATGCCAGCAGTGGCACTAGTAGAATTGTTTATATGACAACAAAACAAAAGTTGTTTAATGCAATAAATAATGAACAATGCAACTTTTGCAGGTAAAGGCTACTGTTCAAGTTATCTCCCCGTCGAGCTAGCTCAGATTATTAACTTAATTTATTGCAATGGAAATATTGAAGAAGCTTTGTCTAGCCTTGAATTAGCCATGTTTAATGGCAAATAATAATTGGCTAATTAAATTTGTGGCAAACAAATTACGAATTCATTTGTAATCTTATCGATTGGCATATGATCAAGTGCCGGCTTATGCGAGCAGCATTTAGCAAATTTCTTATGGCCAATTAATGAACACCATTAAATATTTGCAATCAACCGTCTACAAATTTGCGGCTGGCAATTAAAATTGCAAACTGCAAATCACAACTGAGACTCTATTTTTGAGTCTCCAAATGAGCAGCGGCCAGATGCGGGTACATAATATCCGAATAAACTAAGCTGGAAAAGCAGGCACAAAAAATATATATAAATTAATTAAGTTGTTGCACAGCGTGAAGCGCTCAATTACGGCAATGAGAGCTGCAGAGTGATAGAGACAGAGACATCGACTGAGACAGAGACAGACATGTTAGCCAAATGTCTGAGAAAAATGCAACTAGGCGATGCTGCAGTTGTCGCTGCTGCAGTTGTTGCTGCTGCTGCTGCTGGTCAATTTATATGCCGTTAAATTAATTGCTTATGAAGTTTGGGCCGACGAGTGGCTGAGCTTTTGGCAAATGTCAAATTAAAAATGTATTCCATAATTCCATAAAACTAAGAGTCAAGCCAAGCAATTAGCTATTAACATTAAGTTTGTCTGTCTGTGTGCGTTGCATTTTGGTTGTCACTGTGCGTCACTGGGCAAATATTTTGCAACTTGTTGCATTTTGGCTGACCGAAAAGTTGTCGTCGATTTTTTGCCTATTTTTGACCAATTGCGTTGGTTCTTTTTTTTTTGTTTTTGTTGCAGCTCTCTCGATTTTGTTACTGTGAAAAATGTTGCCAAACACAATTTCGACCAATAAATAATTAAATTAATTAAAATTTAAATTTATGACACAATGCAACATTTCCAACTTGGTTTCAAGCCGCACACGCGTCGTGTATGCAATTTTTGAAGTTTTTGGTTTTTGTTGTGTTTTTTTTTTGTATAGTTTTTCTGCACTTTTCTATGGGCTCTGCAGCTGGAAACTGCATTCTGTGTACCTTGTTTGATGCAGCGGCCGTGATAAGGCGACAATTGTCAACAATTTTATTAGAGACTTGTACTCTATCTGTCTGTACTCCCCCTCCCACTTACCACCACCCCCCCTGTCTCTATCTCACACTCACGCACTGCTTTTAGCGTCTCGCTCGCACTTAGTGTTGGCAACTGCTTCTTGGAGCCAATCACAAAAATGGTCAACGCGCACCTTTTTGAGTCGCATTTAAAGTTTTATTTCATTTTATTGCGATTTATTTTTACTTGATTTTGTTTTATATCGTTTTTTGAATTAAAGTGTGTGTGTTTGTCTCTCTTGTTGTTTTGCAGTGTTCTGTTTGCGAAACACACACACGCAATGAGAAAACGCAATTTGTTGTGCATTTTTTTTCTGGTTTTCGTTTGCCGTTTCGCTGATTGCAAATTGTCTCGTTTTGCCGAGTCTTGCGTTCAATTTGGCAGTGTATGTTGCAGCCAGCTCTCCGCATAGTCGCAAGCCTTATTTTCAGCTTTGTCGTTTTTGCTGAGCGTCATGGCCTAGCCTAGCCTAGCCAGGCCGGGCCTAGTCGGATTTAACCCAGCCTGGCCAGGCAAACGGTTGTTCAGGTTGCATGTGTTGCGCACAGAAAGCCTTGAACCCATTTTAGTGGTCCGTTTGCTTTTGAATTAGTTTTAGTTTAGTTTACATTACATATGCGACTTAAGTAAAAATTTAATGCGCTTTCACATATTTTCTACAGCTAGCGGAATCTTCAAAGAGCTGAAAGTTTAAGTGGCTGCTTGAAAGAAAACTTTATAGAATTGAAAAAAAGTTAAGTCAGCTATTAAAAATACTTAAATAAACTGTTGCCTTATGCTCTAGGAATGTTAAGAAAAATAATAAATAATTGTTTCGGGTAGAAGAAAAACAATCTTCAATCAAAATAATTGTATTAACGAGCTATATGTTAAGTCAATTAAATCTTATTAAAAGGTGTTTGGCAAAAAATGAATGGCGCCAGTATTCTGTAATACTAATTACTAATTAAACATTAAACTGCCAACTTAACTTATATACTCAAACTACAAACATTCAATTCTCGTACGTTTGTTTACTATTTATTTATTTTCGAACTATACCAATTGCATCAGAGCTTGGCTATTTGGCAGGCAGCCATTAGCCAGCACCTGATCGACGATTTGGACGACATTTGAAATGACATTTTTGAGATAAGTTAAAGCAAGGCGAAAACAGAATGTGGAAACGTGAAACCCACGCAAATAGCGAGGTGCATAAATTAAATGAAATGTGCAGCATTTTTTCATTTCGCTGCGAACACATTTATTCAAATTGCTGTGAGCAAATATTTAAAGTTTATTTCGACTTTCATTTCATTGCAGTCTATGGCAAGCGAGTGATTTCACGCTCCTGCTTTTACGAGGATGTGGATGACCCGGCAGACAAGTGCGCAATGGACACCACCTCATCCTACATCAAGACCGTTTATTGCCGCACGTGCACCACCGATGGCTGCAACTCGGCTGGAGGACTCGCCGGTTGGATGGGTTTGCTGGTGCTGCCACTACTTGCCGCTCTGAGGCAGCTATGCAAATGAGCCAATGAGTGCAAAATTCAGTCGTGGGTGTAGACTGCACTTAATTGCATCATGCAAATGAATATAACTGAATTTAAAAGTTGAGAGTCCTTCAAGCTAACTTACATACTTACAAAAACAACCAATTCTTGTTTCGCCTAGTTAAGTCGCGTTATTTTAACTTATTTGTTGAAGTCGCTTAGACAATTTGCCTGGCCTGCGAAATTTTCTAATACAAATTCACAACAAATGCACAAAATATCAGCACACAAAAACTCGCAGTCACTCATCGCTATATACATATATATATACCATAAAATTACCATATATATACAGACTATACACAAATCTGAACTGTAAATGTTATATAGCTGTGGAGCGGTCAATGCTTTCCACTTGGTCAGATCATAGAGTCAAACGATTGTATTCTAATTACATATAAATTGATTATCACATTTAATTAATTACACACTCACACACACACACATATATATATAAACTTACAAATATTGACCTTTGTAATATTGTATTACTTATTATAAGTGTAATTAAAGCACTTTTCTATGGTGTCTTACAAATAAATTGTTTAGATGGTACAAACATTCGAAAACAAATTTGGTTTTACTATTGTAAATGAATTTTAAAAAGGTCAAAGTTGCCAACCATATATCGTTTTTGTTGTAATGATAACAATTGAATTATATTCCAATTATATTTCACATTTAATTGGCTTCAAACGCCTTAGCTTATTCCGGATAAGGCGACCCTTTAAACCAAATAATTATTTGTTTCCTTACAATTTCTCATTGAAGCCCCCGTTTCAGCTGCCCAGCCCACGTAACCTTAAATTATTTAATTTCAAAAGCAAATCAAAAGTAATTGTCTCACATCATTGCGCTTGACATTGTGCAAGCCACAAAGATACAAGATATAAAATTGGATGCTCAATTCGTGCCCCGTTTCTTTCCTGATGCGTCATTTAATGTGGTTCAGCAGTCGCATCAGAGCGGAAATGAGTTCAGCTCTCAGTCTGCCCACATTTAAGAGTTGTTTAGTTAATTGCCGACCACGCAAACATGTCAATGCCAGCGCTGACATTTGACCCGCGTCAATTGAGTTTTTGATTTGTGTGAAACATCTTCAGGTTTGGCATTGTTTGTGGGAGTTCCTGTGAGTACCGCCCCATGGCGTGTGTATTTAATTAAAAGCGCATATAAAATATAAACAAGCATATATCAAATTTGTGGTATACACAAAATACCGAAACCTGTCAGGCTAAAACATTAAAACACACAAGACACAATAATCTATGTGAGAGGAGTCGATTGCGAGATACCCCCTACTGCTTGGTCTAAGATAAAGTATCTTAGTTAATGGGATGGAGTTATCTTAAAGCTTAAAAACATGAATTTCATGTGATATTCGAAAATACACATATCATCTTTGCCGTGTGTCTTATATTAGACATTATTTCTGCATATTGCACATATTAACATAACTTATTGAAACCCCTTTCACACATTTTTACATGCGTGGCATAAAAAGTAAAAAAAATAGGTGGCAACTAAGCCAGAAAAACGTTTTGGCCATTTAAACTTGTCGCACGGCTTAGATATGATTTTTATTATTATTATTTTTTTGTAAATACATACATGCAATGTATGCGTTTTTTTCAGCTTTTTTATGACGTGTCCAGCGAAAATGTCGTACAGCTTATGCAATAAAACTGACCATTTATCATGGAGGGGGCATGGAAAAAATTGTAAATCGACATTGTTCAGCGTTTCAGCTGGCTACAAATGTTACGCATACGCCCCAATGGCCCCAGGCTGGCTGTCAATGGACCCCACGATCGACTAGCTGGCTGGCTTTTTGTAAGCCTAGAAGTCTAAACCTGCCGCCGTGCTTGAGTTTATGATGTGATTTGACTTTTTATTGCTGCGGCTTAGACTTCGACTTAACCTCCTAATCCGCTTCAAGCATTACATTTGAAATTTGTTTTTTTTGTTGTTGTTGTTGTTGCTGGCCAGGCCCAGCTCAACTCGACTCAACTCGACTTGTCTTGACTCGACTTGGCTCACTCCGCCAATCAATTCCAAGTGCGGCGATGGCGTCGCTCTTGATCGTTGTTTAATTTGGTGTGCGTGCAGCTCAAACGCAACTCAGCGAGTCACATTTTTCACGCTTTGTCAAGTGTTTTTGGGTGCAGGAGGAGTCAGTCGGCTACTGCTGGCTAATGCTGCAGCTTAATGTCAACATTTGCATATGAAATCATATATTTGCTAGCTGTGCCAGAGACTTGATCACCAATTTTGGCCAAAAAAGAATTGCCCGATTTGGGCTCACTGTTGCTCACTGTTCGAGCCACATGGGTGAAAATGCGTGCATGGCTCCAAAATGAATCACAAATTGATGCGTTGATTCATTGCATTAGCTGATATAAAGAACTAATTTATATTATATGCATATGTCACAAAATTACTAAGCAATTAACATAGCAATCAGCGAAAAGAGGAGTATGTTTTTTTTAGCATTATGAAATTTAATATATTCTCTTCTCCAGCATAATATCCAACTAACAACACATTTGTTTTTCAAGCATTCAGATTTTAGCCCCTGCTTTTATCAATCAAAATTAAATTACTAATAAAAAGGCAGTTATTTAACCTCTTCAATATGATAAGATATGGTGCTTAATGCAAATCGACTAATTTTCTCAATATTTCCGTATAATAAACATAATTTCTTTATATGTACGCTTCGACCTGCACAACATGCGTAAGTATAAACATTAGCGAAAATAACTTGACTGAAAGCTCTAGTCGCCAATCTAGCAAAGTTTCCCACCATTAAGTTGACCATGCAATCCAACTTGTGAAGCGTCGTGTTGAAATTTCAAGTTCAAAAGGTTGGCAAGCAATCAACATTTCTTAAGGAAATTCCTTTGGCGGAAAAATGTATTGAATTGTTTTAAACTTTAATTAAAAACAATTCATTTAAATGAATTTGTTGAATTGTAAAATGTTATATTTTTTTCTTATTTATGTACGATCATAAGAAATGAAAATAAAGCTTCTATGAAAGGCTTAATGAATATTTTCATTAGTTTAACATTTGGCAAAATCAATCATCGTTTTTAATATTTGACTCTGCTAGTTTAGTTGGAAGCAGCATGGGGCGTCCCAGGCAACGTCATCATTATTCTGCGACACAGACAGAGCAACGTTGCTGCCGCAGCCGACGCAGACGCTGGCGTTGACGTTGACGCTGACGTCAACGTTCGTTGTGGCAGTGTGGCAGCATAGCCTGCGGCTCGCTGGGCCCGCACAGTCGTTAGTCAGTCGAGCAACCGTTTGCATCGCGTTTGCAAAATATTATATAAACGTATCAGCAAAGAGTTCCTGGCATTGGGAAGCCTCTCAAAGGATACACACAAGGAATCCGATAGCCCGTCTTGTGTCTTGTATACCGAAAAGCCGGCGCCACAGTGTCTCCAATCCGTCTACCTTACTGTCCTGCAGAGATTTGTACTTAAATAACATTCTCAGGGCGCAACCTAAAACTACTTCAAACTATGTCGGCTCCCATTAAATTTATTATTGCAGGCTTTTGCCTGCTGGCTACCGCCTACAACATCAGCGGTGAGTTAATAATCGGTCATCACAAATTGCACGTGGCTTCAGTGCATTCATAAACATAAATGTAAAATAAATCAATTTGTTATTAATTTTGCGCAAGTTTCGGCTTGTGGCTTGTTTATGTGTAACTACATCTGGGCCGGCAAGGTCGCTTTTAGTTGATTTTGGGTGTTCTTCAACATCATTCACATAGTGAAAAGTTAGCTCTCAGGTGCGTTTTTTCGTTCACTTCAATGAATGAAACGCTTCAATTAGCTTTTGAGTTTGTTTATATGTATATTTTTTTTTTGTTATTATTTTGTGGCAAATTTTTACGATTTTTTTGAGGTGTTTATAAAAGTTGTTCCAATCTTAAAAATAGACTCCAGGCAATAGATTTTAGTTCAACTGAAAGCCATGGAAATTATTTCACACTTGCTAAGTAACACATAGTTTAATTTGTTCTTAAATCATAATTATTGTCTAACTTTTCTACATTTTCAAAGTTGATTACTTTCAGACAAGACAGAAAGATATTAAAAAAAAATATTAACAATTTAGTGTCAGAGAAATCTATTTAAAATGTTTTCGCCCATAAGTTGAATAATTCATAATCTTTAAAATTTATTTCTGTTTTATGGTATATAATATATATAAACAAATTGCATTTTGGAAAATTTTTTCGTATGCACATTTTAAAATTGACAGTTTATCTGTCAGCATTTGAAAATGCGCAAAAATTTGATTAATTATGAACAAATGTAAGCAAATGGTGGCAGATAAAACACTTTTTGTAATATAAGCATTTTAAGAGAGATGATTTGAAGGGTTATTTGCTGTATTATTATTACATAACTTACCTAAAATGAAGTATATATAAAGTTATAAGTATGTGGATAATAAAGATTTATCAGTTTAATTTAAATTTCATTGCTTAGCGTTGTTAAAACATCTCAAAATAAAGTTCAAGTCGTGCTTGATTAAGGGCTTGGCAGTCCTTCAGCTGATTACAGAAAGTATTCCATTACTATCACGCAAACATTTTGTAGGTCAGTATACAGAAATTTTGCGCACTTTTTATACATGTATGTATGTATATAACAAATGCGTATGTATGTGTTATTATATGGCGGCATTTCTGTGATTTTCACGCTGTTCAATGATTGGCATGGATAGGAAATCGGAATGCATATTGTGTATTTTTGTTGGGCTATTTAATCTGTAAATATGTTTGCCAAGCTATTTGCTTTTTTTCATGCACATGAAAATATGGCTTGCAAAATGCAGCCATTCAAATTTTGTGATAAATGAAGTAATCAATTTGTTTAAATTTGCTCTAATTGTGTATTTATCGGCTGATGGGGGAAACAACAAATTGTAATTAATTTAAGTTGAGGCTGTTTGCAAATTGAATTTGAGGTTGCAAATCCTGTTGCTTATTCAATTTGTTAACGCCGTAGGTGCATTTAGATTTTTGTCCTTTAATTATCTAATTGGTTTGAATTCAATCGGAACCCCATTGCGCATCAGTTGGAAACAGTGCGCATGTCAAACTGGCGCCAGAACGTCGTCTGCTCCAGTTTCCAGCAGCGTCTAGCAAATCTATTCTCAACTGTACTCTCGGTATCCAGCACAGATTTCCATCCCCCTTCCCTCTCAGCTGGACACATGGAAACTATGTCACAGAACAAAACTTGTCTTGTGTCTGTGGGGGTAGTTTGAGCTTGTGTCGAATTCCTTGGCATGAATTGTGTAATTTGTGGACAACTGATAATGAGGAGACTTTGCTCGGCTTGTTGTAATTTGAAATGAGCTACCAAACAGGATGTGCAGATTGAGCACGCTTCACAGGATACTTGCCCCAACCCTGTTCACTTCCGCTCTACGGAACGTTTCATACGCATTGTCTGGGGGTTACTTAATTGCAGGCGACAACAAACTTCCGATGCGTATCAAATTATGCCATGAATACATTTTGCTTGACATCATAATAATTCTTTTCTTTTTTTTTTGGGAGTGGTATGTAAAGATGCCTTTTAGGCTGTATGTTGCAATTTTCGAGATAGGGGTTGCAAAAACCCATACATCAGATAACAAAATTTGCATGTGAGTAAGCAACTTCCTTGATTTTTTCAATTCCAAGGATTTGCTCATTCAAAGCTAAAGCTCAAGTATGAGACTAGTCGACAAATGAAATTCCCTTGAATCTCGAACCTTTTACCTTTTTTTATATATACCAAATTTATAACGTCCATACATTTATAACAACACTTTAGCCAGACCGAATAATCGGACTATTTTTTATTTATTAATTAGTGAATTTTCTCATTGATGGTCCAAAATATTTCTTAAGTTCTCATTGTTTTCTACCCAACATTTCAATTTATAATGCCCCACTTAGCCAGTTTGTCTAATTATGGGGCACGGAATTTTTGAAAATGACCGTGCTTTGCAATTGAGGTAAAACAATCAATTACTCACACTCTACCAGAGTGGTTGACTGCTAACCTGTCCAGGCTTGTGGCTTGAACGTGGGCGTCTGGTTTGAAGGGGCAGACCACAGCAATAACAATAACAACACTAACCTTATACACGTGCCACTGTTGTCTTGAAGGCAGACAGTCGAAGGTCGCGTGAGTGACGTTCAAATTGGCCATAAGTTCTTGCAGTCGAGCAACAATTCATAATATTGTAATTTAATATACTTACAATTTGCAAAATGAAATGCAAATGTTTCCACAGTCAATATTTGACACCTCAAACCAAGCCAAGCTTTTCAGCAGCTGGTCCGGTTGCCTCCATGGCGCGTGTCAAGGTCCCAAGTTTGACAAGAACAATAACAACAACTCCGCAAGTTTGCTTTAGATTTACGGCAAACATGTATGGAAATTTTTGTACCTTGCCTTTTCAAAGTCCCTCCTAATACTTCCCACTACTTACCCTTACCCTTCCCTAACCACTTTGCCTTAGACATGCAAAAACTTTGAGGCCAAAAACCATCTTGATCTTTAGCCCTGTTACAATACAACAATAGCAAATCACGCATATCTAAGTGGGAAGAAAATGTTAAATAAATGGAATTTCCATGCTTGTTTTGACCAGCAGTAGTTTCCTGGGACTGTCGATTTCACCTCGGCCCCCTAATGGTAAGCGACTTATCCAATTTATAATTTTATACAAATGAGTTCCCAAATTACTTTATTCTTCGTGTGTGCCATTGCACTTATTCGTTAATCTATGTTTACTAAAAATCGAATTTTATTTAAAACAAATTATTTAGAAAACATAAATAAACACTGCCAACAATAAGAAAAAGTGATCATAGTGAGTTAGCCAAATCAATTAGCAACTGCTGAATGTTTTTTCGTAAAAATCTGCACTCACCTGAAACATGCCGCAATTATTTTCTGATGTTTTTTTTTTTTGTTTATATTCCGAAAGTAAATAAATAATTTTCTTTATTTCTTGGAGATGGTTTTTAATAATTTATTTTTGAAATATATACTGTAAATTTGCATGTTTCATAGAAAGTCTGCGTACGTTGTTGAAATACTAAAAATGTGGAAAGTTATTCTGCTTCATCCCTCATCATTCATAAATGCTATCACGTCTTTGGTCTAGCTTGACAATTACGAAATTTATAGCAAATTTTTTTAGTGCTTTGCCAAATGACGACACGTTCACACTGTGCAGGCAGCAACTAAATCTCGCAACTAGGACTTCGTTGGGTCTACGCAATAAAAATTAATGAAGGCGCCTGTTTGACTCACTACGCACAATTCACTGTCTGCTACGCTGGCGACTGAATCAATACGAAATGGGGGGTGGTTCCACATTTTGTGAGTTGGGGGCACATAAAAGCAGTTAGGATTGTTTTTGGCACCAAGCATGATGATGTCAACATTTACAAATGCTGAACGGGCTGATGGGTTGGTGGGTTGAATTCGCATAAAGTAACAAATGGGCCATTGCCAAATGAGGTCAGACCATAAAGGTCATGTAGTAAACAAAATAATCTAATGATTATCCTTGTTTGCTCTCACAGCACTTGAACATCAGCATTTGCAGTGCTGGCACTGCAGCTCGGACACCATTGGGGCGGAGGACTTCTGCGATGTGACCTTCCAGGAGGACAATATACCCACGGAGCTGATAAAGGAGCGCAATATAAACCTGCAACGCACGTGCAACAGTACCATCAACTCGGATCACGAGCGTCCTGTTTGTCGCAAAACTGTTGAGGAATGTAAGTTATTTTAAGTTAACCTTAAATGCGTTTACTTATGAACTCACTTTTACTCACCCACAGATAATGGCAAAATTGTAACTAAACGCTTTTGCTACTATACCAACAAGTCGGATCCGGTGGACCTGTGCAATATGACCAGCCCCGAGAAGAATGTGCGTCGAATATTCTGCGAAGATTGCGTCACAGATCGCTGCAATGGCGCCGCTCGCCTTGTCGCCATCTTGGCAGCCATCTTGCTGCCCGCTATGGCCGTGGCCCAACAGTTGTCCAACTAGGCGACAACCAAACTACAATTGTATCTCTATTTTAGTTGGAACGTGATATTTTGTTTAGCCCCGTTTGCTAAGCCAATTGCTGATTAACATTTAAATTTTACTAAGTTTAGTTATAGTCATATTTCTTCATAGTTCTTTTAATTTATGACCTAAGTTTAAACTCACTATTTTTAAAAATAATTTTAAATTGATTTTATATTTTGCTTAAATGATTTTAAATAAAATAATAAACAAATCTGATAAACAAATTAGTCTACTAGCTTAGCTTAACAACAATATTAACAAAGGAACCACACAACAGCACTGTTCTATTCAAAATACATATACCAAAATAATAATAATAATGTAAACAACAAAACTTTTAATGTACAAGTCAAACACAGCATGCATTCTTCAATGTATTTGTCACAGTTGTATAAACCAAACACACATTTAATAAAGTTCATTATCTATGTGAAAGTTGCTGAATATTTCTTATTTGTCCGATTTACATATATATTTTTATACAGACTTGCTTAAAAGCATTTAAATTTCTGTTTACTATGTCAACTTCTTATGAGGATATGCCAGGAAAATCGTTCACATAATTTGTTAATTTGAGTTTGTTTAGGTTGCTCAGTTCGTAGAATCTTTTCATTGTTGCCCTTGTCTTCTCAAAGGCAGCCTTACTTCAAGTAATGCTAATTAATTTGCAGTTCCTGTCAAAATCTTTAGCTTAGTTAGATACTTCTCTGTTCTCCCCTCTAAGTCTTAACAGTTAATGATATTGTCCCACTAAGTCGAATACTTCTTGATATTAATTAAGCGACCTACTTAATTCAAAAGCCTCGACCTCATTTCGTAGCTGTCACTTCTTTGTGTCTCAATCGGTGGTCTCAATCTTAGCCCTTTTGTCACTTTGTCAACTTGTGCTGGACATATCTTTTTTAATCTATGCAAATGGCAAATCGCCCCCCACTGCAAACAGCTGGCACTTCAATTAATTAAGATCTTGTGTTAAGAATTGGAAGTTAAACACAATTAAGCTTGCCTAGAAAGCTTACATACCCTGCAACCAGATTTATATTTGTAGCTTAAATTTGTTCTATATATGTATACAAATAACTTAAATATAGTTAACGATGTTTTTCTTACTTCGACTCATTTCCGTTCACTATTCAGGTGAACCCCAATACACATGATAGAGATTGTCCTTGCAAATTCTTACGCATATCCTTCCGAATCCTGGTGAGTTCCATGCCAAACATTCTGTTTTGAAAATCTGTATGTGGGAAATTCTGATTCTTATTATTTACTGAGTGCGCCTAAAAGTATGCCGCTTTTTTGTTGCTTGAATGTAATTTAGTCAATGCACATACTTAAGTTGTGTCGCTGAAGCGGGAACACTGCAATTGCTATCTTATACAACAACCAACAATGATTACGATAAAGTGATCATATTTCACATCCAAAACCAAAAACAATTTTTGGTAATATTGTAATCTTTTATTTGTAAAATATAAAGTTACTAAAACCTTTATATATACTAGATTTATTACTTAAGTCAATTACTTATTGTATACTAGATCTGCAAGGAAGCCATTGGTTTTATTACAAGACTTATAACTGCTTGGGATGATTAGTTATCTGATATCTGAGCTTAACACCACATACTATTATTACCGATACGGATACTTGACTAGATATTAGATTATGGCAGCGGTGGTGCTTAATACTTTAAAGTCCTGGAATAAGTAGAAGACAAATGCTTAGCTCATATTATAATATTTAGGAACAAATTCTTAGCAGGTGTCTTTCATTGAATTTCAGGAAGTGTAGTTAAAACTTTCTGTCATATGGCTTTTTGTGAAATATAAGTTACGCTGCTCCATATGTCCTTGATTGCGAAAGTCGCTAAGTCCAAGGTTAATCCAATTAGGCGAGAATTGACAAAATGTATGAGTCCTAAGCTGACCTCATTTCAAACTCATCCAACGGCTTCCTTCCTTGCCCTCAATCTCCAGCTATGAGGCAATTGATATCCACTGTGTCAGCCTTTGGGCACCTTTTCACATCTAATTAAATCTATGTAAATGACGCTTCTGTCCCCCATGGCTTGATATCAACCTGTAGCAATACAGAGTGCCCCTAATTAAGTGTGTCTAATAATTTCTGTACATATATGTATATGTTTAGATTAATGCAGATGGTACTCATTGTTAGGTGATGCTTCAGTGTGTTTGGGCATGAATAATCCAAAAGCTGTTAACTGTTGACAAATGTTTTTTGCCAGTCTAATGTTAATGAACTGAATCATGTGTTAAGAATTGGAAGTTAGACACAATTAAGCTTGCCTAGAAAGCTTACATACCCTGCAACCAGATTTATATTTGTAGCTTAAAGTTGTTCTATATATGTATGTAAATAACTTAAATATTGACAACGATGTTTATTTCCGTTCGCTATTGTGGATTAATTCCATAGTAAAAATTCAACTCAAGTATTCATTGCTTATATTCTCTGACAAATGATTTAAGCTATCAGGCAATGATCTAAAACACTTTAGTAGTAAATCTCTAGACATGCATACACACTACGAATAAAATTTAATATGATTTTTATTTTATATAAATATAAATATTCTGTAAGTTATATATTAAGTTCAAATTAAAATGTAGATAAGAAACAACAACTAAATTTCCGAATTTAATATATTTTTTAACATATTTTTTTTTACTATTTTTTTTAACATAATTTTTAACACATTTTTTTTTTAACATATTTTAAACATTTTTTCAACAGACTTTTTAATATATTTCATATTCTCTAACATTTTTGTTGATATTTTATTTGTGTAAGTAGTCTATTTTTTCTCTTAGTGTATGGGAAGCCTACAGCCTAAAAGCATGAGAACAAAATTAACGAAAACAAAAAAACGAAAACAATATAATTGTCAGAAAACCTGTTTAACAATTATTCTAAGCATCTGTTAATAGGAGTTACATAAGACTATAAGTTTCACTCGACTTAAAACTTGACGAAGGCAGAGTAGTTGTTGTTGAGTTAATCGTGACAAAACACGAATTCGTAATAACAACATGAATTCTGATTCTCAGTGTTATTTTTGTATATGACTAATTCAAAACAATGGCGCAATCCGGTTTAACCATTTTTCTTAATATCTTATTATATCCACTCAAAACAAAACCGAACTCCGAGCTAGCAGCGCAGTCGCTGTTGCGCTCAACGTACTCTGACTGAGTGAAATGCGAATGGGGGGTTGTAGCTTTTGGTTGAGCCAGACGTCTGAACGGGCAGCAAAATCGTGAACTTGTCAGACGTGCAACAGACATTGTCAGCGGTGGTTGAGAGTTGTGCATTCAGAAATTTTTCCCAAGTCAAATACAAAACAGTTTTTGAAAAAAATGGTGTCTGCCGTGAAATGTAGTTTGGCCGTGGCCGTTATGATTAGCTTGGCCTGTTCAGGTGTGTAATTTTTTTTGTTTATTATTTTGTGCACCTTCACATAAGCACTTGAAAGAAACCAATTTGAAACAAACTAATATTTTTCAATGACTTGCAGCCTATGCCATCAAGTGCTACCAATGCGAGTCGCTTACAACACCAAAATGCGGAATGAAATTTGAGGAAGATGATACCCTTTTGATGGATTGCGCCAGAATCGGTCCACCGCGTTATCTGCAGAACTTCTTCCCGCTTCGCAATGCCACCGGCTGCATGAAGAAGACTCTCGAGTCGGGTGAGTTCATCACATCACACATATTTACCAACGACTTATCGGCAATCTGTAGCATTCATTAAAAGCTGCTCTCATGCGAGCAATTCGAGTCACATTATGCTGCGACAATGATGTAATTTTATGTGTTTACATAGCTATAAACTTTTTTTTCGATCTCTGGTTATTTTACGCAGTTGCTGGATATGCATATTTGTGGCCATTGTAGCGTTTTCGTGCATTTTCGTATGATTTTGAGATTAATATGAGAGCGTATACAAATAATAATGATGTGATTATTGTTCGGAATGAGCGTATAATTTGGTTATTTACATATTGTCAGATTTGTTTCCAATTGACTTGAGATTGGCAGCACATGCCACAACATTTTTTTCTTCACTAACACACAAATAAAATCCATTCAATATTATTTTTTGTATTGAGAAAAAAATGTAGTCAAATTTACATAAGAATATATTTCAAAATTCTATTGTGTACTTTTTTCAATGACGACTTATAATTATTTGAGATTTAAAGGCGTGAGGTCATCAAAACAAATCGTGAAGCAACTCAACCGCGAAACTGCTCCCAACAGCTAAGTTGGCTTGAGTTCATAAGCAAATTGCGAAGCTCGTTGACTCAAGCAGTTACCTGTTTTGTTAATAATGCGTCACAGATCGGAACGAATTTTCATATAGTAATTACCACCCTTTTTTAAAAAAGTAAATCGAGCTATACAATCGGACCGCATTGTTTATCAGTACAGGCCATACAATGAACATATTTGTTGTTAATTAACATATGTTATTTTTAAGCAAATAGGGAAAGTTTTTTCTCACCATTTTTCTCACTTCCATTGTCATTTTCAGTTGTCGGTCACCCCCAGATCGTGCGCAGCTGTTACTTCGGTGATGTATCCAACATTCAGACTGGCTGTCAGTCAGATCCGTCGCTGCCCTTCGTCAAGCAATTGGGCTGCGATGTGTGCACCAAGGATGAGTGTAACGGTTCCACTTCCGTCGCCCCCATCGCTGGAGCCATTCTGCTGTTCTTCGGCGTTGCCCGCATGTTGGCTTAGATCTCTTGTACTATGTGGCTTTAGTTCTTAACTTTTGGTTATATATAAGCATTTTTCTGTATCAACTGCAATTTTGATTTGTTCTCATAGCTATGAAATATTCTCGTTTAAATTTGTGCCTTTCCCATATGCCATTGCAAGCAATAAAATATTTATGAATCATCTGTACTACAAATTTGTAATTACTTTTCAGATATGTAATTAAAGTCAAGTTGTTTAACGTGAGCACCTGTCGCAATGGCTTAATCACACGGTGCCAAGCACTAGTGTTTGGTTAGTGAACTTCCACCAACAACACGCAACAACACGCTGAGTCAAAAACTCTACCCGCATTTGGGTGTCAAGCCACAGCCACCACGATGTTCCCCGCAGGGCTGCAACCAAAAACCAGGGCGGAGCTGTGTTCCGCGGGCTGCTGATTACTCGTGGTACCGGAAAACAAGCCTCCGGTCAGGCCTCGTACCGGAGGCCCTACTATTTTGAGCTCCAAAATAGTTACGGGTTAGTGACCCAAATGTAATATGACATTTTAGTTTGTTTTATCTGCCAAATTTAATATTTCGGCATACAGAAACCTTTCGAAAATTTATTGATTATATTAATACCGCCGAAGAACATTCTTTATAATTTCTTCATAAATCAAATTGAATTCGTATTTTTGATGTTGGAGAATGTGTATTAGCCATTTAAGAAACTTTCTGAAGTGTTACAAAAATATATTCGCGTTGCCTTTGGCTAGATTGATGAATATAGGTCAATGTACATTATTGAAGATATGTGGAGACTAATGCATATAAAAGAAATTAAATGTTTTACAGGCTTTAAATATGTGGACAAGATGTAAATTTAGCTCTCATGTGGCAATGTTTTTCTCTTAAATTATAATCAGACTGGCAAACACATAAGATGTATATAATTTTTTTTTCAGATTTCGATTGTGATGTTTTAATATTTTGCTTTCGAAATGCTTTAAATGATAATGCCTCGAAGTAAAATATTTCTGATTTGCAAATGGATATATATATTCATTTTATAATTTACATTTAATTAACGAAAATAACGCGTTCTCAGAACGTGTTTATCGAGCTGTCAAGTAGCTAGAGCTCAGCTCATAAAATACATGACTCATTTCAAGTTGCATGTTCAAAAAATATCATAAAAAAAAACCGCCCAAGCCCAACACCTGAATATTCTAATTAGTTAGAGCAACAATAAAAACGGCTCATAAGTGTCTCAAAACCCAACAATGGAAATGAAAAGGTCATGCAATCCGCTGAACTCCATATTAATGCATTCATATGTGCGTGGGTACATGAGTGTGTGAGTCTGCATGATTAATTATGTTTAATTGAGTTAAATTTGAATGTGCAGGCCGAGTCGAATTCGAGTTTACAAAGTGCTAAGCACATTTTACAATGCTCAGCGCGTTGAAAAAGGTCAAGAAACTGCAACTCTAATTTCCTACCCGCTGCAGCTGCTACCCAATTAACCCAAACTCATTTGGAATAATTTGAAAAAATTAACCAATTGAAGAGCATATGAAGGGAATGGAAAAGAAACTCAGTAAAATGCTTGGGAAAATCCACTTAAAGCAACTTAGAGGGCTCTAAATGAAATTAACAGCTTCGGTAATGGCAAAATTTAAAATTTTTGTAATAATGATGAAAATATGTAAGTCTATTAAAAATGTGAATAAATATCTTATATATACGAAAATTAATTATTGAGTGAGTGTCATTTTCTTTTGAAATACGCTCCATAAAATGAAACAACAACAACCAAAATATAAATTCTATTTATGGCCGAAGATAAAATACCCTTACAGAAATAATTATATGATTGATGATCACTTAAAAGCCTTTGTATAATTCTAAAATATTTCAAGAAATTTGGATTTTTTATCAATTTGACATTGAATCAAATAAATATTATATAATTATTCGCATAGCTACACAAAAATATCTAAAAAAAAATTAAATTAAAACACGTTTGAGCTATGGATGCCGCATCAAAATGAGATTGTGATAATAATGAAACATATCTAAAAAACCATTCACGTTTCAAAAATATTTCTAACAATGTGTGTGTGTGTGTGTATGTGTGTCTTTATTTACATCGTGTCAAACGCAATAAGTAAATAAAAAAGACAAAATATGTCTGACATCACCCAAAACAAGTTTTCCGATTCGTAATATGTACACACACAAATTGCGGTTGTTTATATAAATGTTTGTGTGTCAACGAATAATCTTAGAGAGAAAATTAAATTAAAAACTGCCAAAGGCAAAAACACACGCAAACGAAACGAGTATTACTCAAAATGTGGATGAGTGTGGGTTTGAGTGTGCGAGTTTGAGTGCGAATACAATTGAGCGGTTGCATGCCAATGTTTTCAAAATAATAGAAACCAGACGCCAAACAGCCGCCGAGCCGTTCAGATCTGAAAAAGTTTACTGTTTGCTTTATTCCACTTTACTTAGGTCGTATCATCCCTTTCGAGTGATTCAAAATGGTGTCAAGTGTAGGGCATGTGCTGGCTGTAACCATTCTGGCCGCTTTGGCGTGCACGGGTATGCAACTGTTTGTCCGAGAATTATGGCAGGATATCTCTGATAACTGTGATTTCAATTTACAGGCTATGCCATCAAGTGCTATCAGTGCGAATCTGTAAGTAGCCCCAAGTGTGGCGAGCATTTTGAGGCTGATCCCGGTCTACTTCTGGATTGCGCACGCATTGCCCCACCGCGTTTCCTGCAGAGCATCTTCCCTGTCCGCAATGCCACGGGCTGCATGAAGAAGAGCATTGATGGCGGTAAGTTCTAAGTATGCTATTCCGCACCATTCTGCCATTCTGTTTTAAAGTGATGTCATAAGCGTCCACTTGTTTCGTACATTTAATTAGCTTGATTAGTGACGATTAGAGTGGGCGTCGCCCTTGTCCATTATTTTTGTCGTACAATTAACCTACTGGGCGTATGCTCAAATATATATATGGCATATACTTTGTAAAAGTATTTATATATACATAGTAATGGTCTAAAACTATCAAGAAATGCTTATTACACATCAAATTATTTTGTATTTTTCTTTTAACAAAAGAGAAATATGCGTATTTATAAACAAATGAACCAATATAATATATGTATGAAGTGACGACATTTTAGGGGACTTTGCATTCATGATAATGCGTATATGTATATATATTATATACCATAAACATGTTTAAGCCCAACCCATTTTGTTTTCAACCAAGCTAAAATCGTGTGATCTAAACCGATCAGCTAATCTTTCCGTTTTACATTTTAAGGCAATTATCGCTTACGTGCTTGTCATCTAAAGTTCATAAATTATTTGCATGAGACAATTAATTTGTGGGCTTTTCCATCTAGTAGAAATCAATTAATGGCTCACATACAATATTATTAATATAATCAATAATTTATTATTAGTTTTATTATTATTATTTAGGAAATTCATGTTTTAAATTTTCTTCAAAGTTTAAATGATTATATAGAAATAATTTCGAAATGTATATTGTATATTGACAATGACCACTTTTAAGTTCAGTAGTGATTTAACAAGGGATTGTTTCAAATCGTAGCTGCGTCGACCCTCTTGACTTGTTAGTAACTTATGTCAGCATTGCGTTATTATTCTCCATTAGCCAATATTTGAAGATTAATGTGGACAACAGCAAAGGTGGAGCATGAAAATGGCACCAACAATTGTATTTAATTGAATCTACTATTAATGCACACAACGAGGAGTACAGAGAACAAGAGATCCATGTGGGCATGGTCCACTGGCAATTAAGTGTCTCTCAAGCCGCTCTCTATAAATTAGTCACAGTTATTTTTAACTTAATTTCAGTTCATACTCTGTTTCAATCATAGATGAGTATTTTATGTGCTCATTTTAGTAAGGCTTATAATAGCTACCTGGGAATGGATATTATGATAGATATTATTGGAATGAAGGCTAGAAGCCTAAGCCTAACGAGGTCAATGGGTTCGATTATCATGTGTTAGCTACTAAATGACAATTGAATAATATATTTCTGACGAACTGCATTTAAAATTAGCAGATCGACAATAAAAAGTGCTCCAAATATGGTTTTTACAAATGTGTGACAATAATAATGATAATTTGTATCCATTTTCAGTTCCCGGACATCCCCAAGTTGTGCGCAGCTGCTACTTTGGTGATATCAGCAACACGCAGACTGGCTGCCAGGCAGATCCTTCGCTGCCCTTCGTCAAGCAGCTGAGCTGTGAAGTGTGCACAGAGGATTTGTGCAATGGTTCCGCTTCCACCGCCCCCATCGCTGGAGCCATTCTACTGTTCTTTGGTGTGGCCCGGCTGTTGGCCTAATCGTGGATAAAGTCTTCACTCTTGTCTTTTAAATTGATACCTGGAACACTTAATAAGTTTCACATGTATTATCAAAACTTTGCATATCATTATCGCAATTTTCATTGAATTTTGCAAAAAAAGAGAGCAAAAATCAACACATTCTAAAAGCATATTAAAACGGCTTCAATACCAAATTAGAATTGCATCGAATTATATAAATATCAAATGAAATTTAAATTTAAAATTTGTATTCACACAACTGCTTAAGAACCGCTAAAATAAATCGTTTGTTATTCTGATATACGTTCGAAATCTACGTAAAAATCCAGTATTTTATTTGTATTACGATAATTTCAAATTGTTTATCTATCCAAACTCGTCCTTTGACATCGGCAAAGATGTCGCTTTTGAAAGCTGTCCTTGCGTGCAGCGTCATAATTAAAGCCACTGCTTATACTACGCCATTGAGACCACAGCAAACACACAGACACACACACACACACACACACAGAGAATGCCAGGTTAGTTGTGCTCTTTAGCAACTTTGTCAGCTCTCTTTGGTGCTGCTGTTAAAAATGGACTAAGAGGCAACTAAAATTTGCTGTTGTCTTGCTCCATATGTGAGCTATAAATTCTATCTAGAATATTTTATGTTCTGCGTCGGAGGGAAATTCATTAAAATTAGACTATATCAGTAGATGTCAGCAAGCACAGACGAATAAGTTACCCAGACAGAAGAAAGGAACATCCAAGTAAAAGAGAGACTGACAAAGAGAAGGAGAGAGACAGAGAGGCAAAGAGTGCGAGCTGAGTAGTGAAATTTGGAAACGCTTTGGCATTTTTCAGTATAATTTCGAACGCGGCCGTCGACTGACTGACGGTTGAAACGATTTGTGCTTTATAAACAGAACACTCCGGAAAATACCGACAATAACAACAACAACAACAACAACAAAAACAACAGGAACGATACAAATCTCTATGGTGAGGACAGAGCGGGCGAATGTTGTTAAGCATCGGTGCGGGAAAGTTAATCGGAATTCAGTCTTAGAACACGCTGAAAGCAAGACGCGGGCTAATGGCGCCTAAATGAAGAAAATAATACAAATATAAGAAATATGTGAAAATAAGAGTAATTTATAGAAATACATTTCTTAATGCCTCAACTTAGAGGCGAACATATAGCAAACACTTTCAAACCGAATCGTTCGTTTCAATTGCGCCCGAGCGCTGAGTGAACAAGATATAAATACAAACAAAAAGAAAAAAGAAGAAAAGCATCACAAGAATTTTCCATAAAACAGCAAATGCCAAATCGGCAATTAAAATAAAATTTGGCCCGTAAATTCAAATAATTTCTATACTATATACATAAATGGATATATAAAACGTGTTGTGGAAAGTGTTTGAGATTTCTTTGTGTCTCATCAACGGGAAAATGCAGTTTTTACTTGGATTTGTCGCCCTGCTCACGCTGTTCACCACAGGATTGCTCTTGACCATTTTGTCTTTAGAACACTTATGTATTTATATGCACATAAATATGTGTGTATATTTCAATGCCAACAGCTTACGCCATCAGATGCTACTCATGTGAGTCCGTTTACGAGGCGAGCTGCGGAGAAAATTTCGAAATTGAGAATCATTTTAAGTACGATTGCGCCTTCATTGCCCCTCCCCGTTTTCTGGACATTGAGTTGGTCAACAAGAATGCGACCGCGTGCCTGAAGCGCGTTTTTCACGGTCAGTATTTCCCTTCAACCACATCGCGATTACACACATAAATGAAAACGATTTAAATAAAATGTTTTGCCATGTGACCTCATTATGTATATAAAATAAAAATCGACTTCACACGCCTCCTTAACCAGTTTGATTTGACTTTCGTTTCATTCTTGAACGAGCCTTGAGCTGCTTAAGGTAAAGGTATTTTTAAAATACATGAAGTGGAGCCATGCGAGGAAACATGTTAGGAAATCAATTTCAATATTGGAAACAAACACAGGTCGATATCGTCTCTTCCTTCTATTTGGTTTATTGCCATATTCGTACATTATTAACAACTTAATAGGGTTAATTTACAGGCGAGTTTAAGACTCCTTCTTTTCTTGAAGGCTATAAATATTTTCGCTCCTAAAAGTATGCATCATCATTGTTACAACTAATTGTTTGCTTTTGTGAACTCCAACACAGAAAATGGCGAGGTCAACGAGACGGAGATTGGCTGCAAGCTGGATCCTACATTGGTCGCCGTGCAAAATGCCAGCTGTCACGTGTGCGGTGACGAGAACTTCTGCAACGGAGCCGATCAGATGGAAGGAAATGTTTGGAAACTGCCCGCTCTGGCGCTTTTTCAGGTGCCCGCATAATCAGGTGCTGGGTGTGGGAGATTTTCAACACCGCGGTTTGGTCGACCTCGCCTCGGGCGGGTTCCGGTCGGCGCAGCAGCTGTATTTATGGGACTCGACGTATTACTGACATCCAACTCTGTCGTATGTTGGGCCCCAGTCTCCAGGTCTACTGCAGGCTCCATGGTTCTTGCCAACTTCCTAGTCACAGGACGATGAGCAATAACACTCTACTCTCTGTACTCTCTACTGGCTGTACGATCCAACAAAGTTGAACAGTTTCCAACTACCAATTTACATGTCCCAGTTGTACAAGCATTATTGCAACGAGGACATTGAGCGTTCGCTTCTAACCAACTTTCTAAACAAACTTGGTGAAAGACATGGCTACAACTTGTAATCAGACATGGTTATGTATTAGTCATTTCAAAACTGCACACTATGAATGTGCCAAACCTTTGGTGCAGTCTGAGACTGACTGATAGGTCTGCGATTTACAGGCATCATTATTACAAAAACTGTCCTATACGGCCAAAATAACTAACTTGATTGAACAACTGATAAAACCAACAACTTTCAGCCAACGAAAAAGAGGGAATTTATTTTTGAGCTATTGCAATTAAAATAGTGGACAGACAGCCTAAAGAGTGAATGACTCCCCGCCGAGCTTAATAATGTCAAACATACTTGCGAAGAACCTACTTAACAACAGTTTACGTCAATAAAACTATAATTATGATGTGGGAAATCATTCAGGTGGGAGGTGTCCTAAGAGTTCTAACCAATGAGAATGAAGGTGAGAAAAAAGAAGCAAAAATACTTTTCACTGATCAATGAACCCATCCTCGAAAAATCATATCATGTACCTGCACACTTGTGCGGTAGCTGCTCACCGATCTGCCACTACTTTCTAGCATACAGGTTACAGGTTACATGCCTTGCTCACAATCTTCTCCTTAAAAACACAATCACGTACGCACAAACAAGTGCGCGAGTGATCCTCCACCTGACTCCAACCCCCAATAAAAAAGGCTCATTCACAAATCTAGACCCTTCGATCATAAATGTCACGTACGGGATCCAAAACCACACATTGCAATAAATTAAGTGCTATAATAAAGCAATTAAAAATCGGAAACAATAAAAAAAAGATATACGACTTCCTGTCAAAGAATCCCCAGTTTCCTATTACTCATATAGAAATATTTTATGCAGCTGTTCGTAAGGCGACCGCATTGGTCTCTTATCGAGTGCTTCTGTTTGTTTATCTTAAACATAAATACTTAGAAAATATTATGCGGTCACTTATCAGCAGCTCTCATGTTCATGCTTGAACAGCAATGCTTTCAAAATGTTAGAAACCAGTCGCCAAACAGTCCAGGAGCCGTTCAGATCTGAAAAAGTTTACTGTTTGCTTTATTCCACTTTACTTAGGTCGTATCATCCCTTTCGAGTGATTCAAAATGGTGTCAAGTGTAGGGCATGTGCTGGCTGTAACCATTCTGGCCGCTTTGGCGTGCACGGGTATGCAACTGTTTGTCCGAGAATTATGGTAGGATATCTCTGATAACTGTGATTTCAATTTACAGGCTATGCCATCAAGTGCTATGAGTGCAATTCTTTAACTAGCCCCAACTGTGGCCAGGATTTTGTGGCTGATCCCGGTCTTCTTCTGGATTGCCCAGATGCGACAGGCTGCATGAAGAATACCGCCAGTAAGTCCTAACTATGCTATTCCCCACCACAAAAATTCTCATCCGTTCTGTGTTAAAGTGATGTCATAAGCGTCCACTTGTTTCGTACACTTAACTAGCTTGATTAGTAACGATCAGAGTGGGCGTCACCCCAGTCCATTATTTTTGTCGTTAACCTACTGAGCGTATGCTCAACCATATACATATATAAGGCATATAGTTTGTAAAAATATTTATATATACACAGAAATGGTCTAAAAATATGAAGAAATGCTTATTACTCATCAAATTATCTTGTATTTTTTTTATAACAAAAGAGAAATATGCATATTTATTAACAAATGATTCAATATAATATATGTATGAAGTGACGACATTTTAGGGGACTTTGCATATTATCATGAATGCAAAGTCCCCTATATATTTATATGTATTATATACTATAAACATGATTATGCCCAACCCATTTTGTTTTCAACCAAGCAAAAATGTGGGAACAAATGTGGAAATCAGTTAATGGCTCACATACAATATTATTAATATAATCAATAATTTATTATTAGTTTTATTATTATTATTTAGGAAATTCATGTTTTAAATTATCTTCAAAGTTTAAATGCTTATATAGAAATAATTTCGAAATGTATATTGTATATTGACAATGATCACTTTTAAGTTCAGTAGTGATTTAACAAGGGATTGTTTCAAATCGTAGCTGCGTCGAGCCTCTTGACTTGTTAGTAACTTATGTCAGCATTGCGTTATTATTCTCCATTAGCCAATATTTGAATATGAATGTGGACAACAGCAAAGGTGGAGCATGAAAATGGCACCAACAATTGTATTTAATTGAATCTACTATTAATGCACACAACGAGGAGAAGAGAGAACAAGAGATCCATGTGGGCACGGTCCACTGGCAATTAATTGTCTCTCAAGCCGCTCTCTATAAATTAGTCACAGTTATTTTTAACTTAATTTAAGTTCATGCTCTGTTTCAATCAAAGATAATTAGTTTTTACGTCATTAAAGTTTCATTTAAACTGCGCAGTGCTCATTTTAGCAAGGCTTATAATAGCTACCTGGGAATGGATATTATGATAGATATTATTGGAATGAAGGCTAGAAGCCAAAACCTAACGAGGTCAATGGGTTCGATTATCATGTGTTAGCTACTAAATGACAATTGAATAATATATTGCTGACGAACTGCATTTAAAATTAGCAGATCGACAATAAAGAGTGCTCCATTTATGGTTTTTACAAATGTGTGATAATAATAACGAATTTGTATTCATTTTCAGTTATATTTTTTCCTATTACTAAGCGTAGCTGCTATTCTGGTGATACGCAGACTGGCTGCCAGGCAGATCCTTCGCTGCACTCTATCAACCAGCTGGGCTGTGTGTGCACCGGGGATAGATGCAATGGTTCCGCTTCCACCGCCCCCATCGCTGGAGCCATTCTACTGTTCTTTGGTGTGGCCCGGCTGTTGGCCTAATCGTGGATAAAGTCTTCACTCTTGTCTTTTAAATTGATACCTGGAACATTTAATAAGTTTCACATGTATTCATTGAATTTTGTACAAGAAAGAGAACAAAAATCAACACATTCTAAAAGCATATTAAAACAGCTTCAATACCAAATTAGAATTGCATCGAATTATATAAATATCAAATTAAATTTAAATTTAAGATTTGTATTCACACAACTGCTTAAGAACCGCTATAAAATAAATCGTTTGTTATTCTGATATACGTTCGAAATCTACGTAAGAATCCAGTATTTTATTTTTATTACGATAATTTCAAATTGTTTTCGTTTAGCAACCGTTTATCTATCCAAACTCGTCCTTTGACATCGGCAAAGATGTCATAATTAAAGCCATTGCTTATACTACGCCATTGACACCACAGCAAACACACAGACACACACACACTCACAGAGAATGTCAGGTTAGTTGTGCTCTTTAGCAACTTTGTCAGCTCTCTTTGGTGCTGTTGTTAAAAATGGACTAAGAGGCAACTAAAATTTGCTGATGTCTTGCTCCATATGTGAGCTATAAATTCTATCTAGAATATTTTATGTTCTGCGTCGGAGGGAAATTCATTAAAATTAGACTATATCAGTAGATGTCAGCAAGCACAGACGAATAAGTTACCCAGACAGAAGAAAGGAACATCCAAGTAAAAGAGAGACTGACAAAGAGAAGGAGAGAGACAGAGAGGCAAAGAGTGCGAGCTGAGTAGTGAAATTTGGAAACGCTTTGGCATTTTTCAGTATAATTTCGAACGCGGCCGTCGACTGACTGACGGTTGAAACGGTTTGTGCTTTATAAACAGAACACTCCGGAAAATACCGACAATAACAACAACAACAACAACAACAAAAACAACAGGAACGATACAAATCTCTATAGTGAGGACAGAGCGGGCGAATGTTGTTAAGCATCGGTGCGGGAAAGTTAATCGGAATTCAGTCTTAGAACACGCTGAAAGCAAGACGCGGGCTAATGGCGCCTAAATGAAGAAAATAATACAAATATAAGAAATATGTAAAAATAAGAGTAATTTATAGAAATACATTTCTTAATGCCTCAACTTAGAGGCGAACATATAGCAAACACTTTCAAACCGAATCGTTCGTTTCAATTGCGCCCGAGCGCTGAGTGAACAAGATATAAATACAAACAAAAAGAAAAAAGAAGAAAAGCATCACAAGAATTTTCCATAAAACAGCAAATGCCAAATCGGCAATTAAAATAAAATTTGGCCCGTAAATTCAAATAATTTCTATACTATATACATAAATGGATATATAAAACGTGTTGTGGAAAGTGTTTGAGATTTCTTTGTGTCTCATCAACGGGAAAATGCAGGTTTTACTTGGATTTGGCGCCCTTCTCACGCTGTTGGCCACAGGTTTGCTCTTGACAATTTTGTCTTTAGAACACTTATGTATTTATATGCACATAAATATGTGTGTATATTTCAATGCCAACAGCTTACGCCATCAGATGCTACTCATGTGAGTCCGTTTACGAGGCGAGCTGCGGAGAAAATTTCGAAATTGAGAATCATTTTAACTACGATTGCGCCTTCATTGCCCCTCCCCGTTTTCTGGACATTGAGTTGGCCAACAAGAATGCGACCGCGTGCCTGAAGCGCGTTTTTCACGGTAAGTACTTCCCTTCAACCACATCGCGATTACACACATAAATGAAAACGATTTAAATGAAATGTTTTGCTATGTGACCTCATTATGTATAGAAAATAAAAATCGACTTCACACGCCTCCTTAACCAGTTTGATTTGACTTTCGTTTCATTCTTGAACGAGCCTTGAGCTGCTTAAGGTAAAGGTATTTTTAAAATACATGAAGTGGAGCCATGCGAGGAAACATGTTAGGAAATCAATTTCAATATTGGAAACAAACACAGGTCGATATCGTCTCTTCCTTCTATTTGGTTTATTGCCATATTCGTACATTATTAACAACTTAATAGGGTTAATTTACAGGCGAGTTTAAGACTCCTTCTTTTCTTGAAGGCTATAAATATTTTCGCTCCTAAAAGTATGCAGCATCATTGTTACAATTAATTGTTTGCTTTTGTGAACTCCAACACAGAAAATGGCGAGGTCAACGAGACGGAGATTGGCTGCAAGCTGGATCCTACATTGGTCGCCGTGCAAAATGCCAGCTGTCACGTGTGCGGTGACGAGAACTTCTGCAACGGAGCCGATCAGATGGAAGGAAATGTTTGGAAACTGCCCGCTCTGGCTCTTTTTCAGGTGCCCGCATAATCAGGTGCTGGGTTTGGGAGATTTTCAACACCGCGGTTTGGTCGACCTCGCCTCGGGCGGGTTCCGGTCGGCGCAGCAGCTGTATTTATGGGACTCGACGTATTACTGACATCCAACTCTGTCGTATGTTGGGCCCCAGTCTCCAGGTCTACTGCAGGCTCCATGGTTCTTGCCAACTTCCTAGTCACAGGACGATGAGCAATAACAGCTGGCCGGGCTCTACTGGCTGTACGATCCAACAAAGTTGAACAGTTTCCAACTACCAATTTACATGTCCCAGTTGTACAAGCATTATTGCAACGAGGACATTGAGCGTTCGCTTCTAACCAACTTTCTAAACAAACTTGGTGAAAGACATGGCTACAACTTGTAATCAGACATGGTTATGTATTAGTCATTTCAAAACTGCACACTATGAATGTGCCAAACCTTTGGTGCAGTCTGAGACTGACTGATAGGTCTGCGATTTACAGGCATCATTATTACAAAAACTGTCCTATACGGCCAAAATAACTGACTTGATTGAACAACTGATAAAACCAACAACTTTCAGCCACCGAAAAAGAGGGAATTTATTTTTGAGCTATTTCAATTAAAATAGTGGACAGACAGCCTACAAAGTGAATGACTCAATAACAATAAAACTATAATTATGATGTGGGAAACCATTCAGGTGGGAGGTGTCCTAAGAGTTCTAACCAATGAGAATGAAGGTGAGAAAAAAGAAGCAAAAATACTTTTCACTGATCAATGAACTTATCCTCGAAAAATCAAATCATGTACCTGCACACTTGTGCGGTAGCTGCTAACCGATCTGCCACTACATTCTAGCATACAGGTTACAGGTTACATGCCTTGCTCACAATCTTCTCCTTAAAAACACAATCACGTACGCACAAACAAGTGCGCGAGTGATCCTCCACCTGACTCCAACCCCCAATAAAAAAGGGTCATTCACAAATCTAGACCCTTCGATCATAAATGTCACGTACGGGATCCAAAACCACACATTGCAGTAAATTAAGTGCTATAATAAAACAATTAAAAATCGAAAACAATAAAAAAAAGAGTTACGACTTCCTGTCAAAGAATCCCCAGTTTCCTATTACTCATATAGAAATATTTTATGCAGCTGTTCGTAAGGCGACCGCATTGGTCTCTTATCGAGTGCTTCCGTTTGTTTATCTTAAACATAAATACTTAGAAAATATTATGCTGTCACTTATCAGCAGCTCTCATGTTCATGCTTGAACAGCAATGCTTTCAAAATGTTAGAAACCAGTCGCCAAACAGTCCAGAAGCCGTGCAGATCTGAAAAAGTTTACTGTTCCACTCAACTTAGGTCGTATCATCCCTTTCGAGTGATTCAAAATGGTGTCAAGTGTAGGGCATGTGCTGGCTGTGACCATTCTGGCCGCTTTGGTGTGCACGGGTATGCAACTCTTTGTCCGAGAATTATGGTACGATATCTCTGATAACTGTGATTTCAATTTACAGGCTATGCCATAAACTGCTATCAGTGCAAATCTAATGATAACCCCAAGTGTGGCGAGAATTTTGAGGCTGATCCCAGTCTACTTAAGAAGTGCAAACCCGATGCCCCACCGGGTTTCCTGCAGAGCATCATCCCTGTCCGCAGAGCCACAGGCTGCATGACGGAGATCATCAGCGGTAAGTTCTAAGTATGCTATTCCCGACCACAAAAATACTCTGCCATTGTCCATTATTTTTGTCGTACAATTAACCTACTGGGCGTATGCTCAAATATATATATGTATGGCATATACTTTGTAAAAGTATTTATATATACATAGTAATGGTCTACAAATATCAAGAAATGCTTATTACACATCAAATTATTTTGTATTTTTTTTAACGAAAGAGAAATATGCGCTAAATGCATAAAACAAATGATCCAATATAATATATGTATGAAGTGACGAAATTATAGGGGACTTTGCATTCATGATATATGTATTATATACTATAAACATGATTATGCCCAACCCATTTTGTTTTCAACCAAGCAAAAATGTGGGAACAAATGTGGAGATCGTGTGATCTAAACCGATCAGCTAAGTTTCCTGTTATACATTTTAAGGCAATTATCGCTTACGTGCTTGTCATCTAAAGTTAATAAATTATTTGCATGGGCTTTTCCATCTAGTAGAAATCAATTAATGGCTCACATACAATATTATTAATATAATCAGTAATTTATTATTAGTTTTATTATTAATTTTTAGGAAATTCATGTTTTAAATTATCTTCAAAGTTTAAATGATTGTTTCAATTCGTAGCTGCGTCGAGCCTCTTGACTTGTTAGTAACTTATGTCAGCATTGCGTTATTATTCTCCATTAGCCAATATTTGAAGATGAATGTGGACAACAGCAAAGGTGGAGCATGAAAATGGCACCAACAATTGTATTTAATTGAATCTACTATTCATGCACACAACGAGGAGTACAGAGAACAAGAGATCCATGTGGGCATGGCCCACTGGCAATTAAGTGTCTCTCAAGCCGCTCTCTATAAATTAGTCACAGTTATTTTTAACTTAATTTCAGTTCATGCTCTGTTTCAATCATAGATGAGTATTTTATGTGCTCATCTTAGTAAGGCTTATAATGGCTACCTGGGAATGGATATTATGATCGATATTATTGGAATGAAGGTTAAAAGACTACACCTAACGAGGTCAATGGGTTCGATTATCATGTGTTAGCTACTAAATGACAAATTGAATAATATATTGCTGACGAACTGCATTTAAAATTAGCAGATCGACAATAAAAAGTGCTCTATATATGGTTTTGCAAGAATGTGATAATAATAACGAATTTGTATTCATTTTCAGCTTTAGATGTTCCTGTTACTATCCGTGGCTGCTACTTTGGTGATACGCAGACTGGCTGCAACACAAATTTTTCGCTGTTCTTCGTCTATCAGCTGAGCTGTGCAGTGTGCACCGGCGATGGATGCAATGGTTCCGCTTCCATCGCCCCCATTGCTGGTTCCGCTTCCACCGCCCCCATCGCTGGAGCCATTCTACTGTTCTTTGGTGTGGCCCGGCTGTTGGCCTAATCGTGGATAAAGTCTTCACTCTTGTCTTTTAAATTGATACCTGGAACATTTAATAAGTTTCACATGTATTATCAAAACATTGGATATCATTATCGCAATTTTCATTGAATTTTGTAAAAAAAAGAGAACAAAAATCAACACATTCTAAAAGCATATTTAAACAGCTTCAATACCAAATTAGAATTGCATCGAATTATATAAATATCAAATTAAATTTAAATTTAAGATTTGTATTCACACAACTGCTTAAGAACCGCTAAAATAAATCGTTTGTTATTCTGATATACGTTCGAAATCTACGTAAAAATCCAGTATTTTATTTTTATTACGATAATTTCAAATTGTTTTCGTTTAGCAACCGTTTATCTATCCAAACTCGTCCTTTGACATCGGCAAAGATGTCGCTTTTGAAAGCTGTCCTTGCGTGCAACGTCATAATTAAAGCCACTGCTTATACTACGCCATTGAGACCACAGCAAACACACAGACACACACACACACACACTCACAGAGAATGTCAGGTTAGTTGTGCTCCTTAGCAACTTTGTCAGCTCTCTTTGGTGCTGCTGTTAAAAATGGACTAAGAGGCAAATAAAATTTGCTGATGTCTTGCTCCATATGTGAGCTATAAATTGTATCTAGAATATTTTATGCATGTGCCAAACCCTTGGTGCAGTCTGAGACTGACTGATAGGTCTGCGATTTACAGGCATCATTATAAAAATTAGCAAAATAACTAACTTGATTGAACAACTGATAAAATCAACAACTTTCAGCCAACGAAAAAGAGGGAATTTATTTTTGGGCTATTGCAATTAAAATAGTGGACAGACAGCCTAAAGAGTGAATGACTCTTCGCTGAGCTTAATAGCTTCTATATAAATACGCACACACAGCGTCCTTTACATTCAAGAAGCTAAAGGAACTCAGCGCAGAATAAATTTCTGCAGCCCTCCTATTTCACTGGCATGGCAAATATTCCATTTTAATTTGGATAAATAGAATCCAAAAAAGATGTTATAGTGACTTCCGGCAATTAAATTTAAATTCTACTTAAAGTTATCAGATTTCATTCTTTTCTTATTTCATTTTTTTATTACACATTTATAATACATTTTTATTGTATACTTCTTATAAATTTCATTGCATGCTTCTTATAAATTTTATTGCATACTTATTAAAGAATTAACAATTTTTCTGCTGCATGCTTATTCATATTTGGGGTTATTACATTTTCTTATTTTCTATTATCTACTTTTTCCTGCAGGTTCAACTTAACTTATAACCAATATAACCTAAAAGGGGCAATAATCCTTTTGCTAATATAACTTTTTATTTTTTGTTTTGTTGCTGGTATTTCGTTAATGCATGATGGCGTTAATTTTTTTATGAAAATTACAAAAGAATTTAACAAAAAAAAAAAACAAAGTAAATATATGTTTTTATATTTAAATAATTTTATATTGAGATAGAATTTTTTTTCAATTTATCTCGCTGCATAATTATCTCGGTTGGTATATATATGTATATGGTTGTATGAAAACTTCACCGCCACCTCGGATCAAAATATCTCGTCCATGTCACAAAGTTCAAGAAGAAAAGGTGTAGGTTCACTTTCATGGGTATCCAGCGGTGAAAGACCTTTCAACGTTGATTTAAATTTCCATTGATAGGTATGCAACACCTTATCATTATTTATTTATTTGTACCCTCAACAATGCAGGGATACCACGATATGAGATTTCAGGAGTAACCTTGGTTTTCACATATTTAAATATATATATATATAATCCGGTTATGTGTTTTTCTTTCTTTTCTTTTCTTTTTTTTTTCTTCCTTTATTTCTTTCGTTCAAATATTTTACGTACGCAAAGAAAGAAAAGGAAGAAAAAATCGAGCTTGAAAAAGTTAATTTTTTTTTGTTTGTGTAAGGAAGTATGTTTATTTGTTTAAAAATAAAATTTTACTTTAGCGCACTTGTCACTTTTAGGGGGGTTGGCTTAACATATTTTTGATGGTGCTCCGATGGACACGTGTGGCCTCCAGGCGATATGCAGTATCGCGATCGGCTGGTGAAAACTAAGAGAGCGTTTCCCGAGTGCAGCTCGGCTTAAATAGGGCAGATGAGCAAAGCTCTGGTATTCAGCACTTTTCAGCCACTATCTGCGCTTTTATCTTGAACCGCGCTTTTGAGAGCTAACTGCCGTAAAGTATGCAATGGTTAGTCACTTGCAAAAAAAAACATCATTGCCTTCCTTTAAAACCGACTACGCTATAGTTGAATAGTCGTCGTTATCTGGGCTCCTATGCCGAACGCCACCTGACCAGTGACCACAGCAAAGGTGGCCACTTTGACGCTCCCAGTCGAACTATGTGTTATCCTACGACAGACGGACTCGGGTTCCCCACTGGGTGTTTGAGCACCTCACCGCCCAGTCGGTGGCCAAGAATTCGGAAGTAGATCGTGCAGATTCCGCGCCCAGAACACCGATTATCGTCGCTCTGGCTACGATCGTGGTCACATGGCAGCGGCGGGCAATCATCGACTGCATCAGAAGCACTGCGACGACACCTTCCTGCTCTCGAACATGGCGCCCCAGGTGGGCCAGAGCTTTAATCGGGATGCGTGGAACAAGCTGGAGTCGCACGTGCGCAAATTGACGCAAAAGTACGCCAATGTCTACGTTTGCACGGGTCCTCTCTACCTGTCCCACAAGGAGGACGACGGCAAGACCTATGTCAAGTACGATGTGATCGGTGCCAATACGGTGGCTGTGCCCACCCACTTCTACAAGGTGATTGTGGTTGAGTCGGCGGCGGACAACAAGCTGCACATGGAGGCATACGTAATGCCCAATAGGGTCATTAGCAACGACACCCCGCTGCATGTGTTCCAAGTTCCACCCGAGACGGTGGAGCGAGCGGCGGGTCTGCTCTTCTTCGACCAACTCCACCGAAGTCAGCTGGCAACCGTTAATGGAAAAAAGGTTTAGCTTTAAAGTCGCCCCAGAGATCTTCAACTTAATCCTGAACCTGGTTGTTTTTAACAAATGAATGATCAACATTGATTTGCATAGAAGAATATTAGCTAATTTTGAAGAATTTTGTTTTTAATTTTGTATTAGTAAGTTGTATTTTATATGAACGCAAATGTTCCGCTTAGTTGCTGTTGATTTTGTTTCTTTTCCAACGAATTGTGTTGATTAATAATATCGCACCGCTAGCCTGCGGGATAAACTAAGCAAAACCGTTCGATAGCCGACCATTACCACGAGTATTACTCAAAATGTGGATGAGTGTGGGTTTGAGTGAGCGAGTTTGAGTGCGAATACAGTTGGGCGGTTGCATGGCAATGTTTTCAAAATGTTAGAAACCAGACGCCACACAGTCCAGGAGCCGATCAGACCTAAAAAGTTTACTGTTTGCTTTATTCCACTTTACTTAGGTCGTATCATCCCTTTCGAGTGATTCAAAATGGTGTCAAGTGTAGGGCATGTGCTGGCTGTAACCATTCTGGCCGCTTTGGCGTGCACGGGTATGCAACTGTTTGTCCGAGAATTATGGTAGGATATCTCTGATAACTGTGATTTCAATTTACAGGCTATGCCATCAAGTGCTATCAGTGCTCATCTGTAAATAGCCCCAAGTGTGGCGAGCATTTTGAGGCTGATCCCGATCTACTTCTGGATTGCGCACGCATTGTCCTACCGCGTTTCCTGCAGAGCATCTTCCCTGTCCGCAATGCCACAGGCTGCATTAAGAAGAGCCTTGAGGGCGGTAAGTTCTAAGTATGCTATTCCGCACCATAAAAATACTCTGCCATTCTGTTTTAAAGTGATGTCATAAGCGTCCACTTGTTTCGTACATTTAATTAGCTTGATTAGTGACGATTAGAGTGGGCGTCGCCATTGTCCATTATTTTTGTCGTACAATTAACCTACTGGGCGTATGCTCAAATATATATATGGCATATACTTTGTAAAAGTATTTATATATGCATAGTAATGGTCTAAAAATATCAAGAAATGCTTATTACACATCAAATTATTTTGTATTTTTCTTTTAACAAAAGAGAAATATGCGTATTTATAAACAAATGATCCAATATAATATATGTATGAAGTGACGACATTTTAGGGGACTTTGCATTCATGATAATGCGTATATGTATATATATTATATACCATAAACATGATTAAGCCCAACCCATTTTGTTTTCAACCAAGCAAAAATCGTGTGATCTAAACCGATCAGCTAATCTTTCCGTTTTATATTTTAAGGCAATTATCGCTTACGTGCTTGTCATCTAAAGTTCATAAATTATTTGCATGAGACAATTAATTTGTGGGCTTTTCCATCTAGTAGAAATAAATTAATGGCTACCATACAATATTATTAATATAATCAATAATTTATTATTAGCTTTATTATTATTAATTAGGAAATTCATGTTTTATATTATCTTCAAAGTTTAAATGCTTATATAGAAATAATTTCGAAATTTTAAATATGTACATTGATAATGATCCGTTTTTAGTCCAGTAGTGATTTAACAAGGGATTGTTTCAATTTGTCGCTGCGTCGAGCCCCTTGACTTGTTAGTAACTTATGTCAGCATTGCGTTATTATTCTCCATTAGCCAATATTTGAAGATGAATGTGGACAACAGCAAAGGTGGAGCATGAAAATGGCACCAACAATTGTATTTGATTGAATCTACTATTAATGCACACAACGAGGAGAAGAGAGATTAGTCACAGTTATTTTTAACTTAATTTTAGTTCATGCTCTGTTTCAATCATAGATGAGTAGTTTTTAGGTCATTAAAGATTTATGTGAACTGCGCAGCTCTCATTTTAGCAAGGCTTATAATAGCTATCTGTGAATGGATATTATGATAGATATTATTGGAATGAAGGCTAGAAGCCAAAACCTAACGAGGTCAATGGGTTCGATTATCATGTGTTAGCTACTAAATGACAATTGAATAATATATTGCTGACGAACTGCATTTAAAATTAGCAGATCGACAATAAAAAGTGCTCCAAATATGGTATTTACAAATGTGTGATAATAATAACGAATTTGTATCCATTTGCAGTTCCCGGACATCCCCAAGTTGTGCGCAGCTGCCACTTTGGTGATATCAGCAACACGCAGACTGGCTGCCAGGCAGATCCTTCGCTGATCTTCGCCAAGCAGCTGAGCTGTGAAGTGTGCACAGAGGATTTGTGCAATGGTTCCGCTTCCACCGCCCCCATCGCTGGAGCCATTCTACTGTACTTTGGTGTGGCCCGGCTGTTGGCCTAATCGTGGATAAAGTCTTCACTCTTGTCTTTTAAATTGATACCTGGAACATTTAATAAGTTTCACATGTATTATCAAAACTTTGCATATCATTATCGCAATTTCCATTGAATTTTGCAAAAAAAGAGAGCAAAAATCAACACGTTCTAAAAGCATATTAAAACAGCTTCAATACCAAATTAGAATTGCATCGAATTATATAAATATCAAATGAAATTTAAATTTAAAATTTGTATTCACACAACTGCTTAAGAACCGCTAAAATAAATCGTTTGTTATTCTGATATACGTTCGAAATCTACGTAAAAATCCAGTATTTTATTTTTATTACGATAATTTCAAATTGTTTTCGTTTAGCAACCGTTTATCTATCCAAACTCGTCCTTTGACATCAGCAAAGATGTCATAATTAAAGCCACTGCTTATACTACGCCATTGACACCACAGCAAACACACACACACACACACAGAGAGAATGCCAGGTTAGTTGTGCTCTTTAGCAACTTTGTCAGCTCTCTTTGGTGCTGTTGTTAAAAATGGACTAAGAGGCAACTAAAATTTGCTGATGTCTTGCTCCATATGTGAGCTATAAATTCTATCTAGAATATTTTATGTTCTGCGTCGGAGGGAAATTCATTAAAATTAGACTATATCAGTAGATGTCAGCAAGCACAGACGAATAAGTTACCCAGACAGAAGAAAGGAACATCCAAGTAAAAGAGAGACTGACAAAGAGAAGGAGAGAGACAGAGTGGCAAAGAGTGAGAGCTGAGTAGTGAAATTTGGAAACGCTTTGGCATTTTTCAGTATAATTTCGAACGCGGCCGTCGACTGACTGACGGTTGAAACGATTTGTGCTTTATAAACAGAACACTCCGGAAAATACCGACAATAACAACAACAACAACAACAACAAAAACAACAGGAACGATACAAATCTCTATAATGAGGACAGAGCGGGCGAATGTTGTTAAGCATCGGTGCGGGAAAGTTAATCGGAATTCAGTCTTAGAACACGCTGAAAGCAAGATGCGGGCTAATGGCGCCTAAATGAAGAAAATAATACAAATATAAGAAATATGTAAAAATAAGAGTAATTTATAGAAATACATTTCTTAATGCCTCAACTTAGAGGCGAACATATACTCATCAACGGGAAAATGCAGTTTTTACTAGGATTTGGCGCCCTGCTCACGCTGTTGGCCACATGTTTGCTCTTGATCATTTTGTCTTTAGAATATTTATGTATTTATATGCACATAAATATGTGTGTATATTTCAATGCCACCAGCTTGCGCCTTCATTGCCCCTCCCCGTTTTCTGGACATTGAGTTGGTCAGCAAGAATGCGACCGCGTGCCTGAATCGCGTTTTTCACGGTAAGTATTTCCCTTCACCACATCGCGATCACACACATAAATGAAAACGATTTAAATGTTTTGCTATGTGACCTCATTATGTATAGAAAATAAAAATCGACTTCACACGGCTCCTTAACCAGTTCGATAGGGTATATATAAGCGGTTTCTTTGACTTTGGTTTCATACTTGAACGAACCTTGAGCTGCTTAAGGTAAAGGTATTTCTAAACTACATGAAGTGGAGCTATGCGAGGAACCATGTTAGGAAATCAATTTGAATATTGGAAGCAAACACAGGTCGATATCGTCTCTTCCTTCTATTTGGTTTACTGCCATATTTATGTGGTATAAAATTGCAATTTCAAAAATATTGCCAATCATACATTATTAACAACTTAATAGAGTTAATTTACAGGCGAGTTTGAGACTCCTTCTTTTCTTGAAGGCTATAAATATATTCCCTCCTAAAAGTATGCAGCATCATTTAATTGTTACATTTAATTGTTTGTTTTTGTAAACTCCAACACCGAAAATGGTGAGGTCAACGAGACGGAGATTGGCTGCAAGCTGGACCCCACACTGGTCGCCGTGCAGAATGCCAGCTGTCACGTGTGCGATGACGAGAACTTGTGAAGGGTATGTTTGGAAACTGCCCGCTCTGGCGCTTTTTCAGGTGCCCGCTTAATCAGGTGCTGGGTTTGGGCAATTTTTAACTCCGCGGTTTGGTCGACCTCGCCTCGGGCGTGTTCCGGTCGGCGCAGCAGCTGTATTTAAGGGATTCGACGTATTACTGACATCCAACTCCGTCGTATGTTGGGCCCAGTCTCCAGGTCTACTGCAGGCTCCATGGTTCTTGCCAACTTCCTAGTCACAGGACGATGAGCAATAACAGCTGGCCGGGCTCTACTGGCTGTACGATCCAACGAAGGTGAACAGTTTCATTATTACAAAAACTGTCCTACTATTTGGCCAAAATAACTAACTTGATTGAACAACTGATAAAATCAACAACTTTCAGCCAATGAAAAAGAGGGAATTTATTTTTGGGCTATTGCAATTAAAATAGTGGACAGACGGCCTACACAGTGAATAACTCCCCGCTGAGCTTAATAATGTCAAACATACGTGCGAAGAACCTACTTAACAACAGTTTACGTCAATAAAACTATAATTATGATGTGGGAAAACATTCAGGTGGGAGGTGTCCTAAGAGTTCTAACCAATGAGAATGAAGGTGAGAAAAAAGAAGCAAAAATACTTTTCACTGATCAATGAACCCATCCTCAAAAAATCAAATCATGTACCTGCACACTTGTGCGGTAGCTGGTAACCGATCTTCCACTACATTCTAGCATACAGGTTACAGGTTACATGCCTTGCTCACAATCTTCTCCTTAAATAACACAATCACGTACGCACAAAAAAAATAAAAATCGAAAAGAATAAAAAAAAGAGTTACGACTTCCTGTCATCGAATCCCCAGTTCCCTACTACTTATATAGAAATATTTTATGCAGCTGTTCGTAAGGCGACCGCATTGGTCTCTTATCGAGTGCTTCCGTTTGTTTATTTTAAACATGAATACTTAGAAAATATTATGCTGTCACTTAAGGCTGGCTTGCATGGGCCAGCTATCAGCATCTCTTATGCTCATACTTGATCAGCAATGTTTCCAAAATGTTAGAAACCAGACGCCAAACAGTCGCCGAGCCGTTCAGATCCGAAAAAGTTTACTGTTTGCTTTATTCCACTTTACTTAGGTCGTATCATCCCTTTCGAGTGCTTCAAAATGGTGTCAAGTGTAGGGCATGTGCTGGCTGTGACCATTCTGGCCGCTTTGGCGTGCACGGGTATGCAACTGTTTGTCCGAGAATTATGGTAGGATATCTCTGATAACTGTGATTTCCATTTACAGGCTATGCCATCAAGTGCTATGACTGCTCATCTGTATATAACCCCAAGTGTGGCCAGAATTTTGATCATGATCCCGGTCTTCTTCTGGATTGCCCAGATGCCACAGGCTGCGTGAAGGAGACCGCCGGTAAGTCCTAACTATACTATTCCCCACCACAAAAATACTCATCCGTTCTGTGTTAAAGGGATGTCGTAAGCGTCCACTTGTTTCGTACATTTAATTAGCTTGATTAGTGACGATTAGTACAATTAACCTACTGGGCGTATGCTCAAATATATATATGGTATATACTTTGTAAAAGTATTTATATATACGCAGTAATGGTCTAAACATATGAAGAAATGCTTATCACTCATCAAATTATTTTGTATTTTATTTAAAAACAAATGATTCAATATAATATATGTATGAAGTGACGAAATTATAGGGGACTTTGCATATTATCATGAATGCAAAGTCCCCTATATATTTATATGTATTATATACTATAATCATGATTATGCCCAACCCATTTTATTTTCAACCAAGCAAAAATGTGGGAACAAATGTGGAGATCGTGTGATCTAAACCGATCAGCTAAGTTTCCTGTTATACATTTTAAGGCAATTATCGCTTACGTGCTTGTCATCTAAAGTTAATAAATTATTTGCATGGGCTTCTCCATCTAGTAGAAATCTGTAAATGGCTCAAATACAATATTATTAATATAATCAGTAATTTATTATTAGCTTTATTATTATTAATTAGGAAATTCATGTTTTATATTATCTTCAAAGTTTAAATGCTTATATAGAAATAATTTCGAAATTTTAAATATGTACATTGATAATGATCCGTTTTTAGTCCAGTAGTGATTTAACAAGGGATTGTTTCAATTTGTCGCTGCGTCGAGCCCCTTGACTTGTTAGTAACTTATGTCAGCATTGCGTTATTATTCTCCATTAGCCAATATTTGAAGATGAATGTGGACAACAGCAAAGGTGGAGCATGAAAATGGCACCAACAATTGTATTTAATTGAATCTGTTATTAATGCACACGACGAGGAGAAGAGAGAACAAGAGATCCATGTGGGCATGGCCCACTGGCAATTAAGCGTCTCTCAAGCCGCTCTCTATAAATTAGTCACAGTTATTTTTAACTTAATTTCAGTTCATGCTCTGTTTCAATCGTAGATGATTAGTTTTTACGTCATTTAAGTTTTATATAAACTGCGCAGTGCTGATTTTAGTAAGGCTTATAATAGCTACCTGGGAATGTATATTATGATTGATATTATTGGAATGAAGATTAGAAGCCTAAACCTGACGAGGTCAATGGGTTCGATTCGTGTTAACAACTAAATGACAAATGTGTAATATATTGCTAACGGACTGCATTTAAAATTAGCAGATCGACAATAAAAAGTGCTCCATATATGGTTTCGCAAAAATGTGATAATAATAACGAGCTTGTATTTATTTTCAGCTTTCTTCTTTCCTTTAACTAAGCGTAGCTGCTACTTTGGTGATACGCAGACTGGCTGCAAGGCAGATCCTGAGCAGCACTCTATCAACCAGCTGAGCTGTGTGTGCACCGGGGATAGATGCAATGGTTCCGCTTCCATCGCCCCCATCGCTGGAGCCATTCTATTGTTCTTCGGCGTGGCCCGGCTGTTGGCCTAATCGTGGATAAAGTCTTCACTCTTGTCTTTTAAACTGATACCTGGAACATTTAATAAGTTTCACATGTATTATCAAAACTTTGCATATCATTATCGCAATTTTCATTGAATTTTGCAAAAAAAGAGAGCAAAAACAACACATTCTAAAAGCATATTAAAACAGCTTCAATACCAAATTAGAATTGCATCGAATTATATAAATATCAAATGAAATTTAAATTTAAAATTTGTATTCACACAACTGCTTAAGAACCGCTAAAATAAATCGTTTGTTAAAAATCCAGTATTTTATTTGTATTACGATAATTTCAAATTGTTTTCGTTTAGCAACCGTTTATCTATCCAAACTCGTCCTTTGACATCGGCAAAGATGTCGCTTTTGAAAGCTGTCCTTGCGTGCAACGTCATAAAGCCACTGCTTATATTACGCCATTGAGACCACAGCAAACACACAGACACACACACACTCACAGAGAATGTCAGGTTAGTTGTGCTCTTTAGCAACTTTGTCAGCTCTCTTTGGTGCTGTTGTTAAAAATGGACTAAGAGGCAAATAAAGTTTGCTGATGTCTTGCTCCATATGTGAGCTATAAATTGTATCTAGAATATTTTATGCATGTGCCAAACCCTTGGTGCAGTCTGAGACTGACTGATAGGTCTGCGATTTACAGGCATCATTATAAAAATTAGCAAAATAACTAACTTGATTGAACAACTGATAAAATCAACAACTTTCAGCCAACGAAAAAGAGGGAATTTATTTTTGGGCTATTGCAATTAAAATAGTGGACAGACAGCCTAAAGAGTGAATGACTCTTCGCTGAGCTTAATAGCTTCTATATAAATACGCACACACAGCGTCCTTTACATTCAAGAAGCTAAAGGAACTCAGCGCAGAATAAATTTCTGCAGCCCTCCTATTTCACTGGCATGGCAAATATTCCATTTTAATTTGGATAAATAGAATCCAAAAAAGATGTTATAGTGACTTCCGGCAATTAAATTTAAATTCTACTTAAAGTTATCAGATTTCATTCTTTTCTTATTTCATTTTTTTATTACACATTTATAATACATTTTTATTGTATACTTCTTATAAATTTCATTGCATGCTTCTTATAAATTTTATTGCATACTTATTAAAGAATTAACAATTTTTCTGCTGCATGCTTATTCATATTTGGGGTTATTACATTTTCTTATTTTCTATTATCTACTTTTTCCTGCAGGTTCAACTTAACTTATAACCAATATAACCTAAAAGGGGCAATAATCCTTTTGCTAATATAACTTTTTATTTTTTGTTTTGTTGCTGGTATTTCGTTAATGCATGATGGCTTTAATTTTTTTATGAAAATTACAAAAGAATTTAACAAAAAAAAAAAAACAAAGTAAATATATGTTTTTATATTTAAATAATTTTATATTGAGATAGAATTTTTTTTCAATTTATCTCGCTGCATAATTATCTCGGTTGGTATATATATGTATATGGTTGTATGAAAACTTCACCGCCACCTCGGATCAAAATATCTCGTCCATGTCACAAAGTTCAAGAAGAAAAGGTGTAGGTTCACTTTCATGGGTATCCAGCGGTGAAAGACCTTTCAACGTTGATTTAAATTTCCATTGATAGGTACGCAACACCTTATCATTATTTATTTATTTGTACCCTCAACAATGCAGGGATACCACGATATGAGATTTCAGGAGTAACCTTGGTTTTCACATATTTAAATATATATATATATAATCCGGTTATGTGTTTTTCTTTCTTTTCTTTTCTTTTTTTTTTCTTCCTTTATTTCTTTCGTTCAAATATTTTACGTACGCAAAGAAAGAAAAGGAAGAAAAAATCGAGCTTGAAAAAGTTAATTTTTGTTTGTTTGTGTAAGGAAGTATGTTTATTTGTTTAAAAATAAAATTTTACTTTAGCGCACTTGTCACTTTTAGGGGGGTTGGCTTAACATATTTTTGATGGTGCTCCGATGGACACGTGTGGCCTCCAGGCGATATGCAGTATCGCGATCGGCTGGTGAAAACTAAGAGAGCGTTTCCCGAGTGCAGCTCGGCTTAAATAGGGCAGATGAGCAAAGCTCTGGTATTCAGCACTTTTCAGCCACTATCTGCGCTTTTATCTTGAACCGCGCTTTTGAGAGCTAACTGCCGTAAAGTATGCAATGGTTAGTCACTTGCAAAAAAAAACATCATTGCCTTCCTTTAAAACCGACTACGCTATAGTTGAATAGTCGTCGTTATCTGGGCTCCTATGCCGAACGCCACCTGACCAGTGACCACAGCAAAGGTGGCCACTTTGACGCTCCCAGTCGAACTATGTGTTATCCTACGACAGACGGACTCGGGTTCCCCACTGGGTGTTTGAGCACCTCACCGCCCAGTCGGTGGCCAAGAATTCGGAAGTAGATCGTGCAGATTCCGCGCCCAGAACACCGACTATCGTCGCTCTGGCTACGATCGTGGTCACATGGTTGCCCGCATCGACTGCATCAGAAGCACTGCGACGACACCTTCCTGCTCTCGAACATGGCGCCCCAGGTGGGCCAGGGCTTTAATCGGGATGCGTGGAACAAGCTGGAGTCGCACGTGCGCAAATTGACGCAAAACTACGCCAATGTCTACGTCTGCACGGGTCCTCTCTACCTGTCCCACAAGGAGGACGACGGCAAGACCTATGTCAAGTACGATGTGATCGGTGCCAATACGGTGGCTGTGCCCACCCACTTCTACAAGGTGATTGTGGTTGAGTCGGCGGCGGACAACAAGCTGCACATGGAGGCATACGTAATGCCCAATAGGGTCCTTAGCAACGACACCCCGCTGCATGTGTTCCAAGTTCCACCCGAGACGGTGGAGCGAGCGGCGGGTCTGCTCTTCTTCGACCAACTCAACCGAAGTCAGCTGGCAACCGTTAATGGAAAAAAGGTTTAGCTTTAAAGTCGCCCCAGAGATCTTCAACTTAATCCTGAACCTGGTTGTTTTTAACAAATGAATGATCAACATTGATTTGCATAGAAGAATATTAGCTAATTTTGAAGAATTTTGTTTTTAATTTTGTATTAGTAAGTTGTATTTTATATGAACGCAAATGTTCCGCTTAGTTGCTGTTGATTTTGTTTCTTTTCCAACGAATTGTGTTTATTAATAATATCGCACCGCTAGCCTGCGGGATAAACTAAGCAAAACCTTTCGATAGCCGACCATTACCACGAGTATTACTCAAAATGTGGATGAGTGTGGGTTTGAGTGTGCGAGTTTGAGTGCGAATACAGTTGGGCGGTTGCATGGCAATGTTTTCAAAATGTTAGAAACCAGACGCCACACAGTCCAGGAGCCGATCAGACCTAAAAAGTTTACTGTTTGCTTTGTTCCACTTTACTTAGGTCGTATCATCCCTTTCGAGTGATTCAAAATGGTGTCAAGTGTAGGGCATGTGCTGGCTGTAACCATTCTGGCCGCTTTAGCGTGCACGGGTATGCAACTCTTTGTCCGAGAATTATGGTAGGATATCTCTGATAACTGTGATTTCAATTTACAGGCTATGCCATCAAGTGCTATCAGTGCGAATCTGTAAATAGCCCCAAGTGTGGCGAGCATTTTGAGGCTGACCCCAGTCTACTTCTGAAGTGCACTGCCAGTTTCGGAGAGCTTTTGTGGAGTAAGTGGCGCCCTGCCCCCAATGCCACAGGATGCACGAAGAAGATCATTGATGGCGGTAAGTTCTAAGTATGCTATTTCCCACCACAAAAATACTCTGCCATTGTCCATTATTTTTGTCGTACAATTAACCTACTGGGCGTATGCTCAAATATATATATGTATGGCATATACTTTGTAAAAGTATTTATATATACATAGTAATGGTCTAAAAATATCAAGAAATGCTTATTACACATCAAATTATTTTGTATTTTTTTTAACGAAAGAGAAATATGCGTATTTATAAACAAATGATCCAATATAATATGTGTATGAAGTGACGAAATTATAGGGGACTTTGCATATTATCATGAATGCAAGGTCCCCTATATATTTATATGTATTATATACTATAAACATGATTATGCCCAACCCATTTTGTTTTCAACCAAGCAAAAAGGTGGGAACAAATGTGGAGATCGTGTGATCTAAACCGATCAGTTAAGTTTTCCGTTTTACATTTTAAGGCAATTATCGCTTACGTGCTTGTCATCTAAAGTTAATAAATTATTTGCATGGGCTTTTCCATCTAGTAGAAATCAATTAATGGCTCACATACAATATTATTAATATAATCAGTAATTTATTATTAGTTTTATTATTAATTTTTAGGAAATTCATGTTTTAAATTATATTCAAAGTTTAAATGATTGTTTCAATTCGTAGCTGCGTCGAGCCTCTTGACTTGTTAGTAACTTATGTCAGCATTGCGTTATTATTCTCCATTAGCCAATATTTGAAGATGAATGTGGACAACAGCAAAGGTGAATCATAAAAATGGCACCAACAATTGTATTTAATTGAATCTACTATTCATGCACACAACGAGGAGTACAGAGAACAAGAGATCCATGTGGGCATGGCCCACTGGCAATTAAGTGTCTCTCAAGCCGCTCTCTATAAATTAGTCACAGTTATTTTTAACTTAATTTCAGTTCATGCTCTGTTTCAATCATAGATGAGTATTTTATGTGCTCATCTTAGTAAGGCTTATAATGGCTACCTGGGAATGGATATTATGATCGATATTATTGGAATGAAGGTTAAAAGACTACACCTAACGAGGTCAATGGGTTCGATTATCATGTGTTAGCTACCATATGACAATTGAATAATATATTGCTGACGAACTGCATTTAAAATTAGCAGATCGACAATAAAAAGTGCTCCAAATATGTTTTTTACAAATGTGTGACAATAATAATGATAATTTGTATCCATATTCAGTTCCCGGACATCCCCAAGTTGTGCGCAGCTGCTACTTTGGTGATATCAGCAACACGCAGATTGGCTGCCAGGCAGATGCTTCTAATATGAGCTGTGTGTGCACCGGGGATAGATGCAATGGTTCCGCTTCCATCGCCCCTATTGCTGGAGCCATTCTACTGTTCTTTGGCGTGGCCCGGCTGTTGGCCTAATCGTGGATAAAGTCTTCACTCTTGTCTTTTAAATTGATACCTGGAACATTTAATAAGTTTCACATGTATTATCAAAACTTTGCATATCATTATCGCAATTTTCATTGAATTTTGTACAAGAAAGAGAACAAAAATCAACACATTCTAAAAGCATATTAAAACAGCTTCAATACCAAATTAGAATTGCATCGAATTATATAAATATCAAATGAAATTTAAATTTAAAATTTGTATTCACACAACTGCTTAAGAACCGCTAAAATAAATCGTTTGTTATTCTGATATACGTTCGAAATCTACGTAAAAATCCAGTATTTTATTTTTATTACGATAATTTCAAATTGTTTTCGTTTAGCAACCGTTTATCTATCCAAACTCGTCCTTTGACATCGGCAAAGATGTCATAATTAAAGCCACTGCTTATACTACGCCATTGACACCACAGCAAACACACACACACACACACAGAGAGAATGCCAGGTTAGTTGTGCTCTTTAGCAACTTTGTCAGCTCTCTTTGGTGCTGTTGTTAAAAATGGACTAAGAGGCAACTAAAATTTGCTGATGTCTTGCTCCATATGTGAGCTATAAATTCTATCTAGAATATTTTATGTTCTGCGTCGGAGGGAAATTCATTAAAATTAGACTATATCAGTAGATGTCAGCAAGCACAGACGAATAAGTTACCCATACAGAAGAAAGGAACATCCAAGTAAAAGAGAGACTGACAAAGAGAAGGAGAGAGACAGAGAGGCAAAGAGTGCGAGCTGAGTAGTGAAATTTGGAAACGCTTTGGCATTTTTCAGTATAATTTCGAACGCGGCCGTCGACTGACTGACGGTTGAAACGATTTGTGCTTTATAAACAGAACACTCCGGAAAATACCGACAATAACAACAACAACAACAACAACAAAAACAACAGGAACGATACAAATCTCTATAGTGAGGACAGAGCGGGCGAATGTTGTTAAGCATCGGTGCGGGAAAGTTAATCGGAATTCAGTCTTAGAACACGCTGAAAGCAAGATGCGGGCTAATGGCGCCTAAATGAAGAAAATAATACAAATATAAGAAATATGTAAAAATAAGAGTAATTTATAGAAATACATTTCTTAATGCCTCAACTTAGAGGCGAACATATAGCAAACACTTTCAAACCGAATCGTTCGTTTCAATTGCGCCCGAGCGCTGAGTGAACAAGATATAAATACAAACAAAAAGAAAAAAGAAGAAAAGCATCACAAGAATTTTCCATAAAACCGCAAATGCCAAATCGGCAATTAAAATAAAATTTGGCCCGTAAATTCAAATAATTTCTATATTTACATAAATGGATATATAAAACGTGTTGTGGAAAGTGTTTGAGGTTTCTTTGTGTCTCATCAACAGGAAAATGCAGTTTTTACTTGGATTTGGCGCCCTGCTCACGCTGTTGGCCACAGGTTTGCTCTTGACCATTTTGTCTTTAGAACACTTATGTATTTATATGCACATAAATATGTGTTTATATTTCAATGCCAACAGCTTACGCCATCAGATGCTACTCATGTGAGTCCGTTTACGAGGCGAGCTGCGGAGAAAATTTCGAAATTGAGAATCATTTTAAGTACGATTGCGCCTTCATTGCCCCTCCCCGTTTTCTGGACATTGAGTTGGTCAACAAGAATGCGACCGCGTGCCTGAAGCGCGTTTTTCACGGTAAGTATTTCCCTTCAACCACATCGCGATCACACACATAAATGAAAACGATTTAAATGAAATGTTTTGCCATGTGACCTCATTATGTATAGAAAATAAAAATCGACTTCACATGGCTCCTTAACCAGTTCGATGGGCTATATATAAGCGGATTCTTTGACTTTCGTTTCATTCTTGAACGAGCCTTGAGCTGCTTAAGGTAAAGGTGTTTTTAAACTACATGAAGTGGAGCCATGCGAGGAAACATGTTAGGAAATAAATTTGAATATTAGAAACAAACACAGGTCGATATCTGCTCTATCTTCTATTTGGTTTACTGCCATATTTATGTAGTATTAAATTGCATTTTCGAAAATATTGCCAATCATACATTGTTAACAACTTAATAGAGTTAATTTACAGTCGCCCCTAAAAGTATGCAGCATCATTGTTACATTCATTGTTTGTTTTTGTGAACTCCAACACAGAAAATGGCGTCAAAAAATTTGTGCGCGGTTGCTTCTTTGGCGAGGTCAACGAGACGGAGATTGGCTGCAAGCTGGACCCCACACTGGTCGCCGTGCAGAATGCCAGCTGTCACGTGTGCGATGACGAGAACTTCTGCAACGGAGCCGATCAGATGGAAGGAAATGTTTGGAAACTGCCCGCTCTGGCGCTTTTTCTAGCAGCGTCGCAGTTGTTCCGAGTGGGCCAACGTGACGTATGAGCGATGTTGAAGTCATTAGGCAAATAAATAAGATGTTGTTGTAAATGGCCATGGCCAAGAAAAATGCGAGAAAGCTATAAACCCCAGTCAATAAAAAGTAAATTAATATAGAATAAAGCGCAAATTGTTTGTTTTTGCGCGCAATGAACTTTATGAGGCACAGAGGCATTCAAACAAGGGCGCGACGCCTACACACACACACACACACACGCACATAGTCACTCACACACACAGTTACACAATAGCCCCCGTGTATTTCATGTTTCATGTCAACGGACAATTTATTTTTGGGCTATCAAAATGCCGCTCATACCATTTCCATTTCCATTTTCATATAGACACGGTCAGCCAGAATGAAAACCAAATGTGTTATATGGAAATTAACATCGCAAAAAAAGCAAAAACGAAAAAAAAACACACACACAGAGAATGAAAACAAAAACTCATCAGTCAGATTGCGATTGGATTTGGGCTCAGTCTCGTGTGCGCAGCTCGTCCGACTGGTTCTCGGCCATGTGACGCTCTGGGAGCGATCAACGGGCCCCATACTGTGCTCTCATAAAATTCGACAACCATCCATCCATCAACTGTTTTTTTTACCTGTGCTCTTCACTCGACCATCAACATCAACAGTTGGGGTTGAGAGGATGGTGCGCTGGGTGTTGACTTTGGGGCTGTTGCTTGTGTTGCTGTCTGCCACAGGTGAGCGCATCGAACGTGTCATACATTGTTGACACACATATTTAACACACATTTATTCCACACACTCGCACACACACACACGCGCGCATATCACGTCATCGACGATCGCAGCTCTGGCTGTTAGCTGCTATGAATGCGATTCTGTCAACGATTCGAATTGCGGCGATGATTTTCAGCCCGATGACATTGCCAAAACGGACTGCGATTCCATGGAGCTGCCTGAAGAATTGCGTCCCTTCTATCTACAGCGGCCAGACACAGCGTGCCTCACCAAGTACTACAAGGGCTGTGAGTATAGCCGGACTACTTACTATTGGTGTCAAATAGTCAGCTATCAAAAACTGTGTATAATTTCGCGGAATTCATATATATACCTCTTTTTTGATATACCAGCGACTGATGAATCGATGTTTGTGCGCCGCTCCTGCGCTTTTGGTGATTTGTCTGTCTGCGATGAGCAGCCGGATTCGGTAATGCCGCAACTCAACTTTCTGGGGTGTGTCTTCTGTCATAAGGATTTGTGCAATGTTAGCACGCGAAGCGCGTTTGCCTCGACCTCAATTATGGGCGTAATACTCATTTTTTGGGCTCTACTCATAAACAATATTTAATAGTTAAGAAGAAAATGTAAATTTTTTTTTCCAACATTTTAATTTAATTTTTTTTTTTTTTTATATTTTATACATCCACTAAAATGATTTAACATACATATATTTGCATATATATCTTTTCATTTTAAACATATAATATATATAGAATTGGGCATATTTTTCAATTGTATTCGTTTATTACTGTATGTGTGTGTGTGTTTTTGTAATCGATCAAAAGTAATAATAATAATATAAAGAAAATGAACAACACGCTCTTTAATTCATTTATCAAGCATCGCATAGTTTATGTATATATTGTATATTATTAATATATGGTTTTTTCTTTATTGTAATATTTCTGTTAGCATAATATAACATCAGTTGGGTTATCATTGTTTACATATGTATAACACATTTAGATTTAACCGCATAATGTTGGTTATTGTACAAATGAAATGATCGAAACCTAACAGCGACTACACATTGAGAACAATTCATATAATTATATAGAGAACAATGTAAACAATTGTGTGTGTGTGTGTGTACAAAACGTAATGAATTAGTTGATTGTTTGTTTGCCATTTGCCAAATACTGTTCAAATATAAATAATATAAGAGCGCACCCGCACAACTCCTCCTCCTTGGCATGAAACCCAACAATCATCAGAAAATTTGTATTAATAGTCAACTAAGTAAATTAAAAACTTTAATCAACAGCGCAGAAACAAGTAACAAGTATATTTATAAACCTATTTTTTTTTTTTTCGTTTTGTTTTGTTTTGTTTATCTTTTCTTCATATATTTTTGTGTTGATCAAACTTTTCAACTAGGCTATTATAATTATGAACTATAGCATTCAATTATATGCCATTTTTAATGCTGCTTACATACACAATTCATTCAACAACACAGAGAGTTTAATAAAAAAAAAGCATAATTAAAATTATATATATATATGTATCAATATTTTTTGATATTTGTATTATTTTTTGTCTGCCAACATTTTTATTTCTACAAATTTGCTGCTGTGCCGCGCGTCGAGTGTTCTTTTATTTTTGCAAATGTTTGTGTTGGGAGTGTGTGTGTTTTTTTTTCTTCTTGGAGTACCAGCTCCGAAATGTGTTGAGTCATTTGTATATAGAGTTTCGATCCATGCGCTTCATGGGAACTAAAATTGAGTTGCGCACAGAATATCAAATCAGCAGCAAATCGTAGTTCGTTTTCTCTGATTTTTGGCATAATTTACAATGCTTATTATAAATATTGTTGTAATATTTTCTACATATATGTATTTTATGGTTATTCGTTGTGATTGTAACAATTCGCTTGAGTAGTGCAAAGAGCAGTCGCTAAATGGGCGTGCGTAAACGCCTACCAAAAAATATGTTGTGTGCACAACATGTTTGAATTCTTTTTTCTTTTCCGTTTTTCTTCGACTAGAAAAATTAGGTAAAATTACAAAAAAATGTAACAAAATTATTCAAAAATTATCGTTGTCTGTGAAATTATTTAGCAAAAAAATATATATTGGAGCTTGAGCAATGCGAAAATGGAATGAATCTTAAATAAAGTTTGAATTTGTTTGAAGCTTTGGATATGGAGCATAAATGAGATCAATATGTATCATGTGTGTGCACACCCCCCAATACCACATCCCATCTCAGCATTCTTTAATCGAACCTTCCTGCACGCCCAAGTAGCTTTAGTGTGGCTTCTAATTGTTCATTATAATATATATATATGCATAGCTATAGCAAGTAGCTGTACTTGTGCAACTAATACTCTGCACTGCAAGTTGTGTGTGTTGTGAGTTTGCTTCGCTTTGCATGCTGCACGTTTCAGTTGTTATATGAATATATGTTGGGTAGGTTGTTATGTTAGAATAGAGACTAGGCCTAGTAAGAAAATAAAAAAGGATTCAATGCAATTTACAAAATATATATAATTTATACACATATGTAATAATAATAATTAATAACATTTATAACGAATTCAGTCAAGTCAGTAAATTTGGTTTAAAGAAGCAGAAAATAAAAATAAACATAAAAGTAATACAATAGTAATCATAAAAATAATAATAATCCAAATGTACAGACAAAAAAAATATGTAACATGAAATTAGTTTTTGATATTTTCTGTTGCTTTTCATTTAAGGAATATATATATTCTGTTTGTTGTTGTTGTTCTTGTTGTTGTTGTTGTCTGCTTTCTAAAGACGTTATATATATATATATAGAAATAGTTTTACGTTATACGATTTACATTTAGATATACACAAATATATATTTATATATATTATATAGTATATATAGTTTATATTGTTTGTGAATAACAACTATTGTATCTATATAATTTCAAAGCTTTTTTTTTTTTGAAACATTAACTCACAGAGTATTTCCATTATATAATATATAATTTGTTTTTCGCATGGTATTTAAACATTTAACATTAAAACGACAATGACGACAACGATGGCTGCCTTTTCAAGATACATATTTATAAATAAGCTTTTATAAATGTTTACACAATTCTTCTTTCATTAACATCTTTGCCTTTCCGCTAATACCGGAAACACAAGCGTTCCGCATTGTATATTTGCTTTAGTTTAAATGTGTGTTTCTGTGTGTGTGTGTGTTTGTGTGTGTGTTTGTTTGTGTTTTATTGTGGATGCGTGAGTCGGAGAGGAGCTTAGGTGCGGGTTTTGCTGAGCACTTGATCATCGGCGGGCAATTTGGTTTCGTTTTGAGTGTTGGCCCTTTTTGGGGCTCGTATGGCCTTAGATGCCCACAAAGCCGTAGACTTCCAGTACGCGTATCTCAAAGTCACCTGACGGACACAACGGCGGATTGTTGAAAGTCTTGCAACCGTCCGTCTTGCCAAATCGTATATTCTCATCCATCCAAATGGCTTGGCCCTCACTGTGAAATATAACAGAAAAGTTAATCATAATTTCTATATAATATAAATGTTCATTAATATGAAATATGGAAGTCGACTTACCCGCCGCCAATTGTTATCATTTTGGAATCAGCTGCCATGAAGAGTTCAGAGCTGTGGCCCAGACCGCGATCGCCTTCGATGCCCACCCAAGGATATTTGGCCCGTTCGGGATACAGGGAGAACAAAAATGTTTCGCCGGTGCCAAAATAGGCCTGTCTCTGGCCCTTGTCATCCTTGACATTGCGCTCAAACCAGCGCGACGAGCAGTATGCCCCAAATACCTATATAACAGAGAATAACATTTATATAAACGTTTCGAATAATATAAAGGAAATGTGGACTTGCCTCATTGTTGCACGTTTTGATCATCAGAAGCGTGGGCTCGTGCTGTTCAACACGCACATAGAAGGTCGTCAGGGAGCAGCCATGCTCCTCGGTGGTGTACAGCAGAACCGGTTGGTACATGGTGATGCGTACGGGCAGCCAGGACCAGAGCGTGAACAGCTGTGAGAAGGAGCAGGGATTGAACAGTTGACAATTAGTAAGGATCTTCTTCAAACGCAGAGTATCATTTTATTAGGCAAAAATTACTACGGTTATTAAAAAATGGTAGCATTAGCCAATGTTTAAAACAGGTAAAAGGAATTAAGTATATTATATATATATGTATATAAGTATAAACACACACAAAAAAAAAAGAAGAAAAGAAAAACATAATAAGGCGTTTTTGAACGGGGGTAATTACAGAGCGAAAAACAGAGACAAAAAGAGAAATACGCAGAGACATAAGCTAAAAGGCTAAAATTGAACTAAAAGCATACGACAAAAAAAAGTGTACAAATAATGTTAAAGCTGCCAAATCAAAAAAACTACAATAAATACAAACAAATACAAAAATACAATTCGCTTGGGTTTTGCTTTTTTTTTTTAGATGTTGATTTTTTTGTTTGTTGGCCAGCAGCAGCAGCAGCAGCAGCGCATGAATTTGCAGCAGCGTATTGCATGTCAAACTGTTATGCTATGACTGTCAAACTGTCGTTCTGCCCAACTAGAAAGAATACTTGTGACACATTTGGCTACTTTCTGAATGGATTGTTGATTGCGATTTGTGTAGGTTAAGTTTACCAAATACAAAGGACGCACACACACACACATACACACGCACACACACGCACACACAAACACACGATTAAATAGGGAGAGCGAGAGATAGCGAGAGAAATATTGGGAGAGTAAAGAGAGATATATAGCGCTATGGGGAACTGTTAAATTGGCTAAGAAACGGCACAAGATATCAACTCTTTTACTGTGGATTGGGAAATATTCATTGGATGTGGTGTTTATTCACGTGTGTTTTTCATGTTTTTTTTTTTTATAATTATTATAATTGTGTTTTTTTTTTTTGGTGTTTTTGAAAAGCTTTGGCTCGTAATTGATATGTGCTTACAAATTGTCTATCCGTCCAGGTTTTAATGAAATTCGTTGTGCCCGGTAAACCAAAATGCTATGAAAGAAGATGATATATAGCAATGTCAAGATTAGATGCAACTCGATTTGTATGATCGATTGAAAATTTGACATGAGGAGTTGTAGGTGTGGGATAATATAATTGGAGGGGCCCTCTAGCTGCTCATAAAACCGTTAACTGCATGACTTTTATATAAAAACCAAATATCAACTAATTATACAAAAAAAAAAAAAAGAAAACAAAGTAAAATAATTTCTAGAAATATGCTACACAAATGTCAAAAATATATAATAAGTATATATATATATATATAAATATATAAATGCAAAAATTCGATTATAATGCACACATCGGAGAGCATGCACATGTGAACGATTGAGGGAGTGGCACCTTCATAAAAGGGCTTTTTTTTGTTGTGTATTTAAGTAGTAAAGGGACATCTTTGGGTGCAATTCGATTAGCATTACATTCCGTTTTCTGGGGCGTGTATATGTATGTATACTTGGTGCTTATACAATATTATATGAATATAATATTACTAAAAGAATAAACCAAAGTGGGATAAGCTAGCAAAATAGCAAATGGCATTGAGTTTCGAGTTTTGTCTGCTCTCTGGACTTACATCTTCGTTCTTACAGACTTGACTTTTGAGATTGTGTATGGGATAGACGCCCATTGCGATGGCTCTATGCCCGGGCGACTTTTCGCCCTATTTAGTGGTATACATACATATGTATATATATCGATTTGTATTTTCAGTATATGCATATATGATTTGATGTCAGTTTTGAGAGATGATATATTTCATGTTGATAAAGCGCACGCATGTTATTTGTAATTGTTATAAATATTTTTGCATTATTTCGCAATTAGTTTTTTGTTTTATTTTTAGTGATTTTTTTTTTTTTTTTTTGTTTTTTTGTTCATTCAAAGTTTGGCAGCGCAAAATACAAGAAAAATAGAAATAACATTTTATATATAGAATATATATTTATAAATTTAATATTTATTTATGTAACAATTTTGTGCGTTATGTTGGTTTTAAGAATGTTGTTTTTTTTATTGTTGATTGTTTTCTATTGTGTATTTGATTGGCTTGGAAGTGCAAAACAAGTGAGGAAAAAAAAAGGAAAATTATGAAGCAAAAATGAAAACTCAAAAGCAAATTTGTGTTAGACAACAACATGAACGAATAAGCTGCGGTTTTGGTTGAAGTTGATTATTGTGTTGCTTGTTATGCATTGAGAAAACGTAGGAAAAACGAAACTCGAAATAACATTGGTTTTAGTAGTTTTCCTTTTGCATGGAAACATTTAAAAATCGCAGCAATTAAACACAAATTTTAGTAGAAAACACAAATTATTGGCGGGGGGCAAAACTGCAACTTCTCTAAGAATTTCGAAGTTTCAGTTTTCATCTATGCCAAATTGCCAGCCAAGTTGAAAAACAAAACGAACATAATTTAATTAAATTTGGCATGTTCTGTGCATGTTATACTTAGCTATTAAATAGCTAGAAAAAGCTAAAAACATGCAAGGGACATGACTCTTAAACTCAGAACTCATAACTCAAAAATTAGTGTTTTTTTTATTTTTTTTTTAATTATGAAAAACAAAACAAGCAGTGTTTGAACATCAGACAGCATTATCATCATATAGTATATAGTAATATATATATATATGACAAAAACTATTTGAAATTTATAGAGCCATACCAAATTGCGACAGCTCTCGGAGTGCAGCTTCTGGGTTTGTTTTTCAATTCATTTTTTTTGTTGTTTTTTTTTTATCAAATGAGTTGAGTTGAGTTGTTGTTGTTGTTGTTGTAGATGTTGTGCGAGTTTTGGAAGAACACAAAAAACGATAAATCAATAGAAAAGTTTTCACAATTTTACCATAATATTCAGTTATAAATGTGTGCAGTGCTGTGCTGTTTGGAGAAAGGATAACCATGTTTCCGTCTCGTACTTAACTAAACCTAAACCTAAAGTTCAACTAAGGACTTGTAATAATAAAAAAAAAGGAACGGAACTGAACCGGGTGCAGTTCCAAAGACCTTTAATTGGGTTATACATAGTTGTAGTTGTATATATATATATTGGTAGTTCTTATATATGTTTAGCCTAGCTGTTTTGTGTGGTTTTAAGAGTGTTTTTTGGGTCGGGTTCTGTGTGTGTGTTGTTGTAGGTGGTATTGCGGAAGGGGTGGCTTGTGGTCAACTCACCTCACGAATGGTCAATGTGTGTGACATCATTTGGATGTTGACCTGCGACTGACTAGTGGGCAGATTATCACTTGAACGCGATTTGATTAATTGCTTCGAACCGCTATTAAGCACGGATCGGCTTTTTAGTAGCATTTCAGTCTTGATAAATATTCTAGAAATATACTGGGTACTGCAAATCGAGAAAGAACAAACATTAAGTTAATTTATTTAACAAATTAGAATGAGAAAAATATAATCATACCTGAGTCCCCTAATACTAAAAGCGGCATGGAGCAGCTTCGCCGGCGATACTGGTATCTTTTTGCAGAACTTGATAAGCGCATTGCCAATGTCGTTTTTAATATTATCCGGACTCCATTCGTTGTTTGACTGGCATTCCTTGTGGAAGAGATTGAGTATGACCAGTGCGACGCGGTATAGCACCTTGATGCCCTCATGAAAATAGCAATCCATAATTCGCACCAAATGCTGAAAGGGTAGACCAGCTAATATCCACCAGCACCAGTCCATAAACACGCGCTCCAGCTTCTGCCCCGGACAGATGCGTTGGAAATACGCAATGGCACTTTTCTACAATTAACATAAATCAGTAATAAAGTAATTTGAGTATTCAGATTAACAACATACGGTGTGCTTTTTGGCTATCTGCATGACTGTCTTCCAGGTGACCTCATTCTGCAGTTTGGTTTGATTGATGAATGTCTTCTCCTTGCTGCCCACAAGTCCGGCCAGGCACACATAGGCTTCCTCCTCTGCAATTAGATAAAAGAAAAAGCAATTTTTTTAATTTGTTTTTTTTTTTTTTTTTACACTTTGCAATTTTCACGTAATATTGTGTAAATATCTATTGTGCTATTGAATTGCATTTGCCCGGCAATTATCGGGAGGCTTAATAACAGGCCCAACCTTAGCGACACAGTTCAACCCACTCACTGCCCCGCCCCGCCCCTTACTCTACTACAATCCATATATGAGTATGCCTTGTCTCCCTAATTGAATTGCACAATTTCAAATTTGTAATTTTCACTGCAGCTTCCAGAGGTCGTTCCACGTTAAGCACATCGTCACAAGCGGCTGATGAACGCTCTGTGGTTTGAGGTGCTGGCTGGTTGTGATTGCGGTTGTGGTGCAGAGCCTCGAGGGCGTTACAGCAATGACGCAGCACTTTGTTGACTAGCGCGAACGTAATATACATTTGAGTTGAGGGAAAGTGCTTGACACTGAATATACCCTGTATATGGAGCATTTATCTGAGAATGAATTCGGAGGAACTCATTTTGAGGAGCATAAACATAATTTGTAGAGCAATTTTTGTTTGTGGCACAACTTTCAGACAAGTATATTATCTTCTGGTATATAAGTATTTTTTTTTAGCAAAGTTTAAAAGTTGTGATATGATTTTTTTTTCTTATAGTTTTGCCCAGTCAGCATACCCTATCTAGGTTTATGGATTACAGCAATAAATATAAAATATGCAGCAATTTGGCTTGTGTCCGCACTTTGACCGCCTTGACATTGCGGAACTGAGAGCAGATCTTAAACAGCCACTTCATTTTTTATAACTACTTTCCTCAAATGGCGACGCCTTTGCAATTTTGTCATAATTAACTGTCGCACAATTTGTTTATCAAATTAGTCACACAGTTAGCACAACCCGAATTTACTTGATTTATGTTAATAACGCCGAATGCAAACAACGACGATGTTAAAAATAGCTCCAGAGATGTGTAAGTTGTTTATTTCGTTCTGGATGTTTTTTTTTTTCTTACTTATTTTTGCATGTCGCAGTTAGGCTGGCTTCGTGTTTGGCTCATTAGCATCGTTAACTGTGTACAAAATGTATGGCAAATAATATGAAATACCAAATAACTCACAAATAAATATTTTGCGCGGCTTTTAAAATACAATTGTAAGTGATTTATTTAAGTTTTATTTATTTTTTATTTGTGAGCAATTAAGTAAGCAATCAGCTGCAGTTTTGCCACAATTAAGTGCCATTTAGATATGGCTTTGTGTCACATTATAATAATAAAATAAATGTGGGAATGCTGATAAGCGTTGCTACTTCTAAGTTGCATTGATTTGCACATAAACAAAGCCATTTCCTACATACATGTACGTACAGCAGCCCGCCTTTAGAGCTTATCAGCGAGTGGCTTATCAGCTGCAAAGTGCAGTTTGCGCCGGTTCGGTTCGGTGTAAGGCAGTTTGCCTTAGTTAATGATTGCCCTTAGTAGTTTAATTGTATTATTTCCATTGCTATCAATTGCTGTGACAAACTATTCAAAGATACGCATCAAAGTTGTAGGACACAAAGTGTTACACTGGAGCTGTATCTGTATATCTTTTGGTATCTATAAGCTGCCAGCTTATCACTTGCGGAAACTTCCACACGAAACCTTTGATAAGGAACTTCACTGTTTGTTTAGCGTATTTTTATCATCCATTTTATTTATTTATTTATATAATTGCATTGTGGTTTATTTAAAGCACAATCCTAACTTGTTTTCTATGCGATACTGATATTATCTTGAGTTTTGTTTAATCGTTCCGCTTTAGACATTAATTGCTCTGTTTGCCAGTAAATAGTTTTAGCTATTAGCTGCACCCAGTCACCCAGTCACACAGTCACCCAGTCCACAGACAATAACCTGATTAAGCCAAGGGGGTGCACGGACTTTAATTTTATGACACCAATTGAACCGATAAGCAGGCAGGCAGTAGCACAACAAGAATAATAAAACTGGTTCATGAAATCGCAGCCCATGTTTCACGTTCCTATTTGCCGACAGTAAACTTACACGTGTACAGCGTATGAGTAGATATAGTGAGGTAGAGTAGTGTTTTTTTTCCCCCTTAGTTAATCATGTTTACACAACTTTGATAAACTGCAGCACACCAACTTTTTAACTGTGCAGCGCTATAAGCCAGCCGCCTGCAAACTTAAAACAAACAAATACAACTTTTTAAAGACCAAAATAGATGCAGCAAGTGTAAACAACACTTAAATTAAAGACATCGGCAATAAATTTGCCTATTTTTCTATGAAATTGGTGGAAATTGCAATACTCTGTGAAGTAAGTATTTAATTTCAATTTAGTAAATTTATTTCGATTTTTTGTATGCTAATAAATTTTAGATGTGGTCAATTTTGTCTTTAGTTGAACATTTCTGGTATTTTTTGCCTCAATGAAACCAGAAGCTTATAAAACCGTTGGTCCAGTTGATGTTTGCCTTTGTGTACTGTACATTTACATGGGCAAAGCAAACTCCGTTATACAAATATGAAAAGCACTCTACGTACTCGAGTATCAGGTAAAGCTTTCTGCGCACACCAATGCACTAATGTACTAATGCACACAGAGAGAGAGAGAGAGAGGGAGAGGATGCGTGCTTGTATTAGTGCGCTTGAGCTTCTGCGGATTTGAATTAATGAATATGCAAATCGAAAACACTAGTTCAGCCCTTAAGCTTTAAGTTGTTGAAGTGCTCGGTGCGTCAAATTGATTCGCAGAGCACGTAGAGCTCAAGTTGTATTTATGGAAAAGTGGGTGGTGGTGAGTGGTGGGTGGTGAGTGGTGGTGCCTGCCAGCTCGTTCATATGAAAGCCGTGCAAAAACAAATATGCATAGCTCGACAATGTTTGGGTAGGGCATAAGCACAGAACAACAGAATAACAAACAGCCATAAAACAAAGGCAAACGCACTCGCAAAGATGATATGTACATAATATATATAAAAAACGTACTCATTTGTTTGGCTTCGTTGCGTTCGGGAATGAGTAGACGAGTGATATGGGATATGGCGGTATCTGAATGTGAATGCGAATCCGAATCCGAATGCGAATGGGTTTGCCTAATTTAATTTAATGTGAGTTTTATGCTAACGTGTTGGCGTCACTTGCGCGATACGACAAGCTAAAAATAAACTACAATTAAATTTCTAGATCTTGGGGGCAATGTGGAGCGAAACAAAAAAAACTGTGTCGCATGCCAAAATGAGAAGAAATCGTTACAGTGGTCACTGCAAAGTATAAACGTGTTTTAGTTCAAATAAATTCGAACTGAATTCAAAATCAAAAACAAGTTCATTACCGAAAGTTATGGCTTTAGATTTGTATAATTTAGAAAAAATTATTGTTTTTTAAATTTAATATTCTAAAAGTTGCATCTCTTGAGCAACTACTGTACTGCAAAATGTATAGTTTTGTGCCGTTGATCTGTTGCATTTATTTAAGTGGCGAATTAAAAAAAAAAAACGAACATTTGCATAAAATTCAACAAAGACGACAACGATAACCAGTCAATGACGTCAACAAGATTGCCGACAAGCAAACACAAATCGCCAATATGGACATGATATCGATATATATATACACACACACACACACACATATCTATATACAAATGTACTTTGTTTATGTAATTCTTGAACTTGAATTGGACGAAATGCTTATTGAAAATACAGCTCAAATGTTTATTGCCAATTATTATGCCGTATTTTTGTTTGTTGACTCAATGATGTGTAATATTTACAGTACAGGCTCTGCTCCCTGTGCTGTGTCCTTCACGGCATTTGAACCACAAACGGGGCTTCCATTATCGTGTTTTGCTTACTTTGTACGTAAACAACGGAACTTTCGTTCTACTAAGCGTGCGGGCAAACTATTTATAGCGATTGTGGCGACTGCCTTGAAATCTCAATCTCCAGACGCTTTAGCATTTTTTGTTTTTGTTGAGGCGTGTAAACAAACCTCCAAAAATGGGAGACATAGCGTCAGGCATCAGGGCAGGCCAGTCAACCAGAAAGAAAACAAAATAAAGCTGTCAACTTTTAGAGTCTCTATTCGTTCACCTTATGACCCAGGCGAGCTTATCAGCCGCAACTTTATCAGGCGGCTGTGCGGCATTTTGATGTCATGTGCCTCAAGCAACGTCGCATATTAGTTGTAAGCCAAAACCAACTTAGGGGGTGGTAGTAGCCTGCCCTGCATTTACATATAGAAAATATACCGATTATAATCAATATTCTATATAAAGTACATCACACTCTTGAACCCAGATTGAGATCGTTTGATTGTCTTTATAGAACTTGCGCCACACAAATGTGGGGGGTGTTCAGAGTTCAGCAGCGATTAATTTGCTTTTATTTACGTCGCTTTTTATTCCGGCACAATCATTAGCATTAAATGGCACTTTTGGGGGTTACAGACGGCCCTGCATCTGTCATTTGTAATCTGAGGCAAGTGATTGCTGCGGAAATCGCAATCGAAACAGCTAAAGGTTGTTTTTCAAACTAAATGTGAGACCTTTTCCGCTTTTCAAACACAATGTTGAATAAATTCAAATAAAATGAGGTGATAGGTTGAATTTTGAAATGTTTCATTGTTTCCTTAAGTTTGCAAATCAAGATATGTGAACTATGCTCTACCATTCCCTAACAGACTTGCTGGCATAAAGGAAAATTGAATACAAACAAGATGCAAAAGATCTCAAACCGACATTAACATAAAGTTCAAAGTGGATCTCAAGGTTCTGAGGAGGCACAATGGAAATTAAAGGTCACATTACTTCTCCACAATAATAATAATAATATTAATTGAATTCACATGTTTAAAGGGCTGATGATATTGGGAGTGTATTTGAAATTGCTGAAAATTGTTAGCTCATTGCCTGTTGACCAAAGCAATTAGCTAGAAAAATCACGATACATCAATTTGCGTTAAGCTGTGAGTTACTTGAGGAGCTAGAGCTAGAGCTAGAGCAAACGTTGTCGATTTACAATTGTGCCAATTACTCGTGTATTTATTTATTTGTTCAAGCGATAACAGCAACACCAACCAAACGAAAATAATCACAAAAACAAATATTGAATAAACTGAAATTGAGTGAATGAGCGAATGGGTTGGCTATATATCTAAGGCGTCATGTAACAAATAAAATGAGTGTTTTTTTTTTGCTGTCTCAAAGTCAAATATGCATTTACATAAAAAGTTTTGTTCGGTCACGTGAGGAGAACTAAAAGGTTCAACAACTTACCCGACATGAAATGCAAAAGTAACGACGTAATTGGATACAATACTGGACTGTAGGTAATGTCGGGGCAATCATAGCCGAGCACATTCACAATGCGATCGGCAACGGCGCGTCCCGTGCTAGTCAAATGATACGGCAAACAGTGTGTGGCATCCACAAATCCGGGCAGCATGATCGGCTTCTCCGACAGTTCCGTGGTGCCAAAGACCTAAAAAAAAAAGAAAATGAAATAAAATCAAATAAATATGAAAAATATGGATTTTGATTGGCTTACCTGATGCACCATCTCCCAGTAGAAGCCATCCAGCATATTTTGCTTGGTCAAATGCTGGGCGCACAGTGCTGGCCACAATTGTGAGCGTATCGGCGAGTTAATTGGCCACGAGTTCTCTCTGAGTATACTCTTAACATCGCGTTTCTTGGACTGCTGCAGTAGCTGCTGGATTTCGGTGAATGAGCGCAACGCCGGCTCTTTACCTGGAAAAGCAAACACAACAAGCAGAATGCAAATAAATTTGATCAGTCAGTCAAGCGAATTTCACTTAGGATAGGTCACGAACTCTATTGTCTAACTAAAAACAATTGGTTAAGGCCAATACTCGTTTCGTAAACGACTAGTGGATACCCTGCTCCCTACTCAAATGGCAGATACTAACAATATATACTTAGCTTAAAAGTCTATAACTAGTGATTACTGAGCGATCGTCCTGATCGTCCATGCAACAGCGCATTTATACATAACAATGTACATATATACAAATATATATATATATATATATATATATATATAATTAGGTATTTGATATCGTACATTTTATAATATATATTGAAAGTCAGTTGGTCAATTCAAGTGGCGGCTGATAAGTGTTGGTCAATTGAAGCTGACGCTGCCGGTGTTGCTGCTAGAGCACTTAAGTCCTTTTATGACATTATGATTGATAAAAAAAAGAAAAGCGAAGCGACAAATGCTTGCCACAAACAGTTGTTGCCCTGAAGTCATGGCAAACCAATTGAACTTGCAGCTGGAGGCCGGAGATACTGGGGCGCACCCAAAGTTGATAGAAATAAGTAAAGTTGAGCTCAGAGATAAGTAAGTAAAATTGATCAAAATGAACAGAAATATTACTCATACGCCCGCTCGGCCAGTGTGCCAAATAAAGTACTTGAGTTTTGCAATCAATTTGTGTATATATCAGAGTGTATATATATATATGTGTGTGTGTGTGCGGCTTGCCTGAATGCCATTACGATTGAGTATATTTAAATAAAAAATGCAACAATGTAAGTTAACAAATAAATTACAATTGTTAGAAATGTAAATAATGTTAAGCAACTTTAATTTAATAAGGCAAATTGTAAGGTAAATAAAATTGAATTAATTGATTAAAGTAATTGAAATTAAAATACTCAAAATTGTTATTATTGAACTTATATAGATAAAATCAGACGTATTAATTTGCATTGAGTGCAATCCGAGATAAACATTAAGTTCAAGTATTTTTTGTAGGTGTGCTTAACTGATCGTATTAGAATGTAGATTATTGTAATTAGCCAATAATTAATTCGATTTCCATAAGCAATCACTGATATGTATAGAGATAACAAGTTAAATAGATATAAAACAATTTTTACTTAATGAATAAAATTTGTATAAATTAAGTTCTGTTGTAAATGAATGCTTTATGGGAAAATCCAATGCAACTTTGAAGTGTCAAATGCGAAATATAAACATTTGTAGATCGATTGCATCTTCGATATTTTGGAGTATTTTGTGGTCAACTTATCGCTGCTTGTCAGCGAGAAACCTCCTCAAGTGACGCCAACGATAAAGCACAAGACTCGCAACACTTCAATGCCACCATGTGGGTGGCAAGTCGGAGCAGCAGGAGGAGTCTGCTTTTTTTTTTAAATGGAGCTGTCATATTGATTATTGATTGTCGAGGCGGACGGTAATTGATTGTGCATTGGGTACATGTCTCATTACGCGGCCAAACGACAGCTGATCGATTTTTGCATGCCAGTCGCTCGTCCGTCCGCTTATCGCTCTCATTCGCACTGTTTGCTATTGTTATTGTTGTTGTTGTCTTGGCCCCAGGTGCGCTTGGCGAACTGATAACATGCCAAACCCAGCGCCAGTCATCGTCGGCCAACTTGTTAATTTGTTCACGAATCACAACAGATACAACAAATTTGAGTCAGGCGGCTCTGCTCCGTGTTAAACTGAATATTTATTTATTTATTAATACTGCGCCTTAAAAACCAATTGTTATTAATATCACTTAACCAAAATTATTGTGGCATATCTATTCGCTTGGCTGCAAATATCAAGTGACGCGCGCCTGACATTACTTATATAGCTCTCAATATGGATCAAAGGGGGAAATGACGAATTTTCTAAATGCAATAACAATAAAAAACTGGTCTAATTGAGCGAGCATCGTTTGCATTTATAGCGCTAATTTGTGTGTATGTATGTGTGTGTGTAATTAATCTACGCCTCTGCACATTTGCATTTGGAAGAGACGCGATATGAAAATGAGAATATGAGAGAATATCACAGATATAAACACAAAGATATAGATATAGCTATATATATATACAGACACACACGTTTGCCTGATTTCAAACAACTGTTGATGCGGTAATTTTCCTATCAGCACAATCAATTTTATTGTGAGCGGAATGCAAAACTGTTGCCGCTGGAATCGTGTGAAATATAAACACACAAAACGATTCCTAATTAGTTGCTACAAATAAAACACTTAAATTAAGCACTTTGAAAATAGTTTAAATTTCAATCAACAGCTGTGCAATAGAAATAAAAAAAACCTGATTTGAGGTTTAATGAGTTGAAATCTCGCTTAATTTATTTATTATAGTAGGAATTATTAATATGATATGCAGCAGAATTTATCGGTCTTATCGAATGAAATAAAAATAAAATAATAAATATATATTTGCATAGTATGTTATTTGATTTCTTGAAACGGAAGTGAGTCAACTCTATAAAATAATAAATTTCCATCTCAACAAGTAAAATAAATAAATAAAAAAAACTCCTAACAAGTTTTTTGTTAGTATGTAGATTTTGTAGAATCCCATAAAATTAGTGAATGACTAGTTTAGGTATATATTTCAACTGGTAATTTGACAAAGCTGCTTAAACTTCAATAAACACTGACAAGTTTACAACCAATTTGAGTTAAACTTGCATTCCAGCCCCATAAACTTACAACTTTTAAGCCAATTATTGTGTTTACACTGGAAATTAGCTAGTTTTATTAGCAGATGTTTTTCTTTGCTTACATTTATTTATTTATTTTTATTTTTTTTTGTGTTTGCTGTGCTAATGTTTATGTGGATGTGTGGAGTGTTTATTATTACCTGGACTGAACTGCCAGCACTGACACTTGGTTGTTATATCATTCGAGCTGGCCGCTATGAAAAGGGGCAGCTCAAAGAACTTTTCGCACTCGGGATCAACGTAGACGCTACTGCGCCGACTGCTAAACTCCAACTCTCGTATGCCCAAAACTTTGCCAACCATTTTATTTATTCGTCGTTTTTTCTTCTTTTTTTTTGGTTTAATTTGCTTGGTTTGGTGTGTATTTTTTTTCTTATTTTAGGTAGATTTTTTTTTCGTTTTTGTTTTTGTTTTTGTTTCACAGCCACAACAAATACATTTATGTAGATTTTTGGGTGTTTTGTTTTTATTGTTTTGAATTTATTGCGCTCTGCAATTTGCCTGCTTCGTTTATTATTCGTTGTGCGAGCGAGCGAGCGAGCGGCGCAGCACTTGAATTTAATTAGCAGCACATGCAAAAATTTATCAATTCACATTTTATTTAATTTTTATATTGGGCATCAATGCTTTAAATAACTGCATTTTGTTTGGTATTATAAATTGTATAATGCTTGGCCGGCCTGCGCACGAGTTGAACAATTACATTAAAAATGTTTCGATTTGTCAATGCGAAATTGAAATGAATTGAAAAAGCGAGAAAATCGAAAAAATCCGTAGGCCTACGTGCGACGCGTTCGAATGCGTTTAGTGTTCTCATCTGGCAGGCCGGTTTCTTGCGGTGAATGAAACCGAAAGCTCCCCCAAAATGGGGTGAGAGAGCGCGTGCCCGGCCAGTTAGTGAGAGCAGCAGAGCGCGTTGTCATTAAATGTGGGTGAGCGGCAACGCGGCGGGCGATCACAACCTGGCGCGTGCAAGCTTCGCAAAAGCTTTTAGCTTATCCCTCTCTCTCTCTCTCTCTCTCTCTCTGTGGGTGTGTGTGTGTGTGATTATTATTTTCTTCTTTGCCCGCTGTGGCGATGCGCTTGCTATTTGATTTTCCTTTTTTATTTCAGTATTTTTTATGGCGCCGTCAAAGCTGACAGCGACGTCGACAGCGTGAACAGCTGTTTTCTGTTTTCGTTCTGTCTGCCTGTTGCTCGCCCATTGACAGGTATAACTCTCATTATGGAAGAGAAGAAAATGAGAGAAAGATAGCGAGAGAGAACACGACCCGAATCTCTGTGTTAACGGTTTTATTAATAGCCCACCCAATGCAAAGTGGGGGGAAATTTCGTAAGCTTGCGATTTGGCAACAATGCAAACATATACAAGAAAATGCTTGGAGAGCCGCAAGAATGTGGCTATCAAAATAAAAAATAAAAAAAAATGCAAATAAAAAACGCTTGCATCTTAACGTAATGAGCTCAGGTTGAGAAATGCCTAATGAAATTTGTTTACGGCCAAATTTTATTTTCGGTTGCAAATTAGATTTATGAGCTTTGCGGAAAAGTGGGAAAACCGTTGAAATATTTGTGGAACGTTTCTGCATTAGCGGATGGATGAATATCTAAGGCAAGGTGAAGATGCTTTAAACAATTGGAGTGAAAATTGCAATTCTTAAAATTCTTTCGTTTATTACGTTTTTCAAATATGAAAACTATTATTCAGTAATGCCCAACTGAACAAATTTACTTTAGTTCTACAAATGCTCCATATAATTTCCCTTGATTATTGTTCCATTCACTACCTGAAATACGTAAAACTGTAAACATCGACAGTGTTTTGCTTAACCTCACGTGATGTTCCTCTATTTCCTGTGCATTCGAAACGCTTTTCAGTAAAAACAACAACAAAAACCACAACAACAACATTTAAGGCAAATAAAATTGTTTTATTTGCCATTTCCAATTCAGTGTTTTCATTTCATATTACACCTTTTCGCATTAGTTATACGATTCTTGAATATAAATTGGGTTTTCACATGTTTCGTCATTAAAGAAACGTGAAATCTCAAGGTGTATAAATAAATACAAATATATATATATATATATATATATATAAACAACATATATACTAATTGTATATAGAAAAGCGTTTCATTATATGAGAAAATTGAAAATAAACATCGCTTGTTTATTCTGAAAAATGATGCTCTTTGTGGTTTCAAGCAAACGAGAACAGACAGAAGTCAAATGATTAATTGGGCAACCCGTTCGAATATATATAAATATATATATATATATGTATAGAGAAACATTGGCAATTTTTGTAGAAGTGCCTGTATCAGTCACACATAAAAACATCAAAAAATTGTTGGCGCGGCTGCGTCAAACAATATTTTGTGACAACAGGCCAACACCTCTAAATTTATATGGCTAAGTACAGATATGGCATATCTAGTATACGATGATGATGAGCCGATGTGTAGATGATAAGCCCTGTGTGATTAAACGTCTCGTAAACAACCAATTTTCGTCACGTTTTAACACAGCAATTGCCTTGGGAAACTAACTGAAATGAATATAAAATGACGCATGTCAAGTTTATGGCTAATTTGCGCTTAGATAAATAGCATCTAGATAGGTGCTTGTCAAACATGTTTTGATTACTCCACTAGTCCCACACAGATGAAAAACATTCTACGAGTAGTAAGTATCTTATCAGTTGTATAACAACTGGAGACAATAAGAAAATCGTTTATTACTGATAAGAATAAATAATAATAATAATAATTTGTACTTCAAAATAATCAACTTATGTATTTTTCTGACCCAATTTATGGAGAGACCAACGCTTGAGCGTCTTCAAATCAATATCAAAGTGCGCACTTATCAGACATTATATAAATCGAAGGCACTTCTGAGTTTAATCGAGTACGTTGTAAAACTAATTGATTAATTGCAATTATGACAATTTATAATCTATATCTTTATGAAGGAAAAGATTGTAGCATAAATTACGCTGACTATTATGAAAATGGCCAAAATGTTCACAGCCCTAATTCTAATCGACGTAGTTTATTAACCAATTCAGAAGCAGATTCTAAATAAAAACTCACGATTTCCACACGAATTATTTGCTGGCTTTGTTAATTGACCAACACACATGATATGAGAATTTATTAGTGATAAATATGTAAGAATAAAATAAAATTTAAAGCCTCAAATGAGCAGTTGGATGAGCTCAAGTTTCTCAGAAATAATAAATATTTTTCGCGATTTATAGATTATAGAAATCGCATTAAAAGAATCCAACACTTTGTGTCATCATTTTTTATATCTTATAAAAAATGCATTATCTTGCCAACTTAAGCAGACATATTTCCCAGAAGAGCGGAAATGTACAAATTTATACATAAGGTACAGATAGTATGTAGAATTGAAGAATAAAGCCAAAAGCAGGTAGTAGATAGTTTTAGTAAAGGCAACAATAAATAATGGCAACAATCAAATAAAATTATTCTGACATGATCTAATCGGCAATTTTTAGCCAAAAGAGAAAAAGGAAAAGCGCAAAACAATAGAAAGTAGGAAAATGCAATGCGAAAAGCAAGAAATACGAATTGACGCCAGTGGGAAAACCTTAAGACCAACAATTAAAGGCGTAGAGCGGAGCTGTCGTCTTTGGTGTGAGAGAGGTCACAGCGCTGAGCATGCAGATTGCAAATACAATTTATTAGACCTTTTCGATGGGTGGCCCAGCTGAATGTTGAGTATTTGTTTGCGACTGCATGTGTTGCCAACAACAACAACAACAACAACAACAACAATTAATACACAACTAACAACAATAACAACTACTGACGCCTGCATCTAAATTTAATTTGCAACCGAAAAAAAAACACGTTCAATCAATTTTATTTTTCCTTGCGGTTTTTTTGTTTGTTTTTTTTTTTTTGGCAGAAAATTCATGTTGTTGATGGCTTGTGTTGTTGTCAAAGTTTGCTAATTGGCACAGCGTGTTTGTGAAAACTGAATTCGACTCTAAATCAACAAAATGAATATTGACATCAGCTAAAGAGTCGACCTTACGACTTGCCACATACATAAACCAAATCAATAGAAGAATCAATATTCCAAATTCTAAATCAAAAATTTAGTCTATATTCGATTTATTCAATTTGATTTTCAATTTCGATATCTTAATCAAAGTTAACTTTAATCTCTCTTTAATTTACTTCTGCAAATATCATATAATGTAATAATAGAAATAAAGTCAATCCAAATCTAAGAATAAACGCAAATTTGATATCAATTTTCGATGTGTTAATCAAAGTTACTTTTTTTTTTATGTTTTTTTTTTTAATTTACTACTCAATAGCTCAACTGACACCAACAAATGCTGGCTGCTGCTTAGGGGAATCGTGGATGTTGCATACATTGTCAATTGCACGATTTTGATTTGTTAATCAATTAAATTATTTGCGCTTCTCAACAAGGCTGTGACTTCTTCTCCCTCATCGCCGCTGTCGTGCTCTGTTGCATGTTTAGCACGTTATAAAAATAGTATGCAAAAGCAACACACACACACACACACGCAGCGAGGATGGTGTCACCACTCCCATGCCCCCAAACACCAGATGAAATTCAATAAAGCCACCGATCGAGCGGGGCAATTAGCACGCTTTTGTGCCATAAACCAAAACAAAAAACGCACATGACAAATGTCCAAAATTATACCAACAATCATTTTATACGCTGAACGAGTAAAAGGGTATAATGAAGTTGCTCAAGTTTATGTAACTGATAGGAGGGAGCAGCTCTGACCCCTTGGAATTTATATATATAGCCGTCTATCTGTCAGAGACTAGAAGGGTTAGAGAGTTGAGAAAGTACTCGCATAAGCTAAGCAGAGCAAGTTGATTTTAATTTATGGATATAACTTCATAACTTTAGCTTTGTCTTTTTTTTCAGATAACTTTTAAATCGAGTATGTGTCTTACGCAATGTCTTGGATAAAGGGTAACTCCCAGTCAACCACACACGATTCCAAAATTGTTTTCTTTGGCAATCTTTGACTTTTTGGAAGTTTTCCGCGCGAAATTACGTATGTTGCAGAGAATTTGAGCAGATCGGACATTCTTCGTTTGATTTGCGATTGCGTATTAATTAAATTTACGCTTAAAGGGGGCGGCATATATTGAATCTCGATTCAAATCTGGAGCCGCCATGTCCAATTTGATTAGGACTTGATAAAAAAAATGATCAAATTTATACAGAAATGAACAAGTTAAACAATTAATTAGTTTATAGCGCTAAGAGATACAAATCCATTAGCTTCCTACTTATTCGCGCCTCTTTGAGCCTGGCACTAAAGGTAGTAAAATACTATTAGCGAATAGCAGCAGAGGCAAGGAAACCAGTTCTTCAAATGGATTTCTGTGAATTGCAACGAAAAGTTCCAATTTTAATTGAACAAAATCTATATTATTTTTAGCTTTATTATTATTTATTTACAGCAGGTGACTCTTTATGAGGTTAATTAACATATATCAAAAATCGTATTTTAAGAGAGTTAAGTGTTTTCAATTTAACTGGTTTTTGTACTTGATTCATCACGAAAAAGGTACGCTATATATTTCCCATAACTTGAAAAATTATTATCATGAATTATAGCATACATATGTAAATCTAAAGATCTTGCAAATAAAACATTTTGTGTAAACTGGAAATTTAAATTGCAAATCATTAAAAAAATAAACAATTCTTTTTACAACAATAAAATATTGTAAAGGGCATCATGTCAGCCTGTCAGACTCGAGACGGCTGAGACTTGTTTTTCAGTTTATAATCTGAAATGTTTTCAGAGCTTTGTTCTACTTATTCAAAATTATTCAGTTATTCCAAAAGACTCATAAGCAGCTGCCTGCATATGCGACGTATGCGTAACATTATGCTAAAATGATTCAACTGATTGACTACTTGGCCGATTGCTTCAATATTGACCGATTGACGAACGCAACGCACGAGACCTAACATGTCAAAATACAAATATACAAAAAAAAAAAAAAAGCTTATGTCGAGGCGCGATAATTAACAAGTTGTGATTTTAAATCCGATTTTGGTTTAATGTGTATGGCGATTGCACTTTTGGAGGCTGCTGCACACACGCACACACACACGTACGCACGCACGAACGCACACACAATTGCATGTATTTACATAATAAATAAATGCGCATACGTAGATTAAAAGTGTATTGCAATACAAACATATAGTAATTTTCTACAGCAATCGATGGACACGCGACTCGTTTCGTTCAAAAGTATCGTTGAGTTTCTGATGTTGTTGTTATTGTTGTTGGACAGTTGACAACTTTTGGGCAATGGCAAGCGCGCGCGTGTCGCAGCGAGAGTAACCAACGTAATTAAACCACAACGCACGAGGGTTGAACTAAAACTGAGCGCACCCAGCATTCGATCGTCAGAGACGCCGTTCAGCCATCTCAGCCCAATGCAAGAGTTTAAAAGAGAGAGAGACAGAGAGAGAGACCGAGTGCGCTCAAGTTACTCTCATGAGCGCACCGAGCACAGGTGCATTGTACAGCGGCGCATCAAATTGTTTACCCAAACACTGGGGCGAATGCAAAAAGCACACTTGCAAAAGCTTTTTATTACACAAAAAACAAATGAATGGCAAATACAAGCACAAAATTCTCTTAAAAATGAGTTAAAAGCTTTGCTAATTTCAAATGAAGTTGTCGCTTTTCTTATTATTGTCGCTCAGTTCGTTCAACTTCAGACGTTCAACAGTTATGAATGAGTGAATAATTTTCTTACATGCCATGCCGGAAAAGCTCATTGTTAATACTTGAGCAATTGTTGCTTCAATGAGCTATAAATATTGGAATTTCACTTTGTATTACAATTGGTAATTGCTTCGCGCTTTAAGTGAGATGGAAATGAGTCAAGTATGCATTAGACACAGTTAACTTAACCCATTATGTGATCAGCAGAGCTTGCTGATGTCATTATGAATTAAAGTTGTTGCATGCACCTATAAAAAATGTAGTTGACAGTCAATAAACAGTGACCGACAAAGCAAAAGAGCTCATGAAATAGCAAAAATACATCAAAAAGAGCTGGACACTAGTTATTTAACTAATTAGAAAGTCTTTACTGCACTATTTAATATAATGCATTGCTACATTTTCAGTCATTTCGATTTTCTCAGACATTTCACTGTCATTTGTGTTTGCCAACATTGGCGTCCCATATTTAAAGTACAAGCTCTGCTGGGTTTTACTGGTCTTACAAATTTTAGGGCATACTTTCAGGCTGCAATGCAAAAGCGCATTGCAAAATTGCGCAATCGTCATTGTCAAAGCCCCGAAGCGTTGCATACTTTCAGGCATGAACATGATTGTTAAACACTGGCTGTCAAATATTTAAGCGTATGTAGGCAAACAAAAAGTGTTCATATGTAAATGTTATTTGCATACATATGTAAATAGAGCAAAGCAAACATAAAAAAAAAAAAAAACTAACAGCTGAAATGATAGCGGCTGCTATTTGCTTTCGGCTTCATCACACCCGCTCAAGCCTTTCATCATGGCTTCTTCTTGTTATCTTGCCGCAGCACAAACAATGTTATCTAGAGAGTTCACATAAAGCTTCAAATATACAGAGAGAGAGAGGCAGTGAGAAAAAGAGAGAGAAGACTCTTATGATATAGCTGTCAGCTTTTGTAACTAAAATTAAAACAGTGTTTTGCGATTGTTGTTTGATATCAGTGAGTACTTGGAAACAAAACGCAGCTGAGAGAGCTGTCGACAAGATGTGACGATATTTAGTGCTTGACCTCAGTAGTGTCGACACACAAACACAAGCACAGTAATGTGTGAGTGTATTAAAAAAAAAGAGAGTGTAATTAGCAGCGCCGCTGTTGACAGTGAGTCCTAAAAAACGAAAAACAAATGAATTTGTTTAACATTTGCCTGTTGCTGCTGCTGTTTTTTTTTGCTGCTGCCGGTTGGCTAAATGTTAATGGTCAACATTTATCGATTGTTGTTGTGATGGATTAGCCAAGTTAATGGGGGTCTGAGAGAGCTCAGTGTGGGAGTGAATGTGGGTATTGTGGGGTATTGTGAATCGCCTCATTGCCATCAATCAGTTGCAGGCAGCTGGTATATTTCAACAGCTGTTCTTCAACAGTCAAACACTACGAATATTTATGGTTTTCAATTAGACGGGTATTGTGATGTTATTCTAATTAATCTATTGTGGCGCTCGTGATAGCGATAAAAATAAATATAATTTCAAATATTTCGATCAGGTTGAAAACCAAATTAATAATGAATTATGGCTTAAAACTCGAAATCGATTTGTTTGTAATCAAATATATGAAACTGATATTTGAGATTTGGATTTTTATGCAGCGCAAATTCTCTGTAAACAGCTTTAGCAACAGTTAGAGATCACAATTAAGTCAAACTTTGGGGAAGAGCAATGTGAACAAGACAACAACTCGTGTCACACGCAACATTTCGTGACTTGGCACACAACAAACACACAAACACACACACGCACACACACACATCCGCCTTATGGCTGTCATTATTAATAAATCCAACTCATCTTCCTCCCCCTCCGCCGACAGACTGTAAGCGTTGATTGTTTTATGCGAGTGCGGATCAAAGGCACAAAAAAGCGCGTGAAAGGGTGCCGGCAGATGGAACAAGTGGGCGTGTCTTGTCATTTTAACGGATTTGATCTCTGAACTTGCCAAGAAGAAACAAAAAAAAACAACAATGAAAGCAAGTGTTATGCTCGAGACTAACAAGCAATTATATGCACATATTGCCTTAATCATTTTAATTGGACTAATCTAATCATGCGACCGAAAACAACATTATTCATATCCCAAAATAGAACTGAGCTGTGAATTTTTTAATATTCTGCATTTAATCTGCAATCCGTTCCAGTTTTTTCTTCGATTTTCATTTTACTTTTTCTATGTCTTCCCCCCTCTCTCCCACAATGTCTGTCTGTCTGTTTTTTGACAGCGGTCAAAGCGGTCATATTTCGATTTTGAAAAGCAAATAGCAATATCAAAATTGCAGTCGCCCAGTAAACGCGCCGAGTAAAAGCGATACGCAAAAAAAACAAATTTTCAAAAACTGGTTTCGCCCAGTTACAAAAAGAATTCCAAAATCGGATTCGTCAATGGTTTCACGCACTTTTCGCATATTTTTAGAAAGAAGCACGTGCTCGACTGACGTAGCATCTCCCACAGAAAGGGAGGAAGATAGAGAGAGAGAGAGCGACAGAGAGAGAGAGAGCGAGAGAGAGAGAGAGAGCGAGAGAGCGAGAGAGCGAGAGAGAGAGAGAGAGAGAGAGAAGCGAGTGGAGTGCAAAAATTCAGCTTTGTTGCCTTTCCCAATGCGCACCCGTAGCTCAGCGCTCATATCAGCTCAACAGATTTATCGACGGGGCAGCAAGCGCGTGTGGCACTTACGATCAATATCTATATGTACATGCATCCAAATCTTTAGAAAATTTTAGTTTTGCAAACATTCACAAAGAAAAAATCGTATGAAAAATGTTTTTGAATCAATTTTTGAAGTGGGTAGCATAAACGAATTTCTGAATTATACGATTTTGTTTTTCATAAAATGCAAAACAAATCAAATTTCTACATATACATATGTACATATATATATATATATATATATATCGTGTATAATTTGACCAATCTAGCGTCCATTCGCGTCACGGGTGGCAGAAAACATTGCTCTCTGTTTTGCGTAAGCAAAAATGTTGTTGCTTTGGCGAAAACAAATAAATATTAAATCTTAAGCCCATCAACTTGATGCCAAACACCACTTACGTTATATATATATATATAGAGACATGTATACATATATATATAATCGATGTTGCAGAGCTGGCACGCGGCCTGTGACAGGGCTTTTAAAAAATGTTTTGATACTGTGTGTGGATGTTCGATTTGTTTATGTATCCTAGAATTGTATGCTTGAAGTGTTTTTAAATGAATTTGAATTTCAAATATTTTCCCAAAATAATAAAATATATGCTGCATGCTTGGAAAAACACATTTACAAAACAATAGCAAGAGGTTATTTTTAATATGAAACATTTCGAAAAGATCATTTGAAGTTGTACTCGAGTGCCAAAAATATAGTAAAGATAAATGGCAGGCGGACTCGATAAATAATATAAATCAAATACGATAATTAACACAAAGAACTCTTGAACGTGCCCCAACAAATGTAGCATAGAAATGTTGTTCAAAAAAGTAAAAACTAAAAAGTCATCTACCAAAATTAGCTGAAGCATTTTTATGCCCTTGCCAAAGGCATTAAATGAGAGATCTCTAAGCCCATAATGTTTATTTATTCTCGATCAGCAGCATTAGGCGAGTGTATATAGCCAAGTCAGACTATTCTCCTACTGGTCTGGTTGTCAGCTAACTAAATGAAACTTTGAATAGATACTTTTTGCTGCAGGCAACATCAGATGGAAACCTAAGCAACATCTCATCTCTCTCTCTTACTCCCATCACAGATCCTCCAACTTCAACAACACCACTCCAATGCACCTCCTAGCCAAAACCTTAACCATAATTTAGAATTCATTAGGAAAAACCACTTGGAAAATAAAATGCAAATATGTTAAACTATCGGTCAAAAGATAAGTCATTATCAGGGATGGGTCTGATCTTATGCCAGAATAATAATGCCTTGAAGTTTGTAAACATTTACCTTGGCTATACTTTCATGTTTTCATTTTTTATTTGATTCTAGGGACTTAAAAATACAAAAAAAAAATCGTTAATAACTTTTCAAAGATTTCATAATTTCCCATCACATGTTTAGCTGCTGAGTTTAACACAAAGTAAAAAAGAGAATTTATAGAAAAACGAAAAACGAAAGAAGATGAAAAATGGAGGGGAGAATGGCGAGAAAATTGCATTTATTTTTAAACTAATTAATTGGCCGCTAGCCAGCTGCCATAAAAACGTGAATCGTTTTTGTTTAGCTTACTTTGCACAAAACCAGCGACAATAACAACAAAATATATATCTGCAAAATTCTTTAGCATTATGCCAAAAAATAAAAAAAGAATAAAAATTTATATAAGTATCTACTTATAATGAAGAGTTATTGCAAATCGGAATTTCCAAAAAAAATAATAAAATTTCGCATGTGTCGCGCTGTGTTCTAAAGATGTGACAAAATATATATTGCGCCAAGAGGAACACTTGCAGCGAGTCTAAATCCACACACTTATGTGTGTGTGTGTGTAATTGCCGTGTGTGTTCAAGGTCTGTTTACAGTATCAGTAAAAGAAAAAATAAAATAAAATAATGAAATGTAAATTCAAAATCAAGGCCAATGTCGTCAGCGGATCAGAGAAGCTTCTTCGATTTCCAACTAATGGATTGGCCGATTGGCCCGATTGCAATTCCAAATGGCATTAATGCATATTGGCATTTTGACAAGATACAACTAGCAGGCAGATTCAATAAAAAGATGTTTAAGTTAGACGACTATGGAATACTCTTTTTGCAGAGAGTAAATATCGAAATCGAAATCTAAAAAACTACGCATATAATTTTGTGTGATCATTTTTATATCTTATATATATACACTAAAATTTATATTCCTCTCAGTAGCTATATATATATTAAGTATATTATGTATTAAGTATATTATATATTATGTATATTATATATTAAGTATATTATATATTAAGTATATTATATATTAAATGCAAATGTAAAATTTAATTGCCTTTGGATGTATTGAAATTTGCCTCTGCTATTTAATTGACATTTGTAAGGCAAATCACATGCCACAATCCATGCCACAAATATCACTTTGAGCCAACTGTTGTTGTGTCTTTAGCCCTTTAGAATCTAGGTCAATTGGTTGTGTAACCTTCAGTTATCAGCACATTTCCTATTTATATTGATAAGCTTTGATTGTTGACTGCTGTTGGCCAACTTCTTCAAAGTGAGCAGCAATTTTTACGTACATTTCCTACAAACACGAAAACCACCAAAATTTAATGCAAAATTTAATTGCATATTAAAAAAAAAATGTAAATTGCGATTTGCATTTTGGAAAGATGAAAAAATCCAAAAACAATAACAAAAATAGCAAAAAATTCGCCGAATTTCAAGGGCCGGCGCAAATAAACGTGAACTGAATTCAAATTGGTTCAACAGAGCGTAGCGAAAACAAATTCGAAAAGTTTTTAATATTTCGTAATCATAAGCAATCGAAAAAAATTCAGAAAAAAAAACATTTTTCTTTTCATTTATGCAATTGCCAATCAGATATTGAAACCTTAACTTGGTTATGCAATGCATCGTTAATCGAATATGCTGAAATTTTGAAAGCAATCAATGGGTTGAAAGCATGCATTGAGAACATTACTTGATTATCGTTTATCGATTATTTCGACTTATTTACCATATATTGAAAGACAGTAAGCTACTTTCAAGTCTTCCAATATATGTGTGACTCTCGAAGTATATTCTGAAAACTACAAAATAACTCTTTTTTTGAGTATTCGTGTAGAAAGGTTCTCATGAAGATGTGTTTATATATGTTAGAGGCAGTAAGATGCATCTGTATATATGTATATATCTGATCAGCATCCAAAAAAGTCTGCAACTAATAATCGCATTTAGGCATAATCCAAATTTTTGACTTGCACTTCCTAATCGTGGTTTCACTTCTCAAATAATACCACATATGAATTTGAGAACGAATTATGCATCTCCTAGTCGAGCTCACTCAATTAGAGCATTCTTACTTGTTCAGTGTATCTGCCCGTCGAGCATACTCAACTCATGCATTCAAATGTGTTTCTTCGTTTATTGTTCGTTTGAATAATGTTTCATTGTTGATGTTTACACAACATTGTTAGCATAATATGACATGAAGCCTTCGGGATTTAAGTTTTTTTATCGTTTTCATCATTTTTTTTAGCTTGCGTGTTCAAATAGTCTGAAAATACTTATAATTTGAGCAGCTCGATTGAAAACAAAAAGCGTACAAATAAGCAAAATGAGTACGATCAATGTTTGTGTAGATGGAATCCAGTCTAACTGTTCGGACCGGGCCAATTGGCTGGTTCGGCCAGTTTTCAGAGGCCGTTTTAATTTTGTTTGGGGGCAATGTGGAGGCAGCTTTGCAGTTTGGCCCGGCCAGGCCCGGTACAACCATATTAGCCGGTAATTATTACAAATGCCTCTATTTAATTTATTTTGCTTGTACGAAATTCGTTTATACGTTTTTTTTTTTTCTGTTTGTGTGTTATATTTTGTTAGTGTTTATTGATTAATGTATTTTTGTCGGTGGCACGGGGCAAACAAATAATCTTTCATGCAATGCATAAATTAATATTTCACTCGAAATATATTTTACAGCAGCATTTGATGATGGAACCACGTGTGCATACAGTTTTGCACAAATACTGATATAGTGTATATACTAATACTGTATATAATACAAATATATATATATATATATATATATACATATGCACATATATTTGTGTATGCATAAATAATGATCCATAAACATTTGGCGTAGGTGCTGCGCCGTCATTAAAGTTCGACCTTTGGTTGCTTTATTTTTTATGTTTATTGCTACAAGAGCTCATTACAAAAAAAAACGCTGAATTTGTTCACCTGCTGTTCAGTTTTATAACTCACAAATCATTTTTTTGTTTATTTGCAGTAATCCTCAAACTGTATTGTTTATTTGATAAGCTTAAGCTGATGCTATCGCTGCTGATTGATCCGATTACATTTTGATTGACTGCTGATTGGATTCGATTTAAAAAAAAAAAAATAGCTCAAAGATATTCAAATGTTTTTTATATATAAAAAACAACTCAATTAAGTATCTTACTTAACTAATTTAATAAATATTTAATGCACTCACCAGTTTGCTTTGGTAGATTGTAAAAATCGAGTGTTTTGATTTCGGATGTTTCCACATGTGGCGCAAATCCCTCGTACAAATCACTCTCCTCCACAATGCCGCTCAGCTTGTCGGCCTGAGCCGATGTATCCGCACGATGATAGGGCATCTTAATAGCCTGTTTATGCTCCTCTCTAAGAGTCCGTTTTTTGTCTGCCTCTTTAGTTAGGTTAGGTGTGTGAGTGTGTGTGAGTGTTTCTGTGTGTAGTTGGCTTGCAAGACGTGGCTTTGTGGCTGATTTTTGAGTGCAATCTCTAACGTAATTTGCAGTATTTATATAATTGTGACTAGATCAACTTCAAATTGTAATGAATTGTGATTTATTTTTGTTGTTGTTTTGCTATTTTTTGTGGTTGTAGCTACGCGCATTTATGGAGACAGAAATACTCCAACACGATGATGGCGCGCGGAATTCATTATAGTAAACAATTTAATACCAATACTGCGAGTGCATAGTGTTGGTAAACATCAAAAAGAGTGGCGCTTCAAAGTCTGCAAGAAAAATAACGAAATATATTTTAAGTAAGATTTATCCAAAATTAAATAAACATATTGAGTGCTAAGGCAAAAGTAACAAATTTTTAACTAAAATCGTTTATTTTATTTATCTGCCAGTAAATATTTACTGGATCCAAAGGGAATCAAAGTCATATCTTACAGCTTGATCAGCTACTAAAGGTTGTTTGTTTATAATAATTTTAATGTTTGGCATTCCAAGTTACGACATATAAATAAAGCAAAAAGGCGGAAAAAAAAGCTGTGTGTGCAACTCAATCAGCATCCATCAGTTAGGGGAATAAGCCAAACAAGTGAGTGGCAATGATACTGGGTATAAACTTGTTATATTTATGAATGCTCATTGTTTATATATATTTATAGTCCTTGTCACTCTCACCCGCACAAAGATCTGAATTGCTCGATTGGTTCAATGACACGCATGAAAAAAAGCTGAGTACATTTATTTTATATCATTTGGGCCGGGCCAACAACAAAGTGGCGATTGTAGACAAGGCGTCCGGCGCCGCTGGGCCATAAAATATCTGAAGCGTCAATAAAAATCTCAACTGGCCAGAGAGTTATATGGGCGCTACATAAATAAAGCATGAATGTACTTCTTACAAGGCCCCCAAATATCGTCTCAGTCAACTGCTGCACTCTGTGAGCACGCAGAGAGCAGCCGGTTCTGATTTCGATATCTAATTAATATATGGCAAACCCGAAATTGTCACAAATACAAAACGACTGCGATTAAATATACATTCGTCAGATTTATAGTATATGTATATGTATGCCAGCTGCAATTACAAATCATTAAAAATCACAAACAAAATTTGTTTATATCCACTAGTCAAACAAAATGTTATTCAAATATTTTAATGTGTTATTTTGTTTGCATTTGAAAAATTTAATTTGCGGAATTATTTGGGGAGTTAACAATTTTTCAATGTACTTTTCCATAAATATATTTGTTTTTGTGTATTTTTTTTTCTACAACATTTTTAGTATTTGTTTGCGTCATAAATTGTCAGAAGAATCACTTGTATACCAAAAGCAAAACATATAATTTGCACACACACTGCGTATACATAATTATTTTATTGTTTATTTTCATTGCACGCCGTATAAAGTACGGGAAAACATTTTAAATATTGATCTACATTAGCTGCTACACAAAATCCAAATCAAAATTCAATTTGCACACATGTTGCGTATACTTAATTATTTCTTTCTACGCCGCACGCTGTGTTTAACTTATACTAACTGAACAAACCGAAAGAAAAAATGAAACAAAACAAAACAAAACCCAAACTAAACGCTTACTGTAATCCCCATAAGCTTGAGTAAAGTGGTAAAAACGTTTTCAAAATATTTGTTTTGTTTTGTTTTTTATTCTTTCTGTTATTTGGATTCTTCCGTCGCGTATAATTTTGTGACGAGTGCTTTGTGGCGCAATTCGCATGCTAAATAGCTCAATGGCGGAGGATGGCCAATGCCCTGCCCTGCCCCACTACACTACACTCCACTTCACTCCACTTCACTTCGCACCCGCTCCAACCACGCAGCTGCTGTGAATAAAATGCAAAAAATTGAATTGCAAATTTCAATTGAAATTCTGCGCACGTATTGAACAAAAAAAAAAACGAGAACTTTTCGAGATCAACAAAAAATACTTCTTTCAGTTTCATTTGACACTTTTAATGATTGCGCTTGTCAACAGCAACATTTAGCTTCGGCCTGACGACGGAGACAGACGCGTCTGATAGATCGCAGCGTTCGGCGACTGACTTGTGACAAGAGGTGTTAAATGCTCAGAATGCGAGGGCAGTTGCCAGAGCCAATCCGATATCAGCCAACTCTGATTTTAATAGCGAAAAACGGACGAAGAGAAAACAATCGAAATTTTGTGTTTAATGTTGCAGCATCATATATTTTTGTGTCGATTTGATCGGTCACAGCTGATCGGATCGGACCACTATAGTATATAGTATAGCTGCCATAAGAGCTGCATCTGTGAAAAGATTAAGAATGGATCAAATACTAAATTGATGACTTGCCCTTGTAGACCGGAGTTCAATTCCTAATATCAACATTTTTGTTTAAAGTTCGAAATACTATTCCTTGTTTATATATATACTGCAGTTCGATTTTTTTCCCTTATCAAGCGAGTCGTAATTCAATAGCAAACTGATAAAACTGAAGATCGCCGCACTCAACTTTAATTGGCATGAAGCAAGGCCTCATTAGTTGGCAACAGTTGCATTGAGTACATAAATATAATCGAATTGGAATCCATGTGCAAATGTCGATATTAGGCTAGTTTCGCATTTCAAGGTGCTCGTCGCCAATTACAGTGTCCAGAATGGTATTATGGACTTGTTTATAAAGTTATTAACAAACGTTTACGTTACGCTTTGATTATTGTTGTTTTTTGTGTTGCGAACATTGCTTATCAAGCCACAAATGCTGCAAGCTAATTTAAGTAAATGAAAGCAAATCAAATCAAATCAGCGCTCAGGCAGCTTAACAACTTTAAACGACGGCTGCAAGTCAATTGAATTCAATTGGACAAGCAAAAAAAAAAAAAGAGAAAAAAACAAAACTAAAAAAAAAAAGTTGGTTTTACATGATTTGATTAGTCCGCCCCCGCAGCAGAAACCACAATTTCAATTCACACACACGACAGAACGTAGCTAATTAAAATGCTTATGCAAATTAAATGACACGGATTGTCATATGTCGCATTGGAGGTCAGTTTAAATGCCCCCACCCACCCCACCCACCCACTCTCAAGTACCCATAAACATTTCAAAATTTAAGCAAGATGAATAGTGCTTTTATATAATTAAAATTTTTAATTTTATTTTATTGTTTGATCTTTATTTATAGCTTAATTATGTTTTTTGCTAGTTCTAGGTCAAGTTTTTTCTTATTTTTTTATATTCTACAATATATTTCAGTGATAAATTTCATTCTACAATTTAATGTTATTTTTATTGTCAATGAATTTTAAAACTTGAACCTTGAAGAAAAACCATTTGCAATACCTTAAAATGTTAAGTTATTTAATGAATTAAACTAGTGAATGAATTAATTATATGTTTAATTGAAATCTTAATTTATATTTACAATTTATATGCTCAATGTACATATATAATTTCAATTATTTCGTTTATCAGTGCTTCACATTTTTTCTATTTACCAACTTGCATTAAGGCTGACACGAAAAAGTCATGTTGAATCGCTCTGAAAACACGACACGCGGCAAATATCCATATCTAAATATTACTATCTGCCCCTGTGGACAGTTGCACAGATTAAACATGGCGACTGTCAGTGGCAAAATGTCAATACGTATTAAGTGTTTTGCATTGGCCGCAGCATAAACAAGTTAATTAGTTTTCATTTGCGTTGCGCGGGAGCTAGACACATCTAGATCGTTGTCTGGTCCCAAAAAAGTGGTTTCAACTGCTTGCGTACGGACAGACAGACAGACAGGTGGCAAGCACTGTACTACTGTACTAATCAAGAGCTCATTTCGACTAATCAGCAGTCAAATGACGAGCACTTAACCCACATTAGCGGCAGAGCCACAGGCAAATGCTAACTGCCAGAACACGCGAGCGCTGTCCGACGAAACGCCCACGAGAGTGACGTAAGTGCAACACGAGGCACGGCACTCAAGACGGGAAACTTAACTCGTCTTGCAGATGTTTAGACAATTGTCAGTGGAAATGCATAAACTGCACCGCAACTGCAAAAACTTTCCGTTGTTTACAAATTTATGAATGTTATTAGACTGCGGATGCATGACGACGATATTGGAAAATGTCAAAGTGCAGCAGTGCTTGGGCAGGACACGTCTGCACTAAATCTGTAGAGTGAGTCAAGTGTGCTCCATCAATATTAATACGGCCAAGAGTATTCTTATTTATTAACTTATTTGCATTTAAATTGAACTCAAAATTGACTATGTGAAATTCAAATAAAGTATATATATTTATAATGCTTTTTGGGGTTCAACATATATCGGGAAGTCTAAGAATCATTTTTAAAAAGTAAGAAACAAGAACTGCTCTTCTCTGTTTTGAATATTTTGTGTTCACTCTATTCGCTTGCCACTTCATATTTTGTAGTGAAAAATGTTTTTTTTGCGGCCACATAAATGCGAGTACCTTTTCATTTTCATATATATGAAACTTAATTATAGTTACAAGTGCTTAACTAGGCCAACGGCAACTAAACTGTCAACGTTTTATGACTTTTAGACACACTTGAGCTAAATTTGCATACGATATGCGAGGTGTATAAGTTTTGGGGCACGCCTGGAAAAAGAGGAAAAATTAGAATGAGAAAAAGCGTTTACGAGTGGCGCTTCGACTTGCTAAACTAGGGTAAGCAGCTGGCAACTGGCAGCTGGCAGCTGTCATTTCTCTCAACCCTTGTCCTGCGAGTGCAATGACTTGTTAGCCAGCCCACGTTCTCATCAGGGCCAAACATTAGAGAAGAAAACATAAAAAAAAATGGTGTCAATTTTGCTTTTTGTTGCAAAAAAAAAAAAACAGAAAAAAAAACAAGAAAAAGGAAAGAAAACGAAATTGAAATTATGCCATCATATGCTATCGTAAGCCCTTAAAGTACACCACGACAACAGTGCCACAATGTGGGCCAACAGCAAGCACATTGAGGGTGTTGCCAGCCAGCCAGCCAGCCAGCTCTGTGGGGATTAAAAACGTGTAGCGGGAGGCTTGTGTGGTAACTTTGCTGGGGGCTGTGCGGGTGGCGCGCAGCTGGAAAGGACACTTTACGTCAGCGACAGAGCAAATACACAGCGAATAGAATTGCGTGGAGAAACAAATGCAGGGGAGAGAGTCGAGAGAGCTAAAGAGTTGGTAAATGAAAGCGAATTGAGTGGAAACAAAAAGGGAGAGAGGCAAAGAGAGAGAGAGAGAGAGAGAGCGCATGCTAAGGCTGGGTAAATCAATGAATGAACACGCACACACGCAAACACGCACGAAGGCAACAAGACACGCATACACGCACACACGCACACACGCATACACGCATACACGCACACACGCATGTGCGAGCGAGATACAAAAAAGGCGACAAGGCGAAAAGTTATTGAATCAATTTATGCTCGGACCGCCTGGTGAGAGGCAAAGGGCAATCAGAGGACACATAAACGAGACGGCGCCAAGGAAATCAACTTGTCAACTGCTGGCAAGGACACACACCAAAATTTATATCAGCCCAGTAAAGACAATTTAAAAAATATATATATATATAAATAATATATATATATATATATATAAAAGGGGCAACAAAAAAACCAGATCTATGCAGACGGGCCAAAGGCTAAATCGAGTCATCAGGATTGACCTGATTTAGAGCGAGCTACCTGTACCGGTCCCCCGATACACGCAACAGACCCTGTTAGCTTGTGCGCCAACTTGGCCAAGTTTTGTGGCAGACGCAGCGACGCTGAAAATGCCAACACGCAAGGTTTTTTTCTTATTTATCTTTTATTTCGATAGTTTATTTTTCTTTTTTTATTTTGGCAACACAAAGGAAAACCAGTATAATGCACTTGCCACAACAGCAGCAACAATAATGCAGGTCATTGAACCGTGGCACAAAATACAAAAAAACAACAAAAGAAAAACTGCAACTGCAGCAGCAGCAGCAACATTTTTATTTCTCTTTTTTTCTTCAGTTTTTTTTTTTTTTTTTTTTTTGTGTATTTCATAATAATTACACACGAGGCAAATATCTATGTAAGCGCATTGTAAGCGCACTGGCTAGAAAAATCACGTGCAACGGACCAAGGCACAGTTATTAGCGGGCCCCCATCCCTACTCCGTCTGCCCCCTACGAGAAGAAAAACAAGTAAGCTAACAGCATGGCGAGAAAAGCGATTGCCAGAAAAAGTTGGAGAAAAAAGCATTGTCAGAATGTACCCAGTGTCTGAAATCACATATGCTGAGCTGAGCTCAGTTTGCGTAATCTTCAATCATTTCTATTATTCTGATATTAAATCTGAAAAACTATACTTTTAAGGGTCGAAGATGTCTCAACAAGTTTTACAACTTGATTATGCGCATATGAATTCATAATTGATACATGCAAAGTTATCGGTTTAATTAGCACAAGTTTATAACACCCAGCTTTACATATTTTATGGGCACAGGGTATAATACTGCACACATACTCACACACACACATATATAACAATGTTGCATGTGAGAAATAAAGCAGCCAGTTAGCCAAACAAAGGCAGCAGCAGCAGCAGCAGCAGCCGATTCAGCATTGAAGCCAGCTCGCTTAACTTTTGGCTCTGGCTGCACACACACAAATGTTATGTAAGTGCACAATTTCTCGACTTTTATTCGCAACCACTTTTCATTTGCTTGGCTTCGCAAAAGTTCGCCGATTGTGCAGCGTGTGTATATATATTTTCCCTCGATTCTTTTACATTGGCAAAACACACATGAATCATTCGGGGAATTTCAGAGTGTCAGCTAGAAATTAACATTTCCGTGGATTTTACGCTCTTGATTTTTCTTATCTATTTAACGGACAATGTGGCGTATGGAGGGGACTAAAAATTATCATTACGCATACGTCATGTTGACAGAACGACATTATTAATTTATAATGATAATATTACTTAACGTTCGGTATGCAAAGACCTTCAGATATATTATTGATAAAACATTTTCAACAACAATATAAATATAAATTTCACATGCGTGTGTTAATGAAATCAATATACAAATATGCCAGACAGTTTAGCTGACCATTAAATAATTTAATGGTCATAAAGAAAATTATTGTTGCCATTGTTCTCGTTTTAGTGTTGAAAATAACTCAATTCAGTGAAATTATTATCGATTTGAAAAAGAGAGCAAAATCAAGCTATTAAATTGAAGTTCTTGTTTATGGAAAATTAAATTACATTTACATTAGTTTCGATGGGCCTCCACCTACGCAATTACAAGCAATAATATTACTTTGATAGCTTGAGGCAAATGCTGCCATATGTTAATAACTCAATTATGAATGCGAAAGCGACAAAGTAATCGACAGTAATTGCATGTTACTGGCATTCTCAGCACTTGGTAATCAAATAAAAATATGTTAAGTGCACATTTTGAGGCCATTTGGCTATGGTCAATGAAATGTGGCTGGAGACACATTCATCAGCGCCAGTTGGCTCACTCAAATTGCAGCTAATTACACGCACTTACGCCATTTAATGGACGCCCCATTTGAGAGGCCCCATATGTCGCCACGCCAAGGGAAACTAATAGCCCAAAATGATAGCTGGCTGGCTCGCAAAAACTAAAAAAAAAATAAAACATAAAAACAAAATTGGAAAAGCGAGGCGCTATTGTTACAGGCCGAGCCACGGGAGAGTACTTAGTACAGTAAAACCAAATGATGTAAAACTAAACGGCCCATATCCCAAGACATGGTTGAGGGGTCTCTGCTGCGCCTGGGGATCTCTCTCGCGATGGGACCTGGCCAAGGCCAGAACACACAGCAGGGCTGCCTGTTGCAAATTGTTTACAACTTTGCCCGTTGTAACACAGAAAAACGTAGACGGAAAATGTATAAATAACTTGAATACCCAAAAATTTTGAAATTTGTTTTAAATTTGCATAATTTAATCGTAAATTGCTATAAAAATTCACATCCGAATATTATATTTATTATATAAGCAGATATGAACAATTCTTCTGAGTTGAAAGCAACATGTTGTCAGATTTAACAAAACAAATTAAGAAATCATTTAGTATTTAGAAATATACTGAATCCGATAATCGAATCACATGCTGCATCAAGGTCGAAGTATAAAAATGTAATGGCTGGAATATGTCTGTGGCTTCGGCTTCAAGCCACATGGATAATATTGGATAATCTACTTGTTTTTTTTACGTAACAATTATACGAATTATTTGAGGTACTTATGCTCTAATAACCACGCGAATTGGAAGTCAAAAATCTTCTTTTATTATTGTTTGCTCGTGTAGATCTCATACCACTTGCGATCGATGTGCTCTGATAAATTTGCAGCCTTATCCAGCGCGAACATGACAGCGGATATTACTTCATAAATCCAAATAACATATAAGAAAAAAAAAACCAATATGAAGATAAGTATCATTAATTCACCCGATTACCAGAGCTGGTCGTAATTATAGCTGTACGGGGATAATTTCGGAAACGAACAAATAGAAATAAATACTTTGGTAAGATTCATGGCTCATAAGGTTATTTGAAAAATAAAATTGATTTCAATTATATATATATATATATATATATATACTTAAACAAGTGTTAAACATATCCAGAAATTTGCCGCACAACATTTTCAGCCACTCAAACAAATCAAATGCCAAGTTTCTCAGTCATTAAAAAATGAGTTAAGACGCGCGTCGAGGGCATCAACTATTATGCAGACTATGCGAGAATATGGATTGATAAGATATACGTCTATATAGTTAGCACTTAAGTGTGAGTATTCGTGCTGTATTTGTATTTGTGCTCGTATCTGCGTTAGTTGGGGCAGTCGGTAAAGTCGACAAGCCGACGGCATGAGTTTGCACCCAAAAAAAAAAAAAAAACAGAAAAACAGGAAAAAATTTAAACAAATTTCGCTGATAAGCCAAAGTTTTGAGTTTTGGCGAGATTGTAGTTTGCTCTCGTAATACAACTTATGTTATAGCTTGACAAAGGGTATTACAACTGTCTTACTAGCAAAAAACTGTGGACTTAAACTTAGTTCCTTGGATTATTCATTTTATTTATAGCCCGATTCCACTATTGTCCCAAAAGGGGACAATATTCTGTTCTTTCCAAATTCGTAAAAGATGTTGCGAGTCGCCTCGAGTATATCGATTTTTTTGCGTTGGTATATCGAGGACCCACAATGGAAACGCATAAAAGGAAATGTAAGGAAATATATTGGCCATGGCTATAATTTTTTTTATTTTTAGATATTTTTGAAGAGACAAGAGCATTTAATTGTCGGTGATCTAAAGAGAAGTTTGTTTTTCATTTAATTGGTATGAGTTGTTTATTTTTGTTTTGGTTCGCATTGATAAGCCGCGTTAAATAACATGGTGCGAGGAGCATTGGGAACGGCTCTGTCACGAGTCGTTGTCGCTATCTGCCGCATAAGCCAGCTGAGCAGCGTTTGACTATTTTTAGTATGTTTAGTAGCCGACACAGTTGCTGACATTGGTTGTAAATCTTGGCAATGGCAAAGCTCAAGTGAAGTAGGCGGAGCGGCGCCCGTTCAGTTCTACAAACCGAAAAAGGGGGCGGCAGGCAGGCAACGTCATCAAGCGCTGAGTGGGGGAGAAGGGGGGGGGTTGGGAGCTATTCTGCTACTGTGAGCCATGTCCCGGGAATTACGCTCTCAGCAGCAGCCCGTTACTATATCATCGAATGCGGATTCTATAGCAATCAATTGGATGTTTTTTTTTGTATAATCTCCAGCCGATTGACTGTGAAATTTATTTCGAGTGTGCGAAACCGGTTGGATGTCATCATGATTATATTTTATTTGTACTTATGCCATATTGATATTGTGGCTGTGTGTGTTGCCAAAATGTGTAAAGAAAAAACACTCAGCCGACGACGACGACAAAAGACAACGCAGAGAGACGCAGTGTTGCCAGCAGAGAGTAAATAGAAAAATATTAAATATAACTGTAAAATATAGCTACTGACATGATGATGATTAAGGATAATATCGATTTTGATATTCAAAATAATTAGTTAACTATATTAATGAAATATAAATTATTTTTACTACAACTCAGCATGGTTAAAATATGGTTAAAAGTAAAAAAAATTATGATCAAATTCTCGATTCTCGCCATTTCCCCCTCTTGGCCAATTTGGAGCGCTGCAAAGCAGACTTGGCAACACTGGCAAGCTCAGGCGTGACTCAGCTGGCGTGGCTCCATTTGCTCCATTGTTCTACACTTGTTGTTTGGCATTCCAGCAAACTTCAATGATATTCGAGAGCTGCCACCGAGCGCGAGACTTGCCGCAAACTGAAACTCGCTGTTCTATCACGTGCTTTTCAGTCAACGAATAATCGACTTATCGCACAGTTTAACTTCGAGTCGCCGCCTTATTTATTTATTTTGTTATTTTTGTTTCTTTTTTTATTTGTTTTTTTTTTTTATTGTAAACAATGGACAGGCTTGTTTCTAAATATTTATGGTGTCGCGGATTATACAATACTATTTGAGGTTAGGCACGAGTTTGCTCCGACCAAAAATTGAGTTGTGCTCAGGTGGGCGATGGTTTTAATGAATATTCAGCCTACAATAAGTATGAATGTAGTAAAGTGTACTCCATTCAACTACTCAATATGGCTCCAAATTGCATGATCACGTTCCGTATATGCTTTGGCAAACCTGCAAATTTCAGCAGCGTGAATAATCATGTATAAGATAATTGCACGAGCTTTGAACGTAAAATGCTATATCTAAACTAATTAGCTGCTAGCGAACACTAACCAATTATCTAAGATAATTATCTATAAATATATCGTAATACTATATAGCTTAACCACACACACAAAAACGCCCACAAATTAATTATCCATATATAAAAACCCTGGATAACTGCCAAATATGTAGAGCTTATCCAAATGTCGCAATAAAATGTACAAAACAAGCCGAGGCAAGTTCTAAAAATGTATTTATTGCTTGAATACTTGATTGCTGGAAACTATTTTTGCAGTGGTTTAGGCTAATTTAAGAAACCAGAGCTAATTAATTGGTGGTCATGTGTGAGAGTGACCAGTGGCCACTGGCACAAATGCGGACGTGACAATTACAGCTGTGCGCAGCACAAAGTCGAAAGCCAAACGACAAACAAATTTAAAATCATCAAGAGGCGTGCGAAAGAAAAAAAAGAAATAAAAATAAATCGCAAATCCAACTAACGAACGCCCACGCCCAGAAATCTATGCGAAAGGAAAGGAATATTGGTAGAGGGGGAAGAGGAGGGATGGGGAGGGGAGGGGGGCGTTTCCGAGGTATAAATTGAATTACGCGCAGCACAGAAACTGCTTATCCAAACAACAAATTAACAAGGCGGACGAGAGAACTGGGCAGTGGTTGAGAAGGGCTAGGGATGGGACGGGGGGTAGGCGTACAAGCAGTGGTTGAGGAACTCTGCATAAAATATGCATGTGAAAACAAATGAGAGAGAGAGAGGTAGTGCATAAGGCAGCGCGACTAGAAGTTACCCAGTGCCAAATTATTAATTGGCAAAAAAACATTCTCTGATAAAAAAAACTGAATTCAAAATAAATAATAAAGACTAAAATAAATGCAATGATCTCTGGAATAAACCAGATAATAATAAATAAAAACAGACTTGAAGATCGACCGATCATCTTATGCACAAGGTGTAACAGACAGCCAAGTTTAATCAAGAGTACGTATATACTCGCAGCTGTATGTCTTTGTGCAGGGTATAACAAAGCAAAGCTTCAGAAATTTACCAACTTAAAATTCCAGCGATCTTTGTGCTACGCCACAATTCGACGCTGAACTCAATTAAGCGCTTCGCGCAAGGGAGTTGAGTTAAGTTCTGAACTAACCATCGAACTCAGATCTTGGCGATTGACGATTGGCGACTGGCGTCCAAGTGTGGTTGTTGTTGTTGTTGTTGTGGGTCTCGGGTGAGCTTCTTTTGTACGTAATTCACTTTATTCAAATAAAGTATAATATAATAAATGCCCGTATGCAAAATACAATGGGCAGAAAACAAGTAAACTACGCGCCATTGTCGAGCGACTCGAATTTTGAAGCCGTTTGCCCCGCCAGACAAACAGAGAGAGAGATAGAAAGACAGAGAGAAAGATAGAGAGAGAGAGAGAGAGAGACACTCGGCATTTAATATAACGACCTCGGAGACGCTGGCTGGTGGTTGTTGGCTGCTTGCATTGTTGGGCCGGATGTTTTTGTGGCACTGCAACAGGCAGCGCGCTCCGCTCCTCTGTGCGAATAGAACGCACAAAAACATATCAAACAATGAAGAGTGACAACGGTATATGAGCGAATGTCTCTCGTTGATATCGCGGTATGCTTAATGCGGAAAATGTCGCAGCGGATAATGGGCGAATGGCAATTGGCAAATGGCAAATGGGCAATGTGTGTGTATGTACTTTAAAGCCTAACTGCCAGCCAGCCACTTGTGGACAACAATGAGAGCACCTCGGTGGTGCATAAGTGACAACAGTTCATGACATTTCTAGCGCAATCACTTAAGTCAATTACAGCTCAGCAACGCAGGAGCAGATAACATAATCGCACACATTGTGGCAAATTGGGCTCATAAAACACTTATCAAGCAGATGAAGCTTATCCGGTCACAGATTAACATATACTTTATAGTTTAATTAAAATAGATAAAGTATATTAAAATGGACCAGAGCTTACCTGGAATTAGGGATAACAACTATATAGACATTTGCAAAATATACTCAACTTATCTGACTCAACAATGTTATGCATGAGTTGAACAACTTTTTTTTGGGGTAATTTAATTAACGCAGACAGGGACAGGTTGAACAAAGTCGCCCCCAAAAAAATGAATGCAGTCATAATCATAATAGATATCAGAAATTAACAACTTATTCGCGACTAACGAATACAAGTTCCGATAACCTTTACAACATACGCGCAACACAACAAACAACACACAATCAAGGTTATTGAATCAAGGCAAAATGTAAAAATATTTACTAAAAATACATATGTACATATGTCTGTCGTGTGTGTAGTTATTAACGTTTATTCATTAACTGAGCAGACACAATATGTATGATGAGTATATATATATATCTATATATATATATATATATATATATATATATATACATTTGTATTGGCACTCGTATAACGTTTATTTTTGCAGTTGTCGGAGAACTCTCAATGAAATTACTTGCACAAATTAATGCCGCACAATTACCCACATCAGAGCTGGACCACAGCCAGACAATTGATTGTTTGATATCTCACGCGCCAGAGCATACATAAATACATATATATATATGTATTTGTCTGTTATATATGTGCACAAGTATTTTTATTGTCTTTGTTACTGTTGTTGTTCTATATATATTTACTTTCGGCTTTCTCACTATGGGATATTGTGGGCGTTAAATTTGTGTTGTTCTGTCGCGTTGTTATTAACACACTTGACCCGCACACACGCACATCTACACACACATACACACACAGACATCCACACAGACATGAGTTATACTTGATTTGATAAATATGATTAGGATTTATGAGCGTGTGCGGTTTTTTTTTCTTTCAAATTTTCAATTGCATAAAGTTTATGTCTGTGCCGTAATTCGATCATGTGATCAGAAGAACCGTCACGATTTGGTTACATAATAGTGGGATAATTGTTAATAGTTAAAAATAGTTTCGACAATCGCTGCATCTCAATTAAAGTTGAATTAAATTGCATATAGTTTACATTAAATAAGCGTGGATAAGTGTGCATAAAGCCAATGAGTTTTTTTCAAAGAGTTACAAATCAATTAAAAAATAATTTACTCTTCATTTAAAGTGAATGAACTGAATCCACACCAGTTTGTAACTGATATGATTATTGGCATTATAATGCATTATTAAATTCAATCAATGTAAGCCAGAACATTTCAATTAAAAGTGATCAAAAAATAAATAATAAATATATTGAACACAAAACTGTGTAATCTAGAATCAAAGTTGCAAAGTACATACGTATATCATAAATAAAAGAGGTAATCAAATGTAATCTATATAGACATAGATTAAGTGCATTGCACAATATGAAAATGAATTATTATCCAGTTTATTGGCAGGTGCATATAAAAATCGACGATTTTTATGTTTTGCACTCGGTGAACCCCCAAAAAAATCAGAAATATGAAACAACCTTACCGAAGACTAAATATGTTTGCAGGCATTCGTGACAGTTGTAATATATATATATATATAATATACTATATTCTATATTAAACTTTATGGCTGCCTAAATGTGTTACGCAATATGCAGAAAATAAATCATATCCGCTGCTAGTTGAACATTTTATATATATATAAAACCTGTAGAAAATCACAGAGCAAACATGAATCAAATTTCTGGCACTAAATATGGGTTTTTGTGTGAAGTACAAAAATCGTACCTTCATTAATATTAATTTAATACAGTTAACAAGCACAAACAAGCTGGCAAATGCCGTGACAGGTCAAGCGGGGCTGTCACCTATAAATAACGCTTACAACTCGGCAATGTGAAGCAACCTAAAATGAACAAACAACAACAACAACAACAACAATAACAACAGCAAAATGGTACCTCAAATAAAACTTATCGATTTTGTGAAAGAAAAAGCATTTACCTGTCAGTCAGTCACACACGTACGTACACACACACACACACACAAACAAAGTGTTTTTTTGTGGGGTGAGTTTTTCATTGGGTTAGTTGGTCGAGTCTATTACAAATCTACAAATAGATAAAGTTCAGCAACTAAAGTTGAATGAACCGACAAATGCTTGTAGTCAAAAAAAAAACTTTGTACAACAACAAATCAACTAAATTCAACTCAAATTCAACTCTGACGCAGTCTCAATTTGTGATTTTTAAGCGGGATTTTTTCTATATTGCAGCCAAGATACAACGATGAATCACATCACAAGTCAGAGCGATAGACGCAGGCTTGTCATCGCATATAGGCACGTACACAAACAGCCAATTCGCGATAGGAGATTGATTCGATTCGGCATTTCACTGTTAAATGGATATTTCAATTTTGACACGAAGTGTGTAACGACTTCAACTTAACTAAAACTTAAGGGTGAAAACCCTACAGATCTCCAAATCTATAACTCGAATCAAGTAAACAGCCTGTAAAAAAAATAGCACATTTTTCAATGAAGTATTATTTTTTTGATACCCTTTGTTAGAGCATCTGATGTTCGTGTTACCCGTGTAGACTATTAACTATTTATTATGCGCTTGACCGAAATCGTATTGGTAATTGCTATATTTTTGCAATTGATTGCTTACAGTCTCTTGTGTATTTATTGAAAGCATTGACGAAACGGACGCCCAAAAAATAATCTTTTAAAAGTCGTTTTGCAGCTCACTCACGTGAGCGACTAGACCACCACAAAAGAAGGCATTAGGCAAGAGAGTACGCGACCAGGAGATACCCTTCACCCAGCTTTTATGCAAAACAAGTAAGACGGTTTTAGGCAAGAGACTACTCGACTAATGGATGCCCTTTAAAGAGCTGACTCGATTTAAATACAGCTAAAAGTAAACAAGTAAAAAGCAGAAACACAAATTATCATGCTGCTCTCTTCTCACAAATCACATAATAAAGTTAATGAAATAGATTTTTCTTATCCGATCTTGATGAAATTTATATTACAATTAATCCACATCACTACGATAAGGTATAGTTAAAACTCAATTTGATGGCAATATCTTTAAGCTTTATATTATAAATCGATTTGTAACAGTATTAGCGAAACGGGGAAGTTATCAATAAAATAAAGTAAAATAAACCTGATTTCCGCATGGCATATTACAATTCCAATATCACTAGCTCTTATAGAGACTGATATCGGCTTCATCATACAGAAATACAGACGCACATGTCTGATCAGGAATATATATACTTACTCAGAATCATTATACCCTTTTCCATAACTTCACAGTATGAAAAGCCAGTTTTGAGTGGCTGAAATCGTTGTTTTTTTGTTTATGAGTTGAGCACATGATTCGGTGGTAATTTGTGACAGATACGCAATACATAATTTGTCTATGCGCCAGTCAATGCTGTTCAGATAAGCGTTCTGTCTGCTTGCCAAACATTTTCTTGGCATATTCACATACATGAAGACATACGTACATATCTCCTTCTTGGCCGTAACCTGCTAAATGGCTTAATTGGGTCGTCGGCACAGATAAGATAAGGCCCAGTTATTTGCCAAAGAAATTGATTTTAGCATATTTTACGTTATTTTTCGTTACGATTCGTAGAATATGATCTTTTAGGTAAAGTTCAGACTCTGGAATTTTTCGAGTGTAAGCAAATATTTACGAGTGCAATCTTTACGAGTTCAGCTGAAGTTGTGTGTTAAGAGTTCATGTTTGACAATGCTGTTTTAAACTCAAAGAAAATTCATGAGCTTATGAAACAAACGATCGCAGTTTCGACATAGATAAGTAAACTGTGATTTGTGCATCATATAAGTGAAACAAATCCTAGCATATAGATATATGATATTATGATATCTCATAAAAATGAATATGTTTATATCATGTTTTCTCTTCTTCTATGAAGCATGTAGTTTATTTCATGAAGATAACGTGTGGTAAGTAAGCTACCATAAGACCTAAATATAATGAACAGCTGAAAATCAATTGCAACTAAGGTATTAGATTCGTTCTCTTATATTTTATTGATTACTAAGGCAATAAGATCATAGATAAATATAAAAGCTGACATTTTCAATTTTTCTAGGAAAATAACTTGATTTTTAAACACGATAACATTTTAAATAGGTTTCTTGACAGGTCATTTAATTACTTGGAGTTTATTAGTTGTTGCTAAATATTTAAACCTAGTTGATGACACAATTTTAATCTGCACTGTTTTATCGAGCACATTCTAAATTTGTCTGTCATTATTTGCGGACTCATCTTTATTTCACACATAATTTAAAGCCCCCATTTTATAGATCGTAAAACAAATATTTAGCCAAAGATTTCGCATCAAAGATGAAAAACTAAATGTCGTAAATTGTGCAAGGTTGGAATCTTCGGGCTGTCTATCTAATCATTACTATTTAGACACACAAAAAAAAAAAGTGTAAGGGGTAAGAAAAAAGGTACCAAAAGTCAAGATAAGCGTTCATTTATGATCAGAACCTGGCCGATTGAGTCATCGGAAACGTTGTTCAAATTCTTGCACGAGAATATAACGCGATGCGAATTGAGTCATAGAAATAATCAGAAATATAATTTGGTAATAACTAAACGAGAAGTTGCAATTGGTTCGAGCGAGAGAGTAAATTATGCACTTACCTCTGCTTAGTTTTGTATGCTGCTTGTTTGTTGTTCTCGTTTCCCTTCGTCGTCTGCTTCTTTCCCTTTCTGCCTGCTGCTGCGATGCTGCAGTTGTCGATAATTGTTTTCGTTATTTTTTTGGGTTCTTAAGCTGCCCTCTCGTTCTCTCTCTCTCTCTTTCTTGCTTTCACTTACACACTCTGTTAGACCCCTGTTTTTTTCAGATTCCTTTTTATATTCTGCTGCTGCTTGCACACACGCGTTTTGTTTTGCTTGCGTCGTTCGTTTGCGTTTTCACTTTCACAGGTAAATTCAACTACGTCGGGGAATATTGCTTAAAGGAAAGAATTTTTATTGGCTGTCACAGCACAACAAATTTGCTGCTGTTCTTGTTTGGCTGCTTGTTAACTATTTTGTTTTTGTTTTTCTTTCTTATTGGTTTTCATAGAATGAATGCACATTGGGACTTTTTATTTCACAAAAAAACGAGAAATTGCCGCAAGTGCGGCGACTACCTTGCGATGCGAGCGTTCAAAATCAACTGAATTGTTATGAGCAGCAGGCGACGACTATAGCGTGAGCGAGCATACAGTTGATACCGTTACGGGAGAGTGAGAGCAAACGAGCGTGTGAGCGAAGGTCCAAGAGCGCCAAAATTGCGTAAGTGAGCGTGTGTGTCTATGTGTGCGAGCCATTCCTCTCTCTCTCTCGCTCTATGGGCTGGAGAACTTAACAATGCTAATGTGTGGGTGAATTTTCTTGAAATGCGTGTGCAGAAATTTACCGGCTGATTAATTTTGACGTCAACAACAAAACACTCGTCCTTATTCTTATTGGCGCACTGCTCGTTCTCGTTGTGTGTTGTGAATACCAAATAAATGCCAAATATTTGCTCGATGCACAAATTGCAACGCACGCTCTTCACACGTGGTTTTTATTTCGATTTTTATTGCAACTTCACGCAACGTAAATTCCCACACACGCACACAAGCATAAAAATACTCAAACGGACACCAAAAACGTAACACGTCACAACAACAACACAGAGACTTGTGTATAAAAAATTGCTCTCTCTCTCTCTCGCCCGCTCTTTCACTGTGCTTAGGCGTTGTTATTGACTGGGCAAAAAATTAAAATCTTTTGTGCAACAAAATTGCGAGCATTTTAATTGCGTTAAGTATTTAGTTAGCACTTGGCTATATAAATACTCCCCATGACAGTTGTCACTGAGGGTGTGAATTTTTGTTGTTAACGCTTTTTAAAGTTGACAACAGTTAAAATAAACAAATAAGTCATTTATCGAAAAAATTTGGGTATTTTTTCCATACGAAACCTTAAAAGAAAAAAATCTAGGGACTGTGCAATGTTTACGAGTGTGTGTGTGTGCGTATGTGTGTGTGGAGGCCTGTCCGCACTCACACACACATATATATATATAGAAACACTCTCACACAAACATGCTACACGCACATTAGAAAAGCGACACATTTGGCCTAATTTTGTTTAGAGCTAGTCAAAAACGACAATTGATTACATTGTGTTTACCTCTTAACACTTTTATCACACAAGCTGCTGCATATTTGTAGCGCTTTTCTTTAATTATTTGTTGTTTATTTGTCACAAATTAATAAATGCCCGCGACACAAGCAAATGTAAACCAACAGTTAATTTAACAGACTCTCACACAGCGCAGCTGTTTCTTAACAGAGATAAAAAGTGGCACTAACCATGTTACACTCAGTCACAGTGATGAATCGTGATTGCGTAAATCTAGAAACTCAACTCAACTAGTTTCGAATATAGTTTAAATTACAGTAAAAAATCGTGTTCATTTTGTTAGAATGCAATGTAAAAATAACAAAAAAGTTGCAGTCACTCGCGCAGCTCTACTGTTAACGTTACGTTAACATCGGAATGTCAATTGTACTCCTCGCCATGTTGTGCAACACTAACTAACCAGATTGAAGCGCGCACCATGAATTCTCAGGCTGTGCAACACTGCCCAGCTACAGACGCGCAATTTAAATTCAGCTTTTATAATACAAAATTTAATAATCTCTAAATGTAATTAATTATCAATTGTGAATAGATAGATAAATGCGATTTTAATCTCAGGAAAATATCAGGTTGCACATCTCATTATTCTTTTGATTCAAAACAAAAGTGCAACCAGCAGTTTTATGCGTCCTCGTGGCACGCAAATGTTTCGCGTACGCCTTCTCCACGGACTGCAGATAAACGGAGCGAGTATTGGATTGACTGTAAAATAAAGCAGATTATGTTAGAAAATATATGATATGCATATAGTATATATCTGGGAACTGACGTTAGTTGCTGTTCGGGTCGCTGCAGCTGCATGCAGAGCTTGATGCCGCTGTAAAAGTCGAGATCCGCCCGCAGGCTCAGCTTTGGCTCGTGCCTCAGCGTCAAATCCTGCACCAGTTTGGCATAGGTGAAGCCCACAGCCAGGTGGGAGACAACAGCGCTGCCAGTGCTGCAAGGAGTATGAAAAGTGATGTTTATTTAATATATTGCAGTCATATTTCCCAACTCACTTTTGTTGTATTTCCGTTTGAGCATTGCGATTCCACAGGCTGAAACCCACTTTGCCATTGAGGTCGACGCTTCGGGCGCCGAGGACACGCCAGTGGAGTGTTGCACCCGATGCGAGGACAATGTAATGCTCATGATCATGGGCCAGTGTGGTCGCCTGGTAGGCGGGCGTCGGCTCCGATGCAGTGCCGCCCCACACATGGCCCATCAGCTCCGTTTGGCCATTGAAGAATACCAGTGGACGCAGTTGGGCGCCCTGCACACTAATCTCCATGCCAGCGGTGACAGTCTCCTCGCTGTCCAGCTCATCATCTGAGGGTATTTGACCGTTGCCATCCCCATCCGCATCGCCATCGCCCACAATGGCGCCCAGTCCGGATGTATAGATGCCCAGCTTAAAGCTGCTTGATTCAGCGCGTCCGGCGTGCAAAAGGAACTCGACTGAGCCACGCTTGAGGATGCCCTGATTCACCTCCTGGATGCTCAGCAGCGACTCATTGAAGGCGGGCCAACGCGAGAGTTGACGGGTCAGCACAGTGGTCAAACCTGTGGAAATGGATGAGTTACAATTTATAATCCTGCTCTGAATATATTTATAGACCTGCTCACCCTTCTGGCCCAGCACATTGTAGTTGTTGATGTGCGCACGCTTGCCCAGAGCCGACTTGAACATGCCGCGGAAACGTGGACAAATGTCGGCGAGCATGAGCAGCTTCTGCAGCACATAGGTCTTCATCTCAAACTGGCGATCCGTAGAGGTCAAATAGTCGAGCAATTGGCCCAACTGTTCGTCGCTGGGACGCATGCCCACAAGGATGTCCAGGGCCAAGGTGCGAGCAGAGCTGTCAAAGCGTTGCAGACGCTGATAGAAAATGCTCTCGAACAGCTGGCGATGCGATGCGGTAAAACTCTGCGCTGGAAAGGATTTGAGTGCCTGCAGCGAAGCCACCGATAGTTTCGGTTGCGTGGCAATCATTGCCTGCTGCAGCAGGGCATCGATTGTCTGGGGATCCCTCAGATTCTGCAGGGCGCGAATGTAGCGTGTGGCGTCTTCCTTGGAGGTGGCCAGTCCTTCCAGCAGATGATTGCGTATCTGCTGCAGCAGCGGATCATTCGAATCCAAGCCACTGTGCCGCGTGAGCGTCGCCAGCGTTTGGAGCACACTGTCCCTGAGCTGGGCTTGTTTGCTGTGCGCCAGTGGCTGCTGCAGCCAGGCAAAGAGATGCTCGATGATGCTGCGATCCGGATGAGTGCCCACTGCAAGGGATTGCAAATACTTCTCGAGCAGCTCAAGTGACTCTGCCGACGTCTCTGCTCCCTTGTAGAAGTGGCCAAAACTGGCATTGTGCGCATCACTAGTTTGCACAGCGCCCAGCAGATCCACCAGTTGGGCAGCGAGTTTGGGCTGCGATTGCAGCAACTCCTCGAATTGTGGCTGCTTGGTGAGTCGCGCCAGTGGCAACAGTTGGGCATAGGCCAAGGCTAGCGAGGATTTGCCAATGTGCTCCGACTGCAGCTGGTCAACGCTACGCTCAAATTGCTCGCGCAGCTGTGGAGCAAGATGGGAAAGCAAAATCTTGTACTTGTACTTGTGTAACGATGATAAAAAAACAGTTACAGAAAAAAAAAACATTTAAAAAACATTGCAAAAAAAATGACAACATTCTCTGATAAAAGAAATATTAAATTAAATTAAAAAAAATCGTGCATGTTGCTTGCCACTAAGTTGTTGCCTCCACACCTATTTTACTGTCCTTGGATCCATTTGCTTACCGTTTGCTCCTTCAGCTCACTGATGACGCTATCGACATCGGCCTCCAGTTCGAAGACGCGATACCATTCGAGCAGGCTCTCAATGGCCGCCTGCAGCGTTGGTTGCTCCAATTGATTGGGTTGCTGCTCCTGCTCCTCGCCCACATGTTGCAGTCGCAGTTGGCCTCGCACCAAACTGCCTGCATCTGGTTTGGCGGCGAGCGTTAAGCGATGCGTTTCCAAGGAATCGGCACGGAGTAGAGCGCCATCTGCCGACAGTTCGTAGCTGATGCGCTCCTCTGAGTGTTGGACAACGCCTAAAGCCTGCTCCGGATGATAGTTGACACGCAAGTCCCACAGAGCGCAATCGCTTTTCGTTTTCTCAATGTGAGTGGAGGATTTTGCCTGATAACGCACACGACAATGCCCAGAGACATCAAGTTCATTGTCAGCATTGTCGCTGCTGCTGCTGGAGTAACGCAGCTGGAGCAGCGAGGCAATGGCGCGCTCCAAATTGAGCAGCGACTGGTCCCGCGAGGTGTGCGCAATCAGCTGTTGTGGCTGACCCTGGACGAGTGCTATGTAAAAGGGTCTGTCGGGCAGACTGTTAATCTGCCGTTGCTTGAGCTGAGCTTTTTTCGTTTTGCCGGCTGTGCTGACGCTGCTTTCACTGAAATAGATCTCAAGCAGTTGCTCCTCCGCCTTGCTCCACACGGAGTTCACCTTGAGCTTTGTGCGAAAGCTGTAGCCGACATCCTCCGTCGACTGCAAGCCATCGAGTGGTTCAAGGCTCACTTTGCTCAAAAGCTCAAAATGCTGCTGAGAGCGGGCTGGTATCAAGGAGCCGCTCGCTGCAGCTGCAAGAGAAATAGATGGTAAACAGTACACGTCATTAGCAACGGAACTTTCACATATCGAGGCTTGAATGGACCGGCTTAGAGCTCAAGAGGTTATCAACAAGTGGCTGCTGCTAAATCAGCTGTCGTCTCTCTCCCGCTCTGAATGTGTGCATGTGTGTGTGTGTGTATGTTATTACTATTTCTTGATAGACTCTAGGCGTGCTCGTGCGTGCGTGCGTGGGAGAGAGTGTGCGTGCGTGAGTTACAATCAAAAGTTCATTAAACTCCCGCTTTCTACATTCTTGGCAAATTACTCACCCAAACAATTGACCAGCAGCAAAAGCAGCCAAAAAGATTTACAGCTATTGTTGTTGTTGTTGCTGCTGCTCATTTGCCGGCGTATCTGCATTGTTGCTTCTGCTCAGCGCCTTTTGGTCTCACACTTGCAATTGATAACGAACTACAGTTAACACATCGATTGATTGTTGTGTCTGGCTTGCCGCTCGCATGCACTCTAATTTAATTCTAATTTCTCATTGGTTTTGCGGCGCGTTCGACTGCTTATGAACTAACAGTGGCTACTTATTGACTATGTTAAGTTAACAGCTTGGCATATTTTCTTAAATACAATAAGGTCACTCTAGCGCTCATTTAGCGCAGCAGAACTGCCACATCTCTAAAAGACTGTTTAATTTTAAATTTAAACGTTTTTTTTCGTTAACTACCCCAATAAATAAATAATAATAAGGCTGTATTAACAGCAGTGCAAAGTGTGACCAGACGCGCAGAACAGAAAAAAGTACAGCAAAATGTGTCTGTTATTTTGGGCAACCATTTGTTTGCCTTTCCTTATCTGGCTGACGCAAAACAAACGAAATGAAAATTAATCAAAAATTCAATTTTGAAGACGAGAATGAACAGATAATCGAGAGCGAGTGAGAGATAGCGAGAGCGAGTGAGAGATAGCGACAGCGAGTGCGAGACTGAGTGGGAAAGAGAACGTTTCATTTGAAATCATTTTTTGGAAGTAATTTAATCAACATTTAATTAAGGCCTGCAATCAACAATGAATGTTTTTATTTATGCATATAATCAATTAAGAAATTTTTATTGGTAGATTAAAAAAAACTTAAAAAATAAACTTAATATTCAAAGGTTTTTAAAATAAGAAAGAAAATAACTGCAATTTATTTAAGGACTTAATTCGAGGTTCCATTGTATTGGATAACACACGTTCTCTGAGATGCTGGGAAATACAGAATATATGCCTATTATAGGGTTTTTTCATATTTGGGACACAAACACTTCTTGCGACGAGCTTTCTGCTCCTTGCTGACTGCTGCTGGCTGTGGCACCTCAATCAGCTCTGGTTCTGGCTGCTTGTCCTTGTCGCCGCACTTTGAGGCCATGAACTCGAAGAAGTCAATGTTGCGCACATGGTAGGAGTACTGATCCTTGAACTGGAAGTAATTCGGATACACCTTGTGCCGGAGCATCGCTGTATAGAGACTGAGACGCTGCTGGTCCAGAAACATGCGACGCTTGTTCGCCCTGTGGTGACTCCGCCAGCTGCGTGCGCTGATCTCGGCTTGGATGAGACTCCGCAGTTGCGGATGCAAGTGGAAAAGTGCCGCCCTTTAACAAAAAATCAAGAATAAATAAAGTGGAAATTAAATTCGATTCTTTGACGTACTCGTTGAAGCGGTTCCTCAATTTTCGAAACTTCATCTTGTCAAATGGATAAGTGAAGAGATGTATCCGATCTGTGTAGGCCAACTGAGCGGGTATCTCCAAAAAGATCCTAAATATAACAATGTTATATATATGTATACATATATAGTCGTATTATTCAGTTACCTGGTGTTCAGCACTTTGGGAAACTTTACTTCGTCGGTTTTCTTGGGGGTTGCGAAACGTGGAAACTTGGCCATGTCTTCTTGGTAATAATCCAAATGGCTGAACATGCGTTCTTTGACGGATTTCACCTCTTCCGGATCGATGAAATAGTTGCCCGCACAAAAATTATATTTGCCAAGGTCGGGCAACGACTTTAACAGCTCCATGCCTAAGAAAAATCCAAATATATATACATATATATATCTGTACATCTCCGGTCTTACCCTTCCGATGAGAGTCGACGGTGAGGCACTCCAAAAAGTAAGTGTTTCGCCATTTGGGGCAGAAACAGTTTACAAACTGCTGAAACACTTCGACCCAGTTGCGGAAGACAGTTGACAGACTTTTGTTGAGATCCGTTTTCAGTTGAATGTTGTCGCTGTTGCAAGTGGCAGTTTAGAGAAGTTTGTATCTGGCATCGCAGTTGCACTTACCGCACCACATGAGCACATCCCTCGCAGCCAAGCTTCCTCAACTGGGCATTGAGCTCGATGTGCTTCTCCTGCACGCTTAGCCTCAGGTTGGAGGCATTGATATCGACGGCATAGCCTGGACTAAGTTTGATTTGGGGCAGCGTGGATTCACTGGTCTTCCTGCGATGTGTCCACTTATCCGAGTCGGCCTCCGATGACTCTGATTCATAATGATTATCTTGATGGAGATGCTCTGCCAGGGATTCGTGGCTGAACTCTGCGATTGGCAATGGATAAATGCAAAATTCCACATTGTCGACTCCTTTGACCTTTGACACCACCTCGAGTTCATTCCCCCCATCGATGTGGGTGAAATTGAATTGGGTGCTGGCGTACAGCTTATGCTGCATCCGATGGCTGTCGGAAGTGTATGTGGCGAAGCTGTAGTCATAGTACTCTGCATCCTCCACTTCCGCTTCCGGCAGATACTCCTTCACACCAGCTGCTGCTGCAGATGCAGCGCTGACTGCTGACCTCCGAATAATATCATCGTCTACTTTCATGTCGTCACCCACATTTATGTACATTTGATTCTGGGTGATCAAATTATTGATTAACAATCAAAATTTGGAATAATTCTGCGACTTACCGAATCTTCAGGAATAAAATCGAATTTCTTATGGGAGCTGCTCGAACTGATTTGTTTATCAATGTCATCCTCAACGACTCCCTTGTCCCAGCCATCAATGGTGGTGGTCGTGATCATGGTGCCATCGCTATGATAGCATCTGAGTGTATCCGCTGTCCAGACCAGCCGGACCCCATCATCTCGCATCGCATAGCTCTCGTTGGCGTAGTAATCATGCCACTCCGAGACACGGACGGGTTGGTCACAGATGATCCTGTGCTTCTCCACATGCACCACGCTGCCCAGCGATGTGGTTAGATGCAGATGCTTGTAGTCTATGTTGAACAGCTGGACGATGAACTCCAAATACTTCAGCTCCGCATCGATGCTGGCGAAGAGTGCCTCCTCCCGCATCAATGCCTTTTGCCGGGCCTGCCATTTGGCGGCACGTGCAGCAATCGTTGCCGACGATGTCGTTGAGCTTAAGCTGGACTTTTTCCTTCTCTTTGAACCGCCTTTCTGGCGCGCATCCATCGTAGATGAATCACGCTTGTGCAGCGGCTTGAAACTGCTGTACTGGGACAGTGTGGAGCAGGCATTCCTAAACTCCGTCTCAGTCTCCGCTTCGCCCTCCTCCGCCTCAACGACTGGGAATGTGTGGCCGAAGAGGCGATATACCTCGCCATTATAGCGCATAATCAGAACTGTGTCGTTGCCATGGTAGAAGGCTATGACACAACCATATGGCGTACAGATCCGACGACTCTCGTTCAGCTTGTTGGGCTGACCCGACCACAGGTGCTCGGCATGCGTGTCCAGGCAGTAGAGGCTGAGTCCATTCGGATAGTTGATCACCGCCTTGGCGCACTCTTCGCCCAGCGGCACCACTCTGAGGCTGATCCCATTCGGCGTTTCCAGGCGTATATTGGGCGAGATGGCATTGATTCTACCCGGTGCATTGGTTAAGTGCAGCATCTGCTTATCGACTTCGATGGACAGGCAGTTGTTCATCGCCCGGAAATTCCATTTCTCCTCGTAGAGTGTCATCAGACCCTCCTCAAAGTGATACTTTGAGGTCTTCGTCCTGATCGTTTGTCGCGTATCATCCAGATTGTAGCCGGTGAGCAGGCGATGATTGGGTCCCAGGCCTATATAGTTGATGTGGCCACCATCCAAGCCACCAACATTTTCAGCTTGGGTCTGCCCAATGGTCAGATTTTGGAGTTGGTTGACGGTGCTGCGAGCCGTTTGGTTTCCGGTCTTATTGCTGGCCAAGCTGAATCGTTTGGTTGAGCGCGGTGTAGCCTTTTCCCTCTCCTTCTCCTTCTCCTTCGCCTTCTCCAGATTCTCGCGCTCCTGCTGCTGCTCGAGAACCTTTTGTGCCTTCAGCGATTTGGGCCGGATAAATATGCTGGGGGTTATGCTATAGTGTTGGTTGCTGCGACAGTTGTAGGGATTCGATTCCACATTAATATCGGAGTCGGCCAACGTATATATGCTGGGATAGTTGGACAAAGGATCCGACTTAATGCCATTGTCGTCCTTAACCATATCTGGTGTGACCAAGTCCCTCAGAAACCGCTGCATGTCGTACAGCGTGAAATCCCTGTAACACAAACGGGTTGGTATCACAATCTGCTTCTGATACTCGAAGACCTCGTTGAGGACACGCTTGAAGGTGTAGAGCTTAACCTTTGGATATATCTCGCGGATCTTATAGTTCTCATGCTCATCAATCAGCTGCACAAGGCGCTGAGTGACCGCATCGCCAGTCAGATATAGCTGGCCGAACTTGGGCAGATGCTGGGGCTCAATGTCTTCGGAGTAAGGATAATAGTGAAGATTATCGAAGATGTAGCCCGTGGTAAAGTAACGCCGTAAAATATTGTATTCCAGGCATGCATGGTAAATATTACGTGATAGTTTCTGATCCATGTAGCCGATGAGGCTGGAGAGCAGCGTATTCGCCTGCTCCACAAATAGACATTCGCTCTTCGCCAGCTTGACGATGCTCTTGAAGGCACTCGCATATACCTTAATCTTGTCCAGCACTTTGGTTTGTATGATCGACGAGGGTTTCGCCAGCAGCAGCACCTCTAACTCGGTCAACAGCTCCCGGGGCGGGCCGAAGGTGGACAGCAGCGATTCCAAATATAAATGGATTGAGGCATCATCGCTGTTCACCATCGGCATCTCTTCCTTCAGATAGTGGCCATGTTTGCCCAGCGACTTGGCCAGCTGATAGCTAGCATTCATGCTGGCGTCCGGACTCATCTGCACATTGATCTCGTGATACGGCTTCACATAGTACTCCTCATACTGTTCCCGCAGCATCTGCATATCGTACACAAACCACGAGAGCTGATCAAAAATTTGCCTCGAGTATCTAACTGCCTGGCAAGTGGACAACTGCGGCAGCCGCTCCTGGAAAATGCCCACTGGCTTGGTAGCCACACGTTTTCTCAGCGACTGAATGTCGCTTTGGATCTTCTCAATGGTCTCCTGCAGCAGTTTTTTACGGCGTGGACGTGGCACGAGCAGATCATATCCGGAGTCCTCGGGCAGGAAGTGTGCAACACCATTCAAGGGGAGACCTTTGCTGGGGGGAGGCAAATGAAAGTGTTTAAAGCCAGTTAATCGAATCTGATCAGTTTGAGGATTAGCTAACCCAGATTACTTACTTGATCAGCTCCATGTAGAAATCATTGTGCAAATTACCAATGATGACTATCAGGATTGAGGTGTTCGCCGGCTCATCCCTTATATACTACGAGAGGATAAGGATTCAGTTTATATCTGAGTTATAGGTGAATAAATTACCAAGCGTTTGGACAGGGATTGAGCCTTGCCCACTTTGTGGTGCTCCTTGGGCTGCACCTCAAAGCAAGTTATCTTTTCCATTGCATTATCGGATTTGCCCCTAGATGAAATGTTGCCACCTTTGGATTCCGCAACATTTGGCTTGTTCTTCTTGGTATCGGTGGCACGTAGCTTCAGTTGAGCGGGATTGTTCTTCTGATAATACTTGAGCAGATTAAAGCTGAGCTCCGCCTCGATTTTGCGGGTAACACGTTCATGTTCAGCTAAGATATTCTGGATGAGCTGCAGCGTTACTTCTATGGGTTCCGTGACCAAATCTTCATTTCAAAGCGAACAATATAATATTACGAAACATGCTATATATATATATATAGGGATATATTTTTTTACCCGGCTTTCTCGACTTGTTTTGAGCCTCATTTAACTCGTTATCCAAATCGATGACAAACATGCAGCGTCGCAGGCCAATCTTGATCTGTTTGACCAACTCATCCCGCACAGCATTTAGGCCATTATCATGGAAGTTGATGCAGTAAAGGTCGTAGCTGTTTGGAGTAACCGGAAGTTTGTTATGGTTTTTCCGGCTGCTGCGACGACCACTAATATTGCTTTTCCTCATCATATTTTTTGTGTTTGTTTTTGTGTTTGTCCAACTCTTAAAATTAAATCTGATTAAAAACTCGCAGCGAGAATTGATTTATATATATATATATATTTTTGAAATAAAAAGTAGTTTATTTAAATGAATTATTTGAACATTAAGTCGTTAAATAATATTAAGTATATATATATATATAGTACTAAATGGCTGTTATATACAAATGCAAATAATTAAGTTAAGGCTAATAATAATTCTATATATATGTATGTGTGTATATATAATGTACAAATGGGAGATTCATAAAGATACAAGTATATATATTGCAAATAAATCCAAATCGAAATCAAATTTGCCAACTTAAAGCCTCTTTAAAATAAGAAAACAAAATAAATTAAGAATTAAATAAATACAGACATGTAGGATATGAAAATGCAGTCACTGGCAATCAAATAAAATAAATTTCCTCATTTATCGTATGGCTAAATTAATATTGTTTATATGGCAGTGATATGCTATACTTAGTGGACGTTATCTAAGTCTATGGCTATTATATATATAAAACTCATAATTGATCACAATACATTTGGAAAAAGTTTTGGTGTGGCGTCAACAGGAACCAGAGAACGCCCCCATATCCTGCGATCAGTTATCATCGCTGGACACGAGACACTCGCTGAGCAGCACATTGTGCAGATCATCCATATCGATCCAATCGCGTCTCTCATTGCGTATGGACACATTGCGTATGCAGCCCTTGAAATTATCACGTGCCAGCAAACAGCCGCTGGCTGCGATATCTACAAATACAAAGGAATGGATAACTATCAGGATCAGTTATGCATAAGGATTCGGAATCTACCTGGCAGTCCGCCTATGTAGAGGGGCGAACGTGTCTGCACTTTGCCCGCATTGCGCTGATTCGACATGCTGATCGTCGCCGGCAACTGATCAATTCTCAGCGCGATCTGCTCGCCATCATAGAGCGCCGATATATTGTGCCACTTATTGTCGCAAAGCGCATATTTGCCGGGCAGCGTTGACTGGACGCGGAAGGGCACGCCATCGCCCAGATCACAAGAGAAAACGATCTGTCAAACAGCAGAATATATATATATATATAGTAAATTCGAATCGAGTGAAACACTCACATTGCCATTGTTGATCTCCAGCGAGAGTGCGGGAAAGCCGCTGGGCTCGGAGACGCTCAGCAAAATGCCCGATAGCTCAGAGGTGCGAAATTCCATTTCCAGTTCCAAATATTTCGCCACATGAAAGTTTTTCTCTGCAAGCAGAAGGATGTTTATAAATTTATAAATATTTTAACTAATGCATATCCGACTGCGGAATACTCTGATATGTCACTCACTGTATATGGCATAGGCATCTCCAGGGAAATAACTGCCGCGTTCTACGGTGGGAAAACACTGGCCCACATTCGCGTGCTTGCCTGGACGTGCCAGATCCTGTGTGCTATTGTTGATGTTGACGCGACGCAGACAGCCCTTGAATGCCTCCAGGCGGATATACAGCTCCGAGGGTACCTTGACCGGCGCTTGGGGCAAACCACCCACGAGCAGCAGCTGTGAGGTGCCTATCTTCTTGGGCACCTTCATTTGCGCGGAGGTCTTTTGATCTGTGCGTCCGATTTCCACGCTCATGGTGACTTTCCGCTCGTGGCAGCCAACTGAGACGCGATGCCATTCGCCATCGTTCAGCTTGGCCGTCAGCTGCAGCTCTTCGCGCCGGCGTCCGCGCACGATGAGCACCAGTTGGCCATCCTTGAGCAGGAGGGCAACATAATGCTTGGGCTTCTCCTTGCTGCCTGGCGATAGGTAGAGCATTCCGTTTGGATAAAACGAGCGAAAGTCAAAGCTCAGATAAAAGTTGCGCTGCCAGAAGTGACGTTCCGGCAGCTTTAGCTGCGCGTAACTGTAAAGCTCATCGCCAAATTTGAAAGCGTTCGGCTCGTAGGAGTAGCTGCCGATCTGTAAGAGAGTATATGGGTTAATCCTAGCGCTGGCTTAAGTCAAACGGGAACTTAACTCACCACGACGACTTTGTGTTAGTTCTGAGCTTTTGTGAGCGAGCTTTCTCAGCGTGCGCTTTTTTTTTTATTTAGTGAGGTTAAAAAATAAAAACGTTGGCATGATTTTTGTATACATTTTTTTTTTTGTTAAAAATATGTTTTTTTTTTTGTTTTTATAAAAATATGTTTTTTTTTTTGGTTTTTTATTTAAAACGCAAAGTGTGATAACAAGTCGAAGAAAAAGAAAGTAGTTATTTGTATGATACATCAATGAAAGCAAAAACATACACAAAGCGTTGATGAGTGAATAATGTGTGTAAAAAAGTTGAAATGTCAAATTTGAATTGATGATATTGATGCTTAACGACTAAATTGAGCTTGTAGGCTTAAGATATACATAAGATATATATATGAAAATATGAAATATATACATTACATAAGTGTGTTGTTTGTTAAATGTACTTAATATTCAAATGGAGCTTTTTGTCAGTCGAGGACCACGATAACCAGATGCGCCACAGAGCTTTTGAAACTTAAAATTAATTGTAAATCTGAAATATATTTAAGTTGGCTGACAGGAGTTCAAAATTGACTCAATGCACTCAATGCTGCCAACTGTAAGCCAACTTGAATGATGCTTTCATCAATTGAAAGCTTAAAAGCTCGCACGAATGGAAACTTTTGGTTAATTTGATGATTGATTTGTATGATTAATCCACATGTAGACCACATTGAATAGCTATGTTTAGTAAGCTTTTTTTTAGGCGAAATTAGTATACAAAAGAGCTTTCTTGCAGCGCAGCGCTTGAAGCTTTTAGCGTAGCAGCTTTTGACATAATTGCTTAGCAACTAAAATCCTATAAAAACAAAGAGAAACATTTATGTCGATCAGAGACTTTGAGAGTTAGGCAGCCACAAAAAAATGTATTTACATGCATCTCTCCGTTGAAACCCGTACCCCTCCGGTCCCGCCCCCTCCACAAACTTGAAGCCCAGACCAAGCATTACAAATTGCAACAGCAACTTACCCGCTTGCAGCCCTCCGGCGAGGCGGTAAAACTCTTGCCAATCATCGGCTCCGTCTTCAGCAGCACATCGTAGAGGCTGCCATTGAGGCTGCCCATGGATGGACCATTGCGTCCAATCTGCACATTGTTAAAGGTCAAAGCATCATTGAAATTAATCGTACGATTGTTGAACACCACATCCCGCACAGCGCCCTCCAGCTTGACAAAAGTGGGCGCCAGAGGCGTGTATAGTTCGTGCGGCGGTGCGCCGCCTATGTAAAGACCACCAGCATCCTGCGGCAGACTAATGAATGAGGGTGTGCCCGTCAGGGTGCGCACTTCCTGCTGCTCATCGTCCACCATCAGCTCCAGTCGACGTCCCGTCTTGATCAGGTTGATGACGTGCAGTTCGCCATCGTTCAGCTGACTCGCATTGGAGAACATCTTGATGAAACTGCGTCCCGAATTGATCCACACCTGCAGCTGGCCATCGACCAGGCTCATCGAGTAGTTGCCCTTAATGTCCTTGGCATCATAGTCGGCCAGCACTTCAGGAGGATATGCGGCTAGCAGAAGCAAACAATCAGATTGCAGTGTGCGGAAGACCAGACCGGCATTGGCGCGTTTTCGCAGCGACTGCGAGGGCAGTTCTAGATAACCATTACCCGAAAAGCCAGCTCTGTGAAATGGATGAAGATTCAGGAATATATCGTATATAAATCAAATATGGTGTCTAGTTACTTTGTGATCATGTCTTTGCATGAGGGCTCCACGCCAAAGTAGGTGGAACTCTCGAGCGGATCGTAGGTCTCGCCATTCACTTGCACATCCATCATGCAGCCCAGGAAGGGATTGTCGGCACCAGGCGCTTTGGTTGTGCCCGAAGTAAACCCTGTCGAATAACAAATGAAATGTTTTCCTGTCAGCAACACAACTGCAACTGCTCACCTGGTGGCACACCGCCTAGATAGTACACAGCCTTAGATAGATCTGGCAGCATATGGCTCTTCACCGGCAATGTGGGTGCGCCGGAGATGGCGCGATCGTTGTTAACGCGCAACATGCCATTCTCCGTGGTGCGTCGAGCGGAGAATTCGCGGGCAGCCTCAATTTTGATCCATTGGCCCGTGTTGTACTTTTTGGTTGTGTTAATCTCCAGCTTGGACTCGTCGCCGTAGTCAATGCGGAACATGATGCGACCGCGACTCAAGGTCACGGACACCGAGCGGTTCTAAAAGAGAGTATGTGAAAAGATTAAGAGCTCCAAGTTACGCTGGGGATCGCTGCTCACGTTTACGTCATCAACCGCCAGGAAGAGCAACGCATTCTCGTCCAGCGTGCGGAAAGTCATCTGCAGTGCAAATAGATTCTTGCGATAGGGACGCGAACGCGTCTTCTTCAGCTGTGCATAGCCCAAGCCATTGAAGTGACGCGACATCGAGGATGCAGATGATTCCCGTGCGCCAATCATGGCGCCACCGCAACGTCCCTCGCTGCCCACAAAGTTCCACAGACCCAACGGCTTGTTGTCCACCTCCACCTGATGCACAACGACATTCAGACCGGGTGTTTGATCTTTAGTTGAAAAGCCGCCAAGTGAAACACGCTCATTATGCGTCTGATAGAAGCGCGTGTGTTCCGCATTCGTGAATCCGGTTACTGGTGAGCCGGGCGTCAGTGCGCCAAAGTTGTTCATGCGCCGCACCAGCAAGCTGCCCAGATTCAGTGTGCGATTCGCCTCCACCTGGTACCAGGCATCATCGAATTTCGGGTCACGTGTCTGCACTTCCAGAGGATGTGTTATGGTCGCTGTGCTGCCGCCCAGATGCCAAACCAGACGCACGCGTCGCTTGTACAGCTCCAAGGTAATGTGTCGTCCCTCGCTGCCCTGGACATGCACCAGCGGCGAGTTGCCCATGTGATTCGAGAGAGCAAAGCTCAAGCGCAAAGAGTTGGAAGTGCTCAGCCCATACGAGACAGGCAAATAGTTGCGACTGCATTTGGGTCCCAGAGATTCCAGTGAGACGTCAATCTACGGATGCGGAGAAGTGATTAAACAAGGATTTTACATTTGAGCCAGAGTTTATATACCGCTTCAGCTGCATGCCTGGCCTTGGCTATTTGATCCCTGAGCTGCTGCAGCTGGTCAGCCATGCTGTTGTTCCAGACCTCAAAGACCTGCTGCTCCTTGGCCGCCTTCTGCTCCACGTAGCTAAGCGAAACGTTGGCCAGCCGCAGATTCGTTTTGGTCAGTGAGATGTTCTCCTCGGCCATGCTCAGCTTGATCGCCCAATCGGGCTCGAGCATGGCAAACGATTTGCGCATATGTCGAATGGATTGCTGCATATCGCGTGCCTGCCTCATCTCCGCGTGCATCTCATCGCTGGTCCTTTGTGCCAGCTCCATGCTGTCCTGGGCATGTCGACGCGCCGAGCTGTTGGTCAGCAATTGTAGCTGACTGGTGATATTATTGCTGCGCTGTCCCGTCTCGAATATGGTGCGCTTGATGCCCTCCACCTGCTGCTCCTGGTGCTGCAGCTTGGCCTTCAGTACAGTGGACTTCTGCATTTGTTGCAGTGCCTCGCGCTGCAACTGTTTAGAGCGATGCAGCGAGTGCTTGGCGCGCTCAATCATCGAGCTGCCATCTGTGGGGTACAGAGTCTGATGGGCCTCATAGACGCGCTCCTTGGACAGCAGCGAGGCTTGGCGAGCATTTGCAATAGCTGTGGAAATATTGCTGTGTGCAGAGCTGAAATGGAAAATCGATGTTTGATTATAGTTGAATCTTATTAATTGCATTTGCCACTTACCTGGCCAACATGGCAATGCGTGCCGCATTCCTTGTTGGCTGAAACTGCCTGGCATAGTCATTGGAGCGCTCGAGCAGGCGTCCCGCATGCTTCTGCGCCTTGGGCACCCAGTGTTTGCGCACCTGGCGCTGCAGCTCCAACTGATCGATGAGTTTGCTGTTCAGGAGATCAGCTGAGGCAGTTAGCTGCTGGCGCTGCTCGTTGAGCTGGGACTGTTGCTGCTGTGCAGTCTGCCACATTTGCTCGCCACGCTCCACATAATCTCGATTCAAATGGTGCTCTATGCGCTGGCCAAGCTCAGTCAGTTGCTGATATTGTTCGCCCACATGGCCACTCAAATTGCGCACATGCTCGAGCACATCGTCCGCCTCGCTCTCCACATCCTGGGTGCGATCAATCTGCAGACGCATGTCTGCCACGCGATAATTCGTCTGATTCAGATCCCGCCAGAACATCTCCAGGCGAGCACGCTGATCGTAGGCCGCATCCGAAGCATTGCCCGTGGAGTAGAAGTGCTGCCAGGCGCAGTCGCTGGTGTTCCGAATATCCTGCACCAGCTGATGATGCTGTTGAATGGCCTGCAGATAGAAGCGTGCCTCTTTCAGCGCCGTGGGCAGACTCAAATGCTGTGCACCCCGGCCATAATTGTGTAGGCCGTAAAGTGTTTGCCTCAGTTCCGTTTGTAGCGTGCCCACATCATGGCGCAGCACTGAAGCAGCATCCTGCATCGAAGTGAGCGCATATTGACGTTTGCCAATGGTGGCCAGCGCTTTCCGCGACTGAAATTTCCCATTCTCCGCATGCGCATCCAGTTTGAGCAGCGCTGCCGTATCGTAGCCAAGCAGCAGCTGCTTCGCCTGACTGTAGTCCTGCTCCCGCGCCCGCCACACCTCATAGGCCTGCTCGTACTCGGATAATTTAAGATAAGGCGCCGGTATGCCAGTCAGATCCATATTGTGCAGGCCACGGCGCAGCTTATGACCCACCAGCTCCACATAGTCCAGCAGCAGTAAAGTGCAATTATCGCAAACTGTAAGCAAAAAAAAATATAATAATGTTGATCATATTAATTCATAATTTGTAAACACTTACGTTGGCAGCCATTCTCCACCAGATGTTGCCGTTCCGCCTCGCATTTGTTGCACTTGAGTCCTGTGACGCCGTCGCGGCACTGGCATTGACCCGTCTCCGCGTCGCAGCCCTCTGCACGTATGCCATCCGGATTGCAGTTGCAGGCCTGGCAACTGCTGTTGGGATACTGCATCGGATGACCAAAGAAACCCAAGCGGCAGCGTTCGCAGAGCCGACCCGTGTAGCCCGGCTTGCAGACGCAGCTCACCTCGCCCTCCCACACGTTGCAGCCGCGCGCAAAGTTCCGATTGGTTTCGGGGCACGGGCACGCCTGGCAGCCATGACGCGAGTTGGGATCCCCATAGTAGCCATCGGCGCAGTGCTGGCAATGTGCACCGCCACTATTGTCACGGCAATTCTAAAAGTATCAATTTATTTACTACGAGTGAATAGCTGCAAATGCCAAAAGCAGTGTTGAGAAATTCTCAAAATGTGCATTTGTGTTCGCCTACACTTGTTATTCAGATTTGGTAAGCTGTTAATTGATAATTATGTAAAGATGCATTAATTATTCATTAAGTCTGCAAATTGACATATTATTTGTGGACATATCTAAATTGGCAAAGCAAGTTACATATATTTGCTGCTCAGTTTGCCTGTTTTTATCGGGCTCGGCAACTGCATACCAATCATAAAAGGATCAGTTTCTAAGCTCGAGTTCACACGAACCAGTTCAGAACTAGTTGGGAATGAGCTGTTAATTATGGCGCGATTTTTGATTTTTTTTTTTTTGGTACACTGCGTATTATTTTTGATTTGTGTTAAGTGTATAATTTCTTACCAAACAAACGCCGGTTTCGCGATCGCAATCATTGCTACGTCCATTGCAGTGGCAAGGCGCAGCGCGCCCAATCAGATCCTCAATGAAAACACTTTCCACATCGCTTGTGTTGCGCCAACGATAAAAGGAGCGTCCCGGATCCTGGCAGGAGAGTCCATCAAAGCGTTTGGGGCACCTGCATTGCTCGACGCCCTTGGCTATAAGGTTAGTGGAGCCTTGCACATATATGGCCGCATCCATGTGAACACTGTGTAAGCTGTGCCAAGAAATAAATGTAGAATATATTAAACCAATTGAGGAAACTGTGATATGATATACACATGCTGCAAGCACAGAGCCGCATTTGCAACACACATAATTAACTTTGAAATCTGATTTCAACTTAAGCGCAAAACTTACACAACTTGCTGGAAATCGGCAAAGGCGAAGGCGCGCAGAAATATGTGACGAATATTTTGCAGAGCCGCCATCAGCGTGCCTCGATCCACAGCCTGGCTATTGTGATGATACTTCCAGTAGGACTCATGCAACGGCACACGATGCGTCACATTCAGCGAATACTCGAACTCCTCGTACTCGTAGAAGTCCAACACCAGCTTGGCATGCGCATGCAGCTGGACGAGCGGAAACTGAGCGAGCACCTTACGCTCGAGCGGCGTGTGAGCGCCCTCGGTGAGCAGCGAGAAGTAGAGGAAGCCACCGTAGCTGGTGGTGCGATCACCGTAGAATTGTGGCGGCAGCTGAAAGTACAGCGGCTGATAGAACTGGGCATAGGCGCCAATCGAAACGTTGCCCGTGGAGCGTGGCACCAGACTCAGATCGTTCATGCGCTGGATTTCGGCATCCTCGCTGTGCGATGCACTGCCCGCCATTTGGACAACCACAATGTACTCGTAATCTGCGCCCGGCACGTGCTGCGGTCGCAGCTGCTGTACGCTGAGATTGCGTGCCTCCGGCATGCGGATGTGGCCCCAGGAGAGTTCGCTCTGCTCGCACTCGGCGGCACGGCCAAAGCAGAAGCAACGCGTGCAGCCCTCGGGATTCAGCGTGGACAGCCCAAACGTGCTCTGCATGCACGTGTCACACTTGAGGCCCACCACCAGGGATTTGCATGGACACTGGCCATTCGAATCGCAGGCAATTAGGCCATCGGCGCGTTTGAAAGAGCCTGCCACATCGCAGCCGCATCGCCGGCACTCGGGATAGCCGAAATAACCGGCGGCACAGCTGTTGCAATTGCGACCCGCATAGCCCTCGCGGCACTCGCATTGGCCACCGACTGTGGCACACTGCTGCCCAATGGAGCCGATGTGATCGCATTCGCATTCGCGACAACCCAAACGTGCCTGCCAGCCCCAGGTGCCGGGCACGCATTGGCCACAGCCCAATCCTCGCGTGAATTTGGGACAAATGCAACGCCCATTCAAAGGATCGCACACCTGACCCTCTGCCGCACATGCCGAGCAGCGTTGACAGCCCTCCGTGCTGAAGCCATAGAAACCCTCAGTGCACTCATTGCAATGCCGTCCACCAACTCCAATTTTGCAATCGCATTGACCCGTCCACGGATTACACTCGTGACTGCGAGCGCCGTGCGGATCGCACTGGCAGTCGTGACAGCCGACGCCTTGCGTCAGATTCCAGTGACCAGCCTTGCACTTGTCACAGCGACGACCCGCCACATTCAGCAGGCAGGAACACTGACCCGAGCGCTTGTCGCAGGCAGTCAACAGCGAGCCAATGGGACTGCATTGGCAATCTGAAAAAATAGCAACAAATAAAATGGACTTAAGCTCAATATATTTAACTTTAATTTAATTCAATAAATAAATTTATTGAGAGTGTGAAGAGTGAATAAAATAAATTGAATAATATAAAATTCGATTCATTGATATCAACCAGTTACTACTGTATACAAGCTAGCAGATCATAAATTATATTAAGTAAATGAAATATCATATTATGTATGATCTTTGGAATACCTTAAACAATATTTGAGAGTTATCTTTTGTTAATAAATAATCGCGTGCCAAAGGGTATTAATAGGTCATAGTGTCGCAGATTGTCCAATACAAGGCTATTGTCACTGGAATGTCCAATTTCTTTCCCGTTTCAATAAATTTGTTTATTGGGCCACATGTGCGCCTGGCACTGTCATCATCATCATCTTCATTGACAGCAACAACAGCAGCAGCAGCTGTGGCAAAAGCAATAGACGCTAACTGCAGCAAAGACCACGAGCAGCATTAACAACTTTAACTGTTGGCCTGGCTAAAAGATCCGCCAGCTAGTTTTGGTCGTTTTGTGGGTTGCGCGTAGGCAGCACCACAAACCGCCCACATTTGCATAGAGTTTCCTCGCCGGGGCGACAAACGACAAATGCAACAACGACGCAGGACGCAATAGATGCTACAAAGGTTGGTTGGCAATGGGGGGGCGGGAGGGGAACATGGACGTGGCAGACAAGTCTGCTAGGCATATACGAAAATCAATTCATTCATAAATCCGGTAAAACCAACGCAAAAGTTTTCAAATTGATTGCGCGATCTACAAAAAATAAAAAAAATATAATAACTAAAAATGTTAACATACAAAAATATGCATAAAGACTGCAGAAATCAAATTAAAGAACTGGCGGAAGTTTTACTACTCTTAAGTGAGTTTTTAAGATATGTTTATAAATAGTGGAAATTATTTTCTTAACTGCATTTTTCAATGGTAATCTCAATATCAAAGCATTACTTATAAAGAACAATATTAATACCTATTTAAGATAATTTTCCTAACTCTAAATACTACATTTATGTTTGTATTTTTAGGTGAAAAAAATCGAAATTGAATAAGCTGAGTTTTTTCAGCGTTGCAGAGAAAGTTGCACAGAATTTTTCTTTTTTAATGGATATTATTGCACCATAAATTAAGGTCGAAATTTTACAACATTTCAACTGCCAATCAATTAACACTAAAGAAAAGTAATCAAATTTTTATTGAAGTGATAAGTAGTTTCGGATGCAGAGTCTTAAATAGTCTATGATTTAAATATATCTGTTAAGGTTACCAACTTAATGGCTAGCTTATAATGTCCAAACTGAAGACAGGCGTATGCAAAATAAATGTAGAGAAATATGAACATGCTCTAGCACGCGACACGAGGAGATAGTAGTTGTGGAACAGTTCGTGGAGCAGTCGCTGGAAGAGGTGGCAACTGGCAACAGTCAGCAGCAGCGCCTCAAGGCTCACTTGGCTAAGACGCAGACTAACTGTGGTGGAGACTCTCTGACTGGCGGCTGCACACAGCTGTCAAGTGCCTGTTTGGGATTTGCATTTTCATGAATGAAACAGCGAGCGCTGTCGTAAGCGCACAGCAAGAAAAACATCTCAAGAGAAAGGTTTTAGTGGTGTTGTTTGTTGTTGTTGTTGTTGGTATTGTTGTTAGTGTTGTGTTTTGCCACCTCTCAGACAAGCAACCAATAAAAGGTTCAATCAACTGACGCCATTGACGACCCTCTTTGGCTGATGATGCTGCGGCTGCTGAGCAAATGATGTCATTAAAGTTTACAATGGGGCATCACGACTCTGTGCTTCAGAAATGCGTTTGTCATGCTACAGTTTGAGAGGCGCTGCAACGCCGAAACACTCGCAACACTCACAACACCCACAGATGTTGCACTGTCTGAACTTTGCTGTCTGCGATCTGGCAATGTTTGCTTGAATCCGTTTCCTGCGTGGGTCTTTCATCAGTTGTTGTTGTTGTTGCTGTTGTTGTTGCTGCTGCTGTTGCTGTTGTTGCTGCTGCTGCTGTCGGTTTCTCTCAATTTTATTGACAATATTCTTTGTTTGCGTTTTATTAATGAGCGCGTTTTGTTTTCGACTTTGGTTGTGCTTTGCTTCCAACTTTGGTTACACTACGTGTATGGTCAGATCTAGTTGGTGTGCTGTGGTGTGGTGTGGGCTAACTGTGGTGGGCAGTTAAAGTGCACTTCCGTTCGCTTAACGGTGCTTTATGCGAATGTGCGTGAAATTTAAAAGAGTTTTTTCTCTCACGTATTTGATGGATTGCCAGACAAGGCAGTGACTTGGCTTAGAGGTAGATTTGATTAAGTGAATCGCTTAAACTGCAGGCAATTGATGTGGGCTTAAAACGGTTGGTTAATTGGAAATTTAATATAATTTAAACCTTTTTTTTTGTATAACTATCCATCAAAAACTCCAAACAAGATCAGAAAATATTTAACATTTAACACAGCCACAAATCACCGAAGCGTGCAATAAATTAACAATTAAACAATATGAAAAACTCATAAGTGAACATGACGAAGAATTGACAGTAGTCCACATTCAGCAGCATAAAAAGTACAAACAAACTACGAGAAAAAAATAAGAATAGTTTGTATAATTTGCAGCATTGTGGCTTAAATGTGGAGCACGTGTTTTGCTGCCATGCAGTTTTTCACTTTGGACATGACAAAATATTGATTAAATGATTTATTCTGTGACCAGTTGCGGCCAGACTCCGCTGCGTATGCGCAATGTGCTGATTGCTAATGAAACTCGCGCCAACGCGGTCAATCAATTATCATAAATCTCCAATCAGCAACCGAAAAAAAATATACAGATACCAAAGATGCTAAGAAAAATGTAAACGTAATTACGAAGTTTTAATACGCTATAATAATAAGAACTTAATTTTAAAATTAAAATTAATTAAAAACCAAGATTACATTTTACTACACAAGGCAAGATACTACACTTTTCTCTTAGAAAGAACTCGAGTTTTAAAAGCATTATTAAAAAATATTATGGATATTATGAAGAAGGTAAAATAGTAAAGGTTAACTAACCCGACTAATTTAATACTTTATATATATTATATATATATATTAAACTTTATGTGTGCATTCTCGTGACCACTGATTGATTACTACATACAACCTAAGACTGATGCTAATATTAAGTCAAAACTTACCGTTCACACAAAAAAAGTTAAAAAATAATGTAAAAATTACATTTAGAAAGAGCATCTGGAACTAGAAGTAATGCTCGATTTTAGATTCGGCTAGTTTGTGTGCGAAATTAAACGGCAATTAAGCATTGTTGGCAAGAGCGATAACAATCGAGTGGCAAAGCAGTGACCGTTTGAGTGAATGACGGACTGACTGACAGACTTGTTGACTGACTGACTGACTGACTGACTGAGTGAGTGAGTGAGCGACTCTGCCTTGACAAGATTTATGTGTAAGTTGACATTTGAAATGTCAAAATGCAAGTTGGCCAACGGCAGCCGCTTATTCAGTTAGTAACTGCAGGCGTAATGCGTTTACAGCATTTCTTGTTGTTTTTGTTGTTGTTGTTGTAACTTTTGTCTCGTTATCCGCCCACCGCTGACCTATATTACAGCGAAGACAAATAGGGGGAGAAAGAGTGTTAGAGACAGTTAGCTATAGGCAGGCTGGCAGGTATCGACCACCCGGTTGTGTTTCTGCTGTTTTTTTATTTTTCCTTTTTAATAGCCTCACGTAGCGGAACGGTCGAAATTTTCGTAGTTAATTAACCCGTTTGCATGCATTTTCAGTTTTGGCCAGGCCTGGTGACTGGTCCTGCCAGCTAGCATCAACCAGTTGCCCCAGTCTATAGTGGGGCAGAGTACCCAGTTCCCACTCCTGCTGCCGTGCCATTATTTATGCTTTCTTTGATCGAAATCGACGCTGGAGCGTCATAATAGTCACAGTTCTCAAGTCACAAGTTGCGAGAGTCTTGATTGTTTTCGTGCGCTCCATAAATTAAACGAATGTTAACTCAGCTTGCTAACTTGCCTGACCTCTGAGATACCCTGTAATCTAGGAATACGTAAACTAGGCCGGCATTTCAAATCTATCATAATACACATTAATATTTACATATATAACACTTATCCGTTGTAATAAATAATTACACTTTAATAATTGGCAATCGATATGCTTGCTCATTCAAATCACTACAGGGTATTAGTTAATCATGGCATTTTGTTTGCTATAATGAACGGTTTGCGGTGTTGAATCTTGCGGCGCCCCCAAAGTAGCGGCAACTGAGGAAGTAGCTGCATTAAAGATCACAATTTATGCAATTTATTATAATCTGTTTTGCGGAGTTGACTCAATTAAGCTAGCTGTCGCATGGTTGCACCAATATAATTATATAGTTATAATGGCAGAGCGGTAAATTAATAGATCAGAAGTGATGAAACTATAATAGTTTCAAAAACAATTTAAAGCTAGAAAATTAAAGACTTGATCAAGCTATTAAATATATCAGCTAACACGATCTTGTATGCAATGGGAATATCATTTTACTTGCTACCATTTTCAAGCAGAAGTTGGAAAATTGCTAGGATAGCATTTTGCAATGGACGTAAATCTGAAAAGTGCCAAAATTAACTTGCTATTTTTATCATAGACAAAAAAAACAGACTTAGTAAAAAGAATGATTATTGCGAATTTCGACATGTGACTGCTGAAATTCAACTTAACTTATAAGTTAATGCTTTAAATAGCTTTATCTCTGGTATTTTTGGATTTTCCGGTTTTTCTGTTTGCCCCCATATCAGTTTCTTTTCCCCTATTTAAGTATTTAGTGCTGTCACGTTGCGTTACATTTATAATACATGCTTAATGCGTTTGTCCGCAAAAATCTCGAAAATGATGGAGTTTATGTGACCATGTCCATAGAGACAACTACCAGACACCGTTAAGACGTCTCGACATCTGAATTATGAACAGCATTATTTTTGTATACGATTCCTCTTCGTCTCGCGCCCTCTGTCTGCCCACCTCGACGGTTTCTAGTTTACAATTTCGAGTTTTTATTTTTAGAGTCTGGCATTTTGAAGATTGGAGTCACGAGTTTTGGCGTTACCATTGGAGTTAGTCTTAAGACAAGTGGCAAACTACCCCCAAGTAAAAAAAAAAAAATGAATAATTATAAAAAAAAATCATATGCAAATTTGCTTATGCCACCGAATGCGATCGCATTAACCAACATAAACTTTGGTATTATACAAGGAGCATTTTTTTTTCTTTATGTTTGTTTTCGATCATTTTGAAAGCCATTAGAAATACTTATTCATAATAAGTGTCAAGCAATTTGAAGCGCTTTGACCTTTCGAAGTGCTTGTCAAACTGTACAAAATGATGGATTGGCGTTGTGCTAATGAATGGGCACATTAATTTGCATTTAAATGCAGCAAAACAAATTTTTTTGGATTTTCTGGTTTCAGTTTACAGTTTTCAGTTTTTCGAGTTTGTCATTGAATAATGAGACAAGTCGTTAGTTTTTCGATGAAATAAACACAATTTTCTGCGCTCTCAGCAAATGGTAAATATTGGGGCCAGGAAACATAAATTATAAGCGACAAAATAGATTGGATTGGAGCTGCGGCAGCTCTCGAAATATGAGAAAAACATTTTGTAAATGTCACATTCACATGCTGAAAACTACGTGCCAAATTTTTCAGTCGCGCCCCCAATAAAAAATGATTTTTAATATTTATACAAGCTCTTTTTTTTTTTAGTTTTTTTTTTTTTGCACAGCGTTGGCGGCGGCATTTTCAAATTTTTCTGTTGACAGCTTTGCCGTTTTGTATGCGTGCAGATTTATGCACATTTATCACTGACTTTTAATTGAAAGCATTTTTCTTCACATCATCTGAAGACATTCCGTCTGTTTGCTGCCAAATTGTTTTGCAAGTGTTTCGGTAGTTCTTTAATGGCTACTTTTATGGCACTACTTGGATCGTTTAGATCGTTTAGATTTATGCCGATAGACGGCGTGTATTTTAAGTGTTGTTTGCCGATTGTTGTGGGGGATATGGGGATATTGCTGAGACGTGCCGCCGTCTTCTATCTATTGCTGGAAATCAAATAACCATGGCTTCACGCTTTGAAAATACTTAGAGCTTGGGCAATTTAATGTTGTGTTGAAACATTTGGATGGATTTAAGATATTACAAGAAGCAATTTGTATTTTTCAGACTGTAGCCAACAGATTTATGTGTTACCAGATATTCCATAAAATGAATTCGTGTTTCTAAATAGTTGAATCAGTTTAGATCTTCTATGTTAATTAGTGTGTTTGTGTTGTTTACACAACTTATCTTATTTAGATAAAATTAATCTGTGTTTTCAAATGTTCATTTTAGTTACTGACTTAAAATGTGTATGTTTTGATATGAGATTTTGATATGAAAATGTGAGGACTACATTAACTTTTCTATACATAAGATCTTTACACAAATCTCTAATTAAAATGCATTTATTAAAATTAGTTTGAAGTTGACTTAATAATTTATTATCATATCTCTTTTTCTTTAACATTTTCCCATTATGTATCTGAAATTCAGTACTCAATTTGTGAACCTCTGCTCAATTAAAGTCATTAAATGCGCTTAATTAAGCAATTGCCATTAAGCTTGCAAGATCTTTTCTTGGATACACCCACTGGGCAACACCCACCAGGAGTTCCATAGACAAGCTCTCTCCACACTAACATATATGCTCCATATGTGTGGCTGTGCCTGGGCCGACTTTCGCCCATCAAAAAATGAACGCAGTCAAATGTTTGGTGGGCTCAAATTGCATTTCCTGTCACTTGGCCGATCGTTCGACCAGCCCAGCCATGAATCTCGCACCCAGCTTCAGTTTTGCCCAGTTACAAGCCATGGGTGTGTACATATGTCTTTCTGGGTCCCGGGATCTCTAATAGTAACGCTTTGCACGGGCCTGCCTGGGTTGGTTGGTCTCGCTGTCTGCCTGATTGTCTGCTAGTCCCAAAAAACCAAAAAGACAAAAAAAAAAGAAAGAAAAAATCTACAACACACGACATGCAAAGTTACATGTGTGTCAGTCGACGCGAATGTTGTGGGTGTGTCTTTGGGTGTACATAATGTGTGTCTGTTGCACACAGTCTCGGCCAAACAACATCAGCATCAACATCAACTCAAACACCAACAACAACATGTGACCATTTACAATTACATGCCATATTGATGTTCAAATGTAAAATGAAACTATGAATAACGAAAATTTGAAATATACGCAAATTTGAAATACACGAAAATTTGAAATATACGAAAATTTGTTATATACAAAAATGTGAAGACTATGATCATTCACTTCAAATGTAAATAAGGAATTGTAATATAAATAATTCATTTTTAAATTAAATACTTGCAGTTTTATATATTATTTTATTTATTATATTAGTTTACTCTATTTTTTCTACATCTATATTTAATATTCGCAATATTATTTGCACAAACTTAGCACACTTTCAAAAGCGCATTGCAACAGCAAAAACCGAAATTTAAATTAAAATTTTGGCAATGCCAAAAAAAGCTTATTTTGTAGGCCATGGTATGTTTTTGCCTAATTGCAGTTGGCTTTTAATTACAACGGCTGAACTCTTAGCAATTTTAATTAACTTTAGTTTTTTTCCTTTTTTTGCATCAGCTTTGATCGTTACTCGCAACATTTGTGTCTGAGACTTTGTCTGGCAGTTTCTTATCTTTATTTGAGGCATGTATTTTATATTTAAGCGCGACTATCAAATATTTAAACTGCAATGCCAGCAACTCCCTCGACAATGCCCCAAAGTGTTTTGTTAAATGGTTTTCGGCTCGATTTTTCAGTATATATATATATATAATATTTTTTTTTTGTTTTTTTGCTCTTAACGTCTTGAATCGCCGCCGGCTGCAGACTTTGCCTCTTTTTCTTTGATAGCGTGCATAATTTTAAAAGTGTAGCTGGTTATGTTTATTTATTTATTTTTACTGATCGGTTTTTATTTTCTTCTTTTTAGCAAATAGTTTCGTTAATTGAAATAAAATTCAATTTGACGTTTTTATGGCATCTGGAGATAGTTTGGCTAAATACGTGAGAAGTTGCTGTTGCAGTTGCCCGCTTAACGGGGGGGTCTAGACAGCGTCAATGAGAGCTCTCATTGGGTGTGCATGTGTGTGTGTGAAGTGTGAAAGTTGTTTTTTGGCTCTAGAAAGATGCAACCCGTTTTTCAGGGCAATTTCAATAGTCTGGATAGCTTTTAGATATTGTTTGCATGCAAATGCCTTTTCCTTTTAATGCGACAAATATATGTAATGCAGTTTCTTTTTGATCAATCAAATGTTTAAAATAGATTGGGAATTTTCACTATATATTTCGACTATTAAATACCGATATTAATGAAAATTGAAACTAACGTTTTTAACGAGCTTTCAATTTGATAGACTCTTTTTAAAATGATTTGAAAGACAATCTTTAATAAAAACCACACACTCAAATCAATTTCCATATTTAGATGTGCCATAAAAGTTCTCATCTTAACACATTGAATTTAATGCCATGCAAAAGATCAAGTCAAAATCTAAAGTTACTTTTGCAATATGTATTCTTATGTATTTTTCTTTTATATTTTACATTTTACATAATAAGCTTCTGTGCATAGAGGCATTAACCCAATGTTGCCGGCACACTGTTGGCTGCTGTAATTTTGAACAATTTTGCGCCTGATAATATTTATTATTCAATTTTCATTAAATCTGATTATCGATAGAGAAACCCGTTTGCAGCGCTCGCAAATAAAAATGCAAGCAAATTATTTTTCTGACGCTTAAATTAAGCATTAATTTTTCGCAATGGCCAAGAGGCGGCGTCATAAATATCTTGCGAACGCCGTCGAAAATTGTGGAGATCATGTCGCAAAATAAGCGAAACATTTTTTAAGGTGTTGCTGCGCTTGTTGTGACAAGCGAATGGCGATATCCAGAAATCGTATGGCAGATAAGAAAAATAATGTTGGGTGCTTAACAGTTTACACATTTGTATATATACATATATATATGTATACATATGTATGTACATGCTACACACAATTTCCCGCCGAGTGCAACGTATAAAATTACAAATAAATGTCAAATTAGTGGCTAAGAGCGGGGAAAGGGAGAGAGACAAACGTTAAGATATAACAGATATGGCAGACATGCATTATAAATCAATTTCCAATTAAAACGAACCAAACAAAAAAGAGACATTGACATTATGTGCTGCTGAAGTTTAAATACCCTTACATATATGAAATAATATTCGAATTATAAATTTGCACTTTCTATCTATAACTATAGGACAGTTCTGAGACGATGCAAAACAATATGTTTCATTGGTTTTCTCTTCATCAGGAAGATGCATATATACTTGATGTAGTCTGAGCTGTGTCACACTTTTTATTGGAAAACTATAATAGCCAATGCAAGCACGTATAAATCCAAACTCAGCCAGCACACCGGAAATACGAAACCCTGTGTGAGAGACCACGTGTGGAGTTGCCGTTGAAGAGTTTCATCCATTGTGGTTAGATTGGAAATGAATTGAGGTTAATCAGCGCTAGAGAAATTTAAATAACAAAAAAAAGAATTTCACTTTTTACAGCTTAACGTTGCTTTTGTTTATTTCCTGCTGCAGCTTCAGAGTCTGATTTTTGGGTTCAGAGAATGTACAGCAATGTCAGCATTTAGTATATAATATATATAATATATATAATATAGCTTATGCACCTTAAATGTGTCTACAAATGTACGATTTTTGGCAAGTCACGTTTTCGTATTTATTTTGTAATTTTGACTTGAATTCAACGGGAATCGTCTGTGGCTCCCACAACGTGTGCCGGGTTGTCTGAGGTCAGAGCCAAGAGATGACGCTAACGCCTGCCCCGTGGGCCAAAATCAACAACGCAAACCAGGCATAAGTCTGAAATGCGCCTGCAACAACAATAATCATAATAACGATAACAACAACAACAACAACAAACTCAAATGGCGCCTCGGTCACTTTGATCTATGCACTTCAAATGATTTTTTCCTTTTGTTGGCGTTGCCTTTTTTTCGCCGTCTTCAGTCTCAGCGTGTTTTGGGCTCTGTTTCTGCTGCTGCTGCTGTTGTTGTTGTTGTTGTTTGTGCCGATGCGTAAACAACGAAGCGGCACTTTAAATGAAACGGCAACTTTTTGGCCTGCCAGTTGAAGCGGCAAAGAAGTTGGCACAACATGTGCTTCAAGAGCTACGAGTGGCGACGGGGGCGGGGGGAAATTGCAACCGTAAAAGTGTTCGGATAAGTGGGACCTGTAGTAATGTTGATCTTTTGAGATGGAATCACGAACAGGCATGGGCACACTCTTAAGATCTTTCTCCAAAAACAATATTTAATATATACAGATACAGATTAGAATCTCATAGCGTGGCGGAAAGGTTATCATTTCTGAATTGATTGCTTGTAACTGTAAAATATACATTATTATTATTTATCGATGTACCTTTACTTTATAAATAAAAGAAAAACCAGTAATGATTCATAATGATTTTTGTAGATCAAAAAGTTTTCCAATATCGTTGATTAAAATTAAAAAAAAAATTAAATCAAATTGTTATACATAAAAATAAATTAGGTTTTTGGCTTATTATAGAATAATAATAATAATAAAATGTAATTAAATAAGTTTTAGGTTTTTTTTTGTAGGTTTTTTTGATCGTTATATTGCTATGTCCAACCCAAAAGTCTAATAAGAAATATTTTGGATTGTGTGTCCACTTATGAAACGGAAACAGATTTACCAATAGTTTGATAATCCGTAAAATTTAACTCATTTTGTACAGTTTGTGAGCCACTGGGACTTAATGTCAACTCTACAACTGTCGTGTCTACAAGTTTGACACTTGCATTTGTCATTCGAATCATTTGCTTACTTTTGTCTTGTCTTGGCTTGGCTTGTTTGCCTGTCCATTTGCCCCGCTTACATTTTCAAGTTTGTTACTGTTACAGAATCTGTACCTCACCCTCTACCGCTGTTTTCCCCATCTTTAACGGCGTCTTAGCTTGTCTTTTTTTTTCCTGTTTGTTTTTGTAAAATATTTTTCTTTATATATATATTTTTTTTTTTGGTCTTTTTGTCTTTGGGTTAAGCCTTATGCGCAATTAGCGAGCACATTGTTTGTTTTTGTGGCACGTTTCATTGTAATTAAAAAAAATCAACGCTGCTCGAAAAATGTTGCTCAATTCTGTCCATGGAACTCTAGATTAGTGCCCCGTGTAGGTGTTTCTCGAGTCTGTCTTGAGTGTTTCTTGGTCTCTTGGCTTGCCACGTCTTGTCAGGCGTCGCGTCTCGTTTAAAGCTCTCAGAGGCTGCAACTGTCAATATTTGTGGTTGTTTAGCTAGCCGGTTTGTTTTCTCCCATGTGGCATGCTTAATCTAAATGACTGGGATTTGTTGCGACTAATAGTCGCTGGAAAGCGTGCCACAATTTAAACTATATATGTGCAACCCATTGCACGATCACTTAATAATAGAAACCCAAGTCATCTAACCATATTGCGCTTACACACATCTCTAACAGAGAATGTCATGTACGCCCCACGTTGGGCGCCAAAGCAGGATAGCTAAAAATGCGCCCACAGCCATCGCACAACTGGCACTCTAATGTCAGCATCGTGCTCGTTTGCGGCCATGTACATACGTTGTTTGCTGTGTCTTGTCCATGCTCTCCGAAAATGCTAATTGACCATGCGCAACAGGCGCCAAACTTCCAACGACGAAACAATCTATCAATTGAGCCCCACAACAACTGTTTTGGTAGCCCAATCCAATTTGCAACATATTTTTTTTTTTGCATTTTAATGTGTGCGTAATTTGATTTACTTGCAAATTTGTTGAGTGATTTGATTACATAATAAGCAAAAAGTGGAGGGGAAAAATGTATATGTATATGGAAAGTCAATAAATAACGAATTTTGCATTCATTTATCTAGCTGTAATTATCTGGATTATTAATCAAAATTTGTTTAATCATTCAGTATTCGTTTTGGTGTTTGCCAAGATGAAATATAAATAATTTGAATGGATTTTTTTGTATGTTTCTGACGTCTTTTTCTGATTTTGCTGGCTGGTGATATTGCTGGCTATGAAAGTGTCAGCAAAAGTAGTTAGAATTCTTAGATCTTAGAATCGATGCACCAAGAAATCATAGTTTCATTTACTTGAATATAAAAGTCTCATCATAAAAACTCATTGATTGATTACTCATTTCAATCGAAATGAGTTATTTTCATACAATTATTACTTTTTCATTGTAATAAATTCAAAATGAAGATTTATAGTAATTTTGATTGCTTCGATAAATTACTGAAACGAGTTTTTTGAAGAGTCTGGAAATGAAAAGCATCTTTCATCCTTTTAATAATATTTTTACTGCCGTCCTCCCACAACCGATGCAAAAAGGTTTTTGCCACCTGTTATCTGAGAAATCCGCAGTAAAGTTCTCTTTGTAATTTTATTTGTAATAATTGAAAAATATTTCTAAAACGCAACCTCATGTTTCGATGTGAAACTCAATGCACAGATAGCTGAGACTTGGCCAATTTGGCGCCCTGTTGCTGCCGCTGCTGGCGACCAAAATGTCAATTGCTGTGGGCCAATTAGGCAGGCTTTCTATCTTGGCTCTGGCCGCAAGGAGCATGATTATGCTGGTGGATAGCATGACGTGATGACTCTGCTGCCCGCTTGGCTGGTGCCATTTAAGTGGGCAAATGCATTAACTGCCATAAGCAAGGCGAATGCAATTTTTATTAGCGTAATTAACACCTGATTTTTTTTTATTCGTCTTCATGCGCCGCGTTCAGCGCGACAATTAAATGAATCGTGAGTGCGCAAATTTGCTTACCGCGTTGCCGGGATCGCTGTGTTGTTGTTTGCCGCAGCGGTATAAAATGCTGTGGCATCAGACGTACGCCAGTTGTAGGTAAAATGCCCGGCGGACAGGGCGGTATTGAGTCGAGATTGCTGTAAAGCACAATGTTGTTATTGCCGGGGTGAATGAGAATCTGTTGCTGCTGTTGGAGGCTCAGATTGCCAAAGTGATGTTGCTGTTGCTGTTGGCGCTGGTGCTGCTGCTGTTGCTGCTGCTGCTGCTGATAGTAGGTGGCAGGTAGTAGGGCGAAGCCAGGTTTCTGTTGCTTTTGTGGTCGCGGCGTTATGGCAACGAAGTGTTGTTGCTGTTGCTGCTGTTGCTGTTGCACGCCATCAATATGCTGCTGCTGCTGTTGTCGCTGCTGCTGAAGGCTAGAATGTAAGCGCGTGCGATAGCTAAAATGTTGCTGCTGCTGTTGTTGTATCTTTGGTATCACTGTTGGTGCTGTTGTTGCGCTCGCACTGGCAGCAATTGTTGCCATTGCTGTTGTTGTGCGCGTTGCATGCGTCACATTGCGTTGATAATGTTGCGGCCGCAACGGTTTGCGTCGCTTGTTGCCATTGTTGCTGTTGCTCGCATTGCGGTTGGCGGCAAATGGAAATCTGCGACGCCATTTGCTGCGCATTGGTGTTGTTGCTGTTGTTGTGGTTGCTGCCGTGCGTCGTGTTGCTGTTGCCGTCGCTGTGGCCGTGGCTGTGACAATTTCATTGAAATTGTTGCTTATATTGATATTTACACTGCTATTTACACTAGTTAGATGATGCTGCAGCTGCTGCTGCTGCAACATGTTGCCCTCAGGCGTTGCAAGCTGCTGCTGTCGTGGATGTTGCTGTTGTGCTGCATATTGCAGCGTTTGTGTTATGCAGACTAGATAGATGCATAAATACAGCAATTTTGTTGGTGATGTTGTTGTTATAGTTGCTGCTGAAACATTTCGTTGTCGTTGCAGTTGTTGTTGTTTTATTGACGCGCCTGTCATTTTGACAGTTCGTTTGTCAGACGCTGACATATTTTTCATATTTAAATTATTTTTCCAATTACTATTTGTCGCTTTTCATCGGGTTTTCACACATTTTACGACGCGTTTTGTTTGCGTTTTGCTTTGAGTTACAGAACATTTTCCTTACACAGAATTTCTTCTAACAATAAATGTGTTAATTTAGGCAGACCTTAGTTGGAATTTATAGCTCTTTTTTGTTTTCTTAACAATTGACAGTTGCAGCGTCGATTTTTTGTATGTTTAAATCACAAAGATTACACGATAATCGATAAACATTGAAATTTGTTTATATTTTTGTCAATTTCGCAACAATATCAAATTAAGACTAGAATAATCATCATATTTGAAAATCATTCAATTCACAATTCTCAATTAACATGGCAAATTAAAACATTAAGTAAATTTGTTGCTACAGTGCAATTATAACCATCAGCAACAAGATAGCTACAAGTTTTTCAACAAAACTTTTGACAATTTGTAAATAAACAAACCGCAATTTACAGTTTCTATTTGGGGCACAAGTAAACAGCTAGAAAAGTCGACAGACGCGTTTTGTGTGTGGGCTATGGTAAACTAATTAGTAAAGTTCTAAAAACAAAAAATCAGCAATGGATAAAAAAGTAAATACATTCAAGAAATGTGTTACAATTTGTGTATTTGGTTTGACTAAAACTTGGGAAACAGTAAGTCAAAAAATGAGTTTTGACTGTGGCAAAAACGAAATCCTCGTTCGAATATACAATCTTTGGCACATCTAATGAGCCCTTGCCCAGCAAGAACTTATAGCTATTGGATTCGCATAAATTTGCACCGCAAAACTCATAAACTTATGTCGAAAAGTTTATTAAGAATATGTTTATAAGAGAGTTCAGCCGCAAATACTTAAATATCTATTCGCTAATAAAGGGGTTCTATCGTCATCTGCCAGATAAATTAAGCACTATTTTCCAGGAAGCGCAGCTGGCAACAAATTCGCATAGCACACAGCTAAAGCAACCAAAAGCAAAAGCAGCCCCATAAACTACAAAGTAGATCTGAGGAATCCAAAAGCAAACACAAAAAGAGATCGTGATGTAATAAATTTCGAATGGAACTGCGGACAGTAAGCGAAATACAAGTAAAGCTAAGCGCATAGACTTTTCGTATTTCTAGTTATATGAGCTATAAAAACAATATCAAGCCTATGATGAACATCAAACATATTTCAGCCATCGAAGAGCTGAACAAAAGATCGTAAATAATCAAACATGAACTGACAAATCAGCGAAAAAGGGGCTATACACAAATGGGGTCTAAGCCCCAGGGTCAATGGATTTCCTCTCTATCTATCTCTCTCTCTCTCTCTCTGTCTGTCTGACTATCTCTATCTCTTTTGCTATACACAAGTGGAAAATTAGTTGCCTCGAGAGAAGAACAACAAATTTCAAATAAGTGAGCTTTTGTTTTCCATTGAAATTTGGCGGCATTTTGTTATTTGATCTTTTTTTAACTAACCCAACAACCAAAGCAAACAACAAAAACAACAACAACAACAACAATATTTGAAACATTTTTACTCTTTTTTCATAATTTTTTGAGTTGTTGTATTCTTCGGGCATCTTCCGCTTGAGATTTCGTAGTCATTGTTCAACCATCTGAGCCGCATTTTGCGGCTACCTAATTTAAATTTCTCACATTACAATTAAATTGGACATTTGCCCGTTGCTTCGTTCAACTCTGCCACGTTTTTTTACCTGGGCAACATTCATCTGTTGTGTAACCGACAGCACCGAGAGCAAAGTGCTGTGATCATTCTGATCTGACAGTTTAGTGCCAAATTAATGTAAAAACTGAAATATGTCAGAGACGAGTGTGCTCATAATTAATTCTCAAATTGCTGCCTAATTGAATGTGCCATTCCTCCCTTTTGGACTGACACGAAATACATAATTTCTTTTTATACGCTGACATAAAAAAATGTTGAAATGGGTTGGCATCTCGGTCTGCATACGGGTACGCATATTTTAATATATTTCTTTTACAAGAATTTCGCATGAACATAACTCGAACTGAGAGTATTTGTATGAATTTTATTCTCCTCATTCTCTATAATTTTGGTGTATCGGAACCAACTTACAAACTTGCGATACTAATGAGTTATTCCCGACAAGCCTTTAACTTTTATTACCCTTGCTTACTGAACACAGATCAAAACTTGAATTCTTTCAACCTCATACTTATTTAGACTATAATTCTACCACACTGTAATCAAACTTATGGTAGGAAAGCCTCCACATTAAGCCCCTTGTAAAACTTCCACACCCCCTCAACTCACTCTATAGTTAATCTTTAGTCTAACAATAACCCACCTGCTCGCAACTTTGTTTGTTTTGGCATTCCGACTCACTCTTTCTACGTCTTCAGTTGTTTGTGTAGTGCAACCCAATTACAAAACATTTGAACATTTCGCACATTTCCACCGTTCACTTTGGCTGCACTAATCTATTAACGCCTCAGCCAACAAAATAAAATGAAAGAGTTGCAAAGGAAATGCTGAGAATACTGCCAAGTGGCGATCATAAAGTATTTAAATATCTTGCAGCGCATTTGACGGCAACAGAAAACCACCGGGCAAACCACCCGCTGACCCGTTTGATCAGTCGCGACTGGACATGGCCACATGTAGAGCGGTCTATAGCAATGTTTTCTTTTCCTTTTTTATTTGTGCTTTTCCAATCTTTTTATTGCATAATTGCAATTGAATTGTTTGGCACGTTTTCGATTTCGTTTTGTTGCAAGCGGTGTAAATGGGGAAATATGTTAATGATTTGATTTAGTGCCTCATTGGCTACCAACTTCGAACACATCAGCGTCATGTACAGTCATAAATTTTGTTTATAAAGACATTTTTCCCATTTTATTTATGTTTTTTTTTTAGCAATTGGAGCATAGAGCGCAGCTAAAAAAAATATGTGATTGCTGATGAGCCCCATTTGAATTAAGCAATTTCCCGGGGTAATACAATAAACTAGGACATATACATATGAGTACACATGTGGCATAACTCAGCGGGGGCAAAGTGAAAGGTTTTCCCGGGGCAAGAATAAGAAAATTGGGTCATGGAAATGGAATAGTAATGTATTTTTGATGAGCGATCGTTGCGATAAAAAAGAGATCTTGATTATGCTAGTGGTTTTGATATTGCTGATGAATTGAATATTAGTTTCGTGGGATCTTCAATGATTGTTAACAATTAGTTGAAATCAAGAAGTTGAAAAGTTTTTTTTATATCCCAGGCTCTCACAATAATATTGAATAGTCAATCATTTTTGTTGTAATAATTTTAATTGGGATAGAAGTGACTATAGAAATCCATTAGACTTGTGAGAGTTAATAAGTCAGCGGCATAAAGTAATCGAGTAAGATTTTGGTTTGGCCAAACAGAAGCGAAAGTGTCAACACTTATTAACTGCATCAGCTAAACAACCAAATCAATAATTGGTAGAAATTTGATATCTCATTAAAAACCAAGAAGATGTTGGTCTGCCAACTAAAAGCAGTGGAGTGTTAAAAACCAGCCAGATAATTACGTAGAAATGTCACTTTTAATTAGAACAAATACGGGAAAAGTCCAGATACAAACACAAACACACGCACACATATTCACACACACCTCACTCGAGAAGTGACAACGCATTGTCAAGATAAAAGTAAAAATAAAAATATATATGCATATATATCACTAACAAAGTTGCGGGCAATTTACAGGTCTAAGACGCAACTGTTTCCCGAGGTAGCCAAACGAGTTTGCAAGACTTTAAATTTTCGGCTTAGACTATGAAAAATTGCAATGGAGGGTAAGGGGAAGATAGTGGCACAAGCCCAGTAGCAGTAGCTACGCATGGAGTAGTGGTAAAAAAAATGAAGAAATAATGAGCCCACATAAGAAATGACTTAATCGCTAGCGGCTTGTTAACCCCAGCTGTAAAAAAGTTTTGTGGCCAAGTCTTTAAGTAGCTGCACAAATAAAGATTTACAGCAAATTACTTGAAGGCCTAAACTCTGACTGCCAGTCAATAATTTCCGTTGCCGAGATTATATGTCTGAGCAGAGTCTAGGACAGGGCGGCCAACCAGTGGAGGGCGGGGAAAGACGACCACCGTCAGCGCCTATGAGGAATTGCATAATTATAGCATTTTCCGGCCAACAGATCCCATGCAGACTGGCAGACAGGCGAACCTTCTCTGGAAACTGCCATTGCAACTGCAGGCATTGGCATAGGCTCAGGCTAATTTGCTTAGCATACCCCATATTGCAGTTGGCTGTTTGTCCATATAATCTAGGTAACAGATACTGGCTGTGGATACTCTAGCTGTCCCACAACACTTGTCCTCCAACCAGTAAAAGTTATTTGCTAATGAGTTAGGTTGTTAAAGATGCCAAGCTCTCTGTTATTAGCAGATTTACATCTAGAAATCTTTGCATACGTAAACAGTGCCTAAGATAAGCATGCATATTATAAAGGTAAATTGTATGCCGTATTTAGTTTTAAGGGGAATTTTAAATGAATAATAAAATAAAATAAAATATATTGCATAGCACATGCAAAGCAAACATTTGTAATTTTTAACGAAGCTTTGAGCTTAGTCTTAATTAGCAAACTTTGAATAAACCCAAAAAATCGAATGTTTAGATGTATCCCATTTGTATTAATAAGTCTCTCATTAGATTAATGGAAAGGGTATTGAAGCTGACATAACAGAAAATAGTTGGCAACTGTAGTATATTTGACTTTTGGAGCCCGTAGGCAGGCTGGCTTTCAATGTATGTTGGAAAGTCAGTCTGTGCCTAGATACCGAGTAAAGGCAAGCGTCTTGTACAAATATTGTAATGGCATGATATTGATCTTGATTGTCAAGATCGCACACAGCATGATCGCAGACTACGTTCGTCGTTGTCGTCGTCGTCGTAGTCTAGTCGAGAGAGTCGCAGAGTTCAAGCAAGTTGCATTGTTTAACTTTGACTTTGTGTCAGTTTATGCCTTTGCCGATAACGATCATTGATCGTGGCTGCCGACTGTGTCATGTGATTAATCGTGTGTGTCGGTGCCTGGGAAAGGGTCGTCGCTGCTCAGCGTAGAAAGTAGCACTCATATGCATATGAATCAAGTACTCGCACTCACACTCACACTGGCGCACTGGCACTCGTCTGACCAACTGACTTAATCACTTGGCTCGCATGCACTTGTCTCACTTTTTTGAGCAGCTGCAAACTTTCAAACTGAAGTCCGCTGATCTGAGTGACAGTCAAAAGTACTGTGTGTGTTTTCCTTAATTGTTTTTTGTTTTTTGAGACCAGGCGCCAGCAATTGAGGAAGCTATTAAACTCAAAATTATAATGCTTCTCAATAGATCGCCATCGATCTTCATGAGGTATACCATATGTGCTGGAATTATCAGTCATTTGCCTCAGCTAAACGACAATTTAGATTTATGTGCTTGTTTTCAAATGTAATTTGCTGAATTTGCTTGCTTTGTTTGATTGAGAAAAAAGCGATCAAAGCTAATGTCCCCAAATGCGATCGGTCGAATTGGAACAAAGAAGAGTTTTAATGCTCTATGTTCAAAAGGGGTAGAGTATTGTAAATTTTGTAGTCAAGTTTGTTGTGTGTATAAGGTAATAAGATAACACGTTTAATTAAGTTAATCATGTCTAATTTAATAATGAATTCATGCATATTAATTAAGTGATTTAGATTTATGTAATTTAATTTATGAAAATGAAAATCAGCGGTAAGATTGACAATATTCAAAATAATTATAATAATACCTCATTTGTTTTGGGAAAAAATCATACTACTATAAGGAACAGCTTTTTCACAAGATTAATGTATTAACAGTCTTGAAAACAATAATATCCGGATAAGGTTTATGATCGATGGAGCGATGTTATAAGAAATAAAGATATTACCGAATTTGTATCAGCTGAATAAAATCTTTGTAATTTGAAGTGAAATTTGCCAAAAGGTGCTGCATTGGAAGCAATGATCACCGCTCCTATAAAAAGACTCAAATCATAGGGTAACCGAGGTTCGTTGTTCCTTGAGGGTCTGCTTAGCCTAAGGCTTGCAGCTTTGGTATGCCAATTTAAGTATTTTTTGCTTGATCTTTGATCTACAATTTGAGACGCAGAGCAATGCGAAGGAGCAGAACGACATGAAAAGAGAGATAAAGAGAGAGAGAGAGAGAGAGAGAGGCAGATAGGCTGAGAGGTAGAGAGTTAGAGATCAGAGACTGAGCAGGGCGGCCGTTAAATCAACTCGATGCGATCTTTTTTTATGTAGGGAGTTAACTGCGCATAGTTAGAACTTGTTTTTTATGGCAGACAGCGAAGGGGGAAACTCGAAAAGAACAATGGAGAGGCGCCGCTTTCAAGTTCAAGTTGTTGCTGCGGCTGCTGCGATCGATGACGATCGACAAGGAGCACGACTAATTGGGTCAGCCGGTCTGTGGAGTCGGCTCTGTGGCTTGAGCCATTTAATTGGATTACCGCCTTTTCATTATTTCCATATTTTTTGGCAACACGCGCCTCAAAAATTCTGAATCATAAATTTTTGGGCGTGCGTTTCGCAATCGTAACGCCATAGACTCATTTTGGAGTGTTGCCACCTTTATTTACAAGTCACAAAAAGTACAAAACAAAAACAGAACAAAAATGAAGAGCAAAGTAAATAATAGAGCTCAAAGCTTATCAGGTTGGGTGAACAAACATTGTTGCATTTGTCATCTGGAAAAACGTAATTTAGCTAATGGAATGTCCCCAACTACTACAATGTGGCTGTTGTCGTCGTGTCTGGTTAGTTTTCTCTTATTTTTATCTGTCAGTTGGGCAAATAGCGTCACCGAAAAAGCGATGTTTGAAACAATGACGACTACTGTACTGAGTGAGCACAGTGGTCTCTTTCGTATCGGGAGGCCAAGTTGCAGCTCTATTAGCATTCCCAGAATAAGAAACTAGTTGCAACTAGTCTAAGTCTATCTCTCTCTTACTCTCGCTCAATTCATGTTGCTGTTGCTGTTGCTGCTGCTGCTCATCCATCCATGCCTTCTCTCTTGCCCATTAATCATCATGGATGTCCGAGGCAATCATCACTTGCAGGCGCATTTCAACAACAACTCCCGAGAGTCTAGACAATCAGCCACTAAGTAGAGCTTTAGGGCGTTACATTAATGACTTATGGCCCAACATTGTGTAATCTTTTGCGGCTATTAGTCTCTGATTTGAACACTGATTTCATACATTTAATTAAGCAGCTTTTCGTTTGCTGGGTATGTAGGAGGTTTTCTTTTTACAAACACCCATTTGCCAAAGCCTCAAACTGAGCCTCAACGCTTATAAATAGCCATGGGTAATTACATATGTAAATGCGATATGTAACCTGGACAGCGTTGAGAGTTTAACATAAGCTGCGAATAATCGTGAAACGAGCATTTGATTTAATTTGATTTATGGACTGAATTTGCAAAAGAAACCTCAAATTCTTTGGTAATTATAACTGAGTATGAATATTGAATATTGAATACTCTTATGCAATCTTTGCTCTTAAATTTTATCTGTTTGCGATTTTAAAGAGTTTGACTGATTGACAAAAAGGAGACTTGATCTGCATAGAAATATGTATGATTTCATTCATAAATTTTAAGAAATGACACATTCAATAACAAAATTAAAGTACCTTCTGCTAGGGCATAATTCTATCGTGAAATGATTGGAAACGTTTTCAAATGACGCTCTAGGGTATTGTTTATTTATAACTTATAGATGGAACAACAAATATATCTTTTGCTCGTTAACTAAGCTTACTTCATTAAATTAACAATTTGTTTTCAATATTTAATCAATAGTTATGATGAGAGGATAATTTATTCTTTTTCACACAAGCTGCAACTATCAATTTTAGTGATTTTTTTTCGCCCATTCTTCGCACCTTGATTACATAAAATTAAGGTAAATATTTCGTTTGCCACACATTATTATTATGATTATTATTTTTGAACACACTCCCGCAGAGTTCCTGTAAAATGTACGCCCAGCTAATGAACACCTTGCAAGCACATTCTATAATCAAATTGTGGGCGTTCCATGATCGCGTAGATATCGATTACAAAAAAAAAAAAAAAACAGAAGACAAAAGATAATAATCTGCAGAGGATCAGCAACGTTGGAGGTGGAGAGGAGGATGTGCGGCGAGCGAGCGTCAAATCAATTTTCTTTCTTTGCATTGCAAATTTTCGTTATCAACATTGTAAAATCAACGGCGACGATCGATCCGCTCAGATCCGATCCGGTCCGGTTCCGTCAAGCGATCGATGAAGTCGCACGGTGCACAAATCAACATAATTGCACCCGACGCGTCGCGACGCGAGGAGAACCTGCTGCAGTAGCTTCACAAACTTGCAACAACTTCAACTGGATGCGGAGCGCCAGTCACGTTGCGATCAACACGGCGCGTGCGTCGCAAATCAAGTGCAAAAATAGATCAATCAAGCAATCAATCGAATCGCTTCAATCGCCGTGGCAAATGAAAAGGTTTTTTCTTCTTCGTTTCGTACGTGCCGCGTCGCGTCGTGTGAAATTAAATATATATAAAAAAACCAACAAATGTTAACCGTTGCCGAGGGGGGGTTGTAAATTCGATTGGAATTGCAATTGGCCAGAATCAACAATTTTTCAGTGCTGATGCGATTCTTTTTGTTGTTGTTGTTGTCGTTGTGCTTTTGCCATTTCCGCAGAATTGCATACGGAGAAAAGATGATTTGCTGTGTCTTCTTTTACCGTTTATTTTGCATTCTGCATAAACAAATTTTCACACACAACACACACACCCACAGACACGAAACACCACAGAGCACAACACGACACTCAATTGGCAGCCGAACGATTTCTCATGTAACCAAACGCGCCCGTCGTCTCGTTGCAACTGATCGCGATTTGTCCCAATCAGAAAGCATTAACCGAAAGCCCAGGCAGTTCGTTTCGAACATGTTGCGGCCATGTTGCCAGACGGTTAGTTCTCAGCTGCGAGCTGCCAGATGTTGCCAGCAGCTGGTCAGCATGTTGCCAGCGACAAGTGCGTTAGCAACATGACTTTGAAACCGTAGCTTTTGTTTTAATTGCCATTTTGTGTTGATATAATTAATTTTGATGTTTAAATATATCAGAATATAATAAAATATAAGAAATAAGCTGAGATCTATGCTACATATCTTATAATACAAATTTATTGACGCGAGGTTAGGCATAGTTAAACAAGACTGGTCAAACTATGAGTTTATAGTATACGAGTAGTTAATATTAATTGAAAATAAACAGGAAGTTGAAATCGATGTATCGATATATGGGCATAGGTCGAAACTTCAAAATGCCATAACTTCGTCAAAAATCAACTCAGTTTAAAAAGCGAGGGCTTTTTGATCTTAGTTTTGCACCTAAATCAATCCTACATTTAAAGTTGAAAACGTGATTTTAGGTCGGAAGACAAGTAAAAATTATAGCCTGAAAATCGATGTATCGCTATATGAGCATAGGTCGAAACTTCAAAATGCCATAACTTCGTCAAAACTCAACTTATAAGCTTCCCTTAGTTCTCAACTGCGAGCTGCCAGCTTCCAGATGTTGCCAGCAGCTGGTTAGCATGTTGCCAGCGACAAGTGCGTCAGCAACATGACTTTGAAACAGTAGCTTTTATTGACGCGAGGTTAGGCATAGTTAAACTAGATTTACAACAAGTATTAAATAAGTTTTTACTTTGAAATCATTGAAGTAAAAGTAAGTTATAAATTTGAAGCCTTATATTTGAATTGAATCAGTCAAACTATGAGGTTATAGTATAGTTAATATTAATTGAAAATAAACAGGAAATTGAAATGAATATTAATTGAAATATAATATAATGTTTACATGTCTTAATAAATGGTGTTTCTTTCCAAAACAAAAGTTTAAATACCTATTATTAAAATAATTTTATGAACATCTTATGCTCCAGTTATGTTTTCCACAAATGTGTGTGCATATGTACTATTGTTTAGTTAAACATATGTATTGTACGCTCAATTGGACTTCCACAGCCAACACTTAACCTTGTTTTGCTTAAGAATGCCCCTTGAAATGCTTTATAAGACTTCCCGCTTTCAGCCGCCCTCTCTCTTACCATTTATTTATAGACTTTACTCAAGTTTTTAATTGTTTAAACGGATAAAAAATTGTACAAAAGCTGTTGCTGCCTGCTATTTTTGAATGCACTCAACGTGCGTGCAGCAATGTAGATCAGACCCAGACCCAGACCCAGATCCAGATCCAAATGCCTATCCAATGCCAGACCAGACCAGATCTTGATGGGGTAAATGCAGTTACGCTTTTGTGCGTGGGGTCTACCCCTGTCTCCCCCCGTCACCCACACTCACCCGGTACGCCTCATTTTGCATACGTAATTTCGATAGGCCCCCCTAATTAAGTTTTCTGTTGTCTCAGCTCAATTCAATGGAAATGAAAACTTGCTATGGTTGTTTGTTATGCGTGGCCCGTCGATTATGGACCATAATTTCAAGAGCATTTTGTTGTTTTTGACATTTTTATCGCTCACTTAGCTGCTGCCGAAAATAAAAAAAGCATAAAAAAAGAAAAAGGTTACGAAAACTTGTTGCAACCAGCGAAAAACCAATCGAAACACTTGCATCAAAATGCGACACACGCATCGAGAAGCGTTTACTTTATTGGAAAAAGTGGCAGAAAAAAAAAGAAGGAAAAAAAAAAGTATTTTCCCGCAGAATGCGGACACACACAGTGGACGCTGATGGCGACAAACAACATTGCTGATAAGGGAGGTGGTGAAGCGAAGGGGAGCACGAACCGGCTGCGTTTTCAGGCTTGGCAATTAAAATATTGACAGTTTTTCCATAGCGCAGAATAATAAGTTTTTGTGGCTTGGGATTTGTTTTCTATATTCTTTTCTTACTTTTTTCTAGTTATTTACAAGATCTCCTGCTGCTGTTGTTTGTTTTGCGATTTTATTATTATTATTACTTCTTTTTTGGCGCGAAAGGTTAACGTGACATATTCATGTGACAATGTCATATAGAACTGCCGGCAGTTGCCTGCTTTGAAGCGCATAAATAACTGCGTCTGTGACATGGAATGCCTGTTGTCGCCAGGCTGCTTCTACGACTGCACAGTAAACAATTAACGTTTGCAATAAAACTCCTAATATATATATATATCTTATGCGATTCTTTAAATGGAAATTCAATAATATAATCCCAAGAAATGTGGGTAAAAGAAGCTTTAAGAATTCAATACATTTACATTATTTGCCCAAAACAAAATAATAATTTTTGGGAATCCAATTGTTTTATTTTTTATAAATTCCAATTTATAATTTTCATTCTAATACGAAACTAAAAGTATTAATTATATTGGTAGTTTTACCATCTTCATTATATAAAAAAAATTATATAAAATTTAAAAATTAAATTAAAAATTTTTTTGGTGCTTCTGCATTTTTGTTTCTGTTTAACTTTAATTTTTAAATTTTTAGACTCAAATTGATTAATACATTTTGTTTATTTTTAATTTCAGAATTGTAATTATTAAATTGAAACCAAAATTGTTTACCGTGTGAGACGGACACCGAGGCCAGGCTGTGGCACGTCTAGGCCTAGTGGCCGAGAGTATGGCCTAGACGGGCTCTCACTGCCCGTCTGTCTGGGCTGTTGGCCATGTCTGGTGCGGATTGGCCAGTTGCTGGTTGCTGCCTGCAGCTTCTGCTGGTAGCAAGGTGCGGTGACCATATGCAGCACTCAAAGCTATTTGTAGCACGCATTGTTGCTGCTTATGGAAAATGGGCAAGATGTTTTCCATCTGCCGAGTGCGTCTATTTGTTGGCACTCATTTTTACCCATTTCTTTCTAATTTTTCCATTGCATCACAGCAGATGCGTTGATGTTGATGTGATAAAAAAATTAAGTGGCAGCAGGAATGGAGAACACATCAGTGGGGCTTAAGTAGTTTCAAGTGGACGTCAAAAAGATAAGCTAACGCATAAACTCTAAAGCTTTATGTTAATTAGTTGGCTTAAGAAAAAGCAAAAGCTTTAGAGAAATTAGCACTGTGCTCGAAGTTTTAGTACTTATGGCCAAGCTCGGAGTTTATTCGATTTAAGTGTGTGCCAACATTAGAAAATGAGGAAATCAAGCTCATTAAAATATTTTAAATAAATTATGCAAAATGTATAAATCGTGAATATAATTTTATGACATTTTTGATCTGTTTTTGAGTGGAGTAGTTTTAAGCCGCTTATATCTCAAAGCTTTAGAAATAAAATAATAGAAAATTTTCAGATTGAAAAATTAAAATGCTTTTAACTCTAAGCACAAGCTTACATATTATTAAATTCTACAATATATCTATACCATTATGTTTAAAATACAAACAAATAAATCGTATCTACTTACTCTGTTTCTCATCTTATATCTTTCTCTTTCTCTCTCTCTCTGTCTTAAATGCAAAACACACCTCACCTGCCAGTAACTGCAACGTTCGTTGTCAAAGTCAAGCCCACGAAATACCAAAACGTTTGACACACACACACATGTATGTGTATATAAGCTGAAATCTTTTAAACCTCTAACTGGAAACTAACAATAAGTAAACGCAAAGATTTAAATCAGCTACAGATTTGTTGCGGCCACAGCAAAAAAAAAAATATGTGTAGAAGAAGAAGATGAAGAAGTAGACATATGGAGTAAGTATAAACAGCTTAGGAAAAACTTTGACTACAAACAGGAAATCCTACACACAAATTTTCAGTGTGCTGTGCAGCAAATTATCAAAACGCCAACATCTTTTTGACAAACTGCGAACAGGCCCCTGTATACCGTCCTCCCTAACCCCCTTGGTGCCCATGTCGGGTACACCTAACAACCCGCAGCTGTCTCTGGTGGTCCGCACATTTCTCGGAGAAGATCGCACGAGTCGCATTTTATTTTATTTTACTTATACCCTTGTCGAGGGTATTATCGTTGTACCTTTGATCGGCTTAGCATATATGCGTCTTTATAATATTGACAAAATTGAAACTATTTTTCATAAGATAAGTTCTTAAGATATCTTTAACCGATTCTCCAGCCTTGCTCCTTACAAATTTGGCACAAATATCCACAATTTACTAATAATTTAATTCAAATTGTTATTAATTAATCTATATAGGCATGATGTGGACTTTAAGGAGTAAAACTTTGGATGAGTTTTGCCATCAAAAAGAAACAAGTCCATATCAGAAATGAATTGCACTTCGCTCTCCAAGCGTATGTAATCTTCGGCATTCTTTCTCATTTTTTTATTTTTGTGATTTGTTGCGATCGCAATCATGTTACGGACTTTGGCTTTCGTATGTGTGTGTGTGTGTGTTTGAGAGAACGGTACGAGTTGGAGTTTTGGGTCGGGGCATTATTTACGGAGCGTCGGGCCATTACATGGATCGTTGCTTGAGATCGGTTCGACGATTGACGTGTCTTACTGTAATTTATCATGCAGTGATCTTTTCTTATGGTATCCGCGTCCTCGTCGTCGTCGTCGTCGTCGCCTTCATTCAACGCATCGTTGACCTATTGAACCATAATATTTGCGCCTCGAGTAGAGGCCCGTGTGCCGAAAGGATATAGAGACTCAGGAGAGAGAGATAGAGACTGCAAGTGCTTTTTCTACTATTAAAAGACTACCACCAGTCACGGCTTAAGTTATTTTTTATTTTGATTTTTCTTTAGGAACCTGTTCTTGCCGCTACTTTTCTCGCATGAATCATTATTTGTTGTTCTAAAGGTAAAGCTGTGTGGCGCATCCGATCTGGCGGGCCGAAGGCGGCGGGAGCAGGGCGAGAACTCTTTGGGACAGCTGCAAGTTTGGCCAGTTGGTAAAGCCTCTGGGCGCAGTCGCCTGCCTCGTTTGCGATCATTTGTGATTGATACTATTTATTGGTTGTTTGGCTGCAAAACGTAAACGCTTTACGCATTTATTGTAGGGTTGCCGAATCGCTTGCATATGTAAGTTGAGAGCTTGAATGAAGGCGGTAACTTGGTAGACATAAATATGGATATTCTTTTCATTTTATTTTGAAGGATTTTCGGGGGAATCTGGATGCGCAACTTAATTGGCCACGGCGCGATTCAATGTAGTTGAAGAATATGGCGCATTTATGAAGGAGAAGAATGGATATAGAAAGAAGAGCTGAACTGACTTTTTTAAGTTTTTATAATTATGCAGATGCCAGAAACGGGAAAGAATACACAGTCAAGAAAAGATACAAGAAAATCCATAATGAAGTTGAAGAAAAATCTTTGATGTGGAAAGAGTATCTATTAATTAAACAATATATTCAAGTGTTTTCTAATTCATTTAAACAATTAAAGACTCTTATTTACAAAGACGACAGTCTTGGCAACCCTTCTGCCTATTCTTAGATTTAATCCCCCTCAAAGAGGAAATGTGCCTTGCTCCTACCATTTGCCCCATTCAGTTGAGCCTGTATGCTTTTAGCGTCTATTGATGAAAGAATTTCACCAGAGGCTATCGTTGCCACTTTTTTCAATTTCGAACTTTGAGGCAGCCTCTGCCAGCGAGTTGGGCAGCTGCATGGGCATTATTGTAGATTATGCTCGTAGAGTGTTTTCAGTGTGTTTATCTGTGTACATGTATCCGCGCATCCGCGTATCCGGCGTGCGATTTTGGCCAGGCAACAAGAAAAGCGTGCGAAAAAGTGGGCGTCCTCGGGTTAGCGCAATCTTCGACCTTTTGATCTGTTTTCTACGCTACGCCTCGCTTGCCAGCGGCAGCGACGCTGAAGTCGACTGCGACAGCGACTGAAAACACTTTCAGCTTGGCAACATTTTTGTTGTAGTGGTGCTTGTTGCTGCAACATTTGCAGCAGTTGCAACTTCCTTTGCGTGCCAAGCGCAAATGCATTACTTTTTAACGTTACCTTCAATGTTGCTGCAAAACCCCCGTTACCCCCGCCTTTTCCTCTCCCCCTCTCTGTGACTATTTCTCTCTACTCGTTGCTGCTGTCGTCTCAATTTTAATTGATTTTTTTCGGCTTGTTGTTGCATTTTTGTTGCACTCTGTCGGCAAAGCTTTGTGTTTAGCTTGATATGAGAATGTGTTGCTGGTGTTGTTGCTGTCGTTGTTGTTGCCACGGGCGAAAGTTGGTCGGGCAACACTTGGGCCAGTTTTTGAAAGGGGAGTAATTGGAAGGTCTTGCCTAATGAATTTTGGCATGAATTACTTTCGGGTTAGCTTAAGAATTTTTCAAAGTTAAATATTGAAAAATAGACTTTGTCTGTTCCTACTCAATTTCAGGAAAAAGGGAAAACATATATAACAAAGAAATACATTTTTTATATAAACACAATATTTTAAATACTCATGTATAACAGTACCTGATATGTGCTAAAGATTAGTTTCTGAGAATGTGTAATTAAAGTTGTCGTGGATTCTACTTACAGTGATAGTGTTTTTTATTTAATCTTTAAGTATCTACATCCTCAGCATCTAATATGCTCGTGTGATGGACGCCATAAGCTTATCTTTCGCAACGTATAATCTTCTTTTTGTAAATGTTGAACATTTATCACTCTCGGAGCATTTCAAGAACCAGTTGAGATTATTTACTTAAAAAGAACATTGATCACACTAAATGCTAGAAAGCAGCTCTCTAATTTATTCCAATTCATCTGTCATTTAGTTTGACAAAATAAACAAAAGCACGGAAGTCAGACAGCATCTTCAACTGCAACTGCAACAGAAGTGGCTACTCCATTAAACAATCCGGGAAAAAGTGGCATTTGTTATTGACTCCCGCCTTTTGGCTGCCATCAAATTTATGGCGGCTGTCATCAATTGAAATTAGCAATTTTGTTTAATTGCAATTTACTTTTATTGAACCAACAACAATTTCCGCTAGCCACAAACGAGCCAGTGGTCCAAATGCATCAGGCCGATGAACGTCGTCGTCGTCGTCGTCGTCGCTTTAGTCGGAGGAGTTGTTAATTGCACTTGTGATTTACGTTGTTGAATGTCAATGCACGCAATGCGAACGTATATCGCAGATGGGTTTCAGTTTTAAGAGACTGCACTTTGATTAAATGCATCTGTGGCGGATTGCGTGATGAGAGATGAATTTGCCAGACTTGGGTGACTTGTGTGTTGGGAGGATGACTGGTGAAGTGCGGGGCGCGTGTCTGCTATTAGAAAGTGCGTCAGGTAACCCGCCCACAGGCGGATCATATGGATTTCCATTGGCCTGAGGCTGATGCTGTGGCTAAAAGCGCTTTGCTATCTAAATGCATTTGACATGTTTTGCGGTCACATTCTGAGTAGGCATAAAACTAATGGCACCGCCAAACTACATGCATTCAACTTTTCTGAAAAACTATCATCGTGCAGTCAACTACCTCAGATTTTTACGATTTTTTAATGTTGAAAGCTTCCCATAAACCTAAAAATAATAAAAAAAAAACAAAATATGCAACCCGAGCCGCAAGTCAAAACTGTGAACTAGGCTGCAAACGTGTTGGGGGCGTGACAGCAAGCAATTTTTTACGGTCCTAATAAAGCGCCCAATTATAACGGTAAACGGAATTTTGCAATAGTATTGGTTAGCTTTCAAAGGCCCTACTTAAAAGTTGTAAAAGCCACATTTGTTTTTTTTTTAACTTGCATGATTTGCGTTCGTTCGAAAGCTACAGAGAACTGTCACCTCGGCTGACATAAATTGCTTTATATGAATTACATGCAGAGAGACCACACGGGCGGCAGAATATGACAGTTGGCCAAGAGAAATAAAAACGAATTTACATATATATACATATATGTATGTGCGTGTGTGTGTATATATAGCCGCTTTGAAGTGCCAACAAAGTTATTAACTATAAGGCCATGAATCCCCTCCCCCTTCTCAAGACTCATAACAAATGTTGGCAACTTTATCAAGAGCACAATTTAAATGTCAAGTTGATGACGTTTCGTGTCTGTTCGCCTGGAGGCTGATGATGTTGGCGTTGTTGCTGTTGTTGTTGTTATTGTTGCCGTCGTTGCTGTCGTGGACCACAGTCAAGACAGATGACTCTAGCAGCTGGCAAAACGCAAGCCACGAAACGGAAGTGCAGCAGTCTAAACAAATTCATACTGCAGCTGAATGCATGGGAAGTGCTAATCGAGCACAACACGAAACACGGCCAAAAGGCGTTAATGTTGTAACTGGGGAAAATGCTTACACTATGCACAACTTCATCTCATTGAGTCACTGAAAAAATATTCGACTAGTTGTTATGCCAATTATCAGTTACAATACAAAGTTGGCAGAGCTCTCGAAATATGAGTGTGGGATTTAACTAAGAATAATTGTGAAATATGATAAACTAAAATTAACGTTGAATGAACTGAATTATACCAGTTTTCACTAGTTAATTCCTTACTTGAAAATACTATTAATTTTAGTATATATAAATACTCACTTATATAAAAATACTTTGAATTAAGTATCGTGCTGACCAGGAAAATAAGGATTTTAAAAGTAATGTCTATTTACTGAGAAATTTTTGACGTCTTCAAAATTCTTTTGAACTTTTATAGATACAACAAAAGAATCTGATTTTCTTTTAGTTCAAAAGTTGAGATTTTAATAAAATTCAACAATAAATAAAATTAAGAAAACTCTTCAGTTGCCATAATGCAAAATGATCTCATGAATGGAGCTAGACGTGAGTAGCTTGGCGATCTTCGATTTGCAAGAGTATGTAGCTGTTCGTTATTGTTTTCTTTTGTTCAGAATCTGTTCTAGCTGTGAATGATTTGGGTGATTCATCAGCAGATGGAGCAGCATACAATGAAATCATGTGTGAACTTACGCGAAAAGAGGCATTGCTCGTTAGCTTAAGTTTATAGATGCTTTGGCTCAGTTGCCGCATGCATGCAAAAGGGCCGAGGCATAACAAGATCATTAACGTGCCGCATACTGGCAGCCAGCGGACAGCGGACAGCGAACAGCGGCTGCATAACCCAAATACACAAGCACAGTAGCATTCACCATTCACCACGTTGCCCACTGGATGCTGGATGGCCATAAATAAGCCGGGAATCTCACTGTCGTCTGCCAGCAAAAATTATGACTGAAGCGCAAGCTTGAGGGAAAAGCATTAGCAGGTTGGACACTGCAGCTCGTGGAGGGATGAAGTGGCGGACGGGGGAGTGTGGGAAAGGGAGCAGCCGAAAAACGGGAGACGATGTCGTCGTCCAACGTATTGGTTATCTTTTTGTTGTGCACCGCCTCGGGAGGTTAGTCACACATGCGCGGTGATAATTCAACACGGCAGCAACGGCAACATTAAATGGTAGCAGCAGCGGCAGCAGCAGCAGGAGCAGAAGCAGCGGTTGCTGAGGCAACAGCAACATGTTGCCGGTGTCTTGTTAGTTGGCCCCGCGTAGTTGCTGCTGTTGCTGTTTCTGTAGTTGTTGTTGCAGCGGCGGCGCGAAATCGTGACAAAGTGTTGCCATTGTTAGGCGCAAATGAAGAAAATGCCATTGTGGAAAAATCTGTGCGCGAAAAACAATTGCTTCGCTTGTGGTTGTTGTTGTTGTAGTTGGAGTTGAAAATGTTGTCGGTTGCTTGCTACGCTTGTTGCACGTTGCTGCCGTGAAAACGTTTGGCGCACGTTTTTCAATCAATCAATGCGCTTCTGAAAAAGCGACTCGAAAATTGTTTAGGCTAGTATGTTTCTAGGCAAAACCAAATTCTTACGAGTTGCCATTTAAACAAGCAGCATATGTGATTAAAGAGAGAGAGAGAGAGAGAGATAAACATTGGAGATACTTTGGACATACATACAGCATATAAGGAAAGCTTAAGGACACCCAGAAGACAGAAAGGAACGGTTCTGGTTGTAAAAATTCATCACTTTCCATTAATATGTTGTACTTGATACTCCCTCACTTGTCAAGAACATTTCCCAAACTTTTTCCCACTATATAAATTTTATGATCAGCTAAAAAGCACAACTACCGCAAACAACTTTTTCAGCCCCAATATATTTTTGTGACGTGCTGCAACTAACACTTGCCGCTTATTTCACACCAAAAAATCATTTTATTTTCATGGAGTAGACATACAAAATTTCATTTGGAAGTGAATGAAATCAAAGCCAATTACTGGCTGTGAAGTTTTTGATATTCATTGGTAGAAGGCGGGGGGCGGCAAATTGTTAAAAAACAGAGAAAACTATGCCATAAATTTGACCAATTTGTCGACAAACTGATTATAAAATAGATATTGAAGACAGGCGGGCAATTATGCTTATGAATGAACTGCAATTCAATTTATGTTTATTTCTCGACTTGGCTAATTTTATGGCTAGCTAATTTTTATGAACCGCTAAAGCGGTTCGGAAACGTGGAAAACCAAGAGCTCTAACAGCTCCCAGAGCACCGCACTGAGACAACCCACAGTCTCGCCATAGTTGCCGCCAGCCGTTTGACCCTAATGAACTGACATGAAGCACCGACATGGTTGCTGGGGTGCTGCAGTGGTGCATGGTGCGATACGGTGTGGTGCGGCGCTTGCGCATCCGCGGGGCGCCCACCGAGCAAGCCCCCGCATGCTGCACTGGGAACATGTTGCAACTGAGACCCCTACACACAGTCTCTCAGTTTATTGACTGGAAATAATTTATTAATTACTTGTGCCTTTTTGGTTTTATGGCGTTTTTGTGTTTTTGATTTTTCAAATTTTTATATATTTCCTTGTCTGCAGCGCTTATATATTTTTTTTGTGACTAGTCTCGTTTTTTGGGTGGCATTTTTTAATAGAGATTATATTTTAATGTATTTTCAAGTGTTTTGTACGCATTTTGTAATCTGCCTGATTAGAGCGTGCGTTAGTTTGAATATTATGATGCTCTGTGTACTGATGCGTGTTAATATTGTGTCAGCGAAGTGCAAATGGGGCGCACTCAAATGTGACAAAGTTGCCTTCCAATCGTAGCGCCATAAAATGATAATATAAATTGAGTAAGATATCTCATTTTATTATAACTCTGGTTAGGATTTGGAAATTATAATTGAGATCAGAGAACTAAATGCCTATAAATCTCTTCAGAATTTGTTGTATGAAATGACTACAGAAGTTGACTAAGAGTGTGTTTGACCAAATTTTTATAAAACAGATTTGACCTGTAAACTTTGTGTTAATATGAGTAAATCACAGGTGTTTTAACAAATGATTGATAAAATATTTAATTATTTTTACTCAACTTTAGAAACTCAACATTTACAATTTACAATTTCAATAAGTGGCACAGAGTATGCGGAAAGGGGTTAATCAGGGATAACTGAAGTAAATCCGCATCATGCTACACTACCTCGATCCCACACAATCTAGTCGATTAATTGTGGCTATAAATCTCGGCACCTTTGTTCCAAGTGCTGTCAAAAGCGTCTGTCCACAACACAGAAAAAAGAGTTCCAGTAGATACCACGATTTGCTCTCGATATGCGCTGCAAGCGCGACCGTAAAGAACATTTGTAAGAGCAATTAAAATCACACCACACGACCAGTTTGAAAATTGGAGACGTGTTTTTAGTTTATTAGGTTTTTTTGGCATTCGGCGATAGATGCACATGGCAAACGGGCAGCGGATACAGATATCGAGGTGGGTTACAAGAAGCAAATACTGGTCATAAATTAGATAATCAAAATGCCAAAAGACCAGGTGATTTGGATTAATGTTGAGCACAGTTTGAAAGCGATTGGATGCCAGTGGCAGTTGGCTTTAATAACATGCAATAAATTTTAAATGGTGAGCAAATTGTCGCCAGGCAATTACATTGGCTTGTTAGCCGCATTCATTAGTGTCATGTGCTTTGCATGTCCTCGGGACGCGAAACTCTCTTTTTCTTAGCCATTTTCTATTAACTGCTGCCAGCTGGCAATGCCAATTTTTTTTTCTTACTTTACCGTTGGACGACGCGTTTATGTCACAAGTCGCTTGAGAATTATTTGAAATTTATTGCCACGTGAGTCTGAGGATCCTCTTGCTCCATTTCCAGTCATCATTCGAGCCGAGATGCGTTGACAGGCCAACTAAAAACCACCACAACAACAACCACTTGTCACAGCTGTTTTTGTTTTTGCTCCATTTTGTCCATTTAGACGCTTCTTGATTACCTTGCTGCGACATTGCGACTTCGCGTCCAACTCAGCGTCAACGTATAAAGTTGCTTTTTGTATTTGCAATTTTCTGTCTTGTCTTTGGCAATTGTGAAAAAGATACTCGCTGCACACACACACACTCACACACCCAGAGTAAAACGCTTTCGGCTCGCATTTTTCCTGTTTTTTTTTTTTAATTTTGTAATTGTTTTGGCCTGGTTAACAGCTGAAGCATCTCAAATCGTTAGCACATGTGCAAGCAAAACATTAGGCATTGCAATTTATGGCAGTCATGGATTCTAATAAAAAACGCAATGTGAATAAAATAATTTTAAGAGACTGCGTTATGATAGAAAGTTGAAAGACGCCAATTCCTGTATATCATTTCTATCATTGAGTCTAATCAGAATTGCGTTATGAATAATTTATTTATTGATACAAAGACAAGTTTTATTAACACCCGTATTTAAAAACAAGATTCTGTAAGCAAAATACAAATATATAGTAAGCCGAACAAAACTATACTAATGGTATAGATATGAGAAATAAACAATTGAAAACCTGGTATAAGCATATATATCAATGATAGTCTTATTTGTATACGGTTTGTTTTCATAGGTTGGCAATTTTGTCACAATCCTCAATTATTTTCCCATGTCAACGATAAAATGCTCTCAAATTGTGGTTGTTGTCGACCAAACACAAAAAAAAAACTCACGCAATTGCGCTAACATAGTTGCAAATAAGGTAAAACTGGGGCACTTAAGGAGCTCATTTGCATTACCAATTTGGCAGTTGACTTAGTCATTAGCGTGGAAAAAAAACAGTAGCACGTGTGTTGTGGCTAACCAAAGTCTCAAATTTAAGACCCACGCATAAAAATTAAAAATATATATATATCTATCTAGGTTTTTGTATGTGTAGAATCGAAAGCAAAGTCTTTGGTATCTAAGAAATTAAGCAGCAAACGGCGCATACATTTAGCCGCTGGTCATATTTTGTAATCAGTTCCATTTGCCGCTCACCACAGACATGCCACAGCAACAGCACCAGCAGCAGCAACCAACAACCAGCAATAACCACAGCAAAATCTCAGACAGCATGGAGCCAACGAGATGTGGTGTCCAGTTTTAGGCCCAGGCAACCACCAACTGCAGCAGCAGCAGCAAACCACTTTGGCAAGCCAAGCCAATCGGCACATATTTTCTTCACTGTTTTCTTGTTGTTACTGTTGTGGTTGACATTTTTATGGACATCGGTATGCCCAGAGTCTGGTTGGTTGGACCCCGCACAACGAAAAACAACCAAAACCAAATCCAATACGTAAAACCGAAATGCGAAAATTGTCACTGCCTTCCATTTGACTTTGCTCCTATGCCGATTTACGTTTCGGCCAAAACTGATTAGTGAAACAATTTCAAATATTTGTGTTAAATACCTTGAAATTAATTGCAATTGTGCTCACTCTTGCGGTTTCACATTACAGCCTCAAAAATGAAGTTATGACTATTTGGAAAAGCAATTTGTTGTGTTGGCGGTGCCTTTTAAAAGACTGCCGATGAACCACACTTTGATAAGGTCACAACTATTTGGTAAATGTTGATAACTAGAGTAGAAGACAAAAGTAGAACCAAACTAACAGCTTACGAAATGCTATATAAAGCATATGCTTGAAGAGAACTTTGTTAGTGAAAATATTAAAGATTATCAATTAAAATTGTTGAAAGCTGCTAGAGAAAATAATTATTATTTATTATTCAAGCATCAGAACTTTAACGCGCAGAACTTCCTAAACATGAACACTTTCAGCTACATTTTCATAAAGCTCAAGTCAGCTTTAAGTTTACTTTACTTAAAGCTCAGTGTGCTCCTAGTCTTCTTCTACTTCATAGGGCAACTTTGAATGTATTTTTCGCAGATTAATCGTCTGTTAAAGTGACATTTTTAACTTTAGCTGCACTTGAATAGATTTGAGAGCTTCAAAAAGTCTGCAAGCTTGTTGGCCAAATCACTTTTCATTGGTATAATCTTACATCTTGAGCTGCTGACGGGGCAGTTATTTTTCCGGGCATTTGGCGTGGGTGTTGCTTATGAAAGTTGTTGGCATTGCTACTGTGCAGCCAAAAGACATGCAGCTATCGTTGTGTGTGTGGCAGTCGCAGTCGGCTCTTGTCCAGGCCAATTGTCATTGCGGCTTTTCATTGTCATGACTCTGAGAGATAGTGAGATGTATCGATAAGAGAAAGAGACAGAACAAATGGGAGAGACAGAGAGAGAGAGAGAGAGAGAGACAAACTGGGTGTAGTTATTGACTTCTTGAGTGTGGTGAAGTCAAAACTGCAGCTACTTTTAGGCGCTGGCAGATTAGAGTGGCAAATTTATGGTCAAAGAGCGGAAAACGAGTTGGCAGCCAGTGCTTACAAAACTGTGACTTCAAACTTAGACCACAAATTGTTAATTATATCTAATGGCCAGTTTTGCCTAAGCGGCTTGATGCTTTAACCTCAAAACAACAGCAGTTAACACAACAACAAAAACCACTTGCAGCATGTTGCAAGCACAAAGCAGCTTCGAGCCTGAAGTCTCTTCAATCAAGCTAAGATTACGACACTTGACCCTAATGTGCTTGGCGGAATGCCTCCTTTTCATTTATTTGTTATTACTCTTAGCATTTTATTTGGCCAAGTTCTGCACCAAGTTTTGCATAAAAATTGAACTTTTATGCCGTCATAACTTAAATTCCAGCAATTGGTCATAAATCAGTTTTGTGGTTGTGGCTCGAACGCAATTGTTTGTTGAATGCACTACACAAATTTTTCTTTTAGTGGGCTTCGCTCAAATGTGGGCTGTATTTTGTAATTTTTTTTTCGAGCTAACGCAAGTTAACCCAATTACGTAATGAGATCGTATAATACAGTTCGACAGTTTAATCAATTAAAATTTTAAAATATAGCTCTGTTTAAAATGACAAGAAAAAATTTGAGTTATAATCATTGAATAAAATCTTTTACAACGAAAAGCATTCAATTTATTAATATTTATGATTCAAATAATGTAAACCAAGTTACATTGAACAGTGAATTAAAGAAACGCATTTGATTTGAATATATTATTATAATTTTCAAACAACTATTATTCATGTGAGTTTTCATATAACTTAAATAAATCTGAAGGTATTCATTTTATTCATTTGTATGCTCAACATTATTTACGCTTATTTCAATGCAGTTTTCTGTACTTTTCACGCCCAACTCATACATCATATATTGCCCATTACAGCGTCCCATTGTAACTTGATATTTCTCATACACTGTGGCCAGTTCTCCTTGAAGTCAGGCCAAGTCTTTTTGTACCATTTTTAACACCATAGACAATAGGCAAAAAAAAAGCAGTTATAGTACAAAGTGTACTCAAATAACAATTTATTGTTTTGAAATACGGCTGGGCAACAAACCCAAAGTGCAGTTAACAGAAACCTCCTCCTAGGTCTTCACATACTTTTGTATCGCGCGTCATCTATTCTTCTTCCTTAGCTGGCAGAGGTGCTGTACTTGAACAAGAACTCGGATTGCATTGGCCAAAGAATTGCCGCTTACAAGACTTCTGAACTTTTCCAAGAGTTGGCTTTTGTTTTTAGATTTTCAGTTACTTTGTTTTTGAATTGCTGCGCAGCGCTTAAGTAAACCTTCAAACACGAGATTTAAAAATCTTTAGCTTTGCTTGTCATTATTTTAAAGTAGTTACTTCAAGTGTTTTATTGTCGGCTACCTCAATTGCTAACTGGCAGCTAATTAGCTAATAATTAATGCTTGTTCTGTGAAATTGATTTTCCAAGGAACTTGTAGTGCAGCTTAAATGTTTTTAGGTTTCTATTGCATTTCCCAGTACCACAAAAATATAATTATGTGCTTCTCTTGAATCGACGCTCTTTGAATACCCTTTCAGAGAGTCATACAGCTGCCATGGAATCTAATGGTCAAGAGATGAGTTCTTGTACGAAATACATTTTTGTTTTCAAAGATGCTTTAGCCAAACTCTTAAGTTAGCCTTCAATAAAACTAATATTCAAATTACCAATATCCGACGACAAAATCGCTTTGTTGCTATAGGAATAATCGGTTGGTTTTTTACTCAAAAAATCATTCGCTCGGCTTCAAGGGAGTGTGATTTGTTTCTGTGTGGTTGTTTCTTGTTTCCATTCTTATTGATGGACTGCTCCGCCCCATGCAATTCACATCACACATCTGGTTTTCGTAGTAGGTGCAAGCACAACAAAGCCCACAAGTCATCTATCAGTGAGGCGCACAAATAAATTACCGGAATTTACATGGAATATTTCAACAATTTCTTTGTTCTCAACCGCATTTAAGTATGTTCTGTGTGCGTGTGTTTAAATTGATGACTTGAAAAATTATGCCACATAAAAGCAATACTAAATTATGTACTTTTATCTCAAAAATATACGATTTCTCGTAGATATTGAAAATTGTATAAAACGTGTACTACAAACAAATTCTTCGAATTAAAATAGCTAGCCATAATTAACCTAAGGTTAGTTAAAAATATTTTAAAGTTCGCAGTAAATTTTCTTTTTAGAAGAATGTTTATACTTAAAGTTTCTACTTTATTGCAGAATCTATTTCCTGGTCTAATACATTATCTTTGTTTCTCGACTTGTTTGGTATAAATTATAAAAATAAATGTATATTTTCTGTTAAGTACTCACCCTCGCAGGCCACAACATCGACTTGTTCATCATTATCGTTAATCAGCTCCCAGTCATCATCATTCTCGGCCAGACGCAGTGCAGCCAAATCCTCCAGTTGCTGGGCATTGATATTCATGCCAAAGTAGCCATTCTGGCACTCGTGACACTTGAGGCCCATGACGCCCACCTTGCATTCGCATTGTCCACTGCTGCCATTGCAACTTTCCAGCTTGACAGCACCCAGTGCATCGCAGCCGCAGGGCACGCATTGCAGTTCCAATTGGGCAAAGCCCACATCGCACTCATTGCACTTCTGGCCGGCGAACCTGGGACGGCACAGGCACTGCCCTTCTGCGCTGTCGCAGAGGCCACTCTCGGACCCGTCGGCAAAACAGTTGCAGGGCTCACAGCCGACAGCGGGATCACCCCAATAGCCCAGTTTGCATCGCTCGCAGCGCCATCCTTCTGTATTCCCATAGCAAGTGATGCATTCACCGGTGGTGACATTGCAGGGACCACCCTGGCAATCGCAGCGCTGACAGCTGCTGTCCAACTGCTGCGGATTGCCAAAGTAGCCATCGTCGCACACCTGGCAATGGTCCCCAGTAAATCCCTCCGGGCACTGGGTGCATATGTATTCAGCATGTTCGATGAGCTCGAATTGCGGATTCAGATCCATATAGTTGTAGCTCTTCAGCTGGCAGCTGGGCGAGAAATTGTTCGAGTCCTCCAGCAGGGGGCAGGCGCAGCGTTTACAGTCGTGTGGTGTGCCCTGCAACGGATTGCCATAGAAACCAAGCTGGCAACGCTCGCAGCTGAAATTGCAACAGAGTATTAGGTGTGTGTCTTGGCTAAGTTGTTGTGCTGCTGCCTGATGTGGTGAATTTAGTACAATTATAAACCTGAGTGCCGTCCGTGGTGTGTGCACATACTAATCGTGGATTGTGTTCGTGTGGATGTTATGTGACTTGGCTAAAGCAATTCTCAGCTTGCAGAAGGTAAGATTGAAAAATCGTTGAAAGAATATGGAAAATTCCTCCAATTTTAAAGTGGAATTTGATTAATACTATTAATTTTTACTTATTGGAAAATGTAAATCTCAAAAAACTATAATTTTAACTGGAGCATAGAAGAAAATCAGAGGATTCTGAATAAAGTTAATATTAAGTGTAGCTGCTGTCCTACGTCCACTCCACTTCCCTTGATCTCCCACTCTTTTACTCACCGCTCTCCGTAGGTGTTGTGCATGCAATCGCCACAGTTGCCGCTCTGCAGATCACAGGAGTTCGAGTGTCCATTGCACGGACAGGGTATGCATTTGCCCAGCAGCTGATGATCGGTGGAGTTCTCAAAGATGCGCTTATATCCAAAGGAGCAGCCCTCGCACGAGAGGCCCGTGTAGCCGGTTGGACAGATACATTGCTCTACCTGTGTTGTGGCCTGGGCGCCCAGCTCAACGCCACCCGAATAGATGACAGCGTGCTCCAGCGATGTTTCCACCTGATCTGTGTGAAAGGCAGCGCGGATGAGCAGCGCATCCAATGAGACGAGCACCGAGAGAAACTGTGTCCTGGTCACTTCCTCGCCATGATAATAGCCACCCTCAGTGCGACGCAATCGGGTCTTGATGTCCGTAACAGTGGATGGCACATGATACCAACCCTGTTCAGTTAGTGTAACATTCAATGCGAGCTCCAAGCCCTCAAACGACTCATCCGCACAGGCAATCTTTAAACCGTTCTTCCCAAAGAATATGACATTGGGCCCAGTTGTGGGCTTGCCCGAAGTATCGCCCCTCATCACCACCCAGGCCAATTGCAGTTGGAGCCTGGCACCGTAGCTGGTCAGACGATTGCCCAGATAACCCATCGGCGCCTGCCAGTAAATTGCCTCCACTTCATCCAACTCATTACCAAAAATCAATCGCTTCTGTTCCGCATCCAATGAGATGGGTCTCGATTGCGATCGCTGTATGTCCGTCAGCTTCCAATCATTGAGCGTTTCAAAGGCCAGAGTCTGAAGCTTGGCGCTGTGGCAACTCTCCGAGACATACGAGCACCAGCAGCGGCTGCAGCCCTCAGGATTGAGATTATTCAAATCAAAGTAGCCCGTGGCACACTCCGAACAGGTGTCGCCCTCCACATGTGCCTTACACCGACAGCTTCCTGCGCAGGCGCTGTCCTCCAGAGTTCCACGTGAATCGCATTCGCAGCGTCGACAATCGTCACCGTAGTAATTCGGAGCGCACTCCTCGCAGTGGGCACCCTGAAAAAAATAAATATATTTATATTGATTATTGAAGAAGCTTTATCAACTGTGGCTCAGAATTTTAAATAGAAAAGTAGTAACAAAAACACAACACCTACCTGGAAACCCTCCAGACAATGGCAGGCACCACCCACAGGTGCACATTTGCCCGTGGAACGTTGCGGATTGCAGGCGCAGGGCAGGCAGGGTTCAGTGGGTGCCGCATCATGCGGTCTATAGAAACCGCCTGCACAAAATTCACACTCATTGCCGGCTGTATTGTTGCTACAGCTCTGACAGATGCCGCGCTCCAGGAACGCATCGTAGCTGCAGCTTTGCGCATGTCCGTTGCACTGACATATCTCACAGTCGCCGCCGACAGCATAGGCCCGGTCCTGAAAGAGTGGACAACACTCCTCGCACTGCATGCCACACGTATTGTGCTGACAGATGCACTGCAGCAGCGTATTGCCGGCCACATCCTGTGTGCGATTCGCATGTCCACGACAGTCCAGGCGACCACTGACCCGCAACTGTTTTAGGCTGTAGAAACTGCGCTTCTCCAGCGACTGTGCATCGAGGGCCCAGTCGACGCTGTTCTCCAGATTCGCCGTCGAGTGCATGCCCTGCAGCCGTATTCGCATAAATCGAGCCGTGATAAACTCCATCAGCTCTGGCGTTTGCTCCTGTGCACCAGGACGATTCTTTAGCAGGGACACGTGCAGTTCCCCATTCTCCAATGGCAGCGGCTTGGAGTATTGTGTGGAACATATTACTTCAGTATCGTTCTTAAACGAATATTTGCCATTCCGACCGGACAGATTGTAGCGTCGCTTGCAGTCCGCATCACTGAGACCAAAGTATTGCCAGGGCTCGTAGTTAATGCCATCGATTGATTTCTCCAGTATCCAAGAAGCAGGACGTGGCGAATTGGCCGATTTGAGCATGACGAAGAAGATTTGATAAGTCTGAAATGGTTAAGGAACCGAGAAAATTAATAACTGTGTAATTCAGGTGGATGAGAGACTGTTCCAGAATAAAAAATAAATATTCTAAATGGAAGCAGTACAGTCTAGTCTATGTTTATGAATTTAATCCTTTCCATTGTCACTAAATTAATACTGCAATTATAATTTACAGCAGACGCTAACCTCTCTCTCAATTGACATGTTTTGGAGTCACCTTAAGTCACCTCGATTATATATGCTCATTTGTGGCTAAGGCTTTGTTTTTATTTGGAATGTTAACGGACCACAAATTCGGTTTACAGTTTACAGTTTTACATTCACTGGCAACGCTATAAATTAGTTTGTGCCACTCAAAGACTCGACGTTGTGCTCTGTCACTTTGGCGCAAGGCGCCGATGTTTCTATTATTTAGTTGTATACATCTTTGTATCTGCAACAACTGCCACCGCAACAGTTAATACTTGTGTCTGTTGTGGCTGCTGTTGCCTCTGGCAGTGGAAAAACTTTATGCCAACACCATCGTCATGTCATAAATTCTGCAAACTGTCAACAAAACAGCGACTAACAAAAAAATAAAAATAAAAAACTAGGCAACTCCCAATCGCCAGAAACACGCCCGGCAGCTGACAACCGATATTTATATGTATTTTTATTTGAGTTTTGTTGAACTATTTGCGAAAATTGTTTAGTCAAAAAATGGCAAATGCCAAAAACGTCGCGTGTTTCTTTGGGGCTATCGTTGTGCAAAGATCGACAAATGGAAAACTGAAAACTGAAACCAATAAAAGGCTTGTGCAAGGTGTGGCCTTTTGGCCTGGTAATTGATTATAATACGTGGCTAAGCTGTCTGGCGCCATCTAACGAGATTTTCCAGCAAGCCCCATAGCAAACAATACGCTCATAAGCCATGGCCAAAATGTCTACATGCGGTAGATAACAACCGGCAAGCGACAGGCGACGGGCGACAAGCGACATTCAACAACGAGTCTATCAAATTTCAAAAGGCACTTGTTGGCCAAAATATCTAGCTATCTCGTCTCTCGCTACAACACATTTTCGCCACAAGTTTTTCCGATTCGCAGCACCTGATAAAATGCACGCAGTCACTGCGAAAAGCCACTGGGAAAATTCAGTGCAAGCACTGCGCATGCGTGCCTCTTTCAGCGGTAACAACAATTTGCTTTGCCTGTATTCGATTACAACAACTGCCAGCAGACGGCACGACATGTGCTGATAAGATTAGAGCGAGATAGGCAATCGGACAGAGACAGCGCAACGTGCACAAAAAAGAATTGGGGAAATTGGTGGCCAGGCAAATTAGAGAATGTCTTGGAAAATTTATTGCATGCTCTGAAATGATTTGTGTACTAGGAAAAAATGTCTGAATATATTTGCGGAGATAAGCGATTGGAAATTAATTTAACAGTAGGTGAGCAAGGGGAAGAGGAGAAGGGGGGAATAGTTGATAGAAACATCAGAAGAAATGGTTAGCGAACTATATTAATGAGAATTGTACTGAAAATTAATTAAACATAAGTATCGAGAAACTTTTTAAATGCTTGCCAATGAAACTCTTCAAACCAGCTGCAAGCTAACTGTTTTTGGACGTGTTCTTTCGCATTGTTGTACCCGTCAAGCTATCGATGACTTATCTCAAGAAATTATGTTGTCTACGTCAATTGCACTAACCTTGATCAGAGATACAGCCAGGCTAAGAGCAAAAGCACGCGTCTGTGACTGCAACTTCCTGCTGCTGCTGCTGTTGCTGTTGCCTCTGCTGCTGCTTTTGCTGCCTGTCCAGAAACAAGTTGTCGATAAGAGAAACGTGCCTCTATAGGGCAGTGAAAGATCTGTGTAGATTGCAATCAGCAGCAGCAGTGTCAGCCGCATGTGGAAGCTGTCAGCCTTTGGGGCAGGCAATGCAGGGTTTGACATTTTTATCAGCTATTTTGACATGCCAAACAACAATAAAGACGTGTTGAACAAATGCGAAAACAACAACAACAAAAATCGAGTTCGGAAATTATGAATACATTCAGGGCGTGTCAATGAAATATGTGTGAATATTTGTTCAGCTTATTGTAGCAGCTATTGTTAAATTCATTTCCAATTGAAATATTATACTAAAAAGAAAACCCGTTTCCAAATGCCTGCCAGCTGATAGACCGCATGTCAAATTTGACAACGAAATGTTTAAAACATGCAAGTGAGACAACTTAATTGAATAGAGGCATCTATAGAATTAACATAGCGGCAGTTCCACAATTCACTTGTGGTAGAGATAAACTGTAAGCTAACACAATTGCATATCATAAATAAAATTATTTAGCATTTTATATTCATTAAATATTTATCGCTCAATGGCCGAAATTAATCGGGTGCATCAGCAACACGTTTTACCCAACGCTAATTGTTGGAAAAAAGGAAAAAAAAGGAAAGAAAAAAACTATGGCCATAAAATCCAAATGCAGTAATCACCGACAAAAACTCACTGAATCGTCGCATCGTAAACTTTAAAAATAAACAAGCGCGAAATTGTGTTGTGAGACAGACAACAACAAAAACAAGACCAGACTGTCGAAAATAAAGGCAAAAAATGAAATAGTTGAAGGCATTTAATTTTGTTTTTGGGCGCGTAGTCTGTCATATTCATATTACTCACATGCCTTTTATCCACATACTGTTATTTTTATTACTTTTCTTTTATTTTTGGCAAAATTATAAAGTTTTGTGGCCCAAGAAATAGAATTTTCGGCTGGCGCGTTTTAGATAAGGCGGCCACGCAAGCGAAGCGTTACATTTTTGTTGGCTAATGTGGTGAATGAACCCACATGGCAGACAGAAGGTGTCGAATATACCCTGTGCTACTCAACTAATTGGGTATGCTATTTGATTTTGTAACAAATAAAATGTTCACTTAAGGAAAAGTGAGGCTAATACGCTTACAAAATTGTGTTAAATTTGTACAGCAAATTCTAGAGTCGCATAAACTCTTGTTGATATTACTTCTTAGTTGCTCCACTTACTTTTCTTATTTTGTGGCAGCCACCAAAAAAGTTCTTTGATTTTGCAGTTTAAAAGTTGTTTAGCCAGCAACTTTTCTTATCTTTAAATTGGCGCATTAAATGCAACTGCAAAACTCGAAACAACAACTTGCTGAACTTGGCTCAAATAACGGACAGAGCTTAGCTCTAGGTTTACCGGAAAGAGCGACATAAAAGGATTTCAGGCAAAGCTTCAATCACGTTAACAACGCACAGCCAAGTGATTTATGCAAATGCAAACAACGACAACAGCAAACAATCCAAACAACGAGAAGCATTCTCAAAAAGGCGAAACGTGAATAAAAAACAACATTGCAATAGTCGAAACAAATAAATAAATTGACCATTAAAATAATTGCAACGCCTAAATGCGTCGAGTACGTGGCTTGTAACACGCCTTGCTTGTTGTTGTTTTTGTTTTAGTTGGACCGCTGCTGCGAATGTTGCAACAACTTGTCAAACATTTGAATTACAGTTACGTAAAGCTTGCCCCAAAGCCACCAAGTCTCGGGCGCCGCCGGCGCCGCCGCCGCCGCCGCCAACAACAACAACAGCAACATCAACTTTAGCCAAATTTGGCTAAATTTAATGAAGCAATTAAATGGCTATAAAAATAAAAAAACACTTTTTTTTGCTTAGCTTGTTGATGTTGCCGCATGGCAACATTTACAAAAATTTGGCATTTGAGGCTTGAAAATCAATGATATAAATCGAAACCTATGCGGTTTACATTAAAAGCAATGAAAAGAATGAAAATAAAAATAATGCAAATTAAATTTGTTATCTTTTATCTTATCAGCTTCGATTTAAACTCCTTTTGTAACTCAAACTTGTGAATTTAGCAAAAATCGAATTCTTTTGGCTTAGATTTCTTTTGGCAAATCAGTTTGAAGCCGCATCCCTAAAAAATATTTCTTAAACTGAATTTAAACATCATCAGTTTCTCAAAATCCTTGTACTTAAATATTTGTATATATAATTAAGAAATTAAATCAAATAAAATGTCATTTAGAATAAGCTGTATACAGTTTGAGAGCAACTGATGTGGCTCACTTAATCGCAATTCAGAGAATTCTCGCTAGACTTTCAATTAGTCACGCGCGCCCCAAAGCCATTGAGGCATAAATCTAGACATTGTTGTTGCCAGAGTGTGCGGCAAGCCAAGCTGACAGATAGTCTGACATACGGATAGACGGACAGACTGACAGACAAACTGACTGACTATCTGGCTGACAGTTGCAGTCGCTTTCTGGCCGCTGTTCTGGCCGCTCTTGGCGGCTGTTTTGCTGACTTGCGGACATGCCAAACAAGCGAGAAAAATATTTTAAGCTGTCAAATCGTTGACACATGCCTGTCTCGCTGTTATTGTTGTTATTGCTGTTGTTGTAAATCACTCGATTAGTCTAATTGTTAAAATCAACTCGCCGACTTCGACATTTTTGTCGCCCATGAAAATGTGAGACGCCAACGTTGAATGTCAAGTTTTCGTCAGAGGTCATAAATTTGGTTCTATTTCTCTGTGGGGATTTTTGTCAGACGTCTGTTTTCAGACAGCAGCGAGCAGATTTCTTCTAATTTCTTTTTAAACAGTTGTGACAAATGCTTTAAATATTTCCAGCCCGAAAACATACACCAAATTAGGCAATAGCTTTTGGAAATGGGGGAATGGAAATGAAAACGAGTGCTAATTGCCTGCGACAATGGGCAGCTGAAGAGTCTGCCTAGGGGAGACTATCTTAAGGGTACGTAAAAGCGACAAATTAGTTAATATTTATATCTATCCGCTCATTCTTTTCTTAGTTTTATGGAGTTATTACCTTATAAGCAAGATATATGCAACTATAAACTTTTCTTTCTTTGTTGCCAATCCATCTTGCCCACCCAACAATTAAATAAGCATTTCTTTCATCCGAAGCTTATGGCTCTTTAAAACTCTATTGAGTGCTAACAATGCGTAAAAGTGTTAATTGAAATTCCATTGGGGCCAGAAGCAATAAAGTATTACCCAAACACATACGGTCAGAAATACATTTCTGCTCTTGCAGCTGTTTAGCTAATAATCATCATCGTCATCATCATAAGGATCATTACAATCCGTATGATTATCGGGAACTTTCTCTATATGGCAATGAAGTGCTGAAATATCATCTGCTTAGCATCAGCCGACACAAAGTTGACATTTCAAGTGCAGTTTGCACTCGAGCCTCATCGTTTGTTTGCCTCGTTGCCAACAACAAATATTTCCCCCTGTTTCATATGATTTCTTTTTCAATGTTTTGATATTATTCTTTCATTGCCATATGCCGTCGTAGAGAACAGACAAGGCAAAATTGCAGACAAGACTACGACAAAGTCTGTTTGGAGAATATGGAAGTGTACACTTAATTAAAACGTGCAGAGAACCGGGGAACAGAACTGCCGGCTCCGACTCCGGCACTGATTTAAAATTAAAAACAATGTTCTCGCATATGCCTCTAGCAAGTATGAGAGATTTATGACAGCCATGCGTTCTAAGAGTTATTAATAAATAACGAACGGGAGCACCAGCTTGCCAACACAGTCGAATAAATATTTAAATTGGATCCTACGTTAATTAACATTGTCAGTAGATCTCAACAGTACTCTGGAGTCCAAAACTTTGCCTAAAACAAAACTCAAATTACCTTTTATGGATGCGTTGTGGATTTTATGTAGATGTCAGTCTCTGCTCTGCTGACAATTTTCAATTTTAACTACAATTGACACATGTTGAACTGAATTTTTGGTCAGACGGCGACAGACCAACAAAAACCCAAAAAAATGGCATCAAAATGTCACAAGAAACATTTAACTAAAAAAAAAAAGAAAAACTGGTGCGACTTTTAAATGTTCCCATGACTTTTGTTAGTGGTGTTGGCAGAGGGCAGCGCCAGTCGATGATATTTCCATCTGAACTGAAAGGGGTTGGGAGATGGGAAGGCAAACTTCAACACATCAACGGCATGTGTCAAAATTTTCACGCTCTCTTTACGCAGATTTTGCATCAGCGAGTCTGTCAAACAACTTTTGATTTATTTTTCAGTTTACATTATTTTTTATTTTTTCTCAGCTGATGGATGCGCTTAAAGTTCAAAATGATGTGGAATGGCAAGTTGAGTCTGTCAGAGAAAAGTTTTTAAAAGGGTCTTTTGTTTTAAGTACTATATTATAAACTTCTTGTTTACTCGATTGTTGAATGTGAAGGTGATTAAAGTATCTCTCATTTTCTTTGAGTATTCAGTAAAAACTTTTGTTATTTGTATATTTATAGACAATTAATGAGAGCTATCTATAGCAACTGGCATTAAGTATGCATAGCAAAATCTTTCAATTTAATAGATTACTCAAGCTTTACTATGGAACTTGTGCTTCAAGATAGGAAAATAATATCAAACGAAATATTTATTTTTGAGTAGCATTGTCATATATTAAAAACTATAGCTTTTCAGCAGATTTCTAATGCCGCTGATAAACACATCAATATTATGGCTCGAGCTTAAGACCCGGAAATCATTTCACATCATTTGTAATTGAAGAAAGTGGCTGCTTGCTTGTAAGATGATATGACTTAATCAAAACTCCATCAGAGCGAATTTATGATTGTCATTTTGAGCATTAGAATGTAGTATCTAGTGACCGGTTCCAAAACTTGATCCCAGCTCATTGCGATCATATTTCATGTGCACAGCATCTAATGATCGGCGACAAGCCCAAGGCGCAAATGGATCATGGAACTGGCGTTAAATCGATTGTAAATGAATGACAAGTCAGCGGCTTGATTACAAACAGGATCACAGCTTCGCTGTCACATGAGATCAGCCACTCCATGGGGGTTGTCTTTGACCCAGACTCCGACTCAGACTCACCTGTTTCAGATCCAATGTAATGGTTACATACTCGAACTGACGTCCACCCTGCAACGTGGGCGATTGCCACCAACTCTCCTCGAAGCTGGGCGAGATCAGCGACTCTATGGGTCGCTGCTTGGAACGATCGGAGCTATGGGCATTACAGGTGCCGCAGTGCTTAGCCCAGTTGCGATGAGGATAGGCATCCACCACTTTGCAGTACTCCTCGGCACCATTCTGCCCACAGGTCGCATTCACTGTAATCGAGGCGCGTGGCGCGACATTGAAGAGAGGCGGAAAAAGTCCACCAATATTGGCTGCCTCGTCTGCCTGTTGATTGTTACGTAACCGCAAATCTGTAAAATAAAAATAGTGCTTAATGAGTTTAAGGTGTTGTAAAGAGGAGTCGATAAATGTCTTGTAAAATTAGCTTTGAGCTGGAAGGCATTTCCCAGCATTGCTCTGGTCCGCCTTACCATTAAGTTTGTAAACATATATTCAGCAGAAGCGTAAGCTATATTTTGATACCCAAAATGGAGTTGAACAAATGACAATATTCTTAAGCTGTAGCCATTAAATGCATCACGTAAGTTTATATCTAAAGCAACTGCGCATAAAGCTGTCAATATTATGTATGCTCATCCGAATTGGGTTTCTATGCTCCGTCTACCATGTAGTTGACAGTTTTTCCCATGTCAATCAATTTAATTGGTGAAACAAGTCAAGCACAAGCCCTCATACATGGCCCATAAATCACTGAGCAGCTGTTCGCTGCACATTCAATCTCTGTCTTTGGCCATATTGTTGATTGGCCAGCATGAAAAATGTATCTCACGGTTGCAGATAGATAGCCATAAAAAACGACAACTTTCGAGATAAAGTTTATCGCTGGACAACAGCGCAGTTGGTAGCAGCTGAACTAAGCTCCCAGAGTTAGCAATGTTGACCTGGTATGCGATTTGCATGTTTGCTAGCTCAAAATTGCAATTGCTGCTGTTTCTATCAATGTATCTAGCTTGCATTGTTGCTGTTGGTGTCAGCCGTGTGCACTTTTGGCAAATGTCAACAAAAACTTTTCGTATTTGTGTGTGCAATGAAAAAAAAAAACGAAAAATGTTGACGTAATTGCTGTGAAATTGCATATACATAGGTATCTTTGCAAGTCAACTCAAAAAGTTTTACAAGAACTTAAAATTGTTGTAAATTGTGCGAAGGAGTTACGAAAATGAACTTACACGAGTAGATAAGTTTGCCAAATGTGTGAAGCTTAAAAAGTTGAAATGAACATGTGAATTAAAACATTTTCTTATACGTATTCTTATAAGTAGGTTATGAAAGCATGTACAAGAGTAATTTAGATCTAATTGCTATATATAACACGAAGATTTCAATTCTTTATCTTCAACTTGAGACTATTTGGAAAATGAAGTCAAGTTGTTGCCACTTATGTCTTTTGAGAAATCCTTTGTCGCATCAATTTGGCTTTCTTCAGTTTGTAAGATCCACAATTTGTCTTTTAATATCTTTACAAATAGATTGTGGCAACACCAAATTAAAGCCATCACCAAGCCATATGGAAAAACTCCTTAAAACTCTGATCACTTTCACCTACAACTAAATTTATTTCGACACCAACCAAACTGTAATTATTTAAATGAGCCGAAATGAGCCGGGAGCCAGTGAAATGGCTAAACAAATTCGCTTTGGGCACCACCAGGGCAAGGTGTGAAAAGTGGTAAACCAAGAAAAATTATCGGCAGCTGTCAAAATGCTGGGGTACATGCAAATGGCATTTAAATGTTTTGACAAATAACAAATCTGCGGTAGCCAAAATGTTGAATCCACTCAACACCCGAACAGAGTTGCACTGACCATTCCCCGCTCCCCTCTGCATCAGCATTTGGGATAGGTTGCCCACGTTGTGTGCAAGTTTTCCATGCGCTGACAGCTAGAGTGAGAAAAGTTTTGCTGATTAAATGTTTTGACAAATTGAACGCACCTGAAATACTTATGCGCTTATAAAATGCACACAGCAATAAACACGAAGACTTTGTGTGAGTGTAAAAAAGCGGAAAATCCATTTTATAACTTAATGGATTTACAGTTTGAGTATTTTTGAAAAAGAACTCTATCAATCCATTCAAGAAAGACGTTAGAAGCAGTAGGAAATTACTGCAGAGAACATCAAACATCATTACTCAATCTTTTAATGTTGGTATCTGAGTTTCTTCATAAGTATTGTTAGGATTAGTTGAGAATGCTGAGTGTAAATTGACCACAGAGAAAATGGAAATAATTTGAACTGAAGCAATACTAAAAAGCAACCAAAAAGAAAAGAATAAAGTGTTTAATAGATGTAGCAGCCAACAACTTTTATTAACACTATATTGAAGAGTATTCAGGCTGAAGTGTAAGAAATTTAGTGATTGCTTCAGGTTTTGATTAATTGCGAACCATTATGGGCACACGCATGAGTCGGGAGACTCAGATACTGCAGTTCAACAGCAATTGGAGGCAGCTGTTGTTGTTGTTGTTGTTGTTGTTGCTTGTGTTTATGTTGCTACCACGACTCGCATAGTTGAAAGCATTTTACTGTTTTCTGCATTTATTCATATCGAACCGACCGTCGAATAACACACAAACATATTTTCACTATTTTTGGACGTTGTCTTATGCACAGCTGTGCATTTAGTTTGGACTCGTCGAGCTGCCTGGCTTATTGAGTTTTCTCTTGTTTCTTCGGGGGGAACAATTATGCTTATAAACAGACAGCATAGTTGGCATAAATTACTTATATCTCCTAGTTGCAAGCTGCTTATTAACTTGTTGAAGATGGACTCCAGCTTCAAAGATTGCTGCAGCAATTTACCAACTGTCCAATTTCAACCCGAACTTCCTGCCAACTTCTAAACAGCGTTTTGCGGACGCTTTCTGTTTTGCAAAACTAACTTAGATACATCAGTGTTGGCCAGACCAAAATGGTTTTGCAATAAGAAAAAATGATATTCGGTAGCCAAAGTAGCTGCCAAAATATCTGATGACGGCACTCACTCAACCAACAGCCAAACTTTATTAATAATAATAAAAAATTACTGCTGCCCAGAAAAAAAAAACAAAAACCATGCTGAGAGTGTTGCAGTCGGGCTTAACCGACTGTGGAATACTCTGATGATGAAATTATTAATATTCCTTTTAATTTGTTTACTTTATCTCTACGATTGTGGAATTTAAGGTATTCATCATTTTTGGGATAGGGAAACGGCAGGGACGTGAAATTTCTAGGTCAATCTACGAGGATCCTTTATTGGTAACTCTAGGTCTAAATTTGTGGGAGTACGCCCTTTCCAGAGCCATAACTAAAAATATGATGCGGTTTTAATTTATTAACGGGTTGGCCTCAAGATCTGTTCTGGTTTGAAATTCATTCTAAATGAGTCAAAACTTTCCACAGCCACAACTTTGTCAAAAATGAAACAATTGTCATAAATCAATTTTATTTTAATATACGACTTCGAGAAAATATAATTTAATATAATATAGGGCCGAGAAGGGTGTCGAGAAAAGTTGCATTCATGCAAAAGACGACGGCCAGACAGCAGGACGGACATTGCACACAACCAATATACACTTTTACCTTCGGTAAAGGGTATCCGAAATCACAGCAACTGGAGAATGACGTTGCTGGTGATGTCTGATGTGAGGCGGCAGCGTGACGAAAACAAACTTTATGCATCTTGACAGGCCGCACAGCTACCGGAGAGCGTATGGATGGATGGATGGACGGATGGATAGCTGCCTGACTGGTTGCTTGCCTGATGATGGAGCCAACCAAAACAGCAATCAAAATATGGCCATAAATAGGCGGCCAAAAGCTGCAAGGAGACTTGCCACTCGGAGCTTTGCCTTTGGGCGACTGCTCAAACGGCTCAATTACAAATGGCGACAATGGTTAGCATATGACTTGATGATGCAGCCTGCAACAGTTTTTGAAACATAATGGAATTCATATTGGAACATTATATTTTTTCGCGGAATTTTAGTTTAGTGCTGTGGTTACTAAAAAGTAATCAAATTTAATACGTTGAGCACGAAAATGGTTTTAAATGAAGTAAAGGGAGAGCCAAAAATACATAAATAGCAATATATAAATATAGCAAATTTGATTATAGTGATTGAAATATTGAAATATAAGATTAAGATATGTGCTTAATAGCTTCACTTTAACACTTCCCATCCACGATTGATCTTTAAAAATCGTATCAGTAAATATTTAATAAGTATGTCACATGCAAATATCCGCTAAGAATGCTCTAGCAACTTTTTAAGCTTTACTAGTTCACTTAAGCCAACTTTGTGAATTATGCAGAGACAGACACTTGGAGTTTGAAGGGAACTAAGACGTCAACACCTCGTTGGGCATATAACACAATTTCCTCGAACAAATTTTTCGCAACCAAATAGAAGAAAAGTTCAATTCAAACATCCGCATTGCATGGCAGCGGGGAAGGTGGGGGCTTAAATATGCATTAACTTGAAAAGCAGTGTGCAGCCGAGAGCTTAGAACTTGTGGAAGATGACTGCCACAACAAATGCTGAGTTTACGATGGGGTGGGTGTTAGGCTACGGGGGAGTGGTGGCGATGCGGTTGGGAATACTTGAAAAATTAATGTACCCGCTCCGTGTTGGCAGCCAAATGGTTGACTGACACTGTTCTCTGCTGCAGGCCGGCTCGGGAAAATGCCTAGACAAATGTCAAATATTTATTGAAAATAAACAAAACGGGCAAACAAATAAACAAACTGACAAACAAGACGCCAAACTGAGATCTGGACAGGGGGGCTTGGGGGTGCGACGAGCACACATTTCCAAGAAAATAAATAAAATGAAGGAACGTAGAACAACTCGGAGCATCAAACTGACCAGAACAGAGGATGTTTGGACATGCATCAGCGCACCACTGCAGCCATGCCACCAAGCAACCGATCCGACGGCGTTGCAGCAGCAGCCAGTCAACTTAAAAGCCGTACCGGGAACTTGCCACAGCTCCAAGTGTATGGGATGCTGCAGTCAACGTTTCGTTCGGTGGGTGCTTTGAAAGCGAACGGACGGGTTCAGAACCAACGAGAAAGAGACAGAGAAATGGGAAATGGGAGAGAGAGAGAGAGGGACATCGTGTTGAAATCACGCTGGGGCTACCGGCGTTCTCGACGTGCTCAAGTGGAGCCCAGTTACAGCTCCATGTGCGGAGTTGGGCTTTAGAAAAATATTTATGCATGCCTGCACCTTGATGATGATCATTACAATGATGATGATCGTTGGTCGATGACTTTGCTGTGGGTTATGCAAGTAATGCTTGATTTGGTATTGAAGACTGGTAGCTGCCACTTGGCGTTGTTTTGATGACTCACACACACACACACAAACACATACACACACATAATCAAGCTGACTGCCTGACAGCTTGCTTTAGCGGGAGGTGACTAAAATCAGCGAGACTAATTCGAGTGCTGCACATTGGGTGGCTATTAAGGAGAGGTGTGAGTACATCAATTTGAAAGGGGTCTGTGGGAGAGTGAGACTGAGTTAAATAAGCAAAATGAACAGCAATTGAGTGATGTTGAAGGGTTTTACATCTGCTTTGGATGAAGTGAGAGCGAAATCTGGATTAAGACCAAGACAGCTAGGCAAATGAGATGAGATATTTTAAATGCAGAGAACAATCTCAAGATATGTGCCCCTTAAGCGCAATTTCCTTTTTGGACAGCCTTACGAACATAATTCCACTAACTTAATTAACTCATTTTGTCAATATGCCCACGCTGACAAAGTATGGCAGAACCGGCAGCTAACTGTTTAGTTGCAGTCTCTGGAGTCTGGAAGTCGTCACCTCTGTTAATTAAGCGACTTGTTTCGCTTGAGCGCCCAAAGCACTCGACTTTTATCTAATCGCCAATCGAAATTGTGTAAGCTACTGGCGGCAAAAAGTCAGTAAGTATATAAGTGTAAGAGTTGTAGCTGGCAATCTGCCAAAGATCTCAACGTGTAGCGGTTCATTTAATAATTTAATATAAGTGCCACAGCATCACGAGAAATACTTTTCGTTGGATAATTCGATTTTTGGGCTTACAACAGCTGCACTTGCAGCGATAATTATCACGATTTATGTGCCCAAAAGCTCTTATCGAGCACTTGCAATCGCCATCCGTTCACCTTTGCATTGGCGCTCATTCATTAAGGCGAAAAGGCGTTGAAATGTGTTCGAAATGGGTTTTCTATGTGGACACTGGAAAATTTGCCTTGTCTTGTTTGCCAATCACTTGAAATGCATTTGCGTCGAGTCGTTTCGGTGCCCCAACAAATATTTACCCTCAATGCGTTAGCCAAGCTGCACATGCGCAGTTTTGAGGCCTCTCAAAACTCATATCGCCCTCATTACTTACGTCTGGCTGCGTTTTGGGTGAGCTTTAGTCGTCATTTGATATTTGATATACATTTCGGATTTTGGGCTTAAATCACTGCACAGACACGAGTCACAAGCCACAAACAATCGCCCACACTTCAATGGCCTGTTTTTTGTTATTTATTCGGGCTCACTCTTTTTAGCTGTTAATTTGTCATACGCTGTCAGTTGTTATAAAGAAATGCGCCTGCTGTTGAGTGCGAGACTCGCATCATAATGTCATAATTAAATTTATAAACTCTGAGTCAGCGCATCAGCAAAAATCAACAGCAGTTGCTGCAGTCTGCCAGACAAACGGCACAGGAGGGCCCAAGCATGACAGGCATGTCGCCAACCTTGTCTAGACAGGCTCGGATTAACGCTTTAGAAAAATTATAAAAGACTTGTATTTGGTTGGCATTTCTGCATGAGGTTGGACATACTTTTGAGATTTATATATGAGTGTTCTTAAGGAATTTCCACTGCTGCTTGACTACAGTTCTACACAAAAATTAAATAAAATAATATTAAAAATACATCTAAAAATAGATGTCCATCAAATCATAACCTAGCAGTTTCTTTTTATATACAACCTGAGCATCCTCCAAGTAGCCATTCCCTTTGCAGCCCTTTGTAAAAACTTTTGCTTTGGTTTTGTTCAAAATGGGCTTTGTTCTTTGCTGAATACTAAAGTAAAACCAGAAATTTTACGTGCCTTTTTTTATACATGTAAATACAATTGGAAAGAAAATTAGATGATCAGTTTAGGTTTTTTTTCTACTCAATTTCGGCGACAAGTCAATTGCGAAGCACTATAAAAACTCTACATTTACGAGCCTGATCAAAGTTTAGTTCATTTTAACGAGTTGGCAGCACCACGATTAAAGTGGGCCGCTCAGTTATAGTATGGAAATCAGTTGTTAATCCAAGTGACAGCCATTAATGGCACACGCTGCATGCGATCAGCAATAAACAAATTCATTTCACCCGACACATAAAACTCACTAGCGTTTCAGACAGGAACAAGTTTGAAAAAAAAAATGGACACCATTTCGATCCATTCAATAAATCTTCAAACTGCTGGCAAAATTTTTAACTACAAAAAAAAAGGGGACTTGTAAACTATTTAATTAGTACGTACGTGCCGTCGTGTTAGTTTTGGCTGTAAAAAGGCGCCGCCGGAGCTGGCAAACATTCAATCGGTGTCAGCCCACGATAGCTCCAGGCGCCGCTTAGCCATTTGATGGCGCCGCCATCTGACCAGCTGGCCAGCAGTCCAAAAACTCATGTTCGTTTAGGCCATTTTGTCGCTGCTTTTGTCTTGCATTGTATTTTATGGCGTACGCAATCTGCAATAACTACACTGCTAACAATGTTGTCTCATTTTTTCAAGCTTAGATAGTCTCTGAGATTCACAGACGAATAGTTAGGCTTACAGACAAACCTGAGTGGGCTTATGTTGCTGATCGTAATACTTCACATACTCTATGGAACTAAATATGATTCTTACTGACTGTGCTATTTTTTTGGGAGAATTCAGAATTGCGTAAGTGTATTTTTTAAACTTTTCCTTATAATATATATATTGCAGGAATGATAAAAAAAAAAAATAAATATCACAGTCTATCACTGGTTAGGTTTGGTCAGACGGTTTAGGCCACATTGGCAATCAATTACAATGGCAACTAAAATTGTTTACTGTGTAACAATCAGCTGTGTCTGTCTAATTGTAATGTGTATCTGTTAGATACCTTAATATGTCTTTTGCAGTTACATTGTGGAAATTGCGTTAATTTGCTTGTTTACGTTGGTGTCTGCGCCGTTGATGTTGATGTTGCTTATCTGTTGGCTTGCTGTATATTTATCTTCTACAAATTTTTATCGCCTGAACGAACCAAGCAAACTAACCAGTTATCGGCTATTGCAATTTGATAAGCGCTTATCCTGTCGTGTCACAAAAATGCTGCTTTTGATTAGCAATTAGAGTTTTATTGAACAAGCTGACTTCAAGCTGAGCTCAACTTGAAGTTTTTGCCATTCCAAGCAGATTTTCGCTGTTTAATTGAGTGGCGTAACCCAAAAGCTATTAGTGGCTCTCGTCTTAGCTGCAAAGTTTCTATCTTTGCTTAGTCAAGTTGTAAATAAGTTTTTAAACAAATGCGACAAGTCTATTGGATAGTTATTAAAACAATTATTAATCTATCAGCTATTTGGTGATTGCTTATTTTGCATTGAAGTTATTATTATACACTTTTAAGGCACAAAATTGTAGTTGAGTGTATATTCAAGACTATTTTCTATATGTTGTATCTATCATATTTTATACCACACGACATTTGAAGGTTATACAACCACAGAGTACATCTTTATTGAAGTTCTATTGTCTGTCCAAAATATTTGCGGTTTTTTGATGATGACTTCCCATTCATTAATTCAGATTAGCAATATTTGAAGTAACTCATGAGATACGCGTGTGCAGTCTCTTCACTATTGTATCTCAAGGATGCACGAAAAAAAGACGCAAGTAATTATGACAGACGCAGGCATTATATAATATTTGCAATGAAGTGAAACTGAAATCTGGGCAGATTTCAAGCGAAAAATGTACTTAAGTATTCAGCTGGTTTTTTAAATTAAAGAAATGCCAATAACTGAGCGGACTTTTGGCTTTTGAAGTCGACTGGCAACAGGTTTCGAATAATAACAAATCGACTTGAAGGCGAATTAATTAAGCAATTTGTCAAGCGACGCTTCGATCCCGTCTCTGATCCCCACCCAAATGGTTAGCTGAAATCCAAATCGAATCACTTTGGATGTCACACGTCAATTTCTCTACTATTGATTCGTGTTTGGCCTCAGCCAGTTGCGAGACAGTTGCGTTATTTAGAACACTAATCACGGCAGCTCCAAATGTTTCAATCCTTTTAAAGTTCAATCTCAACTAAGCTGTCAAAGATGCCTCCCCAGAAGAGAAGAGCCGCCGACGGCAGTCGACAGCTGCTGCTGCTGTAGCTCCAGCTGTGAGACTCTAAAACTGTGTCGTGCGTTTGTATCTGAAGCTGCTGCTTAGATTGCATCTGTATCTTAGCCTGAACCTGATCTCACCAGCTTTTGACGTGACTGCGCCGCGTACAGACAATTTGTTTTGTCGGGCATTTTCACAGTGATTTGACAGCAGGTTTTCATTTTTGAAATGTGGTTCTAGTCAGGCATTTTAATAGCGCTTTTGTGTGTGAATTGTAATTTCTCCGCATGCACTTTTCAGTTCAAAAAATCTTACAAGTGTTGTCAACGCCCACAACAACTTGAGTGCAAAATTACTTTACGCATTTTCCGCCTAATTTTCCCTGCTACTCAAAATGCATGAGTCATGCGTTAAGGCACGTTTCGGCATCTGTCCATCAGTTTGTACATTTATCTATCTGTCTGCTGCTTTTCCTGCTGCTGTTGTTGTTGTTGTTGCTTCCAGTTTGTAAATAGTCTGCACATTTGCAGCATGCTGATGGATATGCCCCATTCTACGTGCTGTCGAGTCGTTGCCATATTCAAAATAGACTGGGCGAAAAGTTGTCGTCAATTGTCGGCACATTTGTTGAATTGTCAGACAGTCAGACACATAGTCTGCTGTGAACTTGTAGACTTAAGTTACAAAATGTTGTCAAGGAGGTCCTATATACATATCTCTGATTGATGACTCACTAACAGAAAATCAGTCAGCACAGCACAGTTATCTAAAGAGTTGAATAATAAATACCCTTGGAGATTTCAGTAGCCGCAAAATAGTACCGACCTTAAGCTAACTACTAAGTTTATGATCGACTTTGTCTATAGCAGATAAAAGGTTTATTTCCTTATAGGTTTCTTTAAAGTAACTATTCCATTAAAAATCGTTCATATACAAGCAATATGTCTTGGAGTAAAGGAAACAGAATCCATATAAACAATAGAGGCATCCAAGTTTCGTTCATCCTAAGTTATTTTGCTTCAGGTAAAAGTCGATTCACTGGTTCCATGTATATTATTGCTAGAATTTAGATAAAACATAAAACATTTGATTCCTTAGGGAATACATAACAAAAGTTTGTTAAAAATAACATCAATTTCCTAGTAGTACTTGGAACTTAGTCTGTAATTTCAAATCCAGATGTTTTACAGTAAATTCATCAAAGAGTGTGAACTCTGCCACACACATACACATACACACAAATATCACATCCTGTGCTCTTACGCCAAATTAAATCAACACTTCTTCTATAAACTCCAGCTCATTTTTATGCAGCTTTCATCGTCTGCTCAAAGGGATAAACCGCAGCGAACGAAGGAAAATAAACAATTTGTTTTGATGGAAATTCTTTTAGCGCAAACATAAAGCATAATTAGTGCGGGGCCCAACTCTGTATGCTTAATTTGTAATATTTATCCAACACTTTCAAGTGTTGCTCAAAAGTAAGCAACACGCGTTTCCCTTCTCAGAAATCAAAAATCGCTTTTTTTCAAGAAGCGCTGTTCTCGACTTGTCGACATGATACTGAAATATTTGCTACGATTTAGGCTCGTTACGAGCCGCAGAATGCAACAGGTAGAATGTGTAATCTGATATCGGCTGAGTTATGGGGCACGATATGAGGTTCCTGCTTCTTTCAGAATGGATTGTGAGTGTGTGTTTAGCTTATCATATGGATCGCCGAAAGTCGATACTTTTCGGCAACTCGCCGACCAAATGAAATGCATTTCACTATTTATTTGGAGTGCCAGTGTGCTGGAAAACCTGTCGTCAAGGCATTTATCAATGAAGTTCAATGACAGTTGTTGCAGCTTTCGATCAACGATCGTTTATCAGCTTAAATATTGACAAATGGCTTGATAAAGACGCCGCAAGACGCAACCAGTTCGACTGCGACATCGACATTGAACGTATTCAGTTCAGATAGTGTTAAACATGTAGTCGCAACATGACAGCGATGACATTGATGAGTGCTAAAGGCTGATAACTGAGGTGTAAAAAGGTGGAACGATGAGCACAACTTGAATATGAAATGACAGATGTGATGAAGACACCAAGATCAAGTGAAGTTGAGTGCCAGCAGACATCTTAACATTCTCAAAGGAACTTAAGAAACTGGAATCACTTTATGAATTGTACGATGGATCAATCTTAGGAATTTAATATGCTTAAATATGATTTGTAGGAAAAGAGAAAGACTTATAAGAATCAAATTATTTTCATATTTCATGAACTTTTTATCTGTTTCTTAAGTGTTACGGTTAGAGAATGTATTCATGTATTCATAAATGTTTCATTTTAAAATTCTACTTAATTAATTTCGTAAGTAATCTTCATAATTGCTAATGAGCTACCAATCAGCTCAAATACCTTTCACTCATATCCGTATACTCAGATTTCTTTCCTCATAATCAAAATGTTGATAACTCAATCTGGTCGCAATTCTGATGCATTTGGTGATCATTATCAGAACATTAGGTAGTTTATAAAATCATGTGGCACTGATGCGCCCTTTGGTTGACCCAATTTCTAGTATTCTGATCAAATTTATTGGAATTGCTGCAATCTCAATCAAAGCGCATTGCATTTTCATCTCCTCTGTCTCTGCTTCTTTTCCCTCTCTCTTATCTCAAGTGTCCGTGCTAACGAGCGATGAATTTGTTTTCCACGGGCTGCACATCAACAGCCGCTGCCCGCTGACCCGTTAAATGAGCCAGACCAGATAGGTAGACAGGCGGGGAGAGGGGGAAGTGTGGGCTGCCGTCTGCTTGCCGGCGTCAATGTCTTATCAAAACGTAGTCTATAACAATAATTTATAGCCATCGGCAGTGAGGCACTTCAAAGCTTTGTTGAACTGCCTGAAAACATCAGATATCTGCCATCAATAAGGCATAAGTTTATTGCCAACCTAACCAAAATGATGTTCTTCCTACCTATGTAAACAGCACCACAATCCGTTGCTCTCCCAGGGAGTTGATTGAGAGTTTGCGAGCTGAAGAATTTCTATGGATCATTTTGTTCCTTGTCTTTGGGTCAATTCAAAGTTGTAACTCTTTTTGTTTTGAATACCCAGTAGCCTCTATAAATGGGGAAGTTTATTTCAGCTTGTTCGATTTTGAAGTCATATCAAATCAAACTCAATTGTATTCAATTCTTGCCTTTAATCAGTAAAAACTCTCTTATAAATACAATAAGTAATTTCTGTTTACCAAATATAAAATAATTATGATACAGGGTAGCTCCTTGTTAATCAGTTTCCATAACAACATTTCTACTTCATTTAGGTTCGATTTGGTTACAAATGTTTGTTTATATGTTTGTTTATAGAAGTTATGTACAGCTACAAATTGCGTCGTGTTTTTTTTCGATTTATGAATCCCAAAACATATTGTTTACATGTTATTTTGGTATTTTTCTGTTGGATGATCTATAAAAACTTTAAATGGCTGTTGGCCCTTTAGTTTTATGCTCTTAAGTGGTTTATTTATTGGAACTACACTTCAAAAGCGCGCTCGCAATTTGTATAGATATATTAGGTTTCCATATCAAATTACCAGTCCCAAACACAACTCTCGCGTCCATTGTATTTCATAGCTTTTGTTTAACTTTAATGAGTTCCACAATTGCCGCAACTCCACGGCTGCCTCTTCTACTTGATGTTTATTGTTTTTGTGGAGATTTGACATGTGTTTCCCCATATATAACATGTTACCTGTTGGGTTATTTTAAAATAGCTTTACATCTTCATCTCGTGGGTAAAAATCTTTGTTTGATTTTTTCCCTTGTATTTATTATCTCCTTTATGTTTATTAGTGCTGCTCTGCTCAATATTTTGGCTAGTTTATACTGTAATCCTGTAAAAGCCTGCACCTGGTTGCTGCTGCAATCATCCACATCCGTTAACCCTGGGCAAATTATTGCACAAACAACTCGAAAGACAGACAACGGGCCAGGTGTTTCAGCCATTTACGTTGTTTCCCCCAATGATCTATAAAGTGCATTTAAATAAATTATCACAACAAAGAGCGATGGGCAACAAATTGCAGGTGAGATGCAACACAAAGAGGGAGAGGTGAGAGATTTTTCAAAGGGCATTCCACAAAAGCAAGTTGAAGTCGTAGAAATAGTTTGATATATACCAAAAAATATAAATCAATGTCATGAATGGTTTAAGAAATAAAAGGATGAGAAACTGACTTAGGAAAAAAGCGAGAGAAACTAAACAAAAATATAATAAATACAAGAATATTTTAAGATCTCACAGAAATGGAGGTATTAAGCGAAATATAATATTCAAATAGCTATTATAAGTATGTTGAGCGGATTTCAACAGTTACCCATAATTCATGAAAGCTAATGCACCCAGACTTATCAATATGAACGATAAGAGTTGCTGCACTTATGCATTTCCTCGAAGAAACCTCTTGAGAAATGCGTTTTTCGAAACCATTTTCCTAATAACAAATTATAACATTGAACACTGTCGACAACAAGTTCAAAACTTTTGCTTTTCACGCTTTGGACGGGCGAAGATTAAGTGTAAAAGGCAATAGGAAAGCGAACAGTAAAGTTCACTAAACTTCTACAACTTCACATGTCAATAAAAAATTAAAAACAAATAAAAGTCAATGACAGACAGCAGCAGCAACAACAGCAAAGAGGCGGGCATGGGGAAATGGGGGGAAACTGAGTTACACACAGTTCCGAGCTCTGTGCGGCATTTTCCCACAAATCTAAATTTCTAGCTATCCGCATTGTGTAATGCAGTTAACAAGAAGCAAACAACAAAACAATATAAAAGAGCCGCGTTCAAAATCAATGAAGAATTGAAGAGCTGAAGAATGCATTCTCCAAACAATATTTTCAATGAGCAAACAGCAGCCGTTGAAGCTTTCCCGCTTGCCGTGTGTAAATATGAGTTAAGAGGAGGTAGCCCATGACTTACAGAATCGATATACATACATATATGTATATATGTATATATACGTACACAGTTTATATATATATCCACACGTAGCAGCTAATGAGCTGATAAAGTGTGAGTGCCTGCGCTGATTAGCCATGGCTCAAAGCACAGCAACAACGACAATGACAAAAACAACGGAAATGCAAGCAGCGTGGGCTCTATCAGGCAGTAGCATTGTATCTTTTCCCTAAATGTAGCTGTATCTGTATCTGTAACTTGTATCTATAGCCCCTTGTTGACCCATTTCAAGCGGCAGCGCACACAGTAAACTTTCATTTTCTGTAATCTAAACAAGCCATCAATCAATTAATGCCAATAGCTGTTGAGTCTTGCTGCCGCTTGGCAACTTTATAAATAGCCAACACGCCAATTTAATCGCCAATAATTTGCTCTATCAATCCGATGGCTCGAACCGCTCAAAGCTCTGCCTACTTGACTACACGCTTAAACTGACTGCTGGTTATCTGTTTACAATTGACTGATTTAGAAAACTCCTGAACGCATTCAATTTGCAATCATTAAATTATTTGATGACTTGCTTGAAAGTTGATTCAGTTGATGTTGAGATTTCGTGTGCGTTGACTACTTATAAATGTAGCTGTTGGAAGTGCTTGGCAATATATACAGAGAGTATTCCCAAGCATTTCTCACCTCATCCATTTATAAAACAACATTTTATTAAGCAGCCTATCATAATGCATAGCTAAATTGAATTCTATTTCTTATCTGACTGGGTCAATTGTGTGTTTTTCTTTTAACCGCATCAAATTCTATAAACAAATGTCCACATTAACGTGTGATTATCATACAATTTCTTTCTCTCTCTTCTCAATTCTGAACGCCAAGTAATATGCGCACAACTCAAAAAGACCAACCATCTATTAGCAAGTCGTAAGCTCTAAAAGACCACAGGAATGCATATTCAAGCGAGAAATCGGTTTAGGCCATAACAAATTTCAACGACGCGACACGATAAGCCACTTAATTTTTATAACCAGTCAGGGTAGCTGCTGGAACAGGCCTCACATATGTACAAGTTCTGGTCAACACCCAGGCGAACTACGAGCTGGAGAACACATGTTCCTATTAGCGCGTGTTGCGGTTCCTGCCACATACGAGTGGAGGATGCACGCACGCAACTGGCTCATCCATTATATACTCATGTGTCTCCCAGCACAATTGACTATTGTCTACATTGAAGCTGTTGTTCTTGTTGTTGTTGTTGCTGTTGTTGTTGTTGTTACGGCATCTTCTTTAGGCTCGACCACAATTACTAGACTAGAAAAGTAGCAGGCGGCATCTAAGTAGAGCCTGGCGCTATTGTCCTCACCACGGGGTCATATATGCACATCTGAGACAATCTATGAAAATGCCCTGAAGTGCACACAAGCCCACACAGACAAACAAACAAACAAACACACTAACACACATGCACATATGCACATATGCATGTGAGCGATGTGTATATTCTATAGGGCAAGTCCCTTCTTTTTTTGGATTTTTTATTTTAGTAGATTTTGTTCTTGAGTTCGTTTTGTGGGCCTTTGAAATGGGTTCAATTGCTGATCAATTGTTCTATTTTGTTTTGACTGCGACCAACAGTTGTTGTCTTGAGCATTATAAGCTGGTTGTGTAACATATGTTTAATTGAAATCTTATTCAAACAAACTAGGAAATACATTTTCAATCTATGATCCGACTAGGAATGAAATCTATTAAAATTTATCTCCTATTTTTAAGACTTACAATTTAAATATGTTTTAAAATGTAGCTGCGATCATTAGCATAAAAAATATGCTTAAAACTGAAATTGATAAGGAACTTAACATATTTGCGGCTTAAGACTGTCAAAATAAACAGCGTAAAAATAATATTTTAAATAAAAACCAAATTTAGGTTGTGTTCTGACGCTTCTGAGCTAGTCAAACAGTTATGCAGATAACTGTCTAATAGGCAAAGTTCACATCCCAACGAGACGAAGCTGAAGACGAACGAATGCTGCGCATGCCACAAGCACAACTGGGCGATAACAAGAGGCAAGACCAACGGCAAAGGCAACGACAGCATTGCTGGCCCATAACTGGACCTCTCACGTAATAACGTATAGAATTACTTGTAAACCAAAAAAAAAAAAAAAACAGAGAAAAAAAAAATCTCTTCCTCCTGTCACAACTTTCACATGAAAGTTCTTTCAACTTGAGAGCGGCCAAATATGGACGCGAGAGACACGTCCGACACGACAGAGAGGCGTACAACACAAGGAAGCCGCAATAACGAGGCGACTTCTTGTGCTTCTTCTCTGACTGGGCGCAACAATCGATCAAAGCCATATTTAGAATGTTGGTCCAAGCCTGGGCATTAGGCAACTCATAGTTATGGCTGCAACTACAACTACAACAGCAACTTACCATTGGTATTCGATTTGCCGTCTGGTCTTTGGAGGCGTCCATTGCGTCCACGCTGCTTGGACTTCTTGCCCGTTCTGGAGCTGGAGCTCGTCTCTGTGGAAGCAGCTGGCAGTTCATCGCTGATGTTACTTTCGATCAGGAGGCCACTTTTGGTTTTACGGCGACGCGGATTTTGAGCTTTCCTCTCGCTCGGCCTGCTGCGCGGCTGTTGTATGCGTGCTCCCGTCCAGGACACAATGCTCTCATCCAGCTGCTCAGCGGACACATTTGTTGCTAGCGGATTGTATTCCTTGAGCATTTGTGCAGGCGATAAAATTTGTAAACGCTTCAGCTGTGCCGATCGTCTGCATTGAGCCTCATGGGTCAAGAGCAGGATCAGCAACTGCAGCAAGAGGCAGCTCATGGCCCAATTAAATAACTTTCTGGTTTTCATTTTCACACAAAAAATATGAACTGTAGAGACCAAGCTTGAACTTTACACTAAGCACATTTTGCACTCACATTGACTTTGAACTTGCAACTAAATGATTATTTTATATTTTTCTTGTGAAATGCTTTTTTCAATATTAAGCCAATCGCGCACTTAGCATTTCCAAGAAATTTCATTCATAACTTGATTTATTCTGTAATTTTTTTCTTGGTTTCTTTTTTTTTTGATTACAATTTCCGCTTGTCAGCTGTCGACGCGACGTTTTGGCTGACTTTTATTTGTATTATTTTGAACACATTTCCTTTTGCACTCTATTTGACGTGGTTTGCGAATACGCTTCTATATGTATTTCAGCACATTTCTATCTCTCATTTCTTATTTATTTTTCACGCACATTTTTGCGCTATTTCATTTTATTTTCGTGTGAGCGCAACACATTTTCGCACGTTTTTCCCGACAGCGACAAATTTTCTTTGGCTATTTTCGTATATCCTCAACGCAAGTGCAACACAAACGAATGAAATAAAAGAAATGCAATTTATATCAATATGTATGCATATATATGTATGTGTATATAGACATGATCTGTGGCTGTCGCTGCAGTTGCATAAAGCACTTTCGCTTTTATTTATTGGCACTGCATTATCATTTAATTGCCAGCAATTCTTATGACATAGTCATTTATCAGGCAACGCAAAACTAAGAACAACCAGCACTATCAACAAACGGAGGCGCTGCGCATTTAACCGATCGGCGGAAGCACCACCGACAAACGACGATCTCCAATCTCAACGCTTCGGCAGTCGAGCCAGAGCTGCGTCCTACACAAACGACCGTCAAATTCAAACTGAAGCGATCGCTCGTGCCGGCTTGACGATCGTGCCGCCTGTTCGTTGCACTCAGTGATGCCAACTTGCTGGTTGAAGCCAGAAAAAATGGCTAAAACGAATATTAGTAAAACGCAATTTTTGAGAATTCGATTAAATGATTCTAGTAATTCTAGTCTCTATTTTTGAGCTCTAATTTTGAATAGATATTTTTAATCTTTTGCATTTTATTGAGCATTTTCCAAAATCTATATCCGCAGCAGTTCCATAAATATATTCCAGATTTGTATTTAAAAACGGCTAGGTCTGGCTGTAAAATCATCAACCGAGCAACACTAGTGGCAAGTGGCATTTGGCTCTGTGTTGCTTCTTTTTGTGGAACGTATTGCGCCGCCTCTCTTAGTTGCACTGCACTTGCACATGTTCTAGAATATTTCGTAGCTCCCTCAAAAAGATACTTAAAATGAATTTTGATTAATTAGCGTTAAATTAGTTCTTTTATTCATAATTTGTATCTTTCTTTTAGATAGTTAGATATTGCTATGCTATGAAATCCGGCTAAAATGTTAAAGTATATAATATAACTTATTATGATTAATAATTTGGTTAAGTTATAATTATTAATAGGTGAAAATTGATATCATTTTTCGTATTTCACTTACTGTTATCAAACTTTGATTAGTCAGAAGAAAATATTCGAATTATTCTACTTTGGGATTCAATTCTATATTCTAATTCGAATGCTATAAAAATTGTATCCTTATAATCATTTACTTACATTGTTTTATAATCCATTATTAGTAAATTTTATTTAAATTCTTAGCCAGTCCCATTTTGCTAACCATATTCGATATTTAAGTTCCACAAGGCGCGATAATTTCTTGCTCTTTTGCTGCGCGTTCGCTCTTTACTTTCTCTCTTTAGCCGGCTTTGGTCGGTGCTCTAGTGTTTACCTGTTGATTTTACAGTGTTATTCTTCAGCTGTGACTTTACAGGTACTTGAAGAATAGTAATGCGTATTGGGCTCAATGGGATTTTCCGGTGTGCAAAAGGAAAACATTTGTTTTCCGCCCGCAACCTGTGTCTTTCGGGCCCTGTCTCTGCATTTTACACTTTATTGTTTGGCCCTAAATTCGTTTTGACAGTTGCCAGTTAGGGATGGATGCGGACACGGGGACAGAGAACTGTCCAACGGGCATTCCTGTTTATCCTGGCGGTGCTTTTGTTGTGCTCGTGTTCTTACGCGGCAAACGCAGCAGCAGGTGATGCATCTGCACTTAACGCCACGGAACGAACAATGTATCTGTTTCGTAAAGTATCTGAAAGATACTTGAGGCACTTTTGGTAACGGTGGCGCACGTTTCAAGTGGCCCGCTGGCTATTTGCAACTCAATTCGTGGCACTCACATAAATACCTGATCCGCATCATCAGCTCAGAATGTTGTTGTCGAAATGCTGTGCCTAATAAGTTCACCACGCCAAAATGTATCTGCAAGTACGCTTTGTATCTGATGCAATTTGTTGCCTGCGCGCTAAGCAGCATCGAGCACAAAGGGCATTTGTCGAAGCGTGAAACAGCAGTTTCACGAGCTGCCTGCAATGCAATTGCAGTTGCCAGTTACCAGTTGCCAGTTGCCAGTTGCCCGTTGCAAGTGCTCCCCAGTTGCCCTCGAACTCGAAATTCGAAACTCGAACTCTGTGCACCATCATCATGACAAGGATTAAGTCGGTCGCCCTTTGTCTGCTCCGTTTAAATTGGTTCGTTTGCCAAAGCGGCAACGAGTTAAGCAAAGGGTTCTCCTTGGTTGCTTGCTTGCTTGCGTAGGCTGTGCGCCTGCCCAGTGCCTGTTTAAGTGCTCAGGGTAAGTACTTGAGGATAACGATGTGTACGACGAGGATCATGATCATCGTGATCATCATCATCATCATCCATGCTGTTGCTGCTGATTTCCTTGTGATTTATGCGTCTTAATTGAAATGATGGCTTACAAATTGTTTGGCGCAGCGACACGTTTGGCCTTGACATGCCAACAACAAGTTGGTTTCTTTTTCTGAGAATGGTTCTGGTTTGGGTTCGGGTACGGATACGGGTACGGGTTCGGATCGACGTGTATTGAGTTAGGAATGGCCTCTTGATGAAGTGTGACAACTTCCTGCTGGCAATTGAAAACAATTAGAGGTCGTGCTTGAAAGGAAGCACTTTCGAAATTGGAGGAACGAATATTGAATACTCTGGCAGGCAATTCATATGATATAACCACAGATCCTTCCGTAAGTAGGAAGGTTTGAATATGAATTAGCAGTTTGTCAGCAGTATATCTTTACTCTAGGAATTTTTTACTTAAATTTTTGTGAAAATTTGTGTAAATTTTCTTAAGAATAAATTATTCTCTGAAACAGAAGCAAAAATTTTATGTAATTCCTTCTATGACAGCTTTATGATATAGTTGTCCGATCTGTAAATTCTGTAAAGTTCGCATATTTAAATCATTCGCAAGGTTAAAGTGAATAGCATTCCGATGCTTAAGATTCTTGAAGTATCTTACCCCGAGCACTTGTTGGGTCAAGAGCTACAATTGTTTTTTAGCCACTTAATGACCCAGTAAACGCTGCACGTATTTGGTTTTTTTTTTTTTGCAGCCAGTGATGCAACTTTTCATGACCAGATAGAAATCTCTGCTTGGCTTCGTCTGTGACTTTCACACAGAATCTTAAAGGAACTCGTGTATTCAATTTTCTAATAGCAGCCTTCTAATCAAAACTAAGGCATCGTACGCCTGCACAGTTCTCTAGGCGCAAAACCAATTAAGCCAGAGGATTGTGAGGAGTGGGCGGAGGCGGGAGATTCGGTTGGTGGCACAGACAAAGCTCATACATATAAGGAAGTTTTCCAAGCTCGACTACTATCTGTGGCGTAGAGCAGCAGCAGCAGGCAAAAATGGCCTCGACAAAAACTAAATAAAAATAAAAAAAAAAACCAAATAAAATAAAAGAAGAAAAAAAAAATCCAAATAAAATCAAATGAAATTTACCGCCAATGCCACATCGGGTCTAGCATATGTCTGTGTGTATGGTATCGATGCCTCGGCTCCAACTTTGGAAGCGCCAAAACGTTAAATACAATTCATGGCGCTCACGAGCGGAATTTAAATTATGCCCAATTAGAGTTAGGTGCCAGCTGAGGCGCAATCTGAAGACTGAAGACGGAGCGACTTACAATTCCTGTGGGGCATTGCGGCACACGGGAGAACTGGACAGGCGGTGGGCGTGTCATGTTTGGGGCACGTTCGTGTGCTAAAGCGCCAAATTGATTTCGATCGCCCATGGGGTCTCTACCCAGTTTACCACTTCTCAATGTTTGTTTCTACTAGTGTCTCTCCCTCTCTGTCTCTCTCTGTCTTGCTGTCTCTTTCTCTCTCGCTGTCTTGCAACATATGTAGACTCGTTGCAGTGGCAGCTACAACAACTGCCAATTGTTGTGCCTCACATGCTGTTTGATGGATTATGCGTTGACAGGCTTTGGGTTGCTGTAGCGCCACTGATTGTCTCTCGCCTCTCGCCTTGGGAGCTGGTCTTGTTATGTAAATTGCCACAAGTTTGTTGCATTTCTTGTGGGTGCATTTCGAGTCCACAGACTTTGCCCCAAGTGCTAACAAGGTTGCCTTTTTTAGTGTTTTTCTCTTGTTTGTTGTCGATTTTATTTTTGTTTTTCATGCTTGTCTGCTTTTGGTCTTCCAGGAAACATTGCCCCAAGAGTTTGAAAGAAAATACAATTGGTTGCATGGTTAGCGGTGAAAACAGTTCTTTGAGGAGGTTTCAATTTGAGCGCTTCATTAGCAAACACTGACTAGAGCGAGGGAGAGAGAAATAGATAAGCAGAGGAGAGTAGGGAAGACTGATCCTAAATCATAATTAATATTCTTAATATGAAGTCAATCTCAAACCACAATAATTTGTTCAGTGTACTTTTGCTCGAATATTTTTCAAAAATTGTGTTAAAACTTTTGTAATATATTGCTAGATATATCTACCTATAACAGCCTTGAACTTCACTTGGAATTCAGAGTCTCTTCTTTTCATATTTTAAAAGTGCGTGACGTAAGACAAATATATACACAATCACAAATGTAGATGTGTATCTTCCACTTGTGCCCCCGTTGCATGACAACGCATACTGAACACCATCTATACACGATCATCTATTACTTCAGTATGTCAAAATTTATGCGCCGCCACAACCTGCCCCAAAAATTTCACTGAATGAGAAAATTATGCATTTAGAATCCATAATTAGGTGTTTGGAGGGAAACTTCTTGAGTAGGTCCGCGATCACGACCACCCTATGGGAATGAAATGTGTTTACCAATTTTTCCTTCTGCCACAAATAAGTAGTTGATGCAAAGGGTTCGGACAAGTTTATGACCTTTTAAGTGTCATGCCGCGCATTTACCGATTGACACTCGCTGGAAAATCTTGGGCTGGGCTCGTTTTATAGCCACCAGCTGTGCCTCGAGCAGCGCTTTGAATGAGCTACTAATTAGTGTATTTTATGGGAAATTAATATGATTACGCCTCAAAGCGTTTCAAATGCAGTAAAAATGAAGTTATAATTATGGCATCGCTTAGCTCCAGATAGAGGCGGCTGTATGTGTCGATTATTTTGTAGTTCAAAGCCAAGACGGCAAACCGATTGTAAGCCGAATACCCTCAACAGTTTGAGAGGCGTTACTCACCGTAATTTAATTAGGGAACACGATAAACTCTTTATACAGCAACATATGTTCAAGAGTTATGGAAATTGTGGTTGAGAAGGTGTGCTGCATATTAAAAAAATATTTAAATTGTAGCGTTGCTAGCTTAATATAGAGAGAATTCAAAAGGAGTGTTGAGAATATCGAAAAAGCTAGGCTTCTTGACCATATCAGTATTAAAGTTAACAAAGATCAATGACTTTTCCACATAAAGTACTCAGCCAATTTGCTCAAAGCAGATTCTTATTGTTAAAATAATTAATTAATAATTAATACAGGATAAGAATCTGATTAGTTGATTCAACATTATGACAATGGAAAATTTTATATTCTTAGACCTTTAAGTATTTCAACTGATCTTACATAGTGAAGACCATAGAGATCTATCTCTATATCTACAGCGAGGCCACAGAGATATATCTCTATAATCATTACTCCAATTAAGTTTGTTCCTATCCAATTCGCTGTCAGAATCAATTGCTGTTTTGTGTGGTTGGCCCATTATTAGGCCAGCTCATAATAATGTCTAATCACTGAAATTAGCACGCTTTGAAGACAACATTTGGCCTCAGCTCTCCGGACGGACTTTCAACGCCCAACGAAAGGGAAATGCCAAAGCACGCCCAGAACGGCGCAATGTTGCGTGACGTGGCGGCAGAGTCTGGCCATGGAGAGAGAGGTGGGCGGGAGGGGAGGTGTCAGCGACAGCAGCGTCAAATAAATGCGTTTAGTAGGTCACCCAGCGAGTGCCCCAGAGAAAGAGAAAAAGATGGTAAGACAGGGGGTTAAGGGGGGTGCTGGAGACGTATCCAATCAATGCAGTGTGCGTAAAAGGCATTATTTATATTTTACATACGATACTTTTATACAGTTTAAAGAGGCCGCCGCCGCTGGAGCATGTCGCGCATGCGCAATTACAATGCTCCCCTCCTGTGGCACTTGCCTCTCCTTTCCCATCCCTATAGCCAAGCGCAATGATTAAGCAGATCGCTTAAGTCGTCGCTTAATGCAATATTAAAAAAAGGGCTAAAGAGAGCAAAGGGAGACGAAGGGGGAATTTCATAATTTATGTAGCCAGCGCACGCCAGACTTGAGAAGCGAGAGTGGAGGCGGTGGAGGAGGTAGAGTAGGTGGAGGAGATGGAGTAGGTGGAGTCGTTGTAGTCCCGTCTCCAAGCACATCCTTTCCCAGCTATATTTAGCCAGGCGGTGTGCTTACAAGCGGCGTCTGCAGCCTGCGGGCAACTATTTTAAATATTTTGATTAGCCATCGCGCAACGGAGCCAATGCCAATGCCATGCCAATGCCCAGGCCAAAGTCAGACGCCACTTGAAGGCTTTTGAGTTGACTCCGGGCTCGGCGAGACTCCTACACACAAATGGCAATGGTTCTGTTGTCTACTCGAGTCGATGTCGATTTTTCTGGCTGTCTCTTCCGTGCTACCGAAAGCCCATTAATTTAAACCCCATTTAAGTCCTGTGGCTTGATTATGCGTACACCGAGAGAAATTCTTGATGTGAGCAAGAGAAGTATTTTAATGTTTAGATCGTAACTGATTAGACTATTACTAATATTAAGATTAAGACAACAACTTTTGTTACTTTTATAAAAAGTCTGACTACTAACTATATCTAATCTAATACTTTTTCTATTCATATATATTTATTCTATTCGCTTATTCGCTTCTTGAAGTTCATTTGTTTTCAGTGTCAAATGGTGGTGACTATAATTTTTCTTTTAGTGTCTGATAGCAAGTTCTTTAAGGCCGTTGCTAACATTTGTTGCTTGCGTGTTTGTCTTTGTTTGTGGTCTGGCTTATCGCATTCCTGGCATAAAATGTTCAATTTAATTAATTTTAGACAAATCAGTTAACAAGCTCAAATTCCGTGTTGTGCATTAGTTCAAATCTGAGCTGAGGATGAGAGGAGCATCTGACGGCTAGTTAAAGTCAACTGTTGCCATGAAATATGTGAACAGCAACAGATGCGATAAAAAAAATACATATTTATAAGGTATTTGGGCTGCAGATGTTGCAATTTTGAAATGCAATAAACTCTTCGACATTATGACCAAAATATATGTATATATGCAGTACGGCTTGCAACATGTGGCACAACGCGAGCACACGACGAGTGAAAGTTGATTTGCTTTTACACCTGAGGACAATTCAAAATTGCCTTTGATTGACAGACAATAATCGAGATCTCGTATTTTAAAAATGTAAATTGAGCGAAAATCGCTTCATTTTCAACTGAAACTTCGGCAAATGACTTTTAAGGGCAGTGAAAAAACCTTAAAAACCAGAGAACGTTGCAGTCGGGCGTAACCGACTGCGAAATACTTTGACAATTATTCCTGCGGATAACAAATAGCAATGAACTGGGTGGTTGTAGCCAAGAAATACTATCCTGTATAAGCTAGTTACCTTCCGTCGAAGTTTGGTAGCTGTAGCTCTAAAATATGGGCATATGGAATTTTGGAAATTTTGGGGGCGGTAGTGGGCGAGGCTGAAAAAAATGATGGACAAGGTAATTATCTTACCTACAAATTGTAGAAGTGTGGGCGTGGTCCAAAAATGTATATGCCGATCCTTGGAGAAGGTTACCACCAAGTTATTTGCTAGGTTTGGTGACTCTATCTTAAAAATTGTAGTTTAGCACCAAACCAATATACCTTCGGCTTCAAAGTACAGAAAGCACACAAGCTTTACAGTTATGCAGAAGAAAGCGAAAGATTGAAGAAGCTGTAGTCGCAGAGAGTCTTCTCACCGCTCTCACTCCATTTACCTGTCTCTCTCTTTACTTGTGCAAACAATGGAACTTTTGCACAGCTGATTGCGATTGATCGCTGTGACTTTCTGACATTATCATTATCGATCTTCGATCTGCACTCATGATGATGATGTTGATGATGATGATCTTTGTCTCGTAATCTGCAGAAATGGTCAACAACTCTGATGAGATTTTGCTGCCATTTTTGGACGTCCCTTTTGCTTATGCGATTCTCAGTTTTCTGCTCGACTAATGAACACCTTAAATGGTGTTTTTGCCAGCAACTTGTGGATTTACCAGCAGGCTGAACCTTTCTCCCGCCTGGAGCGTTGTGGCTTCTACACGCATTTTGTCACATTTTGACATATTTTTGCTGCATACCACAGCCTTGGCCATAGTGCAAGCCAGTTGCCATATTTGGTGCCAATTAGAGAGCAGGCAAACACGACCCTTTTTGCTTGTGCCCCCTCCGCAACCCCTCGACGACTCATTATCCGGCTTGACTAGCCAGTTATGGAGGCGCAAATGAAAACCTGGCATATCTTCCTGGGAAGTCACGTCGCGTCGACGCTTCGAGATAAATGGCTGACAGTTTCGTTTAATTGTCGGCCAACGTTGAACGTGGATGCTGTTAATTGCCACAAAAATGTCCAATGCCATAAAAGATCTCACGATTTTATTGGTAGAAATCTCTCAAAATGTTGCACAAATGGCGCTTTGCTTGACAGTTTCAAATCACAGTTTTATGACTCTATTAGATAAATGTGTGGTGGGCTAGCTGTTCATGTTTTCCACTGAATATAAATGTCATACAAGCCCACATTTTGTAATTGATATTGACAAGGCGCCAAACTAGTTTTCCCTTGCATTAGAACTCGTCCGAACGGGTTGCAATAAACGATAAAATATCCATCAACTTTGTTAGTTTTATAGTAGTAGGTAGTCCTCTAATTGGCATATTATATTTACTGCCCAATAAAAATTCATACCCAAATAATCACATTGTCGGCATGCATTTTCCCAGTGAGCTGACCTAGCTCAACCTTTGCGTCTTGTAATTGGCGAAATGTTTCAATTCCGAGTCAGAGTTGGAGTTGAAGTTGCTGTTGCTCTGGCTTTTGCTTTTGATGTTGATGTTGATGTCTGAGTCAGCGTCCAGAGTTAGAGTCTCGGCCAAATCAAACACAAGTCATCATCAGCGACGTCATTGATGACTTCGTCGTGGGGCATTCGAATAACTATCCAGGTCAATAGTTCAACACTGTTAAGCGGGCTAAGAGTCATGAAACCTCAATTTCTCATTGCCCTACGTTGTGTGCGGTATTATGAATTTTGAATAGGTTATAGATCTTATCTTAAAGGAGTCCTTGTGTATGCTGTTGTGATTTTAAATCTACTTTATTTTATTTTATTAATGAAATATTTTTTTTTTTTTTTTTTTCATTTCCATTTCTATCACCATTAACCATTTTGATCATTATTTCTAGATGCTCTTCCCAAATTATTAAGTCTTCTATACCTTAAGCATTTAAATCTTTAATTTATAACTCCTTAGGATTTCATTATGTCTAAACTTTGATTACGTTATAGTTTCCACATTGTTTGGCTTAAAGTTAATTCCAAAATTTAGAAACCACAACACACGCTGCAAGAATCGGTTTTCCTTATTGTTATGCCACATAAAGTAGGCTTATCTCCGATCCGATCTACAATTGGATTTTGGTAAGCTCCGTTCTAAACACAACACACAACACATTAAAGTGCCATAAAAATTCAATGCCACACACTTGGGAATGTTGGATTGTAGTTAATCGAAGAGTTCGCTTAGGCCCCAAAGCCTTTCAGCACGTTTTTCACATTTTACAACTTAATTTTTTATTATGTGGCCCGAAAAGAAAAACGCTGTCAGCAGATCGAGGGACAAAGAATCGAAACTTTTGTGGCTTTTCGATTCGATTCGGGCTGCCACAAGAGGGGCAGTGGGAAGAGGGAACATGCTGCAGCTAGAAACGTAGAATTTGCATTCGGTCAAAGCTGAGGGAAAAACAAAATTAACTGCAATCAAGTAAAACGTCATTCAACTGGGACTTGGACACGAAATGTGAGAGAGACAGCATGGAACATGGCCTGGACCTCAACTGGAAACTAAGAAGGTTAGGGCCGAGGGGCAGAGGGGGGGAATTGCAGGTTTCTATTATGCGGCTGCAAGGTTTGCCATTGAGCCGTAAACTTGCTAAATTGCCAACATTCAACGCATTATTCTCATATTTTTTTTTTTTGCAAGATTTTGTTGTGTTGAGTGCCCCACGGGCAAAAAGAAGCGCAACCAATCGACTCTGCCCCTTTCCCTCACCCGCCACCTACTCCTCTCTTCGCTCTTCTCCATTAACCATTGCTTTGATGAACCTTTTGAAGAGTTTTAATTAAGCTAATAAAGTTGTCTCTGTGTATTGTCCGTGGGGGCTTTAACTTGCTGCGGCAAAAATGTTGCATGTCCATTAATTGCTTTGTTAGACACACCAATAAAGAAACGAGGTCATGAATGGGTTAAGTATTTCTTTCGCTTTTTTTTCGTTTTGTTTTGTTATTTTTTTGCTTTTGCGCTATAATTTTACATTGTATAGCTGATGGGGAAAATAATGCGTTTTTGTTAAAAGTCACATCGGTGATTTCATGAAGAGTTTTGGACTTTAGATCACATAATGAATCACATATTCATAAACATTTCAATTTAGAGTTTCTAGTTGAAACATTAAGCTCCCAAAAACTGCTTTGAGGGAGAGCTAACACAAAAGTGATCATATTTTCCAAATGGACTTAAGTTTAAAACTGCCTTGAAAGTGCCTTGGGAACAGCTACTAAACGAATTTCTATGATTTTTTTTGGATTTTCATTTAAGTAATCAGAATTTTGAGTGGAAGGGATTTACTTCTTTTCCTTCAAAATTCCATTGCAAACCTTCCCTTAATTCCTCTGATTTATTTAAAAGAAAATTTTTTAATTTTTAAGAATAAACCAATATTTATCTAAGATCTGGTAAGCACCTTGAAAATATTTGCATTACGACTGAAGTCTGAATGACTCACTGGCATAGCTAGTGGAACTGGTAGTTTTGGCATTTGAATTGGCTGGCAAACAACTCACGTTTTCCCACCAAATATAGCACCTCAAACGGAGGCGCCATTTTCGCGCATAAAGAGCGCAATTACAAAATCGTAAAAAAAGCAACAACTAAACGACAGACGGAGTCGCTGAGCATTATATGTACGTAATTATTTACGAGGCGTCGCGTGGGCAGCCGCTGCGAAAAGTAAACTGTAAATTATCGCAAGCGGTAGCTGGCAAAACATATTAGCGCCTATTAACTGGCCAATTTGCATAGCGGCCAAGCAGAAGTTGGGGTATAAACAGAAGTTGGGGTATAAACAGAAGTTCAAGGTAAGCTGAGACAGTGCAGGATCTGAGACTTATGCACACATGCATGCAACTGAACGGCAGCTTTTGCGGCATATAATTGCTTTTCTCAGTGGTGCAGTGTTGCAGTGTTGCAGTGTTGCACTGTTGCAGTAGCAGTCAGTGGTTTCACTGTGTGGCGCATGCGCCGATTTCTGCCCACTGATAACATTCCAGTCAGCCGGGACTGCTCGCTGCTCCACTCGTTTGCCAGCCACTTTATTTTCTTTACTTTGCTGATTAAACGTACGATTGTATCTTGTGGTATCGCTTATGCTGCCCCAATATTTGGGGCGTAATTAAAGGTATTAAGTGTGGCCAAGTGTTGGCCAAAAGCGCCTTAGTTTTCTGTCAGTCAGGTGAAAATGTGGTGTGTGCTGTGTTTAGGCTGCTTCTCGCTGGTGTGAGAAGGCGGAGAAATTAAAGCAGATCTCGCGCTGAAAGATCGACGAAAGTTTTTAACCCAAATACTTTCCTTTTTTTTTTGGAGCTTATTGCAAATATTTAGACTATTTGAAATTCTATGAAATGCGTGAAGTTCTGTACAGTTTTAAATGCATTTGTAATACATTAAATGCTTGTGATTCGATTTGGTTAAGATGTGCTGCCTTATTCATGTTCCGAATCCTCTTCAAGCGACTAATCAATCATGCCCGAGAGCTGGCACCTTGGCATGCAAACAAAAACATAAATAAGTCAAGAGTAGCTTCCGCATTATTGAAAAACCAGATTAAAGAGCGACAAACTCGCACAAGTCACAGCTCAACCAGAAGGAAGGTTCATCCTGGTAGGTTTTTTTTTTTATTTATTTTACACAGAAGCGCGGTAAACATGTCAAACAGTTGCCAACTGGGCCAATGAGCTTGCAGTTCTTCAGCTGTTGTTATTGTTGTTGCCCAAAAGAAGAAGAAATGATCGGCAACAAACAACAACAATAATGGTTGGCTCAGGTTAACCGAGCGCAGAGCGTGAACTTGATATTATGCTAAAAAGGCGGCCAATATGCAAAGTGGCAACAGACGAGCTGCTTCTCGATCTGCTGAAGTAGCCTCTGCCCCGAGCCAATTTGGTAGAGTTGTTGCTGCTCTTATTGTTGTTGCTGTGCTTGTCACCTCGATAAGCATCTGTGCAACAAGCAAATACAAAAATATTGAGTGTGCTCCTGTTATGGGCCGTCTGGAAATGGAGCCGAGTTTTGCTTGTTTTTTGTGTTTTTTTTTTTTGGGTCTTGTGGTGCCGACACAACAAATTACATGCAAATTAGAGGAGCACTGTGTGAAATGTAACTGTAAGAGATACATATATTTCAGCAGTTTTGGAGAGGTGTTTATTGTAGATGGAAAAATGCATATAGAGAAGTAGTTGAAAAAAATACTTTCCCCTTTCCCACGCATATTAACGCCTATGCTACAAATTCATTTAGAACTGGAAATTCTAAGATTTTTCTACCGAGAAATAACGGCAAAAATACATTAAATTGGTAGATACCATTATGACCAAAGGAACCCGTTAAAGTTTGGATATTTGCCCAATCCTTAAATGCAGTTTTCATTTCAAAAATAATACACGTCTTTAAAGGAAACATACATATAAAAAGGAAAACCAAACGGGAAAATATTTTATATGCACATTTCTTATAAATAATTTATTTACTATTTGTAATGTAAGTTAAATATTAAAGTAATATTAAACTAAGCATTAGTGTTACGAATTTCATCGCACTTGTATACAGTTTGACAGCTACTGCAAGCGACATATTTAGACACTGCCTGAAAGTATGCAATTGACTTTCGCTTTGGGATATTTACTAGCGAAACAATTTCAAATTTAATTAAATTATATTTATACATATGCACATATATTACATACATATTTACATATGAAATTAATTACTTTCCAAGTTGTTAACAAACTTTTACAACTTCAACTATCTGTGGAATTGACGTCAGCGCACATATATACATAACCTTTTCAATGGTTTGTGGAATACGAAATGAATAAAAGTTTCTTTGACTTTCGTCAGTAGAACTCCGTTTGTCGCACTTTTCGGCTGACGCAAAATAAATCAAATTAAATTTGGTAAGGCAAAAGTGAGTTTCTCTTGCTGCCAAAAAGTATGCAACATGCTTGTGGGGCACGCATGGTGGTTCAACACAGCAGTAGGTAATATTCTTGCACCGGATTAGCTAAGGAAGTAAAGATTTAATTTATTTATATAAACGAGTGAGTGACGCACATCATAGCATACTGTGTCAGCTGACACAAGATCTAAAATTGATGGATGAACCATAGGCTCAACAAATATAGCTAGTCGCAGCGCTGAGAAGCCCAGAGTAATAATAATAAGTTATTTATACACTTTATACTATTATATATTATTAAAAACTTTTGCTGAAGTTAGGCATCTATTTTCACATATTAGCTGATATTCGCACTTTTTGTCGCTGCTGTCGTCACGCCCCAAAGAAAAATGTCAAATGTTAGATAATACGCACACGTGCTTTGACTTTCCTTGGAGTCCTTGTGAAACTTTGCTGACATGTGACATGTGGCAGTAGCGCAAAGATTTGTGACAAAACTTTGCCTAAGCAAACAAATAATAGTCCATTAAAATGCGTAAGTGATAATCCTGAAAATCTCAACTTGGCCCAAAACTTTTGCTGATCATATAAATTTGCATATTGAAGAGGGTAAGTTTATGAGACACTATGGAATGCTGGAATGCATAGTAATTGATATGAAAAGGCAGTTGACCCGTCTCTCAACTACAACTGGGAATGTGGCAAGCATTTGACACAAGTCGCGTGCGATTCTCTTCATGTTGTTGTAGTCGTTATTTTTCTTGCAGGCGCACAAATTAATAACAATTGACGCAATGCCTCAAGTACATATACGTGTAAATTGCTGAATCGGACTTGACTGGCCACAGAGATGCAACTATGCAACTGTGGGGGAATGCGACATGGACATAGTGAAATGACATGCGACAGCAAAATGAATCTACTTTTAGAATACAAAAGAAAGTCGAGTGCAAATTAGTCAAACAATAAATGCAGATCTGAGCGTGTGGGTGAGTGCACAAGTGTAACCAGGAAGAAATGAGAAATGAGAAATGTCTGTAGCTTACAACATTCGACTATGCTTTTGAACAGGAGCGGACTGAGCAAACTGCCAAACGAGTTTGGGGCTCTTCACAGTCAAGCCACAACAATTTAACACTATCAAACAAATGTGACTGAACTTCTAAAAATGTCCATAAATAGCATTGTGCTTATCAAAAATAATATATTATTAAGCACATTTGCATTAATATATGATTATCCTCAGACCGCACCTGTTTTCCATTTAAGTGTACGTATTTATGCATAATTACAAAAGTTTTCTTGCATGTTCACAGGCACATGCAATAATTAGACTCGACAATTGCTTATGACTCTTCAGTTCCTTTTCAAAATTTAATGCGGTATTTTTAAAACTATGTCAGAATTTTAAGTCGTAAAATTCTTAAACTTATTAGAAAAACATACAGCACATGTAAGATTCTTTTCTTTACAAAACTTAATGCGCAATTTTCAAATAAATTTAATATTTATTGAATTTATTTTAGAACCAATAAATTCATAAAATTATTTAGTTCTTATATTTTTTCAAAGTTTTCTTATGAATATTTTTCGCTTAAGACAAATTGTTATATTTATTCTTATATAATTATTATAATTATAAATTTAGTTTTAGTCGCTCTCGATAGTCCGGCGGTTTGACATGCACCCCGCCAGTTTGAAATGCACTTGCATTGATTTACATTTGCATTGGCATCTGACACCGTTGACCTCTCTCGGCGGCTATTGTTGCCATAAATTCGCTGGGTACCGTTAATTGCATTTGTTAGGCACTCAAACTGATACATAAATAATTGTAAATTATTATTCAATTCGCTTTTGTGTCGTCAAATGCTTTATTGACTTGTTGTTGATATCATTTGCCGCTGGCTGCCTCAGTTGCAATTCTTGATGTTTGGCGCGTGATTTCAAATGACAAACTGTCAGCTTTGGCAATTGTCATAGTTTTCTCGTTTAGCTATTGCTGTTGTTTGTCTCGGCTTGTTTGTTGTCTCTCCTCACACACACACACACACACTCGCATTTATATGTGTTAGCTTGTTGTCTCCCGTGCGTGCTTCATTTCACACTGCATATTTCCTGACTTTTGTTTTAGTTGTTATTTATTTGCGATTTTTCACCACTTTTGTTGCTGCCTTTGGCTTCATCTGTTCGCTTGCTTTTCCGCAGTGACGCATCTGAATCTGTTTGCCCAAGTGACGTTTTGCACGTTTCTTTTGTCGCTCGATTTCCCGTCACTTTGCACGTTTCCCCGCCCCCCCCCCCCCCACTCACCCTCCCTCCCTCCTTCCCTCCGTCAACGAATGTCACGAGCGCGCATGTTCAAGTGGGTCGCTGGGGCTCGAAGACACAGCTCGGCTCGGCCTGGCTTGGCTCTGACTTTGGCTTTAACTATGGCCAATGGCTTTTGATTAGCCGGTATATGGTGGGGGGGGGGACTTATCCACTCAGCTGCAGTCACAGTCACATTCACAGTCCCTTGTGCTGCATTCAGATGCTTTTAAAATTAGCAGCTGAATTGTTAAAAATAACCAAGTGTGTGTGTTTGTGTGTGTGTTTGTGTGTGTGTTTGTGTGTGTGTGTGTGTCTGGCACCTGCTTTGTCACGTGTCCGCCCCATCTTGACTAGCACTGGCTGGCATTGCAGTCGAAAATCGATACGGTGTATCCCATTGCCGGCCAGCAGCTTAGTGCGCCTCGATTGCAATTGGGGCCCAGACGACGACGTGGCTGATGTTCTCAATGTCTGGCTGAAAATCGAGGCTCTTAAGCGGATTAGTTTGATTTGAAAAGCGAGACGACTCATGTCCCAAGTTCTAACTGTGTATCTCTATGCTGTCACTGCTAGAAAAATCAATAGGCTAATGCACTTGAGCAGATTTTATGCTTTAAGCCAACTGTCTTATTGCGGAAACGGTGACAAGCAATTTTCATTTAATCTGCTCATTTCAATTTCTAACTATAATTTATTCAAAATTCGCATTCTTGCTATTTTCTAGTGCTTGGAAAATGAGGAAAAGAAATCTCACGTACTTTATTTGACTTTCAATTAAACTATCTTTTCTTTAAAAGATTTATCCAATTTTAATCTATATGAAATCATATTTTTTTCTTATCATTATTGATAGCCCACAAGTACTTTATCTCAGCGTCGTGCTTGATAAACGTGTTGAGTTTTAGATCGAGTCATTAAATCGTTTCATAACAATTTAAGTATAGCAGACATATAATTTGTATCTTTGAAGTTGTCGCTGAATTTTAAGTTAATGTTTCCACTTATAGCTCTGCCACTATGTAAATTAGGTGTGGGGCTGTTTTGTGGGCAATGACGATTGCCGGAATGAGAACGTGACCTTTTGGGTATACACTAGGTAAGTGACGATTGGATAAATCTACATTTAGCTTATATAGTAACACGTTCTTCACGAAATCAACTATTTCACACAAAGAGTGACGCCAATAGTCCCAACAAAAATCGATCCTTCTCGGCAATGAATATATGAATGAAATGAATAAATATTTGTTGATTTCTTAGGCAAAGTTAAGATACCCTTGATGTTATGGCTCATTATTATTGCAAGATCAGCAATCATTTTGCATGCTCATTGAGAGGCAGAGCCAGTCACAAATTGATACACAATTCACACCCATTTAAATGTGGCACAGTCAGGCGGGCAAATCAAAATCAGAGTCAGAGGCGTAATTAGCCCACTTTTGGGTTATCGCCGGTGCCGGGCTCCAGGCCAATCTGATGACTCGACAGCTGTTGGCTTAAGTAATTTGTGCAAATTATTGCCCATCGTCCGTGGCATTTTTTATTGCCATTATAACATAAGCACAATCAGCAAGGGCGATGAATCGAAAGACTTTCGACTTATTTTTGGCCAGGCTTGGCCTGTTTTGTTACACTCTTTGGGAATACCCTTTTTTTGTTAAACAAATTTATCCTCTATTTATCAGTGTTATTATTCTCTTGATATCTTAAAATCATCGAGATCGAACTACCATATCATATAGCTGTGTGAAAATCTTTGTTTTGTTTAATCATTTATTTGAACAACAAATTATCGAGAATAGACGCAAATAGGAAAACCCAGTCGGATTTTTAGATATGTAGACATCACTTTGAGAGCGGTCTTGAAGGGTATGTAAGATTCGGTGTGGCCAAGAAAGCCGTTCTTTCTTTTTCAGCCCAACTCTTTGCTTCACTTTTGTGTACAATTTTGCGTATTCTACGCACACGCACTTTCCAATTACGTTTTCCACCGCCAACAAAAGAGACTTTAAGCCAAGCTTGTTACGAGAAGACACTCTCCATCTCTTTTGCTTTCTTTGTTTCTTTCTTTCTTTCTTTTGAGTGTGCTGTAATTTCGCAAAATTTTGTAATTTTGCGCATGCGTCAATCGTATTTTTTTTGTTGGGGGGCCGGTTATTACCGTTGTTGGTTTTATTTTGTTTCAATACTTCAATTGCTAAATTCAAAAATAAACAATAAACAAACGAGATTTTTGCGTAAAACATTTCACGCCTCACTTTTTTTTGCAGCATGAGTAATGGAAATGTGATTCACGCCCCGAGGTTGCCTCCGCCTTGTCAATTGTGACAGCTCCGTTGTCTTCTCTTCTCTTCTCTTCTCTTGTCTTCCCTTGTCTTCCCTTGTCTTGTCTTGTCTTGTTTTGACTTGTTTTTTTGGCGAACAAGCGTTTTTGCTCAGTTTTGTGGAGCAAGGACGCAAGCCCATTCGGGCAGGCCTTGTATTTCCTGCTTTCACCGCTTTTAGATCCACCCACACGCAACACACTGACGTCTGTCCATCCGTATTTGGCCACATGCCGTTCTGCGATCTGCCAAAGAAAGTCGCATTATCATAATTGAACTCTTTATATGCCAAGTTGAAAGAAAAAACCCAATTTGAGTAATGCATTATTCCCAACGGCAACTTCTGAGTATTCCACTAACTAATTTCGAAATGCGGTCACATCTACAATTATTCGAATTGAAAAAATGCAGCCACACTTTGCATTTGGTTTACTCATTTCAGAGTTCCTAAAATATCTCAACTCAAACAGCACTTTTAATTGGTGTTGGCCAAACACATTAATCAATGGCGGTCACACTAACCATATTGGTCACTCATCGCTGGCGTTTTCCCCAATTTCTCAAAATCATTTCCCAACTAAATTGTCAATTAAAACTGCATTTTCCGCCCACACAAAAATCGAAAAGAAACCCACCAAAAATTAACAGCAATTTTTCACACATTTCTTTTTGGAGTGACGTCCGGCTGCAAGTGCATACGAAACTGTATTTCAATATATATTTTTCTATATTTAAATCGGTGTATTTCTTGAAATCATTTCGACGCTGCAATTTGTTAACAATTTTCACACGACGCCGCCTGTCAGCTGGCCCCGCCACGCCCCACCGAGAAGCCCCCATAAATCGAATGCGTAGGCCATTAGTCAGCATTTGACAGACACTTAAAGTCAATCCCAAATACTTGGCACACAGAAACAGATACAGATACGGACACAGATGCAGATACAGATACAGATACAGATGCAGATGCAGATATAGATACTGATACAGATACAGATACAGATACTGATGCAGATACATCCAGCAGATACATTTGCGCACTTCACATGCAAAAATTAAAGCTATAAGATGCTTTACCTAACTGGAAATGCAATTTGAATTCAATGCGCTGACAGTTCAACGAGGTTGCATCTGGCGTTGTTGCAGCTGTTGAGGATGGGCACAAGGTAGCGCCATGTGGCGCACAGTTGCCACCAATCGCGTTATCCTCCGTGTGAGTAGCTTCTGTTCGCCTTGATATCGTCTCAATATGCGCATTTGCAGTTCGCTTCCCATTTCCCGATCAATACTGTTTTTTATTTATTGTTTTTACCGAACCGCAATAAACATTATGACAGCGGAACTATAATTAACTGGAAAACGATTTATGAATTGTTGCCCCCAACTGATCTAGTTGTGCACCTTGGCCATAACCTGCAGCTCTGCACAATGCCAAGGCGCTGAAAGATCTCACAACTGTTTCTCGGCCCAGCAAATGTGTGGGAAATATGTACTTAGAAAGAAAATTCGATTGGTATGTTGAAAGTTTAGAAGCTCTATGAAAAGCAAAATAAAATAATGAAAAACCATTTTGATTATTTCTTATCACAGAATTTAAAAAATAAAAATCATTATTTTCCAGGGAATTGAGAATTGATTTTGCATTAAAAATGATAAGTTGTGTGAAATATATATTTATGAATATAATAGATTTTGTCATATGACTAATATTTAGATGATCTGCAACTCTTAAGAAAAAAAATCTGATTTTCGAAAACATTAACTGCGATTGCATAATCGATTTAAATCGCTGACTAATGCGCCCAAATGAGTGACTTAATCAGAGATATCACAAACAGCTAATCGTCGAATGCGTTGGAATGCATAGAGAGTTGCAGATGATGCAGATATCGGAGTCGCCCCCATAGCATTAAATACGCATAAACAAGTCCAAAACTTGAACAATATTTATAGATATTAATTCATTTCGTATGTGTATCGAACCTTGGACACTACACATTGCTTTCCACTAGTCGTTGCAACCATTTTGTGATAAGTCCAAACCGAACGACTCCAATTGTGTATGTGTGTGTGTGTGTGTTTTTTTTTCTTTGTTGTTAATGTTTACAATAACAAAACGAACCGAAAATCGCTCCAAGCGAGCAAATGACATAAACAAATGCCGCTTATCGCTCCCAAAGCATCCAAAAAACATAACGTAATATTTAAACTGAACGGAACGGAACGAACGATCGACGCCAGCTGAGGATGAGAGTGAAAGTGCCACAGAAAAGCAACCAGAGATGAAAAAAATAAAACAACAACAATAAACACCAAACGCACTGTATTCAGTTTCGCTTCCCCCATTGCCCCTCCCCTTGCTCACACACCGATTGGCTATCCGTGAAAATGCCTGATTACCGCACTCGAGAGTTGGCCCCCAACAGCACCAAACTCTCCCCTCTTTTCTGCCGGCGGCGGCCTCGATGACTGCACTTTTTCTCAAGCGTGCAAGTGAAATTTTCCTCATGAGGCTGACGATGTGTTGCACAGTGAAATTTACCTCCCATCTCGTCTCGTGGATCCATCAAAAAAATTAAATTCACCTCCCCCCCGTCCCCCGCCCCACACTTTTGCTCTTCTTAATGTTGCTTCATTCGCAGCGCGTGCGTTTTGTTTACAGTTGCAAGTTTTTGTTATGGTTATACGCTTGCTGTGTGTACATCGACTTTGTGCTGAACTTTGAGAAGAAAAAAAACAACAATATAAATATATCTTTTGCTGGCTCCAAGTTCAAGTGTTTTTTAATCTACAACTAAATATAAAAAAACGTCAGCAAAAGACATGGTTGAATTATAACAATAAAGTAAAGAGATCGTCCAACAATATATAAGAAAGTATATATAATAATCCATTGGAAAAAACTTAATTGAGATTGTTTTTGATATTGTGCAATTATTTGATTAATTTAAGATATAAAATATCATTCATAAATAATTTTCAGCTGAAGATTAGTTTACATATTCTGAAATTACATACAACTATTATTAATATTATATATGAGCTATTCGTATAAATTCTAGAAATAAAAAAAATAAATCCTTAGAATTTAGAATCTCAAATAAATAACTAAATACTGTTGAAACATATTAGTAGTTATATATAACTAATTACAGCTAAGACTTATTAAACATTATTTATAGAGTATCCAAATTTCGTAGTGTTTGACATTGTTTTGCTTCTAGTTTCTTGCTGCTCATGATTTTGTTTGTTTTCTGTTTATTTGTGTAGCGGCTGCTGCAGTCAGTCAATGACTGCATTTGTAGCTATTGTTGTTGTTGTTGTTGTTGTTGTTGTCGCTGTTGATGTTATCGCAACAAGATCATCTCAAAACTCAATGCTGAAAAATCAGCTGCCTTCGACAACCATTTTGTGATTGGCTTTGAATTGAGCTGCTTTTCGATTCCCGTTTAATTATATCCTCTGGCGGCGGACTGGGCGCATTCGTGATTTAATTGGCCAAGCCAGTTGCGGAAAACATTGCGCCATAATATAGTATTATTATTATTATTATTTTTATGTATTACGCACTGAATGTTTGATGTGCGTTTTGATTTTGATTGAAAATGTCATTATATATTTCGAATGGCTGTGCACACTTGTGTGTGCTGTAAATTCACGATTCGCAATTAACGTTAAGTTTACACGTAATTGCCTGTATTTTTCATGACTTCCTTTTTATCATTATTTTTTTTCTTTTGTATTGAAATGTTGCTGCTTCAACAGTTACCAAATATGGCAAATAATGAAGCTTTAATTTGCTATAATTTCCTAGTAAAAATACTACTTATTGATTTCGACATTTGTAATTTAAATATGCATTTTATAAATGTAATAGGAATAGGAATGCATATTAAATGTAATCATTATTTATTTATTTTTATAAATTTATAAATTTAAAATATTAATTTTTAATTTTATAAAATTAATATTTTGTTTTTAGAAATTACCAAATTATTTCTATTGAATCTTTCTTCTAGCAGAACTTTGTACAGTGTATATAACAGTAAATGAGTTCATTTCAAAGCACTTAGGATTTTCTGCTGTTATCTATCTAATAAAACAGTTAATTTTGATAACTGTAAACTGTAAAGAGACAATCCATTTACTGTGCTACTTAACAAAAGCGCCAACTTCAGGATTTAAATGACACTTTTGCAAATGGCGTAGGCGACCCACCCACAGACAACTTTCACGCCCCAAATTGACGTCACTGTGTTAACGCAGCAGAGCGTATATTACTTCATCTGCGTCTCATTTGACGTCATTCAAAAAGAGAGAGTGAGAGCAAGATAGAAGTTGGAGTGAGGGAGTGGGAATGCATATGTTAATGTTAAAAATATGCTTACAAATGCAAGAAATCTATCTGTAACATTGCATAACTGTTGAGTGTGTGAGTGTCAAGCGAGATGGATGCAGCGTTGCCAGATCAATGCGCACGCTCGCTGAGAGAGAGAGAGCAAAGGAGACATTCTGTGTGGGGGGAGAGAAAGTGTAAAGAGCGGATAGATTGTGTAGAGTTTCTCAACCGTTTTGCCGTTGAGTGTCCTTCGCTTTGGATAACAGCTGTGGGGAAGCTGCAGCTGCAGAGAACACCTCATCATCAGTGACGTCTCCTTGAACTCAACATTTGTCGAGGCCAACGCATATTTGTATATATGTATATGTACATCTGTGTATATGTGTGTGTGTGTCTCTCTCTATATACACGTTGGTATTACATGAAATTTAGGTGTTTCAGACAGCCGCCACATGTTGGCCATGTTATGTGTGTTTCGTTGGCCATTTCGCCATGTGCAAGTAATAAAATTGAGTTTTATTACTGTCATTTTGCTCAACGGCTAAGTAGGCAACAGTTCTGCTTCCCCCTTTCTCCCCTACAGCCGACACGTGTTTAAATATTTATTACATCCAAAGGTCAAGCGAGAAAGTTGCTTACATCTGCCAATTTATTTATACGGCAATATAGAACATACAAAATTCTAATTTACGATTAAATGCTAATTCCGATTTATTGAGTGCTTTATATATAAAAATTGAGTTCATTGACTTGTTTACTCTTGTGACTCAGTTAACTGAATCTATGCGAATATTGAGTGTCAAAAATGTGGCACAATAAAACCCGGTCATAACTCACTGGGAAACGATCAAAGTAGATGTCACTTAGGGAAATTGATTATTTAAGATTAATTATATATGATATTGAGTCCGAGCGAATCCTTTCTGAGTTGAACTGGAAACAGGAGTTTCAAATTTCAAAACAATTTTTTCCAATTTAAATTGTAGTTTTCATTTCTAGCAGACAAACACACGGAAAAACTTAAATTTGCTTTTATTATGCTTCACATTTTGGTGGTAAGCATCTTTAGCAAATCTTCTTCTGCCACAATCGCATTTATGGCTACTCTCACTCTTTAATAAAACACTTCATAATGCTCGAAAAGCTGTGACAAACCCCTAAATAAAAATAGGGGCAGGGAAATAGAAATTTCTTTTTGCCTTACTCAAGGCAACGTTTTTCATGTCCATGACCAATAAAAAACACATTGCACGGTCCACCAGAAACGGCAACAAACGGCAACAAACGGCAACAACAGCAACAAGGATGACAACCCTCAGTTGGCAGCCAAAAAACCACAACTGGCCAACAGCATCCGAATCAGACGCAACACAGAAATCGATAAAATGAAAAGCGGAGCTGCAATAGAAGAGAGAAAGAGAGAGGGAGAGTGGGAGAGAAGATGGGTGGCAAGTTGAGGGGGTATCATGTAATGACAGCATCCAAAAACAAACAGTAACACAGTTTGAGGCCTGAAAGTGGAATCACATAATGTGTCTGGGTTGCAGCTTTTAGTCCTTTGCAAACGCATCAGTTAAAAGTGTTGCCAAGTTTACGCCTAATTAGGCTAAAATCCCAACAGAAATGGAAAATGCCAACCCTGCAAAAACAGCTGTGCTCTGCTGGCACTGTCAATACCCTTCCAAATGAAGGGTAGCTTATTTGCTGTGGAAACTGCTTAAGGGAGTTTGAGAATTTGGCGACTAACTGTTGGTATAACTTGGAAGACAAAAAGTGGGTCTGTAAAAGAGTTGATCTATTTAAGGTATACTACCAGGGAAGCTTTACTACCCATAGACAAATATGGGAATTGATTTAAGTAATAATTTTTAGATTTTTTTTGGTATACCCTGAAAGGCAAAACAGTTTTTTTCTTTATATGAACTTATATCTCTAATGATTAGTTCCATCGCAGCTTTATATTCAGTGACAGATATAGTAAAGGATCAGGACTAATTATTTATAAAAATATATATTTTCCTCAAAGCGTTACATATTGAGTCACAATATTAGCATAACTTCGGCAACAGTGTAAAATGGATACAATGAAACATTTTTGGTAGCACTTCCGGCTGTGCTGAGGCCAACAAGCTATCTCCCTCCATCTCCCTCTCTCTCTCTCTCTCTCCCTAACTCCCTTTGTGTACATCCGCATCCTGTATGCGACTGACTGACAAATTCCGCTGCCGCCGTCGATGAGTCATTCGTGTCTGGACGTGGCTTTCCTCCATGTTGACACAAGCTGGTCTCAGACCCAGCTACAGCCTGACCCCCATTGTGTCTGGGCCTGTGCTTGATGTACATAGGAAGCGCGCACAGGCGAAAGTGATACATAAACTTAATCCTGCAACAGTATTTTATTTGCTTGCCTGCGCATAAGGAGCTGGCTCCTTATCTGGCTGTGAATCTGCGTGGCTGGGTTCCATTTTTGTTTTTGTCAATAGACAAGCTGTTGATTGTTGTGCGGGATTTTGTGGTAACGCCTTGTTGCCTGCCTGCCAACATCAACTTCACAATTGTCTGGTCGGACTCTTTGGCTTTTTTGTGTGGTTTCTGAGATGTGCTCTCATATGTTGTAGTTGAAGCAGTGGCGATGATTGCCTTGGGCTGAAGTGCATGAAATTTTGATGTGCGCTCAATTGAGCTTGGAAAACATTAATGAATTCAAGCAGGACCATATGAATCTCATACACATGACTTATATATATATACATATATATATGTATATCCTTTTGTACAAGCTAAGACTCCATGGGAATGGAATTTTTAATGTCCGGTGTGGCAAACGGTGTATTTTGGGTATTTGAGTGCTTTTGAATAACTAATTGCATTTTGCATACATATTGAAAACAATTTATGAGCAAAAAAATGAATTAGGTAAGAAAAGCATTTATCTTCGAGGTAACCAATTTTGCAGACCCAATTGGGGAAAAAACATAAGGATTAAAAAATGTATAAGAGGAGCATAAAATGTTTGAGATACAATTTTTGAAAATACAAAAAACATAAAAAATATTATTTAATTTATTTTATTTTAATTTTCTTAACTTTAAGGGATTATTTTTACTCTCAAATAAATTCAATTTGCAGTCTTTTCAAATTTCTACTTATTGCTTAATTTAATTCTTCTTCAAACTGCTGCTCAACGCTGCCCTGCACATTTGAATTAATTTTCGCAACAATTTCGTTTCATAAACCCAATTAAATGCACATAAAAAATAAAGCATAACTTTACAACTTATCGCTAAATAAATTGTTGCTTCCACTTAATTACTCATAATTCGCCACGGCTAACGGCTAATACAACAAATGAAAAGTATCTCGACTCGGCATCATGTCTATAATTAAGCACAGCAACCGCATAGATACAACTACCTCGATTCGTTTAACATTACGAAATTCGCGTGTTTCGCTGTTTTTTTGTTGTTGCTACTGAAAGTAGGCTCAATCAAATTTATTTCAATCTAAACACTACGCACATCACAAATCCGAGTGCGAGTACGTCACTCATACGTCCCGTGTGCCCCGTACTTCCGCCTGCAAATCAAAGCAAAAGTTTATTCACATTTGCTGTGTGGTTTATAATTACATTTTGCACGCTCGCATCGAGGCTGAGGATACAAATTAAAAATTTTGTGTATCTGTGTATCTGTATCTGTAACGGTAACGTGTCGAAAAATGTATCTGCTCTCAAAAAAAAAAAAAATTATCTCATAAATGCAAATCGCAGTTTGGCCAGAAATATTCGCGTGTTCCTCATTGTCTCTATTATATTGCCCGGCCTGGCACTTCGCTGCCCATTTGATTGAGTAGCCAACACTCAGACATTGCCCCCAAATAAACCCCGCCCCCATCCCCACCTACTCCCCTGAATGCCGCCCACACAGCGCTGGCACACGATTTTGGAAAGCGACGCCACATTTGCGTCAGGCGTGACGGTCAATGATCACTTTCGGGCGACAACAACAACAGCAATCATTATCATCATCATCATCACCGTCAGTCTTCGTCATCATCATGATCATCATCATCTGTGTGGCACGCAGCTGGCAGCAGTTTATGTTGTTTTAGCAGCTGTTGTAGTTGTTGACGCACTCTAATAACTTTTTTAAATGATACCCGGCTATTTTGGCTATTAAATATTTTTTGGCTTTTGGGCACAAACCAATCGCCGCTAGTTGAGCTGGGCATATTTACTTTATTGTGGCATGACACATAGATAATTTGTCAACACATAATTCATTCGCTTTTCCATTAGTTTTTTAATTTGAATCATTAATTTTGCTCGTCAAATTAAATTTATCTAATAAGAAAAACATTTTTTAAAAATATTCAAAAATATTTATAAAAAATCTAAAATTGCGACTTGTAGTATTAATTATGTAATTTTCAATATTCTTATTTCTGATCATCATTTAGTTTGTTTGTCAAAAAAAAATTAAAATAATTTATTTTTGAAATCAATTTTAGAATTTTAATTTACAAAATAAATATCGTATTTTTTATAAATAAAAGAAAATATTTTGCAAATAATCATTAAATTCATCAAAACTAATTTTTGCAATAATATTTTTTTTATTTATATTATTTTCTATATTTATTTTTATATTTTTATAATATTCTATTCATAAACATTAGTTTTTTGACAACTTTTCACAGTCTAAATTAGGAAATTAATATTATTTTTTATTTTTTAATTTTTTTTTATTTCTTTAAATGTCTGCCTAAGTTAGGGTATTTTAGCTGCGATGCGTTAAATGCTTTTTTGCATTGATTTTTTATGGTTTTGTGCAGCCTCTTTAATAATTTAATTTAACAGTGAAATTGAGCACGCCAAGCACAGCCTTTGCTTTAACAGTAGCATTTTTGTGGATTTGGTGTGGCATGCGATCTACAGTTAGATACTTTTACTGCCAAATCCTTTCTCGAGTGCGACTTCCGTTTGCTGCGCCACCATTTCCGTCTGTGCAACAGCAAACGTTCAATGACTTTGGTCTCGGACATTGGCGTGACGTGTTGTTGGACTTGAGAAATCTGGTGTGCAATGTATGTATAAGATGATATATATATATATATATATATATATATATGTACATATGTATATTTTTCAAAAAGCTATCGATTCATTTTGTGCTTTTGTGTGTTGTTGAGTGCCGCGCCTGTTTGGACACCAACCACTTGTTGATTAATAGGCGACAGCAATGCACCGCACCACTGCAGCACCACCCACATCGGACCAGGTGGCTGACCTTGCGATTCTGTTAACCATTCGCCGTTTCCTTGTGCTTTGTTAAGCCCCAAAAACAAATATAATAATTGCCAGCAACTTAATCATACAAATTTCTCCCTTCCCCTTTCTCTCGACTGATTTTCACAAGAAAATCTACTTCCGTGAAATGATCGCGAAAACGAAAATAACCAAAAAAAGAAAATTTCTTTAAGTGGCACAGCAAATTCTGCTGAATTCCCCACCCTCAAGCAGTGTGGCAGGTGATTTCTTTGTGTCAACTCAAAAGTGACTCAAAATTAAGTTGAGAGCATATTTTTTCAGTGGAAAATGAATTCGCTGGAAATTGTCCGGCTCTGAATGAGTCTGGTTGTCAATTAGTTGCTTAATTTAAGCGAAAATATATAATTAATGTGGATGGACTTTAATTAATGAGCTTTAACGTTAAGTTCTGAATAATCGCTTGGGAAAATTGCAATTCATTAAATGCGACATTTATTGGGCAGATTCTGAGTCAATTATATTTCGCAAAGTTTTTCTTTTGAATAATATTCAATATTTCGAAAGTACTTCAAAATGCTTGTATCAAATTCAAGGATTATGATGTTTACATATGTCATGGAAATGAATCTCAAGGCATAATGTAAATGTTGACTTGCTTCCCTTGACTAGACTTTGACACAGTCTCATTAGGGACTACATTTGCAATCATTTACCAGCTCCATATTTGAGGAGCTCACAATCCATTAGACGCCACAGTGCCACAGTCTTGGCAAAAGCAACGCTCGAATCTGCCACTGTTGCTGCTGATGTATCTTGAAAATCCACATGATGATTGAGTACCTGACATTTGCACCGGCAACGACATGACAGAAAATGTTGCAAGCTCAACGCCAGCAACTCATTCATTTCAGCAGTCCTGCCACCTCTTGCGGCAATCCCACAGATGCCTTTGCATTAAAATTAATGTGCTTCATTAACAGCTGCCACAGTTTTGCGAGGCAAGACATAGCGGGCGGGTGGCGTCGCGTGTGGGTGTAGAAACATGGCCAAAGTGATGACTATTTCCATTGAGGCATAGAAGTGTATCTTTAGCTGCTATCAACACGTTTAAGTTCAAGGCTGTTGCTCATTCCAGTTGGCCAGGCCGAAAAACACACACACACAAAGATACAAATGCAACAATGAGTTATAAATGTATCTTTTTGCATTCAGTTCTTCTGGGAGTAGAAACCGTTCGCCATGCAACGCCATTCAGATGCTCAATTGGTATTCAAAATGCGTAAAATGCACATAAATTCAATGTTCTCTGTTTCATTTTGGTTTATTCATTTCGCTTCTTGTTTTCCGTCTCTCTTCACACCTTAAGACTGGCTAAAACGGGGTAGCATCGAGTTGAGAAGACTTCTATATTAACTTGATCAGCATTGGTTTGACAATATATTCGAATTTATTTATTTATTTATTTATTTATTGTCATCTCAGGTCAGTCGACACAAAAAATACCAGAAGTAAGAAATTTAATTTAAAATAAAATTAAAATTATAAATAAGTAAATTAGTAGAAATAAGAAATATTTATATGATTTCTGGGTGTATTTAAATGCAAAATGGTCCAACATTTGTGGCATGAATTTGGAAAACCCGGAAAAAGCCCAATCAGATTAAATGTTACTCAATTTATTTAGAGATGATTTTTATTTAATTTATGTTAAAAGCTAAGTTTAAGCGTATTATTTATGACTTTTTTATGGCTTAGATATGATTATTATTTTACTATTGCTTTTTATTTAGTTTTTGCTTAGATATAATTTTTTATTGTTATTATTTTTATTGTTATTATTATTATTATATAACTACGTTTTTTTTTATTTTATTTTTTCCTATTATATTTCCCTGTCTTTAGAAGCACTTTTCAAGCTTTTTATTTAATTTTTGGTAAGATATAAATTTTTATTATTAAAATAATTTTTTTTATTATGTTTAATATTATTATTATTATTATTATTATTTTTATTACTATTATTTTTATTATTATTATTTACCTATTTTTTTATTTTATTTTTTCCTATTTTATTTTCCTGTCTGTAGAAGCTTTTATGCTTTTTATTTAATTTTTGCTTAGAAATAAATTTTAATTATTATTATTATTTTATTATTATTATTATTATTATTTTTATTATTATTATTACTAATTTTATTATTGCTATTCAACCAATTTTTTTTTAATTTTACCTATTTTATTTCGCTAACTTTTCAAGCTCTTTTTTATGCTTTTTATTTAATTTTTGCTTAGATATCAATTTTTATTATTCAAATTATTTCATTTATTATTTTTATTATTATTATTATTATTATTATTATTATTATTATTATTATTATTATTATCATTATTAATATCATGATTATTATTATTTTTATTATTATTATTCAACAAATTTTTTTTATTATGAAATTTTACCCATTTTATTTCCCTGCCTTTAGAAACACTTTTTTATGGCATAATTGTAACATGAATTTCGAGATAGAAACGCGTTTCCAACTGTAAAAGTAGTTTTAACCTCGAGCTCAGTGCTGTTCACGATTGAGAGGGGTATTTTTAGGTCGAGCACACCCGCCTAGTGCGATTATAAATTTATTTTATTTGTTTACATTGAACCACAAAACTTGTATTCATTTCCCCCTCGAAGCTGCTTAGAATGCTATTCTAGACACCACCTCCACCGCCGCCTCCCCAATCCCAACCCGAACAACTTTTCGACGCAATATTCTTCCTTCTCCTTTGTTGCAAGTGTGCCGCATATTTATCACTTTCAGGCTGCGCAATTGCATTGCTTTTGCTGCAGCACAGCTCAGCTCAGTTTGGCTCAGCTCAGCTTGCCTCAGCTCTGACGAGCACAATCTGAATCTTTGGAAACGGTTGTTTGGTGTTGCATGCGATTAATATTTATGCGAGATAACAAAAGACTCGCTTTGTGCAATCGTTAGAGCTGATAGCCTTGCATCTGGCTCTGAGCTCAGTTCTTATTATTATTATTCATATTTATCTTGTGTGCTTTTCAAATAACAAAGCACAAAGCAAAATGCACTTAATAATTCAACTGTTGCTCAAATAGTTGCGGCACAAAGTTGCAGCATCTCAATAAACTAGAAAGAAGAAGACTAACAATATTTACATGCTTCTAACTAGGGTTTCACTAAAAATAAATATGAAATATACATGCATGCCACATTTAGATCACTTTTGAGTTGACTGCCTTAATTTATGTTGTTCTATGGCTAATCTGTTTGAGGCATCAGCTTATGCTAGATTATTGCAAGTGCCACACGTTGTTTTCTTTTGGACGTAATATTTTCTTTAAAACAATGAAAACATTCTTAAATTGTATACATTATGCTGCCGCCTAGCGCATAATTTAAAGTTGTTCTTTTTACGTTTAAGCGATTTCTTCTCGTACCATTGCAAAAGTTCTGGACCATCTGGCATGCCCATGCCTCATGTTGCCAGAGCGTGCCTACAAACTATTTTTCTTTTCGTTCTATCAATCACACCCCCCCCCCCCCCCCCCCTCGCCCACCCCCTGCCCTGTCCATGACTGTTGTTTGTTTTGCCGCTTGCAACGCATGCATTTTATAGTTTTTCACCCCTCATTTTCTATTCTAATAGGGAAAAAGTGAGAATGTTTACGATATTTTTGTTTCCATTTCATTTCCCATTTCCCATTGCTTGTGCGCTGATGCAAATATTTTAAATTGTATTGCATCGCACAGTTTGGCATGCACTGTCCATTAACTGAGAAAGGGCCTTAAGTATTATATCACAGCCAGTTTGCATCCACATGTATGCCAACGCCCCAGACTCAACTTGGGGTCGCCAAGAGGTGCCCCATGAGGTGTCCATTAGTGTGTGCAGAAAGCGACCCCTTTTGTGGGCCAGGTGGCAATTTGGAAATGTTGTTTAAAATCCCGCCAATTTCACTTAACGTCTCGACCTTTAAGTGAAAAATTACATGAAAATTTAGCAATTTTCATTTGGAGTTGCGCGCATTTTATAAACACTTTTCGGCCTTTATGGTATGTGGGTCGTTTACACACACACACACAAACAGAAGACCGGGTCGTCGGATCGGGTCGGGTTGGGTTTGGATTGGATTGGATCGGTTCGCTGATCTCCCTCGATTGTGTAAGATCTACTTCTGCAGTCTCTGTTCGTGCCTTCTGGACTGTAAACTATATTTGTACTTGCGTACTCGAGGTCTACTTTGAAGGTTTAATTAATGGAAATTGTGATTGCGAGTAGGTCAAGTGTATCATAGAATTCAGTGAGGATTTCATCAAATGGCAATATTTGACGCATTTATCATAGATCAAGGTCTTAGGCTGAAGGTCAGCTAATGCAAATTTATTTGAGTTATTGGTGCAGAAATGGCACTTGAAATTGGGCAATATAAATAGCACACAAATATAGTATTGACATTGGAATCAAATTGTTATATATGTATATCAACGAAGATGTGATTATGAAAATTCAATTAAATTAAATTAAACTAACCCAATTCGATTGCATTCAGTTTGAACTCCTTTGAGAACTACTTATTCCATCAGTCACTAAATAATGTTGCAGAAGTCAAAGATATTAACATGAAATATGTGCTACGATAATCTTGATTCAATGGGATGATTGATAAAGCGGCTCTACAAGTCAAAAATAATGAGTATTAAATAATCGAGATGCATAGCTCCGCAATTTAATTATGCATGGAAAATTAATTACAACTACCAAATAATCAAGCGGCATTGTGCACCAGCCCCAGCCCAAAACACAAGCCATAATTCTTTTTTAATAGTTCTGCAAAGCGAGACCCCAGGAAGTAATTATAGAGTGTACAGCTCCTAAGACAATAATTCAACATGATAGCTCATTTGCAGCAGGCTCGAGTCAAGAGAACTCCGCTCAGAGGCCCTTCTCGTCGTCTGCCCAGACAGTCATAAATACGTATGCAGAAAGCTAAGCCACAGGCCAACACTAAATCTTCATTTACACACAGCAACACCCCCACACACACACTCACACACACACACACACAGAGACTCCATCGATACTTGGGGTATAGTTGGAAAGACTTTGCCCACAATGTTGACAATTAATCACAAAGAAAGAAAGAAACGCAGCCAGACTTGTGTTGCACGTCCACAATTACGAGAGGCGAGAGTCGACCCCCTGCTTGCACTTCAAAATCTACATGCAAGCACACACACATACATGTCTGCATTAACATATGTAATTTTTTCCCCTTTCGCCCCACACCTTGAAAAGTTACTTTGAGTTTTGCGGACTTAATCGGCGTGGCAACAGCTCTGTGATAAGACGGGGTTGCCTCGGATCGGTTCATTCGTTTATTATCAACAAGTAACGGTTAATGTACGCATAAATTAATTATTTCACAAGACAGATCGAACATATAGAGAGAGAGGGGGGGATAGAGACACAGTCACTTAATGAGTGGGGCAAGAGGCAAGAGTCAGCTCGAATCAAGCTCGAATCAATCCAAATTGAAACAAGAAATGTAATGTAATGTAAACAAAAGATCAAACCACTCTCAAGTAAGTTACACTGTACAAAAAAAATGTACTTTATATATATATAAACTCTGTTGTAGATAAATTTCAATTTTATTCCAATTAATATCAAAAAAATTGTTCGATTTTGGTGCTTAAATTGGTTTCAAAAACTTCACTCAAAGTTTTTTATTTTTATTATTTATTTTATTTATATATTTAATTTTACTGATAGCTTAAGTCCTTATGGCATTTATTATTATTTTATTTATTCATTATTTTTTTATTTCTGCCAAATTTTAGATACATTTTGTGTACATCAAAAAATGTTCTGTGTATGCATAAAAGTGAAGAAATTTTGATGGACTCTAAAAAACCAAAAAACCCAAAAAATGTTGGAGAATTTCTCAAGTGGCCTGCGAACCGGTTGCCCAAATGAGTGTGGCCGGCGACGTGACAGCTGTGCATCAAAAATAAAAAAACAAAACACAAAAATAAAAAATAAAAAAAATAAATAAAAAAAATAAAAGTCGAGTTCAATTCGAGGTTCAAAGTACGATGCAAGAATTCAAATTGTTCAAATAAATCAAATGGGAAATGAAAATGAACAAAGCGAGAAGAATTTGTTGTTGTTGTTATTGTTGTTGTTGTTGTTTTTGTTATTGTTGTTGTTTAGGCTGTGGGAAATATGTGGATCATAAGAAATGAAAGGAGCCACCACACAAATCTGGTCAGAGTTCATCATGAGGCAGCCACACTTGATTAGCCAGCTGAACAGCAGATTCAAAAAAAAAAAAAAGAAGAAGAAGAAGCTTCAGCTAGCAGCATACTTCAAGTGGCATCAAGTGGATTTATGTCTGTGGCAAATGTAATTCGATAGGAGAGCAAGAGCAAAAGTCGCCACACACCGAGTGGGCGTCACACGCAGAAGGGTTGCTTCCGTCAAGAGTTGTGTGCAAATAGGAGACGCATGCCCCCACTCCCTCTCCCTCCCTCCCTCCCTGCCACATCTAGCACTTCGTCTAAGGCGTTGATGTGATTTTTACGACTCGTTGCAATTGCAAATTGAGCGAAAATAAGAAATTTGATTTATATTTTTTTATTTTCTTGCCACTTTGCACTGAAAAATGAGTCTGTTGCACAGCAAATCAAATTCGAAGTAGAGAACTCAACTGTTATAAGAAGGGTATTTGAATATATTAGATATTAGATATTTGCACTTTCTAATTATGATATGGGAGGATGTGTTTTCAATATATGTCTTTTCAAATTAAGTTTATCTTTCATAATTTTTAAATTTTAAATGATTTCTCTCAAGACTTGTTTCATTTACTGTGCTCATCATTCTAATCATCTTAAAGCTCATCTTTATCTTTATATATAGATATGAACATCATGCCATGATGCACTCTTCATTAAGTGGTTGAGCATCAGAAACGGTAGCCAAATGACTTGCCACAAATCTTGCAGCCTGATTAAATGGTCAGACACAGAGGCAAAGAAATATGATAAGTTCTTTCCAAGAAATCAGCATAGGTCAGCAGACGGAGGCAAGAAGTCAACGCCAATAATCATTAAGGAGTGTGTCTGTGCAAGAGTGCACCAGAGAGAGAGAGAGAGAGAGATAGAGACAGACAGAGGGACAGAGAGAGTGAGAGTGGGATAGGCCGAGCAGAAATTGGCGGCGATTGAATGAAGACCCCGTCGACGACCCCAGACAAGCAGCTAAATATACTTCATAAAAATCAAAGAAGAAGAAGAAGAGATGAAAAAAATTGCGTAGGACCAGAAGACGAGCAAGAAGAAGCAGAAGACCACAACGGAAGACTCCAGACGACGACTCCAGAGACTAGACCTCTGACAACGGTGCTGCAATGATTTGTTTGTTTACCCTGAACACATTCAAAATAGGTAAAAGGGCCATAATGAAGACGTGCAAAAGCATGCAACAGGCTGAGGCAAGCAACTCCAATCCCATAGGGTATATATAAACTTGATCAGCATAAAAAGCAAAATCGATTTAACCATTTTCGATTGTTTGAACATACCAAAACAGAGTTCAAATTTTGTTGATTTCCTTTCTTCGTTTCCGTAATATCGATAAAAATCGATTATTGCAAGCAATCAATAAAGCAAAAATCGATTTTTATCTATATACCTTGACTTAGTAATGATTAACTGTAAAAATTACCACAAGATCGGTTGACAAACAGTATCTGAGGGTATCTTCCAGTCGAGCTCTTTTTATTTCTTGTTTTTTTTTTCTTTCTTCAGCTTTTCTTGCCTTTTGTTTTAACTGCAGTGTTTTGATTACTTTATGTTTTGGCGTTTTTTTTTTGCCTTTTGTTTTTTCTTTATTTTTTGTTGTTGTTTTTTTTTTTTGATAAATGCTGCTCATCATGTAATTTTAAACGCAGCGCGCATGTTAAACAAACAATTTCCCGTGACAGTGTAAAATGTTTGGCCCTGTGGCAGCAACCGGTGACAAAGGGTGGTGGGGTGTGGGCTAAACTAATGTAATACTGTGGCAGCGTGGAGTGTGCAGGGCAGGGTGCGGGGCAGATGACTGGCAAAGAAAGCGAGTGTTAAATGCAGCTTTTATTCCATGTTTTTGTTCATTGTGCCTCCGTCGTGTTGATGGATTTCTTCCTGTCATACGCACAGTACTAAAATCTGTGGACACAAGTGCCAACTGCTCGGCCTATACTTACTTAACCACATATTACCAACCATGTATGTGGGCTGCCTGGCCTCGTCATAGAACTTGTTACTCTTCTACTCGTACTCGTACTCGTACTCTTGTAAAAAAAATGAAATTATCATTCAAAATGCGTGTGAGTGCCACAAAAGTTGTTGACTGGTTGAGCTATGCAGGCATGTGGGTGTGTGAAGGTGTAACCGGGTGTACTATCAGCCAAATATGGGGGAGCTTTCTAAAAGGAAATTGAAAATACGTGTACAAAAGTCATTTTACAACTCCGCAGAAACTACACTTTCATGACACAACTCACACAAATCACTCAAACTCAGATCAAATTCATTTCGATATTCAATTTCCGCAACTGTTCCAGAAAATTCAATTCGATTTTCTAAGTTTTTACATTAAATGCGACAAGGAACTAAAAAATAATAACATGAAACTTAAATTAGGAAATAAATGATCATCACTTTCAAAAATCACCTCATACCATAAAAAAAATTTCAAAAATTAAACAAAAATTAGTTTTTTTAAAGGTTATCATAAATTAGGCCGCTTGATTTCGGCCTACAAGAGTATTTAATTATCTTCGTGGCCAAGATAGACGATTTTTCTTGTTTTAAGTAGGCATTATAATTAATTGCGGTCATCAGCAGAGTATTTATAATCTCAGCAGTTGATGTTAAGTGAATTACTTGGAAGCACTATTATTTGTTCAGGGTTTGAAAAATGCCAGCTTTCATTTGTGTGTTGCAAAAAACAAATTACTTCAAATAGCTTGCAAAAGATAATGGTATGGACTTGAAATTCCTATTATGGCATAAGGATTATTCGCTTATCCTCATGGAATGCCATGAACATCCAACAGATCATAACAGATCATAACATCCATACTCCTTGGACTTTCAAAAATCAGGGTCTGAAGCTTCACTTCTTTTCTTCTTCTTTTTTCAATATTTCTATAATTATAGTGCTCCTTTATATTATAAAGACAATTTTCTCTTGAACACAAATGAACCTCGAAAAACCTAACAAAATATTTATAAATTAAAGAAATTATATTTTCATCTGTTTTTATTTTTTATTGATGGAAAATAATGTCAAAAAAAATAAATAAATAATTCAATAGTTTTAAAATACTAAATTCAAATATGTTGTGTTAAGCTCTGACTAAATAAATTTTAGAACTCAGCAAATTTAAATATTCGTTTTTGATCTAAATATACTAATATTGTGCTTAAATATAAATATTTTATTTTTTTTATAAATATTAGTTACTTTTCAATGTCATTTATTAGCTGCTCAAATCCATATCAGCATTTACAAAGCAACTTTTATTCGAACTATAAAAAAATATCCTGTTTTTTTTATCGATATTCATTTAGATCTAAAATATCTTTGCTTGTGTGTTGGCAACATTGACACAAATCCATATGTAATTGGATGTTCGATGTGTCGGCACCAATATTGTGTGATAATTATTCCAAACACATCCCCAGCATTTCCCATTTGTCAGTTAGTCTTGGTTTGTGTGCCCCTTTTTGTAATTTGTTGTTTTCTTGAGCGTGTTTTGGTTTCTTGTTTACTGGATTTCCAGCTTTGAGTTATTATTGCATTCGCTTCTTGCTTTCTTTCTTGTTGCTTTCCGGGGATCGGCGGACGTTGCTGACAACAGCTGTTCCGTATGTTGTAATTGGAATAAGCAAGCTTGTTGTTGAGATTGATAAGAATTCGTTATGTAAAGTCCGATTTGTCATCAGATTAAATTCAATCATTTGATTGTGAAATTAATATTATACAATTCTTCATTAAATTTTAATAGGCTTTAAAAATCGGAATTAATCTCATTTCTAACATGAAATATTAAGTGACACTGTTAAGTTGCGAACACCACATGCGGCGCTGTTAACAGCTGGAGAGCGACCGACAGAGAGAGATGGAGAGAGAGCATATTTGACTTTGCACATATTGGTTTTGCGTGCTGCGTTTGCTTTGCACGCGCTCTCCAAGGAAGACAGAGACAGAACAATAACAAAAGAGAGCGTCGTGATAGAAATTTTTGCATTTGCTGTGTGACTTTTGCTTGAAGTGGCGCTTAGAGGGTTGCCAGACCGTCAATTTGCTTTGATTTCTTTTCGAGTCGTGATCAGCTCAACAATTATTTATCATCACCGACGGGGTTGAAATTCAAGTTGCCGAATGAAGCCTAATAAAAGGAAAATATAACTACTCATAACAAGCAATTTCGATAGCCATCGGTCATATGCGGGCATGATTATTTGAAGTGTCTCGCATTTTATGTGATGTCATTACTGCAAATGGGGGTTGTTTCAACCTTAAATAATAGCTGCTGCATGCAACATGATCGATCTGTATGCAGTTGGTAATATATATTTAATGTGGGCTTTTTGTGTTGTGGTTTGTCTTACAACATAAATGCAAGCTTGAGGGTGGAAATTTGATTGAAAGTCTAACATAAATATTATCTTTCAACACTTACATATCGCACATGTTTTTCAAGCTGTTCTCTCTACGAGTGTCGTCACAAAAACCCACAACAAAAGGCACGCTCAAAACACGCACACATTTGCACACACACTAGGTTCACCCACACGCAAACCTTTGCTTTTTTACGGCACTCTCCCATACCTGCTCTCGCACTCACTCCCTCTGAGTATGTGTGCCTTATCTCTCTCATTCAATTATGTTGTGCTGCTTACTTTTTGATTTGCTTTGCGTAGTTGTTGCTCCTGCGTTTCTGCTTTTACTCTCGCATGCGCTCTCTCGCTCTCTCTCGCTCTCTATTTATGGCTCTCTGGGTCTCGTTGTGTTTGCAGTGGTATTATTGTTGTGTTTTTTACATTGTTGTCGTCGTGCGTTTGCCTTCTGCTTATGCCCTGTAGTGTATTCATGAAGGGGAGTATTATTTGCTTAGAGTTGTATTCCACGAAATAAATGCCGTAGGCAATTATTATTAAACGTATTTAAATATTAAGTAGACCTCTATTCAGAGCTATTCTAAGATAAATGCACCACAAAAAAAATTACAGGGTATATTTCAATTGGGTATGTTGTTATTTCGTACTTACTCGTTTTCTTTGCCTTTGTCCGTTGCTTGCAGCTGCTGTCGCTGGTGCGCTGCTAGCTGACTGCTGACTGCTGTTAGCAGACTCTTATTGGATTTCAGTTCAGAAAATATTTTCGCGCTGTGCGGTTGTGTGGAGCGGAAAGTTGAAATTCGCTTTCAAGTTGTCCAAAGGTTTTTATTATTTGTTTTGTACTCGCGTTCGTTGGCGCATTGTTGATTTCAATTGTGAGAGAAGCGGCAACAGCAGCAGCAGCAGCATCTCAAGAACTGCAGGCGCTGGTGTTTTTGGGTTCTATTCAATATCGGAGTCGGTGCAACAAGACGCGGCAATGAATGCAATTCAAATAATTAATACAAAATCTGTAAAAAATTGAAAGTGAAATTTTGTTGACGAAATTACAACGGTAAAACAAATACAACGCGACGACGCGCACAAAATTTGTTGAATGAAACGCTAAAAAGAAGCAGTAATTTAAAGTAATTATAAAATATCTAACCGCAAAGAAAATCTACTTCAATAGAAGTACATAAATATTTAATACTTCTACTAAAGTGTTTAACAGTTTAACAACATCAATTAAAAGTGTTTCTCGAGCGATTTCATATCGAAATTGAAGCAGCAACAAACAGCAATAAATATTATAAAAGGTACGCGTCGATGATAAACAAGAAGCAAAAACTCTCATTTATTTTGTGGGAGTAGATGAAATTTCTGACCAACGAAAGGTCTACAAACACGCGCACACATACACACACAGATGAGAATTGAAACCTTTTGTCTGCCTGCATCCACCATAATAACAAAATGCGAATTATTTTTTTTATTTTCGTATGCTGCAAGAAATGAAGTTTTTGTCACACGTTGATGAGAGTTAGGTAGAGAAAGAGAGAGAGAGAGAGCGAGCCGGAGATAGGGAGAGTTTGGTAGAGTTTTAAAAAAGAGTGCAAAGAATTGGGAGAGTTGTGCAGCATCACAAAAAAAATAAGAGTTGCATGTGCCTGCGAGTGTGTGTGAGTGAGTGGGTGCAAAGTACACAAACATATGTATATGGGACTTGTATATGTTTTCATGTCCTTTCAGAGTTCTGAGACGGAAATTCAAAGGGATGCAAATTGTACTCATTAAAATTACGAATTAAAGTCGGTTATGTATTTTAATTATATGCAACTTGTATAGAAACAGGCTAAAGGAAATGCACTAGACAAATTTATACTTAAAGCTAGAAAAAATATAACAAATCTAAAATCTAAACTTCTGTAATAAATGTCTCTCGAAAACACAAAAGTGAAAAATTAAGAAAAAATTTTAATCGTATTTCAAAACTTGTGCAAAACCATAAAGATTATTAAACATTTATAATAACACTACTAAAATAGAACACAAAAATAAAATGAGCAAATAGAACCTTATAATTATAATTTGTAAACAAATATTTGTATTTTTTTTAATAATTTCATTAAGATTTGCGATATTCAAAATTGAATTTAGCCCCCATATGTACTCACCTGGCGCCTTTCAAAGTCATAAATCTTATCAGCAAACTCAGGTGATTTTCGTTTTGATTTCTATAAACTCAGCTGACAATGTATATTTTAATCAGTGTACGGGGTGGGGTAGGTTGATATTTAAAATAAATAATCTGAAATAATATTAATTTAGCTCTGCTCCATCATCTGTTCACATTCCCCATCTTTTTAGTATTTCTACTATTTGTTTTGTTTATAAACAAAACTTGTTGTATCGCCACTTGTGGCAGATTAGAATAACCCATTAGAAAAAATAGAAATATATATATACATGATGATAAGAGCAATGTTTAGATTACTATGATTATGTGTAAAAATATTTTGCTTAGATCTTTTTGCTTGGCAACATTATTTTCACAGCCATTAAAATTTCAACAAGTTTGGCCGTGAAAATGAATTTTACGCTTTTCTTGGCCATAAATGGGTTTTCTAATTTTTCTTTTAGGTATTTTTGCGTTTTTCAAAGTCAACACATCATCACAGAACAATCAATAAAAGACGCAGCCGTAGAAGCGGCAGCAGGTGAAACTTTTGTGCAAAAAAAAACAACAATAAATAAAAGAAAATAGAAGACAAGAAGAGAGAAAAGATGAGAGAAAAGAACCAAACAACCAATTTATAAAAGCATCGATATCGCTGTCAATGACGTTCGCTAATGAGCAGCCAAGGGAGAATCGAAGGGGTATTAGACTCAGTGGCTATTGAAGATTTTAATCAGTCATGCACACACAACCAAAGTCTAAGATATATACATATATATATACTCAGCTGCTAGAGAAATTTCCCGTATCTAACAGATGCTTTTTTTGCAAATTCGATTTTTTTGCGCATTTGTTGTTTTATTTTTTTGGCGCCCCCCCCCTCGAACGACTAATCAACACATTGTTCGTTGTTCGACTTAAGAGAATTGTTAATAATCTTTGTAAATTTTTGTTGTGTATTTATTTTTTGCTTATTTGTTGTAATCAATTTGCAGCACGTGTTCGCATCTGGATTTCGTTAAGCTTTCCATTTCACTTGGTTGCTGTGTATGCTTTCAACACGATTTGCCATGCAACTGAAGCTGTTGCACAAGGGTCGCAGCCGTCAAATGTTTAAGATGATATTTTTGGCATTAATGGAATTGAATTTTTAATGACGACAAGGATCGTCACTATGAAACTTTACTTTTAGTTGTGCCATTAAAAATGAGAAAAAAAAGGGGTATCATAAAGTTGTAACAGGCTGTAGAAAGTATCTACGACCCCATTAGGTCGTAAATAGACGGATCTTAGGAACTATAAGAGCTAAAGACTTCAAATTGCCATAATTTTATAGATATATCTCTGTAACACTGACTAACTACACAAATTTCTTTGAAATCTGTTTTTCTGAATATGCTAATTTGAATATCAAAGAGTTATGATATATAAGGACTTGAGCTGCTGGGCATCTCATAGTTCAGCTTCCTTGACTATGGCATTCTGTGTTGTCCTCATTTTATTTGAAATTGGTCACTTTAGAATAATTTTGTCCAGCTGTTGCCAAACAAAGTCTGCTTGCCATGAAACTCTAGAGACAAGCTGTATAAAATATCACATTTTATTTCGGTCGTCGAGAATAATGTGTATTTATTTATGCAGTGCCCCTAAAGTGTTGCATCGTAAATTGAATATTTAGAAGAAAAATATGCATAGCAAAGCTGCTGGCGTCTCTCTGCTCCTTTTGCTCTCTCTGATTGTCTGCCTGCTATGAAACTTATCAACTTATGCAAATGCACGAAATGAAATTTTTCTGGCCTGTTTAGAAATTCTAATGAAATCCGCTTTAGCTGTTGTTGATTTTGCACACGCATAAAGCACTCACAGTGACACAATTCGTATGCCCTCAGGTGTGCTATATATATATAGATATGTATATATTTTTGTTTCACTCTTTATGGTCCCGCTGAAGTGTCATATGAAAAAGAAGCCAAAAGGTAACCCACTTGCTGAGCCCCTCGACTGCTCCGTTTCCTAACGGACTTGCCTAAAATGTTATTACCATAAGTATTTGTTTTGTAGTTTTTTGTTCAGCTTGAGCTGGAGATGAGTGCGCTTTTCTGCTTCTTCTCCCATTTTTTTGGACTGTCAAGAGTGCCGTTAGTTGAGCGAGTAAACCCTCGAGAAATGGCCAAATAAATGTTGCCCATGAATCGTGGCCACAACTATAAAGTCTGAACAAAACTACTTGAGGTCGAGGCTAAACCAAAAAAATAAACAAATAAAATAAAATGATAAAAAAAAAAAAGAAAATTGATAAGGTTTCTCCACAAGTCGATAAGAATAAATAGCAAAGCAAGCAAATATTTAAAATCTAAAATTAAATATACAAATAAAATAACTAAGACTAGGTCAATGACATTATTATTTTCAATTCATCCTAAATCTGAGCGACGTATATGCAAAATTCACACAGCACTTGAGTAAATAGATTCACTACAAATGTGATTATCAGTTGTACTGTGAGTCAAGTCAGCACTATCAGATAGATAAGGGGAGCCAAAATAAAGTTCTTAAATATAGCATATTTTATTATAACAAATAGAGACCGTATCACAAATAAATGTTATAGATAGACTCTATATCATTGTTAGCGTTATCACTGTGCCAAAGTCGGCGTCATTGCCGCCAACATTTTGTTAGTTCGATTCGCATTAAATTTATCAATCGAAGCAAAACCGAAAAATCCGCAATGACACAGAAAATGCTTGCTGCTTTATCAAGGGAGAACCCCCAAACGAAACCTTGGCAAGTGAGAGTATTGGGCAGCAACTTCCGCAAATAAATACCATAAGCGATGACAAATATACGATTCCAATGAAGCATAAGATGAATCTTGTGGCACGAAACAGGTGTAAGCTGGAGAAAGATAGAAAGAGTCTGGCGGAAACACAAAACTCATTGATACGCAAATTGTTTAAGACTCAGGTGTTGATAGTAAACTAAATATAACAACAAGAGTAATAATAATAATCATATTCAGTTTTCAGGCAGCATTCAGAATGAATTGCCCGAGAGTCTGAATAGACGTAGAGGTGTTAGTAACTGAATATATAATATATATATGTGAGAGAATCGTATTTCACGTCATGATTTCTTGATGTAGCCCAAGCAATCAGCTGTTTTATTTTATTGTTGGAATTGCACTTTTGTTTTGAGACTTTCCATTTGATAGTTGTGTTCAGCATTGGCTTCCATTCGATACCCTGAACGAGGTCGTTTGCTTATCAGTTTTTTGGTTGCGCTTATCTATTGCATGGCAAACTTTACGATAGCCAAACGCACATACATATATTTCTTACATATTTCAATACCTGAAGAAACCTGAATTTCGAATCTAGATAAGCGGCTCAAGCTAACAAATCGTCGTTTGATTAAGCGACTCAAACAAGTTTCCACTGCTAATTATGTTTAATTGCATTGGTAGCATCGTTACTCCTCAAGCGTTCATTTTGACGTGCTGCTGAGTTTTTGTATTACTTGTGTACACACTTATTAATCTCTAGTATTTTCAGGTAAATGCTTATCATTTTATAGTGAACAACGATTTTGTTTGGCATTTCCTTTTGCAATTGAACATTTCTTGATAATTGAATGACTGAACTCAAAAAATTGACTTTTTTTTCTTTCTTTCTATTTGCAGTTTCGGTGAGTCAAAAATGGTTTACTGCGCTTTAAAAACTGGAATTTGTTGGTAAGCTTTTTAGAACGGGGAAGATTAAGATTTTAGCTCGTAGTACCAGTTGGCAATTAGCTAAAATTTGTTTCACATGCGTGAGAATTAAATTGATTTGTTGCTTTTCCGCATGCTGTTGCCAGGCATCTTTCACACGACCTTCTCCTAACTGCTGGAGCACAATTATTTCGCCTACATCAGTTGCTGTGCGTGTGTGTGTGTGTGTTTGTGTGTGTTAGTGTTATTCTCATAGGCCTTCAGCAGAGCACTTTGCCACACAGAGTGCGATGTGACACCTTCAATTGAAATTGATTAGGCGTGCGACATCCACTCACACACATAACACGAAAACTAATAATTATTTAATTGAGCGAAACCAACTTGACATTATAGTTGGCATTATTCAAATGTGACATAAATGGCACAAGTCACAGCAGATTTCAGCTGTCTTTCAGCTAAATGATAAGGGCAGCATTCTGGCCGTACGACTTGCCCAAATGCAGTAATGTGATTTGGATGATATGATATGGTATACAAGTATATCTGAATACCCTGTCATCATAACTTACAGTTTAGCTTCTTTCTTTTCATATTACAAGTAAATAAGACAAATGTATATTTGATTAATAGGGTATTTAATATTCGGCAGCTCAAAAGTGAAATCATCTTCTTGTTTTGGGTTTGTCGCCGACAGCTGTCAAGCAAAAAATAATAAAATTTTGCCAGACCTTCGAAAATTTTCCAGTTTCGTGGGTGGTTTTTTGGCAATAGAGGCACATGTCACACACAGCCGGGCGGGCACTGGTGGGCGGTGTGGTGTGGTGTGGTTTGGTGTGCGGTGTGTGTTGTGTGTTCAAAATTGGCGTGGTGTTGTGCTGCTTGTGGAGTGTGCAAAGTTGTTGCGTGTGTTGTAAGGTCGTTTCGCACATGTGAAGGAACTATTTACTCATAGATATTTTAATTGTTGCCAAGACCTTTGTGTCCATATTATAATACTATGGTAATTGGAAACGATGCGACGACAACTGTAAAAGTGACACTCAATATGCCCGTTCAAGTTTATAACAAATTTTTCCTTTTGTCTTCGAGAATTGGGTCTTGGTCGGCTGCGCGTATCCGTCAGATACACGCACGCATGAGGGCGTATCTTGATGAGTAACTAGACAGCTGAAACTGAAAACAAAATAATATTCGTTTTCTAATTATGAACTCTCAGTTCTTTTGCCACTTGTCGCACAAACTGGGTCAAGTCTATTCGTCTAGAAGGAAACAAATGAAAAAAAAGCAACATGTTGAAAAAGTGAAATCTCAGCGCTTAAATGCCTGTAATTAAATATTAATCATTGGCATTTACTCAACAATTTTCAAGTCATTATTTAGTTCCCTCTCTTTCTCTCCCTCTCTCTCTCTCTCTCTTACAACTTACACTTTTGCCAATTGATTCTAGAGTTGAGAAGCTCGGCTGCTATTGTAATTAGCCAACTAATATCTGTGTTCATAATCAAAGTGTTAACACCTTGACTACTTTTGCTAGAGGTGATGCCATTGCTAGACAGTCTCAAGTCTAGACAGAGGAGCAGCATATTGATTGCTTGAGACAAGTGCCACATGAATAAAGCGAGGGGCAATTTTAGCCAGAATTAAATACAGTATTTACTTGATCACTGCTATTGATTGCATTGTAACTATCTATGAGAAATTGTGTAAGTTATGTTTGTAAATATGCCTTAAATACTTTTAGATATTTATTTGCTGTATTTTCACATTATGGAATGACCACTGTACTGGCTTAACTTCCTCAATGCGTACAGACTCCAGCTTCAGTCAGACAGCTTAATTATTTTTAATTACATCCAATTTCTTCGGCTGCGTAATCAGCTTACAAACATCAAGAAATTATAATGAATTATTATGCATAATGAACTGAATTTCTCTCCCTTTTCTCCCCCCTCTCTTTCTCTATCTGTATAAGTCGCCCACTCGTGTTCCCTGTGGCTAATTGCACAATCGCCTCATCAGCTGCTTCAGTGTAATCAATGGACCAGTTGTTGCAGCTGCCGCTTAACTGCCATCCCAGCTGCAGCTTGCATATGTATATTTTGTATATCATTTAACGAGTGGGTTTTTATATATATTGCACACGACTTTCATGAAGGCTTCTTCAAAAGCCGAAATAAAAGCGATTTGAAGCTCGTCTGCCTACAAATATCGCACTTAATATGCATTTCTCAATCGATCATTATGGCAATCTATCATTGCGCTTAGAATCATTGATTCAATGCAACTTTTGGGCACAACGAGTCACAGCGAGTCAATTCTGATGATGACGTTGGCCACAAACTTAATTAGGCGTCGCGTCGCATTGCTTGATTTGTGGGCAGCACGCGGCCACCTTCGTTGCTTTTTTTTGCTGTTACTTCTTCCCTGCCCACCCGTCTCACGTCTCTCATCCCTCTTTTCCTCTTTGCTTTTGGCCAGGTTGTGTAATGCGCTCCAAAAATGAACTTAGTTCCCATTGACATTGCACTTTGTGGCTTGGCTTGGCTTGGCTTGGCTTGACTTGGCTTTGTTTTGTTTTCTAGCCAATAACAGTTTTTTGTTGGCTTTGGCTATTAAAAAAAACTAAACTTGAAAACTTACGCAAACGCAAAAAATCAACAGCCTTTTGTCATAATAATATATTTATGAAAAATATATATATTTAATTTATTACTCCAATACCGAAGCAAGCGAAATCGATTGCGATTTCATGTTTAAATTCATGTTCAAATTGAGCTGACAAAAATGGAGGTGAAAGAAAAAAACGCAAACAGCTGACAAAAGTGTCAATTAGACAAAAGCACACAGAAAAAAAAAACAATGACTATAATATGCAAATCTTTTATGGCTGTTTATATCCTGCAAATACACAGTTTTGAAAGCAGCTTGTTGTATGCAGCTGCTAATTTACAACAATAACAACAGAAATATGATTAACCGCAGCAGCAGCAGCAGCACATACAAAACTGAATGTTGCAATCTGCATGCAACTTGACAACATACAAAAAACAAAAAACAACGCTTACTGCAGCAACAACTGCAATTGCATGATTTTTCGGGCCGTGTTTCAACTCATAATGAAACTGAAAGCAGACAGCGTCCAATGGCCAAAACAGTTGGCGTAAATTAACGTTCAAAACAGTTGAGTGAGAGACCATTTGCACAATTTTTTTTTTACACATTTTTTATTTTATGCATCTGTTTTGCTGTTGTTGTTGTTGTTGCTGTTGTTGCTGTTGTTGTTGTTGCTGTTGTGCACACCCCGATTTTTCGCACAGTAGTCGGCAAATCGCCAACTGATCTCTCAGTCTTTATAGCTTTAAGCTGGACAACAACATCTGTGGTCAGGCCGAAGGCTGCGACTGTGGCTGCTGCTGTTGCAACAACAACTACGTGGACTTGGGGCAGCAAGTTGGGTCTCGGGTTTGCAGTTGTTTGCTGTAAATTTGTCGTTGACTTGTAGGCTTGTTGGACATGGCTAAATGCTTTTAATTTGCCTCTAAAAGCCTTGCCGTGAAAGTACAGCGGGTATATTTGGCGTACCCGGTCAAAAAGATGCCGAGTCATGAATGGAAAGTATAACTAATTCTACAATTTATGAGGCACACAAATGACGATTCATTCTATTTACAAATTTAGCATTTGAAATAATGCAAATTACTCACAGATATATAGTAATAAAATATATATAAATATATATTCCATAAGTCAGATTCATCATACAAGTTTTTGTATTTTCGGATTAATATTTTTATATCTTTTTCTGTGGACAACACAACAATATATATTTGTTGCACAAAAACCCAATTGTTTTTTAATATCTTTAAATGGTTTTTTTTTTGCCAGATTATTTTATTGGTCAGTGCAGGAAATCCAAATAATAGTCAGGTATTTGAAAAGTCTATTTCAAATGTAGCCAGTCGAGCTGAAAACAGCTCAACACAAATAATCGTAAATAAATATGAAATATTATTATAAGCCGCTTTGCAACATCATTTGGTAGACTAAATTTCTAAATTTCTGCAAGAGTTGTGTGTTCGCCTGAGTCGTCCGCCTACTCTTTACATCATTTATTATGTGGGCAAGCGAATAATGACTGCGTTTTCGACTTTAAATTACTTTTTACTTAACTGCAAGTACTCAACTAGAGGGGGGGTTAGGGGATTTGATGCACGCTGTTGTGTGTGGCACGCTTCGCTGATTGCCTCTGCGTTTATCGGGTCGCTCAGCTGCAACTGCAACTGCCTTAGCGATTGCGATTGCCTTTTGACTGAGTGAGGTGATTGAAGGCAGGCAACGCAGTCAGCCACTTAAAACTGATTTCTGTTTCTTTTTTGTTAAATAAAAGTTAGAGATACTGATACCAGATACCAGATACCAGATACAATAACTCTCGCACTTGTAAATACAATTTGAGCAGTAGGCGTCTGCTGTCTGGTGTCTGCTCGCTGGGCTTTTGAGTGTCAAGAACTTGTCTTGGCCATAAAAGAGAAACCGGCAGCAATGTGCACCAAATGCACCAAACAAGCCAAACAATTTCGATTGCTGTTGCTTTTGTTGTTAAAGTTCAACCAGTTTCATGGCTGAGCCAAGCTGCGACTTTTATGGTAGCTTGCAGACATCAGCAAATAACAAGAATTGGCTGTCAATGCGCAGGCTGAAGTCATGGCTAATACCTAGGCCACACTTTTGGTATGCCGATTTAAGGGCGAGTCCACAAAAGCAGTTTCAATCAAAACAATTGGAACAACAATTGCTATTTGTTCCGTGAAGGTTATAGACTTGGATCCTAGCAGATTACGAAGCGATTTCTTCTCTTTCCATTGTTTAAGATTAAATAGTTATTTCGTATATGGGATGGACTGAATAAAAAATAAATTGAAGCAAAACAAAACTTTTCAAAAACGTATTCATTATGAACTAAAATTAAACATTCGTTTAATCTGTAAGTTCTTATCTCAAATGTTCACATATTCATAAATTTCAATCATCTTCATTTTCGATTAGTTCTTATCTCAATTTATATTATATTCAATCTGTAAAGATTTAAAGTGTCCCAATTATAATCGGCCTCAGCATGAACTTCAAATATTTTGACCTGTATAGCAAACCATAACAAAGTCAACAAACCCTTTATCATCAACCACGGGCATAATCAAAACAGAAAAGCAAACGAGCCAAAACAAGTTTAACATTGTATCTTCTTAGCCAGATTCTGTTTCGGCCGCAAACTAGAATAATCAAAATACTGAGGACGCGCGCACTCAAGCATTGAGAGGCGAGAAAATTGTAAAAAATGGCGTATTCTAAAAACTACAAGAAATACGAAAAAGAAAAACAAAAAGAAAAACAAGAATAGCAAGCAGAGAGGAGAAGTACAGGGCAGGGCAGGGCCGGGCTGGGCAGCTTATGTACATGTATATAAGTAAGTATAAGTAAGTACAAATAAGTACCTACGACAAGGCGAGATCGCGTCGACTTTCAAACAAAGCGCCTATGAACCTGTCAACCGGTTTTCCTCATAGCTTTCAGCCTCAAAGTACAACTACACAAATAGCAAAACTTCGGCTTGCGAGAGTCCATAAGCCAAACCAAGCACCAACAGCAGCAAGAAGCAGCAAGCAGCAGCAAAGGGCAGTAGATGTGTGTAGATACTTGTACGAAATCGGGTTTTAGAAGCTGCTCGCCACGGTGCAGGTAGATGCACCCCAACTTGGCCAGGAGCAGGAAATTGTTGGCCCAGACCAAAGCCACAAGCCAAAGCGACACACAATATGCGTACACTCAACAAAATTTAAAAAAAGTTCAAGAAGCAAAACCAAAGTTTTCCTATGTTGCTTACATCTTAAAAAAAAAAAACAAATAATAAAATAATATTTCAAAATTATTTATTGGCAACAAATAAATTAGCTACAGAAATACTCGAAACTAAAGAGTTTTCTTTTAAATATTCAAATACCTTTTTTTTTCATTCATATATTTAATTTTTTATCAAACAAATAATACGAAGTTCCAAATTCAAACTATAAAATATTAAAAAATGTCATACCAAGTTCCAAGTTAACTTTTTAATGTTTAATTATAAAATATTTAATGTATATTGTTTGTTTTTATAAGGGGACTTTAGAATATCTCTCAGTGGATGCCCACTAAGAATAAGTGTTTTTTTGTGAAGCCTTTTTGGTCAACGGCTTTTGCCTCGCAAAGAGCAGCAGCAGCACTATAACAGAAAAGGCAGCAAGTTGGGGCGACGTCGTCGTCGTCGTCGTCATCATTATCATCATTCATTTTTCATTTTTCATGGCTGAGTGCCTGCCATGCAGTTAGCTCTGATTGTTTACAGCTGCCGTCTCGAGCCCAGAGTCGAGTCTCAGTCTGAGCCCGAGTCTGAGACGGGGTTTAGCGCTTTAAACTGGTTTCGCCTCGTCTCAAGTCTCGGCCCAAAGGCGTCGCACAGCTGTTGGCTGGCCAGGTTCAGAAATTTAATATTCTCTCTACGCAGGATGCAGACTGACTGACAGACTGACAGACAGACAGAAACACACTCAAGTGGTTTACTGCAGCTGAAGTTGGAGTTGGAGTTGGAGCTGGAGTTGTTGTTAGCCAGGAGCAGCGGCTGCGGTTTGACCTAAAACTCGCGACGCTTTAAGTACGTCCGTCTGTCCGTCCATCTCTCTGTCCGTCCGTCCGTCCGTCCGTCCCTCTGTCGCACAGCGCATATGAAAATGTTGAAATTTAGCTTTTGGGCCAAAGCTGAGCTGGTCCGATTCTTGTCTCGTCTTTGTTTTTGTTGCGATTCTCCCGTTTTTTATTTTATTTCCATTTTTTATTTTTTTTTTGTATTTATTTTTTATTTAACTTTTTTTTTTTGCGTTGTTGCAACTCATTATTTTGCGGTTGAAGAACTTCGTTCTGTTGGCTGCGGGGCCCAACTTCTGCTTTGGCGTCGAAGTGCATAAATAACTTTTGCTGTTGTTGTTGTTGTTGTTGTTGTTTAAAACGGTAAACGATATACGATGATGTTATTATTGTTGGCTTTGGTATAATCTCTGGGGCATTAATAATACTATGTATGTGTGCTGGCTTAGTCAGATTTCAACGAGTTTTGCTCGTGGGTGAAGTTGCGACCCGATGCGATGAGATGAGTGGCAAGCTGATTGTTGTGGTCAGCAGTGGTGGTTTAAAGAGCATCAGTTTTACTAACGGGTTCTTTCTGTTTGACAGCACAGGAAATGCTTAAGAATATATATATATATATATATATATTATTTTTTAATATACTTCTGCGCAGCTGACTGAGCTTATGTATCTGTCTGAAGCATAGAAGGTCTTTAATAATAAGGCTCAATTAATCTCAATTAGCTAACGTTTATTTCTTAGCCTACACACTAAACTCGAATGATTATTTATTTATAGACAATTAATGTGGTTTTCTATGTGCTGCACAAGTGTATCAGGTATCATAAAATCTTTTCGTATTACTGCATAAAAATTAACTAGTTATTATTTGTTTTTCTATAGCTATAAAATAACAAATTAAATTCAAAAATCTACATATATTTTCCTCATTTGTATATTCAGTTTGCCAAGTCTTACAACAGCAATAAAAAACATTTTACAATATATAGTTTCTCATTTAGTACTTGGCCTTTCATTGATTATTTCAATTTATTATGCAGCGCCATCAATAAAAGTTGTTCCACTCTGATTACGTATGCGAGTGCCTACAAAGATGTGCCACAATTAATTCAAGTGTCTATACAACTGATTTTGATATTTATTTGGTCTACAATATAAATAACAGTCCATACATAAAATACTTATGGCTGCCATATAAATCAACGCAACAGATGCTCGTATTTCTACTATTTCAATTGCCGCTTTCACTTGCTGATTTTTTTCTTCTTTCAATTTGATTTTTGTTTCGCGTACTTTCAACAGTCTGTTTTTTATGATGCATAATTTTTTGTTTTTTTTTTGGTCAAAGAAAAAACATTTTTTTCTCTAATAATTTTGATAATTTTTTTTTTGTCTAATAATTTTTATTATTTTATTTTTGGCTCCGATAATTTTTATTATTTGCGCATCATGATTTTTTCCTGTGAATTTATGTCATCGAAAATTTATTCAAGTAAATTATTTTTTTTTTGTATCTTTTGTAATTTAAACAATAAATTCATTGATTTACCCCCACAACCGATTTCATTTATATATTTCTGTTGATTTATTTTAAGAATCTAAGAGCATAAATCATTGCAGCAATAATAAATTAAATATGTGCGCATGTACAAATAAGTATTTATAGTCCTTCGCTTGGGGCTTGTTTCGTAAGCGTTAACGAATCCCAAACGAAACAAGGAAGCTATTTTATTTGGCTCTTTTGTATTTTACGGAATGAAATTAATGAAAAATTGCAGTTGCATGTAAATTGCATATTTAAATGAAATATCTGCGACGTGCCCACAATAACACACCCCATCCGATCCGATCCAAAATAATACTCCGTCGACACTTTCGTTTTTTTATCCCCTCCTCCGTTTTTTACTGGTTTTTTTTTTGTTGAGGCGACCAGCAGTTAAATCTTTAATAAATTGCGCGTCTTTAGCATTGGCAAATGCGAATTTTATGCGGCTTAATAACATTTTGATTTGTTGTCTTATCAGCCTTATTGAGTGTTTATAATTTATTCATGCTGCTGAATAGTGTGCGAAGTGAGTTTAGTTTTCTCGGCTGGAAACGTATACATATACAAAGTATGTTATATAAACTGTATACTACATATACTAATAGTAAATTATTCTATTACACAAATAGTAACAATGCAAAGCATATCAATTAAGCTGTTGTGCAACACATTTTCATGAAATTGCACTCAATCTATCAATGTTGCAACTTTGTTACAAATTCAATTTCCATCGGAATTATCGCTGCCTTAGAATTCACTCACATGCCCCCAATTACTGATTAGGGTCTTTACCCCATTAAATTCGATGGATTACCTTTTACAATGCTTATCAGTGAAAAGTTTTGTTTCACACACACAGAATTGATAAGCGATAAGGTGACAGGCGCTGTAGCGTACTAATTTTAATGGCATTTATGTTATCATTTAGTTAAGATACACGTAATGTAAAATATTTATTTATTGAACACATTTAATTTGGTTGGTTGCGATAAGAACAACGTTTTGAAATGCATGTGTTGATTTTGGGTGACCTGCTTCTAAGGCATGGACAGGTTTTAGGAGCTTATGTTGAATGTAGGCTGAATGGTTGTGTCCAGAGCACGATAAGACTGGATTTGTAGATAGTAAAATGATGAATGATGATTGTCTGACATATAGAAGTATGTCCAAATATATGTATAATAATATAATCAACTTTTAAGCGAACACTCATCGAGCTGAAGGCCTTCTTAGTTCCAATTGCGTTTTAATCACAGCTAGTTTAAAGTTTCAGACTATAAGTTAGCATTACACAAGTAAACAAGATAAATGTATTTAAATTCGTCATTAAATTTATAATTGCGTATTTTATTTCTTGCAGAGAACCCTATGTACATCAGCTACATACAGTGAGAAACTTGCGGCATAACTGAATTCAATATTGGGTAAGGTTTAAGTTTGTTACATTAAAAGCTTCAAAATCACCATAGACAACATTCCCAGCTAAATTCTCATTCTGGCACATTAAGCTTTGCATATTTGGAGCACAAATTCAATTTCATTTGAATTTTTTATGAAAATTCCTCTACACAACATTTAACTGCATTTGAGGCGTGGGTGGCATTGTGCGATAATCAAATCAAATTGTAAAAGCAGCTGTGCAAATGGCGCAGAATCATAAACCAGAACCAAAACCAGAACCAGAACTTGAGCCAGATATCGCTTAACCCAGTAAATATGATAAATATGCAGCACTGACTACTTATTCCAATTAAATTATAATTCATGAACATTTAATTCAAATTTCTTGTAATTCTCCAGATAAGCGTCGTGAATATTTCAACAAGCATTTCATGCAACGCAGAATAGATGCGAAATTCAACTTCACTTTGATAGCGCCAAATAAAGGCGTATTAGAGGTTTCACATATTTTCAATTAGCGATAAGCGACATTCAATTATGAAAACAATTTACGCCTTCCTTCATAATAATGTGTTCCGTTGAAGAGCTGTTTGCTTAAAAGTACATCAAGTACACTCTTTATGAGAACCGGATAACAGGCTAGTGCTTGTCAGATGATTGGTGGCATATCTTTAGTTGAAGTACCTGATGACCATTAAGAGGTGCTTATTAGATATAAATACCATTATTACCATTATTAATGGCAGTGAACAAGTGATGATCACAAAAAAACTAAGAATCACATAGAGAAGTGTCAAGGCCATTAAAAGTGTTGAGTAATGCAAAAACAAGCTTTGTAGAGGAAAACGAAGATATGAATGTCAAACTGTTTGTATATCCAAGCTAATAAAGTATATATATATACATATTGATAAAAGCTCTATTTTGTAGCAAATCAAATCAGACGGATCGTATTCAGTAAACAATAATAAACAATAATTTACAATTGCATTTGCAATTCGATATTGTTAGGATTGCATTTGATAGCTTAAATTGTGATAAGAACCGTTTGAGACAAAGACCTCGTCAAGCAGTGGCATGGACAACCTTGTGGCATATACGATTTCCACACATTGCAAATCGAAATCGATTTCGAATTACGTATTTCACAAAACTGTAAAAGGAAACGAAGCAATTCACATGAGAAAGTCAACCTTGTTTGTTTATGTGCGAGTGTGTGTGTGTGTGTGTGGCGAGTGTGTGTATGTTTGTAGGAAGCTAAAGCCTGAAGTAAAACACTCAACACTGTTGACAAATAAATCACTGAGGAGAAATGTAAACAGCAAATGTGCTCACACCACCAGCCGCGCTATCAATGAAGATACTTTTAATGCTTGCCGCGTTTGTCCAGAGCAAAAAAAAAAACAAAATAAAAAAAAAAAACAAAATAAAAACAAAAAGTCTTCAGCATTAAGCAGAAATCGTATATATAAAAGAAACACAATTTCAGCTTATCTAAGATTTGGCGCTTTGAAGTTTTTATATATTTTTGTAAGGCTGCCATGCCAAGTCGGGCTTGTGGCAAGGTTATTGCATACGAGAACTGCTCATAAAGCCACAAAATAAACATGCACACAAGAACACATTTTAAGAAATGGCAACAAACAAACAAAACAAAAACAACAAACAACAAAAAAAGCATTCGATAATTAAATATTTGATATGTCAGCTGTTTACTGATGTAGTCGCTGCGGGCCACAAAGCCAAGCTAATAAAGCTGCTCGGGAATACAAATATACAATATACAAAAAACAAAGGAGTTTTATTTACTAAACAAAAAGTGTAGCCAAGTACTATAAAATATATATATATATATATGTATATATATATATATATTGCTGTGTTTTATACTCTGAACTTGTCTATCGCCAAGATTTGCAATCGTTTTATTTGGGCTTATTGTGCAACAGTGTTTATCTACTGAAAGTGGCAAAAACCTTGCCAAGATTAATAAGAGTGAGTAAAGCACGCGGTTTGAGTTCAATTTCGCCCCCTTCTATATATATTGAACCTGCTCTCGATATCTGACAGACAGTGTATATATCTTACAAGCTCAATCAGCAGCACCCCTTATCGGGCAACTGGTTGGTCAGCAACAACTTCCGCGAACTGTTTGTGGCCAAAGTTGACCAAGATTTATGACAACTTGTAACTGTGCACACACACACACACACACACACACACACACACATTACTCATTTCTTGGTTGCTTTGTCGCCTGTTGAGCAATCAAGCAAAATGACGGCTCAACTTGTTGTGGTCACAACAACAGCAACAACAATGCAACAACAATACAACAATGCAAACATACTTTGCATTTTAAGCACATGCCAAGCAACAACAATTGAAAAGCACTTGCACTTGACGCAGGCTTGGTATTTGCATTTGCATTTGCAAAGTGTGACCAACAAATGCATTGCGTCTTTATTGATCATTTCATTATTCACATTCGCTAATGAGATTTATCCATATTTATATGCATTCAATAAATAGGCGAAGGCTTTCCGATATCCAAGTACGCAAATTAAAAGTGAATGGTAATTGTCTGACTTTTTACGACGATATGAATAACATAAATAAATTAGGAAATTGAGAACCACTTCTAGGATTTTCGCTGTTAACCTTAATACTTGCTTAAGTTAATCTAAATACTTAATTGTCCATATCGTAACCTTATATATTTATATTATAGTTATTCGATTTCTTATCAATTATCTCGCAGCCACTAATAATTTAGTAATTATGTCTACTACTCAAAAGCTTGTCTTGTGTTTTGACACTGTGGAATCAACCTCATATATCACTTTCAATCTAACAATTTTATACCCTCCATTATTTAGCTGATGGCTTTTGTTTGTTGCTCAACACACATTTTTCAAAGCAACTTCTTTTTAGTGTTCGCTATTGTAAGAACCGCCCAAGAGCAAGACACAATGGCAACATCTTCTTGCGTCGCTTGCACAACCCAACTCGCTTACAACACACACACATAAGCAAGTCTCACATGACACACATACCAGCTAAGCGGCACGCCCCCCTTTTGCGGCCCACCAAATTTATTATCATGCAAAACTTGTGTGCAACAATGCGACACAAAAGCTGAACACAACCAGCGCTACTGTGCAGCTGGCAAGCAAAGCAGATAGTTCTGCTCAGCTCCCCTCGCTCTCCTCGCTCTCCTCTAGCCAGCCCCAGTAATTTGTTCTAGTTGATAATTTATTTGAATATTTTGTTTAATTATAACAACAAAAGAAACAGCAACAGAGATTTTGCAACAAAAGCTTACAAAAGTTGTGTGTGTGCAGCGGCAGCTTGTGGCTTGTGGCTTATATGTATCTGTATCTGTATCTGTGACTGTGAGATACAAAACTGGTCAAGCAAAAGTGCTGGGCGTTTAAGTCTGTCAAGTGGCTGGCATTGAATTGAGCTAATCACAGACAAATGCTATGTGCAGCGACAAAATGCAAATAAATACTTATTTATATATTTATCGTTTGTCGGTTTGCCGAATACAATATATAATAAACAGATTTCAGCAGACAAAATTCAATTGGTGATTTAGCTCAAGGTACATTTGAAAATAAAATAAACCCATTTTCCATACAAGATCTCAGTTTCACTCATATGAGTTGGTAGCTATATGATATAGTAAATTCTTCTAAGACTAAATAAACTGCTCAACACAAAAAATACTCTTTTGCTGGCGTATAATGATTGTCGCTAATTAGTTGCCTCCTCTTTTAGTAATTGGACAAGGGGAACACGAATGCGAGTCAGAGCCCCCCCACCCGCTGTGGCATTCTAAGTTTTACCAATCCAGTCAAGAAGACAAATGATATGCTTAGCATTGGAGCTGACTCAACTAATTCGCTGCTCCGGGTCCAGCTGGCGACCACTTAAAGACGATTAACTGAACGTCCAGTTCGGGCTTTGTCTGTGGCCCTCCACTCATTTATTTATAATTTGTGGTTCTATAACTTTTGTACATATGGCGTTTGCTGCGACCTGAGCAAGATTCACGCCGCAAGCGGCTCAAATCAAAACGTGCATAAATTTCTATGCTTTGTGTGTGTGTAGCACTCCCCTCTCATTCGCTGCCTCTTCCAGCTGCAGGTCGTGTATCAAACAGTAGCGGCATTCATTAATCAAAGAGCAGGCCATTGGTCTTGTATACTCCCATCAAGACCATTACCCATTACGTTCAGGGCAGATTTGTAGCTTGCTTCGTATTAGTTACACTTTAGCGGGAATGAAGGGGGGCGGAGGGGGGATGTTGTTTGAATGTGTGCCCCACGGGTTATTCCCAGAGCTGTGCATGCAAAGAAGTTGCCAGATGAATGAGCTAAGCACGGAACTCGAATTGATCTTGTGGGTTGGGTTTAAGCTTGGGTTTGGTTTGGGTCAAGGTAAGACTCAAGTTGAGCTCATCAGAACAGGCAGCGATGCGTCTTTTTAAGTATTTTTTCCTTCTCTTTTTTTTTTTTATTTTTTTTGGGTGTGCCCTTATCTGCAAGTGTCAGGCGAGGGTAAGGATATAGCTTGATAAATGTATATCAGCTAAGCACACACATTTGTTAAGTCAAAGCAGGTCATGCATGAATCTGTGCATTTCGCATGCACTTACTAATCAAAAGTTTACGTTTCTTATGTCTTAAGTTATCCTTTGTAAACGCAGCCCACAATAAATAGCTGAATAAATTGTGTTTGCATTTCAGCGACGCAGTGGAGAACCACATTTTATATATTTATTTACTTGCTTTTGCTTTCTTTGCATATTGGCAAATGTATGCAAATTTTTTTTTATTTATTTAATAAACACGCAAAGTGCGTGTCAGTTGCGGGAAAAATTCAAAAGCGTCTGTTCAAGCTGGTGCTGGCTGGGCCAAGGGGCCAATGTACTCAGGCAAGGACAACGACAGCAAGAGAGTGAGATATTTATTTTTTATTGGCAATTTTGTTGTAACAACAGTAGATACCAGTGGATAACTATGCATAACTGACGATGTCAATCGGCGCTAACGAACTTGACTGTTCTCACAGCCGCCAATCGCGTCTATCTACAAATTGCCATTTTGTCAACACAATCGTTGAGTGCCTAAAGTGCCACAGCATTCGATGTGGCTGTTGATGTGGATGTGAATGTAGATGTAGATGCTAATGGCAATTGAGTGAGACTTGTCGAAATCCCAGAGTTAATAATACTATTATAATATCATCATCTTCACGAGGGGAGAAACATTCTAATGCACTTCAGAAATAGCTGAAGCGCTTTGAGGTTAAGTAAAACACTCAACGAACTTACGACTTGATGGTCGTCAAATTATAGTTTTCTTCAAAATATAGGAAATCATTTTATGATAAATGTAATGCCTATATATATATACATATATGTATCTGTATAAAATATTATTTTTTCAATGTGACACATTTTATTGTGTAAAAATAGGGGAACATATATAAAAGAGAGCCCACATTTATTTCAAATCATGATATCCAGTCAATTGGAAGAGCTTTCAATATGCTTTTAAAAACTAGACAAAATTAAAATTATTAATATATTTATTTATGTAAATATTAGTGTCTGAATTTTGAAAGTTTGGCTTTAAGCATATAAATGGTTTAAAATTATTCTTTGCCAGGTTTCACAAAGTTTCTCAATGCTCAAAGTGCAAAGTGGCAAATGTGGAAGTTCACATTGGAAACTTGGCACTATCGCACAAAACCATTAATTATTGTTGACTTTTGCAAAGTTGGTAACTTGTACTGTTTAACTCTTAAATACTTTTTGCTTTATATACATAAGATCGACAAGAATTAAAAGTTGGAGCCACTTTGTGCGCAGTGCGTGTACTTTGAGTATTAATTTGTTGTGCATAATTGTCGAGTCCTTTGTCGTCAGTACTCTTGATTACCCGAATCGGCAACTGTGTAACTGTTTTGCAGTGTACTCTGTAGACTGACAATTATAAAAGATACTGCGCAACTGAGCATGAAATTGGCTGCGTGCTGCCGCCCTTCAACACACTACACACACCACACCCCTACACACGCACACACCCCCTAGAAAAACACTGGCTTTCATGTCATATTAGAGTTTGTAGTCGTATTCATTACACGGTCATCGTCATCGTCATCGTTTGGTAGTCACAGTCGATAACATTTCATTCTACATACTTATTCTCTCTCTGTGGCCTTTCTGCTGATTGTCTGCGTTACAGTTGACAAGTTTCCCTCCAGTTGTTTCTTTTTTCCCCGTGAGTCTGCGGGAGTGTGGGTTTCGCACAGTTAGAATGGTTATAGGTAGCTTGTTAGACAGTCAGGTTTATGATTGGTAATGAGTTGTAATGGTTTCCAGTCTGGTCTTTTGTTTATGACACTGCGACGTTGATTAATCTTAAAAGCTTTTTTTTTTTTTTCCTTTTTTGTTATTTTAATACCAGTAACTAGCTGGCATTATGCAGGCTTTTCATAAATAATCTACACATAAATTTAGTTGTTTTTCTGGCATTTATTTAACGCTTGCTCACATTTTTCCATCTTTGCAGACGTCGCGGCAATTGCGCAATAAATAATATTCCTGTCTTAAGGTGAGTTCAACTTTTGGGCAATAGCCGACAACAAAAAAAAATCAAACTTACACAAAATTTAAAGCAAAAAATATATATATATATATATATATAAATTTAATAATTAATTAAATACGTTGTAGGCGTATCGAATGGCAAAGTTCTTATGCAAGAGTCTGTTCAGCGGTCACCGACTGAAGTCGCGGGTTAAAAGTTCATTGACTTGGCGCATTTGTTGGCTTCTCATTTTGTATTTGTTGTCGCTGCTGATTGTATTTTAATCAAATTAAAGGTTTTATGTTGAATTTTGGCTAAAATTAAACGCAATTGGCCAATCTCCTGCTATCTGAGCTTTTGACTTGAAATTACTTCTTTTTAAGGATTACCAAACATCGATTTGAGCTGCCAACTTAATTAAAAGTGGACTTGGAAAAGTAGCCCAGATACACACATTAACAGTTAGCAAGCTGATATTTTTTATATTTTTTGTGGTACAAACTTATTGTGTATATTGGACACACAAATTCCATTCAGATCTTATCAAACCATAATCAAGTTGACTGCTCCACTGACCCACTGTGTGGCCAGCACTGATAGCGTCCATGTTGCAACTGTAACTAGGCGCAATCGTAAATGCTTTCATAAATGCCGGCACCATAAGCTCCATTTGAATGTAAAAGATAAAAAGTAACTTTAACAATTTCAATGCATAATGCAAAGTTCCACAGTTCTCTCGCAGACAGGCGATGACTCTAAGGCTTTATCAGCATTGTCGCTTACTGTTGACTTTGGATTTTGTCGATGCAGATAGACAACATTCAGTTTGCTGACCCAGTTGCCAGATGCCCGTCCCACTGATAATTCCGGCTCTCCCTAATCAGTCAGCAGCAGTGATTTTGAAAGGCGCGCGTTGTGGTTCATTCAACTCCCCGTTTGGCAGGAGGGCAGACAGAAGCTGCCTGCTGTCGCAAGCGAAAAGTGTATTGCACTTCTCGACGAGTGCTTCCTGTATGATAAATGCTTAGCAGCCCAGACCAGAACAGCTCCGTCCCGTAACGCCCTAACGCCCTAACACCCCACCCAATATATGTGTCAAGTTATTGTTTGCAACTTCACAGATACTCGCAGTCGCTAGATACTTTTCTATGGCTGCAGCTGCTGGCGGCGGCGGCGTCGTTGCTGTCATTGAGCTGGGCCTTTGTTTGGCTTAGCTGCACGCCCTTTCAAGGCAGCGACGCATTGTTAGGTTTTCTAGCGAAAAGTAAGGAAAAACTTTTTCATACACACGCCCGCTCGCATACATACATATACTTGCAATATGTATTTCTTTTCTAATTAAAACTTTTATGCCGACAGCTCAGCGCATTAGCCGCAATGTTTATACGCAATTTTATTGGTCGCCCACTGTGTGATGCGCTTCTGACAGGTTTTACGGCTGGGAGCTTATTAGTTTAGCGAATATTTCCACTTTGCGCCGCTTTATTGGACGCATGAATGACAAGCCGATAAACGCCTAGAAAACTCCGGCTTACCCTCTCTCGCCCTCTCTAGTTGTGTGTCTGTGTGTGACAAGTCGGAAAAACACGTAGCACCACATGGGGTCGTCACTTTTGCGCCCACAATAGATGCGCACTCCTAACTCAGAGGGTTTTTTGTTCGCTGTAATTTGGAGTTTTTGTGTTTCCATTCTATTCGCCTCGTTTCATTTTGATGAGTTCTTTTTTTTGTTGTTTTTTATTTTTTTTTTTTTACCCAATTCGCGCGCGTAACTTGTCAAGAATTTCAATGAGTTCGTTTCCCTTTCGGTGGTCGGGTTGGCCTGTTAGATTTGAGAGGCAAAGCAACGGGCCGCCATATCATAGTAGAACCTGTTGAATAATTAGTGTGATTCACAATGAGACCAAAGAGAAGCAAACCTAACAATGGGCATAAAAAGAGGAGATTTTTTTTTGTGAAAAATACCAGTTGCTAAGAGCTGCCCTTAAAGAGATCTAATAAAGATACACTGCAGTGATTCAGTAAAGTATATGTATATCATTGAAGTTTTATAGACTATATTTGCTGAAAAAAAATAGCCTAAAAATGATATGAGAAACTTTCTTATTTTGTTTCCTCTTTTTAAGAGAAATATCGATGGTCTAATGAATATCGAATAATTACCAATGAGCCTATTTAAAATATAAAACTCGCATTAATATCGATATCATTTTTGTATAAATTATGTATTTCTTCATACTTTGCTTTTTAGCATAATCTCAGATGTATTGAAATCATGAATCGATTTGTTTGATATCGTCCCCATTGTGATTTTGCAAAAGGTGACTCAAATCAGCATTTGGCATTCCCCCAAAAAGTCGTTAGCCACATGTTTCGCACGCCAAATAAAATGCAAAATTCAAAAGCAGAAACCGAAAAATAAACAGAAGAAGAAGAAGAAGAAAAAAAAAACATTTTCCACATTTGGCTAATTGTTATTTAGTGCGATTGGAATAGCTGGCAACACCTGTGTGGCTTGTCCTATGAATAATCAAATGCTGAAACACTTAAAAACTGGAAATTAAGTTGGTTTTCTTCTTTCTTTCTTTTTTTGTTGTTTGTAACGCATTGCGTCACACCTCAACGTTTAACGTGGTAGAGACTTGTGTGTGTGTGCAGCGAAAAGTTGTTGACACTTTATGGGCCCAGTTAATGCAGCCCTTTGCATGTGCCGGCCACTGTGAGGGGTCCATCGAGTACGAGCAATTGGGAAAACTTTTATCAGCAAATTACATGCAAGACTGAGTTGCAAAGAACATTGCGCCAAATATCGCATCCATCACAAGCTAAACTCGCATCGAGTAAATTGTTCGCAGCAGCAGCAGTTGTTCCTCTGGCACAGGTTCGTTTCAGAGTCGGACTGCGTCTATCATTAAACTGTCGTAAATCACAAGTAATTGACATTATACAATGGCCGTGGACAGATAAACAGATAAACAGAGAGGAAGAGAGAGAGAGAGAGAGAGAGAGAGCTAGACAGAGAGAGGGAGACAGAGAGTGAGGGACAGCCAAATAAGCAACAATTACCTTTGAGATAGCCAGCATTTTTCTTCAAATACACGTAGCAACAATTAAGCTAAACATATCACATGAGAGCATACGTAAATGATGACAGTGCAAGCGAAACACTTAGATACACTAGCAGAAAGAGTTGCTCAAATAGTAGAGAGTTAAATATTAAAAATTCAACTCTATAATTGATCAGAAAAGTTTCAGAAATGATCTCCAAAGTGTTAATTATTAATCTAAGATATAATGATGAGCATAAAAAACTTTTCATCAGGTTGTAAATCTTTTCAGTTTATATGTTGATGATGACTTCTATGTTTATTTGTTATGCTTTATTATGAATATATATCCAAAAGACTCCAAACAAACGTATGCAATCTAAATGCATTTAAGACTAACATTTACTCAAACGGTTCGACACTTTGCTCTGTTGCTTAAAAATTTGGCATAGATGCGACTGGGACTGTGAGTACTTCGAGTATCTTGAGTTTACAGTGCTCACAAGCTGAAATGCACATTTCAAATGCAACAACAGCAACAAATATCAGCATGAGCAGCCGTAGAACAATGGACGTACGACTAGTATTTTTAGACTGACACACTAAACAAAAGGCTGGCAGAAGGCAGCACCTCACCCTCGCCCTCAACCTCGCCCTCACCCTCGCCCTCACCCTCGCCCTCGCTCTCAGAAGACATCTAAATCGCTGTCTTCGCACAAAGATTACGAAATGCAATGAAATTACGATGGGGCATCAGCTGTAGACATGCCCCACGTAATTCTGTCTAGAATTCGCACACGACACTTCATTAGACGACAAGGCAAACGTACGTAGTGGTTGCGGGGTGGTGATGCAGTTCGTGCTACATATATGTGTATATATAAATAAACTGCAGGCCGATAGACGTAATCGCAAGTGTTAGCTAATAGCTGCAGATGACGCTGCAAAGGCGTCCGAAGGTCTGGCAAGGTGGTCAAGGTTTGATAATATCGCATACACATTTCAGCAATCTTATCACAGACGTCCAAAGACAAACAGAAAATCATATCTGTAAATTATAATGCATAATCAGCAAACTGATGTATCAAACAAAGCTCATGTTAGTCAGCAGGAAATCGCATATTGAAATTCATATGAAAGTTATCGCCACCTGTGCCAGGTGTATAAATAATACTAAAAAGTAATAAAAAAAACACACACACAAATCGTATGTAAATACAACTATGATTGTTCGAACCATCGTCAGAAGAAATGACGAGTTCTTCTGGTCTCAGGGTGTTGATTCTCAATGAGGCAATGCCTGATTTGTAGTTTTTGTAAATTAATCGTCTATGCAGGAAATTATTTGCGTGGCAAATTGGATAAATATTGTGTGGTAATTGAGGTTTTAATATGTTGTTGCTGCGTTTGTATTTGTCAGTAATTTTTCTTAGTATTTTTATTTCCATTTCAGATTCTTCTCTAAGCATTATATTTATTGCGAATTATGAACAGCCTTCCTCATATATCCATGGTCACTTGAATTATGCATAATGTGGTTTTTTGCACACGGTTTTACATAATTTATTTACTAATTTACAGTTATTAGAATTTTCCTATGTCATATAATCTTGATTCGCACATTATAATTATAACTTTATTCTACAATCATTTGCATAATTTATTATTTTTACTCTCAACTTTTCACTTAGACTCATTTTAAAACCTGTTTCCAACTTGTTGAGCAGTATCTAACATTTATTAGTTACTTCCTTCCTCATGTTCTTGTCATTTGTGCAACTTGAGCATCTTCATTTTTCTCGTCATCTATCAGCACGTCAAGTTGTAAATTTTCAACTAATTTGTCAAATGTGTCATAAAAATGTTTAAGAAACGAAACATGTGGAACATATAAAACATGTGGGTCAAATTTCGACCACACACACACAGAGAGAGAAATAAAGAACCAGGAAAAGCCAAATTGCAGCCAAACAGCCGCCAATTTACGTAGCTGCAACAAAAAGTTCGAAGTGCAGAACCCCCGAAAAAAAAAACTAATTGCATTTCCTGTTATGTAGGGGAGACATAATTTCATTTGAAAAAGTCATAAATTAACCAAACAACTTCCGATGGAAAAAAATAATAAAACAAAGCAAAGCACAAACAAAAACAAAAACAAAAACGAATGAAGCACGGAAAACAACAAAGAAACAAGCGAAACCAAACAAAAAGTTGTCAAAGGGTGGAAAAAAAACAACAACAGCAACAACAATAACAGCATGCTGTGTTGCAAAGTGGCGGCTGCCCCTCCAAAGCAATTGAACTGAGCGAGCGTTCCATTGGAATGCAATGGAGACGGGGTTCGCTGCGGGGGGAGGCTTCGATGGGTTAGGCAGTTGTCGGAGAGCCGTTAAAGCGTGACGCTGCAAACCACTTGGGCACTCTGTATGCAGTCTAAATCCCAATTTTTAACCCCAACTCCCAACTCCAGCTGTGGCTGACCGCCTGCCACATATTTCATCTGGCATTTAGAATCTCTCCCTCCACCAATCCCGCCATATCTCTTGGTCTTTCGCTGTATCAGCAGTAGGGCATGTTAATTAGCTGTGGCTGCTGTGGCTTGTTTATGTTTATGCCGTTGTCTGCTTAATTTTTATGCTCAGTTTGTAATGAACAAATTCCTGGCCTATGGCTTCTTAGTGCTCCATAGAAGCTGCGTTGCACTTCCCTCGCACTGAGTCATCATTTCCTTGGCAGCCATTAAAAAGTAAACCGCATTTTATTGCGCCTTCTAGCGCACTAATCAACGACATCAAATTATGTTTCTACAACCACATTTTTTTCTTCTATTTTTTGCTGAAACGGTATTTCCAGTTAAAAATCCATAAAAAAAAAATTAGAACCAAAACTGCCAGAGACATTTTAATAGGCTGGTTAAGAGACGCGAGAGTGTTCGCTGAGGCGTATAAAAATACGACTGCAACTACTTACATAAATTTGCCAGGCTGAAAATGTGCCTCGTAATAGGCTCTATCCAGATCGTAATGGCCTGTGCTCAGTGAGACCGAACGGAGTATTATAATGTGTTGAGTTTTGGGCAATGACAAGCTATTTGACATTTTTACTATGCACTTGAGGGCGCTAATAAAAATCTGTCAGGAAATATGTACACTTTAACGTGCTTGAATGAAGTATAAAGTATATATATATATATATATATGTATATATATATAGTCCTTTCTGTGAATCGGTCGCATTTTAAGCTGTTGGCTTTTAATATTTGTTGAGTTTGCAGATGTTAAGTTTGATCAAATTAACTTTATATATATATATTTTTTGATTAAGATCACTAAAGGCATACAGAGTTATATTTTTATTATATTAAAGTATCAATTTCCCAGTTGGATAATGCAGTTTTTTCAATATTTCACTTTGATATGCACTTAGTTTTCGAGCACGTGGCAATCGCGATTGCCAAAAACTCAGTGCGCCAAAAGTTTTTTATTATACAACAAAGTGTGCAACTACATATATATGTGTGTGTGTGCCATATTGCAGCATTTTCCGCTCAATTGTTTTATTTTATTGCTAAAAATAAAACACGAAACATTTTACGTACTGATTAAACAGCGTAAGGTATGCGAGGAATTGGCGCGTAAAAGATTTCGTTTGATTTCATTTTGGCTTTGCGATGCCGGCGGGGAGGTGTGAAATGGGGAGGCCAACAATTTGGGACGTGTGGAAACTGTGTGGCATACACAACAATTGGAAAGCAGGCACAAAAAAAAAACGAAAAAAAAAAAAACAAAACGAAGCGTTAATTAGACGGCAATGCGCGCAAAATATGAGCAAAGTGAAGATGTTCGACAGCTGCAATTTTCACAGTGAAAACATAGAAAATTATAAGGCACCACAGACACGACTCCACCAACCCCCAAATAGCCCACTCTGCCAGACAGACAATGCTACTTACTCTAGAGGCAATCGGTCGCCAGTCTGTCGATAATCTCGATATCGATTTCACTTGGTGCGGGGAGCCGGGAAATTAACCGAAACTCACGTTTGTAAAACTCGTTCGCGCATGCGCTTTTCATTTTCAATTCAATTCAATGACAATTCGGACGCCAGGGGGCGCCAGCAGACAAAACAGCAACTGTTCCCATTTGCCGTTCTAGTTGCTGCCTTTCGACTCCTCTCAGCGATCTCTCACTCGATACGATATACAAAAATATATATTGAGCTCACACACACACACACTGATTCACACAATCTCGCACACAATATTCAGCGAAAAATCTCATAAATTCTTTCGGGGGCAATCGCCGCTGCGAGTTCCTTTCTCTTTGGATGGCCATCGTCTATCGACCTGGCTAAGCACTCACATAACTTGGTCACTGGGTCGGTCTCGCACCACGTCTGGCAATCGTTGATCTTGCGCCACGATCTATTCTGGCTGCTATTTGTTTATTTTATTTACTTATGCATCATTTACCAACAGGTAGCAATTGAGCAAAAAAAAAACAAAAAGAAAACTTTTGCTTCATAGGTGTCTAAAAATCCACATGTGGTTGCACTTTATGCGCTTTATTTTCCGGGAATTCGAATTAGCAAGTTTAAATGGAATCCGGTGAAATTAAAGGTAAATTACGTAAATCAGTGCGTACGATTTATTTATTCAGGGGCAAGCTTATAATTATATTGAAAACATTCTCTTCAATTGGAAAATCCCCTAACAAATCTGCAGAATTATTTTTTAGCTTCAGATTCTTCAATATCCCAACAGGTTCATGACTTCAAAAAATGTCCTTTTATTAAAGAGTTTTCTTTTGTCACAGCTTAGTATTCCAATTGTACATGTAAATGTTGCACCAGTTGTTGCCTCTGTTTTTCGCCGTTGAACATATCGAATCGAATTGACATTTGAAATTTAAATCGCTCTTTCGCTTCGATCTCATAAATTACCATTGCAATCAACAACCCCAAAACGACCTACATAGACCAGTCAGAGGCGAGCGTGGCAGACCTTTTTTTCGCCGACTAGCCTCAAAGATTCGAAAATGAAAATTATGCATGGCTCGATAAAAAGCGAAAGATCGAACCTAGAGGGAGAGTCTATAATAAAGCGCGAAGCGAAATTTATCGTAGGTCAGAGTCAAAGAATTTGACAGCGTGCCTAATGAACTAGCGCAGGGGTTGCAGAAGGTGCAGGTGGTGCGGTGCAGTCGGGGGCGATGCCACAAAAGCTAGCACCAATTGTGAATAGAAAGAAATCAGCAACAACAACAAAATTAGCCCCTGGTCAGCAAAAAAAAAAGAGTGCTGCTCCTGTGGCAGCGACTGCGACTGCAACTGCAACTCGCAGCTCCACTATGATTAAGCAGTCGATGATGACGTTATTGTTGTCGTTGGCGCTGGCCAATGTCGATGTCCATGTCCATGTCCAAGTCGATGTCGATGTCGAGGTGCTGGTCAATGGTCAGTGGCCAGCGGCTGGCTGTAGGCAGCAGCCGCAAAAAAGTTGATTACGCTGTCCAGCAAAGTTTGCTGCCGCTGCTGCTGCTGCTGCTGCTGCTGCTGCAGGCAGTTGTTAAATCGAATGCGCCTAGTTTTTGTTTTGCTTGTACCCTTGCAGCGGGTATTTTAGCTTTGTCACGAATTGTGCAATGTTCGGCAGCTGCTGTAATGGCCAAGTCATTATTGTTATCACACAATTTCTATGCAAGTCAGTCAATAAGTGTCCGGATTAGATCCCATTGAGTGGTGGTCGGTCTGAGATACAGTTTTAATTATCTATGAAAATCTCTGTTAATTACATACATTCAGTGATTATCAAGTATGCCCCTGCCAAGTGTATTTCAACTTCGACAATCGATAGCAGTTGTGTGCCCGCTTTCTTGTTTATCTCTTCATCCATTTTCTTTGCGCTTATCCGACATCGATTATTATTTTTTTTTTTTGCTGCTCTTTATTATATATTAAAAGCTGATATTGTTGTTGTTATGACAACGAAAATTGAATAGCCAATTGATAGGAAATTGGGTGAAATTTCCAATCGAGGCTTGTCTTTTCTTTGGATTGCTTGCAACTGGCGGTTAACTGGAGTCGAGCTGGTTCATTGACTGCTTAACTGATGCAACGGCTGCAACTGCTGCACAAACTGTAATTAATGCACATGATATTGTACTCATTGGTTGTATGATGTAAGTCAAGTCTGATTGACAGATAGCGGCAGCAGCTAATACGGCTGCAAATTAATAATTGATGATCCGCAACAAAAGCATTAATCAAGTCAGGGGCGTGGCTGTTAAGCGAACGAAAAGTGAAAAACACAGATTTCTATAGTCAGTATCGTTAACGGATATACTCTGTTAAGTCCTATATATCTATCTATTTTAGGGGGAAATCAATTTGTAAATGGCCAAATCTCAATTAATATCTTTAAGATACTTTCAGCGCACACACATTTGGCGACAGCTGTCAACGCGCCAAGCAAGTGGACAGAAAACATACAAATTTATTGCATGTCAACGATAAAAATACAAAAAAAAAATAAATAAGAACTGAAGAGAAACATTTGCAACGCCTGGCAAAATGAAAAATAAAAGAATAAGAATAAAAAAGAGGCGAACACAAGTTAAAGAGTATTAATAGCCAAGACGACCCTGGCTGCCCTTAAAATGCCGGCAGTGCGCTCTGTTTAGCCCGGTTAACAGATTCAGATTGGCGTGTGTCGTGGGTCTGTGTGTTCTAAGTTATGCGGCCAGGCAAAGAGACAGACAGCAAGACAGGCAGACAGGCAGACCAGGCAGACAGCCAGCCAAATGACAAACAATCGGAAGTTGCGAATTGTGGCCAATCAATAGAAATCAGCTAGAAAAGTGTCAAGCGTTTAAATTTAAGCAATAGGAAGTCATTTTCCTTTCAAATGGTTCCTTGGCAGACATTAAATTTAGTTTAGGAAGTAGTTTACTGAAAGGGTTTTCCTTAGGATGGGGCTACCATAACATATTCAATAATTTAGTTGGAGCAATCTTTGCGACTTGGTTTAAAGTTTGTCAATTTGTATTCATTTTCTATATCTCATTTTAAATAACTTCTCATCAACTACTATTTACTTAACGTTTTTTTTTGTCTTTACAGGTAACTATGACTAACGAAATATGCACTTGATGATAAGCAGGTATTGATTATTCAGATTTTAAGTGCAACCAAGGTTTCGCTGCAAACCCTTCTGACCTGTAGACAGCTTTCGGATACCTACCAAAGGTCACACCCTCTTTTGACCTTTGCGGCAACTCAAATGTAACCAAATTACTCGTGCATGGCAAAGAATTGTGTTGCCACTTAAAAGCATCCAAGCCAAGAATATACCCATAAGCCAACGAAGTTCAGTTCTTAATTAAATAGCAGCCAAAAGCCGAAACAAAAAGCAAATATTTTCATCTCTTTTTCGACTTTTGTTTCTTATTCTTACGAGCATTAATTAACAACTTCCTCTCGGAGTTGCGTCTTGCTTCTGTTATTTGCCGGGCGAATGATAATAATTATGATTATTATGATTTATTTGCCTTCGTATGCATCGCACATTTGACCCAATTCGCAAGAAACGCGGACAACACTGACCCATTTAAGCAACGGCAAAGGCCTGACCAAAAATTTGGCAATTTCATTTTTATATATACTTCCACACGTCTCCCAATGAAAAGATCGTGTTCATAACATAAACAAAAAAACACGCGCCACAAAAAAATCACCGAAAAATTACGGGAAATATCTTTTTGGCATTAATCAATTCCAATTTATTTTGCGATCAATTTTTCCAAACTATTGAAGCGTATGTGAAATAAATTTTTGTTTAAATTTTATTCCAATCAATTTAGTAGAAAATGCAAATGGATCGAATTTGTAAATGATAAAATTGGGAACTCTGATAACTGGGAACTTGTGCTAAATAAAGTCTTAGCCAGATCTCGAAAATTTTTTCAAAATTGTATATATCGAAAAAACACTAATATATTTCCCATATTTAGTTTTCTGCCATAATTTTGTATGTCTTATCATTTCCCATGCCAATTTTTCTATTCGCCGGAAAACTTGTTAAAGATATCTTTTTTATTCAATGTACAAATCTCTGAAATATTTGTTTCCGACCACTTTTTCTTTCGCTAAACGACTGCCAGTTAAATAATATGTCTCTTTAATTAAACAGCTGCCGAACTAGTGAAAGTGTGCAGTGCACATCATATGTATATACATATATAAAAAAAGCAGCCATAAAAGCAGTGATTTTTGTGACATTGCCTGGCAAACAGTGTGCAGCGATGCGTATGCGTAATAATTTTGTCCCGAAGCGAGATAAGCTATTTTAGACGCTTGTTAAAGTGAAAACTACGCACAAAGTATGCACAAACATTGAAAAAAAAAGTGTGGATATTTTCTGTGCAACTCAAATATGGCATAGAGAGGGCCATGGTAATGGAGCTTACTTAATTAAGTTTACGAGCATTTATTGGTGCATGATCGTTAAGTTGTAAAATCTGCGATATGCACTTAAAGTCAAGTTTGGTGCGCAAAGAAGCGACAATGAACTCAAGTGCATTAACCTTAGCAATCAGCATTTAAGTGTCTGCAACAACAACAACAACACCAACAACAACACTAAGGAGAAGGCATGCGTTTGGCGACAACAACAACAGCAGCAACAAACTGTTGGCCTGGACCATGATCTTCAAGAAACCTGCAACACTTGCAGCCAGCAACCTGAGCCCCTCAGCTCGCAGCTCATGTGCAAGAAGCAGCTAACAGCAAGCAGCAAGCAGCTCGCAGCAAACAGCAAAGCTTTTTTCAAAGCCAGTTTGGCAAGTTTCGACCGACTTCAATACAAAGTCCAGACTCTGTGGTCAAAACGTGTTAGGGTTTATCTCGACTCCAACTCTTGCTGCACACAGCTCCCAATTAGTTTTCGAGGCAAGCGAACATACTTTGAACTGGGCTCCGAACTCTCAGCCATTTGAATATCGCATTTATGGTATAAGTGTGCATTTACCATAGTAGTTCATTTATTTCAGTCGATCTGTTGACTTCAAAATGCGTTGACAGACACTTTTGTGGCTGTTTACTTGACTAGTTTCGTTTAGTTTCCATTTTGTTTTTTTTTCGCTTTTTTGCACGAATTTCCACTTTCCGTTGTGCTTTTCATGCTTTCTTATGGAAATTCATTTGACATTTTTATTTACGAGCTTCGGTCTTTTGCGCCACTCTTTTTGGCGGCATCTACTTTGTGATGGTTCATAGTGAGAAAAAGTGAGAGAGATAGAGATAGATAGAGAGAGGGACAGAGAGAGAGAGAGACACTGACAGACTGTCTGCTGTTTGCTCCAGTTGATATATGACCTGTCTGAAGCGCTTTAGGCATTTAGTTTGCATCTTTTGAATCGCATATGAATGTCAATTTGGGCATTAGATGCCAGCATGTGAATGTGTGAGTGTATTCACACAGATGATAAGTGAGAGGTTTTGACTTGTTTAAGAAAATTTACTGTCCATTGTGTGGAAAATTTGAGCCATAGAAAGTAAATGCCAAATATTAAAAAAGAAAAATAATAATAATAGAAGGGCCATCATTAAACATGAAAATATGATCAACAAAAAGTTTGTAATGAATACTCAATTAATGAGTTATGGGTATATAGAGAGTTTATTTAGATTATTTCGGATACATATGATTGATATTCCTAATACTAGTCCAATTCAATCAGTTCCAACTATTCTTTATTGACTAAATTCAATTTTACAAGTTTTAGAGGCACTTACAATTCGCAATGCCGACTAATGAGATATTTCAAAAATCAACTTCACCGATCGTAAATGGAAAACTAACTTGGTGTTAATTAAAAATATGACATTACGAGTACTTTCGAGTATTGCATGTCTAATTGGTTTGCGCTTCGCGGGGTTTTGAGATTTTGAGTTGTTTGTTTCTGTTTTTTTGTTGTTTTTTTGTAAGTTTTCATGACGATTGCCAATTTATTGTTGGTCTTGCCTGAAGAGATGCGATAAATGTTGATTTTTTTTTCATTTTTCATTTGTTTGGTTTTTTTTTTGTTGCTGTGTGCTTAGAAAATTACCAGCAAATCAAAATAAATATCGAATTTTCGCAATTTGCAGTGTCGAGAGCCGTTGAATGAGTAAGACGAGTGAATGGAATGGATTTGTTACGGCCTTGGCTAACATTTTTTCTAAAAGAAACGTTTACAATAGATTTTGCGGACAAGAGGGGAGCGGCGGTGGCAAGTGCTGCTTACCTATAGCCAGAGTCATACGTATTTGTCAATATGCCAATTTTGCACAGTTCAGTGCGACTACAAATTAGGTCAAGATCTTAATAAAAATCCAATTCAGGAGTAAACAAAGAAATTTACTTATTTTCTCCCCTCTCTTTCTCTCTCCCTCTCTGGGTTTTGGGAAAAAAAAATCAAGCCAAAAACCCTGCCCACCCTCAATGAAAAACAAATTGGGTCACTTTATGAGTCAAAATATAAAAATAAAATACTAAAAACCAGGCAACAAAGCCTACAACAATTTCAACATTGTAAATAATATATGGTGGCATAAAAGTGTTAATAAAACGAAAAAATATATATGGAAACATCTGATTTTTAATGGCTCAAATATTTATCAAAAGTCGAATACAACAATGGAAAAAACTCAAGGAAAAACAGCAGTTTTATTTCTTCTATTTTCCTGTCGATTTCATTTGTGGTCTTTTGCAAGGCTGTGCACTCAAGCTCTATGTGTAATAAAATACGCGCATAAGCTGAAAATGCAGCCAAAATGCCATAAACACAGTTTTACAAAAGCTGCTTCTCAGTTGGGAATGCTTTTTTAGCCACTTGAGAAGATGCTTTTTAGCCGCTTGCCAAATGGATTTTTCTGTGTGTGTTTTTAGTTAAAACTTTTGGCAGCAGCCATCAAAGGATGCAATGCGGTACGTGTGGTATTACAAGTTGCTTGTGTGTGTGTGTGTGCTGTGTGTGCTGTGAATGGGATTTGCGTGGTTTTCAATTTGTGGTTTCTACTTTAGTTGGTGGCACTAGAGCTGCTGCTACTGCTGCTGCTGCTACTGGGTAATCGATGCGTTTTTGTGGTACTGTAAAATGGCGCAGCTGGAATTGTGCATAGCAATTTGTGTCTGAACCTTATCGATCTGGGCAGGTGATGTACATTTTGTAAAGCATTCAGTGGCATGCAGCATAATTAAAGCAGTTAAGGGGAAACATTTCATTGTAGAGAGTTGAAAAACAAATGTGCTCTGTAATGGAATTCATCCAACTAGGTTAGCAGTCTTACTTTTGGACACTATTTTATTTTTAAGATTCTATATCTTATTTAGTAAAAAAAAATAATAATAAATAAAAAAATAAACTCATTTATTACCAATTTTAATCTTGAATTTAAATTTCTTGACAGATTTGGTAACTTTATAACTAATTTGTAATTTTTGCTTCTCTTACTGATCTCACATTGTATGTAAATTTGATTTGGTTTTAGTAGTATTTATGTAATTGGATCTCCTGTTCATCACTGCTGCAGATGCTCTCACTGATCCCACAAGCCTCAACAATCGTCATAGGAGCTCAGCCCATCATTATTTTTATATAAGATTTGTCACAACTATCATAAACTAACGCTAATTGCGATGATCGTGTCTTGCTGCCAACTGTAACTCAAGTCCGAGATAAACACACACACGTATACACACGCACACACACACACACACACACTTTTAATTGCTACAATTATTTTCATCTTATTATGTGTTTAAATGCTAACAGTTGCAACCCCCTTGCAGCCTCGCATCAATTCATTATGCCACCGCGGCATGGTCTCGTCGTCTGTCTGTCTGTCTGTCCGGTGTGTCTGTCACCGGGTCTGGGTCTGGACATACGGGGAGTGCTCGCTAAAGTGTGCTCGTGTTCATTAACGCCAAAGTTGAGGCAATTGTCGTCGTTGTTGTAGTCGACGTCTGTCCGCTGTCCGCTGTAATCTGAACGTCGAGTATCTCAACGCGCCTCACTCATTGCCTTGCCGCTCACCTCATCTCTCACGCCTGCTGTTCATCTTTGGAGTGACGGCAATTGCTGGCATATTCCATGGCTCATTGTAAAGCAAAGCAAACCCCGCCCCTCTGGCCATAACTTTTCCTTTGATTTTGTTATTGTTGTTTGATTCTCTGTAACCATAACAATGTATAAATTGAGTTGATTTACCAGAATGGGGCAGGGACGAAAGTATTAAAAATTCATTCCGTATCTTTTGAAGGACAGACCCATTATTACTTTAAACGAATTGATATCTAAATAAATAGTTTTATAATAGCTTAAGAGCATCTTTTAACTGGGTATCTAGCTAGTCGAGAACACCATGCTCAATATTTCAAGCTTTATTGTTGTGGGTTGGCTTGTGGTTTTGGTTTCGTTGGTTTGTCAGCTGTCAGCAGAACTATTTTTTTGATTTTTTTGATTTTTTTTTTTTTACTTTTTTCGGCATGGAAAGTGTGACATTTTGATTAGTTGATATTTTCGCTGTGTTGGCTTGTGATTGAACTTGAGGCGCTTGTGGGTTAATGAACGTCAAGGTTGAGCTTAAATTAGTGGCAGAATGTAGATACTGTAGAAGAGAAGAGACAAATTAAGATGCTTTTCAGCTTAAGGTGAAGAAAGTGAGAAAGCGATATTAAATGTAAATTTTAAGTAAAACGCTTAATTTTTTTCTTTTTTTTAATAAAACACATTTTGTATGCAAAGAAATTAAATTATTGGCTGCGTTTGAGCCGAAATTGATTCATCAAAAAGTTCAGATTATACCGTGTGGCACTTGCCACACACGTTGTTCAATCGTAGTCGATCTCGTGGTATTCGTAATTGATATTTCTCCAGATGCTGCCCACAAGCCCCGTTTTGTAGGCCCGCTTTGCGGTCGATTGGTTACTCGTCTCATTTTACACACACACACACACTCGCTCGTTCGCTCGCATGCCCCAGCCTGTTGCCAGCCCTTGGGTGACTAGCTCCCTTCCCCCTGCAGTCGCGTACCCTCCCCCCTGCCGTTAGGGCTAGTGAGCAACCGCAGGCGAACACAATTGACATATGATTGACTGACAGTTGTTTGTCAGTTTTTTGACAATTAGGCGGCAAAGTGAAATTGCTTTCGATTTCGTTACAACAAAGAGGAAACAGACGAAAATATTTATAGCCTTGAAATGAGAAGGAAATAATAGTAATATTGATTGAGAAATCATAAATCAAATGTTATTTTTACACAATGTTACCTATTTTTGGTTTGGCTTGCGATTTCATGAGGCGCTCCGGAGAAAGCGCCATTGAGAATTATTATTTGTTTTTTGCTGCTGCTGTTGTGTCGTGAGTTTTGGAAAATTGAGAGAATGCCTTCGGAAACTGGGTCACAGCGCGTCGACACTTGACATGTGAATGCCGATTTCGATTCGAATATCGAAACTAATTAGAGGTTGCGCAAATATTTTCTAATGAAATTATCAAGTGGTGGTCGTGCCCCAGCAGCTACATCATCATCATCTCCATCTTCATCAGTTTTTAACAGCTTCCCATCAGCGTTTTATCAGAAGCCACAGATCATTTTGATGTTGCCCAATATTTTTTATTGCCATTATGATGGCTTTTTAAATGTTTGATGTTCTAATTTCGTGAGCTCAGCGGGCAGTCACAAAAGAAAATACAAAAAAACGATTTGAATTCATTTAATTTGTAAATTTTTTCTGCTCTTAAATATTAGTTTTGTGGATTCGAGTTTTGGACAACTGCTGAAGACATCATCGCATCAATTGTTAATATTTGTGTACAACTTTTTTTTGAGTCTTCATATTTGGATATTAACATTAGCTGCTAATTTTCACAGTTTGTATTTTGGATTATGTTTTAATTTCTTAGTTTTTATTGCATCTGTAGCGGTTCAGTGAACTTTGACAAAAACAAGGGTCTAATGAGCGAGATGATCTTGTCCATAAATAAATTTATTGTATTCTTTAAAACTGCAACTGATTTTTTTTAGTTGTGTTTTTGGTTTATATCTAAAATTCTGTAGCACAAATAAATAAATAATTAAATTAAATAATTTTAAAAAAATTGTATAGCCATGTGTTGATTTTTGGACTCAACATCAAATATTTCTTGAACATCAAATAATTATTAGTCTCATGTAGTTTTCAAATTGTTAAACATAAAAATCTTTTTACAGTGATTTGAGAAGCTCAATCTCTAGTGCGCTACTAAATTTAATAAATATTTTTTTTTAATTTTCATGCCTACGGCTGAGCTTTAGCAAACATCAAACATTTAATGCTCGCTCGTTCCGTCCATTTAAGCCACTCCCCAACAACAACAACAACAACATAAAAAGTCAGCTGCAGTCAAATCTGTAGTGGAGTTTTGCATGTCATGCAGACACACCCACCAACAACTCCCTCCAACTGCTGACTCGATCAGTCAACAATTTGAAGCCCACTGTTGAATCTAGCTAAGTAAATAGGCCGTTGGCAAACAACTTCGATGCGCTTTGTAACAGTTTCATTTGCTTCCTGCTCGACGACGATAGACGTTGCCAGCTGCTGTCAGACCTATTAACAAAATTGGCAGTGCGTTTGAGTTGGCAGCTGGCGAGCAAATACACAGATAAATCCAACTCGAGATAAAGATAGAGAGATACAGATACTTACAACTAGATATTACTCAATCAAAGCTGAAGACTTCCGTGAACGTCTATGTCTATATTTGATAGTCAGAGTTAGAGCAAAGAGCGTGCGAAGAGGGGGAGAAATGCACTCAACTGTCAAATGAGAGTGGAAACTGCATCAACAACAACAACAACAACAGCAGCACAAGGCTAATTGTCATTTTCCGACAACAACAACAACAACAATAGCAATTGTCAAGGGGAGCAGCACTTTTACTACTGCAATTTACGATTATTTCCAACGCTGCGCCAATTTGAGTCAATAAAACATAAAGCTCTACCCTCCCGGCAATGCTCTACACTTACTTAACTTGCCTCAAAAGAGCAGCAGCTGGAAAGCCATTGACCAACAAATGGCGTTAGCCCGTTGCACTTGTTTTTCCAATTTTTATTGCCAAACAGCTAACAGAGAAAAAAGCCGCCCAGGCAGGTTGGCATTTACCTCCATTGTCTTTGTGCAGTCACCCCACCAGGAAGGAGGGGATGGTGGTGAGGAGAGCAGCAGCTCCGGAAGAAAGAGTCGAAAAGTGTTTGTAGAACGGAAGTTATTAAAATTGTTTTAGTAGCCAAATCTGAAAGGGGCGCATTTCTAGTGCATTGACCGCCATTTGCTACTCGATTATTACACATACGCCATGTGCGACCAGAAACAGTTGCCGGGGCTGATTTTTGTTATATTTTTTGTTATTTTTTTGCTCTCGTATTTGCGGACAGTTGGCTGTTTTCTGTGCTGTGCTCTATGGTATTAGGGTTTATATGTCACGCCTAGAACGATTGTTGTTGCTATAGTTTTGTTTTTTTTTTTTGTGTCTGTTCATTTGGCAACTGTTGCACAGGTTGCAGGTTTCCTCACATACAGCTGTTTGTTGCGATACCCTGCTTTGTGCTTTTGTATTGCTGTATACAACCTCTGACCAGGGACTTGAAATCTTTTACGAGGTTCCAAGATTGGATAAAGACGTTCAAATTTATGTGCCGAAATTTTGATATGTAAAATTTTGTACTTCGATTTGAATTATTACACTATTAAGTCAGTAATAAAATATATATTCTTTATTCAATCAAGACAGTTTTATAGCTTGTCATAAAAATATATGACACTTTATGGCAGGCCATCTATGGTTGTAAATATCTCATAATCCATCCACACAGCTTACATGGGCCAAAGTACATACTTAATCTTTAAGCTGAAATTTCCCTTAGAAAAACATTTGTTACACAATTTTCTTACTCATCTAGATTATTTGTGGAAATTCTGATAACACTCCTTGGATTCCGAACTGTTAACAGGTATTTTTATGGGACATATCTATAGGCCCGCACATTTAAGGTGAAAGCCGCCCGCAGCACCTGCCAAAAGCACCTGCAGCTTAACACTTGTCTGGTCTCCCCAACCTCCATTCACCTGCCCCCCTCCTCCCTCCTCGGTAAGCTCTTTCAAGCACAACGCTAGCTGGATGGCTACTTCCGGCTCGCTCTGAGCTGGCATTTGTACAAAGCAGTTGAAATCTATACGCGATTAGTTGACATTTTGCTTGAGGTCATTACTTGGGGTTGGGGTTACTGGGTCAATAGTTTATGAGGTCACACATTTGTAGTGGCTAGAAGTGGAGGGTGTAGGCTCATTGTGCCAGCAGTTAGCTTAGTTAGTTAGCCAGCTAGTTGGTTGGTTAATGCCCGCAACACAAAAATTGTTGCCACGCTTTGCTGGGCATACTCAAATTATGTGGCATGCGATTTCTGGCCTGCTTTTGCCAAATAATAATAATAATGTAAATTCTTGTAATAATGAAAACTAAATGAATTTCACTTATGTGTCGTGCCAGTGCCAAATTAAATGTAACACAAAAATGTTTATAGCATGTCGCTCTGGCCCGGCTCGGCTCGGCTCTTTGCTATTTCTGTGATCGGGTTTTTTGAGGGCGCCTTTCTTTCTGGGCCACGCCAAATGCTAGTGACAAACGATGTATTTGGCTGCGCTTTAACCGGCCGTGCTGTGCTGTGCTGTGCCAAATGATTAACTGCTGTTCCCCCTTGTCGTGGGTCAGTTCTATAATATTCGACTATTTGAAGTGTGTTGCGGGTGTTCAACACCCATCAGAGTTATGTGTCCCAAATTTCTTATCGAAATACGATCGACATTTGAGTTGTGCATGCACAAATGCAAATACTATACAATTACGGCATATTAGGGTAGGCACTGAATGTAAATTCATGTAAAAAGTCATAAATTGGCTTGTTTGTACACAGTTCCTGTCAAATTGAACATGCTAGGTGAAAGTCTGTGGCATAATGTATTCCGAATTGACAGATTCCTGAGTAGTTACCAATTCGCAAATCTCAGCAAAATGATTCTGCTCTAAATTTCACTCTTGAAATTGTTGTTGTTGCTTGTGCAATCAACTGTGTGAATATGTCAAATGGAATTCATTTGCTGGCTTGCTAAAAATTAAGCTTAATAAGCGAAGTGCCATAAAACCTGTAAAATGTCTCACAATAAACACAGGTCAGGTGGGCATAGCATTTTATGGTATAACACAAATGTGCCATAATTGCTTATTATAGTCTTAACATCTACACAGATGCGTATGGTTTATCATTCTGACTTGCTATACATTTGGAGCATGTCAAATTTGACAAATTAAAACAATGCGCGAAAGATCAAAGGCCCATAATGTGATTTTTTACCCCTGAAACATCAATGTGTCCAAAATAATTGGCATTTTTGGATCGCTTGCAAGCAAAGCAATGAAACAATCAAATAATGAATACAAAGACCTTTTGGAGAACCTTAGACGTGATGGCGTAAAGCCCCATTATGGGCAACAAGTGTGTGTTCATGTCCGAAACAAACAATGAAAGAAATGTGAATGATTTAAATTTTGAATTCGTTTTGCATTACAACTGGCACTTGAGGCGTCAAGAAATCAAAAAGAAAACATTTCAATAAATCAAAACCAGACAACTCTTCACTTTTTGTGGGGGTTTACGTAATAGTAATAAGTAAAGCTCTTCAGAAGAATTCTGAGAATTCTCAGCCAGTGTAGAAAAACATCTGCTCAATTGTCACTTGTAAATTGCCAAATAGTCAAAATAGTTAAATGGCAACACTCCCCGTTAAGCTAAGTTTGACATTTGCAGCAAGGTTTTCATTAATGAAAATAAAAAATAAAAAAAAAGAAGTTTATTTACATAAATGCGATTCACTCGGGTTCAGATTCGCCGAGTCAACGGTAAAATTGTATATAAATCTTCCATCCGGCTGCCCAAAAATGATTGCAAGTGTCAAAAGTCAACAACAAAATGTCACGTTTCGATGTTTTTTTTCCTGTGTTTCGCTTACTCACCAAAAAGAGGGGGAAAAAAAACAAAAAACGAAAACAGAAAACAGAAAACCGAAAAAACAATAACAATGGCAATTGACATTTATTAAGTGAATTTCAGTTTTGGACTTTAACGAAATGCACTTGAAAAACGATGCACAATATTATTATTTTTATTGGTAGTTATTTTGTTTTTGGAGAGTTGATTGAAATGATTTTCTCGCGCTTGTCAAAATACAACTCGCTTGGAAATTGACAAATTATGCACATAAATTTCTTGACAGTTTTATTGCCATTAATGTTGCCTTCTCCTCGGATTTTTATGTGTATTATTTTCAAGAGAAGCGACTCAATTACGTTGAGCGTCCAATTTACTGACTTTGTTTAGCTTAGGGTCTGCGACACTTGACGTCAAAATTTATAAATAAATGTCTTTATATTTAATTTTAACGATTTGGCTCTTTCGGACGCAGCCCTAAGAAAATTAGTTAGCGATTGGAATTATGCAATGGGTGAAATTAAATATTGATTTCCAAGTAAATTAATTGGTATTGAAATGAATGAATTATGACAACGCATTCTATGGAAATCATCTTGAATGGACTTGAAGATATACAATATGAATTATCTGACAAACCGCTGTCTGCTATAAGTCAATATCAGTTGATGTCTGATTTTTTTCTTTCGAAAACTGAATCAAAAACCGAAAGCCTCAATGCCAATAGAAAAAAAACCCAAGCAACCATAGCTGACACATCTTCGTAAACTTGAGCGCGCAATATATGTATATGTGAAAAAGCATTGAAACTGACATTTAAATTTCAATGCCACTCAAAGAAATTGCAGATATCGCTTATGCACATTCAATTAATACAAAATGCTCAAACAAATAAAATCATTTACTCATAAATACTTGGTGGGCGTCGGAGCAATGTCAAACCAAAACCAATGCCCCCCCAAAAAAAAACACTCGCTGATTTTCAATTGAAATCAAATGCGAAAAGAGTTTTGTCTCAAAGTCACAGCATACAGTGAAGCTCTATCAATTGTATCTTGTATCTTTTTGTCATTTGAATGTGACCCACCTTTTAAAAACCATTGACAGCTATTTTTGGTCAAAATATGACAGCCTTGCGATTGAATTGTTACTTGTGTCTTGTGCATGAGAGTGGCGGGGTTCAAAAAACTTTCGCTTATCAAATTACGCCACACAACGTGAAACTCAAGCAGCCAGCCAGACAGCTAGCCAGCCAGCTAGCTACTGCAACCAGACTTGGCAAATGCCATTTGCTCTCTATGTTGCCCAACTCGTCGCTTTCTATACAACAGATTGCGAAAAGCCACTGAAATAAACCAGCACAAAAACTGCATTTAATGATAGGCTTTGAGCAGACGACGACGACGACGACGACGACGACGATGAAAAAAAAAGAAACAAATTTAATAGACAGCTGTAAACTTCAACCATCAAAACACAAAACGAACGATATATATTGCCAAATAAAAATAATAATAAAAAAAAATAAACCTGGCAGTAATAAAAAAAAATATGCCCAACTCCCACTGATGCCATAACAACTGTCAAGTTGATCCAAAAGTCAGCGTCGAAAACGAATGCTGTAAATTATGATTTCATGACAGAAAAGTTTTTAAAAGCCAATAAATAATGCAGGGCATGTTGAAAACCTTCAAAAAAAGAGCTAAAGTCAAAGGTTAAATGTGGAAAGTAGATAAGTTATGATTCAAACTCTCACAGTTGCACCTTGAAACATGGCAAACATTTAGCACTGCACTGATGCAAATTTGAAAAGTACAACAAATAAATTGACAATTTAATATTTTATTAAATATATTATTAATTTTCAATCCAATTTATTTTAGCTTTCTTAAATCAATAAGAAATATATATTTGATATATATTTAGGAAGACATTTTATGTTGCCTTATGCTCAGTGCTGAGTCACTTGTTTTGCGCTCAGTGTACTTGCCCAACTGTTTACTGATTATGTTGCTATTCATAGTAAAAGTTGGGAAGCACAGCAAACTTTAGCGCTGCAACAGCAAACGCAAAAAGGGGTTGTTTGGGTTTGCTGCTCCCTATGAAAAAGGGTTGTGCTTGTCATGAATACCGCTGACTGGCTGCCTGGTTGTGGGTCGTACACTTGCCGTACACTTGCCTCTGCCCCTCGCAACAAAGTGCACACACAAAATGGGCAACAAGCTGAGGCATGCACACAAAAAGGCAATAATTGGTCATGACTTTACCGGTTACCAAGTTGCAGGGCAGTTAAGGAAGTATGCCGGCCCATAAGTGCAGGTTCTTAGCTACGAACCCTTCGCACAACAAAAATATTAATAAAGTCTTGGGCCTTTTGATGAGTTGCCGACAAGCGACGCCTTGACAATGAAAACTGCTAAATGCCGACTTCTCTCTTCCTTTTTTTTGGGGGGGTCTTTTCGGTTTCGAGTTAGTTTTGGTTATGTCTTGACAAGTCGTTGATTTTGGTTTTTATTTTTTTTTTATATATTTTTTATAATTTTGTTCTTGAGGAGGGTACGCCATCGGCAAGTTTATGGTATGCACATCGATTATTCAGTTATATTTGCTGTTATTCCCTGGGGTTGGTTACCGTCAATTTGCTGCCGCTGCACGTCAAGGGTTAAAGTCAAGGGCTTAAAGACATCCGTCCGTCCGTCTTTCCGTCCGTTCGTACCGTTTAGCATATTATTAATGTGTTTATGCCGTATTTTCGTATCTTACTTACATTTGTTTTATTTTCTTTTGCAGTTGCGCCGAACAACAACAACAACAACAGCAACTACAATAACCATACAAATGTTGTGTGGCCCGAAGACACATTGCCCAGCAGCTGGTTATCAATAATAATTCTTTTTGGCCGGTTCCATAAGAACAACCAACCACTAAGCACCAGCACTCTGTGGCGACAGCGCTCACTGTGCCATTTTGGATAACATTGGAAATTCGACACCAACTCGCACACACACACACACACACACATCCACCACACACAAACATAGCTCAGCACGATGTTGGATCGATGTGAAATGCCTGTAAGTTGCTCAGAATTGAACCGAACTGAAGGGGGGGAGCTAGGAGTAAAGAGACAGAAAGGACTTTTTCACGATTTAAGATTTATGTGATAAGCGAACCGCAAAAGCACAAAATAAACACGAATATCGTGTAAGACGACATAATAATATTATATTTGAAATAGTTGTAAAATTAAATGTCACATAATTAATTATATTTAGCATTTTAGATTTACTAGATGTACAGAAAAGATAACTTTTGTATATAAATAAGTTTAGGACAGCACATTTTTTGACAATGCAGGTATTGAAAAAGTTATGATGTGGGGAAAAGTTGACGCATAAAATATATTGTGAAATATTTGTATGATCTTTAAATTGATATCTGACAAAGCAAGTAAATCTTTTATTCACCGAGTCCATAAAAATATGCAGTCAAATTGAGAGAGAATTGCTTTTTTGGGAGCAGGCCACAAAGTATGCAGCAAAAATATTTAAAAATTATTTTTATTTTATAGAAAAATGCAAATTTTTTAAATGGAGTAACATTTTTAAATACATATTTTTTTTGTGCATTGTCAACAGATACAATTGGACAACGAGAAGCTGCGGCGCGATGTGCGTTTGTCCAGCTCGCGCCTGGACTTGCCACAGTTGTGCAATGTCGGGCGTCGTCTCGATGGGCATATTAACAGCAACAACAACAACAACAACAGCAGCAATCATGTTAACGAGATGACAACAACACAGAATGGCAATGGCAGTAACATGAACAGCAACAACAACAACAACAACAACAATCTTGGCTCGCCGGTCTCCTGCTCGACCACAAACAGCAGCAGTGGCAACGAGCGTGGCTCCTCGACCAAATCAAACAGCAGCAGTGGCAGCGGCAGCTCAGGCAACTCGGCGAGCAGCACTGGCAGCGCCGAGCTCAAATGCAACACGCCCATGACACCTTCAGGTGCGTAAATAATGCTGCAAGTTGGAAGGGGATTGGAATGCTGGCTCACTGCTGGCTGTGTGCTGGCTCTTGTCAACATTTGCAATGTTTAGCGCGTTGGGTTAACACGCATCGCTGACGTCCAATGCGAATTAGTAAAGCTCACGCTCCCTGAGCTCTGGGTTTAAGTTTTCCACCGTCCACAGTGTGGTAGCTTAACGTGGCAGATGGAGCGCTGATGGTGGCTGGGCATTAATTAATTTTATATACAAATGGCAACGAGGTCAGTGTCAGGCGCAGGCACAGTTTTCAATTACTTTTCGCTCTAGCACTCAAAACCGCGAAATGGTCTGAAGAAGTGGTCCAAAATGAGAAGTGGACCTCTGTTGCGCAACTTTCCTGAGTGCTCTTATATATGGTACAAAAATACACAAATAGTTGGGGACTTAAATAATATGTAGAACTTTCATAAAGTTATGTTATACCAAGAAGTTTATCTTTGAAATTGTACTTTATTAAGAAAAGGCAAGAAAAAAGATTTAATATATTATGCAAATATACCATTAATATAATTTGATCAATGTGCTTCTCTCATCTCCTTTAGAACTGGTCAAAAAATATCGCAACTATTTGACTGACCTGGAGTTTGAGGAGCTGAAGGTGTACAAGGAGGTGTGGTATTTTGGCCAGCATGCCAGCAAGAACTACAATAAGCCCGCCCCCACAGCCAATACCACAAATTTGGGCTATGATGATGATAATGGCAATTACAAGATCGTAAGTTCTTACAATATATATAATATGCCATATATATATTTAAACGCTTTGTATTGCTTTTGCTAGATTGAACACGATCATATAGCCTTTCGCTACGAGATTTTGGAGGTGATTGGCAAGGGGAGCTTTGGCCAGGTGATCAGAGCACTCGATCACAAGACAAACACACACGTGGCCATCAAAATCATAAGGAACAAGAAGCGTTTCCTCAACCAGGCAGTCGTTGAGCTCAACATACTCGATGAGTTGCGCGAAAAGGATGCAGATGGATCTCATAACGTAATACACATGCTGGACTATACATATTTCCGTAGACATTTGTGCATTACCTTCGAGCTAATGAGGTGAGTTATAGCGACTTGTATTAAATTAATAGCATAATCTGTGACGTCAATGCCGCGACGAGTTACAGTCATCAGTATAAACCATATATACCTATATATAGATATATATATATATATTGCTTACCTAACTCCTCAATTAGGAACGTGTATTCCTTGCGTATTTCCTCGAATGTTTCTGCCAATTAAATTTATTCGCAACTTTTGTATTCCCGTTGCGTGCTTTGCGTCCATTAGGGGACAATCTTTATTAAGTTTCATGCGAGTCGCTTTCTGGCTCCTACAAGTGCCTAGCACACATTACCCTGATCCTCTGTTGCCCACTTCGTCTTGCCAACCAATTCAAAGGCAAAAAAAAAAAGAAACAGAAAAACCATCTTCTGCCCCCTCTCAGAAGTGTACCCAATGATTAATATGTTTAATACCTAAAGCGTGTCTCATATGCAACATTTGGTTTCGCTCTGCTCGTTATTGTTCCTTGATATTGTTTATATTTGCTCATAAATCTCGTAGTGAAGCCCGTAAGCGTCAAATGGTTTTCCGTAATTTTTAATTGCCTAATAGCTACAATTTATTTTTATAGTGGTAACCGAATGAATTATCTTTATTGAGTATATGTGCTATCGTTAACTTATTCTTTTATTCGTCATAAAAGTTATATTGCATCGCTAAGTGGCAGGCGTATGGCACTTAGCCTGGTGCTTATCGATAACAGTAATATTTCTTAAAAGAATATATTTATTTATCAATCTATTCCTTGCTATGCGGGATCTGTAAAGTATTTACTTTTTGAAGCCCATAACTGAACTATAGCTATGCAGATTTATTTTATGCTCTGGCCAGAATCAGTTCTTAATCAAATTTTAGCTTTTGTACAATTTCTACTCGAAATTTAATTTTGAAAATTTTTGCTCATGTTTTTAGTTCAAAACTCGTTCAAAATTGTTCGATGAAATCACAGACTTATCAATTGTCGTGCCACTTAAGTGCAACTTCCAGCAGAAGCTGGTAAACAAATAAATTTCTATTTAATTTGTTCGCATGTCAGTCCACACACGCACACACACACACACGCATACACATATAGACACACACATGCAGCGAACAACAGACCGCAGTTGCTGCCGCTTGGCTATCAATTTCAATTTAAATATTATGTAGCCTACACTCGGGGGCTGCAGGTGGCTGGCTCTGTTGAAAAGTGCACTTTGCTGCGTGTGGCAAGCGTATGCATGTTTGTGTTTGGCTGTGTGTGTGTGTGTGTGTCTATATTTACCTGTTGTTGTTTCCACTGCGATGCGATAGGGGCACACTCTAATTGATAGACAGGCGGCCGCCTGCATAAGGCGTTGATTTTATTGGCGAGGAGAGCGTGCGGCATGCCCCCGCCCAAAACACACTGCTCCTCCTCCCGACTGGTTATGTCAAAGTTAAGACAGCTGGCAACGCAAATATGGCAACTAACACGCGATGCAAATGTATATTACCTGCAAGTTTTATGTGGAGTAAGGAAAGCTAAAGGTAAAAAAAAACTTGTATGCAGAACTTGGAGAATTTGCTGAAGGTCATGGTTTTAGGCATTCAACTTGTATCCGTTTCCGTTTCCGTTTTGGCCCCCCTCACTACTGCCTGACATTTCCGTCTAATTTGTCTTAATTGCAGGCCTACAAGTTGCCGGCTTTCAACTCGGCCCAGTCGACATTTTGCGGATTTATAATTTTTAACTTTTAAATGGATTAGAGGCACGCCATCGAGTGAGTGGGCGTGGTTGAGCTTCTCTTCCATATTTGTTTTAATTTAATCGATAAAGCGACAGATATAAATTTGTTTACCATGTAAAAACTTAATTAATTCTTTGCCTTTTGGGTGTAATTAGCTGCAAAATCGTTTCTCAAGTGCTCACTTTGCGTCCTGTTCTTGCTGCTCCACCGTTGCAAGAAGTTGCTCCAATGGGTAAAGTTTTTGTGCAATGACCATGGAATTGGGGGAAGGTTAAGAGGAAGGGACGGGATGGGCGGGTTAGCTGGTCTGCTCAGCTGCATTGACAATGCTGGCGGGGCAAGTTTAAAGTTTGTTTTGAACGAGTAAACAAATTGTGTGGCCAAGTTTTATATAATTAAATTTACGTGCACGCAATTGAGTTTAGCATAATAATTACATTTCCTTTTCTTGGAGCAACTTGCAAATTGTTGAGCGGATTAGCAATTAGTTAAGACCCGGTTATAAATAGAAAAGCAGATAAATAATGCATTTTTAATCGATCTCTAATCCGGACAATACCAAGTCTCTATAATCTATTCAATATATATATTATATTCAATATTCAATATATATATAATATAATCTATACAAGTATATAAAACATAATTGAAGGATTAAATTTGCAAATGAGTTGTCAAACGAAATATTTTTCGGGCTATCAGTTTCCATACAACCTTTTAAATTAGAACAAATTTTGCTATTTAAGCACAATTTTCATTCTTTCGCCACATTTTCTATTTATTTTCACAAGTGTTTTTTGGTTAGGAGCTAAGTGCACACTCTTAACCTAATTCTAATTGCCATTTCGTGACATAAAGCTGGCGCATGGCATTTAAGGGGAACCACAAGCTGATTAGCTAATTAACAAGCGGAAAAACTAAAGGAGACTGTGCAAATTTCCACAATGTGAATAAGTGAAAATATGTGAAACATAATCCTTGTGGCACTTGGAGCTCATCAAGTCAGGGTTGGGTGACGCCCACACATTTAGAGCGCTTAATTTGGGTACAGGACGTTGAAAGACACATTTCAGCTCAGCTCACCACCACGTACAAAAGCACATATGGATAATTTTCCACCTGCAACATGTCGTTGTTGTCGCCTGCCACAAATGCTCATTTGCTGTAACTTACTGAAAAGATACGGGGCCACGTAATTTACACCGGCAGCGATAAAATGAGCTGCCAAACTGCCAAAGACAGTCAACAGAGGGCGCTCGCTGCCGCTGCTGCTGCTGCCGCTGCTGCTGCTGCCGCTGCTGCTGCTGCTGCTGTTTTCTCATAAGATATGGTCACACTGAGTGCCATAACTATGCAACACATTGTGTAGATGACGTTGCCAAATTGATGTTGTCATGGCCAAGTTTCGGTTCGTGTGCATGTTTGGCCATTTTGTGGGCGTCATGGCCATAAATTTCGCCAGAAAGCCGCTTGAGAATTCCAGCTACACTATCGCCCACTTTCCCAACGTTGTTTGCACTCTGTTCGCTGTTGTTGTGGCTCATTTTGGGCAATGTGTCAAGATTTTTGTGTCTTACTGCTGAATTTATTTCAATTCGCCAAGCTCATGATGAGATATTCAAGGCTTTATCTGTTCAAGATGTGGACAACATTTTTTCACATTTGTAATGAAATGGCATGAATTGAAAGTGAAAGTTATTGGATTAATCTTTGTAAGTGTAGCCTGCCGCTGCCCATCAACTAATTAGTCAGATTACGCTAAAGCTACAAACTATTATCTATGAGTAGCTCATCTCTGCATCCACAAATATTCTCGTTACTCAGCTTATATCCATTCGATAACTGTCTGCCTGCTTGTCAGCATGAATGCGGTCATGCTGTTGAACAGCAGTCGAAGGACAGTTTGAGATTGTTAATTAAAAAAATAAAAAAATGGCACACAGCTTGCGATGTGCTGCCGCCCACATGTTTTATATGCAAATGAACCGAGTTGTGCAAATTGTTTTTCTTCTAAATGAATTTTTGCACTTAGCGTGTAGATTGCAAAGTGAGCTGAGAGAGCAACCTGGGGATTGAGTTACCAGGACAAAGGTGACACAGGACGTGGGCGAGGAATGACGGCAATGCGAATAGACAGCAAACAACCCACGCTACAAATTTTTGCTTGTAGTTGACATTGTTGTTGTTGTTGTTGTTGATGCAGCTTGTTATATTTATTATTATGCCGTGCCGTGGCGCAGTAATTACTGCTAATTGGCATTTGCCAGGCATTAAATTTGTTATTTGCAAGCTAAATATATATAAGTAGATCACAGAGTACACTCTGTGCGCTCGCCAGCTACCTTTGGAATGCCAAAGCAATGGCCAAGGCCAAAAAGTCATTTACCATGTTACATATAACATATAAATGTCACAGCTTTAAATATTTAATATCTCGTATTTTGTTTCGTGCCAGGCTGTGCCTAAGCGACAAAAATGCCACACAAAAGGCAGCGAAATGCCACTCACTAATTAAAATGCGAGTGGAATATAAATGTGCACATGGATTCAACCTTGAGCCAATGTGACTGTCGATTTGACAGTCGCCGACAGTTGGCGAATAAATCATGGTCCTTGTGACGGATTGCGACCTTGCTCTTATGGTCCACGACGCAGTCGCCATCGGACTGTTCAAGTTTTTGATAATGCTTAAATGCAGCTAAATAATCCTGTGAAACAATAACAAAATTTAAGCAGTGGCAAATATTTTGCTTTTAAATTTGCAATCTAAGCACAAATACTGGCAAACGCACAATATTATTTTACGTTTTCTAGGAAACAGGATTGTCAAGGAAATTCCATTATCTCAGCATCTTGAAGAAACTTTAGAATACATATTTTGTTTCGACATCATACAAGTTGACGATTTTCCAAGTTTTCTTTGCCAGAAGACTTTACATTTTTGACTAACAGATGGCGTAATTTTCACTGCGAGTCAAGGCAAAGGTATCTCTGTCAACTTTACACATTTTTGGTTGCAACATTTATACATGTAATGTCTGTAAATTATACAGTTCTCTGTACTATGTAAATCAGAATACTGTCGTCAGTTTGTCAGAGCAGCTGCTGCCGCTTGTCAATCAATTTTCACGTGTTTTACGCGAAACTTTTCATGTTCACTTTCTGTGCAACCGAAAACCAATTTCATTTCAATGCAGAAAACTTTGTTGACACCATTTTGCGTTGAGAAACGAATTCATTTTGTGGCCAACCGACAAACCCCAAAATGTATGCAACGAAACCAGTTTAATGTTGAAACACCAAATCTTTGACTTTGGTTCAAAGCTGATGTTGTCTAGTTGTTTATAGGGGGCGTTACCCGTAACTATTGCGAGCAGCGCTCTGCTTAGAAATATTTGCCTAAATATTTATTTGAATTTTCGGGCAGATGTGTATTTTTGGTGCGCTAAATGCCTGCATTAGTGGCTCGTTACAGTTGCATGTTGCAAGCTGGTAGGCAAATCAATCAAATTACCAAAAGGAATTTTTGGCACGATGCAAAAGGCAAAAGGAAAAGCGCAAAAGTAAAATTGCTAACAAACAATAGTTTTTTTCAAGTTCACGAACATCGATAGACTTTTCCTCTCTCTCTCTCTCTCTCTCTCTGTTTCTCTCTTGACATTGGCAGTGTTATCGGGGGCATGTGGCATGTCATAATGCAGTTATAATATGCCATTTTGACACAGGGCCCCCTATTTTTTATAGGTTCTCGCTCGATTGAAATTATGACATTTTGATGATTTTCTTATTGGTTTGTTATGCGCCGATGATGCAGTTGCCTACCTGCCTCTCTGTCAATCAATAAACAGCAAACAGCAGACAATGGCTTTAAGCGACAGACACTTTAAATGTGGCTAACAACTAAAAATGTTACTCTTCTCGTTCGGGTGTCTAATATTGCTTTAGTATTTGCTTATTTTTGGTTAAGAGTCAACAACTCAGCTTAACCCAATTAGCTGAAAATGCTTTTAGGCATCTTTAACAGCTCATTGAGAGAATGGTTAACAGCGAATGTAGGTTTTGCGGCTTTCTCGCCTGACAGCATAATAAAAGTCTCCTAATTGGATTAAGCGCTAACAAGATGTTAGACACGACGTGAACTTGTCCAAATGTTTGCAGCACTCATCATAATTGATATGACACGAAAGTAGCTTTCATTTGGACTAAGACTAGAAACGGAGCTGACAGCCAAGCCACAATACTAATAATATAAATTAAATGGACTCTTACAAACTTGTTGCAAGTAAAAGCACTCAATTTTGACTTGAGTGGTTGAGTTGGAAATATAGTTCTGAGCCAAGAGTTAGTTAAAAAACTAGAGTCTTAAATTTGAAAAATGCTATATATTTTTTTTTCGGTGTATTTAAGATTTTGTGGCATGAGTGCATTCATAATTGAATGTTGCCTTCAGTAATTTAGCTTTGCTGTAATTTGATCAGTATTCCCTAAGAAACAACTATTAAATCCCTATGCACCCATACACATGCATATCTGTATCTGATGATGTCGTCCTTACTGGCTGCTCCTGCTGCCAGATAATACTTTAAGCATTTTGTGGCTCGAATATATCTGGGTCAAAGCATCTCATAAGAGCATATCAAATCAGCTCAACTTTCGAGCTGCTGATGAAGTTATTGATGGCATCCTCAGCAGATGACATTCAGGCAAATACTCATATAGAGAGCTTATGCCAGTGACATGGGCAAACGGAAACGGAAATAGCAGCAAAAACTATGTATGCGGTCAGTGAGTTCAATAAATTTACGCAGCTGTCCGACAGCATATCAAATGATATGAGCACATAAGCTGAAATGTATGCCAATAATGGTTTGGGAAGGACGAGAGTAAAGTAAGGGATGAAATGCTCAAATGATGATATGTGGACTATGCGGACTGCCAAAAACTCATCACTCACAGCGCAAAGAGAAAAGAAAAAGAAAAAAAGAACTGAAAGCAATCACAAAAATTGACAAAACTTGAGCACTCTGGGTGGAAATTGTGTTGACCCAACCACAACCGCAAAACAACCAATTTTGATATACATATACGCAGTGGTTGAAAAGAAACAAAAAACTACCTTGTTATCAGTTAATTAATCGCCAGGAGTCGCAAAAACTGCGAATGCGAAACGAATAATAGGAATCGAAAAACTGATGAATGGAAATGTAGAAATTGTAAACAAAAAATAGCAAAAGGGTTGACACAATCCTCCCACTCGCAAGTCAATTGGCTCAAAGGTACAGTGGAAACATTTTTGAAATGTTTGTGAAATAATTCAAATGGATGAAAAACTAATACTAATACCATACACAATACTTTAACCATAATATATAATATATATCTTTGGCTTATATGTGAACTCAAAAACCGAAACTAGATAGCTTAAGTCTACAATTCCCAAGAGAATTTAGGCTCTGACATTTTGCACTACTTTTTGGGCGCAAATTTTACTGTTACCTGGTTTGACATCGCTGATCACACAGTCAAAGTTGTTGATGGCACTGTTTTTGTAGTTGTTGCCTGTTATCGTCATATATCCAAATTTGTGTGCGACATGCAATGAAAATTAATTCACTGCATGTTATTTAGTCGTTGTTGTTGCGCCGCTTTGCGCTTTAAGCGGCCGACATATTTTCAGAGTGTCTTTTAGTAATACAATGGCAAATTGATGGGGGGGTTGCTCTGAGTCATATTTTTGGCATATTGTTGTAGGCTCTAACTAAACAGTTGCTCTCTGTCATTCGATGTCATTGCAGTTTGAATCTCTACGAGCTGATCAAGAAGAATAACTATAATGGTTTCAGCATGAGTTTAATACGACGCTTCTGCAATTCGATTGTGAAATGCCTGCGTTTGCTCTACAAAGAGAATATCATACACTGTGATCTCAAGCCGGTAAGTAACCAACAATGAAATATACACTTAACAAAATGGATTTATAATAAAATTGAGTTTTTCTTTCATTAGGAAAACATTTTGCTGAAACAACGCGGCAGCAGCTCGATTAAAGTCATCGATTTTGGCAGCTCATGCTATGTGGACCGCAAAATCTATACATACATCCAATCGAGATTCTATCGGTCCCCGGAGGTGATACTTGGACTGCAATATGGCACCGCCATTGACATGTGGAGCTTGGGTGAGTAAAAGTTGATTTTAATTAAATGCCATTTTGCAACATGTATGTGTGTAAATGTAAGTCTCCGCATTTGGCCTCGTTGCAATGAAAATGAAAATGAAACTGAACATTTAAATGGTTTTCGCCCTGCATTTGGCAGGCAAATTTATTGCCGCACACGTTGCATCTATAAATAACTGCGCTTGTGTGTAGGTGCAGCCCTTTTAGCGCTTTGAAATGCTTAAATATTTTATACTCACTTTTATATCCAAACACACACAGCCTGTGCCTGCATTCAATAGGTGGCTGGGGCAGTTTCCCTTTTGTGGGTCATGCGGCTGACATTTGGCATGTGTAAAGCGACTATTCAATGGCTCTCATGCGGTCTGAATGGTTAGCCTCACTTTTTCCTTAACCACTGACAGTTGTCGTTCAATATGTCGGGCGCACAACTGACAGTTTGACAGGTATTGGAATTGAGTGAACTGACTGAATTAATTAACCATAGTTTATTGAAAACCATTTTATCCATTGAATAAATTATTGATTATAGTAGGCAACAGTTTTGAACAAGCTTCTCTAATATTCTTCAAATATCAAATTCTATCTATTAAAATGGCAACAGTTTTATCTCATTTCTTGCCTATGTAGCCTTCCTCATTTCTAGTGGCACTTTCTTTTGTAATTTCAGCAGCGGACCATATTTAATGACAGCCATTATTCTCAGCTTTGCTCCATTTTGTATGCCCTTCAAACTAATGTATTCATTACGTCCATATCAGTTGAGCGGGAGTTGCACTAGACTCATTATCCATCACGTATTTAGCTGCCAAATGGCGATATCTAATCGCTGCACACGATTTGTGGAAAACTTACGCCTCTAACGACTCCTGGTAGGGGGTGGGACTAGGGGTTTGCTGGCCTAGCCGAGTATAGGAACACGCACTATGCCAATTAGCAGCAACAGGCGACGAGGCTATAGGCTATCAGCCTGCTAGGCACCCCCGAAGCCTAAGGTCACGTATAATTGGCACAAGGAGATAGCAGGGGGCATACGTGGAGGAGAAGTTGAAGGACTTGATGGAGGAGGAGGAGTGGCACTCAACAAGTGTGGCCCACTCCAAGTTTATGTATACAATAATATTGCCGTAGAAACGTTGCTTCCTGTACGCTCACTCCCCTCCACCCCCTTTCACCGGTCTTCCCACCGCACATCCTTTTAGCGGCCATTTCCGACTACGACCACGTCCGGTCAGCATGAAAAATATCGTGAGCTGAGCTCAGCTCCACACAAAAGACTCATTAAATGTGCACAGTACGTGAGATATTCTCGTTTGTTCTTGTATGGCTTCTAATAAAAGCAATAAAAGCGAGGCATGTTTATTTTTAGACAGTGTCTTGACTTCCATTCGCCAGCTCATGCACATGTGGGCGGTTAGTTATTTGAGTAACTGTGCGCACAGCAGCAACACACATTTGCAAATGGGTTACGTGTTGAATAATGTGGTACACATTTTTAACAAACAGCTAGCGGGGCACGCCATAAGGCTTGAAAGAGAATGGCAAAGAGAGGTAAAGTCTACTTTCAATTATGGAAATGGGCACAAGTGATGAAAGTAAATGAAAGCAGTAAACGGCTGCACAAGCTAATGGTGGATACCGACAAGTTAAACTAGGAGACGCACATAAAACGTATTGTAATCAAAGAAAAAGGGTTTTCAACTGATCGATCTGCACATGAGTCATATAGTACAGCAAATTTCCATTCAAGTTAAGCAAAGCTGTTTCAGTGCTCCTTTGTAATTGAATCAATATTGCGCTAAAATTTCAAACAATTTGCAACAGCACATAAATAATGTCCCATGGAGACTAAATCCAATTGAACTGACCTCAACTGAACTGTGGTCAAGTTCAGGCACGTGCCAGGGCCAACTGGGTGAGCGAAGAGTCAAGGTCAATGCGCTTCTCTGACAACCCAAATGACTGCAGCAAAATGTTATTTACGCAACATAGATAAACAAGAGTGTTAGCTCGACTACCAAATACCCTACACAAAGAACTAAAACTATTTCGAAATCAATACTAAACACTGTAAAATTTCTGTTTACTCTGTTTGCAGGCTGCATTTTGGCCGAGCTATATACGGGATTCCCACTGTTTCCCGGCGAGAACGAGGTGGAGCAGCTGGCCTGCATTATGGAGGTGCTGGGTCTGCCGCCCAAGGTGCTCATCTCGGTGGCTCGTCGTCGTCGCTTGTTCTTCGATTCGAGAGATGCGCCACGTTGCATTACCAACACGAAGGGCAGGAAGCGTGCGCCGGGCAGCAAGTCACTGTCACAGATACTGCACTGTCAGGATCGGTATTTTATTGACTTTCTGCAGCGTTGCTTGGAATGGGATCCTGCGGAGCGTATGACGCCGGATGAGGCGGCGCATCATGAGTTCCTGCAGCCATCCGCATCGAGTCGCCATCGCAGTTGCCGCATGTCTACGAGCTCCTCGAGCTCTGGACTGAACAGTGTTTCCCAGAAATCCTCCTGCTACAATTTTGCAGAGATCTCGCCCGGCAGCGGGCCAGTGGTGGCCTCAATCACGAGCACCACAGCTGTGAGCAATGCAGCCATAACGACCAAGTCCAGCTCCAGTTCGCGTCAGCCCCACTCCCATGCCCAGTCCAATGGACACCTGCCCGACATCAAGCTGAGCGCCAGCGATAAATACAACAGCATGCAGAAGGTGGCGGTCCGCTCGAAGATCACGTCGAGCGTCTCGGATCTGGAATCGGTGCAGCAGTATTCGCTGCATCGCATCTACGGTGGCATTGGCAGCGGCAGCACGCATCACGTCTCCTCGGCGGCGACCCGCAAGCATCTAAATGGCAACCCGAGCGTTGTTGGTGTCGCTGGCAATGTCAACAACAGCAGCAAATATGGCAGCAGCACGCTGGCGCACAATCATCACAATGTGACGCATCACAATGCCTCCACGGCGACCATTGCGACAGCAACGCATCATCATCATCATCATGGCATCGCTGGGGGGCAGCAGGGTGGTGTCGGCGCGGTGGGCCAGCAGGGTGGCGTTGGCCCTAATGTGGCCATGTCGCATTCGCAGTCCACCGGGGATGTTTCCGATCGGGCCATCTTTGGGCGTGCTTGACTTAGGGCGAGGCCCACAAAGCTGGAGCTCAAGAAGTGCAAGCTGGTGAATATGATGGACTTCTGGAGCTAGAAGTGGCGTCCACAGCAATGCGCTGCCCTGCGGGAGGAGGAGGCGGTGCCAACTCCGTTGCCACCCGCAGCTCCAACCTAGTTCTAACTAACGTAACTGTTATATAAGCTATGTATGTGTAGGTTTATAGCGTATGTATGTGCATCGTGTATTGTGTCTTGTGTATTGTGCATTAGTAAGTGTGTGTCTCTCCACGAATTATATAGTTAGATATTTAGATATATAGTTGATATATACAAAGTAGCATGCCCCAACAAACAAACACACGCACACACACTCACACACAATCATACACTTGCAACACTATTGCAGTATTCTCAGTTACTTTTCTCTGATTTTTTTTGCTACTGCCATAGCTAAATATATATATATACATATTGTATTCCCCAAATGTATTTTCCCGTAAAGTATTCGCAAAATCACAACTATTTCCCTCCATCATAAATGCAATTTGAATGAACTTTTCATCTACTTCATCATATATGCAAAACTGTATTCAACACGATCTACTGATAAATGATAGATAAATAACAAAAAACAAAATAAAAAAACCCCAGCTCAAAATGGAACAACATAACTAAGTTATATATATATATATAGTATGCACATAGATATATAAGGAATTCAACGATATATTGTATCGAATCAAAATATCTGTAACAATTTCATACAGCTTCCATGTCTTCTTGCAACAGTATCAAGGCTGTTATTAGTTGCATATGCAAAAATGTAGCTATACAAATACATATAAATAATAAGTTTTGGTCAAGGCTAGAATGTTTCAGATGCCTAGACTCGAGATCTATTAAGGGTATATAACTTACTCGTATTAAAGAACATTATTAAAGAACCATTTGCTAGGGAACTCATAGACCCACCAAATTATCAATCACCCTAGTAACCTTTATGGCCCAAAACCAAACTGAAACATTCTAGCCCAATTGAGCCGCAAGTTTGAACAAGTTAAATGTAAGTTTGTACTTTGCATGTGAGTATAAAATAAACGGGATGGATCTGGATATCAATTTCGATTCTCTTTGCAAGCATTTCAATATGTGAAATCCTCAAAATGTCATCAAAATCGATTTCCAAAACAGCCCTGAAATTGAATATGCCCAGAACACTCATACATAGTGCAGGAAACATGTCATAATCTAAAGAGTATACATATTTAATGAACTATATACATATATCTATATCTATATAGATATATAGATATACAAATACTACGTAATTATTGCCTACAATAACTTTTGTGCAAATAAACAACAATTTATGGCCAATACAACACAAACCATATATAAGAATGGAACTTTAACTAATTCTATGTAAATCGTATTAATGGGAAAACAAAAAAGAAAACAAATACAATTTTACTATAATCAATGTTTGTACACTGTACATCCACACACACACAAACACACACACAGTTTAACAATAAACGTTTTGCAAGAAGCAGAGTAATTCTTGCCCCGACCCCTTTTTGTTCCCTTCTAACTTCCCCTTTGTCTCTGAGCCTAGACTGTCATGTAAACAAAATTTGGTAATGTAAGTTTAGATATCACTGTAAACAATTGCAACTTTTGCTCATGACTTTGATAATGTCGAACGTTTATATATATATATATATATATACACATTAGCATATATACACATTAAATTTGCCTATTTTATGTATTATTTATATTATTATACATATATTTGTATATGTATCGTTCTGCCGCTTCTAACTACTACCATTTAATTTTTTTCTTTCATGTATTATGCCTTTTGATTCAATTAAAGAAAGTAAAAAAAAAAAATGCAAATTTACAAAGTGAGTTTCGAATTTAAAGTTTAGTATTAAATTCAAAACAAAAAAAAAAGCAAAACCTACTTTTAATTATTAAAATATATCAATTTTAAATTAATGAATCATATTTAATGGGTATAGAAACCACAAAGAAAACAACAACATGTAATCAATACAATTACAATAATTGAGAAATAAATTTAAAACTATGTACTCAACAATTCGAAAAAGTTTTTTAATTTTTGGTGTCTTTCTTGTCAGTTACATTAAACTGCAACATTCTCTTCGGAGCTTAGCTTGTGCACGCACCAGCGATAACAATTAGGTTGCTGCCTTGGCTACACTTCCCAGAAGAAAAAAAGTACAGCATGCTTTTAGGGACATGCTGGTGACCAGGAAAAACTCTCTTGCTCAAAAAATCTTTATAGATTTTCAAAAGACATGTTGCGTTAGCATCGTAACGACCAAATATATCGAGCTGCATTTAAGGATTGCGGCGTAATCTAAGAACCAAACACCAAATGTCAAAGCGATGCGAAAGGCATTGAGTCGAAATTACAAAAACTATTCGCTTCTCGGAAACATCAAGAGCAATTTGGATATCCTTTGACTAGTTGGTTGTCAGCGCAAGGACTATCAGTGGTCCAAAGGCTATATACATAAATATATAAAACTTAATGATAAAACAAATGCTTAAGTGGACAGTCAATTAAGAATACGCATTTTCTCTTCTAATTTCATGCGTTATCTAAAACAAAAGTAGTCCTTACATATTTAATTCAAAGTGGCTACCTTAAACTTTGAAGGAAAAAATTGCTATACCTAATCACAGAAAACAGATATAGATTGCATTACATAAGAGTAAAACATGTACACGAGTTCACACCACCTAAGGGTTAAGACGATCGTCGCTTCAAAGGTACGAAGAAAAACATTGCATAATTTAAAGCATAATTGAAATATAATGAAGACGGCAGTTTTTTGGAAAATTGCAAATGATTTTTAAATATATTAATTTAATTTTTAAGAGCATGTGAACCAAGGTTATAGATTGATCTGCTTGTTTTGGTGTAATTATATTGCATCAAATGTATATTAATCTCTCCATCAAACAATTTATCTTCCACTTTCAACTGGAAACGTTTAAGTTTATTACACATTTCATTATTTACGATCAACATGGTCAACTTGCTGCGCATCAATTAACGATCACAACGTTTGACACCATTTGCAATGTCCATAGGGCATCAATTTAGTTTTGGTTACAAATTTTTTTGTTGGTAGTTGCAGGAATGATGCAATATCCACATGTGCAAATTATTAATTTGTTTGGGTTTTGCATGCGTTTTTTTAATTTACGCTTTGGGCACTAGCTCTTCGGAGATAATTTGATTAAATATGTTTACTTTATTAATAAGTTGTAATTTGGCAATTAACTGACTAGCGTTGCAGTTTGGATAACAAACCCAACTCTACTGACTGGCAGGCCTAAATGCTTGGGCAGTGTTTTCACTTTTGGTATATGACGCTCGTGAGAAGTGCTGCGTGGGGGAAGTTCATCATCGGAGATACTCGCGGGAAAGCGACAATTCTAAGTACGAGCCCACTCACATAAATGACTTAAGTCCAATACGCCTAGCAAGTGTACTGAAAAGAGGCCCCATTCTTGAATGGAAAGTAAAAGCTGCTGCCGCGGCAGCGATCGTTGATCCACAACGAAGCCAACAACAAAACTATATTCCCATTGAGCGCGTCGAGTGATAAGCAGACGCGTAAGACTCATTGAGTCGAAGGTTTGTTGACGCAAGCAGCGCTATCTCCATCGTTTTTAGCCTCAGCATCTGCTCAGCATCTGCTCAGCTTTTGCCTCGATGATCTTCATGATCGGCACTTGTTGCTGGCGACAGGTCGGGTTCGACTCGACTCGCCTCAACTCGGTTTGGTTTGATTCGGCTTCGGGTTCGGTTCCATATGGCAATTCGAAGGCCGTCGCTTCTGCAGTGACTCTTGTTTTTTTTTTCGATGCCTTCGTCAGCTACGGTTTTTTTTTTCTTGAACATCTCAAAGGTGAAAGTCTTTCTCCCTCAAGCTTTGGTGTTGTTGCTATTTGACTTGTTTTTGTTTTGCCTCCGTTTTGATTTCTGTTGGTTTTTAACATGGCTATGGCTATGTGAGTTTGCTTGGTTCATTTGGTAATATCTTGCACAAATATTGCTTAGTTCATTTGAGCATCTTTAAGGTCTTTGGCAAAATTTTAACGTGCATAAACTTTAAGTATTCCAAATTGGCCTGCATCAGCAGCTTCCCACACTTGAAGAAACAAATTAGTATAAATAATAGTTAAGCCCAAGTACAAAAAGGTAATACTATTATATCATTTTTATCTTATATATACATGATGTGATCTGCCCAACTCATGATTCACTTAAAGGTGCGGTGTGCAAACGCAAAAGGTATATTTTATATCTGCAACATAAAACTGACTCACAACTGTCTTAACTGTCACGTCTCAGAGAGGTCAATATGGTTGTTTCGTACATGATGGACGACAGGCTTACCTTTGACTATACACTTGTGTAACCTTTTTCTTACCATCAGGATGGGTTATTTTAGGTGAAGCACATGCTAACTTATGGGCTATCATAAAGGTTGTTTGATAAATCATAATAATTAACCTCTTGTCAAAACCTGGAATTGATCATTAATTGCTTATACATGCAAAGGCCAAGAGGCTGCTGTTTTTGAAAAAGAGTTGTCAATTCCTTGAAGAGCTTCGATAGGGTTGCCAGCCCTGCCTGAGCTTAAGTTTATCAACAACTTTAAAGTAACAAATTAGATGGAAACAAATTATAAAACTATACATCAATAAAATAGAAGAAATAACTTTTAAAATCGACTTTTTCAATTTTCATTTAATCAATAATCGTTGTATCAGCTTTTGTGTGAGAAACTACTTAAATATTAACAAACAAAGCAAACAGAAATTCAAGGCACCTTACAAACACTTGAGACAAATGGGGAATCTTCTTGAATGGACTCGGTTATTTTTCGTCTGTTCAAAGCCTGATGCCAGCAGTTTAATCAACGTTCACATTATTTATGTGTGAGTCTCAGAGAAACAGGTGAAAATACTTCTGCTTTTTTATTTTTTATGTTTTCCATAGATATTTTTGGAAGTCATCGACGCTTTTCTTTCCAACCGATAGCCAAACAAAAAATAGCCATCAAATTAAATTTAAGCATCGAACGGACACAAAAGAAGCTGCCATTCAAGTCATTAGACTTGAGACAACCTGCGGCATCATCGACGCTCAGCAAATCAGTCAAATCAGTCAAATCAGCATAGCCATTATCATTGTCTACCCATAGTCTATAGACTACAGTTCACAGTCCATAGTCTGCCCATAGTCTGCCTCTCTGTGCCAGAGGAACCCGTTAAGTTACTTATGCAATGCGATCCGAGACGAGGCGTTTTTGTACCTTCTCTAGAATTGCATTGGTCATCGACACTAACGGTTGTTGTTGAAAGTGAAAATTTATTAATGAAAGCTGGTGTTGAAGTCTCCGTGCATTTGAACTGATGTATCTGTCGATTAGTCGAGTTGCCGAATTTTTGTAGCCAACGACAGCAAATTGCTGCTATAATTGCTGGAAAGCTGAAAATGCCATAATTTGTTGATTGGCCCAGGTTACGTTTTGATAAGGGCCCGAGATTGCCAGCTAACTAGCAAAGCAACTGTTGCACAAGAGGAAATCAATTGCCCTACTTGCGACTTGAATGGTTTTCCCAGAGGAAATTATTAAAAACAGGTGAACAGATCAATGCGCATCAAAGCTGGATATTACATATATATATTCAATTTTCATTCTCATACTCTTTCATCTTTATGATTGCAATTCCATACAACCAATTTTACTTTCTCTGCAACCTTGCATTTTCAATGAGCTCCCGCTCTAATCTCTCATCAATGCTAAACATCAATTATTTCCGATTACTTGATCACAGCATGCTGTGTGCCCTTAAACAAGACGAATATATAACAAAAGCAAGTCAACCTGTAGCCATTATTCATCAAATGATCCACTTCGTTTCGGGTGTGATGTAGGTTGGTGGATAATATGTTGATCAGTGGAGCGCCTTACATATGATCACAGCGGGATTTGAGCTGCTTCCCATATTGCGCATGCATAATTCCGGCAGACGACGGGTAGCCCACATTAATCATCTACTTTGATAATTATAGTTATCCGGAAAAAATGAAGTGAATCACTTTAAATGAGGTAGACAAAGTGTTTGTTTATATTGACTATCGCACTGTGCATGGAATGCAATTTAATTGGGTTGTTTAGACTGTTGTTGCTGGCACAGCGATTTGACTCACGTCAGTCAATTATACCGATGATGATGTCTGCATAATTGGGTGTATTTTCGGTAGCTATTAAGAGATAATTGTTGTTTTGACTCGATGCATTTCGTACGCCTTCAATTTGCATTCTTATCTGCATTTCCGAGAACGCCAGCTTGAGGAAATTACGTGATCATCGAATGATATCGAAGTCGCAGTGGATGGCATCATATTTGGCTGGCTCAGACATTTCTGGTTTGATAAAGACGGTCAGTTAAACAAAGAGCTAACTAGAAATGGCTTAGAGCGCCACACAATATGACGAAATGTTGCACATTCAACAGATTGTTGGCAACACTTTCTCTTTCATTCGCTTAAGCGCACTCTTATGCTTTCTCTTGCCGGCTGACAACGCTCTCAGAGCTTGCTAAATGTTGCTGCTGCCATGTTGACATGCTATGTTGCTGGCAACATGTTGCGGCTCATCGCTAGCGTCGCATCGGCTTCGCATTTTTTGGCATCTTCGTCGCTAGCTTGGCTTAAATTGTTACCAAACGCTTAGTGATCTTCAGTTAAGCATCGAACTTTTACCAGACAAGTCGTGTCTGCGGCTTCCACTCGACACCGCGGCAGCAACAGCCAACGCTAACGGAATACTAAGTAAATTAAAGAGTAAAAAACACAAAAAACAAAAAAGAAGAAAACAAAACGAACTGCATCATTTGCATAAGGCAAATAGAAAACTAGCAAAAGTTTATTCCAGCTGTGTGTTTCTCGCATTTTTGACATTTCTCGCGCGCCAATTGGGAATTTTCAAATTTCCATTCGCTACGTTTTAAACGTGCTTTGTTTTTAATAAAAAAAAATATATATATAAATATATATAGTGCAACAATTTGGAAATAAAATAAATTATTTACATAACAATTGCATATTGTTGCTATAACTGGAGAATAAAAACCTACATAAATATTGAATTGGGCTTTGTGTGAACCATGCGAATTTTGTTGGCACTTTGGGGCACTCTGTGCTTGTGGCTGGTCGCGGCAAATGCGCAGGGATTTATTCCACCCAATGCGGGAATTCACAATGGCGTAAGTTTAACATTTACAACAAATTGAAACTATTTAGAAAAACTTTAAAATTTATTTGCATTTTTTTTTTTCATTTATGGAACTGAGTGAATTTAATAATTAATTATTAAAAATTGAAAAACAATTATCAATCGACTTTTTTTATTAATATTATTTGTATTTTATGTCTCGCTAACATTTGCAACTTTTTCAATAAAATTGAGATCAAGTTGTATTCAAACAAAATCAGGCGTCCCAGATATTCACAGACAATATATACAAAAGACTTAGGCACAACACATAACCCCAATTTGTGCCAAAGATTTATGAAAAAAAAATGATCACTCAATTTGCATTTCCATTGAATGTTATGCAAATATTTATTGTTGAATCTAGTTGTAAATTTTTATTTTAGCCCATTTCAATATTAGGCCACAAATGCGAATTGACACGGTTTCATGGCTCTCGAAGAAAGTTACTGTTTAAAATAGATGCAAAGATGATTTGAAAATACTATAGTGTAGTTTTTGAATATTCCCTCTATAACTGAGCCCACCAAATTAAGTTCCACAAGATTCCAACCAACTGAGTCTTGCATAAGAAATACTCTAGACTAGCCTGGTCGCCTGCTTAAACTTTTAATTATTCAAAATATTTTCATATTATTTGTACAAATATGCAACTGAGGCGCCTCAATGAACTTTCCCTTTTATATGTATATATAAACATATATATATATATATATATATATATATTTTTTTTTTGGAGCTGCGTTTAATGAAGATGCAAAGGAAACGGAGAGTAAAAGCCGTAAAGTCTTGACAACGTTTAAAGCCGCAAAAGCAACAACCACAACTGTGGCAGATAATAAACCTGTTCGCCTGAAATAATCAATATGAGCCCAAAAGAAATACAAAAAAGAAGATCTTCGAAATGAGCAAATGAAACTGCAAGTCAACTGCATACTCACAGTTCTCAAACTATCAGCCAGCTTTTAGGTCACTTTCAATGTGTAGTCGAAATACGTTTTTCGCAACATATATATATAAATATATAATTGAACCATTAACAAAATACTCACCATAAATGAGAGCTATTAGCCATATATGTATGTATTGTATGCAATCATCAGCCAAGACCCAGCGGTTGCTGATGTGACCAGATTATCCCTTGTTGTTATTGCTATTATAATGTTTTGATTGTTGGTCAATGTGGCACTTGTGGCATCCGTTGTTATAGTTATTTTCACTTTCATGGCCACAGCCAAACTTGGCAACAGCCGCAACCATTTATGACATTTCCAATTTGGATGTCATTTTCGCTTTGAAATGTGGTGTTTTTGGTGCTGGCTTTGATTTGCGGATATACTAATGATTATAATTGGGTCATTATTCCCAAAACTTTTGTTGAGACGTTTGTTTCATAAGCGCATTTCGATAATGTTTTGACTAAATGCCGTTTATTATATTGTGACTAACAAAACAGAAATTTCATACAAGTGTAACAGGTGAATATCTTAATCTGAGTAAAACTTTATTACAGATAGATGATCGAACATTATCATTGGTTTTTAAGGCAAAATATAATATTTCATTTTGCTTTTGAGAATCTGAGAATGGATCAGATATTTTTCTATAAGACTAACACCGAAATTCTTCTGATGAAATTCTCTTTAAGATATTTCAAGATAAACAAATTGATTAAAATTTGATTTGTTTGTTTTTTGGCAAGGTATATTTTCCACTCTCATGAAAACCAATTGATTAAAATGATCTTAATTTATTATTTGTACGACAAACACCTTCACAGAAAAATGAGCTTTAGTTCAACTGAATCTTTTTTGCAAATGCTTCCAATATTGATCGTTAACTTAATTATAGATTAACTTCTATCTTTGTTGCAACGTATTGCAATATTGATGCTTGACTCCATTCGAGATAATTATTATCCTAAACTAGTTCTTAGTTCACAAAATGTTCGCTTGGATTTCATAATAGGGCTTATGTCATAGCAATTGCAATAGCCAATTACAATTTCAATTTGTTTGGCTAAGCAGCACTTCCTGACCAACACTTTGGTTGCAGTCCCATTAACTTGGCGCTGTCCAATCAAGCGCTTCATCAGCGGCACAATTTCATTCACTTTTCCACGTGCGCCAAACGTTTCCAATTGAAATTGAAATTGAAATTCGATTTGATTCTCAACTAGCGCACAGCAGCAGAGCAATCAGTTTGAGGCCCGTTCAACTAAACGCGAATCGAGCTCAAAGTAAAACCAAGCAACATCACAGCAAACACTAAGTGTTCGAAAAGGGTGGCAGAAAGAGATCAGAAAAAGAGAGAGAGACAGAGGGAGACAGAGAGGGAGATGGCCTAATTGGCTCCGCGTGTGATTAGCGCCCAATTACTTTATTTGTTTCGTAGGCTCCACATTTCGTTACAATGCCATCCCATTTAAGTCGAGTCATATTCGATTTGATTCCATTTAAGTTAGTGTAGCACCAGCAGTTAACGAGCTTTAAGTGCCGAATCCGACAGGCAAAATGAGCCATATAAATCGCTGGGCTCATGTGTGTGTTAGCTGGTGTCATCCTGTTACAGTTTGAGATGCGCTGTAAATGTGGCTGTCAAGCAACTTTCATTTTTCAACACAAATCCATTAACAGTTTGTCACACCACATTTCAGATAAATATGCAACCAAAATATTTATAAAGATCTCTCGATTGACCCACTTTCCATGCCAACAACAACGAACCAAAACGAAGCGAAACAATAACCTGCTAGAACGACGGGCCACTACAACAAAAATACGCGCAAAAAATAATAAACAACAAGAATAACTACTCGAAAAAAAAAAGAAAAATACAAAATTTAAAGAAATTACAACTTGAAATTCGTACAATAAAATACGAATGCCAGCGGCTGCCGCGTCAACAATGAACAGGTTGAAGGGCTATCAAAGAAGTACCTCAAAGATATATAAATACATTATGTATATTTAGGCAGCGGAGCTGCTTTCTGAAATGCTTGCTTATTATTATAAATTGGCAATTTAAAAGTGAAGCTCATAAGCCTATTACAATCCTAATCGGATACAGTTGACATAGACCCACATATTTTAGACTCACATTGAAATCACAGATGCGAAATAATATTGCGACATGGTGTTTCACAAACTGCTTGTCATTTGGCCACTTTTTTTGCGCATTTTGTTAAGAGAATGCAGAGATTCTCCAGAGAGTAACTATTACAAATATTCATTCGTATTGAACTGCAGTTTATTTAGATTTTCTTTTATTTAAGCTTGGCATATCTCGACGCTCTTCCCATAGCTAAATATTTCCCACAACTATTTGATAATTAATTCATGCTACTTAAAATCGATCGCCATCGACGAAAGTGAAAGCCAAATATTTGATATAGAAGACTCAATAAATATGCGTTAAAATTCGAAAATATAAAATGCCAAGAGAGAAAAACAAAAGTCAACAATTGGGGCGACAAAGGCCAAAAAAAATAGAGCCCCCAGAAACATGGCGATCCAAATTGGGCGCTGGGCATATTGGACGCTGCTCAGATGATGGGCAACAGATGTTGTCCGGATTGTTGCAATGTCTCAAACAGTTGTTGCTTGTTCGTTGTTGGCTGTCTGTTAGACGGTGGCAATTTCTGTTCACACGAACAAAAAATCAACTGCAAACGCTACGTGAGGCAATATACAGTTACATTTTTATATGCATACATATGAATCGATATATATTTGTATATATGCATGTACAAAATAAGGCTTAAAATTAAGAAATACCAAATACAAAAGCAAAAACCAAAATCGCATAAAAGAAACTGCAGACGGCGTCAGCCGTTGACTTCCAACTTCGACTTGGTCTTCAACTGTGACCAGTTCCTGTTCGCGGACAAAAGGAAGATGATGATGTGGCTGGAAAATGCTTTTTGTTTTGTTGTTTTGTGTGTTGTGTTTTTCTTGTTTACCAAAAAGTTTGCAATGGGCTGTTGCCTTGCTTCATGTTGTTGTAATCGCAGGCCGTTGCCGATGTCGCTGTCGTTGTCGTTGTCGTTGCCACAGCCAACTTATGTCAATAGTCAAAGACAGACGGCAGCAATCTGGTCTGGCACGTTTTTCTCTGTAAACTCTTGGCAAACAGCATTGGAAAATTGTGTAAGCCATAAAAGGCAACTCAACAGCTGGACAAAAGGTTAAGGACAATGTCCAGGCCAACATTCAGCAATAGAAATAGTTTGGACAGAGTGAGAGTAGTATGAGATAATTTACCATCAATTTGGGGAAATAACTTTATGAATAAATAATACAAAAGATGCCAAAAATAGTCTAAGGCTCGCACTAAATCCCAGCATCTGGAGAGTTTAGCGAGTTTGAGATTCAGAAAGAAAATTTATAAATAATCAAGCTATTTTCAAAGTATAAATTTCTATGCAATAATATATTTAAAAATGACAATAATAAATATATTATCTAGAAGACGAAGAAAGTATGGAGGGTATCTATCTTAGATATATTTTCTTAAGCTGAATACGAATAAATTTCTTAATGAATTTTGTTCAATTAATATTTTTAATTTAGTAAAAGTCTGCATCTCTTTCCATCTCTGTTTACCTATCTCTTGCTCTACCTCTTCGCGATTCTCAAACTTTTGCAATACTTTTAATATTTTGTTAACAAATAAAAATGACTTCCTCGTTGGCTGTTTCTCATCCCACTCAATTATTAAGTCATTACCTTGGTATCTGATCTATAACCAGTTTTTGTTACGCCCCAATTTATGGTAAAAATGATCAATTTTAAGCAAAAATTTCACATGACCAGCGGACGGGGCAAGATCATTAATGCTTCTACTTGGCGCATCTTTCGGATACTCGAGCGTCGCTGAGAAAAGAAAGTAAAAGGGCTTGCGACATAACTCATCGGTGGTTATTGACAGGGCACACCACTGTGGCGGCTTTTTTGACCCCCTCATGCTTTCCGCCATCTTCTTTGGCCGATTCGATGTGTGGCTTAAAAAAAAATGAGTTTTGGCATTTTTTTGCGAGGGGCTGATGCATGCCGCAATTAGTGCTGCAATGTGCAGTAAATATATCAGAGTGGAATTTTCACCCACCAGCCTCACAGGCCGCAAGCGGCAAGTGTCAACTTCCGCATTACTCATACGCCACGTAAAACCAGTTTTTATTTGCTGCAGTCGCAACTGCAATTGCAATTGCATTGACTGCATCTTCTCGCCATAACTCAACACAAATATGGCCAAAAAGTCAAACGATCCTCGTCGTCGGTCACGTAAGCGTTCGACCAAGCCCACAGACCCAGACGAAGTCGATGAATGCTGCTGCGGCAACTCCTCGTGGCATGCAGCAACTGGGCAAACCAACTGGTTGCAGTTGCACTTTCGTTTTTGTTGTTCGCTGGGTGAAAATGAAGAAGCGTTTGTTCGTTGTTGTTGCTGCTGTTGGTGCTGCTGCTACTGCTGCTGCGAGAGAGTTCCAAAACAAGATTCAAAGATCTGGCTGGGTTGGTTGGCCTGCCTGGAAGATGTTGCAAGCCAGCAAGTTGCATAATTTGTGTTGTTTTTCTACAACTGCCTCACAGGCAGTTAGTTGTTGCTGTTGTTGCCATTGTTTTTATTGTTGTTGCTGGTGGGAGTCGAAATTGTTATGGCCAAGTGCTTTTAAAAGCTTGTCCATTGATTTGCACTTTAAATTTGTTTTGAGCGAAAAATGCGCCAAACATTTATTTAATGACATTTTTGTGGCTTGCAGCATAAAAAATTCAAGTTAAATATTTGAATATAGTATTTGATAGAGATATATACATAAATCTTTACTTACACATTTATATTCACATCAAATATTATGGTTACTTTATTACAATTAATCTTGAGATTGTTTTCAGCTCTTCCAAATAAATTTGTTTATTTGAAATTTGAAATTTGTATTATTATTTTTATTTATAAAATGATGATGGCTACATGAAAAAGCTTTTTTGCAAATTATACAAAATTATTGATCGACAGCAATTGACGTAATTGAATAAATCTAGGCAGATTGGAAAGGTGAAAGGTTAATTGGAAATTGAGTCAATTAATGGTTTTTGCATGTTTGCAGAACTTGTGAATGCCATTAATGCATACAACTTAAGCAAATCCTCAGGCACTTGCTGGAAAATTTCTACAAAAAAAAAATATGTTTGCTTTTTGTTAATTTTCTCTTGATGAAATCGAAAGCAAAACTGATATTTTGGCTTGCATGCTCAGCTGATGCACTTAAGTGCACAAAAACACAGCAAAACAAATTAAAATGTGCTGTTTGCAACAAAAAGTGGCAAACTGTACACACTGCTGGCGCAAAGACGTTGCAAGAGGCCAACAGGGAATGGGCATGGAATCGTATTAAAAATAAAAATACCAGTCGAAAACTTCTGCGGCGCACAAAATCAGCGAAGCTTGCGAAAAGTGTTTTTTTTTTCTTCACGCTGAAAACTGAAAGTGGCTGCCACTGAGGCTGCTGCAGCTGGAGTTGGAGCTGAAGTTGGAGCTGAAGTTGGAGCTGGAGTTGGAGCTGCTGTCAGGGCCTACAATTGGTCGTTTGGCGGCCATAATCTGTTGGCCGCACTCTAGTGTGAAGTGGGTTACAGTTGGCAGTTTGGGAAGGCGATCGGAAGGGGATACACGGGAGGCAATCTCCAAATACCAGCGGCATTTGCAGGGTGCTTTGACTTCTGCGTCGGCGTAGCCGTCAAATATGCGCCCAAGAAATGCGCCAAGTACCAAGTATAAGACACTCTTACATCACAGCTAAATAAATATGATAATATGTACTTGTACTATGTACGCATAATCGCAAGGTAGCGAAAGTAACTTAAAGTTAGACTAGACAGTTGTTATGCAAAGTCTACCCGAGTTAGAAGTGATGTAAGAGTAGAAAGGCAAGTCTCGTTTTGCAAAGCAAATACATTTTTAGCAAAGAAATACTTGAAAGGAGACAAATTAAATAGCAAGAAATATTTATGCCTGCGAGAAGATTGTGTAAAGCCTCGTAATAAGCAGACAGTCGAGTAAAATGCTTAATTTCGAGTAAAAAAAATTCTGAAAAATTTAGGTTAGATTAGGTCAGCTTAGGTTAGATTAGGTTAGGTTAGGTTAGGTTGGGGTATGTTAAGTTAGGTAAACCAGACGCAATTAGGCCAGAGTTGTCCCGTTGTGCTACCTTATTTGGATTAAACTCGGTTTTTCTAACACTGGATGGTTACTCTCATTAAAAAATATATGTATACGCTAAGCAGTAGTTATGACAAAGTAGCTGTTGAGGACATGGAAGCCACCCACAGTTTTAAAGCAATTTTACCACAGATGCATGTTTTACCACTCATTCTGTCAGTCATAACAGACAATTTGTTAACTGCAACGCTAAAGAGTTTGCATTTAAGCAGAGACCCATTCGGGTTAATAACCGCTGAACAATGGTCGGTCAGTTTCTAGTCTGGCAGTGGACTGCGATGACAACCCGACTCGTGGGGGTAATTGTTAAAAATTGTCACGAACTAAAAACGCGAAAGTTTACTGACTCCAGAGCTTAGGCTTTGACGTGTACGGTGCATTCACAGTGACTGTGGTCAGGCCACTTAGAGAGCAAGGGGTTTACTAAAGCCGAGACCTCTCCAAAAGTAATTTGCATGTCGCGACGGCTCTTAACAACGCTTCTCGGACAAAAAATGCGACGCAAGTGCAGAGTTTGCGTGACCAACAAACAATCACAAAAACAGCAGAAACAACAATGAAAACAACAACTAGGTATGGGTATACTAGGAGCAATATTAGCAGGCGACTGTCGATATGATCTGGAAATTACCTAATTGTTGAGCTTTGGCCAATCTAGTTGAAATAAAAATAAAAGAACTTCTCTTTTTCGTGTGAGCAGATTTCGAATTTCCGTTGAGCACTGCTAACCTATAAATTAAAAATTCACTTCGGAAAAAAAACACAAAATATACAAAAAATGTTGCACACAAAAGTTTTCATTTCATTGGCAAACAATGGCACCACAACAATTGACACAGAGCCACTCGAGGTGACAGGGTGTGGGGAAAATGAGCCTGGTTGTTGGTCTGGAAATGGAATTGCATGTCTAGATGTCGTCAAATCAAAACTTGGCTAAGGCAAATGCTAATGTATAATTAATTCATTTACAATGAAATTTCAAGAAAGATCTTAAGCGTAAAGTTGCAATTTTGTGTTTGCGTTGAGGCTTTGGCTGAGCGAATGGAATGTTGAAAGAAAACTTGAGATGCAGTCAGTGACTCTTGAGTACATCTATCTACCACAAAAGACAATGCTATCAATCAAATAAATATAATTATGAAATGAACATATCTTTTTTGTTTAGCTAGCAGTAAAAAATAAAATCGATTTTAAAACCATTATAATCCTCTTAAGTGTAATTAATCTTTAAAGTACTTAAAATCGTACAGTTTTTAAGATTTTGGATTTATTACGGAAGTATTTTTTTTAATGGGAAAAGCAATGTTCAGCATTTCAGTGAGTTGTAAGATGAGTCTCCAGCTCCTCCTCTCCTGCCAGTAAGAGATTAATCACCCTTAGAGGGAAGCACTTCATTTAGCCAAAATTAAGAGATTTATTAAAACATTCGGTTGGACCGCCTTCTGATTTCTTTGGTTGATACTATAATCTCTCAAAACCATCAAATATTTCAAAGTGTGTTTGACACTGATATATGCAAAATCTCCCACAAGTCTTTCGGCGTAGTCATATCCATAATTGACTATTTAGCTTTCGAGGCATTTGAAAAGATGACAAAGGCCAAGTTAACAACTCATCTGAATAAATATTTGTGCTCTGGGTATAGAGCACAATATGTCGGCTTATTTCTGACCCATTTTCAATTGACGTCGCGTCGATTGCAATTGAACGCCTCAATTGAAGTGACAGCCCGTGAAATGAGTGGATAAATAATCAACATTGTATGGCTTTGAACAGAAAAGTAAATACGTATTGCGAGTGCGAGTGTGAGAGTGAGTACTGCATAAACTATGCTTTTTTTGGGGGTTTTTCAAGCTATTCAAGTCGCAGAAAAATTGCACAAAAAACGAAAAGAGGAAAACAAAAACCAAAATAATGAAAGAGTTCCAAGATAAATGCGCTGAATTGGACAAAAGGCATAAATTGTTGATGAGCGTGGTACGGCTTTAGTTTAAGGCGTTTGGGCGTGGACCGCTCGTCAATGGAACTATATATTTAAGGTTATGAAATTTGAATGTCGAGAGCTGCCAGAAGAATGCAGATCCGAACGCTGAGTTGTGCAAGACAGCGCAATGAAAACGTAATTGTCGACGATTCTCTGAAAGTGATGTTGGCCAAAACCGACTGGCCATGTCGGCTCGACTCGAAGCCAATGTCCATCAGCAAAGTAAGGCAAATAAATCTTGGCCAGCGGGCCGTGTGGGCGCCAACCAACTACAACATCAACTTCAACTGAATCTGCACACTATACGAGATACAAGATACTAAAACACCAAGATACACAGATATATACTCTCATATAGCCGTATATGTAGCTGGACACGCAAAGCCGCGTACTGCGTGCGCCAAATTTATTGAATTGGAAAGTAAAACTGCAGTTATCTTTTTTATATTTAAAATTATTTCTACAAATATACTTTACGTATTTAATGTGCACACAACACGCAATTTGTCTGCAGTAATTATGGTCTTTTTTTTTAAAGATTATTAGCATCTATTTTTATAAATGTTTAAAGGCACTCTTTATGGGCTGTTGACTTGCAGATTGGAAGAGTGCGTTGTTTTATTGACGTTCAAATTGATTTCTTCGCTTGTTATGTGTTAGTTTTATAATAAAAATTAAATGATAAGTAAATTTAGCTTAACCTATGCAGAATTCTTCTTCTATCATCTAGCTTAAACTCCAGATCTAACAGGGTCCTTATTATTTAAGATCTCTCTTCAACTTTTTTTCCTCAAAGTTCACTCAAGTCAATTTAATGTTATTTATTTTGAAGCTGATGTTTATCTTTTTGTAAGCATCACTTTCTTCTACTTATTGTCAGCAGTAATAGTTTCTTATTAACTCTCAACATTTTTAAAGAAATTTCTTTTGTCTTTAAATCAAGCTGACTACTTCTGAATGAATTTTTTTTAATCATAATCTCTTTATGATTGAATTTCCTTTAGAAATTTCTTTGCACCACCCTCGAAACTTTCTAATAACTTGCTCTTTTGAAGTGTTTCCCATTTGTTTCCTTTAATCTCCTTCTCTGTCTCTCTCTTTTATATATAGACGCTAATCAGAAGCACTTTCTTTCATAGTTTTCTTCACAGCTTAGTTATTCGCACATTCAAAAATAAACAACACACAAAGCACAAGCAGAACCATAAGAAAAAGAATTCCAATTAGCTCCATGAACATTTAAATAAACTGACATATAAACCTCGATATTCGCATGCAACTTAAATAGTTACCGAAAACTGGGTTTATTTAAGTTGCAATTGCGAGCGCAGAGCACTCAAAGTCTACTAAGTAGCGCCGCTAATGATGCCATAAATCTTTTGTGGCCCGTAAAAAGTGTCAGACTGTGTCAAATTAGGCATGCCACATGAGATTAGGTAGCAACCACAAAAGCTAGCTGCCTGAAAGCGGCCTGCCTTCCTTTTGGCCATTGGCATTTTAGCCCAATTCCAGCTAATTTACATGCTTCACATTCAATTGATTAAAATATCTGCGTAACATAATTGCTGCCTGTTTGCAAGTGTTAGAGTTTCTGATTGCGTTAGTTGCTGTGACTGTAGCTTTTTGTTGCCACAAGCAACACTTACGCAATCCCATTGCCAATTGCGCCACGAATCTCGCATCTCCGAGATGCAAAAGTCGTAATCATCCAACAAACGCAGCAGCTGTGAGTTAAACAGACGCTGCCTCGACAGATGCCAATGCAGGTTAATCATCATTTTCCATGATTTTGTTGGGGTATCTTTGCGCAGTTTCCAGTTTTCAGTTTCCAGTTGGTGGATTATTTTTTTGAATGCACACAGAGAAAAAGCACAATGTATAAATAATTATTATATAAAATATTTTGCTTAAATTGTTGATAAATGTTTTTCGCTGCTTCTGGGTTATTTTTTTTAAGTGGTTTCTTAATATTAGAACGATTATAAGATTAAATAACTTTAGTTTTTGAAATCAAACTATCTGAATATAAATAAATTATTAAGTATAACATAAGAATATGTTTGAGGCTAATTTTAATACCTAGTCAATATTTAATGTCCATATATTAATAATATTATCTATTTAACTTTATTGGAACTGAATATTCAGTAGTGAATCTGGAATAGAAAAATATCAATATCAATATCGAAATAAATGAAAAATGAACTAAAAATATTTTCAACAAATAAGTTTTTTTTTAATGATTTTTCCACAATTTAGCAAAAAGTGTTTTAAGTGCTATCAAACAAATATGCTCTCAATTTGTACAACTTGTTAACACTAAATTTACTCTGTTGCATTCTGATCACTTATGCCTCAAAATAAACAAAAAAAGGAAACAAAAGTTTCAGACACCAATTTTTTCACTGGTTATTGCCCACAATTAACAACAACAAGAAGACAAATCGTGCTAATTTATAAACAGTTTTACGAACATTTTCCAACAACCGCACCTCAGACAGACAGACAGACAGATGGACAGACAGGCGGACGGACGGGCAGACGTCAGTACCCGCGATAATATCAGCACAACTTTTGACCAAGTTTCTTTTTCAAAGCGTTGGTTAAATAACATTTGTTGTTGTTGTTGTGCTTTATTTTATACACTTTTTTCTTTTTTTGGCTGGACGTGTTATTGTTGTGCTTGCAATTGTTTCACTTGCTGGAGGCTATTCATTGTTGTTATTTTTGTTATAGTTGTTATTGTTGCTATTGTTGTTTTTTTGGGTGGCTTCTTTCGCTTTCATGTGACCGGTTCGCTTGCCGCATGCCTTAACTGGACGCGATTGTAGGTGTTGCCACAAGGCATTTTCGCTGCCGCTGTTTCTTCTTGTTTTAGCCAGAAACAAATTTTAGTTAATTACACAATTTTATGTAAATTTCTCTTTCAGTTGTTGCTGCTGCGCATTCTTTTTGTGCGGCCACGAATTAATTACTTATTTGCGTAGCGCGCACAACTACTTTGTAGGCAATTAAAATGCCTCAAGTTATAAATGCCTTTTGTTTGCATTGTAGTTTTTTTTTGGGATTGAATTTGCTAACTGCAGTCATTTGTCGATACAAAAGTGAAAGGCCAATTGCCAAATGCTCAGATATTGACCAACAGTAACAACAACAAACATAACAAAACCCCTTAGCAAACATCAAATGATTATTATGCACATTTAAAGTCATGTGGCAACAGCCAAAAAGGCGGCCGCATCGTGGCCAACCAGTTCTCTTTGCCAATTGACAACAAACCCAACTGTCATCGTTCTTTGTAGACACCAATTTAAATGCATATTCATTGCAGCTTCAATCCCAACGATGTGGGCACGATCCGTGAGCTGCTGAAGCCTGAGTTTAACGATCTGCGATAAGTTTTGCACTATTTACGAGTTAACCTATTTTAATTCACACAATTGCAACATGATCAATGTGATCAAGTTGAAATCGAACGATCAAAAAAAGATATTCAATGCAGATTTCAGATATTGCATCATAACACTGATAAAATCGCACAAAATTGTTTTTAGGGCTTGGCAGATTTATATTACTCAAGCGTTTTAATAATATAAATCTGACAATGAAATGAAAACGTATAATATATATAATGAACTTAATGAACGCTTACACTTCAATAGTGTCTTTCTCATTTCAATATCATTATCATTATCAGCATCTCAAAAGAGTAAGCTCAGAGCAAAATAAATATATTTAGAATAATTAAATGGCCTAGATTTACTGATTGTTATCGTCAGAATATAACAAACAGAATTGAAAGCTGTCAAGATTTTCTCCAGGGAATAATCGTATATATTTAGACATATTGCATTGCCTTGATTCAATAATTATTTGCTTGATGCTAAGCGCTGCTGTGAGCAACAAAATATTCAATTTATGTTCAGTATCTAACAAGCAGAATTGAGCGCTGCCAATTAGCACATAACACGATGTGATCTGTGCACATGAGAAACGCTCATTAATCATGTCCAAAAAAGAAATCGGTTCTAACTCTGAACATGTGCATCTGTAGATTATGCAACATGTCCACGAGCATCCAAAAAAAAAAAAAAAACTCAATAAAAAATATGCTCGAGGCAGCTGAAAGAACCTTGAAACTCCACGAATGACCGAAAATGCAGGCGTCCTACAAAAGAAACTCAAACAACAAAAAGACAGATAGCAACTAACTAGACAAGTCAAGAGCCGGTAGTAAAAAATACAACATAAAAAATACAAGAAGCAGAAAATCAACAAGAGGGCAAAAGCGGGTGGGTGCTGCGACAGGAAATACGAAAGGCAGCGGGGAAACGAGGCCACTTGGCCAGTCGCACAGTTTTTCGTTGCCAATGGCCACATTGACGTTGCAACTGAAGTTTGTTAAGACGTATCCGTAAGATACACGAATACTCGTTGCCGATTGCGCAACATGGTTAGCTCAACGATTTGAAGAATTTATGGCCAAGAGCACTTGGGCAACTCTTAATTAACTAAAACGAGCACAACAGCTGAGAGCTACGAGCCATAAGCTGAGCGTGCTTCTGTCTCACTTTTTGATCCATTATATTCTGATTAACATATGCCACAAAAACACTGCAAATCACTTTCACTCAAAAGCCATAAGACAAAAAAACAAAAAACCGAAACGAAACGAAAAGAAATTTCAGATTTCAATTTAGAGATTTCGCTTTCGTTTGGAGCTGATCTGGCGAAGCCTAAAAATACCTGAAATGTTCAGGTGTGATGTGAAATCAATTATGACTTATTAACAAATTAGTCAGACAGCTGAAGCGTCGTGTAACTAACAGTTATAACACAACATCATGGATCAACGCCCCAATGCCAAAAGATCAACACAAAAAATCCTGTGGCCAAGTGAAAAATATATATTTTGTTTTCACTCCTTTTTCTACTTACATGTTTCTATCTCATGTTTGATCTTCATTCATTAGCATAATGCTTATTTGATTTGACAGCCCAAATATGCAACGTTAAATACAATTTGGGCGGGGTTTTGGGCCACTTTTTGTGGACTGTGGCTTTCTTTGTTGTCCAAATACGAAGTAATTTATAGACTCGACTTATTTGTGGCGTATTAAGCAGTTTTTATCGAGCCACAACAAAAAGTGATCTGCTGTTAAAGCTGTTGAGGAAAAGTGGAATTATGAAAGTTAACTTTTAATGCGTTACTTAGTGACTTAATCGAATCTTTTTTGTTGACCTTCACACGATCCCGAGATTTGAAAAGCGAAACCAGTTAACTATGAGTTACAGTTAAGCAGACGTATATATATATATTAATCAAAACAACAATCGTGTTCATATACCGTTAGTACAAATCGGTTATTGACAAGCAACGCTAATTATAACATAAATTTATAAAATTATAAATAGAAGGAAATTAACGGATACACAAAGATTATCATCTAATTTTAATTGACACACATAAAAATATCTTCATAAATGGCAAATAATTTGTACACAAATATCAAGACAATCGGCTAATTCGTTCGACCTCATGAAACCCACAACTGCCAATCATTAAAACCAATTTCACTCAGCAGCAACGAAAAACAAGACAATCAAAAATCTAATGATTAATTGCCTTTTGTTGTGTGCATGGCCACTGGTTTGGTTTGATTTTATTTCTAACGCTCAATTGTCAAACCATTGACACCTTTAACGCAAACTCAACCCACAACATGTTGTAGCCGCTAATGTGTGTCTCGTGTTGGCATGTGACAACCACACAACTACAAAGCGACAAAATGCACCTGCCCCCGATTATTAGCTGGGCGCACGCGTAGCGCCCAACTCAGCCGATTGGCACTTACAGCGGGAAAAAGAAGACAAGAGAAATGAAAGTGGTTTGCATTTACATACATACATACACACAGAGGCCGAGGTGTGAAATGTACACGTTCGAAACGTTGCAGCCATGATGAACTGTGTTTGTGTATGACGTAAAACGATGAAACCCTTTTCGGCTGGAGTTCACTGACTGTTGAAACTGGGAACGGCAGTAGGCCTCTTGGGATCTTGCGAAGTTGAAGCTGATTACCTGTGCCAATGCTTATGGCCACTTGATTGATGATTGATTGATGTTTTCACCAGCTGCGCAATTTGTCAAAAAAAAAACAACAGCAAATTGCGGAGGGAAACTTCAAGTCGAAAGCCAAAGAAAACCTTACAAAGAAATCTTTTGTGTGAAATATTTGTTGTAAGAGGAAGATGCTTATGTCATTGAACGCTGACCTATAAGGTCTTCAACTTACTTGCATTATTAAAGATTCAACAACTACATTTGAACATTTCCAAAGATAATTCTTAAATTATGATGATTTCCATGTACTTTATTTTATATTTAATCAATTTTAGAGACAAGTGCTAAAATAAAGTGCTAAAATGATTTTTATAAAAATAATTCAAAATCCAATTCAAGTTATTTTTAGAACTTAAAGACAAAATCCAAAATCCTATACAAAAAAAATAAAAAAAACACAAAAAACCGCAAGAGCTACAACAATTATCTTGGCAGTTGCATAATCTGTAGATTGACTGGCAGATTTGACATCAGCACTGATCATAAGCAGCATCATTAGCACTAACAACATAATTGCAATGTGAAAAGAAAAAGCTATAGAGACAGAGTGGGAAAGAGGAGTGGGCAAGGGGGGTGAAGTGCGACTGACGGACGTATATTTGAAAATGTCGCAACGTAAATGCAAAAGCAATAAGATTTATGGGCTCGCCAACTAAATTATGCATGATGCTAAGCATTAAGTCCATCCCCTCTCCCATAATCTCTGCCCCTCGCTGCACATCTTCTTGCTTTTCGATGGACAGCCGCGTTGAATAACTGTTGTTAAACAATTTTGTTTACTCCGTTTTGTTTGGTTGTTGTCTTTCTGCGTTTTGTCTTGTCTCTGCCTGTCTTGTCTTGTGGGTCTTTGTTTGATTGCAGCTGGATGCGTATGTAGTGCGTATGACAAGCAGTTTGCGACTTTACACAGATTGTATAAGCCGCGTGAAAGAAAGATCCCAGGCGAACACCGTTCACAATTGCAGTTGAAAACAAAAGGTATTTCGCCTATTGCAGCAACACTTCAATTGAGGAAAATAAGCAAAGAGCGCGACTCGTTTGCCAATGTCTCAATTCATCAAACAAGCAGAGAAGATGATGATCAGTTTGATTGCTGTGTAAGGCAACATAAAAAGTGTGGCTTCAATTTTTATATTATTATTATTATCTAATGCTACTAACTTATTACTAGTGAAATATAAATATTTAAAAATATCACTCACAAAATTTATTAAAACAGCTTTAAATAAACTAGGCAGCGATGTTGTGCCAATATATACAAATATATGTATTTATAAAATTAATTAACAAACAAAAAATTTTAGGTATCTGCATGCATAAGTGTCGCAGCAGATAAAATCATGTTGAGTCTGCAAAATTAAGTTAGCCTTATTTCTTTGGTCTACTTTGTGTTTCGCATATAAAATTTTACTTCGCAATACAATTTTAATTGCTTTGTTTCGTGCATGTTGATTTGTTCGCTTTCTTTTGATCGCATGCACAACATACTGATATTTATATATTTCTGTGTATATCTGTGAAACGGAAAATAATAGAGAGCATCAACTTGTCAAATATTGAGCAGGACAGTGACGTCACTGGCTCCCACTCTCAATTTGCAGTTGTTTTGTGTCTGCTGCAGGTGGTTCAAGACCACGACTGGTTTTAACCCACTTTGCCATTTTCATAGATTTCCACTTGGTCGCAAAGGACCCCACCGACAACGCACAAATCTTGTTGTTGCCATCTAAAATGGGGCAAACATAAAAACTGGTTCATGTTGCGCCAAGTGGTCAACGGGGAAAGGGAAACTTTTGATCAGTCAATGGCAAATTTTCTGTGCCAGTTTTCGATTATAAATCTGGTTTTTGGCTACGAATTAGTGTCAAAGGCGTATGATGCAATCAAAACATAAACCCCTTTTGCCAATCCCATTCAAAAATAATACAAAAGAAATGTAATGCGATGCTTGCACTTTTTTATGCTCCTTTCCCACAAATTGAACACTCTTCAATCAGTCTCTCTTCAATATCAATCAATAGATTTGCATGTTATTACAACTCTAAAGGCAACTCCAGAGATGATAATCAAATGTGATATTATTACATATTATATTATATAATTAAAATCTTAAACTTAACTGATAATAGCTTTTAACCCAACTCTACTCTTTGCAGCGACCGTTGCCGTTTCCCAATTCGCATCGCCGTCAACTAAATCTGCAGCAATATAATCATCAGAATTTTATTCAAAACGGCGTCGAGCTGCCCATTCCACCTCAGCATCAACCGCAGCAACGCCAGCATCACCCACACCAGCAACCACATCAGCAACATCACCATCAGCAGCAGCAGCAGCAGCATAATCAACAGCAGCAACACCGCTTTGCCTCATTCCCGCAGCAACAGAAGCATCAACAGCCGCAGCAACAGCAACAGCAATTGCCCCACAACAATCAGCAGTTCCAGCGCTCCACCCAAAATCAATTGCAGACTGCACCACAATATCCACAGCCACCACCACAGCAGCAACAGTTGCCCTCGTCTGCTAGCAATCTTGATTTGCATCATCAGAACTTTTTGGATTTGCGCAACTTTGCCGGCTCACAGCAATTGCCGCAGCGCCAACGTCCGCAGTCCACCGCTTTTCCAACTCAGACTTATCAGCACCAGCAGCAGCAGCAACAGCAACAATTGCCACAGCTGCAGCAGCAACAGTTTGGCTTTCAACAGCCGCAGCATTTTGGGCAGCAGACGTCGCAAAAACTGCCCAGCCAGGCTGCTGTGCCCACCTTTCAGACCATACAACAGCCGCAGCAGCAACAGCCGCAGTTGAACTATCAGCAACAGTCGCTTGCAGCACAGCAGCAGCAACAGCCACAGCTGCCAGAAGGACAACAGCAGCAGCAATATCAGATTACTCCTCATCTAGGCTTGCCACTACCCTCAAACTTTAATAACTTACAATCGACTGCCTTTCCACTGCAGCAACAGCAACAGCAACAGCAGCAGCAGCAACAGCAACAGCAATATCCCCAGCAGCAGCAGCAGCAACAGCATCAATTCATCAACAATGGACCACAACCGCTGCCAGCGGATCAGGAATACAAACAGAAGCTGATACAGAAACACGAGCAGTTTGTGGCCAAGCAGTATGAGAAGTCGCAGCACAAGGTGCGTCAGCAGCACGAGGAGTTCGTTGCCAAGCAGCATGCGATCAAGCAGCAAGTGCTGCCCACAATTATTACCCAGCACAACAACTATGCACCACAGCCACAGTTTGTGCAACCGCCACGGGGTCGTCCAGTTGCTCATCCCACGGATTACAATCAGTTCAATAATGCACTGCAGCAATATTACAGAGAGCATCCCACAACAACAACCACAACGACAACAACAACCACTGAGGCCAGCACCACGCCCAAGAAGAACATCTACTCACAGGTCAAAGCGGAGCTGGGCAAATATGGCACTCAGAAGTTGGGCGGCAAGAAACCCGTTAAGACAATTGCACGTGAGGATTTGCTGAAGCAGCTGAAGGCAGCGCTGTCGGAGACGCCTCAAGAGCCCTTAAATGGCAACAAAACCTACGATGAGATGGATCTGGTGCTGCCCAATGGACAACGTGTGCAGGTCATACGCACAACGGATCCAAATCTTGTCCAGGGGCAACAGGCCTACTCGCAGGATCAGCTCCAGGCGCTGCTCGCACAGCAGGCTTTGGGCGCCGATGGCAAACTCAGCCTCAGTGATGTGGCACCCAGCAACAGCCAGGATCTGGTGCTGCCCGGCGGCGGCAAAGTGCAAATCCTGCGATCACCCGATCCACAGGAGTCCGACACGTTGCCTACTCAGGCGCTGCCCGGCGGCGTCGATCTCTCCAGCCTGGCTGCTCTCTATGGTGGCGGTGCAGGTGATATACAGGGTGTTAGTAATGGTGCCAATAGCATTGCCAGCTCCGCTGTGATCACCTCCGACTCTGATAGTCCGCCCACGCTGGAGGAGCTGGCCAAGCGCGGCCTCATCCCCGATGGCTATGAGATCGAAGGATTGAGCTCCGACTCGGCGAAGACAACGGAAGCACCGCCACCACCAAAAAAGAAGGCCACCTATGTCTACCTCGAGGAACAGGCCGATGGCAGCTTCAAGATTCAGGGAGTCAAGGCCAACGGCGAGAAGGAGACGAAACAAACTGGCGCCGAGGTCGAGAGCATTCTGGAGCGCATACGCAGCGGAGAGATTAAGCTGCCACCTTCCGTCTATCGCCTGACCTTGCCCAACGATGAAGTTGTTGAGATCAAGAGCGGCAAAATCATACAAACGACTACAACGCGGGCACCACCCACCACCACGATAACTACAACTACCACAACGCCAACACCGTTTGTCTCGCGCAACACGCCAAGCAATCATCGCCAGTACCATCCATCGCGCACCTCCACCACCAACAATCCCAGTCCCACCACTACCACCATATTCACAACCAGCACCACCAGTGCGCCCTACACGCCCCGCTTCACAGCTGTCTACGAGAGCAGCAGCAGCCCAGCCAGTGCCCTGTCAACCGCCAGTTTGAGCCGCACCACAGCTACTCCTGTTTACCACGGCTCGCCTGTAACCCAATCCCCGTATATTGGAGGCATATCCACGCATCTGCCTATTGTGACAGAGCGTCTGTCAGAGATTACACACACGCCGGACATACTGCTGCCCCCGACACCTCCTGCTCAGTATGCGGACGCCTTGGTGCAGGAGACGGAGAATACTGAAAAGGCAGCATCAACGGGCGGCGTCTCGGTGCTGTCCAATCCCAGTGAGGATCTTATCCAGATTCTGAAGACTAATGGACTGTTTGCCATGGCCAAATATCTGCGTCAGAGTGGTTTGGATAGCATATTAAACGAAACGGGACCGTATACCATCTTTGTGCCCACGGACAAGGCCTTCAAGAATCTGCTCGTCCAGCTGGGCGGACCCGAGCGTGCCGAAGAGAAGTTCCAATCGAATCCACGCCTACTCAGTGGTGTAAGTATCATAGTGCTAAGCTATCGGGACTTTCCCAGCACCCACTGTTTATCTACTTGCAGCTGTTGTTGCATCATGTTATTCCCGGCGCTTTTGAGATTGCCACCTTGCAGGACGAGATGACGGGCGTCTCCTTGGCAGGCACCCAGCTGCGCGTAAATCAATACAATATGCACGATCAGGAGTGGAACGATGTCACTGTAAGAGATATGGATATATAATCCCAGCTCAATCGAATCCAATTCTAATCAATTGTGTCTATTATTTTTCATAGCTTACCACAATTAATGGCGCAATGGTTGTGCTGAACAAGAAGGACATTAAGATACCGCAGGGAGTGGCTCATGCTGTTGATCGTGTGATGTTCCCGCTGCCTGTTGGCGATTTGCTGCAGACCCTGCAATCGGATCGCGAGGGTCGCTTTTCCAACTTCCTAAAGATCCTCTACACCTCCGGCATGTCCGAGAAACTGCAAAGCAAGGGTAAATTAATATTGAAATTAAATGTAATCCTTAACTAATTTAGCTGCAAATATATCGATAGGTGTTAAGACATACACAGTGTTCGCACCAGTTGACAAGAGCTTTAGCGAACTGGACTCCGATACACTGGAGAAACTCTACACGGACAAGGAGGCAGCCGAACAGTTTGCCATGAAGCACATTGTGCCTGGTGCACTCTACTCGGCTGGCATGCGCTTCTACCAGGTGAAGGACTCGTTGTTCACTGGCAAAACGGTTGTGCTGCAAAAGACCTCCGCCGGAAAGATCAAAGTGAATGATGCACAGATGGTCACCTCGAATATACCAGCCACAAATGGTGTCATTCATGCTCTGGACGGAGTGCTGGCGTGAAGAGTTTAATTCGCGATCGGCCCCACTTCGGCGGGCCTTGTTAATGCAGTTAATGTATTAGTGTATTAAGTTTTTGGTTGCGTCGGCCAATTTTGTTTTGGGGGTATCTTTATAATTATATCACAGACGAAGCAAATTGTTAGTGAAATCTTGCCTTAGAAATCGCGATCTAATAGAGAATTGGTGCAAAAGCAACAACAACAACAATAGCAGCAACAAGAAAAATACAACAACCAGCAAATGGGAAATGAGAGTAACACAAAGATTGGTGCTTCCATTAATGTTTCTGTACTTTTTTTCTTTCGCTTTCATAAACAGTCATTAAAAATAGAAATAGTTTAATTTAAGTGAAAGACAAAAATGAAGATGTGTAAAAAAAGTGTTTAAGTACGATGACAACAGCGAAAATGGAGCTACAATAAGAATTTGTAATACCTAATTTATTGTTTGGTCATTAAATCCAATCACAAAATTATGTTAATTTAAGATCATAATTAAGTCGATGCAAAGCGTTATTTGTTTTAAATATGAGAGAAATATAAATAAAATATAAAACACATGTATTTCTTTACATATGCTAATGTCTCTTTTATTATTATTATTATTATTGGGAATTACGACAAATATGGGTTTAAAAAATGTAATGCAGTTTGGGTGTGACTGTGCTAGTGGTTTGTGTATGTGCTGAGCAAAACCAAGAAGGAAATTTAATAGTTTAAAGTTTGAGATCTACTAAACTAAATTAAAGTGTGGTTTGGGAAACTGCTATTGGGCAGAGTCTTGACAAGGAAATCCAGTTTAAAGCAAGATTTTGAGGCGAGTGTACCATAATCTTGTATAGGCTGGAGTTGGCCGGTTGAAGTCTAGATAAGCATGCAGCATTATCAAGCTACAAGCCACAAATAATGTAACACAGTTTGAGCAGAAGTGGAACCCAAATGAAATGAAAGATTGATGCCAGTATTTAATATACATATAATTCTCATAAATTCTTTATTAAGTCGACTTTTAAAATGTTTTGTATTGGTTTTTTTTCGTTTTCGGACTTTTTAATTAGTTTACTTTTCTATGCAAATACCGATCAATCATATTATAGTTAATAAATTTTAGTTATCGTTATTATAATTATCGATTTGACTGGCAAGCAATTCATCGAACTTAATTCCCTTCCTTTCGTTTCGTAATTAATATTTATTTAATTGTTGATTAAATACGTTTTGTATTTTATTATATTATTAAATTCTATAACTTGCTTTGCATAGCGATTTCTCATCTTGATCTTAACTGATTTGCGCCTCATTTGATTTTTAATTTAATTTCGGTTTTTGGTATCGTTATTTTTACATGCACATTTATAGTTGCAAAAAACATTTATGGCTATTTTGTATTTAAATATTTTATCTCGTATTTCGTATGTATATCATTAATTGAAAAAACTAATGAAAAACATAGGTTTGATTTAGATAATTACATAATAAAGAAATATGTATATATAATAAAAATGGAAAAGTGCTCAATGAAAAATGTTTAAAATATTAATTAAAGAAAACCAACTAAAAAACTACAAAATGAATTTAAGAAATACAAATTCTGTTTGAATTTTTCATCTTTTTTGTTTTGTTTTTTAAATACACATATACCAACTTTTATGTCTCGTCATTTGCCTCATATATTTTTTACACATATTAATTTTTTATTTTTGTTTTAATTTTTAGCTTAGTTTTTTTTTTGTAATAATTTCTGAAAGTATCACCCTGTGTTTTCTCATAGTTTCCCATATATTTTAAATAATGTCCATTTCTTGTTTGTTTTTTGTTTGTTGCCTTAAAATGTGTTTTATCTTTTCGTCTCTCTGCTGATTCGCCTTAAAATTTACAACAATACTTCAACTTAATTACATACAATACATTATTATATTTATATCTTCTTTTTTTTTGTTGTTTTTCATTTCTTTCATTTTTTAACAAATCGCGTACATCAAACTGGGCCGGAAATTGCCGCTCCGAAAGGAGCATAAAAATTTAATTATGTTTTTATTAAAGGTTTCAACAAAAACTTGAACGCAATGGAAGTGTGTGATTGGGTGTGGCTATTGTAGTTTTACTCTTAGTAGACACTGTAGTAAGTTGAATTGCTGATTTCTTTTTCATATGTTGTATTTATGTATCAGTTTACTGTTTTCTAGTTCAATGACTTGCTAAAATAAAAGTCGAGGCGGGGAAATTATTATCATATTATAAAAGGAAAGGAACATTTCAAAAGTTTTGTTTTGTATTTTAAAAAATGTGGCGAGCTTTTGAACTATAAAACAATAAACTGATTTGCTGCTTCGATATTTGCAATATTTACTGATTGATTTTTTGGTTTGTTTTTATTTTTTTAAATCGTTTGCGTTACCGTTATTTCTATTTTGAATATGCTGTACGTAGTTTGAAGGAAAAAACACTTAAAATGCTTGTTAAAACGAACTTTTTTGACTATTTTTTTTTTGTTGTTGCTGTTTATTTTTTTCGTTTTGTTTTGCTTTTATGCTTTGACTATTTTCTGCTTTCTAATTTGCTTAGTTGCTGTGTGCTATTGGTGTTGCTGTTGTTATTGCTGCTGTTGCAGTGTGTAATTCAATTTAAATTGAAATTTAAATAGGAACGACCCGAGCGCGCCTCGCGTCGCTTGGGTTTGGAAAGAGTGCCCCAATGTCTGCACATCTACGCCTGCCACGGCCACGGCCACGCCAACGCCCACAGCCACGCCTACTGCTGCTGGACGAGCAGCTGCTCCACCTGGTCAGCGGTGCGCAGCAGAAACGCCGCACTCTCCCTATACGCCGAGATGACCTGCCGGGCAGCGGTCACCTCGTTGGGGCTCAGCTTGTGTGGGAGAATGGGGGCCACTCGGGAGCAGTTGGCATCGCCGGACGCGGAGAGCAGCTGCTGCTGCTGCTGTTGCTGTTGCTGTTGCTGCTGTTGTTGTTGCTGCTGTTGTTGCTGTTGTTGCTGTTGCTGCTGTTGTTGCTGCTGCTGTTGCTGTTGCAGCTGCTGCAGCTGCTGTGTGGCGGTGACCAGAGCATTGTTGTTATTAGCATTGCTAAGTGTGGCCAGATTTGCCACACTCAGCTGTGCGCTGACCGTGTTGCTGCTGTTGTTGTTGTTGCTGCTGCTGATGCTGCCGGCAAGGCCAACACCCAGTGACGTTGGCTTCATGGAGAGATCGGTGGGCGTAACTGCAAAAAAATATTTGAATTTAGTGTGTATCGCACAGTGTAAAGTAATCTGCCATGCTCTCATAACATCTAACTAAAAGCTGCTATTAGTATTTATATTTATGAGCTTCGACTCCTTAGTGTTTCAATTTCTTAGGTTTTACAGTTGTTAACAATTTTCGCATATTTTTTAAGCAGCTTAAGGGCTTGCTTCAGACCTTTGGCATCTTTTAAAACAATTATTCACTCATTTTATGTACTCAGTAATTTCCATTCGGGTTTCTTTAGTAAATAATGTTTCAACTCAAAATAATTTATTTTTATTATCTCCGCAATGTTTCTATGCATTTATTTATATATTTTGACTTTGCAATTGGAATACAAAGCAAACCAGCTTTTGTGGCACAGTTATTAAAAGTTTACTTACCGTTACCCAGGCCGGCGACACCGGGAAAGTAGCCAGGATAGCTGGGCGCTCGACCGGCTGCAACAGCCGCTGCCGCTGCGGCCGCCACAAATGGGGAGGCCGCCGAGGGCGAACTGAAGTCCGTGGTATAGGGACTGCTGGAGGGCAGGCCGGCGCCATTCGATGCCCCACCAGCGCCATTGGCAAGCGTCAAGCCAGTCATACTCGCGCCGCCAACGCTGGCATTCGAGCTCAAGGCCAGCGGTGAGCTGCGCGCTGAGCTCATGCCACCAGTGCCGCCGCCAGCAGCACCGCTTGTGCTGTTGCCACCTGCACTGCCAGCACCAGCCAAATTGGCAACACCCCCAAACGCAGCGTCAGCGTGCTCCGAGTTGGGCGTGGAGCGGGCAAAGCCCACGGCGCTGACAAAGGGCAACGCAGCAGCTGCCACGCTGGTCAGGCCAGCCGCATCGGCTGCCGTGCAGGTGACGGTTGCCGCGTTGCTCGAGGATGTGGTGCTGGTGCCTGCAACAGCGGCAGCAGCTGCTGCTGCGGCGACAACGCTGCCTGGCGCTGGCACCGCATGGGTAATCGGCTCCAGGCCAATGCGCATACGCTTCGCGTTCATGGACTCGTTCTCGCAGGCGATCGCCAGGATCTGTTCCGCCTGCACGGACGTCAAGTGAGCGGGAGTTGGTCGGGTCTGCAACAATGAGAAACGATGAGAATGGATTCCAAAAATATTATGTTGTACTTTAAAAAAGTGGCTTTGGACAGCTGAAGGCAGTTGAGGCGAGTGCAAAAGCTTCTCATCAATTTATTTATACCTAACAACAACATCAGAGTTATATGCTGAAACTCTGCAAGATTGGCTTATCTGCCAGCATGTCTAACTAATCTCGCTCAACATGGAAAATACGTTGGCTTTCACTCACCGTGTTCTCCCAGCCGTCTCGTGTCTTCTTGTTGCGTCGGCACGACTTGAGATAGGTGCGAATGCGTTTGCGGGAACGATCGCTGAACTCGGGAAATTGTCGGGCGCACGAATCGATGATGGCTTGGATCTTTTCCTTTGGCTGCTTGGAGATGGGTATGATGCGGTCCAGGTTCTCGTCCACAAACAAGCGTACAAACATCTGCAAGGCAAGGGGATCGATATGAGTAACAAACAATTCTCGGAGTTTTGGCCATTTGTGGTGGCTTCATTGGCAACGTTCGCATTACATTCCAACAGCTCTCTGAGGGAGATGAGTTCTCTCTCCCTCTCTCTCTATTACTCTCGCACTTTACTCACATTGAAGGCCTTGAGGCGCTCAGGATCGTGTGGTGTGGCCAATTTCTCGTCCATTTTGTCATCGGAATCGTCCTCGGAAACCTCATCCTCTTCCTTCTGTCCCGATGAGTTGGTCTCATCCTGCGCCTCCATGGGCGATGGGGCATCCTGCCTGGGCACCGGAGACAACGAGCTATCCATTTTACTGGTGGCCGCCGCCACGGCCGCCGCATTCTGGGCAAGCGCATTCTGATACTGCGCCCAGAGGCCGCCCACCACACTGAGGTCGGGTCCCTCGGTGCCGTTCCTCACGGCCGTCGAGTTCTGGTAGTTCCAGGCGAGCAGCATTAGCTTCAGTTTATCGGCATCCTTCATGAGGCCCGCGTAGGCTTCAGACTCGCTACTCAAACCACCGCCGCCGCCGCCAAGACCGCTGGCGATGTCCAGTCCCAATACGCTGCCGGTACTGACAATGCCTCCAGCGCCGCCACCGCCATTGCCTCCTCCAGCGCCACCGCCTCCTACACCGACAACACTGCTGGTATCGGTGCTTGTGGCCGGTGTTGCTGGTATGGTTTCCTGTGTTGGGTGAGAGGATTAAGAAACCAAGATGAGTTCAAGTTCAAACTTCGTTTTTGGTGTTGGATAAAGAATCTAAGATGGGAACAGCTTCAAATTTGGGAACTTTCAATGACCGCAGAAAGTTTTTTGGGACAGCACTCGATATATAGCAAATCCAAATGATTAGACGAGGTTTTGCTGGCCCAAGCCACCAAGCTCGTTAGACCATTCAAAAGAGGGCGCAGAGAGCCTCAAAGAAGCCACTGCCAAGTTGCAAGCAGCATCAAAGTTTTTCTTGCCCAAGATGAAAGTCGGGCCCGGTCTACTTTTCTTTTCTTATTTTTATCCCAAGGAATGGAATAATTTTTTTTTTTTTCTTTTGAGTTCCTTTTATGCTGCACTGCAAATTAGTTGGCAAGATTTGCTGGTGAGAGGGAGGGTTAAGGGGTGGAGAGTAGGAATGGGAAAATGGGGAACGCTTTTGGGTCTCTGCCATTTGCGGCGAGCATTGCTCTGATGAAGCGTTTCGTTCTAGCTCAAGATGTTCTCAGTCATTTCCTGGACCCACCGCCTTCAGCTGTGGTTGCAGGACAGTGGTTAGGTTGGCTGCCTGCCTGCCTGCTTTGGAGCTTTTGGGGTTGGCTAGCAAATAGAAATTAAGTTATATACCATACGTTCAGACATTGCATAAGAAAAAACAAGTCCGGATGTAGCAAACGACGAAAATGAAGTTTGAAACGGGTCCTAATTAACATTCAGTTCCAGCTCAGCTCTCTTTCTCTGTGCAGTCAAAGAGTCTGAGCATCCAAAAAGGTAAAGGTATAAGAACATTGATTAAATGCTTGCTGCTCCAAGCAGCGTAGGAACAATGTTATCCATTGGTGGCATAAGCTTAGACTTAAGATAGAAAGACTCAAAGGACAACACTTAAGAAGTTGCAATGGCAATTTCAAGGAAATAGCAGTTATATATTGATGAAAGAAAATGTTACAAAATGATCAAATCGATTGCACTTGTTGGGTTTGAAAAGAACAATCGGACACTTTAAATAAATATTAATATTAAAATGAGATATTTAATACAAATTTAATTATGCTTTAAATTTTAGTTAAATCATCGTAGTGCAACCAAAAAAAGGCAATGCTCAAGTGTTGTTTATTAATATGCTTAAGGGCAAATAATTTAAAATTGATTATAATTCGGAAGATTGTGTAATAATGTCAACCTTTACTCCTAAAAGCATCTGACAATATTTAGCGAAAAGTGAAGCAACTTATTTAAAGCAACAATTCCCAAGTCAATTTTCTAATCAAGCCAAAAGAAAACTAAATGGCAATTTGGATTTTTGTCCACTGTCAAACGAAAGTTGCCAACATCGAAGATGTGCAACATGAGGCCAACTTGTGGGCGGTTTGGGTTAGGGGATTTTGGGGTTTCAGGGCTTGTACAATGCTAGCTGGCAATTTCTTTTAGTTGGAGTTACCCTTTGCTTGAGGCAACGCTGGCGATTGAAGGAACGACCACATGAATAAGAAGAAAACGTACAAATTTTCCATTAATTAAAACGGTACAAGAAAAGCAACTGGGGAGTTGCTAAGTGGGGAGTCCAGGAAGATGGCCTGCAAAAAGTCAATGGCCAGGCAAGCTGGACAGCGAGCGGTAGCAGGAGTGTTGGAGGGCTAAGTCTAAGGCAAAGGAGCCAAGCGACTGACATTTTTGTGAAGTTGAGGAACTCCGTCGGGAGTCTTCTTTGTGCCATGGACTTGGTCTCGGTTTCTGTGTGTTTGCGTGTGTGCTTGCTTGTATGTGTGTGTGTGTGTTTGTGTGGGTTATGTACAAGTTTTTGGCTTAGGAATTGGCTCAACTTCAGGCTGGCATGTCTTAAGCTAAGTGGGAGCTGGCTCATCCTTGGGCAACCTTGACTTTGCCGAGGAGGATGCGACTTGCAAAGCAATTTGTTGTGAGCTGTCAGCCCACAAGGCGTATGAGTAACACCTGCAAGGCATACACAACATTCACACGCACGCACAGAGTTAGACATAAATCCGAGCATTTATTTCCATTGCCACAACATTTGGTGAGAGACGCAAGGAAGTCGCTTTTGAAGTTTTCACTGGGTATGGGGTATACAGACAAATTGTAACCCTTTTATAGTTGCGCCTAAGCGCACAGAGTTGCCAAGTCTAATGGCTGAAGTATGCGGGCTGTGGCAAAATCAAGAAATACAAGTTCAATGCAAAAAGTGAAAAGCGGGGGCTGCCTTCCTGGAGTTGCTGTGTTCTAAGAGTGGAATATGACTATAACTACACACACAGCACATTTACAATGCCGAAAAGGCCTCTAAGCACACGCATAATGAATTATCAAGGACTCAAGTGTGTGCCAGTGTGGGAGAGTGTGAGGTTGTTGCTTGTGCCTGCCAACTGCCGATGACATATTTCACCCAGACTTTGCTCAGCCTGAGCGCCTAAAAGGCAGCTAAGAAAATTTGCGTTTAACTCATAAGTGCGTGAAAGGGTTGCCAACCCCATAGACCCCATCCCCATCCCCATCCACTCATCCCTTCCCCCAAACCACCCACCTAAACTAAACTGAACTGTGCTGAGCGGTTGCCTCTGTGCGCTGTCAAGGAAATTGTAGTTTAAATGAAATGGAAGTTGCTTTTATCAACGGCGCCGGCAGTAAGAGAGGCCAGGCAGGCGGGGTTGCTGCCACAAGGGTTGGGGTTAGTTGTGTGAGCATGTGTGAGCTTTCTTAGAAGTTGTCTGCCTGCCTGTGTGTGTGTGTGGGTTGTCGTATATAAATTAAAATGCCTAAACATATGCATTAGTTTTTGTCTCAGACTCTCACTCTATTTCGTTCTCATTCTCTCTCACTCTCTCTGTCTCTCTCGATGTAGTGCCTCTTAGTCTTGGGGAGCTGTAAAGTTTTTGTGGTTACGACATTGGTTTTGGGGGGGTGATGGCTGTGGGGATGCTGCTTTTGAGACACAGGCAGGTCTGATGTCTTTCAGAGTCGGTCTAGCTCCTTAGAGCTGTGTGTGGGCTGGCAACTTAGTCTAATGAGAATTCGAAACTTAACTACGCAATCGTGCCGAAGAAATTAAAAGAAATTGCACTTGATGAGCGGAGAGACGATATCGAAAGATACATTAATATATATGTATACATGTACATACAAATACATGCACAGGCCAAAATGTGTACAGTTTCAGCTAGCGAAGGTACAGTTAAGATTTGAAAGAAGTGCAACAAATATTTGCTTCGCTTATTTCATCAAAGGCCAAAGGACTTGAGCACTTGCCTCACAGTGGAAACACTGACCTCAGAAATCAACTGTGTGTGTGCAATTTATGGGCCATGGTCGAGTGTTGCCAAGTTCACAATAAATGAAGTCGGAAACATAACAGGGTGAGCAATGCTGAAAATGCTTTTCAAATTTTCTGGAAAATTTGATACTCATTTGGAAACTTGGTAGAAAAACTAAATTAAGGAAATAATGTGCATTTCAGATTGTTTATTTTTAAAAAATTGTTATGGCTCTGCCTCTAGTTTAAGCCTTTAGTTTAAGCCAAATCTTTACAAAGCTCAGCTCAAATCTAGCCAGAGAGCAATACCTTTTTAGAAGTTTGATGCAACAGTCAACAGTTTTCATTTATTTTGGTCAATTAAATGACGTTTGAACACAACTCTTTGGGGCATCAATATGCACATAAATATTTGGCCAACAGCATTTCCATATGCATGTTTTCCATTTCAGTTTTTGGCTCTGATGCATTGCGTCATTTGGTGGAGCTCTGATGCATCCTAACGCATGAAACTGCAGTCTAAATGCATTATATGCATGTACCATATATAACAATAAAATATATAGAGTATTTATATATATACTCGTATGCATATATAACATATATATACATATATATTATATATATATGCATATAATAAAAGGTGGAAGCCCCGTTGGCAATTCCCTTCAACCAAAACCAAAACGCGAACGTTGGTCAAAGCAATTACAAAAATTTTTTGAACGCTGCATTCTTTTAGGCGATGTCGCCGGATGGGCAAAAGTTTTTCTAGTGGGTTGTCCACAAAAAGAAAACACAGCACATATATTTGAAAATATATAAATATATATAGAAAAACCGGTAGGTGCAAGCGTGCTTTGAAACCAGGAGCAGAACAATGTTAAATTAGTTGCCAGCCATGTTCATAGCCATAAGTAAGGAGATATAGTTGAAAGCAAAGAGCGAATGAGATATATGGAGAGATATAAAGAGCAATTTAGAGGGTCAATGGCTAATGTGAAAACTATGCTGGGGGTATATGTAAAATATGAAAACATGAAAAGCTGAAAGCGAAATACTTACAAAGGTATAAGATGCCTATGAGTAAATATATGCAACCATATGTACATGAAGTTAAACAGATATTTTGGATTTAAGTCTTAATTAACAAAATAAAAGTAACACCAAATATCAAATGTATTGATAATTTGTAGATTGAAATATATATTCAGTGGCTCCATTTAGCAATCTAGACAGAATATCTTTGTGAATATACAAAATAAGTCATTTCCGTATGCCACATGTACTTCCTTGTTCAAAACAGTCATTATCAGTGGAGTTCTATGCTTGAATTGTTTGAGAAATATACGAAATGACAGAGCATAACCTCACATTTGTGTATGCTATAATTTGTAACCTTGAAATTATGTTAAATACTTAACAACTTCCTTGACAAACAGACATTTGCCACACTCGCCCACTCAAATTAGGGACTGAACTTTGAATGTGGTAGCGAAACCTTTGAGCCGAAGCACAAAAATGCAATCCACTCCAGTGTGAAGCGTCCTCAAACCTGATCAAAAAGCACCACCACCATTCGAAAATCCAATAAGCCCCATGCTGTTTGGCCCCACCACATCATAAACTAATCAGCCAGACAAGGTGCGGTACGTTCGCTGCAAGCGTTTGCTGGACTGACTGTATATGCAACACTAAGCAAACGTTCCACTGAGGGCCGGACAGCAAAATGTTGCATAGTTTATGAAGCACGGCAAATAATATTCGCGTGCCGCGTAAAAAGCGAAGCAGCTGCGCCTCACACCACCCTACACACCTATTGCACTTGGTGTTATTGTTGTTGTGCGATTGAGTGGCATGTAGCGTTAGTTACAGTGCCACCCGAAAGTGTGCTCCACATGCTACGTGGAAACAATTACACGCCCGTCGACGATTCAAACTTCTAACGTGATGTGAGCAACTTTGACCCGTTTTGTGGAAAGTCGCTGGAAAAACAAAAAAAAAAAGGATAGATGGAAAAAATATTTTGGGTGAGGATATTGGTGGCGTACCCTTTATATAAATATTGTTTTCTTTTTTTAGTTTTTGGTTATACTGTACATAATGTAGACTATGGATGGGCGTCTCTGGTCAAAAATGGTAAACCAAAACATCGTCAATGCTATCAAATGCAAAGCGAACTGGTTATGGATTGAATGGAAGATGGGCGGGGAGGCAAAGGGAAAAGTTGCACACACTAAGCCGTCGATGCCATTTTATGCTGCACATTTGCATTTTGGAGTGTACATATGTATAATGAGAAGGGTATCAGAACTACATCAGCTATTTTGTTAGGGTATTTCAATCAATTTCATTTATATTTATAATAATAAATATATAACAAATTTGTAAATATAAACTTAAAAAATCGAAATGTAAGAACTATAACAATAAACTATGGAAACGAACTAAAACATATTGGTAATACAAAAATATAAAAAAGTACATATTTTTAGTAGTTCTTACCTTTAACAAATTATTCTCAATGTATTCCCTATTTTCTGTTTTTAATCTTTAATTGAACAAATTTGTTTATTGTTTTTCAAAATAATAATTTGCAATCATTAGTTGAAAACTTGGGTCTATATTTATTAAAGCACTGCTCTGATCATGAAGTAATTCCATTTTGAAGAGCATATCATTAGAAGTTGTTTAACTTTCGCTGATCTGCAGTTGATTTCTGTCGCTGCAGCATTTTTTCCTGACAAATGTGTTTGGCAGCTTAAACCGTTTTTCGCTTTTTCACTCAAAAACAAACTTACACACACTCTTGTGTGTGTACACAACTGATATTACTTTTTAGTTGTCTTGGCCAATGCAACAAATTTGGGGGTGGGGTTAATCCCCAAACCCATTGTTAAAAGAGAGGGCTGGGGCGCTAATGATATAGGGATGGGTTCACTAAAAAAATGAAAGGAAAATTCCAACTGTAACGCTTAAAATGTATAATGGTGCACTCAGCTTATGAGTACTGCCCGTTGCTATGGCCAGCAGTAACGACAACTGAAAGGACTGACATTTATATAGAAGCAAAATATGCAGATGATGATGCTAAAAAATGAGCTACATGCCTGGAATAATACGCTGTAGAAAACAGTGGAAGTGCACATAAATGCAGACAATTAGAGGCACATGTATGGGTAGATTTGCTGTTTCTGCTGATTTTGATAAACATAATTTATTTATTTCGATAAATTATATAAATCGAATTTATTTTAATTTGGTTTTGCATATATTGCTTGCAGTTAGGAAAATTTAAAGTTCAGTTATCAATTAAGCTATTAATTAAAATTGTAATGTATCATTATGTAATTTAAAACGTATTTTTGTTATAGATATTCGATCACATTAAAATCAAGCCTTAAACGATGATTCAATTACAAACCCTAACCGAACTGTGTGCATAGTAGAATCAAAGAACTTTAGCCGCCATTATACGCATAAATACGCAACTTAATATGTTTCCTCCCTAGAGACATTATTAATATTTCAATCATCAAGTCAAATTTCACGTCATTCATTTTACACACACACGGACAATAATCTGAATTCCTTTTCACCTCACTCTTTTGTGAAGACTTGGCCCATTCCGCAACAGAAATTGAAACATAATATTGTCAGACATTGAGGCCCATTTCCTCAGTGACCGCAACAACTTTGCCGGACTCCTCAGTCCGGCCACTTAACCGCAGTCCGCAACACCTCCCAACTCCCTCTTTTCCCAGATGCCGAGAGGTGCGTAAATGAAAAAGGAAAAAAAATACGCCTACAAGTATGTAAAGTCTTGTTGCCATATGTTCCGGGGATGCCCCATGGACCAGTAACGTAGCTTGGCGACCAAAAACAAAAAAAAAAAAAATGAGGAGAAACACTCAAACAATAACAACAAGAGCAGACAGAGAGAAACCTTTTGCCGTGAACGCTGCGATTTTTACGCTTTTTGCACTTTTCATTTGTCAGTTTTCAACTTTTGTGTTTCATTTCGTTTGTTGTTGTTGTTTACAACAACAAGAGCAAATCCAGCCGAGGCAGCAGAGCTGTAACAGCGGCAGAAGCTATGCGCGGCTATCGTGCTGCACACTGTGCAACGTAGGCCCACATTTGGCTGCAGTGTTGTGCGTGTAAAAAAGAGAAAAACAGACACAAATGGCAATTGGTGCGCGCATATTTTTAAGGCGGAGCTTTTTTGGTCCTTTTTTCGCGCTGGCCACACGCACAACGCACTACGACTCTCTCACTGGGCAATGCCCGATGCTTGCCCAGCACCACAAACCTCAACCAGTCCCTCTCCATACCCCTGAATCTGTGTGTGTGTGTGTGTTTGTGTGTTTAAAAATATTACGCATACGCCGCGTACAATACAAAAAACCGAAGCGCACAAGCGCGACTGCAGCCGACAAGCGGGGGGCATTATTATCAATGAGGCAATGCAGAAAAAAAGAAACGCAAGCCGAGTCGGGTTTACTCAGTCCACACACACACACACAGTGAATGCAAAAAGTAGGCGTACAACAAATGCGTAAGTGGGAGAGCAAAATAAAAAGGTTGGGTCGGCTGGCGGACGCTGCATACAAGAAAATCTACTTACTCATCAGTCGGTTTTTGACCACGCCAGACATCACAATTAATGCCAACCCACACACACACACACACACGCACTCGCACATACACAAATGAGCTGCTGGCAGTCGTTGTTGGAAGGGGTTGGGGGGGTGAGGCGGAAAAGGGGGCCAGTTAATGCCACCCACTTGCTGTTGGGTCGCTTCACGCTCTCCTCTCGCAATCCAATAATTTTAACGGCACACAGCAACAAAAATTGCATTTTATTTTTGGTTCTTGCCGCGTGAAACTCGTTGCAAGCGGATGCCAGGTTTTTGCTTTTAACCTTTCGCATTACGTTCAATTTCTTTTTTTTTTTGCTAATTTGTATTTTTTTTTTTAACAAATCACTCATTCGCTACGTTTGCATAATGGGTCGTTAGTCAATGCATTAGCAGTGCGCCCAGATCCTGCCCCAAAGCCTGCTCAGACAATGCACTGGGGATGGGGGAGGTACGAGTGGCGACTTTTCAAATAAGCTGCCCGAAAGTAGTCAAATGTTTTGCATGCAAATGGCCAGCATATTTGTGTTTTTCGCTGAACGAGTTAGAGGAACGCTTGGGGGGCAGGCAGTCTCTGCTAACTGCTATCGATGCAGAAATTATATCCAATATTTTGTGCAATATCGCAGTTTATTTGCTGTACAAAAAGGATTCGAAAATGAAAACACACAGTAGTACAGCCAATGAGGGGAACTTGAAATATAAATCAAAAGATGCCGTTTGTAAACTTTGCATAAACATGTTTTTTTTTTTTATAAAAACTTGATCTGTAAAATTGTGTTAAAGACATTATAATAAGCTTGTAAAATTAAGTTGAAGATTTTTAATAAATTTTGATGAAAATCATAATTTAAATAAAGCATAAGCTACAAGATTCGTCTAAAGTAATTTTAAGTTTTAATATACACAATAGAGCAAGAAATGCGCATAATGTTAAAAAAGAGGCACAAAATGAGGACTGCTTTACATATACAAATAAACACACACACACACAAAATGCAGTTGATCGCATTGTCATTGTTGCCACATTGCATTTGGCCTGTGCACTGGTTGCCAGATGCCGTTCACGCCTAAAGTGCGAAATTTTCGCTTCCTAACACGACGGCACGCACACACGGTGGATGCGTAACGGGCTGTCTGTCTGGGAGGTGGTCAAGTGCATAAGGGTAGGGGCCATAGATTTCAGTTAACTGCAATGCAATGCCGACAACGTGTTGTCGTCAACAGTCAGCCTGCAGCACGAATACGACAAGATGGGCGAACAACAATAACAACAACAATACCATCATGGGCAACAGCATCTTTATCAAACTCCATGATGAGGATTCATATGCAAATCTAACACGCAAATCAGCGTTAGACACAGAGACGGCTGCCTGACTGTCTAAGGCCTGAATGTTGAGTCCCAGAAACAGGTAAAGTGCTGACAGATGAAGCGTAAAATGAGTGGGGCAAGGGAATCAGCAGTGTCTTAACAATAAGCGGCAGCTTATGCACTTTGCCTAGGCGCCCAAGCGACTCGATAATGGTTCATTTATTTCCAAACTGAATCCATATAAAAAATAAAGGCCAAAGCTGCGTTAGGAATGTGCGCAACATAAAATAAAATATATTTAATTACCATAAAATTAGATTAGCACAGAAATGCCAAGGATATTAAAAGAAATGATTGCAGCTGATTCAATAAACATGAAAAATGCCATGCATGTTATTACTATCTAAAATGCCAGAAATTTATATCAAATATGCAGAAATAAAATATTATACAATAGAAAAGAGTGAAGAGTTAATTCAAATAGAATATGGCTTTGGGCTGGACTGCTTTATTAATGTAGCGTTGATTTTTCCGTATGCCACTCATATTTTATGAAATCGCATTCACGTCGTATACGCAGCGTATGCAAGTGCATTTTTTATAAACCTATTTTGTAAAAAATTATTTGAATATGCAAATACCCAAAAAATTACATATTCAATATTGTACACACACAGGTGTATATTTTTTTAAATTTTAAAATTTTCTTCCTTTGTGCTCTTTTTTGATTGTAAATTTGAGCACATTGAGAAAAAAGCTATGCCCACTGATTTATGTTGCTGACTGTATTGGAGCGAATGTTAGCTATCAAATATTTAATGCATGAAATATTAAACAAACTAAAATTTGCGTACGAAAAATCATCAAAAATAGAAAATTATATAAAGAAAAAATATATATAAATATATATATATATATATATATATGCATATGTTTCTACATAATTGTTGGTCTCCTATATTTTTCCAATTGGTGAGGGAGGGCGCATTTACCACTGATTGATGCGTTGCTGCCTTTGACAGTTTTTGGCAGTCGTGTACCAATAAATGTTTTTTACAAAAGCTAAACAATACCTACCAAAAAATTCTTGTTCTCTATATAACTGCATATATTAAACATTTTGAGAATAAAATAGGTATTGAATCAGGGGTCTACACTAAATATTTATGCAGTACAGATAAATTAGGCAACAGTAATAAAATTGCTACGGAAACATAATTATACTTGAACAGGTGTTAAGATCTCAATGCTTTAGAATGATTTATGTATTTAAATCCTTTCAAAATGTTAAGGTAAATGTATGACTAGTTATTAAATTGATAAGATTGCAATAACAACAAACAGATAATATTTATATGATTATTTTCTTCTAGTCCGGCTGCAGACTCATTGTAGCAAATATTATATTTATTGCATCTCAATGAAGTTCCACAAATTCAAGCACTATTTTGCCAGTGACGAATGTTAAAACCTCGTTAGAAAAATCCCATTAAATGGCACTCTTTCGTCCTTCTACCCGGTGAATGCTAAGCAATGCGGAAAATCAAATTCAACTTCCATAGCGAGCTCTGACTCTTTGCTCATTGGAATTTGGTGTGACTCATAGCTAGGCTGAGTGACTGGATTCCCCCACTGGCAACGTCTCCAATCGAAACAAATCATAATCAAATCGAATTTCTGTTGATTTTCATTCGGAAAGACAGAATCCCAGCGAGTGGGCCCAAGTCGGAAGCGGGACTCATTGCCAGAACTCAAGATAACTAAAGTGAACGAGATGAAGCTAAATGTAGCCAAGTTCCTGGTCAGGTGAAGGGTGCGGAGTACGGGGAGTACAGGGTGCAGCACCAAGTCAAAAGCAAAGCGCAAAAAAGAGGAAATAAAAGAAAAATCGCACATAAAATTGATGATAAACCGTTCCAAATAATATTTTTTCTCTCTTTTCCTCTTCTTTGGCAGAACCCGCAGGGGCAGTATTCAGGCAGGGTAGCTGCTGGGCCAAGTTTAGCACCCATCTACTCCATCTCCCCTTTTCTCATCTTAGAATGGGCCAAGCTGCGTGGCTCCAACTCCGAGGCGCTGAATTTGCCAGCAACGTTGGCAAAGGAAATGCTCAGAAGTCTGAGGGCAAAATGATGAATTATTTGCTGCCTCTTTCGTTAGGCGTCAAAGTTTCGTACAGCATGAGAGGAAGTGAATGGGAAGGGGGAAGGGGCGGATGGGAATTACTGACGCTGGGATCTGCGCAAAAACATAAAAAATAAAGGGGAGAATGCCAAACAAACGTTTTAGAGGTGGACCCAAAAACCCCTTAGTCCCCAAACCACACCGCCAAAGCTGCGCCGTTGCCGCCAGCGCCAAACGTTTTTGACACAATTTGTGCCACTGTCTGTGGGCGGTTGGATGAGTTGTGGGTGTGGGGGGAGTGGGTGTGTGGGCGAGTGGTCTGAGTTGGGTTGTGTCTGCTGCTTGAATGATTTTTAAACGAGGCAAGAAATCCCAAAAGATGCGGCAAACGTTTTGTTGTTTTTGTTGTTGTTGAGTTCACGTGGGTTTTCTCTTTGCTTTGCTCATTCTCCCATTTTGCCTACTCTCCTTTTTTTCGGGTGATATTTTTTTGGTAAAATTGGGCGCCCCTTTTTTTCGCCAGCTAGATAATACAACAAACATTTTGCAACAAAAAAAAAATGAAGAAAACTTTTTATTTGGCTGCCACATTGGTGGCTAACAATGCGAGGAAGAAGCCGAACCAGCTGAAAAGGGTTGGGTTCGTTGAGGCTGGTTTATCAGCGGATTGAACTCATTTCTTGAAGTGAGTTGGCCAATGAAGTTGGAAAATACCATGAATTTTTATGAATATTAATTTAAGAGGTTTGCAGCAAATGGACTAAAGAAATAAATAGATTGTTTTCTTAGTTTTTTTTTTGGGGAGATCATTGGATCAGTGTCTAAGTTTATAACTCTTAGTTAATAAGAAAATGAATAAGGACTCAATCTTATTGATTGTTGACTTTATGGAGTTAGCATCTTGATAATTGTAATAATATTATGGTTATGTAAACTTTTGATATGTTTGAGTAATGGCACAACCATTCGGCTACTGGAAACATTTTAGGATGCAAATAAAACATTCAATAAAATAGTTTAAATGACGACCAAAGTCAAAGAGAGTAGTTTAGTTCTAATATTGTAAGAAAAAATACTGACAAGTCATAACTTGAACTATAATCAAATTTAACAGCAGTTTCCGCTTGATTCGGAGTCAACGGTTTGTGTTCTTTCTCTTTCTCTTTCTCTCTCTCTCTCTTCTCTCTCTCTCTCTCCATCTCCCTCCCTTTCCATCTATCTATGTATATTTGGCTAACATTTGAGAAGCAGCCCTGCACCAGAATAAACCCAAGCCCAGCCCAGCAAATTCCGCAATTTGATGGCCGGTGCCATCATAATCAACAACGCCCCAGTCCCAGCTATATGAAGCTCCCCTGCTCCCCCGCTCTTCCCCACCTCCACCATCATCCTCCACCACCCGCAGGAACAACAACACGCGCTGTAGCGTCCCCGAAGCGCACTTGAGTTTTGCGAGCGCGCCAGAAAGTTGGCAGCACAAAATACTCGCAACGGCTCCATTCGCATTTGCCCATTTCCCATTTTCCATTTCCCATGTCGTCGCTGTCGGTTTTACAACCTTCGCTGAAGCGAAAGTTGCGTCCTTTTTTTCATACCCTTGCCTTAGGTAGTATTACTTTCTCTTTAAACGTGTAAAGGGCAACTTTTTGTCTCGATTAGGTGTATAAATTCGAAAAAAACAAAAGCCGAGTCAATATAGAAATTATTTTGTTGAAGTTATAAGATCTTCAAGTGCATAGGGAACATATATGGAAGTCGGATCTATATATCAGTTGTGATGGTTATTTCTCTTCTCCTTTCAACATTGGATTACTATATCATAGATATCTAAGAACGGCAATCGGTTAGCTTTTTAAATGATTAGTTATGTTTGGTGTGAGCAACTACGAAGGGTATGTAATATTCGGTGTGCCGTAGATATCTGATTTTTCTTGTTTTTCTTGGGAGTTGCTGGGTTAGCACACCTTCATTATATGCCTGGCAGGGTCGTCACTGGCGTCGTCTAGCGCTGGCGACGGCGGCAACCTTCACAAATGGTAACAATTTCAATTTCTCTGACGCCTTATCGCGCCCTCGCACATATGTGCCGCAGTGTGGCGAAGGTTGGTGGGTGGATGGCAGACCTACACTCCAGCTACGGTCGAAAGCCAAGCTAAACCCCGGGCGAGTAAGCAGCGCCAGCACCGCCAAACTTTATAGCACAAAGTTGCCGATTTGCGCTTGGGTGCAACAAAAAATAAAAAGAAAAATAAAAAAAAATTTTTGAGAAAGGGAGAAAAAACAGCGAAATTATTACAAAATGGGCTGCAGGGGTTGGGTTCGGTTTGGATCTGGGGCTGTGGCTGTGGCTGCGGCACGGCAAAAATGCGTAGCAGATTAGCGATTTAGGGATGTGGAAAATTTGAACGTCTGCCAGCCAGCAGCCAACAGCAGTAAACTACCCGACGGCAGTTGAAAAGGGTTCTGGGTACTCTTTGGGCAGATGGAGAACCGACTTCAACAGCGGAATTGTTTTCCGAGACTTGCAGCGAGGCACGAAAAATGCTAAGCTGCAACTTGAACAGCAACGTTACGCTGCATCTCGTCCTGAGTTCCGCAGCAGGCCGCGTTACGCTGTTCAAAACCCCTTCCCATAAGCAGCACTCAATTACACTGTGCATCAGGTGCACTTGAGCCGTAGTTCATATTTAAGATGTCTGAGGTTGCCACACACACAATATTCAAACTTCATTAAAAGTGAAAGTCGCACACAATCAATTAATAACTGTATGCTAAAGGATATTTAATAACAGTTATGGTAAAAATTGTGTAGAAGTTTTTTTTTTCAACTTTTGAATCTGTTCGTTACCCAGAAATATTTAGAAAGAGTATATGGAATAGTCGAAAAGTGTTTTTATTTTAACCGTTTGTATTTTAATTTTGAATTTGATTAAAAAATTTACTCTTTTTCTATACCAACATATTTAGAATCTGTTCCGTAAAATGAATTTCTGAGCCACATTTCTACTTTAAATTGGTTAACTAAATTTTTATATATAATTTTAATATAAATAATTAATTTTTTTTTCTAAGCTTTTTCCTATAAAATCATTAAACACATTTATGAAGCGTTGTGTTCAGTGCGCTATCTGCATGCATCTATGAGCCGCTCTTAATGCGGCTTTGATTAAAAAACTCAGCACTTTTTAATTTGTGGCAACTACCACTCTGCCACCCTACCCATTTCAGGCAACACCTATCACTAGTAGACACCGACTCAACCACCAACCGCCAACAGTTGGCAGAGACAAAAGCAGCCAATGATTGAAGTACGAGAATATCCTACATTTGAATTGCCTCAACCTTGTGCCCCTGTTTGCCATACAGTCTCTGTGAATATGGTGCAGGGTGCATCGGCTCCTTGCCCGTCTCGCGTCTCATGTCCGCCCGTCCCTTGGTAGTCCTTAATGCTGCACTCGACTATAATTTTTATGTTACCATGCACTCGCCTACCAATTAAAATGTCTGCACCCAGCTTCGGATGTGCTTATGTCGCTAATAAACCGTATTATTAAGTGCGTGGTTGGGTCGTGCGTGGTCTGTGGGTTTGGGTTAGGTTTTAGTTGGCATTGCAGGTTGACCACCCTGTCGACTCCCTATCGCTTTCACTCCTCCTCGCCAGCGAGTGTGAGCAATGCAACAGCCACTTCCAACTTCCGTCGGCAAATGTATAATTCTATGCCACTGCAACTGCACTTTTTTTTTTGTTTGTTTGCTGCAATAGACTAAGCACCCCTGTTCTCCGCTTCCCCATCCCTAGATGGTGCTGGCCCATTACCATGTAAATTAATTTTAAGCTGCTTAAGTTAAGAGAGAACATTTTTCATTTAATGGTGTATCCCTTTTTGCGTTAATGGAATGGCTTTTCCAAAGTTTTTCTCTGATTAAAACAAGCACACAAAAAAAGAGTAATCGAAATACAGTTTCTGATTTTATGTTCCCAATTTTGCTTTACTTACAGTTTAAGGGAAATTTCATATCATTGGGTAGGGGATGAGAATTGTTGCTAATTGCTTACCTGTAAAGAGAAGAAAAGATTGCAAAGCTTTAGTATCAGCTGTATCATTTTGTATTCTTTTGTGTAAGTAAAACATTCATTTGTTAGAAAATATTCACAAATAATTCAATTCGCTTAAAAAAACTCTGAATATATTAAGAAATTTATATTTGAATTTTTATTTATCATTACACAAATAAATAAATACTGCAGATTTTTCGGAAATTTTCAAATTAAAAATTGTGGTTTATTATTATTTAAAAACCAAAACCTCATTCAAACTAAGATTTGTTTGATTTGAATGACAATTTCATTGATGTTGACTCTTAGGGAAATATGTTAACCAAACACTCTCACACTAACATAACCAACATTTCAACACACTGTCCGAAACGTGTAGGCAGAGCTCAAGTTCATTATGGCCAACAGGCAACTATGTTCATAGTTTATCCAGCTGATCTCTTTACACACCAAAGCTCTCTATATAATTCCGCCTAGAAGCTGCATTCGCTTGCTTTCTAATTCATTATTATCGGCTACTGCAGAGCCTCCGCCGGCGCCACGTTTATAGAGGTCAAAAGTAAGACAAACAAGCGGTCGGGGTCGCTAAAGCACAAGCAAGGGTTGAGACAGGACGTGGGTGCTGATAAACTTTCCCAGCCAGGCCAAAAAGCAAGTGGTTCGAGGTGGGCGGGGTTTTTTGCCAGGGCACGAAATTTATGTGGGCTGCCGGCATGAGGCGAAACTTTTGCATTGAATTTGAGCGAGCCAAACAAATTCTATTTTTTGTTTTTGTTACCTCGTCTAGTTTTTTATATTTATTTTTTAGCGAGTAGTTTCGGGTTTATATTCGTGGAGGGAGCGGGCAGAGCGAGCAAAACAAAAGGGTTTTGCAGCTAAAGCGTACGGATTTTTAGTTAGTTGTTATTATTTTATATGGCCCCCCTCCGAGTCTCTAGTTTCTGAGTCCGATCCGAGTCCGAGTCCGAGTCTGAGTCCGACATGCAACTTTTGCATCGTCCAGAAATGTGGGCGGGTTGCCAGGCAACGTATAGCGGTACAAAACTTTTTTTTTTATTTATTTTTTTTTTTGCGTTTTTAACTGGAATGTGCGCCAAAGCATAATAATAAAAGCGAAAGGCAAAGCAAGGAAAGGAGTAACATGCTCGTTAGCCCCGGCCAAGCCCCAGCATAGAGCTGGATGATAACAGAGCAGGGAAATAAAAAAACGAAAACAACAAAAAATATCGTTGGACTGAGTGAGGCAAGGAATAATCTAAAAAATGAAAACCCAAACGAAACGCAAGACAAACTTTGCCTGGCAGGCAAGCAGGCATGGGTGCAAAATGAGTTGGGGTGAGCAGCGGGTTTGGGGAGGGAAGGTGAGGAGAAGCTGGCAACCAGCTGAAGGACTCGACGCGGCTGCTGCTGCTGCTGCCACTGCTGCTGGATGAGTGCCACGGGCAGAGCTTGAACTTAAAATGGACAAATGTGCAAAGGCAGCTCCACAGAGTCCGTAGGTGGGTGTAGCAGCGACCCACACGTTGATGAGCAAGGACTACCACGACAGGACACAGAGCGAGGAAGGGGATGCTGAAGTGGGAGTAACAGCAGCAGCCGCAGCGGCAACGCGAAGCAACTGAAATACACTAATAAAAAGCGTTACGGACGGCGTCCGCGTGAACTAGTCCCTTAGTCCTTTTGGTCCCCTAGTCCTCTAGTCGACCATCCACACCACTGCCAAGTCACTCTTCGTGCTGAGTGAGCGTGCCCTTCCATTACGCTTCCTGCCTGCCCCTTCTTTTCCATCCACACCCCAAATTATGCTCAGCTTGGCTGGGGATGGGGAATGGCAAGAAAATTTTTGTATAAAAATTGCGCTAGCAAAGCAAGCAAACGGGCAGACACACAGACAGACAGACGGACGGTGACCGTACCATGGGTAACCAACCGGCGGGGGAGGTTGTGCTTGCCGTGGGTGTTGGTTAGCTGATGAAGGGTTAGGTTAGCCTACGATGACGCTGCTTCTCCTGCTGCTGCTATTGTTGCTGCTGCTGTTGCCGTTGCTGCTGTAGCAATCCCAATTCTGTGCCGTGTGTAGGTAGCGACAATGGGACAAGGCAAGTAAACGCTTGAGGAGGGGTTGATAAAACGTGAGAGTAAGTAATAGAAGGGGGATGGAGTGTGGGTGGGCTTGGACTGTGAAGGACAACTGGCAGCATCAAAGACAACTGACGAAGTACGCGTTGGCCGCACGGTGGTACAAAGTTCACATCTTGCTTATCAAATATAGTAAAATGTTATCCATTTGCGATCAATAATTAGTTAATAAATAAATTGTGAACAAAATATCGTTCAGAGAAGAGAAAATTAAATATTTCAGGATCATGTTCAATAAAGCTTCAGAAAGTTATCGACAGTATATATATATATATATATATATATAACATAGTTTTCTTATCGCTAAAAATGATTATAATTGTTGTTCCTGTTAACTTATGACAAAATATAAAATAAGTTTTACTCAATAATGCTGATTATACTGCCAATAAAACATGTTAACAGCTATTGAAAATTAATCTTGTAATAATTTCGAAGTGGATCAATATTTGAACTACAAACATTTGCAATTTCTTTCCACAGTTTGTCTCAGATAGCAACCACCTTGGCCGCTGGCACCAGTCAGAGTCCAGTTGCCAACTTTATAGAGGAAAATGAAGCGCATATTCTCGTTAAAACCCCTGTAGAATAAAATAAAATTTCTTTCTATTTTTCCTCCGTTTTTTTTTTTGGCATGCCCAGCTAAAAGGGAAACTGTGAAATAGGGTGGGGTTTGTGCCCCGCCCACGTTTTACAAGAGCGTTGAAAGGGTACAAGACAGCGTCCTCAGTGAAATGTTGCTGACATGAGCTAGTTGCTTGAGCTGGGGTCCTGGTCCTCATTGGAGGACGAGCGACGAGTACGACGACTACAGCGATGCTTGAGTAATTCAATAGCAGGGCAAAGGAATCCAACAACTACCCCTAGAACCAACCGGGCAAAAGTTGCTGGCGCACGCTACGTGGCGTATTTCATTAGCACTGCCTGATAGTGAGCGAGTAGATACGAGTGGGGTGTGGGGTGCGGGGTGCGAAATGCGTATGGGGGAAGGGCGTGGGGAATTGGAATGGGTAAAAGGAGCCCTGCTTAGAGACTGGGGTCCCGTCCCCCGTCTCTGGTGTGTGCACTCAATAGCCAATTTTGTTGTAGGCTGAAACGGGAGGTGTGACTAGTGTCTTAAAGCAAAACTAAATTGCCTATTTGATGCGACTAGACAAGTTCTGATTAAGTCGGAAAATGTATAGTTGCATGGTTTTCAAGTGTGTGGCGTTATATGGCAAGTGATGTAATCGTATTAAGAGCGTGGTCTCTCTTCCACCGCTTCTTCTTGGATTGTTTCTGAGGTGTTTCTCATTTGCAAATATTTGTGTTTTAAATAAGACGAATATATTTTATTTTCAATATATTGTACATTTTATTACTTTTTTTTATTATATTTATAATTAAGTTTATTAGGCTTTTTAGCCGCTTCTAATGCCTGCTAAATTCTATGCTGATGAAGCTCTACTAATTATCGAACACTCACAGCATTATTTCTTAGGTATGGTTAATAATGTTATTGTCTTAGAAGTTGACTTTCTGTTAGACTTCACTGCAAACCTTTCACCCTGTTCATCACTTCTCTGCCACTTAAATAAATAATATTTTTTTATTTTCAATTTTTTGTGCCTCGAAACTTCGGGAAGCATTGCATGCCAAGTTCTCTAATTTGTGTGTTGAGCTCCTAGTGTCCAAGCCAACGTGGCATGGCGGGGCAAACGCTGTCGCCCAACAGGAAGTCGCAACCGGAAACCATTTTTTTTTCTGTTCTCCCAGCTACCCAGGGACTGTAAGTGAGGACGATGTGGCTGCTGGATGCACGGTAATGGCAGGGGAAGGGGTGGGGGGACAGACATCAGGCATCGCTGTGAATCAGCATCAGGCAGCGTTGAAGACGTTGCTCAAGCCCCAAAGATAAGGCCGCTGGCCAAAAATCTTGTAAAGGAAAAGACGGAGTGAAGTCAAGGAGGAAAAGCAAAAAAAAGTTAAAAAAAATACGAAAAGAAAATACGTAGCTCCAACAATGAAGGCCAACGTTTTAGCTAAGCGGAAAGTTGGCTCCAATGTGCTGTGTGGCTCGGGTGGGATTGAAAGCACGAGAAGATGAATCGTTTTGTGTTGGCGTTTTGAGCATTCGAGTGGGCGACCATTAGGTGGGGAGGACTGGGACTTCGCCATGGGCTTGGGTTTGAGTTTGAGTTTGGTTTCGCATTTGTGTGCCAAGAAAAACCGCTCTTGCGACGAGGGGGCTGAAGACGACAACGACGTCGCACACTGTCGCTGGCAATAACGTCTAGAAAAGGGAAGATTGGATGGGTAGAGCGAGAGTCGGAGGTGAGGAGATAAGGAGGAAGACGTCGGAGCTAGCGACGCCTTCAAGTGTGCAGCGCGACTTCACATCAATCGTGTGGCCATTGCCGGACTTTGCTTTTGCCTTTGCTTTCGGCTCTGGGAATAGGGGATAAGAAGCGAGTAGAAAGCTGGCTTTATTTTCATTAAGCTGCAAAGTTTTGGTCCGGGCGGTAGCCACAGTTGCTTTTGGGTCTTTTGGTCTGGAGACGTTGTCCCAAGTAATAAAAGTAAAATGCGGCTGATGAACAGCGCACAAAGGCGGAAAGCATAAAAATTGGTTGGCTTTGCTTACGCTTTTTGGACCGTTGTAGCTCATCAGCAAAAAAGCAACAACTAGCCGTGCCCCATCTCCGACACACAAAAACGGGCAAATAATGAAGGGTAAGAAGCACCGAGAGCAGGCAAGCCAGAAACTGGGAGTCGGCAGCTGAGCTGGGGGGTTAACTTGACGGAAGGTAGAGTGAGATTGAGACAGAGACAGAGACAGAGAGAGAGAGAGAACTTGCTACAAAACTGACATGGGTTTCATTTGTATGCTGCCTGCTGGCGACAGTAGCAGAAAAGCAAGTGGTAAGGGGGCGAAGGAATACGAGGTGGGGGGAAGGCAGGACTTGAGTCAACGTTGCCAGCTGCCATGTGTGCCGGCACCCCTTTAAGATGTCTCGCTCGCTGGCACTAAAAAGCATCACAAACTAACTAAATGCGAGTGTGAGTGCTTATATGTGTGTGTGCGAGTGTGTGTTTTGTTGGTGTGGTGGCTTTTAAGCAAACGTCTTTTACAAGTGAAAGGCCTGGAGGGTAGACAGGCAGAGGGAGGATTGAGACTGAGGGTGGCAGCCATCACACTGGGGGGAAAGCCAAAAATGTAACCTAAAACTGCAAGAAAATTAACCAAAAATACTAAGCCAAAGTCGAAGACACTTACACACACACACACAAACTGGCACACACACGACTAGAATACATACACACGCACACATACGTGTGACTGAAGACTGTGCCTACGAAAAGAGTAGCACAGAACTTGTGGGCGGAGCGGGCATTGGGGAGGGCAGGCGAGAGTGCATGGAGCCTTTGACTTGGCAACGTGGCAAGGCAAGCAAAAGCAACTTGGCACGAAGGTGAGGCGCCTTTACCTACCCCTGACCCCCGTCACCTACCCCCTCCCCTCCCCCTTTACCCAATAAAGCAACCCTCTACCTCTTGTGATGTGTAGAAACTTTGGCATTGGTTTTTGTGTGTGAGTGTGTGTATTGGGAGGCGGCGTCGCTTGTCGGGCATCCTTTTTGTGATGTGGGATTTCTATATGTATGTATATATATGTGTATATATAAGTGTGTATGTGTGCGTATTAAGACTGGGGCTGAGCTAAGTCTGTGCCCGCCTCTAACTCAGTTTTCGCAGCAACTTTGATTGTGGCTGTAGCTGAAATACATTGCTGCCTTCTACAGCTGCTGCTGCTGTTGCTGCTGCTGCAGCGCCTTTATTTTGGCCAAGATGGAGTTCAGTTTAGCTGGATGTATATGTGTGTGTGTATGTGGGTGGGGCTGGGTCGTGTGTGTGCTGTGTGTGCTGATGTGGCGTGGGAGGTGGCCTCGCCATCTAGGTTTGTCTGTTTTGCGCTTGACAGTACGCAAAGACGTTCCTTGGCAGGTTTTTCGTGAACAAGAGTGTGATGCTGCCTTCTTTGTGGAAGTGGGAGTTCTGCGTATGTGTGTGTGTATGTGTGCGTGTGTATTTGTGGGATGGAGGAAGCTTTGAGCTGATGGCTGTTATTTATATGGGTGTCTATAGATGTACAGTGGGGAAGCTGGAGGACGGTAAGCCCAGAAGCTAGTGATGAGCTACACTGAGCAAAACTGCTGAGCAGTGAAGAATACTACAAAGCTGTAAATGGATATGGGATATATATCTATTTATCAATTTACATTTTAATTCAAGAATCGTATGATAATCCCTTTACTAAATTTCTGAAATAAATTGATCCATAGATATTTGTTGTGACAATCGATAACTTGCTTAATGAATTATTATTAAAAATCAGATATATTTATATGTATCTATATAATTGGGTTAAGGTGAACCATATTATATACAAATATAAGTTGCAATAAATGTGTCCACAAATACAAACTCAGTATATAAAAATTGTAACTGACAACTTTAAGTTTTAACTCGAAACAGATAATCAGAGGTTGTGAAACTAGACCATAACTACATGGTTATCATGACCAGTTTCAGTTCAGTTTTGATCTCTTCTAACCCCTATTCCGTGCAAACATATCAGAATCATTCGCGCAGTGTGTGTGGCATCACCCGAAATGTAACCCGTCGAGCTTGTCGCTTGCCCTTAGCCAAAGTCGTCGCCATCGTCGTTCCCGTCATTGTCCCCGTCTCTTTGCCCATTCCCCAATGGGAGGAGTTTACTCAGAGCAATGTCTTCGTTGGTTTTCTTGTCATCTATTTCTATTTTCGAGCTATGGATGAGCAGATGAGGGTCTTGGGCTGTCTAACTTGTCTGTTTGTATGATGTGATGCTAGCAGCTATCCAGTCCCACTCCTTGTTCTCCGTTCCTCCCTCCGCCAACCACCCGACCTGATCTATTCATGTGTGGCAGCACATGTGTGTGTGTTTGAGTGTGTATTGGTGTGTGCAAAAAACCGTAAGCAATTTTCCGTAACATCTAACCGAGGTAGAGAATCGAGCCCAAGACAGCCAAGGAAAAAGATATTCGCCTTCGACGTTCTCACTAAAGATACAACTCCTTCTGCTTTCGATACGCCCGCTTCCTGGATCCTGGGCTCTGCTTCATCTATGTCCTGACGCTGGTGCTGCTCCTGCTGCTACTGCTGTTGTTGACGACATTGACTGGTTCTCTCTCTCTCTCTCTGTCTATTGCGATTCGCCTGGCACGTTGTCTGCCTGCCTGACTGCGACACTAATGCTGAGATGTGTAACCGTAACGCCACAGCCCTCAATCTAAACTTTGGGCCACCAAAAATTGAAAAGGGGTGGGCGAGGGGGGCGGGTGATGGTGCATGGGGTGTACTCCAACTCTCGCTTGGCGTCACCGAAATCATGTTTGATTACAGCTGAGCAGCATAACAAGTTATGCCTGGCATTTGACTGGGCTGCAGCAAACTTTGGATACCTTTCCGTGTCTTTGTATGTCGCTCGCATCTTTAAGTTTGGGTGGATTTTCAAGGTACAAATTAAGCCGAAAGACGCTTTCGACACGATGTCCTGCGGCGGCTTATGTGCGCTTAAGCACAAAGCTTGACCATCTACACACACACACACACATAGATAGAAGCACATATCCAATTTCTCACACCCTCATACATTCACATATGTAGCGTAACTGTCCCTGCTCTTAGTCTTGGTTTGAAGTTGCCTTTGACACAAGCCCTCACACACAAACACAAAACACACTCACACCCACTGTTACACACACACACACACACACACCACTATTTATATACAAATGCCGCTGACTATATACAAAAGTCAATGCTTTTGTTGCTCCACGGGTTTGGGGACCCGTCTTGGCACACCCCCTTCCCCGGATCTGACCCACCCATATTTGCAATAAACAAACATGCTAAAGAGTCCTCAACATGTGTTTGGCATCTTAAATACCCTAACCAATGTGCATTAGCTAATTATAGAAACTAAAACAGTTGCCTTAGATGAGCAATCAAGTTTTATTTAAATTGATTATTAAGAATTTCAACTGATCAAATTGATCATATTAATCAAGTACTGATTTCAACTTGGTCTTAATTTTCGACTTTATGACCAGCACACAAATTAAACCAAAACTATCTATAATGTTTAGCAATTCTGGATCCGTTAACAAATGTCATTATATATATCCTATATATATCTATATAAACCTATTTGTTTCTATATCACAAGTTTTCATTTAAAGATTAGACTTACGAACACATTATTGTAAGCATGATACTCATTACCAGCCATTATTGTTTAGCTATTGTAAAATATACTCCGCAATTTTTAGTACCTTAACCAAATTCACTCATCTAACAAATCAAGCAACATTTCTGGTATACCCTTCTTCTCGTTTAGTGGGTAAGCAGCACATATAAACTTGCTTGGGCGCTGGACAGTCTTTGGACTTTGTGGGTGTATATCGGTTGCGGGATTTGGCTCCAGAAGCTTTACTTCTTTTGTGGCGGCAATGCTGGCGCCCAAGTTCCCGTCCTAACCTCTAACACCCGCCCAACCCCGTCGGCCATTTGGTAGCACTGCCAGCGCCTTCGTCTTCGTCATTTGATGAATTACCGTGCAGGGCAAAATGTGCGCCCTTTGCTTGCCTGGGTACTGGTGTTTTCTGAGGGTGGATGGGTGTGTGTGTGGTGTGTGTGGGTGAGTGTGTGTGTTTGTGAGGCGTGTGAGGGGTGTATATTTGTGTGTTGCGTTTCATTTTGGGCCGCAGACACCCGTTGCCACAACCATCAAACGAAACACACAAACACACACGTCAACTCACTTCGCGCTTCTATATATACTCAATATACACACTCACACCTAAGCAGACACACACACACAGTTGGCGCGTTGTCGTATATCATTAGAGGGGGTGCCCATCTCCTTCTCATTCCACTTCACCTTCCCCTTTCCCCCCACCTAAACAATGTCTAGGCGCCATTTCATCCAAATCGGCATTATGAGCAGGTTTTCTTATACGGCGGCTGCGGTTGCAGCGCCTGCCTACGCGGCGTATTAGTAATATTTTCAGCTGTCTACGTTTTCTTCTCGATTTCTTTCGTTTTCACTGGGGCAGGTGTATGTGTGTGAGTGTAAGAGGTGTATGCTATTTGCTTTGCGGCTGCTGGTCCAAGGATGACAAGAAAAAAGTATAAATAAAAAGGAGAAAACGAATGTCTGCCTTTTTAGGGGGGCCAAATTGATTTCATATACGTCTAAATGGAAGAGACGATGAAAATTCGGGGGCTTGTGGAGGTAAATGTGAAATTGTGGGCCAGACCAGCAAAAGCAATAAGAAAGATGTTCAGCAGCGAGACAAATGATGAGCAAACTATGATGAAAATTGGATTAAAAGTGTTTTCTAATATCTATTTAATTTGTATATAAAGAGGGTACATAATGTCTTAGGAATATAAATTGAAAGTGATGGCAAAATAAGATTTCTTAAATGAAATCAAAAGAAAGTGAGATATTAGTTGTGAAGAGTGGGGAGGAGTGCACTTCAAACTTATATAAACAACTCTTTTGAATACTAATTTTTGTAAGATAATAGATACTCAGCTTCAAATAATTATCATTATATTTCAAAGGATTATGCTTAGAGAATTTTCAAAACATATTTTTTTAAAAACTTTCTTTATCTCTACTGATGGATATTGATATTGACATATTTATAATAATCAAAAAACTAGTAAAATATTTTGCTTCCATTAACTTATATTTGATTTACAATTTAAATCATATTTCTTAAAAATAATTTGCAATTATTTTCAAAATCACAATGTAAGGAGGTGTAAGGGGTGGCGTATTTCTGCAAATATAATTCTGAACCAGATATTTTCTATTAATTTATAATGCCATTGTGACGTCACAATGTCACGGTATTTGTGTGAGGGGGAGGTGAGGGTTTGGTGGGTGGTCGCTGAACTCACCTTGTGCAGCAACACCGATGCTTTTCTTTTAGATGCCATTTTCGTGCTGGTGGTGGCACCTCCGCCAGCACCGCCGCCACCGCCACCGGTTGCCGATGCGGTACGTGTCGAAGTTTTTGGTGTTTTTCTCGGATTTTTCGGAATTTTGGCAAATTTTTTGATTGCCTGCTGTGTGTAATAAAATTGACCAAAAACCAAAGAATCAAAATGACGCAAACGTTGCCAAAACTCGATTAAATCAAAGTTGCTATGCAGCAGGCAACTATCGCTATTATCTCTAGCACCAAACACTGTTCACTATTGTTAATCAAAAGATGGAAAAGTAGCAACTTTTTTTTTGGCGCGATTTTTCTTTGTTTCGTTCAATTTGATTTGTTTTTGTTTATATTTGCTATGAAACACTTTGCGATTGATTCGTTTTAATTTGATTTTCGTTGTGTTTTGTTTTGTTTTGTTGGGTTAGTTCGCGACGAATGCAACAAGCGAACTTTTTGGCACACTAAACGCTAACGGTTATTTTGAGTGTTTTGATGGATTTGTTTGTTCTCAGAGAGGTTAGAGCTCTCCACCAGAGGCAAACCAAACACGACGAAAGCCAACTGCTGACTGACCAAAACAGAGACAGACAAATGTGTTTTCTAGCGGCTAGAGCCACTGACGCCGACTGCGGCTGCCGTAGAGAAAGAGAGCAGCAGCAGCAGCATTAGCAGGAGCAGCAGCAGTCGGTGAGAGCCAAGAGAGAGCCGTTGCGTGTGTGTGAGCGAGGGAGAGAGATGGGCATGCGCGCAAGCAAGGCGAAGTGAATGTGGGACGCCGCCAAAAAGCACATGGAGAACGCGGAACGTGCGTGTGGAAGGCAAATGCCAAAAACTGTGCAACACAATGTGCTTGGACGGGCAGCGGGCAACGGGCAATGGGCAATGGGCGACTGGATCCCATGGTCGATTCGAGGGATATGAGTACAAAAACAGAGAAACGCCGATAACGGCGTCAACGAACCAACGCGCGACGGGTGCACGAGGGGAACGAGAGAAACAGCGGATGGCGACGGCAGATGAGTTGACAAACAGCTGAGTGCCGAGTTTTGTGAATGGTTTGGGAGACCAGTCAGTCAGTGGGGCGGGGTGAGTGTTTGTGTGTGTTTGTGAGTGTCTGTGTATGTGTGTGTGTGTGTGGAGTGTGAGGTGTTGCCGAGTGGATGGTTGGGTTTGGGTATGGTGTACTTTGTGTGTGTGGGGGGCGGGTGGAGGAATGGCAATTATTTTTGTTGCTTTTTTTTTGCGCGTCGCCAACAAAAATGCAACAGCAGCAGCAACAACAAAAACAATGTGGCTGAGAGCAGCGCCACCAGAGGCTGAGAGTGGGCTCTGCTCGTGCCTTGGTGTGAGTGGGATTGTGAGAGACTGTGTGTGTGTGTGTGTGTGAGTTGTTGCTGTTGTCTTTCGCCGGCATGGTGAAAAAAAGGCCGGTTGGGATCGGTCGGTTCGTCGTTTGGTTTACCAGGGTAGATGGGCAGCAGAGGTGCGGATTGGGGGTGCTCGTCGGCGTTTCGGATATGAAAAACGCACAAAAAATAAAGCATGCTTTGCGGCATTTTATGTTGGGTATGGGTTTGGGTTCGATGATGGGTGGATGGGTGAATGGGTGTGGGTTGTATGGCAAAGTTGGCAGAGCGGAGTTGGGAGCTTGAAAAATAAATGAGAAAAATATACGATGAGCCGGCAACGTTGTTGCTGCTGCACAACGTTGGCAGGGACAACCCAGTGAAGGCAGATGGAGGAGGGTCATCGGTGGTGGGAGTCGGGTGGTGAGAGGTGGGCCAGCCGCGACTTGCTCTGTGCGTGTGCCGAGAGCGGGGGCAAGCGGTGAGTGGTGAGGCTGGTGCGAAAGTGGACAACGATGTTGTCGCTTGTCTGCCGTGTGCGAGCTGCGTGGGGGGTGGGTTGCTGGATCGGTGGGTGGGTGAGTATTGCGTTCGGTTGGTTTGAGCAGCGTGAAGTTTTTTGTAAAGAATAAAAGAGAGACAAATAAAAGGGCGACGAGCGGATTCTGTCTCATTTTATTTTATTTTTTTTTTAATTTTTTTCATTTTTTTCGTCTTGCTGCTGGTGTGAGTACAAAAAGGGTCAAGAGCGCTTGGCTATGGCTACCTTTGGCAAAAGAAACGCTTAGCTAGAGGGTTGAGTTTGGGTTCCCTCCGCGGTGCGTGTTTATTGAGCTGCCCGCCCCTCATCTGCAAGTTTAGGTCTGAAGCCCCGACGCTGTTACCAAATTTTTTCGAGTTCGTCGTCTGATCATAAAACTGAACTGATTTTTGTTTTTCTTCTTGGCCAGCAACAACAACAACAGTGCCAAGAGCTGTGGCTGCGGCTGCGGCTTGTGTGTCATCAGAGTTGCCCCAGGCGCTGTGTGTGTTTGTGGGGGGGAGGTTAAGTTTGGGGGTGACTTTTGTTGTTAGCCGAAACGTGGCGGCGTCTTCGTCTTGTTGGCTGTTGATTTGCGTTCAGGTTATTGTCTTTATCATTTAGATTTATGCAGCGACTGTTAATGATACAGTGGAACTGACGATGCGGAGATGAATGATAATATTATGATGGATATAAACAAAATACCTAAATACATATATAAATGTATTTGTATTTAAGCTTCACATGCACATAACTTGAATCAAACTAAAGATCTTGGTTGGTGCTCAATATGAATTCTGCAACAAGCCATTACGGAATATTTACACAGTTTCTTACATTTAAATCGTAGTTTGTTATCAATATTTATTCTTCGTAAATGTTAAGAGCGAAAATTTTTTTAAGTTTTAAAAATTACAGTTCCAAATGGCCCTTATGAACACACCATTTTGGTCTTAAGAAGTCTCAAGATTTATTTAGAATTCAAAGTTTGAAATCATTATTTATCAAATTTTCTGGTAAGTAGTCAAATCAGAGTTGATTTTACAGTGAAACTCCATTTAGATACTGAACTTTTCTCCAGATTGGTATCTTGTACCCTCTCTTTAACATTTCTTAGTATTTTTATTGCACGTGGTATCTGAGGAATGCATTGGGGACTTTTTAACTTTGCACTCTGTGAATCATATCGATGATTGGTTTATTGGGCCTTATTCAGCTAAATAGCAGTCTCTTAGAGACCACAGCACAAACTTTCTGCGACCAATTCCCAAAATTCCAAAACAAACTGAGCCACAAAAAAAAACTCACCAACAAAAACGAAAAGCTGACGAACCCAACGCAATTCAACTGCAAACTGGGGAAGGGAAATGCTTTCAAGCGTCGATTGGACTGTCCGACTGTCGGTTATTTGATGATTGTCTACAGCGTTTTTCTGCTTCTTCGCTTCCTTGGTTTTTTCTTCGTCACACCAAACTGACCAACATATCTGCGGCGGCGTGGCAAGTAGCTGGTCAGGGGTGGATGGAGCTGGTTTGGTTGGATAGTAGCATACCAACTAAACTTAGAAAGGGGGTTTGCAATCAAAAAATGTTGAAAAGAAATGAACAAATAAGCTGAGTGGGGGGTTGAATCGAGCTAAACGTCAGCTTGTGGACTGAGTTGAGGGGTGGGGCTCGGTTGGGTGGCGTTTAACACGATTCCCATCTTTGCAGTTCAATATGTCAACAGCTCTGGCTTCAAATTGCCTGCTCATCAAGCTGCCTCCCATCCCTCCATAACCCAAAAACTGTCGCCCTCAATTTGCGGGCCGAAATCAGGCAAAGGACAACGCGCCAATGTTTAGCATTTGTGACCACGAAGCATAGCCAAAAGCCGGTGCCGTTGCTGATGCCGATGCCGTTGGCGTTGTCGTTGACGTTGATTATTATAGTTATAATGGCTATCATGATGTTTGTCATCGCCTCGCACAGCATTCAACACGTGCCAACGTGCCAAGCCGTAAGCGGCCACAACAACAAGGACCGCAAGGACAATGATGTGTATGACGAAGCCTCGACCTCGTCTACAGCTTGCCAGCCAAATTGACGCGCTCATCACATTTTCAAGTTTCAAATAGCCACCTACAAAATATACATATATATATAATATATATGTATATATACATATTTGTGTGTGTTTGTCTTCAGCATTTGGCAGTCAAAGTGTTTAAGTTAACAGGCCAATTGGCTTATATATAATTAAAGCTCGCTAACTTGACACAAGCGCTGCGTTTGGGCATTGCCATAAGACCAATCCTCTGGAAACTGTTGAAATGGGCGACAAGTGTATTATTTTAGATACAAATACTTATATGGATGAATATGTATATGTATTTACTCATCTTGTGGATTGGCAAGTGGCATTTGCCATAATTAGGTTAATGAATATGCTCAGTGGTTAATGAATCAGACAATTGATTTGTTATGATAATATTATGCATTTAAGCGACTACCTTGCACACTCGCACATGAAAGGAAGAGTGAGTTTTAAAGCTGATTTCCTGCATAATAATCAGATAATTATGCAAACGTTTAAGGTATCGATTATAAGTGAGCTGCAATTGACTAGGCTTGGCATCATAGGTAATTTAGGTAGCAATAACCTCTGCACTTGTGAAATCTAAGAGGTTTTATACTTCGCTGAACAAGAATAAGCAAGAATATGTCGAAGCTGGTCGGTTCAGCTTACTATACTATATAGCTCTCCATGAATGATAAAAATTAGTAGTTTGCAATTAGGCAATAAGGCAGAGACAGATAAATGTTATAACACACTGACTTACATCCTTAAACAATTTGCTACAGCTATATATATATGTACTGAAGGTGCACATATTTTTAACCATGTTATGTATACTCATTTGCAATATACAAATAATCAACGCGATATATAATTTAATATTTTTGTATGAGCTTATGCAAATTTATCAATTATGATAAGTTTTTTGATTTTATTTTTATTGGAAATATGTTACCTTAATTTAGCGCTGCTATTATATATATATATAATTTAATTTGCATGCTAAGAGACATATTAAAAATGGCATTGTGAACACAGTAAAACTTGAAAAACTTGAATATAAATTCAACTGATTTTTTTGTTTGACGTTGCAAAATTAGTTGCGAAAAGCACAAAAAACTATTTCATCAAAAATGCATAAATTCGAATCTCAAAAAGTCGCATAAAAGCAAATTAATGCAATATTTATAAAGCGCAAAAGGCAAAATAAAAAGGGACAGAAACATTATATGTAAAATAAATAATACATAAAATATTTATATAAATTGCAAAAATGCGCAGTTCAAGAAAATAAAACAAAAAAAAGCATTAGCAAACTGCATTAAATGCGCAGCCGCCTCTATTTTCAAATGTCACGCCTCCCCCTTCCCCCATGCACTCACACTCCGCGTAAATATGCCTATATATGGGTATATATATAATGGAACATGTACAAACATTTCAAACGATTTGTGTTTTTTGTGCTGCAGGAGGGCCAAACTAATGCAAAAACAAAAACAAATAGTTAGTAATATGGCAAAAAAATTCAAATGTGATAAGCCCACAGGGTGGGTTAGGGAGCCAAATTGTGGTTTGGGTCAAAGGGTTGCGGCTGGTCCAAAATGCAGCAGAAAGTGCAGCAACTGCAACTGCAGCCAATTCAATTAAAAATCTGCCACTTAAGCTTTAAATGGTATGGGGAATGGGGGCGGAACTTGATGGACAGGATTGCTGGGTGGAGGGGAGTGGGGAATGAATTGTGCTACATGGCAACTAAATGGCAAAGAAACCAGGCATGGACAAAAACAGTTCAACTTAAAAATAGATGAAGTCCAAAAGAAGATGAGTCGTATGCGTAAACTATGATTGTAAGGTCTAACAAAAATCAAGGATTATGTATGAAAATATATAGATTGAATGTGAACGGCTGAGATAAGACTGAAATAAGTTGTAAAAGAAATTAAGAATTGTATTTATTAAATTCGGATATTGAGGCTTCAATTCAAATCGTACTAAGAACAAGCGAACCAATATATAAGAACGCAGTTCCGACGTAAAAAGTAAGTATTATCTGAAAAACTATAGAGATATCTCAGTAGATTTTGATTACATATAATTACTTCATACTTCATATATTGTTAGGATTTAATTTCGCAAACTGTTCCGTTTCATAATCTTCGCAGCCCTGGTTGTCGGTGCAGCTTAACAGCAAACTAAATATCACACACATTCAAACATCGAAAAACGTACACCTACGCAAAACTGCATCTATATGCCCCACTCTGCAGTACACTCACACACACATACAACACACACACACACACATGCATCCATAGAGCCAGCTGCAATTTTTGTATATAGAACATTTTATTTGAATTTATTTTTCGAATTTTTTGCCGCTTGCATTTTGTCTATTTTTTGCGCTTGACCAAATGCAGCGACAACAACTACAACAAACATCAACTGTGACTGTGTGTGTTTATAATAAATAATAAAGTATACACACCCACGCTTGTACATGCTGCATCCACATGCCACCCCTTTCCCCTTTTTAGTTGCACAAAAAATTCTGTTGAATTTTGCGCACATTTTACGCCTGATCGAAATATTTTGCGCCAGAGGCATTCTCCCCCATAGAAAAAAGGCAAAGACACACACACACACACACCCATACACTGACACCCGGACAACCCTAAAATCCCTCCGCATCCAGCGCCCCAAGCCACCACTCGACACTAACCGCCTTCACTATCCGCCAAACCCTATTTAAAATGCGCCTACAAAACTTTTATTGTGTTCAATGTTTTTTCTGCTTTGACGCGCGTACCAAAAATTGGCAACGCTTTACGGGTGAGTATTGTAGTAAACTGTGGGGATGAAGTGTAGGGTGTAGGGTGTAGGAGGCAAGAGGATATTTAGCTTAGTCCACAGTTATGGTTATGTCTGTGGCATGATAGCCTACAGCTCACAGCACGTATTCCTATTGGCTGCATTTGTTTGTTTTGCCCCACGTGGCACGCTTGGTTTTGTTGGGCTTTACAGTTCGTTGAGGTAGGTTAAGCAGGTTGAAAGCTAACCAAAATGGGTATATGTGTATAATATGTTCTGTATGTCATATGAGTGAATAGATTTGGTTAATCAGCTATAGTTTGACTGTGGGTGTGGTCTATAATCGCATTTTCACAGAGCTTAATGTTTGATATGTGCTACAAAAACTGTATCGCATGAAGTTTTCGATAATCGCACATTGTGAAATCATACATAAAAATAATTATCCAGTTGCTTACAATAAAAGATACGGGAATGTTACTAAAGTCAATAATCACAATAATAATAACCGTATTTATATGGGGCTTAGGCTTTCATTTCACACTTCCCATATCTCATTTGGTAGATGCAGGAATACACCTTTTCAATACTTGATTATCTTTAACAACTTGTTAATGGTATTAAAAAAAATATAAAGAGTGTTGTGAAACTATAGATAGTTACACACCAAGTTGAGAGATTCGAGCTTAAGTTTCTAAGAAAATAAAACATTTTTCAACAAATTCTATCATTTTTTGTGGTATTTAAGTTTTAGGATTTTGCGAATAAAAAAGTAAGTATTTAGAAATAAATCGAAAATGACTGCCAGAAATAGATTCATCGATACTATCTATAGATATTTAAAGTATTATACAAAAGTCTTAGCAAAATCACAGCATTGCTGGTGCCCAATAACCAGTTAGTCGAAGATTATAATTACTGTTTTCCTTAAGAAAACTTTTAACTTTTTGATACAGCGAATCAAGGTAATTGGCAACGATAAGAACAATCGATAGATGCTTGCCTTTGTATAGATAATTATATCTGAAGTCCTAGCAAAATAAGAGCAATGCTAACAATCCTTGCTGCTTAGATCTCAACTTGCTTCGAGTACATTGAACTCTGTTCAACTTTAAAATACTACCTCTGTGTTCGCCACCAATTGCACAACAGCCAGTTTCTGCTTGATGTCGCCCAACCATACAATTTTCTTGTTTAATTATTATAAATTCTCAACTTTTCGTCCCGTCTGTATGCGTACACATATGTACATTAGAAATTTGTTAGGCTAACGAGCATATCGTATTAGCTGCTTATTTGCTGATATGTATATGTCTAATGTGCATGAATAAGTAGGAGCTGAAAATAGGCAGTCTCGTTTTTACTGCTCAACGGCAGTTGCAATTTTAATGCAGCCAAACAGTGCTGCCAAAAGTATACAATCAATGACCAATCAAAAGTTGCACAGACTCCCCCGCATACAACCCGTTGGCTACTTAGGAGTACTTTAATAAACATATATTAAAATTTTAGTTATTCATGTAAGTCTCAGGCTGCTTGACAAAAGGCAGCACGAAAATTGCAAAATGAATGCGAGTATGCATCGTATATAAATATATATACATAATATTTACATACAATTTATTTCTTATATATTAGGAGCTCCAACTTAATGCATTGCACATAAGTCAGGGCTAGTGCTGGGACGTGTTGCAATTACTCACATATTTGCAGAAAATTTTAAGAAAATGCAGCAGCAACAAATTTTGACCAAAGACAACGCAATGGACGTCTTCAACAGGTGCGAGAGAGAGCTGCAATGCCCAATGGCTGTATGTGAGCAGTGCGGCATGTTTGGCAGAAATCTTAAGAAAATTGCAACAAGATTTCGTTGCACATGCCGTTGTAGTTGCAACTAAGACGAAGCTGGGTGGTGCGGGCAGGATGTGTGGCTTAGGTTGTCACGCCACTGTGCGTATGCGTAATGTGCTGCCCAAAACTGTGCAAAAGAGGACCTATCGCTTGGCCTCAGCTCGGTGCTGTGTGTGTGAGTGTGTATGTGTGTATGTGTGGGTGTGTGACTGTATGTATATGTATGTGCCGAGCTTAGCATCCGAAAATACAAGAAGACCTCGTAGCTACACGAAAAGAATATGCATAAATATATAATAATAATTAATATATATTTGACAATGTGTACAATAATTGTTTTGGGAACAGTCAAATTTCTTCTCTATTTTTTTAGTAATTGGTCACGTTTTGCAGAACATTATTTTAAGTTTCAAAAAATCTTCTTCTTAGTAGAAGAATGCAAATGGTGAATTCTAATGCCAATATATTTTTCTAAGTGCATGAACTCAACTTGCACCTTAAGTGCCTACATGAAGTGTGGAATGAGGGATGTGGGGATGGGGTTCTCGAAGCAAGAAGCTTTGCTCTCTGTTTACTTGACATTAAGTGCATGGAAAACTTATTATTGCAGGCTCTGACAAGCACAAAAAACAACAACAAGAACAACGGATAACCAACACAAGCACATAAATAGACAAGTATATAGATTTTTGGGCATATAATAATGAAGTATGAGGGCGGAAGGGGGTGGGGCGTAGCACTATCCAGACAATGCGCAGATTTTGAGTGTGTGTGTGTGAGTGTGTGTCTAAGTGTAAGCTGCAGATTTTCATTAAATTTTAAGATGCCTCAGCAGGCGACGCCTGTAAGTATGCAATGCATTTTTGTTGTGTACTCAGAGGTCTTATATAATGTATACAATATATGAGAGCAGTAGAAATTGAAAATAGGCATAGGTAGAGTCTGAGGCATAGGCCTAGATGTCATAGACGCCTTGGTATTGGTCAAAGGCCCAAGAAAACTCACACTTGGCCATTTGCAAGCCTCATAAATTTCCTTTGGGGAAGCTGCTGTGTTGAGGCACAGGCACAGGCTCACATGTCGGCTGGTTGTGTTGAGTGTGGGGGATGGAGGAGGGGGTGAGGGGTACTGCAATGCACTTTGTAACGCACAGCAGGTTGGTTGACTGCTGCAATGTCAGCGCACTGCACGAGAGACGGGGGGGTTGTGGAAGTGTTGTATTTCTCTTGCCTTTCAAAACGCACTCATTTGGGGGTTGCAAAGTCGACTTAGTGCCTCAGTTCAAGCAAACCCCTACCCCTGCCCTTCACCCAAGCCTCTACGCAGAAATCGTCGCCACAGCTGTTGATGCTGTGCTCTGTCCTATTCCTTGTCGTCTTTAATGCATTATTTTGTGTGGCAACACTCAGCGGTAATAACCCGAAGCTAAAACCGACTTTCCCTACCCCACAGAAACTCACTATTTGGGTGGGAGTAAATGTTGTATGTATGTGTATGTGTGTGTGTTTCTGGTGGACTGCATGACGAGGATTTTGGCATTTTCGGGCTATGTATTTATGTGCATTAAGTGTGTCTGTGTGTGCGCTTTGTGACCAAAGTTGGGCTTGATTAAAATTGATTGAAGCAAATAAATGGAATTGGATTTTTATATAATCATTGCAAGCATGTAAAACTATTGTCCATGAAATCAAGCTCACATTTTCGATGAAAGGTTTCTAATTACTCATGTGAACTATTGGGAAAGAGTAATCTGCTTAGGAGTTAGCCAGGAGCACTTAATAGAACTATAAATATATATTATAAGACCTTATAAACTATGCAGGTCATTTTTTGGTGACACCTTTTGAGTAAGCGTTGTTTTCAGTTAGTCGATGAGTTGCTAAGTTGAATTTATCAGCACATTTCTCAATGTGATCTGCAACCATATCTTCACTCTCCTTTTAAGATATATATGTTTACTCCCAATTTGAAAAATCTCTTCCACAAGAGTCGACTTAAAACTGCGACTCTGAATTTCTAAATTATAAATTTGAATGGTTTAGTAATGGAAGGAAATTTATTTCGCTTATTCACATCAGAATATGGAACTGAGTGTCAAATATGTGCTGCAAGCAGCGTTAAATGGTTTTGTTTCATTCTCAAAAATCTAAACGGCGAACATACATTAAGAGATAACATTTTACTAAATATGGATAGCCAATGAATTTATCTAATCATTGCTAAGTTTTAACTCAAATATCTTATAAGCGATGCTCAAAATAGGTTCTGATATACCCTTTTAATACCCATTTTATTTACATAATTCTCAAAGGACATCTGTTCTAAAATGTCTTAGTTACATACGCGTATACACAGAGCTCAAAGTACTTAAGTCCATCAGATAAGGCCGATAAGACTGAAGATCCTGCTGGAAAAGAGTTGGACACAAGGGCACCTCAGACTTTTAAGGAAGCTGTGGCAAAACTCCCAAGCTCAAACTCAAACTTAAGGCCAGCAGAATATACCGCAAAGAAAAAGAAGTGTGAGCAGAAATAACATACACCAAAGCAGTCGTTTTGGGATTGGGGCAGATGGAGTTACAGTGGCAACAAAGAGCGAGCGGACATAATATTCCGAGATTTCTGCACGAGAAAGCTTTAGTTTGCCAGGCGACAAGACACGAAAATGGACACCAGACATCTAAGGACCGGGTAGAGTAGGACACATGCGCTTCGGTTGTGGCAATGGCGGCACCTAAAACCCATCAAATCTAATCTCCAAGCGAGTGCTTATGCTTCTCGACCCGCAACGTTTCGGTTGCTAAGACCGCCAGCGAGCAGTCAGCGGCCCCTCGCCGCCCAAACGCCGAAAATGAAACGGACATGTTCTAGCTGCAAAGGCTGCGCCCTCGTCCAGAACGAAAATTGATGACTGGCCAGGGCAGCTGGGCAGGGTCCTGGACCAGCCGGAGAGAGAGAGAGCGGGAAGCGGGGAAACAGATTGGGGTGTTGGTCATTGGCGCTGCAGCCAAAAGAAGTAATTCATCTTATTTTTTCACGTTGCTTTCGCTTGCTTCTGTTGTTGTTTTAGTTTTTTGTGTGTGTGTGTGTGTGTTTTTTTTTTGTGCCTTGGCGACGACGACTTCTCAAGACGCCCACATGAGTCAGTGGCTGCCAAGGATACGCCAAAAGGATAATGAAAGCAGCAGTAAAAGTTTGTGTGCAAGAAAAAAGTGAGGCACGGCACAAGTAGAAGGACCCAAGACCCAGGACCAAGAACCCAAGCGTTGAACTTAAGTGAACTCGAACAAAAGGCGCAGGCGGCGAGCCAGCGGCCCCCACATAGCCTTTTGCGAAAAGAAAGCAGAGAGCAGAACGCACGACTTGGGCACCAGGACCCCTGCTGGCCCCGCCTAACATTGCCTGATAGCACTAACACATTCACATACAAGCACACACTCACACACACAGACACATGCACATACACAGAGAGTCAGTGCTGGCTGCCTCCAGGCATCATTACATCAAATGTCCTTCGCATTTCAGCAAAACAACAAGATGGCGCTGCTCAGGACGAAAGGCAGCCAAAGAAAACCCCAAAAACTGGAGCTGGAGTCGGGGCTAGCATATCGCCGTGGCCGCTGAGCACGAGGAACGAACAACGAGGAACGAGGAACGAGGAACGTGGAACGAGGTACGGGGACTACTTGGCGCCCGACAAAATGTCGAAAGGACTGCGCAGCAGTTGGAGAGTGGTAGAGTGGCAGAGTAGCAGAGGAGCCGAGGAGAAGCCAAGCAGCATCAGAAGAACTAGCTCATTGGCGCAAGCAATAAACGTTAAATTTTTTTCCTGCTGCTGCAGCAGCATCAGCAGCATAATGGCCAAAGCAACGGACAGGAACAGCAGCCGGGCATTGGGGCAGGAGTCTGACAGTTGCCTGGACCAGAAACAGGACCAGGGCCACCACCAGGCAAGAAGTCCTGACGTGCAATAAAAGACCAAAAATCCTTTTCCATTGCGCTAAGCTTTGCAAATGCTGAGGCATCGAGCGGGGTTTGTGGCTGAGGTAGAGAGCAGGAGGGTTGAGGTGCTCAAGCAATCGCAAAAATGTTTGGTAACAGCCAGGCAAAGTTTTTGGAGCGTGGGTGCCAAAGGGGACTGACGAAATCTTAGCCAAGCATGGGAGCTTAGGGGAGCTGACAAGCCGGCTAGGGTATAAAAATAATCGTCATAAAAATGTGGGGTGGATGGCTGAATCGGCTGAATGGCAGCTGGCAGCGGGAAAAGGGAGTGATGGCAACGGGCCGACCTGCGGGTTGTTGCTAGAAATGACGGTAGAAATTGAGGTTATAGCCACATGGACTGATAAACAGAAAGATAAAACGATTTGGAAGACATTGAGAAGTAGTTGTCGATAAATATAAAGGAGTAAAGATTGTTAAATGTATTGAAGTTTAACTGATAAGGTGGTGTCATCGATTCTTCCGTATATATAATCCATGCAAAAAATATACTGTTCAAGAAGTTGGGTAATTTTTAGATATGGCAATGATATTGAGTAAAATTAAATGAAATATTGGTGTATTGTTTGGGCTTTGTTTTCGTTGGTCAGTATCATAAAGTCTATATCTAGCAGAAAAGTTTTATTTATCTGATATTGTTTATTTTTTAAGCTTGCAATGTTTCTAAAACATTTGTTCTTATTAACGGCTGATTAATTGATACCTAACATTCCCATCTCTACTCCTTCGCTCTCCTGACTTGACAATCAGTACACCTCATGCTTGGCCCTCAAACTAAAATAGTCAAATATTTCACAACTCGCCTGTTGTGCAATTGCTGCCCAGTGCTTTGTGTGTGCTTTTTCTAGTCAGTCCCCAAATAACCCTAGGCCATGAAAGTGTCCCTCGTTGCAGCTCCCACTTGCTCCCCTTTGGCAAATGTCAGTCTTTGTCACACAGTCCACACATCAAAACTCATTTCACGTTACGCGCATTATGCTTTCCACGGCACTTGGCGTTCATCAACGGACAGCAACTGGGGCCATGGGTGGGATAGGGACTGCGTGTTTGGGGCTTGGTTAGAGTTATAGTATATGTATATAAAAATGGGTTTTCATTTTTAGAGCGCTCGCTAGTTAGCTATTAGAACTGTCCGCTTGAACTGGTCACTGAACTGGTTCCCACATAAAGCAAATGCTTCGGTTTGGCCAGGGGGTTGCTCGAACATAAATTCCATTTATATTTCCACTTTTGCCTGGCATGGCCGGAACGTAGCCCCAACTTCCTAGCGAATAGCCGCGCCCTAAGGCAACACGCCCCTTGGAATGGGCACTGGGTAGCTGGCTGATGGCTAGCGTTTGGATTAGAAGGGGCGGTGGTGCCGCACATATGAGCTAAGCCACAATTTGATATGTCCATTGTGTCTTATCAGGCGACATGGTTACACCGCAGTGCAACCCCACAGGCCCCCAGCGAATGGGCCCCAGCTCGGGCTCTAACTCAAACTAACACATGCCAAAAGAAGCACCAAACCCCCCAAAAAAAAACTGGTCCCTGGGCATATCCAGCGGCCTTGCCCAAATAAAACCTTTAGCCAGCCCCAAAAATGAGAAACGCGCGAGCTCGTCAGTCAGAGGCCACAGCCACAACTCCAAGTCCCAAAACCGAGTTCTCTAACCATTTCATGTACGAGGGCGAGCCAAGGGTTGTGGGCATGGGCCTGAGCCTGGGCCAAACCCAGGACACATCAGACGCTGCCCTGGCTCATTCGTCTAGCTTGGCACGCCGCCTTTATTTTCATTTTTTTTTTCCTTTTTTGCCAGCAAATCCCCTTCAACCCCCCACCACGACATTGTTTCCTGTTCAACTAATGCCAAGAAAAAGTTTCTTTTTTTTCGACGTTCTCCGCCCGCTCGTCCCAGCCCGGTTTTTTTTAGCAGCATTGTCGTTGTCGTTCTCGTCGTCGTCGTCGCTCGTTGTTGAATTTGAAACGTTGTTGCGCCACATCAGTGAGTGGTTGGGAGCTGCTTGTGGGGGTCCGGTCGTCGCGCCACATGCCAGGCCAAAGGCAACACATTTGAAGAGGGTCCCTCACATTGGCAAGACTCTGCAGAGGGAAAGGTGGAAGGGCGAGCAAAGAAATGGGAAACTAAAATGAAAGAAATCCGCCTGACTGCGAACGAGTGTTTGGTGCCAGGGGTTGCTTTGGTACATGTGTGTGCTTCGGCTCCACCTCCACCTCCAGCCCCACCTCTACCCCTACTCCCATCTTCTCTTGTTCCGTTTCCTCCTCTTAGCTAGCTGGCTACGTTCGCCCTTCGGCATAGCCGTTGGCTTGGGGTTCTGGACGACGCCATGCTGCTTGTCTGCTCGTTTGTTCTTCGATTTAATGAAGGATATGCCGCATGGTTCACCTCACATCAGCTCGATACCCACACAACCAGTTCTCGAGTCCGATCCCTTACGGGATTTTTCCAACTTTCTTTTTGTATATTTCATAACTTTTTTTCCCCCACTTTGCTTCGCCAAATGCGCTACCAAAAAGTTTACTTTTGGGCCTACAAAGAGAAAATGGGTAGCTCATTGAAACACCTTCCAGCCCTTCTGTACCTCTTTTCATTTTGATTTCAAGGGGTTTTTTCCATTCGTTTGTTGCTCATCAAGTGCCGGGGCTGCTGTTTTGCATAATATGAAAGGCTTGCGCAGAGTATACGTGAGTGGGGTAAGGAGGCTTACTCAGGATCACCTCGAAGGAGGGGCTGTGCACATAAGATGCCAAAATGATGGCTTCAACAGCAGCTAAAGAAACGAAAAATGCGACCCACTAAATTATCGAGTCAAAACTGGTGCTAGATGTGTAGAAGAGATGAGGTAATTCCGTGCAAGGACGGATGCTAGAATCTAACAAGAATTTACGGGTATGGCTACCTTCTCTTTGTGTAACTGCCGAGACAGCAGTTCGGTTTACAGGACGCAGGATGTAGTCAGCAGTTGGATGCTGTTGCAAACTTTTATCGGTTTATGTTCATATTTCGTAATACCAGCCAAAGAAATTCATCATATGTACAAATTGATGGCAAACAATAATATGATTCCAGTTGACAAAGTATAGTCTTTCAACAAAGTGCCTCACACATCGAAACACCCCAAATACCAATGACGACTGTCCAAGCAATGAAATCGAAATCAACGACAAGAAAAAAACAAAAAAAAAGAAAGGAAGAAAACTTTGCCCTCTCAGGCCAAACTCCACTCGATATTGTCGGAAAGTAATTAGATTCGAGGTTATTACATAAGCGCAAACGAGCCAACAAAATTGGTAACTCTCCCACACACATCTTACGGGATGGGGATGGGCAAAGGCAGAGTCTTAGCGTAAAGAACATTTTTTTATGTTTGGGTAAATGAAAATGTGAAACAAAGTAACAAACTGAAAATGTTGGAGAGGAGGTGGGTGGTTTGGGCCGCGTAGAGGGTCGTCGTCCAATCCGTCCTCCTACTGGTTGTCGCCGGCAACAAATTAAATGTTGAAAATAATACAAAGATGTCCTTCCAGGCGGCGGCGATGGCGCTAACGACGCTGGCGACGCGAGCTCAGTTTACGTTTTACGTGGCGGATTACGGAACAACATCAGAGTCACTGTTGTTGTTTTTGTTGGTTTCTTGCCTGGTGTGAGTGTGAACGAAAGGTACAAATGCTGCCGGGCCAGGGCCATTGCGGATGGGTGTCAGCGTCATGGCAACAGGGCGCAAAGTCTTCAGGACCTCCAACTTACACAGCGCTGGCTCCCTTTTTGGCTTGGGCTGCTGCGTGGAATGGGTCTTTGGGGTTGCTGGAGGAGATGATGATGATGATGATGATGGGCAGTACAGCACATGGGTGGCTCTGAAGCGCTCAGCTGGGGTGTTCCTAATCAAAAATAAATTTCGCTTTTCAAAGTAAGACTCGAGTGAAAAAAGAAATGTGAAAAGGGCAAGCGATGTCGTATTTTTATATGCGTTGGCTTGGAATTTTCATTTTGGGTCGGAAAATGTGTCTGATTTACATTTACGAAACGGGACAAGGGGTCGCAACTGGGTATGGGGAGGGTAACCAATTCTGAAAAGGGTTTTGGCAACGAGCGCGCGCTGTGCATTAGGATTAGATGACGCTCGCCCAAAAAAGGGGTGACAAAGTGATTAAAAACTGAGGCAAGACAGCGACTGGGGTTGGGATGCCGTGCGGGGCCCAAGATGTGGCGAGGTTTTCATGCAGGTGAATTGATCCGGTGGGGTGGGGGGCGTGGCAACGGAGAATGGGTAACGACCAGGCCTAACGACTCTATAAGGGTTGTTGTTCTGACTGTGTCTGACTGTACGCCTATTTTAATTTCAGTTAATTGTGTTTTGCATTTAAGCAAAACATTCGAGTTTTTGATGGAAATACAGCAGAAAAGCGATGAAAATGTTCTAAACAGCAGATCGGGGATTCGGTGGGGGATAGCAGTCAGAGAGGGTGGGTGCCAAATTGGACTTGGAAGGGTTGTATAAAGCATCGAAAGTTGCCAAAGTTTCTTTTGAGTAGTTTTCGAGCTTGAAAATGAAAGTGAGCTGAAAATTGTGCGGAAAATATAATAATGGGCGTGGGTGACCAAATTGTGGGAAGTACAAAGACTTGAGGAAAGTTACTAAACGAATTGAATAGACTACTGAAATGGATACTTATGGGTTTGAGATATATGATCAACATTTTTAAGGGTAGTGTTGGAAACTTGTGCGTGTAAATACCGATACTCCCTTAGCTTGTTAAAGTGAAGCATTGGAATATGGGTATTTTACAAAATAATACATACAACATACATAATACATATGTATAAATGGAAAACTGTATGAAAAGTATTTAATGGATAAGAAAATTCTTTATTTAAGTTGCCTAGTTGAATTTTGTGAATAACGCTATTCAATAATTTGATTACTGAACTTAAATAACCTTAAGGGATTTGAATACTTGCATTAATAAATAAGATAAATAAAATATATAAATAAATGAGCTATATAGGATTGAGTTATCTAACTACTGTATAACGATCTCATATATATTCACTTCTGAATTTCCACTCAATTCCTTTCAAATGCTTTTCCTTTTTCAAGTTCTTACATATATGGTTATAAATCCGATGCATTATAATTTTTTGGTTATAGGCGGCATTGCGATTTAAAAAAGTATTTTTTTGCGGGGAAAATTTAAAGTTAATTGAAAATCAAGTTAATGCGTTTAATTGAATGAATGCAGCATATGTTGGAGAGCGGAGGGTGAGGAGCCGAAGTTGACAGCTAAAAACATACAGTGGAATGCAATAAAAACATACAAAAAAAGCCAATCCACACACACACACACACAGCCACACACAAACGCATAATTATACACACACAGCGGGCAGCCTGAATGTTGATGTTGGGCCTCAGTTCCCCCAATGTGCATATTTATATGTGGAAAATTATATACAAACACAAACACACATATCGGAACAGAGCACACCTCATACCCATATATGTAAATATATATGCATATATTTTACTATATATGTATGTGTATATATATCCATAAGTATGTATGTTTGTAAAATCATAATGATGGCGATGCATCATCATAGAACAAAGGCGCTGTGGCAGCGACACGCACACAATAAACAGCGTTGCCACACACACAGTTCATGTGTGTATATGTGTGTGTGGGTGTTTGTTGGTGCGAGTGTGAGTTACACTATTGTTCGAGGGGTTTGGGGGAGTTGTTCTAATCAATGACTTGGCCAGACATTCAATGTGTGTTCGCTGGGCTAAAAGTGCTAGGAAGTGCCAGAGATATGGAGTTAGGGTTGTCCAGTGGCTAGCTAAGGAGCTAAGTTGCACCTTTATTATTTCGGGTCTGTCCTTATACTTATTTCAACATCGCCAGCAATGAGAGAAAGAGATAGCTGCTTTGCTCTTAAAAATGGGCAAACCGGGCAGGAAGCTCCGTTTTAGACAAAGTTTGTTTTGTTATAATTATTATTATATGCGAGTACGTGGGGTTGTGTGTGTTTGCATGTGTGTGTGTGTGTGTGTCACCCACGTCTTGAGGCTTAAATGTGTGCAACAGAATCGATTTGTAGGCCTCCATTGTGCTCTATACGTCCCGCTCTAACACACGCACTTGTCTTATGGTCATTTTCATTTTTCTTAAGAAGCATTTTGATTAAAATTTTGACCAGCACATACAAAGCCATGCACACACACACACACACACACTCACACTCACTCAGTCACCTGAGAATTCTCCTGCACTCATTCAAATATATACATATTGCTGTTGATTTTTCGTGCGTGTAGTACAAAAACCAAGGGTGAGTTGAACATTTTCGGGAGTCTTTGTGACACTGGCAAATGTCTTAAGAATTTCCATTTTCTTGTTGCAGCAACTCAACGTGTCTAGCTGTGGTTCGATGCACTCTCTGGCTAGTTTTCAGATATATATAGTACATAAATGAGCAATTTGCTTTGCCATTTAAAAGCTGTTTTCTAACATTTTGATGTATGTTCTACTGCAGATGGTTATTTATTTATTTTAGCTACATTCGATGAGCTGCATTTAAGTCAGAAAGTTTTAAATATTGCTATTAAAAAATTCCTGCCATTTGATTTAAGTGGATTTGCTTTTGAAATCAATTACGCTACAGATTTTAAATTTTTTGCAATTCGATTCAACTCATAAAATAGCGATTCAAATACTTGATCTCTTCCATATGAATTATATTTTTCAATACTTTTCTATTATACATAATATGTCTTTTTTGTTGTTGTTGTATTTAATACAGTTATCTCAAATTTATTTGTACATTTATTTATTATTCCCAACTCCCTTTGAAAATTGCAACAGCTGCATTTCTCTACAATACAACCCTTAAATTACAATTAAAATTAAATATGTCCATATAAAAAATTGAAATTTAGTCTTGCCCAGTCAGCAGCACACATAAACACCCACACACTCACACACACACGCACACACACATTTGTGCCTACACCCAAAAATTCACAGGTTCCAATTTCGGAAGCCGAAACAGAAACTTAAACCACAATCTTGCTGCACTTTCTTTGCAAATATATCTGACTCGCTCGCACTTCTTGGGTATGTGTGTGTGTGTCTGTTTGTGTGTGTGAGTAAGTGGGCTGCTGCACTAATAAGAAATTTTGAAGTTAGTGCGCTCTCGCTCTAACAATGCAGTCGACTCTGTCTAGAGGCACTGCAAAAATGTGCATTAGAAAAGCTCAAGAAAAGTTGAGGCTGCATCGTCAGCTGCATGTGGTTGCATCTATGTATGTGTGTGTGTCTGAGTTGCATATGTGCATGAGTTGCAGAGCAATATAAGTAAGTGTGCTTCTGTGTGTGTGTGTGTGTGTGGTCAGCTTCTTAAAATGCAAGCATACTCTCGCACACACATAGTCAAAAATTCTTCGAGTAAAAGTAATGCCAGCCTTGCACATACATCACTACAAATATAGATGGGTTTGTGTGTGTGTGTCTGAGTGTGGTTCTACCCACACTTATGCATATATGTATGTGTATGTGCGCTGCTGACGTATGAGGACTCTTTGGTCAGTTTTCTTGCAAGAAAATCTAATCAACACACACAACAGGCTGTGTGGGTCCGAGCCAAACGTTGCGTAAACGCAACGTCGAACGAATGAAGTTTTCTGCATAATTCGAATCGAAGCAGAAGGGGCGGGACGAGGCGTGGTGCGTGGGCGGAGCTGGGGTAATTTCTCCCAAGAGGTTGACTCAAGGCATATATAGATACAAGTTCGCATACATATATATATAGATGAATGCTTTTAATTTGTACAGGACACACACTCATGCACAAACACGCACACTCATACACAAACAAAGGCACAATTTTCAAGAAAATTCAACAGAGGACGCAGGACACACACACAAACATAAACACACACAATGCGTTTTTTGGAGTCTGGGCAAATCTTGGGACAGCATGCGTCTGTAAATTGTGCTTCCATCTTATCTTTTTAGTTGAAAGCCTCCACTTGCCACAACACAATACAGCACGACTGGAGCTGGGGATAGCAAAGGATTGTCAAGGAGCGAGTTGCATTCGTAAGATCAAAGGCAGGCGGCACAGGAGTCATCAATTGGAGAACTAGAGTTTTAGCTTTACGCATGCATAATCAATGCATCCACAGAGATAGAGATAGAGAGAAAGAAAGCGTAAGAGAGAAAGAGAGAGAGAGAGAGAGAAAGAGAGACAGAGAGATAGTGTGTGCTGACTTGTGTGGGGCAGAGTAGTTGCCTGTTCTAAATTACTTGGAAAATATAATTCAAGCTCTTGGCAAATATGCTTGCATGCTCATTGCTGTCCAGCAACTCAACGTCTTCTTCTTCAGCTTGTGTAGTTTTCCAAACCCAAACCCAAGCCGAACCATAAAATTCAAGCTAGAGCTATGTGGCTAGCAGTTTGGGGACCCTCTTGGGGTTAAGTTCACAATATGACTGAATTTGACTTTAGACGGCAACAGTTATAATAAGTGCAGAAAGCTCTTTATAAATAAGTCAGATGTCATCATTGCAAAACTAGCCCCATTTTGTTGAAAACAGTTTTGATTTGTAAATAATACTGTTCAGTTATTAATGATTAATTATTGAATTATTTTATATAATATGGTATTTGAGGATGATAATTTCTTGAAACAAGATGCTCCGTATCATATTTAAGAATGCATTTGTGTTCTCTCAACATGGAGATTTCCAATGCATTTAGGCTAAAACAAAAATAGGTTAATTAAAATTTTTGAAAAACTGATAAGGCTGAATCTCTCACAAATCTATATTGTGTCGCTTTTTCTAATATTATTTTTCAAATAAAAATTCTACTGATTAAATTTAGCTTGCTTCGCATTCCATTCATAATTTCACAAACATTAACTAACTGCCATAATCATGAAAAAAAATAAGAAAAATCATTCAAAACCGTCTTGGCCATTTCCAATTTTTGATCGAGTACCAATAAAAAGCAATTACAAATCAATCAATGGGGGTATCTTTTACAACAAAATCTGCACCGCAAACCGTCGTTGAATGCCACGAGTCGTCCACCAAGTGCCACCCGCCTGCCTACGCTGCATGCCGTGCACAGAAATGATAAATCAAAAAATTCGACAATCCTTTGGCACAAATAACTAGGAAGAAAAAATCTTTACGGTCAGCATGCAAAATCAAAAAGAGAGAGAGAGAGAGAGAGAGAGTTCTTGCGTCTGTTTTCTGTTCCACTTTTGAATTGATTTCGCAAAAGTCGTAAATTCCTTTAGCTCTGGGCAACTTTCGCTTGTCGTTTGTTTTGTGTTTGGCGGGCGTTTTTTTTTTTTTATTTTATATTTTTTTGTTTATTGCTTTATTCGTAAAAAGTGCTAAAAGTAAAAGGCGAAACTCTCATAATACTATTCAAAGCCTGCACAAGTGTTCGTGTTTATGTTTGTGTGTGTGTGTGTGTGTGTTTTTATGTGTGTGTGCGTCGCAGTACAATAAAGTCTGCCATAGTTGAGCACGACGCGAATTTCTGTTTCTCTGTCGCCATCTCGTTCTCTTGCTCGCCTCGCCTCGCCACGTCTCGTGTTTGTTTATTTGCATTTCCGCTTGAGCTGCAGGTCTCTGTGTGTGTGTGTGTTTGTATGTGTGTGCGAGGCTCAACAGGTTGTTGTCTCTTGCTCGGCTGTTTTGTTCTTGTTGTTGCTCGCATTGTCATGAGTTTTTTTGATGCTCGTTTTCTAGTTTGTCTTTTTTTTATGTATTTGTTGCTTGCAAACACTTTTGCCTCCGCATTTCTTTTCGTGTGTGCGTGAGGCATCGTCAGCGTCATCATCGTCGTCATCATCGTCATCGTCGTCGTCATCATTGCCGTCTTCTCTTTTGCACTCTCACGACGTGAACGCTGCGTCGCTCTCAGAACGTTGACAGCGACAGCGCCGCCGACGTGCGGCTCGTTTTGTTTGTTTTGTTTGTTCGCCTTGTTTGCTTATTTGTTTGTTTTGCCCTTCTTGCCCTTCTTGCCCTTCTGCTGCTGCTGCTTCTGCTCCCACTTTTTGTGGATAATTTCTTCGTTTGCTTTTTGCACTTTTATATACATGTATGTGTGTGTGTGTGTGTGCATGTGAAACTCAAGTTTTTCTTTTGCTGCAAAAAAATTGTTCGCCAAGGACGTTAATTGTTTTGCTTCTATTTTTTTATGTGACTCGTTTTCGTGTGTGTGCATATGGGAATACAAGAGCGAAAGAGAGCGAAAGAGAATTGCGTGTGTCTTTTGACTTTTATTTTTGGCTTGTTTATTCTCTGTTTTTTATTGCCGCTTCAATTTGCGTGCACTTTGTGGTTGTTGTTATTGTTGTTGCTGTTGTGGTTTTTGTTTTTGTTGTTGTCGTGCGTGGCCTTGCCTGTATTTTGATTTCTTTATTCCTTTTATACGCCGGCAACTTTCTATTTTTTTTCTTCTTCTGTGTTTTTCTGTTTTGCTTGCCAGGCTCTTCTCTCTTGCATAAGTGGCGTTTAATTTATCAATTTGTGTTTGCCAAAGGAATTCATTATTTGCCAGCTGCTTTCCTCCTTCACATTTATTGTCGTTGTACTTTCTTTCCAGCTCTGTTTAGAATTATCTGGCTTTAATCTGTTGCTTGTTTGCCAACATCATCGACGTCGTCATCGACATTGTTTATTATTATCGCTTTCTCTTGTTGCTGTCGTTGTGTCTTCTTCCCATCGCATTTAACGGAAGTTCAATCACTTGCAACTTGCTATGCAATTTCCCCTCTCCTTTTACTCAATTCTTCGTTTTTTCGTTTTTGGTATTTCTGTTATTGAAGTTGAAATTGATTGTTAGGAAATCTTGCACTCTATGGACAAATGGAAACATCTGCGAACAAATGTTGCAGATACAAATCTATAATCAGCACTAAACTTGAAGAGAGTGAAGAAGCAGATAAAGGGAAGTTGATATGTTTTTCTCATCTGGATAGGGTATCCCAAACCCCAATCTTCAAATAAGAAAATGTGTTAGTTTTTCTTTCAAAAACTAGAAAAACTTTACCTAAACTATTTTTTTGAATAATCAAAAGTAAACCGCTAACCATTTATTCTAAAAGGCATTCTTAATTAATAGCAAACACTTTAGAAAACCGCAAGCGATAAATGTGATAACTTCAATGTAAATCCCCGGCGAAACCTTCTCAAAGAAACCATCTCGCAAGTAATTAAAATGCAAGTCGCTAAAAAGCCAAAATAAGTAATTGCCACCTTGTTTGGCAACTTTGAGAGCTCATCAACAAACAGAAAAAAAAATGTTCGGTAACAAAAAAAGAAAAGTAAAATAAAATGAAAAAAACGCACAAAATTGACAAATTAAAAGCAAGTGAAAATTGTACTCAAGCCAGGGAAAAATGAAGGACAGATATCCAAAAGGGAAACAAGCCGGGCACACAATTAAGGAAAGGGATTGCCAGAGCAAAGGCAACAACAACAATAAAGCTGAAGTACAAACCCCAAAAAAAAAAAAAAACAGGAATACAGGCTCAACAATTAAGAAAGGAATACCGGAGTAACTAGAGAACTTGGGAACCAAGGGGTGAGGGGTGGACTTGTACTCCAGGACATACAATCGACAACTTGTGACGGTGGTGAAGGAGTGGGGAGGACAGCACTTTCGGGCGCGCAATTATGATTATGGGTACGTCTAGCACCCACCCTCCCATCCACAACCCCAAACCCAACCCCCTTCTAAGTACACTTTAATTGTTTTTTTTTTTCGTTTTCATTTTTTCTTTTGAGGGTTGCTGGCTGGACGGAAATTCATTAGAGCGTTCAGTTGAGGCCCAGCATGTCAAACAGTTTCCAAGACGCTTTCTTGGCTTTTTCTTCACTGCGCAAAAATTGCAATTTCAACAAGCACCCCAACCCCAAAGTGAGTCGACAATTGTCTCTGCCAGTCGTCCATTCTACTACGACTACTACGAGGAGGGGAGGGAGAAGGATAAGAGAGAGGGGCATGAGGATGGGGATGGGGATGGGGTTGAGCAACACAAAAAAGGGCTTCGCATCCTGTGCTGGCGATAAAAAATAAGGACCGCTAGCCAGGCGAGCAAACATAAAAATGCGTTCTCTAGCCTTCAGAAGTTGTGCCCGGCAAAGTCTGCTTGTGGGCAGGTGGGTGGAGAGGGAGGGGGAGGGGGGCGTGTTGGGCGTGGACGGACAGGCACCTAAAACAGAAAGTAATCAACCCACACACAAACACACACACACAGATAGACAGCGACGGACAGAAACGCGCGCTATGCATCCAAACCCACCCCACTAAACCCCACCCACAAGCCACCCATTCGCTTCACTCCACTCATTTGCACAAAACACACCCACAACTTGGCAGCAGGAGTAACTTTTCTCTACTTACATTTTTTTTCCATCATTTCTGTTTTCTACGTTTTCATATTGGGGCATTGAGCGGAAGGGGAGGGCTGAATGGGATGTACACCAAACTGGGGACTGAGTGTGGGGCTGGGTTGTGGGGAACTGGGTGCTGGTCTGGGGTTCGTTCCGGGCATTGTTCTTGTGCCGCCATGAAAATTAATGAAGAAGTGCCCGACCAATGTTCCAACGGTCCTAAAACTCCGCTCAGTCCCAGAGCCTGACTGACATGCCCAGTCCCCAGACGCGGTCAAAGTAGGAGCTGTATGTGTGTTTGATGCGGTGTGTTGTGGGTGTGCATGGTTGTGGAGGGTAGCAGTAGCACTCAGAGCTCCATTTGTCGCTGGTTTTTGCGCCTTTTGCTTCTAAGGGTGCGTGCCGGATCCTTGTCCAACTCCTGTGCACTCACAGCTCGCTTGTCTAACGCAACCCAGCAATTCCACTTTTTTTGTGTTTTTTTCGGGCTACGCTTATGTGGATTTTTACAAAACTGAGTCTTGAATGTATTTGTAAAGCACAAAAATATAAAAACTCATTAGAGGACATATTGTGTGCTGTATAATAGATTTGAAGCCAAATTTCGTTTTAATTGAAAACATTTCAAAAATTGTTGCTTGCTCAACTTCTTTCCATCATATTTTTGCGAGTTTATTTCACAAAATTAATTTATTTTTCGTGGAAAAATCTTGGTATATGTTTCAAGTTAGAAATATGATTAAGGTTGTTAGATTTCCAATTTTTCGAGTAAAATCTTATAGTAGATAGATATTTTGAAATGCATTGTGCAAACAGATCGCTTAAGGAGTTGATTATTTAAGCTGTGATGATTAAAATATTTGTGTGTTATTTTAGTTAATTGTTTATATTTTTTTCCTACAAGGGGATTTTTTATACTTTTTTTTAATAAAACAATCACTTATTTTCAACGATCACTATTATTTGTAACCGAAAATAAGAATATTTGGATCTATTATATAAGACCTAAAGTTCAACTTATGGGTAAGGTACTCTCTCTCTCCACAAAAAATAAATGGAGGGTTGCTGGCCTTTTTGGCTGGGGCCACAGACAATGTCTATGAACGAGACAGATAAAATGGCAAATGTGGAAAGGCAAAAGGCAAATGGAGAAAAACAAAAGGCGCTGTTTAAAACGAGAAGCGATTTGAGCAAACAAACGGCACATTGGGTAAGCCAAGCCCGGCGGGGAGTTACAAGCGACTCAGCGCCACTCTCTGCACAGGCAGCTGCGAAAAAGGACACACACGGTCAAGTGTGTGTGGGAATGTGGGTGTGGAAGAGTGTGTGGGGATGTGGGTCGTATAGGTGTGTGTTCAACTGTCCACGTTTAGAGGTGCTTGCCTTTCGTTTGGCGTTGGTTTTTTTTTTTCGGCTGGGACACTCGTGCAACGGTCGCTAGGTGGCGCCAGACGTGACGCGACGCCAACTGGCAAAGCGGTGGAGGGAGGAGTGGTTTTGGGCGCTGATGACGACGCCTTTGCTTTTAGCTTGATTGCCAAGCCTAGTTAACTGTAAAGTTTTATAACTTTGCCAAGCTCAGCCACAACACAGCAGACACCCCGCACCCCACACTGTGAGCCCTGCACCCTGTACCCTATATCCCATACTGAGCACCCTACTCCTCGCCTTGCCAGCGTTAAAATCGCTTGGTTTACAACACGCGCCAACGCAGTCCTTGCTGCTCCTGCCACGACCACCCACACATTGTCCCGTCCTTAACAGCTTCGACGTCACTCGACCCTTTTAAAAAGTCGTCAATACTTGGCATGCAGCCCCTTCGGCCCCTGCCTTTCCGCCACTGGCTCAGTCGTGCAACGGCCTCTGAACTTTGCCAGCAACGAGGACAGTCGAAGGACGAGTCACAGACCGAGGCCCAGGCGTCTATCAAATTCCAATTTCGGTCCCTTTTTTCTTGTTTTTTTTTTTTTTGCCTCTACCGGCATTCAAAGTTTATGGCGTCTTTTTAGCGTAAATCCTGCATGGAACCGTTTGGGTAACGGTAGCCCGGCCAGCTAACCTAAGCCCCAGCTCCCAGTCAATCAGATTCTCTGCTTTTCATTTTGGGTGTTGCACCCTTTTTGGTAAGGGACGCCACTGGACCATGGCTTCAATTCCCCCCTTATTACAGATACAGCATCTTCAATATCCTTTTTAGCTCTTTCCGAGGTTTGCGGTGCACCCATCCAACCCTCCCACATATATATCAGAAACTTTAATACATTTTTTTTATTTTTGTCGCTCATACTCATAATATGAGTTTTCCATTTGACGTCCTCTGTGAAAGCGCTACTTTATACACGATTGTTTGATTTATATACCCTGAACGAGTGCATAATCAATTCATTATGCAATTGGTCACTGCTAAATCACGGCCAATATTGTCCGCTTAGTGGTAGACGCTAACTATCTGCCCTTTTTCAAATTAATGCTAAGCTGACATAATCCATAAGCGTATGGTATAATACATATTGACATTATTCTGTTTTTGGTTGTAGTTGTTGGTGCTTTTGCCAACGCTCAGTTAGCTGTTGGCCCTACTGTAAAGCTGGGCACCAGATATTTTCATACTTCACATCCATGTTTGAAATATATATATACACTTAATATATGTATACCCAAGCAATAATTGTTAAAGTGTTGTTAATTATAATATATATATAATATTTTTGCTGTCAAAACTAAATTATATTTCTTTCTCAAACACGCCTGCTTTCTTTACTTTATTCACATCGATTGATTTCCTCTTCTTCTTCAAGTTGGTGATTACAAAATTGATATCGATCAATGTCGATATTAATGTTAAGTACTGTTAAGTTACAGTTTTATTATTGCGTCACTAGCAGCCTAACTTTACAAGTGGCCTGCTTCAGTACATAGCTGAAACCTGCACATGATTCTCGAAATTGATTGTCATCTAATTATTATTATTATTTGTTTGATTCTGAGAATTTTTAATGAATATAAATATGTATAAGAAAATGCCAGAATCGTATAGACACACATATATACACACATATATATTTGCGATTATAATTTCTGAAAATTCTGGCTTACGAGTGGCCACTATAAATTGATATATATATTCATATATACAAAAAGACCCATTTTATTTCGCTTCTAAAAGCTAGTATTTAATGGGCACTCTGTCTAAGGCTGATTTCAGTTATATTTCAGCATTCCGAGTGAACAGAATGAGACACAAAAATATTCTTCTGAGCTTGATCAGCTTGTGCCTGTTGGCTTTGCAGGTAGGTCAGGTTGTGTTGTTGTTTGCTTAGCCCGCAATGACGTCATCGATTGTCTCTTATCACAGCCGGGCAACGCGTCAAGCAGCAGCGTGCCATTGCCCACGCGACCCACTGTTTTGTGTGACCCACCACTGCCCACATCGATGTCAGCGTCAAGAGTCACTTTCAGTTTCGCCGCACCACCAAATGTCGCTCATATGGATCCTCCGATGAGAGATATCCTCTATCGTGGCGGCCTTACAGAAGAGGATTTGCAGAATTTCCTAACACAGGGTAACGATTTAATTCGCACTGTAGTCCATCCCGACGGAGTGTCTATCACGATGACGGTGCGAATCAAGAACCGGGTGGATTTACCACTATCACTGGTCCCATTGAAAACGGGAGAGGTCGAGTTTGTGCTGAACACCGTCAAGGGAGATGAGCACGGTCAAGGACAAGTAGAGCAGTCAAACAAATAATATGCTCAATGCGGAAAGTAGAATTAATTATATAATAATTTATAATTGTATGTACATATATACAAATGTATACAGCAAACACTATCATAAATAAATGCTTATCAGCATGGGGGTATGCCCCAAAACTACATCGCATTGCAAGGCAAAATATATATGCACACATTAGAAATAAATAAGAAATAAATCATTATATTTCTTTCTCAAACACGCCTGCTTTCTTTACTTTATTCACATCGATTGATTTCCTCTTCTCCTTCAAGTTGGTGATTACAAAATTGATATCGATCGATATCGATATTAATGCTAAGTACTGTTAAGTTACTAACTTTACAAGTGGCCTGCTTCAGTACATAGCTGAAACCTGCACATGATTCTCGAAATTGATTGTCATCTAATTATTATTATTATTCGTTTGATTCTGGGAATTTTTGATTAATATTAATATGTATAAGAAAATGCCAGAATCATATAGACACACATATATACACACATATATATTTGCGATTATAATTTCTGAAAATTCTGGCTTACGAGTGGCCACTATAAATTGATATATATATTCATATATACAAAAAGACCCATTTTATTTCGCTTCTAAAAGCTAGTATTTAATGGGCACTCTGTCTAAGGCTGATTTCAGTTATATTTCAGCATTCCGAGTGAACAGAATGAGACACAAAAATATTCTTCTGAGCTTGATCAGCTTGTGCCTGTTGGCTTTGCAGGTAGGTCAGGTTGTGTTGTTGTTTGCTTAGCCCGCAATGACGTCATCGATTGTCTCTTATCACAGCCGGGCAACGCGTCAAGCAGCAGCGTGCCATTGCCCACGCGACCCACTGTTTTGTGTGACCCACCACTGCCCACATCGATGTCAGCGTCAAGAGTCACTTTCAGTTTCGCCGCACCACCAAATGTCGCTCATATGGATCCTCCGATGAGAGATATCCTCTATCGTGGCGGCCTTACAGAAGAGGATTTGCAGAATTTCCTAACACAGGGTAACGATTTAATTCGCACTGTAGTCCATCCCGACGGAGTGTCTATCACGATGACGGTGCGAATCAAGAACCGGGTGGATTTACCACTATCACTGGTCCCATTGAAAACGGGAGAGGTCGAGTTTGTGCTGAACACCGTCAAGGGAGATGAGCACGGTCAAGGACAAGTAGAGCAGTCAAACAAATAATATGCTCAATGCGGAAAGTAGAATTAATTATATAATAATTTATAATTGTATGTACATATATACAAATGTATACAGCAAACACTATCATAAATAAATGCTTATCAGCATGGGGGTATGCCCCAAAACTACATCGCATTGCAAGGCAAAATATATATGCACACATTAGAAATAAATAAGAAATAAATCATTATATTTCTTTCTCAAACACGCCTGCTTTCTTTACTTTATTCACATCGATTGATTTCCTCTTCTCCTTCAAGTTGGTGATTACAAAATTGATATCGATCGATATCGATATTAATGCTAAGTACTGTTAAGTTACTAACTTTACAAGTGGCCTGCTTCAGTACATAGCTGAAACCTGCACATGATTCTCGAAATTGATTGTCATCTAATTATTATTATTATTCGTTTGATTCTGGGAATTTTTGATTAATATTAATATGTATAAGAAAATGCCAGAATCATATAGACACACATATATATTTATATATTTTGAGGCTGCGAAATGAAACATTTGCTGCGATAACCTATAGCTAAGTCAATAATACAATACAGTGGTCATTCCGAAATTAATACGGTTCGAAACCAGAGTTCTTTTAATATGCACATCATTATATATCTTGAAATATCAATGAATTCAAATATCAATTTGTATTCAGGAATCTTTTAAATTTTTTCGGTGTATTGAAGGTATAACAATTTACATTTTAGTTGAAGCTTAGAGAATATTGTGTGTTTAAGAATGTTACGATTAAATATAAATAATGTTGACAAAATAGTTGCAAAAACAAATAACAAATAGATTTGCGATTATAATTTCTGAAAATTCTGGTTTACGAGTGGCCACTATAAATTGATATATATAAAAAGACCCATTTTATTTAGCTTCTAAAAGCTAGTATTTAATGGGCACTCTCTCTAATGCTGATTTCAGTTATATTTCAGCATTCCGAGTGAACAGAATGAGACATAAAAATATTCTTCTGAGCTTGATCAGCTTGTGCCTGTTGGCTTTGCAGGTAGGTCAGGTTGTGTTGTTGTTTGGTTAGCCCGAAATGACGTCATCGATTGTCTCTTATCACAGCCGGGCAACGCGACGAGCAGCAGCGATAGCAATGGTGGACCCGGCGTTGCTCTTACCCGCCAAGCCGTGGCGCTGGGCATGGAGCCGTCAACATTGGGCGAACTGTGGCGAACCAAACAGCCGGTGATTGTGACCAAGACAGACGCACTGGGAGAGCAGCAAACGACAACCTATGCACTCACGTCCGATGGCCAACACATAAGCAGCACCAGCCATAAGGAAGAGCCGGTTAATGCAGCCACTCAATCAGCAGCAGTGGCGCAGCAGCCGACAAGTCCCGAATCCGACTGGGAGTATGTTCCCCGTCAAAGCAGCTCATCGCCATTTGGCAGAAACTGGCCCAATTTCGGAGCTCCGACCAATTTCGGGGCTGCGGCGTGGCCCAGCTTTGACTTCCCAGTGGGTGGAATACCGCAGACGTCTAATGGTGATCAGGGACGCACTGTGACCACAACAACAAGGGTCTTTAGGGGACCCGTAGGCAACAGCTGGTCAACTGGAGCGGATGTGGGAGCCAATTGGCCAAACTTTGACTATCCCACTGGAGTAACACCACAAACGACCACAAAAACGGAGCTGAATGATCAGGGACGTACTGTGACAACAGTGACGAAGACTTATCCAGTTGTTACCAGTTTTTCATCGGGAACTGATCCTGATGGCGTGCCCACCAACTGGAATGTTTTCAATAAAGGCTTGCCTCCCTGGTTTAAAAACACCAACTTTGCCAACGAGTTGCCCAGTTTGGTGCCCACGCCAGCAGCACAGCCTGTGCCCTTGCCAGTGCCATTGCCTACGCGACCCACTGTTTTGTCTAAACCGCCACTGCCCACAGCGGTGCCAAGTGATACAATGTATACCACCACACCGCTGCCCTCGCTGGAAGAGTTTCTCCGACATACGCCCAAGACGACAGACACAGCCAATGTTTATGAGCCGACTGTGAATAGGACAAGGATAACAAGAGTCAATTTCAATGCCGCCGCACCACCAAGTGTCGCTCAAATGGATCCTCAGATGAGAGATATGCTCGATCGTGGCGGCATTACAGATGAGGATTTGCAGAATGCCCGAGCCCAGGGTAACGATTTAATTCGCACTCGAGTCCTGCCCGACGGACGGTCTATCACGACGACGGTGCGAATCAAGAGCCGGGTGGATTCACCACTACCACTACCACTGGCCCCATTGCCAACGGCACCACCGCGACAAGCGCCACCAGTTCAACAACAAAGCAATTCAATCGACGACTACCTGTCGCAAGTGCAGCTAACACCTTCAGAAATTCAGGCTCGAAACGGAGAGGTAGTCAAAACTATTGTTGACCAAAATGGACGCGTTCTCAGCGTCAGGTATGTGCTGAGCACCGTCAAGGGAGATGAGCACGGCCAAGGACTAGTAGAGCAGTCAAACAAATAATATGCTCAATGCGGAAAGTAGAATTAATTATATAATAATTTATAATTGTAAATACATATATACAAATGTATACAGCAAATGCTATCATAAATAAATGCTTATCAGCGTGGGGGTATGCCCCAAGATTACATCGCAAGGCAAAATATATATGCACACATTTGAAATAAATCTAAATCAGAATCGCACTGAAGAAGAGAGACTCTCACAGCCAGAGGGCTACAAAGCAACGCGGTCGCATTTAATATGTCTCTTTGCACAGTGCACGGCACAAAAATATGTTTTAAGAACCTCTCATAATATGAGTTTTCCATTTGACGTCCTCTGTGAAAGCGCTACTTTATACACGATTGTTTGATTTATATACCCTGAACGAGTGCATAATCAATTCATTATGCAATTGGTCACTGCTAAATCACGGCCAATATTGTCCGCTTAGTGGTAGACGCTAACTATCTGCCCTTTTTCAAATTAATGCTAAGCTGACATAATCCACAATCGTATGGTATAATACATATTGACATTATTCTGTTATTTGCTTGTAGTTGTTGGTGCTTTTGCCAACGATCAGTTAGCTGTTGGCCCTACTGTAAGGCTGGTTAGGTATATAAATAAATTTTATTTGCACCAGATATTTTCATACTTCACATCTATGTTTGAAATACATACATACACTTAATATATTCCCAAGCAATAATTGTTAAAGTGTTGTTAATTTGCCATCAAAACTAAATTATATTTCTTTCTCAAACACGCCTGCTTTCTTTACTTTATTCACATCGATTGATTTCCTCTTCTTCTTCAAGTTGGTGATTAAAAAATTGATATCGATCAATGTCGATATTAATGTTAAGTACTGTTAAGTTACAGTTTTATTATTGCGTCACTAGCAGCCTAACTTTACAAGTGGCCTGCTTCAGTACATAGCTGAAACCTGCACATGATTCTCGAAATTGATTGTCATCTAATTATTATTATTATTCGTTTGATTCTGGGAATTTTTGATTAATATTAATATGTATAAGAAAATTCCAGAATCGTATAGACACACATATATACACACATAAATATTTGCGATTATAATTTCTGAAAATTCTGGTATACGAGTGGCCACTATAAATTGATATATATATTCATATATACAAAAAGACCCATTTTATTTCGCTTCTAAAAGCTAGTATTTAATGGGCACTCTGTCTAAGGCTGATTTCAGTTATATTTCAGAATTCTGAGTGAACAGAATGAGACCCAAAAATATTCTTCTGAGCTTGATCAGCTTGTGCCTGTTGGCTTTGCAGGTAGGTCAGGTTGTGTTGTTGTTTGCTTAGCCCGAAATGACGTCATCCATTGTCTCTTATCACAGCCGGGCAACGCGACGAGCAGCAGCGTTCCACTGCCCACATCGGTGCCAGACCGCAGAACGACTTACGATTACGTCGTACCACAAAATTTCGCTCATATGGATCCTCAAATGAGATTTATGTTCCATCATGGCGGCATTACAGATGATGATTTGCAGATTGCCCTAACCCAGGCTAACGGATCAACTCGCACTATAGTCCTGCCCGATGGACTGTCTATCACGAGGACGGTGCGAATCAAGAGCCGGGTGGATCCAGCACTACCACTACCACAATACATACCATTCCCATTGCCAATGGCACCACCGCAAGAAGTGCCACGAGATCAACTGCTAAGATTTTCAATGGACGACTACTTGTCGCAAAAGCAGCTAACACCTTCAGAACACCTTCTTGTCAACCTCAGTGTCGAAATTGTTGTGAAGATGAGCACGGTCAAGGACAAGTAGAGCAGTCAAACAAATATGCTCAATGCAGAAAGTAGAATTAATTATATAATCATTTATAATTGTGTACATACATACATATATACAAATGTATGTAGCAAACGCTATCATAAATAAATGGTTATCAGCGTGGGGGTATGCCCCAAGATTACATCGCATTGCAAGGCAAAATATAAATAAACATTGCAACATTTGAAATAAATCTAAATCAGAATCGCACATAAGAAGAGCGACTCTCACAGCCAGAGGGCTACAAAGCAACGCGGTCGCATTTAATATGTCTCTTTGCACAGTGCACGGCGCTCACAAATTTTTCGACACATCCATAATCAAATATAGCACAAAAATATGTTTTAAGAATCTCTGTGATTATAAGCCGATTATTGATTAACCTACAAAACAGAGACGAAGTCAAGGCTTCAAGTTCAAAGACTTTAATATATATGTGTATAAATGATTGACACTATTCTGGTTAGCAACTCATTGTTTAGTACATATGCAAAATATATTTAATTTGTTTCACTTCTGACATCTTAAGATTCGAAAGATGTGAATAAGAAGAATTAAAAATGTAGATTAATAAAGAATCGGAGATACCTTCAATGGCCGGCTACATACATACATATATTGCCCTAACATTCGTCACCCTTATTATGCAAAAAAATTATATTAGAGGGAAATCACAATCTCAATGACAGCAAATCTAAGAAGTATAAAACGGTAAATGAGTGGTTTATGTTTGGTCTTCGATAAATTGAATACATTGCATATTTTAGCAAAATATTTTAAATATAATCCTTATATCTAATGTCACCTCATTTAAAAAGGTTGAAAAAGGTAGTTGAAGAAATAATTAAATAAAATAAATTTAAGATATATTATAATTATATATACTATATAGTAATAATATTATTATTATTGCCATATCATTATTATTATTATTATTATTATTATCATTATTATGATAATAAAATGTTATTCAAATTTGTACTTACCTCAGCTGAAAATATCAAAACCTTTCAAATGTACATCTACTAAGCAGTCCTAAATAAGATTTGCGTTCATTTTTTAATAAGCATTCTAATTTCTTAAGAATTTCTCAATTGCTTTCAAAAATTTGGAAATTGCATAAGAATTTGTTTGACATACAAAAAAAGCATTTAATATTGGGTTTAACTAATTTATTACAACCATTTTTCGGCTTGCGCTAATAACTGAGCTGGAAAATAACAAAAAAGAAAAAAAATCAAATATTATGCAATTCAACAAAATAAAAAAATAACAATAATACTCTAAACTAATAATATTAATAATACAAAAGCATTGCATTAAGCATGTTTACAGCATCATTAAAGTGAAAACATTAATTGCAACAAATAATTCAAGCATTAAGAGATCAAATATCATTAAAAAAATTAAAATAAATAAATTAATAGAAATTCAATTTGAACTTCACACGGAAAAAAAACAAAAAAGCTTTTGTATTATTTTAAAATTTTGTGCGTTGCGCAAAGCGAAAGCATTTGTTGTGGCCGAAAGGGGTTGTTGTGGTTGTTGCTGTTGTTGTTGTGTTTTGTTTTTGTGCCAGAGTTCTCTCTCTCTCTCTTTCTCTGTCTCTGTCTCTCATAATCTCGATTACATTGCGATAGATGCATTAGATTTATAAGCCAAGCATGTCATAGAAAAAAGAAACTAAATTAGTAAAAATTTGTTGGTGATCAAATACGAATAACAAAGCAAATACTTAAATATTAAATATGGCTAATGTCTTCTATACGTAAGCCAGTATCTTCGAAATTTCCGAAGATTCAATACCCCAGGCAGTAGAACCTCATGCATATTATTATAGTTTTAAATGTTAAATTAGAAGTTCTCTGCAAGGGTATACAAAAATCTTTGTTTCGAAGCTGTTTAACTAAATAAAAATTACTGCCTACGAGGACTTTAAAACGCGCTTGAAACTAAAAGCAAAGTGTGTATTCAAAAAAAGATGTGTTTCAAAACAATTACAAAGGGAATTAATATTTGAAAATTTGTTTGCATATTTCATTTGCATTGTTTTGGACACAACAATGAGAAAAATATTGCGATATATATATACATATTTGCATATGTTTTTTAATGATATTAAAAAATGGGAAAGCGTGCCAACGGCATACAAATGTAATAAAAACTTAATAAAATATGAAAAATATTTAAAATTAAAATTTGTGGTGAGCAAAAACTTGATTTGCATTGTATAATTCTATAAATTGTAGAGTAAACAATTGTGTGACCAAATGGAAACTTATCTTAATAATAAAATATTTAGTGCAAATGAGTTGTAAAAAACAAACAACTTGAATATGATATCATTGTTTAGTTAAGAGATCATATGTTATATTAAAAATTAAATTTGAGATGTTTCATGAGCGCAGTTCAAGAAAATGAACATATAGGATATAGAGGATATTAATTGAGGAACTAAATACGATTTTAGATATTTCTGGTTGAGATAATTTGAATTTTTTGATATTTCTGAAACTTTTTGGTAGATACTAAACATAGAAGATATTTTTGTGTTTCCCATGTGAGTATTGTGATTTCTTATAAGCTAATCTTAAATATCTAAAGTGTATATTTGAAATCTTTACTCACCAAGTTATCAAAGCGCAGAGCATCCTCATCGCTGAGGCCCATGCTGCGCGTCAACTGCAGATAGGTGGATGTGATGGGCTTCAAGCGCTCCAAATCCAAGGGCGGCAATGGCACGGGCAATTGCTCCATGGGAGCCGAACCACGCAGCAGCAGCTGAGGTATGCGCAGATCCGCTGGCAGCGTCTTGGGCGGACTGGGCAGCTCCAGCTTAAGGGGAGGAGCAGAGACGGGAGTAGAGGTCGATGCTGGCTGACCATTGCTGGAGCTGGAAAATGGTGGCTTTGTTAGATTAATTGGTGTTTGAGGGGCTGGAGGCGTGGCTGTCGAAGCGATCGGTGAGCGTGCACGAGTCGAACTGTCAGGGGAGGACTTTAGTTTCTGGGAAGTACTCGGCGCTGAAGAAGCGACCGAGACAGACAATGGTTTGTTATTATTGTTTGTTGCTGTGGCTGAGGATGAGGCTGTGGTGCTTGTGCTAGTCGTGGTGGTGGTTGGAAAGGTAAGGCCTTGTAGCAGGCTGCTGCCGTAGAGGGGCGGTGCTAAGACCGGTTGACTAAGCAGTGAGCCGCCGGCATAGAAACGTCTCATGAAATCGTAATAGCGCACAAGATTATCCCGCGACTTAAGCAGCTGCAAGTCAAAGTTGGGAAGCTGTAAGGGATTGGCTGGCATTGGAGTCTGTGGCTCAGTAAGCGGACTAAGCGGACGCTGCAATTGTGTGTTGACTCGTATTTTGGGCACGCTGACCCCACTCGCTTTGTCAGCTGCCTCAACGATTGTGGGGACAGTTGGGGGACTGGGTGGTGCATGAGGTGCTGGAGCTCCTGCTGCTGCTGTGGCATCCAGCTGTGTGGCACTGGTGCAGCTGGCGCCTGATCCTGTGGCCAGCGGTGCATGTGCTTTTAAGTCAGCGCTCGAATGGCGACGCCGCTTGGCCGTTGGACCCGCCTCTAGGGAGCTTTCTGTATGCGATGAGTAATTTAAATAGGTTTCCACTTCCGAGGAGCTCTCGTTGCCAGCCAGCTCGTCCTTAGAGACAGCCGAGGGCGAGGAGGGTCGTAGGTTCTTCTTGCACTCGGGGCAGATGGTCAGAAAGCGTGTGACAGCTTCACGGGGCAAAAATGCATAGGTTTCGGTTATCTAAAGGAATGGAAAGAGATTAAAAAAAATATATAATTTAAGCAAATAAATATAGTATTAGAATAAAAGATAAATTGAAACCAAAAAATAATAAGCACTTCGTAGTCTGAATCTGAATGTAATGTTCTTAAAAGTTGCTGAGTGTTAGTTATCATAATTAATAAAATAAGTTTACTAAAATATATTAATTAAGTTTTATTGATAATTTTAATGATGTATATATATATATATTACAATTTAAATAGGTAAAAGTCCGTATGATATGTGATAATTCATAATGATTGACAAACTGAAATACTTTGGCTTATACGCTACACTCACAATGCGATAGGTGCGTTTCTGTCCCGCATGCATGCCACTGCGTCCGCCCAGCTCCATGTGCACGTTGTAGATGATATCGAAGAACTCCTCAACGCAGGCCACCTTGCGGTAGATGCGACGACCAAAATCTTTGCTCTTGGAGGCGGCAAAGAGATCTACCCCACCGGGATTATCGGAGAGCACAGCAGTATTTGGCAATGGCTGAAAGCGCCGTCGACTGCCGGGCGCTTCCTCGAAGCCATCGGGTCGTTTGGTCGTAAAACCTGTAAAGTATAAATCAATTTGAAAACAAGCGTGAAAACTAAGGAAACAAACAAAACAAAAAAACGTTTTCGGGGCTTATTATGTAAATTTTTTAAAGTGATTCTTCACACAAACAACACAAATAAAAAAACAAAATTTTGGAAGAGTAAGAATTCTTTTGCTGTGCATTATGCATCAGTTATTAAGTTAGTTATTTAGTTTTATGCTATTTTTTAAATATATTAAGTTAAGTTTACGCTTAGAGCATGAGTAGCTCAGTGGAAAAGTTAACATTATCTTAAGAAAATACATCTAGCAGTTTTCTCAGTGAAGGTGGATCAACAACTTACCCTTGGTCTTCACCCAGAAGCGAAATTTTGAGCTGTCTGGCCGACTGTGCTCCTTTCCCTCGAGCGCCTTAAGGATGCGCGCCTTCTTGCGCAGCGTTATTGTCTTGGTCTTTGCCTGATCGCCGTAGGTCTTCAGGGCCCATGGTTGGAACAGCTCGTAGATTACCTCACGCTCGCTGGCCAATTTGCTCAGCAAGAGTGGGCAGGCCACAGACTGCTCCACCAGCTCCTCCACATCCGCATCGTAAGCCGTCTCCAGAACAGGTTCCGCCCTACCCACCGTCACCGGAGAGCCCTCTTCGCTCTCGTCTATGGCGTAGAGTTTGCGCTTGTTGCCGCAACTCTCCACCAAGCCGAGTGCAAGGGAGCCTTCCTGGGGCTGAGCCTGCTCGAGAATGTGCTTACGATTGCCATTAGACTTATCCATGGATATGTGTGTGGATTTTTGGCCAGAGAACTTAGGGTTTTTTTCTCTTAATAAAACTACCGATCACAACAAAGTCCAAGCAATAAGGGAGCTCATTGATTAAAAAGCTATATTTTTATAGGTTTTAAAATTTTTTCTTCGATCTGTGGGATTTCATGGAGTATGCTGCAATGAAGTTGAATGACTTTAAATTATATACCACTTATTGAGACACTTTTTTTATTTATAGTTAAATCGGGCATGAATTTATCATTATCTTAAATCTCATTTGAATTATGCATAAAACCAATTTTCCACTTTTCACTTACGGATAATTTTTTCTTTTTTAACACAAGAGTTTAACGAAAACGATTCACAATGAAAAGTGTTAAACAGAAACAGAAATTGGCAAAAAAAACAAAAACAAATTGTAATTTGGTAACAGTTTAAAAAATTAACAGAAATCCCACATTAACGAAAAAACAAACGCGAGAAATTTCAACAACAAAGCCCAAACAAAGAATTGCGCTAAAAGCAACGCAACGGAACGCGACGCGACCGAAATGAAAGTTTAAACTCAACTGATCAGCTCTGGGCCACAGAGGGAACCCATCCTCCAAGATGCTGAGGTTCAGCTCTAGGTCCAGTCGAAGACAGGCTGCGTCCGGCTGCAAACCGGTTAAACATTTGACCGCTCATCTTTGAACTGCCCAAGTCAAGTTAATGAACGCTGCAAACGGCAAAGCAAAAAGGGGTGGCAAAGGAGTAACTCACACCACTGCACAGGGTATTCTAGTTATAGATAACCATTGTGCCTACCTCAATAATTGCGCAATTGTAGGCTGGGCGACCAACCCAGTGAGGGCTCAACGCTGAACGTCTTTTGCGTTTTTTACGAAATGCCGTTAGAGAAACCAACCCGCAACACTCATCATATCTATCTCTCTCTCTCGCTGTCTTTCTCAAACCACTCTCTCGTTCTCGTCATGAGTCATCCCTTGCTAAGATCCACATATTTTGCATTTTTCTTAGCATACTTTTCGGCGGCGCTGCGAAAGTCTCGCATTCCACTTTTGGTCTCAAAAAATATTTTACGTTCATTTCGCTCACACGCCCGCACTTGAGCGCCACACCCTCCTCCACGCCAGCAAGCCTGTTGCGCCTTTTTGAATTCCCTTAGGTTTGCATTATTTGCCTTCGTTTTGTCATGTTCTCTCTTGTTTTGTTTTGTTTTGTTTTCTATATTTTTTTCCTTCGTCAACGTATCACATGTTGCGTCATACACCAAATGTAATAAAAGTAAACTTAAGAAAACTTGAATGTGCATGCAAATATTGGGGAATAAAAAGAACTGCGCTGCAATTACCATACCTACTACATCATCTATAAGATAATCTCGCTTTTGTTTCGAGCAGTTAATCGTTTTAGAATGGGCAAATAATCATTTTTTAAAAGGCTTGTAAACTCATTCTAGTTTCATTAATAAAACAAGTTTGCTTTTAAATTATTACAATATAAATTGTGAATGTTATTATCGCTTTCTTAGCTTTTATAAAATTATCAACAAGAAATCGAATAAAGTTGTTTGTGAACTAAAACCATTCTTCCTAAATAATGTAATAAGTATTTAATATGTTTATTTAAGTAACACTTGTACATGTAAAGCTTAAACGAAATAATAGTGAATAGCATTTGGTTGAAGCGTCCAAAAGTATGCAACACATTTTTGCAAGCACTGCTGGGAATGCACGCCTTGGCCTGGACTGTGCCTTTTGGGGTGAGTGTTGGTTGTTGTTTTACCTATTTAAGGGTAAGCCATTTGTTTTGATTAATCCTTGCCTGTGCTGGAATCTTGACTGCTGATTGGTCGTCACTGTCCCAGTTCCGGTTCAGTGTGCCATCTAAAGAACTTTCCCCTCATTGTCCCGATCTTTTCGATTCGGATGTGTTTATATGACTTCTGTCTTCAGCTCAGCCTCAATTGGACCAAATTCAACTTAATTACTGTACAATGATCAAAACTGGATGTTTCTGCGTACATATTTTGTGTTTTTAACCGCCAAAATACATATGCCAGCGTTAACGGTCAGTTCTTAAAGTTATTGAATTTTAACCGGTTTTTTGTAACGTTTTTGCTGCTATATCTTGAATCTGTGTTTTGCATCTGTAACGTTCATTTAAGTTCATAGTAAATATTCCACAGCGGTCAGGCTTTTAATGAGATGAGGGCTGAAGATGCATAGGTCAGATTTCAATATGATTTCTTTAACAAGATAAGAAGACAAAGAACTTAAACAGAGCAAAGAGAAGTCATGTTAGTCAGGGAAACTTGGGTAACTCTAATTAAGTTAATTTAAAATGTATTATAATTGTTAATCCCTTTTAATATTACTTTTAATTACGTTTTATATTCATTCAAGAACTGAATGAATTCGACCAGTTGCCAAATACAACTAAGAGCATATGAATATGGCGTCCTCTTGTAAATGAGTAATATATATTTATTCTTAAATCAATACCACTTAACACTGCGGGTTCGTCTAAGTTCTTCCCCAACATATTGACTGAAGGAACCGAAACCTCTCTCAACCAATCTGCTGTCAATAAGCTCATTAAGGACTGCAGCTCATCGCTTATGCATTGAAATTGGCAGTCACTTGTAAAAAAATCAATGCATGTCTGAGTAATCGATGCTGCCTAATGGAATATCTAAGCTAATAGGGCCGCAACATAGGTCAGCGAGTGTAGTCGGCAAATCCCAGAGGACACACGTGAACAGGCGGCGATCCGCCTTGGAGGACAATTAGTGCAGCGACTTGGAGACAAACAATGCTGCTGCCGTTTGGCCGTTTGGCCATTTGGTTAGCTAATGTTTGGCAGCGGAGCCGTCTTGGCATTTGGTTAGCAATTAACCAACTTGCCAAATAACATGAATAAATCGCCTGGCTAAGTGGCCCTGGATCCAAGACATTGCCCCGACTGGTTCGAGGGAGCAGCAGCAGTAGCAGCAGGACATTGGGCAGAGAACAAGTTTTTGTTACTCTTGGGCGAATCGAAACTTTCTCACGCTCAGCATCCGTGGCAGGACATGAAACTTTTATAAAAATCTGTTGAACTTTCTCATCAAAATTTCAACAGATTTGTGCCCAGAACCAAAGGCGAAAACTCTGATCCATGGCCAGGCCGGTTTTTCAAACTGGACACAGCATCAACGGATAGCTGGGCATCTGACGTTGAACTTTGACACGCATCCCGGCCAAGATGCAACCCCTTTGGTCAACCAGTTTTCATCGGGTTCCGCCGCTGGTCACTATCTGCATACATACGTCCTACAGTTATTTCTCCATGTTTTTGGGGTGGTTTGAAGATGCTGTCTTGCTGTCTATTTGATTTGCAATCTTTCCGGCCCGCATATTCCACTCCTTAAATATTCCTTTTCTTGTATTTTCGGCACAGATAATGTCCAGTTTGCTGTGCGTGTGTGAAAAACGGTCTAGAATTCCACTCAATTTGAATGAATGCTTAGCTGCAGATGTGTTGATCTTGCTTTGGCTATTGTTGTTGTTGTTGTTGTTTATAATGATGCTGCTGTGCCAAAGGACACCAATAAAAAGTCTACACATCTCCTGCATCAAAGCGTTTTTTGGTCAAACATATAACCAGTTTGCTTTTAATGGCCTGATCCTGTGTCGTTTTTCTGTTTAATTTTCAATGTTTTATTTTTGTGATGGGATTCAAGCAAAGGATCAATATGATAAAAACATATTCGATTTCTATAAAATAGTAGGTAATGATATTTCTCATAAGCTCATTGTTAGTGCTATCAAATTTCAGATATTGCCATTTTTTTTATATATGTATTATATTTATAATTATTATTTGCCCGTATTTATCCTGCATCTTAAAATAATGCGAAATTGTATCTACAGGAAAGAAAGCATTCAAAACTAGCCAAATTATTTGTTATTTTATACAAATACAAAAGTCTTGTAAAGTATGTCTTTGATATCAACTTAAGCATTAAAAAATTGAAATATTTTAATGAATGACCCGCAAGCTGGTCAAAGAGAATACATGCATTGCACATTTTCAATCTGTTATCCCCAAGGTCTTTTTATATAATTATAATGCAATGTGAAAAAAATTTAATTATATTTCTTTAACCGTTTCAATTACTTTGTTTATATTTATTTGTTCGTTCGACTTTTCAAATGCGTTCAATTCAATTGAAGCTTTTTGTTGCCTCTCTCCGGGGACTGTGTCGATATGGTGTGCCTGTGTGTGTGTGTGTGGGTGTGTGTGTCCACTGTGTGTATGGAAGAGTTCGATAAATTTCAATTACTAACCCAATTAAAAAATGTTGTACGCTTTTAGGAGCCCGAAAAATAAAACGCGACAAGCAAATAAAAGTAAATGTTGACAAAAAAAATTATATATTTTCAATAGCTTAACAAGAAGAGCAACAAAACCATTGGTGAGAGAGAAAAGCGCACACAACAGCGACTCAAACCAATTTTAATTTATTTTTCTACTGTTGCTGTTGTTGTTGTATGCGTTGTTTTTGTAGTTGTTGTCACCGCCGTGACACATACGCACCATTGGCCCCGCCGGCTGTCCGAGGGTATTTATTTTGTTATTGTTGTTGCTGCTGTTGCTGCTGTTGCTGATACTGTCTCCCTGCATCCGCAGCTATGCTCTCTGCCCTTGCCATATGCCCCCTTCGATATGCGACGGCAATCAGTGCACCTATGTGTATATGTATGCATGTGCCCTGATCCTGGCCAGGACCATCGCTTCGGCCCGTTTGCTTGCACGCGTTTTCGCATTTGGGCATCTCTTTTACTTTTTGTTCATTTTTTGACGAAGTCCAGCCGGGGGCTCCGAGCGGAGGGGATGAGGACGAGCACAGCGACGACGATGACGACGACGACGACGAATGGTAGCCACAATGTGCGTGCGGCGACTGTTGGAGCGGTACCGTTATATATTTTTATACATTTTATTTTTCATTCGCGCACGCACACAATAAAACCCATAAAAAACAGCAGCGGCATCGCGCAAAAAACGAAGAAGAGGTAAATAATGTACAGCAATTGCAGCTGCAGCTGCAGCAGCAGCCGCAGCAGCAGCAGCAGCAGTGGCGGCGGTGGCGGTGGCAGGATGCAGGACCTGACAGATAGGCAACCAATGCGTTGCATACTTTTAGGCGCGGCGACAGCTTTTTACAGTGGATGGATTGGGGGTGTGAGTGTGTATGTGTGTGTGTGTGTGTGTGTAAGAGTGTATGTGTGTGCGTTATAGGGGCGTTGTCTGTTTTATTCATTTTTTGTGCGTTCCACAGCTGCAGCGGCAGCAGCAACAACAAAAAAATAAATACGCTGCTCTGGCACTTTTGACAACAACAACAATGTTAATGATAACAACAACAACAACAATAACAACAAATAATTGAAACGTCGACGTCGCCGTTGCTGTTGGCGTCGTCGCAAACGTCGCTGTCCACTGCAGCATTCGCTTTGTGCGTTTTTAAATTGCAACTGAAATATGCGTTAATTTATGTTGCGTTGTTAAGCTGCACACACACACTCACACACTCACGCACACACACACACACACATGCGCGAGCTGCAACTACCCAACTCATTGTGTGTTTCCTTTTTTTTGTTTTTGGCATATCACCCTCCCTACGAGCGCTCATTAACTGCCCACTCCGAGCACCCTTCCGCTTGCCATCAAGCCGGCCACCGCAATCCCTGCTATTTACGTGCCCCCCCCATCTTCTCCCTCTTCATCTTTTTTATTGTTGTTTGTTCGTTCATCAATTTGTTTGTTTGTTCGCCTGTAATTTTCAGCAACAGCCAGAAAGAATTACAATACATTTCAGCTTCAAAACTATGCGATATCATCCATCTGATTGATATTTTTTGTTAATTTGATGGAAATTTAAATGTGTTTCCGTAACGGTACAAATTATATAAAATTGACAACTGTTAATGATCGTATTAAGTGCCTTTTGACATGATTATACTATTGAAATTTTGTTAACGGGGTATTTTATTGATATGATAACAATTTTACAAAATTTGAACATTTTTTAAAACCATTTGCTGAAGAAACTTTAAAAATGCATTAAAAAATCTAAAACTTAAGTTTTTGAATTCCTTTTTTCTGGTATCAATTTTCCCGTTAATTGTGCTAGTTGCAACTACAACATTTTTTTGTTTATTAGTCAAATGATTTAAATGAATAATTAAACATTCAACATATAAAAACAGGCAATGAAATAAATTGATTTGGCTTATGTTATCAAATGTAACATATATTGACATATATTAATCCAGGGAGCTCAGCACTGAAATCATTTGATAAATGATATATCTTTACCAAAAGGGAAATTAATATTGTTGCAAAAATCACACAGTATACAAAAAGTGGACTTCTGATTTGGGATTCTCAATGAACTTAAAGGAAAAAGGCATTTGAAAGTGTATAGTTTTTGTTTGTTCATCGCTTGTGATTATTATATAATGCCAATATCAATTTATATATATATTATATTATATATTATATTTTGTTGCAAAATGGTCGACTGTACCACATGAAATCTTTACATCAAGCCCCTTTTCAATGGATTCCAGAATATATCTAATGAGAAATCAAAGTTCATAAAAATTCACATTTTTATATTTTTGAAGCAAACGACTACAATTTATATACCATTAAGGAAAAGTCCAATTAAATAGAAATTTTCATTAATTGAAAGCAAGCCCAAGATTGCTGACAAAAATTGCAGTTCAATAAATGCAGTGTCTAAGGAAATAAAATACAGAGAAGCAAATATGGATAAATCCTCAAGAATATGAACTAAAGGATGCGTTCAAGGCAGTGGCTAAATGTATCCTATATAAATGCCTGCTGTGTATATTTATTAAAGCAATTCTCTTTCTAATGCGTGCATGTGTATGTGTGTGTGTGTGTGTTTGTATCTGTGTGTATTGCAATACATGCAGAGACGCACAGAGAGAAAGAGAAGCGAGGTCAACTATTTATGGGAGGAATTGGCATTGGTTTGAGTTTTCTTGAGAAAATTATCAAAATAACCCCTTAGAGAATGCAGAGGAAACCAAAACGGTAAAGTGCAGCACGAACAACAACAAAAACAACGACAAACACAAAAATGCAATTACTGAAATGATAACATGGCCTATGGATGCAAAGAGGATTCGAGACGATTCCTTCTTCAACACCGCAGTGCAGCTCAAGATGTTGATATCCCTGTTCGTGTTTCCTTGTATGTGTGTGTGTGTGTGGGTGTGTGCGTGAAGTGAAGTGAAGCATAAAATATATATTAATATGTATGCCACATTGAAATAACATGTCCAAGTAAATATTTCATTTGAAATACTCTCTTTCAAAATGCAAAATAAATATGCAACATTTACAACAATAAACATAAATTATATTAACACCATAACTGTTGATCTGTTGCCTGATTTGAGATTACATATAATGTTTTCAATATTCTCCATTTGCTTTAGTCAAATTATAAGAAAGAGAACATTAACAAGACTCAAAGTGCAGCAAGCAGCATGAACTTGCCCAATCAACTTGCCACATTTTGTTAGTGTATTGCAAACTACTTTGCTTGTTTGAATACACTATATAAAATACGTGCACTTATGTGTGTTGAAATACATATATGCCTATATATATTTTATATATGTGCAATATATATTTTTGAGTCGAGTCAAAGATTTTCTATTTAATTTTAAATAATTCAATTTTACCTTCTACCGAAAACATTGCAAATGAGTAAAGTAAACTAATACCAATAATAACATATTGCCACTGTTGCAGCTGCATGCAGTCTGTGTGTGTGTGTGTGAGTAGTCGAGCGTGCTGCATCTTGTCAAAAATGTTGCATTATATTTGGTTTTGTTTTGCCTCTTGCATTGTTCGCTCCAAGAAAGTCTTAAGCCTACTTTCTGGCCCCCGAAAGTGCTCGTCCTTTGTCCACTGTCTTTGCAGCTTACGCAATTCTCCTCCATGGCTCAGGCATTTTAAGTTTGCTCCAGAAGGTGTGTCAGTGTGTGTGTGTTTATGTCTGTGTGTCTGCTTGAGTGTGTGTGGGTGGTGGAGGGCTTTTAGGGCAGTGGTCGGTTCAAGTGATTTTTCATAGGCACCGCTCAATCACCCGCCCGCCCGCCCGCCTTTTCTACTTGTTTGTACATAATTAGATGGCATGTGGCGAGTACAGTTTTCTATGTATAGTAAAACTGGCCACAGGCCGAACGGTACTTGTGTGTATATACATGCCATCAAGTGTATATAATAAGTACACCACGTGTGGGTTTCTGTGAGTGTGTGAGTGAGTGTGTCTATTTTGCCATTGTTTGTTTGCTGTTGCATGTGCATCGGACATTTCCGTTAGCCAAATAATGCAATTGGATAGTTTTTTATTTCAGTATTTGTATTTGGTTTTTAATGATCCACACAGCTCGCATTATAAGTATGATAATTGTTATTGTAATACTGCTAAAAATTAATCAGGCATTTTTTAAATAATCCCAATGAACATTAAAATATTTTTATTTTATGTGTGCGGCATATAGACAATGCCTGTAATAATGTGAATACTTTTTCACAATTCGAAAATAATATTTCGAATATCGAATATACTGAAACAACTGAAATTCATTTCGAACTTTAACAAATATTATCCAAATCAGTTTTTCATCTTCAGCAAATCGGGTAAAATTGAAAGCCGGCAAAAGATAATGCAGCCAAGTGCATTGTGGAAGGCGAAAACATTAAAGCTACGCATAATTCAAGGTTTAAGTTTTTGAAATTAATTTGTAAACAAATTGAATGACAATTTCGGTATGCATTCGATAAGGAAACTTGGCCTAAAGGCAACTTCAATGCGCTAACAATCAGCTTAAATATAACCCAAAGTGTTCTCAAATGCATAAATTAAAACTGCACATAAATTTTGACCTAAGAAATGCCACCAAAGGCGACAACCAAAACAACAACAACAACAACAATAACAACAGCAACAACAACAGCAACAACTTCGCTGACCCCCAAGGAGGAAAAGCATGGGGGTGGAGAGGGGTGAGGACATTTCTACACTAAGATCCTGTGAAATGCGTACTCGTAATTTGTGCTTATTGTGCAGTCCACTGACTTGCAACAGCGGGGCAGGGGTTGTCAAAATGGGGCTGGCGAGTGGCGACTTAAGATGTACACACGCACACCAACACACACCAACACCCACACACACACACGCTCACACAAATACCCTGGCCACAAAAGAAGCGGCCAGCGGGTGTGCATATCACAAGAACAAGAACAACAACAACAATAGAGAAAGAGAGAGAGAGACACACACACACACACACACTGCTGCATTTGTGTGTGTGTGCTAATATTGAGGTAGGCTCGTAATGGACAAAGGGGTTGAGTTCGGGCTGGACTTGTGGGGTTCATTGGGGTTGCCAGTTGGACTCATCGTCAACTCAAACTCAATCAGCAGCAGCGCGCTACATGTGTGTCTGTGTGTGCGTATGTGTGTAAGTGTGTGTGTGTGTCGCTTTTGACATTTACTTTATGTATTCCATGTAATCAGCGGCCAAAGGGCGGTGGGTGGAGGGAGGAGGATGGAAATACGGCTTATATACGCGATACATTTGCCCGCTCGCAATGCACATATGTGAAACGCCGTTAATTATATACTTTACACTAGCCTACGTGGTACACACACACACACACACTCACACAGTGACAGTAAGACAGGCGGCAATTTTAATATACAACAAAAGCGCGTTTCATTTTCCATTGTTGTTGCAGTTGTTATTGTTGTTGTTGTTGTTGTTGTTGGTGCAATTGTGCGTGGGTATTGGAGTAAATAGAATTCCATTTACATAAACAACAACAACTACATTAAATACATACTGGGGGTGGGGTGGGGTGAGGTGGGGATCTGCCTATGTACACATACATACACACATGTGTACATACAGCATTCATAGTTTATATACAAGCTTAAACAAGCTTTCACTCTATGTGTGTAAAAAAAATGCATATTATTTTTTACACGCAAAAAGTGTGGCATGAAAAAAGGAAAAAACACTGTCAACACAGGAGTCACAAAATAGACACCCCCTTTGTTTTTGGCATCATTATCATTCGGTGGGGCATGCCCCAGCCGCACACTGCCAGCAGTTACTTTGAGTATTTGCTATGCAATTTTTTGCTACACGCCACAGCAACAAGCAGAAAAAACAAACAGTAACAAAAAAAATGAAAACGAGCTCTTTGAATGGTCAACCGTTGATATTGTTGTTGTTGTTGTTGTTGTTCCCCGATTACAGTTGATTTGCATTCTTCATGCACTTGCATCAAGTGCAGCATGTATGTGTGTGTGTGTTGGCGTTTGTGTGTGTGCGCATCTGTGTATGCGATGGTTGTTGTTTGAGTTGCATGTGCGAAAAAATCGCAACATATTTACACAAAATGCAAATATTAACCTAGGGAGGGGGAGGGGGGTAGCTGAATGCTGAAATGCCTTCGATAAGGTTTAGAAATTCAAAAAGAATGGTCAGAAAAAGGTTCCCAAATAACTGTGCTCAAATTGCTGAAAAATCGTTAATTAATTCTTAGCCCTTTGAGGAATTGCCATTTTTTACCTAGTTTAAAGTATTTTTAATAAAATTCAATTCATAATCATTTTTTTATTACGTTAATAGATTCGAAAGCACTGTAAATTATAATTCTGAAAATAAATTATAAATGAATTATTTCAAATCATTTCGACACAGTTAAAAATCTGCTTAAATTTAAAAAGCACCTTTTGCCAAAAACAACATTTGGTAAGCAGTTATTATGAAAAAAAATACTGGGTATAGTTCATGGCTAAACTTTCTGCAAAAGGGTGCATGTCTACGCTTGAGCTTTACGTTTGCGCACTACTTTAACGCAGCCAACTTCATGGAAAACGCAAAGATGAGAGCCAGGAATACTCAAAAGTGCGTTAAGCGAAGATGGGTACGTCTATGCGGTAGATATAAGCAAAATGGCTGCGCGCAAAATATCGCTCTCGCTCAATGACCGCAAATTTGAGCTGCATAAGGCTGGCTGCGTGCACAACAACACTCACGCGACATTGTCTGCGACTCTGTATTAATCGATGGTCAGTACCGATAGTTGCTGTGAAAACTCCTCCTATGACTCGCCCAATCCACATTTGACGAAGCTTAACGAATTACTTTTCAAATTCAAATTTAAATATTAAAAGACGTTTTGCTTAAAACGTTATAAAATTTTTATTACAATGTAAAAAATTTAAGTTTTTATAAATAACAAATATTTTAGATATCATATTTATTCTGCTTTGGTTCCATCAGTTGCCACATAGAGTTCGCCATCTTAGTTCCTTTGGAAGAAATTAATATGTTTATTTTATTTACAATAACATTTTGTATAGATTTTCAACTCACCTCCCAAAAAAAAAAGCCGGAATTCCGTTTCGCATGTATGAAATAAATTGTTTTTATTAGTTCGATAATAATATAATTTGATGTGATAAAATGTTGGCATGCAGATCAAATGGTAAATAAATGCAATTCTAAGTGCAGAGTAATGAAAAATATGTTTTTTAGTGGGATTTAAGAATTTGTCGAATATTGTTTTCTAATTGATAGTGGAATTGGAAGTAAGTAGCAGGAGAAAATAGAGAAATCATGCCGAAAATTTTGGATATATGTATAGGAAAATTTTCGATTTTGAACAGATTGTCAACATTGGTACGTAGCATAAATTGAAGATATAGTTACAAATGACTTTTATACATACACGCAGCATCATCTTTTGTTAGGCTTGCCTCATATATATATTTATTATATTATTTAAGAATGTTTGTTCTTTTAAGTGATTGTTATTGTTGTTATTGGAATGAAAGTTGTAAGGAAAATACTCGGTTTTCAATTCTTATTCAGCTGGTTTTGTTGACAAACTGCGCGTGACATCAGAATTTTTCTGTAAAATTTTCTTTGAATGAATCAGAATGACGCCAGGTCCGGATGCGACCTGATGTAAAATTTTACCACTTTGAATATAAATATTTCAACATAGTTAGTGAACTATGATTTTGTATTATTTTATGTTGCTGTTATGCTTGCATTGATTGTTATATGTCAACTGTTTAATACAATACTAAATATTCTAATGATCTTGTATTGTTCTTGTTTTTACAATGTATTGTTGCTGTACCAGACGATGATTGCATGAGTACTCAAATAATAATATCAATAATAATAATTATGTAATGATGGGTCTATCGCAATTATTTGCGATAGGTGTTTTTTCTTTCAATGGTCATGAATGGACATCAACGAAACAATATGTATTTACATTGAACAGTTCCTGCGGTGTTTATAATACATTGCATTGATCTTACAGATATTAAACCAACAACTAGCGACACGGGATTTACCTTTCTGGGTCTTCAGTTCGTCCCTCTGCAAGCTGTTGCTAATGGTGGTCCACTAATACAGATATCAAATTTCTTTATCGTCAATAAAACTTGTTGCACATCTGTATTTTTTTTTTTTTTGTTTTTTTTTTGGTATTTCTGTCAAATTGTTTCTTTTTATATTTTTATTATTGAATAATAATAATTAAAATTTTACAATCTTTTTTGTCGTGGTTTTGCCTTTCAATGGTTTGGTTTTTCATTTATTTCTTTTCTATAATTTACTATTTAGGTCAAAATGACCAATTTAAATTTTTCTAATTTTTATTTCATATATTTCTGCTTTGTTGTTGTTTTTTTGTTTTTTTTTTTTTATTAAATTTTTTATGTTTTTTTTTATGCAATTATTTAAATTTAAATACTAATAACGACATAAAAAATCAGCGCATTTTCTTTCTTTTTTCTCATTTTTAAAAATTAATTTAATTTTAATATTTTCTAGTTTACGAATTCTTGTTGTTCGCTTGACTTGGTTTTTATTTTTTTGTTTCACTTTTGACTATTATTAATATCTAATTAAGTATTATATTAAAGTTGTTTTTATGTTTTTGTTCTTTTTTTTTTTAGTAGAGAAAGGAGCATGGTTTTCATTTGTTTTTGTTTTTCTTTTAATAAATATATACTTTTATGTATATTTTTTTAAAATTCATTTAAATGCAACTAGTTTTTAGGAAAAAGTTTCATCATTTGCTTTGAAATAATTTTGTATCATTACATAGTACGCTAAGTATATATATATATATATATATATATGTATATATGTATATATATATATGTATATATATATATAGTTATATAGATATACATATATATATCTATATATATTTGTTTTCAGTGTAAAAAAGAAATGTATATATATATACATATATTTATAGTATATGTATGTATATACATACTATATACACACATAAGTGTGTATGTATGACGAAAGAAACGTTTTCCAAACTGTTTTCTTGATGTACTCGAAGTGTGTTTATTTATTTGTTACCTCTCTTAAATGTAGTATTAATCTCTTGAACTGTCTTTTGAGCTTCTTAGCGCTTTTCCTCGGGTGCAGTCTGTCTCGACATATTTGTTTGAGTTCGTCCCTGCACAGAACTGGGGCTATCTTCCATTATTTTCTATTAGTTTAAATCTATCTGCTGTGATTTGTTTTTTTCTTTTTTGACTTTGTTTAAAAATTGCTTATGTTTTACGTCAAACGGTTTGTTTTGTCAGTTAATGAGATTTGCATTTAATCCCGTTATTGATTTGTAAGCCTTACTATGTTGCTGTATTCTCAATTAAACTGTCTTACAATTTCCTCAGTGGTTTTTTCTTTTTTGTGTGTTTTCTCAGCTTCTTTCAGATACTAGAAATGAGCTCAAATTATGAAAAAATGTACAAAATATTAAAATTAATTATTGTTATTATTTTTCATGCTGGCAGCTTGTTTGCTATTTTCATTTATATTATTTGTATTACTCTTTGGTTAGGATCGAAATTTAGCATTTGAAGAATCTTCCAAAATCAAGAGCCAAATAGTTATATATATATATCAAATGAAATTTGTGATTTGTAAAATAAAAAAATAAAAATTATAATGTTTTCACCTTTTTGAAATAGTACAAAGATTAGATATCAGATTCAATGGTTTTTGTTATCAAAAGCTAAACCTTAACTTTATTAATCTGTCCCACAAATTTCGACATTCTTAAAAACGCTACGATTTCAAAATTGATTCCAAAATAAAGTGCACTCGTATTATAAAACGAAAAGCATAAGAAACACAACATTTTTGTATAGGTTCAAAATTGTACTTGCATATAAATTGTATAAAATCTGTTTAAAAAGTTTCTTAAATGCAAAAAAAAATTATACAAAAAATGCAAAAAACTTAAAAGGGCTTCCGATCCTTTCGATCCCTTTTGCTCGGTGTCTCTCCTCTTTCACAATATACAAAGGAAAACTATTGCTATATATTTGTCTGTTTTGGTTTTGGTTTTGTTTTGTTTTGTTTTTACTTTTCAGAGCTCTTTAATAGAATCCTAATTTATCATTATGATTTAACTATGATGTGTAATTTGTTAATCTTAGTTTAAACTTATGACATTTTCGTTTTGGTTTTGTAATTGTATTTGGTTTAAATCCTTTATATGCGCAAATGAATATATTTGCTTTATCGGTTAAAGTTGTTATTGTTGTTGCGGTTGTTTATTATTTGTATATTCAAAGAAAAATTCTGATTGTTTTCAATGCACAAGATTTACAATTAGAAGCAGAATTGCTGTAACTTAAAAATTATAAAACTATAATGTTAAACATGTGAAATTTTAACATATATTTACGTGAAGTTCGGTTTAGGCATGTCGAGTCCCATGAGAGCTGTAAATGGCACCAAGTTCTCAGGATCGTTCTCCACTTCGAATTTGATTACCATTGCCGACCTCTCACCCGACTCACATGCAGTTGTAATTTTTAAGATTTTTGTTGCTTTGGTGTATATATATATATATATATGTTTGTTTTGTTTTTTTTTTTTTTGTTCGCTATGTGTTGAAATTGTGTGCTTGGCTAGTTTGTGGACAGTAACAAACGACAGACCAGTGATCTGTGGATTTATTTTATTTTTCTTTGGAAACATCAGCTAATACTTAATTGAGTATATACATTTGAGTGTATGCAAATGTATGAAGAAGAAGACTCATGAAATACGAATCTATTTTTTGTTTTTTTTTTGTTTATGTTTCCTTTTCTTGATCTCTATATATGTATGTATGTATAAAGCTCTCTCTTGGTAAGTGATTTGTGGTAGTGTTTTTGTTAATGTGCTCGCAATACTGTAGCAAAGCACATAATTTGCCATTCACCGGACATGTTTTGTGTTCTATGATGTTCATTGTTATTGGTATTTTTCTTTCTTTCTTTTCTTTTTTTTTTTTGTGTTAGTTTATTTTGTTTTTGTATATTTAATTGTATTTTGGAAGGTGTTGAATCGCGTTGTATGCATTTTGGTGTTGTACCAAGTTTCAGTATTCATTATTTAGCTTTTGAGTTTAACTTTTCAGTTTTTTTAAAAAGTAAATTAAAAATTATAAAGTGTATATATTTTTGTAATAGAAAAAGAATACCGAAAGTTGAAAATTTGTGTACAGTTTAGATACATTCGCTGTTCTCAATGCAATGAAGGAGCGAACTTTTGCTTGGGGCACAGAGTGTACTCAGGCAATAGATCGATCGATCATTGTTTGCATCACCAAAAAATCATGCAAGTCATCAACACGCAGATATTATTGCTCGCAACCATTTCATTTATCAATTTCGCATTTTCGATCCTCTATCAATTTGCTGTGCCGTTCACATTCAGATGTAATGCATACCATTTGCATTCCATTTGCTGTGCACATATTGGGCTTGGTTAATTTTTTTATTTTTTTAATACTCTGAGGAATGATCTTCAGGTTTTCGTTTATATTCACTGCTCGTTTTGTTAATATATATACATATATATATGCATATATATATTTATTTATGAATTTTGTAATTCGAATTGGTTATTTTTGATTCGATGGATGGGTTATTCTATTGGTTTTGTATATGCATTTAGCTTTGGAATGGGGATTGCTTTATTGTTTGGTTTTAGTTGAAATAAATATTTAAAGGTTTTAAGGAGTTTTTACGTACAAGTGTTTTGGATATGTAGGTCGTCATATTGGTTCTGTTTAGAAATGCAATTTGTTCTAAGAAGGGATCTTTAAGCTTATATCTTGTATGCAATTCCTTTTAAGTTTGATTGGAAGCTATGGAATTGATGATCTTATGAGAAAAATCGGAATCTGGAAAAGCTACTTGCATGAATAATATAAAGCTCAAAAAGAGTTTTTTTTTTTTAATTTTTTTGTTTTTTTTTTGTTTTTTTTTTTTGTTTCAGTAATTCTAATAACTCGGCTGGAGAGCCAGCATAAAAAAACGTTGGGTTTTGCCTACCTTTTGGATCCATTTAATTTCTACTATTTATTTTTCTTCATAAAGCTCAATACTTTCATACGAAATTGAGCGTATAAAATCGAAGTCTTCGAAACAATTAATGTAATATTGCAATTTCATTAAAGTGTAGTACGAATTCTTTGAAATCATCGACTGTTTGTGAAAAATTACCCATAAAGTGTAAAATATACAAATCTTTAAGGAAAATATACCCGTTTCATTCTTGTCTTTTTAAATACATTAAATGGATGAAACTTAATTACTGGCTTGGGACATTTGGTTTAAAGGCTTCAGTTTTTGTGTGGCTCAAGGATTTTTTTGGGAATTAAACATGTGTCAAGAATTATAGTTGATGATTTTTAAGTCTTCTTTCTGGTTTCGGGATTTTTTTTAAAGACTTTTTTAAACGAGTTTCATTTTATTTTTAAATTATTGATGTGTTTTTTTTTTTAATTTTTCTTTTGGTATTATTTAGTCAATGGTTTTTATATAAGTGTTGTTTTTTTCTCTTTTTTTGTTGATTTTTTTGTTGTTTTTTTTTTAAATGGTTTTAAATTTACTTAAAAAGTTTCGTTATTAATTTAATAATTAACAAATTGATTTTATAATAAAACCAATAACAATAACCACCTCGCCCATATGGCTACGAGACAATAATATGTGGTGCTGATAGTAGTACAGCTATTGTGGCTAATATTGTGAACATTGTGAATATGATAAGGCACAGTCTGTCAACGACCATAGCTGCAAATTTCCAATCATTGGCAATGTCATTGTCCTCGTCGTCTTTACGTAGCTATTTAATTACAATTTCATAGTTGATAACACAAATTTCATTATATATAATATTATGTTATGGATTAGTTTATTTGATTTTTAGAAAGATGGTAAGAAATTTTGGAGAGAAAAAGATGTTAAAAAATTGTTGGTGTTGGTTTTTACAAAATTTATCGCATCTAGACTAGGGAATATAATAATATTTATGCAATATACATATTAAATACTTTGTGCATCGTAGGCTAGTGCAAATGATAGGATAACTTAGATGTAGCAAATATATCAATTTATATATAACTGATATGTCTTTGCATATCCATGCAAATTTATCTGTTTGAAAATACTCTAAATTTCATTTAAATGCTTTAAAAAATATAATTAATTTGTATACTAATTAAAAGCGCCTTCGTTGGAATTAAAATACCCTTGCAAAAAGAAATTTTCGCATTTACATTAAATAATCTGATTCTTATAAAATGGAGTTCAAATGAAATTAAGCTTAAGTATTAATTTTTATATCTTTGAAAGAAAGAGGGAGAGAGAGAGAGAGAGGGTGTAAATACAGTCAAACAGACAAACGGACATCGTTTTAAAGGTATATCAATTGTTTTCAAAATTACAATACTCTCTGCAAGGGTATATATACACATACGTACACATTATGGCATTGCCTAATGGAATTCTATCGCATAAGATAAAGTAAAGCTAATCGAAGTATGATTTATTCAGGCTTTATGCGTAGGCTGGGATGTTGACAACGGAAGCACTTACCTGATCAGTAATAAAGCGAATTTCCTTTAAGATTAAACCTAATTCATATTCTGTTGATGATTTGATGCACGTATGATGTGTGACCGCATCGGGCATTCGTGTGCTGCCAATTGGCCCAATGCTGCCATCGTCGCCTTGCCTGCAAAAGGGGAAAAGCGGAGGAGCGTATGTTCGGAAAAGGGATCGGGTGGGGTGGAGTGGTGTGAAGGTGAGGGGATGAGTTTATTGATATACCACTAAAATGAGATAAGCCTGTTGGGGGGCTTTTGAGAGTGTTTGTGTGTGTTTGTGAGAGTGTGTGTGTAGTTGTTGTTGTTACCCATAAACCGTGCGATAGAATGCCGGATTGTGGGGCAATGTTCCGCCGGGCGTCATGGGGCGACAATTGTGCCGAAAATCATCATCAATGTCGAGCACATTGGCCAGCAGCGACTTCGAGGAGCTTCGTGGGGCGAAAAGAGATTATTTTAGCATATCAACAGATCATTGAAATACACACATATATGTTCAGTGAAGGCTCTACTAGCGGACAGCCACCTTAAGCGGACAACTTCTTTAGCCGCTCTATTGTCTAAGATACTCTCTTAACTTTTGCAAATATGATTTTTGCATAAAGTATCTTTACCAAAACTTTTTCTAAGAGAGCATTCACTTTTGCTAACGCTCAATTAAATACGAATATAAATATAAAAAAAAAAGATATTATTTTAAGTCATATTTATTTGTTAATAGGCGGCAAGAAAGGAACCGTGGGTGTCCGCTGAGGCAAGCCCTATTCGTATTTATGTGTATTTTGGAAGAATAAGTACCGCTCTTTCAGCTCAACATCGGATAGAATCTGATGCTTTCGCTCAGATGAGGTATCTGAGCAGGGCGTTGTCGGGAATTCCAATATCAGCGGTCGGCCTGGTCGACTCATGCGCAATATCCATGGCAGCCAGCATAAAAATACGATGCGAATCTAATGGGTTGTGGCATGTGTGGCAGCAGGTGGAAATTGAAACGTTTAGTAGACGAACTGCATGGGGCAAACTCGACTCCAAATGCGTGTATTACAAGCAGTTCAATGATGAGCTGTGTATCTCTGCGTTTGCGTGTATGCATATGCGATTGTGTGTATTTGGGTGTGTGTGAGTGAGTGCGTGTGTGTGTGTGCTTGTGGCCAAATATGTAGCATACTTAACTGGACTGGCAACGATTTATGGCACTTTTGCATGAGCACAGAAACACAGCCAGACAGACACACACACACACACACACTGTGGCATAAAAACACACACAAATACGCCACACAATTATGATTTATATTTGATTTTGATTACAACTAAAGCAACAATATGCCCCACCGAGAGAGCTCTGTTGCTGTTGCACGTGTTGGTGGTGTTGATGGTGTTGTGGCAAGTGTTGGGTACCGGCAGAATGTTTTGGTGTGCGTTACTATTACACTTAGCTATAATAATATTTATGTGCAGTGCTTCTCTTCTCGTCTGTTGCTTTGGCGCTTATTTATAGCTATGATGCATGCAAAATTTATGATTTACAAGAAACACGACACAGCAACAACGACAACAATGACAACAACAACAACAACAACATTAATAATAACAATAACGCAGACAACAATTTGGTATTATCTAAGCTAAACACACACGCACACAAGTATATATATGTGTATATCACAAATAAATGTATATCGACCTATTATTTGACGGCTATAAATATTCAAAACACTTTCACACACACAAACACACGCACACACACTCTCTCATTCAGTTGATATATGCTGACTATAAATCGAAGGAACATCAAAAGGCTGATTTTGCTGGCACTTGGCAACAAGTTTCGCAAGCCGAAATTTATAAATGAATTTACTATCAATTTATTCTAGGTTATCTTAAATTTAAGCTTATGTTGCAAATAATTAATTTAATATATGTCATCGCTGTCTTTATCTAAACAATACATACATTGTATTTAAAATGCTAAATATAATCTTAAATATGTGTACCTTCATTTATAGAAATAATCTGATTGAAGAGCAGCTTTTAAAGTTTTTCAAGTTAAAGTTATTTGAATAGAGATCTTTCGAAGAAGGTTGATGATTATACATTTAAAATATTTATTTAAATATCGTAAGCATCTCAGATGTTTTGATTCTAGATATTCTTTAACTAGTTGGCATATTATACATATTCAATCAGAATTTTAATTTTTTATTCAAGCGACTTAGCTGAAGAGCAAATATCTACTCATCGACACCTTAGTCATACCATAAACTACTTACTAAACTTATAAATAAATAATTTAGTTAGATATTGCGAAGAATGAAGTTGCATTACCAACAATCAATCTACTGTAGAAGCTCTCGAAATTCCTTTTATTTAATATTCAAAACCGTTGTTGAGTTCTGATTAAGGTTCAGAGCAGAAGCAACGGAAACCCAATCGATTGTCATGCTAAACTGCACTACGAAGCAATTGTTTTTATTGCTGAACGGATCTAAAATCGAGCCACATTGACATCTGCTGCAGCCCCCAAACCCCCAACCCCAACCCGACAGCCAGCTTGAGCTGTACTACTTTGACGTTGGCGGTGTCGCTAACAAGCGATGGATACATGGAAATGCGCTTGAGGACGTGGCATGCAAACCAAATGCAAAGTTTTGAATGCGATCCGGTGTAAAGCACGAGAGCATATCGCCTGCGCCACGGCATGCGGCATTGCCCCACAGACCACAACTGTGTTCTGCTTCAATTTTTTTTTACTTATGACCGCTCGCTTTTGTGCAAATTTTGTGCAAATTGATTTGTTGTTATCACACACAACGAAAAACCGCGAAGGAGCGTAGGGATGTGTGAGGGGGCAGTTCCCGTACATGCCCTAAGTGCTTCACATTTCTAATGCACCTGTTTTACCCATTGACTCAATTTTCCTGGCCATGTCACTATAAAATCTTCAACTGCAACTGGGCCAACTGTCGCCTGTCTTCCACTTTTCAAATATGTCTGTGTGTGTGTGTGTGTGTTTGCACTCAATTTGGGGTTTTTCTTGAATTCCTCCAAATTCGATTGCATGTTGAGTCGGCACAAGTGCCTGTCCACAATTTTGCGAGGCGAAAAACCATAGAAAACATTTCACGTGACTGACTTCTTAAAAGCCAATTGACTTCCACTGAGCTGCATTCCGTTTAGCGGCCCCTTTTTGGCCAACTTGTGAGCCAAACAACTCCTTTCTTTATGTATGGAATACACATTGTATTGTAAAGTGTAAGCAGCATAGAAATTTTCCATTATGCTGTTCAAGCAATTGCATTTGTTGAAATTGCTTTCCACTTGACGTCTTGGTCATGTTCAATTGGCATGGGACTGGTAACAAAATATAATAAAAAGAAATGTGATTCATGATATGAACATTAGACAGGCAGTTATTTCGATTGGATATAGTAATTTTGATAGCAATACGGCATCGTTTGTGACTAGGTTGTATCCCAAAACCTAATGAAAATGTATCAAACTGGATACATTTGAGATAGTTTACCCAAATTACCTACTGGTATAGCAGTGTTGCACTTATTGATACAGCAAGTACATGTAAGGAATATTTTATTTCTATTTAGGGTCACAATAACGAAGAGATTTCAAGTACTCTGAATATATCCAATATTCTCAAAACTGTACCACGCTTGAAAGTTATTGTCCACATTTTCAAAAAATAAAATTTTGTTCGATTTATTTGCAGTTAAATTAAATTTGTAACATTAAAGTTAAAGTAGTGAATTTATGAGAGATGTTTTTTTTCCGTCCCAACTATTATTAAACCTTCGAAAATACTTTATTTCGTAATTTAAACTCACTTTTAAAACAATGCTCTTCCAAAAATGCACCCATTAACTGACATGAGTCAAACATTCAATACACAAGCACATATAAAGGTATTTACACAATCGTGTGACTTATTGTAAATGAGATAACAACACTTAAAAAAATTGGGCTGCACTTTAATCTGTTGGAAATGCGAGAGTACAAATTGTGCAATTAGTGACTAGTGATTGGGTTGGCTGGTTAAGTTATGAATAGGTGAAAAACAGAGATAGATGGGGAGGATGTGATTGATTAGACAGTGGGAATTTTACTAATATATAAGAAGAAAATTATGGGCCCAACATCAACATTACGATATTTTTCATTACATAAATTATTTTATAGTAGACACTGTTAGTACTCGTCGTAGCAGACATGTTGGCTAGTTACATAGTTACAACATTTATTTCGTACTCTGTACATCCGTCCGTCACATTTGGGCTCGGAATTTCATTATTTTTTGCATCTTTTTTAGTTCGACATATAATTTGGCTCTTCTTTTTTGGTTTGGGTCACACATACATGAAATTCAGCTGTTATTTTGGTTTTAGCTAAGTACATTTCTAAAACAACAAAAACAGCTTGCAAAAACGCCTCTAAGTAGGCTACAAAATGAACACAATAATAAACCGAAATATCGAAAAAATGAATACGTGTGTAGGCAAATAAAAAAGTTGTTACAACAACACAACGACAACAACAAACGGGGCAGAACAACAATAATATTACAATCATAATAACAGTAATAAATATATATTTAGATATATTTGTATATTTGGTGCAGCAACTAGAAGAATTTCACTTTGCGTGGTTTGTATTTATTGGAGGCTTCGCAGAGATTTTATGAACTTGGTGAATGGACTATGGACTATGGACTATGATGTGTGATGGGTATATACAATATTTGCTTATATAGTACAAATATATTCGGCAAGTAGAGTAGTGTTTCCCCTTTCGCACACACTATTTTGTTATTAATAAATGAGACGTGTTAAGCATTAATTAAATTGTGTTTGATTCCATGTCCCATAAAAATATTTGTATAAACGTATTCAGTATTCATAGATCTACTTCATGGTTCGCTCATCCGGAAACACTCCACAAATATGCGGCTTACGCCGTAATGCTGAACAAACTTGCAAGTTTTTATTTGGAGTCTAGATTTAAAATGCAAACTGCTGATCAAGGTGTGGCTTAATTTTGTGGTAACACAAAACAAATAGTTGGCAATTTTGTATGTTGGATCAACAATAATAAATGAGTAATAAGTACAACACAATATATCTGGCGATAACAAAACAACGAGAACACAGAACAGAGAACAGAGGAAAACACAAAGAACATTTCTCTAACTAACACATAAATTATTTTAGCGCATTTCTCAAAAATATATGCAGTTGTTTCTGTTTGACTTTTTTTGTGGGGCTAGCAACAGATAAATCATAAGAAATGCTAATGCTATGCGACTGTAAACAGAGCAGCAGGCGAGCAAGTCCAGCACCACGTCCGGTTGACGGTACTGGAATGGAATTTTCACCCATTTGCTGCTGCTGCTGCTTGAGGCTATGATAAGTGATGGGTTCGCATTTTGCAGATGTTTTGTTGTTTGTTAGTTGATTTGGATACGAGTTGTTGGTTGGTTGTTAGGTTGGTTGAATGACCCATTTTGAAAACTTACCCATTCGGACATTTCGTGCGTATCAGCATTTCGATGATGATAATTTAATATTAAAATCGTTGACACAACGGATGAAGCTACCATAAACATTATGCAATTGAAATATGTACCTGTTGGTTGGTTGGGCGTGTTGTCATTATATATATAAAATAGTTTATCGTTTATCGATTTTTGTTTGTTTTATTTTTTTTTTTCAAGTTTTCAGTGTGGTAGTTTTGGTGCGAGTGGTGTTGGTTGTTGTTTCGGATTTGTATCGGTTTATTATTGTTTTATTTTTATTTGTTTGGTTAGTTGGATTTGTCGAGCATATTTCAGGGTAGCATATTTCGATCAGAGTTCATTCAGTGTTTGATATTTGAATTTTTATTTTAGGTTATTGAGAATATTTTCGACAAAAGGTATACAATTTGTGAAAGAAAGAAAAAAGGTAGAGATATATACAAATATTTTAGTTAGTATTTATATGAAATGCAAATCTGTTCTTAGTTTTTTTTTGAAACGTCTTTTGGTTTTTACTTGTTTAGGCATAGCAAACTGGTTTTATTTGCATTGGTAAACAATTTTTATTTTAAACACACACACAGTTAACTTTTAGTTGGAGTATTATTTTAGAGGTTATGTATAAGAAGTAGACACCCAAAAAATATACGCCAAAACTGAATTAGATAGTTTAAGTTGAACAATAAAGTTAAACATTTGAATCGTAAAAGACTTTAATATTTAAATTGGAATTCCAAACAAAATTTAATTTGATTATAAATTTTAATTTTCAATTTGATAAGAAATATTAAAGAAATATTATAGCTCAATTGGTTGTGATTTGAAAGTCATAAGTTATTATTTTGTATAAATTGTTTCTTAAGCGAGTTGTGGAATTGTTTTTAAAAGTTTTGAATGCATATAAGGTAATCGGTGGTACCAGATATTTGCTGTATACCTAGAATATGTATAAAATTGCTACCTCTAATATTATTTTATATATATGATTCAGACATATTTGAGACAAGTTGAAAAGTTTATTGAAATATGAAATTAGCTTTTTGAAACAACCTATACAATATAACATAAGGTTTCGAAATTGGAATTATTTTAATTTTGAGAACCCAAAAAAAAGATTACAGCGTGCAATTAACTCGATTTCAAATGTGTGTGCATTTTATCAAACCAACTCGTGTGTTCAGTGTGTCATAACTGGGGTTACAAGTATTATTCTTATAATTCGTTTTTTCTTTGTTTAAATATGGTTTTTAAGTTTTAATTGCATAATTTATGTACCCTACAAATTAGTTTGAAGTTATTTGTCTTTCTCTACGAATTTTAGACTCTTTTTAATATCAGCACGCGGTTTCTTTAGTTGCTTTCAAGTCAAAAGATTTTGGCAATCAAAATTATTTGGCTTTAAAGCCAAAGAAACTGCTTAAAAAATCTTTAAAAAAAAAATCGCTGATATATCGTTTTATTTTATTAATTGTGTGTCAAAGTTTTAATATTATAAAATCATCGGATTTTTTTGGTTATTAAAATCGTTTTAGAAATGCATGAATAAATGAATATATGTGAATGTAACTGCAATAGCAACTTTAGAGGGTATAGTTATGTTATATATGTTTTTAATATGGTTTTAGAAACAGTAAATTGTGAACTGTAAACAGAGGAACACACGAACTCAAAAGCAATTTCAAACATTGTAGACAGAGCGATAATACGAGTACATATATATATACGATAAGGATATTACAAGGATTACACATTTATGTAAAATAAGCAATAACCAGCAGAAAATTTGGTAAACAAAATCATCTTACCTAGCAGCGGCACAGCATCTGAGGTGGCCGGCATTGTCTCGGCAACCATATTGAGGAACACGGTCAACGAGAGCAAGATCGTAACGCCTAGACATTAAAAATTGATATGATGTTATTTAGGTCAAGAATTATGAGAGCTAAAAAGTTTGATTACCTACGTTAAGGTTAAGGATGCTACTTAAGATTTATGTGTATTTGGCACGCTATCGTGCCATTTTCAACTATTTCACGTTACATAAGCAATATTAAGAGCATCCCATCAATAACGGTTTATTGTATTTAAGTTTATCCCTGCGCTTCTATGCTTTAACCAACCACCCACAATTTATGTGGGGCACATTTTGAGGCGACGCTAAGCACAGCTCACACTGTGTACGCCTACTTTTACTACCCAGTCATGGCTACATTATAAGTTCAATAGTTTCTTCAACAGCCTAACAGCTTGCCGTGGCAGTGGCGTCATCCCATCATGCCCCATCATCATTGCGTCTAATATGCGACGTCAGCCAGCCTCGAAACTCGTCGAGTCGCGGCTCGTCATCAACAGCGATGGGTGATTTTTTACTCAATTTTAGATTCGAGTCGGCGGCTGTCATTATTGTAAAAAATTACTAGGCAAATACTTTTGAAGCGCCACTTAAGCTTCTGCCACTTCACAAGTTGTTTGTGTAGTAAAAGTGCAAATTCATATTCATTTAATAAACTATTTATGATTTAGCTTTCTCAACTATATAGGCGTCAACTATTTAAATCGTGGCTCGGACGCTCACAGAGATTCTAAAGAGCCCTTCCTGCAGTCTGCCTGTGCTTCGTACTTACCTAGCGATAACTTTTCACCCGAATCCGGTGGCAGGGTGAAGCCGAGCAGAGCCATGGATGCAATCAGCACACAGGGTATAATCAGATTAAAAAAATAGTACAGTGTTCGTCGTCGTATGATAATGGCAAATGTGATGTCTATATACGGTTCCGGGCAGCAGTTGTAGTAGATCTCATTGCGTTTGCCAGGCACACCTATTGGACGGGTTATTGGTTAAGCAAATGATCAACTCATTAGTGTCAAATCCTAAAAAAAAACATTTTCAAAATAGAGCATATCAATTTCTTTCGTTATTGTGTCAGCTTTTACTTGGGCCTTTGTCAGAGCTTTATGTCTATGCTATTTGTTGCGAGCATGGCATACAGGCAAGAGAGTAAGTAAGTAGTTTAGTAGAGAGAAAGAGTAAGTAGAGTGTTGAGAGTAGTTTTGAAAAGCGTTAAGAAAGTTGAGTAAAGTGAAGCGTTTACAGTTGAAGCGTTTGTGTGTGTATGTTTGTGTGTGTGTATGTTTCTGTGTATGTGACTTTGAATAGGTAATAGCTTATAGGAGAGTACGATGTGATATATATATGCATTGAGTATGAAAATAGTGGCTTTTGTGTGCATGCTGTGGTTTCTCTATGTGTAGTCATAAAGTTCAGTATGTGGGCGTCTGTGAGGGGGGAGATATGCGATATATGTGTAACTGTAGTTTCTGCAAAAGTTTTATTTGCATACGAGCAACTAATTTGAAGTAAGAGCCGAGACAAACATGTTTCTAAAACTTTGTCCATATTTGCTTGAGTTTTAAGACTACCAAGTTAGTTAAAGAAAATGCAAAAGGTTAAATACAGTGGTTAAGGGTTGATTTCTAGACAAGTTTGATGGAGCTGCACAGTAGAATATCTATTATTAGACGTATTAAATAAAATCGGTTTTCAGTACTTAAGCAGGTTTTCTTTTTTATCACATATTCTATATCTAGCCTCATATACACATTGCAAACTTTTGGCTAAGACCATTTGAAGTTTGTATACTGCTGACTAAATTGTGGGCTCAACTCAGCCCAAGATTACGATAGGGATTACACAGAGAGTGCACAAAACCGTCTTGATAAGTATTTAAAAATTAGCCAGCAAACATTTGCGCTCTTTCAGTGCTGAGAAAACTGTTTCAAGTTATTTGCATAAGCTGGCAGCCAAAGGCGATTGAAAAGCGATGCTCAAAAAAGCAGTCAACAACTTAAGCAAAACCCCCAAACATTACACAGCAAATAAAATAATAAAATAATACATATATATATATATGTATATATATGTATAAAAAACCAATGGCAAATGAAATCATGATAAGCAAACACAAATTTAAAAAGAAACGTAACAAAGTAATGCAGCAAAAAAGAGAAAATAAAAAACAACGGAGGCGAGCGAAATAAAATTTGTTGCACAAACTTTCTCAGCACTTTTGTGTGTTGTGAACTTTTGTGGCCAGTGTAGAGTAGATAACTTTTTTCTGTGTAAGTGTGTGGGTGTGTGTGTGATTGTCTGCAACTGCTAATTTATGGTGCTGACGGTGAGTGTTTGTTGGGATGTATTTGTATTTGTCTTTTAATTTCTTAATTGGTTTGGGTGAGTGGCTGTAGCCAACTAAGGAGTCAAATCTGTTCTTCTACCATGTGTGTGTGTGTGTGTGTGTGTGGGTGTGTGTGTGAGTATGTATGTGAGGGTATTTTAGACAAAAGTTCAGTTCTATGTGGTGCTGTGTTGGTTGAAAGATAGCTGCTTGTGTGGGTGAAGCCGCGCATTTGTCTGCTTTAGCACTTTATGCGGATATGTGCAATTTACGCTTTTGTGTGTAAGTCTCCATTTTTCTTTACTTTAATTTCTTACACTATTTTTTTGTTTTTCTACTTTGTGTTTTAAGTTGATGCAGCTCAACGGTTTGAAAAGAAATTCCTCAGTTAAGGAAGTAATCAAAAGTTATGTCAAAACAAATTGGGAATTGTATGTGAATACAAAAGCAGACCAAAAATTGGGGAAGAACAATAAAAGGAGTTGTGGAGTAAGTGAAAAATATATTATCAGATTTTTCTGTTAGTATTTGTATTGAATATTAAATAAAGAATCATAATTTTCATTTTATTTTTTTAGATATGTTCAAAAATGTGTACTACAGAGAATGGACGCTTTTTAATTTTTGCTCATCCGCTTGTTTTGGCTTTACTTAATAGGTAAACAAAATGCAATTGAAGTATTTTTTTTATATACAATATTATTTCTAGTCAGCATTCATTATAATCATAAAATAGAGCTCTTATCTGCGATTCTTTAATGCTTTAACATGCCATAAGAGCGTTGTTAAAAATGTTGGAGAAATATATAGAGAGAGAGAGAGATTGACTTTAGAAAATGTCTAAGGGTTGCATACATGGGCCAGGCCTTACCTCTTGCTTGTCATGATAAATTATCTTTGGGGTACGCACCAAACGGGGCAGCACATTTTAGACTAGCATAAGCATAAGCAAAGGCCTAAAACTGTGCTACACCGCTGGCAGGTACTTAATAATAGTATTGCTTTTAATATACATAAGGTAAACGAAACGTTTACGCGGCTATTTCGGACTTGAAAAGTTAAAGCGCCCAAGATTGATGATAGTTTTCTTAGTTTTTTTTTTTTTGATAGAGTTTTTTGTTGATAGAGTAAGTGAGTGGGAGAACACTGGATAAGCGTGTGGTATTTTTGAGTGTAAAACAGTATAAAAGTAGAGATATAAGAAGTATAGTTTTAGTTTAGTGTTGACAGGGTTCATTAGGTGCCATACTTCATTCCGTATTCATTGGCCTCGAAATATATATGTCCTTATATGTAGTTAGAGAGAGAGATGATGATAAATTAAGATATGAGCAACAGTGATGCAAAACGTTCCCAACAGACGATTGATTGCAATTGCCTAAGCTGGTTTACAGACTTACCAACACTGGCCATACAATCAATTGTTGAGCAGAACGCCGCTTTAAAACAGTATTAGTTTCGAACGGAACGAGTTCGGAACTTTAGCTCGCAACCTGAACCCTGCTTCAGTTTAGAGAGTTGAGTGAGAAATTTTTATGCCATGTTTTATTTCGTTCCAAAGGACTAAGCTATGGACTAGCATAGGAAAAAGTACAAATACTTGAAGGCTTTAAGGCTTAAGGCAAAGCCATTGTGTGTTCTTATGAAAACATCTTTGCAAGAGAAAGATGAAAAACAAGTTTTCTTTGTCTTTGCTGGATTTTTTTTTTTTTTTTTTGCTAGTCAAACGCGTTTTGCGCAGACACGCACTCACGCACATAGATATATACATACATATATATAAATATATAGATATATACTATATAAACGATGACAATGCCAATGCTATGGCAGTCATTTCTCAATTTTTCTAATGTGTATGTTTTCGTTTCATTTGTCGGAGACACAGAGTGAGAGTGAGCGACAGAGATATATGTATAGAGAGAGAGTACGTGAGTTACTTAAAGTAAGCAACGACAGCCCGCTCCATAGCATTATTCTTGTTCTTGGTACTTGGTTCTTGGTTCTGGCATTGGCTTACTCACCCAGTAGTTCCCACTCGCCGTTGAGCACGTAACTGCTGATATCACCGCCAGTTTCATCTTGTAATTGCAAATCCAGCTTTAGTTACAATGGGGAGAGGGTAGAATAATATAAATATATATCGCTCCGCCTTCTCCACCTTCTTCATCTTATTCTTTTTAATGAGAAATCAAAACTGAAGAAATCATAAAATTTTCGCAAAACAATTTGTTTAAGCATAACAACTACGAGCTGTGTACTCCCTGGTTGCCTTGCTCTTTTGCATACTCGGGCGACTGAATCAAACCTGAAATCCATCATAGGTCCAACTGCCGAATTTCATCTCGCAGCGCTGATCATCGAACGGAAACCACGTGATGTCTATCTTGCACGTCGATTTAAAGATGCCCGGCGGCACGTATAGGCAGGAGCCGTTGTTCCGCACCACCACATTGGTCTGATAGGTCCCGTCGAAGCCCTCGTCGGCGCTGTTGTACATGAGCACATCCGGCTTCCAGATGCGATGCGGCGGTATGCGCAGATCCTTAACGCCACCATAGTCGGAGGTATTCCACCGCAAATTCATATCGTTCCACTCGAGTTTTAGCCACACATTCGTAACCAGCAATTGATTTTTCTCATCCTGTTAATAAAGCAGAAAACGACATTTATTTTTAATACTACCAAATAGCACAATCTCCAATTCAATTTAACGATAAAAACAAAATGTTCAACTGATGATCAGGTAAATCTTTAACTAATAAATAAATGAAAAGTATTACTAATTATTATTAATTAGCACATCATACTCTTAAATATATATAATTTAATACATTGCTGGCTTTTGTGATGTTTAAATGCGTATAGCCCTTGGGCTCTATGGACTTTCACAGGCTTCTCCATTAGCCATTAAACTTCTGCATAATTGAGCGGCGGCAGCAATCGACACTCGAAACCATTTCAATTTACAAGAACTTTAATCAAGCGAGTTAAATTTGTAAATGCGCTCTAACCAAACCCAGCAAAAGCCTTTTCCCTAGGCGCGTGGCCCAATAACCAAATCCGTGCATTACAATAAAGCCAACTGCAACAGCAACAACAAACAGCAACAACAAACAGCAACAACAAACAGTAGCGACAACAACTGGCAGGCAATAGTAAAAAATGCATAAAGTGCACACAGGGCATATGTGTAATTTACAATTAAATGCCTGAAATATTCATGACTATGCGCATAGCACTGAAAAATGCCAAAAAAAACTCAAATCTCGCTTAAGGGAACTCGGGACAAAAGGGGTACTGGTAAGAGTGTGGAGTGTAAGTCGTGCCTGACATTGCACAAATATTTTGACCGAGCAATTTCCGGGTATGAACTGTGTGCAAGTTGCAAGTGCAATCAGAAAATGCGCCATGTTCCAGCTCCAGCAACAGCAACTACAGCAGAAGTTGGGCAGGAAAATTGCGACAGTAATGCGGTAAAATGAAATGGAGCAATGGCCAGGCCAAATAGGTCCTGTGCGCCCGCCAGTCGGCCTCCAGGACGAGTCCAACTGCGGCCGTCAATAAGTTCTTCTTTTTTGTTTGGTTGATTTTATTTGATTTTTTTTCAAGCTAGCAAAATCGAACATCGAGCAAATAAAAGCAAGCAGCGGCTAACAGAGTTGCTTTCAATTCAGGATGCGGCAAGGACTGTACAAAGCACACGTAATATTGCGGTCATAACAATACTCGCTCTCTCACTCACTCTCTCGCTCTGTTCGGCTCCAAATATAGCCATTACATTATTGCACTTGACTGCAGCTTCCATTTCACTCATTTTATGTACCCACAACCTCGCTTGCACCTCCTCTCTCTACCAGCTACTCGACAAACTGAACCACTGAAAAGTGTGTTTTGCTTTTTGTCGCTGTTTCCTTTTCCCTTGTGTGTGTGTTTGTGGCTGTATGTGTGTGTGTGTGTGTTTGTTTGTATGTCCAGCTTCAACCTAATCAAATTCGTTTTTCAACAAATTACTACGGAAAATTGGTTTTTGTGCGTTACGGTTAGTGGGTTATTACGGCAGAGTTGCATAATTGGCTTTTTCGGTTAGCCAATTTGGCAGATTGTTGCAGTCGCGCAATTTTGTGGTATTTAGTGCATGCTCTTGTAAGGATAACAGTAGTGCTAAGCCAGTTTTATATTTTTTATTCTCTGTTGAGTTAAGCATTACCATTTATCGTTTGAGTAGAAAAAAAATGATAAAAAAGGAGAATATTCGAATGGAAACTAAATGTAAGTTTCTGGAATTGAAGGTAAATTTGATGGAAACTAAAATGTTTTCTCCATTATCGGCGCGGTCGTCTGTGGTTTTTATATTTTTCATAAAGCAACTGACCTAACTGTCTATGCACTGGCCACTAACCACAATCCACAAGTCCAGAGCACACCTCTCTAATTTAAATCGTATTTCCATGCACATAATCATTTGCAGTTGCGGCAAAACTTCTACACAATTATAAAGCTGAATGCAGAGAAACCAACAAAACAAATGTGAAATAAAAAAGACTGATTCAAGTTTAATTAAAATTAAAAAGTGGGCGTGGCAGAAAGATTTGATGGGCGAAGAGAGATAGAGAGTCCGACGAATGCGAAAATGGTAGCCACAGAATTTGTGTCGCGTATTTGTCGTCGCCTTTTGCAGTAGCTGTGGTTGCTGTTAAGGTTGTTGCTGCCGCATGCATGCAAACGGCAGCAACTAGAATAAGCTAGGCGAATGGGTTGATGGTTCTCTTTGTGTAGTGGAGTCGCGCAGTGAGCAACAGACGTAACCTAAACGAGGCTTATTCCAATTCAGAAACTTCGAGTGTGTATAAAACATTCGCACACTATCTCTCTCTCTCTTTGTCACTATCTATCTCGCTCGGTCTTTGATTCCTACTCTTTCTGTATGGAAAAAAAGCAGAAGCGGCAGTTGTTGAATTTTAAATGAGCAGCAAAAGAAAAAAATAATAAAACAGCAAACGGCAAACGGCAAAATTATTACAGGCAACTTGGCGTTGCCAGGGCGGCGCCACCCGCTGCCCAAAGACAAGTTTTCGGCTGGCGTATAATTTGCATATATTCCCCACACACACGCTCACGCACACACATATTTATGCTAACGCACACTTCAACTGCAGCAGTTCATTGACATGCGGCGCGTTCGGGGAATTAAAAAGAAACAAAACATAAAAAACTGTAGCAGAAAAAGCGGCGCATTCCCCACATTCCCCACGGAAGCAGGCCTAGTTTCTTATTATCTTGAGAACAAAAAAAAAAAAAATGAGCAGCATTTTACTCCTTGCCACTTGCTGCTTGCTCCTTGCTCGAGTTCATTACTCATTTTCGCTGATATCCGTTGATATGCCACAGTGGTCCCCTTTGTTGACTGGCCTCCTGCTCCATTGACGCTGTCTATTTAATCACTTTTCGTCCTTGTCATTTACTCGTCTTATCTCTCGCTCTCTCACACTTGCGTGCACTCTCTGTTTGTCTGCTGCTCATTGACGCCAATTAATCTGCGGAGCGCTTTGTCTGCGCCTTTTAATTAATGCGCCCGGGAGTTGTCTTCTTTCTCTGGCGCTCTGCAGCTTTTTATATTCTTCGACAAATCTTCTGCTCTTTTTTTTATAACGGACTTTCATGGGGCTTCGATTATTGTCTTTCATTTGTCATTCTGTGATTACGGCAGTTTCCAAAATGTATTTATTTAGTTATTCTTGTTTCCTCTCCCTTAATTACCTCAAATTGAATGGAAAATTGCTTAAATACTCATTAATTTCTGAGAGGAGTTGATTATTGTTGAGAAGGGCTAAGTTATATGTTTATCTTTGCTTTCATTACATTTAATTTACATGAAATTTCTATCTCACAATACAGAAAATTATAGAATATCTTCAATACAGATATTAAAGACAAATATTATTAAACATAATTAATTTAGCTAACAAAATCTACCGATAACTAGGTATCGAATAAATGGCGTTGCATTATCGATAACGTTTTTTTTTTGTGGGTAGCTTTGTTATGGTTAGAAATATGTATTCAAACAAATAATGTATAATTAATAATGTATAATGCCATAAAGGCAATTACATTTTTTACTTGACACTGGTCGAATTGAGCTGTAAGCCACTTTATATTTATAATTTTAAATTAGAAAAAATAATTTTTGCACAAGATTTATGCCAATTTCTGAAGTCGGTAAATAGTTTCCAACGGAAGATCGAGATGAATTTTGCATTTAATTAAAAAACGATTGAGTATATTTATTTCGAAAATGACGAGAGAAGTCTGGATGCGTTCTACTTGCGCTTTCAAAATGCAATTAAATGAAAAGGTGGGCGGCTGCCAGAGGCGTGGCCCCTTTGCATATTTTAAGAGTACCAATAAGCGAATGTGTGTGCTGCTGTGTGTGTGTGTGTGCAGGTCTGTTGTGTGGGTTGGCTGTGGCTATAAGGCTGATCTCATCGAAAGCAAACATTGTTGCCTAGTGGAAGGCGAAGGAGCAAAGCAAGAAATCGAGAATTTAAAGAGACGGAGTGAGGGGGCGGTAGGCCTGGATTAAGCTTCTGGTAGAGGGGCTTAGCAACATGTGTTTATGAGCATGAATAGCAAACATTTGAAACTCCATTATCAAAATGACAGCTGCCGGCAAATATTTGCAAGGAGGCACACATATTAAACATATACCTATACATATGCTTATGTATGTGTGTATAAAATATACATATACAATTTATATACATACTCGCTATTAACTCGATATCGAGCGAAACCAAAGACAAAAGCCAATGCAGAGCGCGATGTATCTGTATCTGTATTTGTGTTCGTATCTGATACAACGCATCGCTCGCGTTCAGTTAATTAAATTGCGCTTTTATCATCAGACAAACATACACACGCATACACACAAACACACACACACACACACACACACACATACACATATATACATGCAGGCAAGCTTGTCACTGGTTTGTTTTTCAAGGACTTTCGACAACTTGACTCCCATCCTGAAGTGCTTACGTAATGTTCATCGAGCGCCACTGGCTTAGCTACTAAACCAAAATGCCATTGTGGCCCATAAGGCCCATCAATTCGGGGCCAAGCAGCCAGCGAGATAGAATTGGAATGACTTTAATGACAATTACAGCCATTTGTTGGCAGGATTTGCTGCTAAACTATATATCTTATTCCTCCACTAATACTCCTTGTTTGCCTCGTGACAAGCATTTCAAGTAAATCAGCGGAAAATAAAACCATTAGCGATGCCAAAAATAATGAAATTTTAAATGTTGTATAAGAAAATGACAAATTGTGTAGATAAGTTATTTATCACGCTTTGAGAAGTTAAATATTTTCCAAGATAAAGGCATCTAAAACTTATATTTTTAATTAGTAAAACTTATTCAGATAGGAGCTAGAAGTTTTTTCATTTTTTTTTTCTCATAGTCTCCAATTCCCACGGATGCTTAAAAAGACATTTCGCTTTTGCTTAAGCAGCGCTGAGATAATTTTAAGCCTTCCAAACGGTATGGCATTTTAAGTGGAGTTGTGTCATTTGATGTCGAAGTGCTGTTCCCATTTAGGTTCACAAAAAAAGCAAAAACAACAACTTGCATAGGACATTGAGGAATGCTCTGGACAGGCCAACAGTTGCCCTGTATATGTGTGCTCATTTAACAAGTTTTTACCTTTGATAGCGCAAGGATCTAAGCACACACAAATATATAGAAGCACTCGAGTTACAGTCATTCGCACATGCAAGAACATCAATCAAAGGGAAAGTGACTGCAGCAGGAGAAAGAGTTGCTGAAGCTCCTGACGAACCGACGAATGAACGAAACCCAAAGCCAAATGCATTGAAAATGCTGCAAACTGTGCCAAGCATGTGCGTGTCTAGAAGTTTGTGTATGTGTGAGGTGTCCTGTTTAAGTTGATGAAATGCATGCAGTGAGCGCTTAGAAAAGCATCTGATGGCGCCTTTGCGCCACGAAACGAAAACGAAGACAGAATTGACGGCAGTTTGGAATTAGGCGAACATTGCAAATGGATATGAAAGGAGACGGAACAGGGTCGAATAATGGCTGGAATGGAAGCAGGAATACGGGCAGGAACCAGAAGCCAGCTGTAAACAAAACTGCAACGTGATAACATTCTAATTTGAGAAACAGGTAAACAAAGGTATGCATCATAAATACATAGCATACTTTTCAGGGCACCTGCGACGCTCCGTACATCTGCATTGTTTGCACAGCTCGTTAGGCGTATGCATAAGTGAATGTGTGCGTGAGTGTGTATGTGCGTGCGTGTTGATTAGATATGAACGCGTGTCTGATTTTTTGCGATACAACACGAATAACCGACATCATACATCACACTAACATTTTCTATATATTTTTATTTTTATTTTTTTCTATAAAGCAGAAAAAATAATTTGGGAAAGTTGTACATATTTTTAGATATTTAAAGTTTTTTACTCAAAAGAATCTTTTAAGGCATGTCCAATCTTGTTTACTGGAGACAGCAAATAACTTAAGAAATGTATTTCCACTCGGTCTTTCTGGAGATAGCAAAAAAGTTAAGAAAACTAACATTTTCAATTGATATATTTTTCTCTATTGAAGTTTCTGTTAGTCGGTTCAAGTAAGTAGTTCGTGTCAAGTAAGTAGTTCGTGTCACGTACGAAAGATTGAAAAACGCTCAACTCTAGTGTGTATATACAGATGCATTTGTAGCACAATGTGGCGCATAAATTGTGACTTATTCAAATGCAATTTTCAGCTGTGCCGCACACACAAAGTGAGATAAACAGAGAGAAAGAGCGAGAAAGATAAAGATAAAGTGAGAGAGAGAGAGAGAGAGAGAGATATATATAGAGGATTGTTTGCTTTGCATTATGTTTTGTTTTGCTGGTGTATTTCGCTTTTTGTCGCATGCCCGTGTCCTTTTACAGTTGACCTCCCAGCGGCGCAATTATAGCATATGCTTCTGGTTGCTGCCCCGAGACGCTTGTATAGATAAAAATGCATATAATAGGATAATCATTGTCTATCGTTAGACACGCATCGCGCACTTATAGCCAAGAGCCAAATCCAATGTTTTGGTACGCTTGCTTAAAAATCTTGCTTTGGCATCCTTAAAGCTTAATCACTTGGCAACTTGACAGATAAAACGCGTTGACTGTCTTGCTGATAAACAGCTGAATTGATGGCTCTTTACAGTCGCATACACACACACTATCAGATTTCCCTCTCTCTCTCTCTCCCTCTCTCTATCTCTCTCTCTCTCTCTCTCTTGCTTTCGCTGTTTGAGCTTTCAAAGTGTTTGGAATTGAATTGAAGCTGCTCTTGGGACAGCGATGCTTGGCCTTTGCCAGCAACTGCATTGGCCTTCCCGCCCTCAAAGCCGAAAGCTGCCAACAGCAGCAGTAGCACTAGCAGCAGCGGCAGCGGCAGCTGTCAGGTGTTAAATCTTCAAATTGCTTGGAGACCAGCATGTACGCCCCTTCCCCCCCACCCTCAACCCCGTAACCCCTTAACATCAGAGGAGCGTGCACATAAAACATGCAAATGCAGCTGCAAGTGTAGTTAACAGCTAAAATATTGCGAGTGTCAAATGCCTCAATATCTCTGGGGGAAACGTAATGGCATTGGCAGCTCAGTTGGAAAAAGACCATGTTGGATAGAACAGAAAAGTGAATAGAAGTGAAAAGTGCATATATAGTATTTTCTTCGAGTGTAAATAGCAAAGTTTGAACTATTGGTCTGTGAGTGTAAAGATGTCAAGAACTGCAAGATTTATTTGCTGTAGATGGAGCATTTCAATTGGCAACTTTTATGGCATGGGCTCTTTTCTCTAAATTCAAAATGAATAACTTTATATTCAAATGAATACCAATATATTTTACAATTGCTTGTAAACATACTATTTAGCTTAGCCTTGTAATTGGAGCCACAATGGCTCATTTAAATAGTTCATAACAATTGTCATTGCTTTGACTTTGAAGGCCTGGTGATTCACGAATCACTTGCTGTGTTCGAAATGTTAATGATCCAACCGCTTGTGGCAGCACTTAAGTACTTGCCACATTGATAACTTGCTTTAATTGTGGTCACATAAGCGAAGGTATTTATATGCACAGTGCCACATCTAAGCAATTTGCAACTTATTGCTTAAATAAAAACTTTATTTAAGAAGAAGTTGCCTGCTACATCCAACCATCTTATCCAGGCGGCTACATACTTTGAGATGACGAGCTGACACTTTGCACACCACATAAACTTTACGATTGAGCCAACAGCAGCGGCAAGAATAACAAAAACAACAACAACAACAACAGCAAAAAATCCAGCTGCACCCTCCCTCACTCCATGTTGCTTTTCATGGTAACTGATGGCTGCGTTAACACCCCAACCAGCTCTACTGTAACAAAATGACCCGATTCTCGCATTTTTATGCCTTGCACAGCACCAGATTGTAATTGCTGTTGTTGTTGTTGTTGGTGTTGTTGTTACTGCTGCGTTTCGAGTGTGCGTGCTGCAGTTTTTACTGCCAGCAATTTTTGCGCAACAGCAACAAAATCAACAACAACAACTAACAAACAAATAAGAGAGAGCTGAACTCGAGACTGCCTCTGAAGGAGATATCCTGTACTGAAGCTGAACCACTTTTCCCCACAGCTCCACACGATGAAATTTAGATTTCTAAATAACTTGTGTGACTCTTAAAGTGTCTCTCAATTTGTTTTGTAATATATAGCAAATATATATAAGTCATATCTACATATGTAAATACTTTATTAGAGCCCACTTGCCAAATTGGTAGTGTCTTTCTTATAAACGTAAGTCCTCTTCCAGTTATGATCATCAAAGAAGCTTGCAGCTAATACTTTAAAGAAATTGAGAAAACGGAAATAAACTTACAAGCCAATAGCGCATATGGTACAAGTGGTACTTAAAAATTGATGAAGATTTCATCTAGCTTTAATTGAGAGATGATTATGATGTTCTCTTGTCTAAATTGATGAAACCCCTTCTATCTAATGGTTGCAGAGTATGGCACACAAGAACTGGCCAAGGCATTGTACCGCATTCGTTTTCAACTTCATTTTGCAGTAGCAGCAGCAGCAATAACAGCAACGGCAGTAACAACAGCAACAACAGCAACAACACCAACAACAACAACTTGGAGCACACAACTCTTGCTGCTCGCTGCTCGCACTTTTATGTGTGTGTGTTTAGCGGGCAGGTGTGAACAACACATGTGCAAATTTTATTTATTCATTTTTATTTACATGCCACATGCACAAATACATGTGAGTGTATTTGTGAGTGTATTGTGAATGCTTTGCAGCATTTTGTGCAGTGTGCGACTTTTAGCGCGCCAGTGAATGCGCAGTCCTAGGCCTGCTTAATGCCCAGAGCAACAAACATAGTACCACCCTACCACATCCATCCATGCTCCCTGCAATCACCCTTCTTCCCGGGGCCCACTCCTTTGACGGACTTTCAGGCTTTCAGGCGCAGTTTCTTTTGTTTGAGCGCTCCATTTTTAGTTGAATCCCAACTTTGCACGGGACTCGAGCCTGTTAGGCTGGCAAGCGGACAGGCAACAAACAACTCATACACACAGCCGCACACATGCACACACACACACACACACACACACACACATGCATAGAAATCTAATATGAATTGAGGTTGTCCCACTAACAAAAGCAAACGCTTCGCTCTAACTCTGATATATGTACAAATGTATCCACCTTTTACTGCCCTCAACGCAACAAAAACTTTGCCCCAATGAATGCAACATGCAATTCCACATACTGCTCCCCCCCGCCCCCTATTTTGCCAAAGGTGCGAATGAGGCAAATGCCACGCGCCACATGACGTTGCATGTAATTTGCTCGACAGTCGCCTGGCAGTCGGGTTGGCAGGATGTGTGCGTCCTGTCTACATCCAGGCCAGGCAGCCAGAAGAGAACTCAAGCCAAGCTGTCATTCAGGGGAAACTCTCACACACATTCACACATACACACATCCACACATACATACATCCACACATACACACACAGAGACACATAAGCAAATAATTAAAATTTCACTTTCTTGGCAATTCACTTTTCATGCACGTCGCACAGAAATGGTGTCATCAGTTTTTGTCACCTTCATTTAAATTTTTTACGGCAAACTTTCACTTTAAGTTGAATTTAGAATTGCATCCAATGCAAAAATTAATGCAGATTCTCTACTACTAAACTACTCATAGGATACTTTTGATAAACAGCAGGTAAAGTAAATGCATGAGCGTAAATTATAGTATAATATAACAATATATAAATCAAAAATAACATAATTAAATAATAAGCGCACTAATGAAATGCTTTCGGATTTCATAACATATTATGACAACTGTCCGATTTCGTTATACTATTACTTTATTACATAATAATATTCACAGAAAGAGAAAGTTTTGTTTTGTACTTACCACATCGATAATTTGCATTAATGTTAAACCAAAGCTTAATTGTAACGGGTCCGATTCGTTGAGAACCGGACGTTCTAGTGTATTATAAGGATCCAATAGATCATGTAACAGTCTCTTTTCATGATATCCTGCTAAGCAAACTGCAATAGAAAGAAAAACATGAAATGTGTTAGATAAAAGATGAAAATTAGTTTCCACACAAGTTTCGAATGCAGCACTTACAATGATTCAACAATGTTGATAAGGGCTGTGTGCATGGAGGGGGCGGGGTTAGTTGTGCGCCATAGATATGGGGGCCAAAGGTTATATAGCTGCAAGTGCTTGCCATTTCACAAAAGCACCGCAAATCAACATCAATAATTCGTGTGGCAAATGGAACTAGAGGCAAGCACCGAGAATACAGAGAGGGAGCCAAAATTTATTGATATGCAAAAGTTTACGAGTTTTTGGTTTGGTTTGCAACTTGTCCAACTGATTCTGCTCCTGCTCCTCTCACCCTGTTACTACTATTTGGCAAGCATACGGGCTGCGAAGGGAAACTTTTTGCGCTTTTTGTTCACCATATGTCTCAGTCTTCCTTTGCTGTCCCTGCTGTCTCTCTATTGTTCTGGCTTGCGCATAACAAAGGCAAACTTTTATTGAGCCAAAAGTTTTGAACATACAAATTTTCTTGCTTGCCTGTCTGCCTGCCAGCTCGACTGCTTGCTTGCCTGCTTGAACGACTGTTCGCTTTCTTGGCGATAATAAATTGGCTGCGAAGCACACACATACGCACACACCTGAACCTACACACACACACACACAATTACAGAGTCAGGGATAGAGCGCGAGAAAAAAAACACTCATACGCCTCGTTATTTGTCTGCTGTCGTTATCGTCGAATTATTTATGCATGCAACAGAAAACGAACAGGAAAAACGAGAAATGACACAGAGGAGGCATACAGCTCAGCTCTTAGACCTGTCTCTCTCTCTCTCTCTCTCTGCCTCTGTCTTTATCTTTCTCTCTTTCCTACATCCAATTTGATAATTTCTTAAGAGTTGTTTGCAGTTTCGGATCTGAAGTTTCCTTCTTCACATTTTTTTTCTTTGGCACACATTGGGAATTTGTGGCACTAAGTAGCATTCAGTGTCGAGTATTTGTAGAATGAGGCAAGTGCAGCTGCAATGGTGCCACGAGAAATTGCAGTGAAAATTGATGCAGCGATTGCTGCAGAATTTATTTTTAATGATTGCCACTTGTGGCGCCTGTCAGTATGATTGTGTGCGCTTGTGTTTGAAGAAGATGGAAAAAGAGGGAGCCCTAATATGCGGTCTGATGAATTTTCATGAGGTGCCTGAGTAGTTAATCTGAAGTTTGATAATGGCATATTGATTACAGTGCACATTGCTGAGAGGGCGCTTTAGCTGCTCTCGATTATGATGCAATTTCGAAATCAGAACGTTTTTTACTGCGTGTGAAGTAGTCATTAAATAGAGTTGTCGGTTTGGGGTTGAGATTTTTTTAATGCATACGAAAAATAATTAAGTGCTCTTGAGATATATTTAATACTTTACAGATTGGTATGTGATAATTCAGCGCTTAAAGAATATAAAATTAAAGCAATATTAAACGGTTAAGTTAGTTGATGGTGATTACCGTAAGAGAAAATAAAATGAAGTGAAAAATTTCAGTCTTATGATAAGAATGAGACTATACCAAGTTCACTGTTCATTTAAAAATATTTAAATATTTATATTGAAAACTTACAACACTAGTTTGAGTTCCTCTTAAAAATGTAAAATTCATTTTCTAAGCGCACACAAGCTAAATGTAATAGCACAAAATTTACATACAAAATGAACACCTCAAAAATTATGCACATAAATTCCCCTTCTTTTTGTGTAAGTTTTAATTCGCCCTTAGTCTTTTGGCAGGCGGCTCGCCCAGTCTGCCCCTGCTGTGGATAAAGGGGGCAAAATTCTTTTATTTCACTTTCTAGCACGTTTGCATATTTCATTTCTTTCTCATTTTTTTGCGCGTTTGCGTTGCATTTAAAATTAAAAATTTTTAAACAAAATGCAGCGCCCGCAAGCGTCGCAGCTAACGAGCACAGCTGGCTGACAATGAAGGAGGAGGTGGTCAGGATGTGGGCAGGGGTGCTGAGACATAGCTGCTAAGCCTTTAAGGCAAAGCATTGACATCAGAGCACAAAGCAAACAGGAGCAGCAGTAGGAAAAAAAACAGGGCCAACGTCTGATGAAGTGTCAAAATGAATGTAATAATAAAACAAATACAACAAGCTACGCAAAAGAGATGGAGAACGTAAGAGAGCAAAAGAAATAGAGAGGGTAAGAGAGTAGAGCAACAGGATGAAAGTGCATTGTATATTTAAAATATACTTTTACGGCTGAGACTCTTGTTTGTTAAATTTTTTATTTGCATTGTTTTGGAGCCGGCAAGAAATAAAGAATATATAAAACACATTTTTAAGCTTTCAACAGGAAGTAAGACTAATGAATATGCAGGCGAACGCTTTTTTTATACTTTCAATTCAAACAAGGCCAAACTGGTCAAGCAAGGAAAATCCAAGCTTTAGCTGCAGAAAACTTTATCTAAAATAAAATACCTGAGTACCATTGAGAAACACTGTCTACGGGAGACACAGTTTACGATAGGCAATAACCCTTCCTCTGCAATTTGAACAGTCCAGATTTAGGTTATCTTAAATCAATACTTGAGCAAAGAAAATTAAGTTTTACGACAATTTTAAACCTTACCGTACATGACTTGATATTCAATTCTCATTTGAGCTTTAAAAATGCAAATTCCTGTCTGAAATTAAATTTAAGGCAAGTGCAATTGAAATTGAAACCTTTACAACTTAGATTGACTCATTTTTAGCTATATAAATATATTTACTAGACTCTATACACAGGCATTAAGGACTCACATGACAGCGACAGTTAAATGCTTTAGTCATGGCCTATGTTGTGGCCTTAACTTTTGGCAGCCACTGTCTGCTCAGGCAGTTGCCACCATAAATTGTGGCCATTTTGAAATGCCTTTTCAATAGCTGCACTTTCGTTCGGCGACTTGGTCTGTTACGGCTCCTCGTCTTGTTGTTTGTTGGTGTTTTTGCTTCGCTTGTTTGGCGGCAGGCCGCATAAAATTGCAATTTTATTGCAGCAAAGCATGAAAAAGTAATTGCTATTTCACAAAGCCAGCGAAGTCGCCCAAAAACAACAAAAGAAATGCTGCAGCAGCTGCGCGGTTACCGAGCAGACCAAACGGGGACTAAGGATGAGCCCAAGTGAGTTGCCTAGCTCACGACCACAAAGCACAAGCCAATTTAATGTGCCCAACAACACAAAATAAAACACAACAAAAATGGTTACAAAATGCAGCCGCCTACAACCATCGGCAATAATAGCCAAAACAACAACAACAGCAAAGCTGCCCAAAAAGGAAAAGTAAATAAATTAAGCTAGATTTGGAAGGACGCTTGTTTAATACTCTTGCTTATAAAAAATTAAAAAAGAAATATATATAAAATAATAAATTAAATAAAATTAATATTATTGTTGGATCAATATAATATATGTGTACTAATTCTGGTTAATAAACTTCATTAATTTAAATTACACCAATCTTATGATTACCACTTGTACTTAGGGCTTTAGTTGAATTCTGCAAATCAAATTCTTTTGACATCGTTTCCTAACTCAAATTTAATTTTAAAAACATTTCTTCAATTACCATGTGCACAATCAAAGTAGAAAAACAATTGATGTAATAAACTTTAACAATTTAAATTCAAACTAATTTTAAAACTCAAATATACTCGTATATGATATAAATTGTTTGCCTAATAGTAAAATATAGAGTATCTCCAAATCTAATCATTTAGTTAAGGGAGCCTACCTCAAGTCACTATACAAAATTTGAGAGAGAGAACGTAAGCAGTTTTGCCATTTGGCACTCATGATGTCCGTTGATATTAAAAATTGAAAGCAAAATGAAAACTGACGCGGCGCCAAACCACTTAAGCTGCTAAAAACCTATACAAAAGGAGTGAGCAAATGGTAGAGCAAAATGGACAGAGAGAAAGAGAGAGAGAGAGAGAGATGGCCGCCGGGTCACAGCTCGACTCGTTAGTCTTGATGGCCTGTCTGAGCAACCATGTGGCGCAACCGGCACACTGCTCAGCAGGACAGCGCCACCTGCTAATAGCTTTGTATGAAAAGACTTGGAGAAAACGGAAAAAAAAACGATGGAGAGAGATAGATGGTGAGAAAAAGAGAGAGAGAGAGAGAGCAACCTGAGAGCTGAGCATTTTAATAGCGTCAAGGTGACGCTTAACCATTAAAGGTTTAATTTATGCAATAAAAATTCCAACAGCTAGCCAGAGATGGCCCAACACCAAATACAGACTATACCCTAATTGGATAAAGCTAGCAAAAGAGCAGAGTATTTAATTGCTTATGACTGGCTCCTTGTTTTCTTTGCGCTTTTCTTTTTTAGAGCGTAACCTGAGACGAAACGAGAATCAAAAAATGGCTACAAATCGAAAGACAACAGAGCGTTATGGGATGGGGGATGCTTGTATTGTGTGTGTGCGGGGATGGGGGAAGGTATGTCAGGCAGCATATGCTGTAAAGTGTTGGGCGGAGGATGGCAGATTCCTGGGCGGGGCCCATCAATCAAATGCCTGTGTCCACTATTGAAATTATGAATGCTATCACATTTGATGATTGATTTCAGGCACAAAAAAGTTACGTCTGCCACAGCATCATTGTGCGCCAGTTGAGAGTGAATGTGCCTGTGTTTGTGTGTGTGTGTGTACTTGTGTGTGATTGTGTAGCTTGTTTGTGCAGCTTGATGGGCCCATATCTTTGTAGATATATCTATAGAAATGTGTGTGCATGTGTGTATACTGTTGCGAATGGCAGGCATGACATTCTGTTTTTTTTTCTTGTGTAACCCTTTAGCTAATGATGGCAAAAAGCATACGACATTTAGAGGGAGCGGACTGAAACGAATATAGATTGATACGAGACTCTCAAACGGAATGGCATTCGAAAAGCGCATGCTGTTTCGCAAACTTGCTTGAAAAATGTATGAGTTCAACTGCAAGCAGCTAGCTATTTTCAGTGGGTTAGGTAATGGAAAAAAACGATATTTGCAATCGGAAATATGTATACGAGTATATCATTTACCAAAGTCATACATTATTCAACCAGTATTATGCTTAGAATTGCTGCAGAAATTATTGCAAATTATTTGCTCCAAAGTAATGCAGATATGATTAGAAAATAAAAAAAAAACTACAATAAAACAAAGCTTTTACTGAAAAAAAAGTTTTTAATTTAAGGACCATCTTTTGAAATCTGTCAGTGTCATTCAGCTGCCAGCAACGAAATTTTCAATTTTATCCATTTTATGGCATGATTCCGTAAAGTCAGCACTTTCCACTCCACGTCACTCGAGTGTGTTCTGTATTCGAAACTCAATTATTAAATTAAGCTCAACGTAAGACCCTTGCCCTTTTTTCCTTTCTTTTTTGTTCCGTTGTGCCATTCACTGCATATGCATGTGCCATAAGTCCATCATAACTTATATATTTTTAAAAGCTAACGATTTCCTCTACTCGCTCTCCCTATTTCCTTGCTTTGGCCTCGGCAGCTCGTTAGCCAGCGGCAGCAGCGACAAAAAGAAACAAGAGGCATTAAAATGAACTTGGTCGCCTTATGCGTCAGTCAAATGGCCAAAAAGTCTAAAAAGTCTTGAAGCATACCAAAAAGCTTTCCATAGCAATAAGCGTCATAACAGGGGCACTTGGCTGGCCAACGGGGCGTATGAACGATGTCATAGGGCAACTGACACACAAGTACAAGCACACAAACGCATACACATTAAGTTACGGTGCATATGCAGCGATGTAAGCGAGGTTGACGTTGTGCAAAGTTTAAATCTGATTATCGTTGGCAGGGTACACTTATACACACACAAAATTACAATATGGCATAACGGAAACGGAAGTGCTGCCATAAAATCATAAACATGCACACATGCACACACGCACACATTAACACCGACAGCAACAGCAACAGCGACAGTAACAGGCATAGCGACAGCAGCAACAGCAACGTTGACTGCATGAAACATGAACTCGACCAAACAGAGCAACACACAGGGAACGGGCTAGGGGGCAACAACGAGAACTTCGACTGCAGAGACAAAGACGTTGCCACACTCCCACATACACACACACACACACACACATACGCACACACATACTCAAATAAAGAGGCACATACAGATGATGAGTTTATGTGAGTGTGGTCATATGTTTTCATTGCTGGCAACAACCGCGACACGCAAAGCCCAACGACTTATTCAACGCTATGCAAGGGTTGGTATTGCGGGGGGGTTATGTTGGAAAATCAACATGGCTACAGTTTGCAACAATTGCTGCCTTCTACCTCTCATTTTACCTAAGCGCTTATGTGGCCATTAATAACCCCAATATATGTAAGTGGCAGGCTGGCAGGCAGCCATCAGTTGTGCACTCAGCCAATATATTTATAACCTACCCCGACCCCGTACCGCATACCACAATCCCTATCAATACGCCTTGCTGCATTAAATATATTGTTGTCATGGCAAAGAATTTGCAAGCTGTTGAAAATCCATAACAAGCATTTTTCCAAGCTGCACACAAAACTGCACAGAAAATCCAAAAATAGATAAGCAGCCTGCAGGCAAAATGTAATGCATACCATATTTACTGGAAAAATATTTGCCATGAATATTTTCCCAGATAAGCATCACATAACATAGCTTAAGAAAATGGGGGACAAGGGTAACAACTATCTTTAAATGTTGTATTTTAAAGTTTCTATCTAACACAACAACAATTCGGGCTGATTGGAGCTCATATGTTTATTAACCAGATTCTTACTTAACCTTTTTTTATAGCCAAGTAGTTATGCGGATTGGTCACGCTTTACATTCCATTATCAAGATATTACGGATTTTTTTTTAAATAACTCTAATAATTTTTGTTTATTTCAAAGTAAAATATAAATTCTTTTCTTTCTTTGTTTTTAATATCAGATTGTGTATTTAGTGGCATTAATTCTTAATATATCTTTACCAAAAACTTACAAATTATTTTCCGCATACTCTTAAGCGTTTTGAACTCTGTGCACAATTAAATAAGGTGGTAGCCGCTCAACCATTGTCCTTATGCGGCTTCCCACATTTTAGTGTCAAACACAAAAACAACAACAGTAACAAAGCCTACAACAAGTACATAAGAAAAAAAAATAGCCGTAGGCGCAGACGCTTTCAAGTGCCATAGACAGCCAAGCGGCAGCGGATGAGGCTGAGTCTGAGACTGAGGTCGGGTCTGTTGCTGTTGTTGTTGTCGGCATGCTTCACTTGAAGCTGTCGTAAATGTCACAACTAACAAACACGCCCCCACAGAGAAAAGAAAGGAAAATATGCCCACCCTTGAGTGGTTTTATGTGTCAAAGTGACAATATGTTGCCGGCGTGCATTATGAAGTTGCTGTTGCTGTTGCTGCTGCTGCTGCTGCTGCTACTGCCGGCGCTGCTGGCGTGCAGCTGAACAATGCGACGACTTGTGCTGCAACAGTTTGCTGCCAAGTGGTTGCGGCAACAACAATTCCAACTACACTCGCAACAAGAGACAAGCGGTTGCTGTTGTCGCTCAAGTGTTGTTCGTGTAAAGGGTTTTGATAATCGGATAATTGTTGTCAAGGTGGACACTTACCTTCAGCAGATAAATTCAAATATATCAATAAAAATATCCATGAGTGTTTTTTAAGTCCGTTGTTTAAATGGTTGCTCCTGATGCAGCTGCAGTTGTTGTGGTTGTTGCTGCTGCTGCTGCTGCTATTGTTGCTGTTGCTGTTGCTGTTGCGTCTCCAACTGAGGAATAACTGCAGCACAATGGCTTTTGCATAGGAAATGATGGCAGTGGTGCTTTTAGCAATAGCTCGGAGCACTGTTGCTGTTGCTCGAAGTTCGTGCTGCATTCGCAAGAACCTCAGTGGCGGCAGCAACATTTGCAATGCAATGCCAATGCTAACAGGCCAGAGGCCATTAGATAATTTGAAGCTGTTGTTGTCAGTGCTGCGTTCCGGAAAATATGTTGTTGATGCGCCGCTTTGATTGCTGTTGCTATTGCTAAATGTTGCTGCAGCTGCCGCTGCTTTTGCTGCACTTGGTTTTCTTTTTCGCCGCCGTCGTAATCTTTGTCGCTTGCGTGCGCACAGTCTTATGTTTGTTTGTGTTGCTTGATTGCTGTCGGCTGACAACATGTTGCTGTCTAGCTTTTGCTGCTGCTGTTGCTGTTGCTGTTGCAAGTCGCCTTCAACATATTGCTGAGCGCTGTCATTGGACACGCTGACTACATGCTGTATGGCTATTGCTCTTTCTGCTGCTACTGTGCTGTCGTTACTTTGGTGTATTGTACTTAAGCTCTTTAGTTGCTGTTGGCTAATTTTGTTGCTGTTGTGTGCTAATCTAAAAGCTAGTTGCTGCCGCTGATGTATCTCTGCTTGTTGTTGCTGTTGCTGTTGCAGCCACAGCTCATCATCATCAACTTCACTCAGCTTCAGTTGCGCATTTTTCATAGTCTCTTTCGGTGTTTGCTGTTGACGTTGCGTATATTTGTTTAAGTCCTTTTTCCTCCTTTTTTCCTGTTACTGCTTGCAATTTCTTTTTCTAATTTCCCTTTTTGTGGCTTGCATTGTCTCTACTTCAAGTTTGTTTTGTTTCGTTTGGTTTTGTTATGTGTTGTTGTTGTTGCTGTTGCAACTTAGCTTAATACCTCTTAATTTTACAAAAATGTTCAATTTGTTTTTTTCAATACGGCGAGTAATTGTTTTATTGTTTGCCGTTAGCGCAATATTATTTTTATGTTTTCTGCTTTCTTATCAACTTTACTTTCTTTGTTTGCCTTTACAACCCAAAGAGTGTGTGTGTGTGTGTTTTTTTTTTTGTTTTTGTTTTTTGTTTTGTTTTCCTCTTATAGTTTAAGTTTTTCCCTTCAGCTTCGGTTTTGGTGCATTTTCTTGTCCATGTGCGAGTTTGTGAGCCATGTAAATTATTATTTCATATAATTTGTTCTTCGCAGGAAAATACTTTCTCCGCTGTTCCACTGTTTTGTCGGTTTTTGTAAAATTTCTTCTGTCTAGTTAAATATATATAAACACATATTTATTTATATATGCTATGTTTTTATGTATATTTTTATATATTGCGCAATTTAATTGTTATTTGTTCTTGTTGCGCTTGTTGCAATTATATTTGCTGTATTCAATCGCAATTTGATGCAGTTTTAGATGGCAGTGCTTAGTAGCTCTTTGCTATTGTTGCGGTTCCTTCTTATTGCTGTGGCAAGACGCCCTGTGTAAGATAGAAAAGAAGATAGAGAAACAAATCTCAGATTAATTTATAATTATTAAGAAATTTACATATCAAGTAGATATGATTTAAGTGCTCATTAATCTATCCTTTTGTGTAAACTTCATAAACCCTTATGTCTGGCATTAGTTCTGACAAGAAGTGCCTGGAAGCTATATAAGGCACACAAAAGCTACTTAAGCTAAATACTCAATGCTTATAACTCACTAATTACGTTCCACAGTCTAATAACTTTGACCATTATCTATTTCTGCATTGGCAATCTCACTGCAATTCATGACATTTAACATTTGATGAATTTTGAGACCAAAAGCCGAAATCAAGCAAATAGCCTACAAATTGCGACCAAACCAATCGAACTCACTTCAGTTACAGTGGCAGCAATTTGGAAAGACCAAAGGGGGAAATGCACGCGTCTTTTGAGTTTCAATTTCTGCTCACACTAATTAGTTTTGCTAAAACAATAAACCCAGACATTTTGAATGCCAATCAATTTGTTTGGGATTTTGTGCAACTGCAGCTGATGGGCAGAGTCCTGGCCTGTCCATGTTTGACAGGCTGGTCAGCCAAGAGGTCCACTTAATGCTGCATACGGATCTCATAAATAATGCGTATGCAAAGCGATAAATACAAGTGCATCCTGCGTGTCCTTCATATATGTTTATGTATTTGTTTGCATATTTGAGTGTAGGCAAATGACCAAATGGCAGCAGCTGCAGAAAATGCAAAAGCGTACAACAAATGCAAATGCTAAATTTTCCAAATGGGCTTACGGTGGAGGGGGGAATGTGTTACATGTTTGGATGTTGATGGACGTGTGCGAGGCTTTTATGGGCAAGAGCTGTCGTGTCAGGACGCTTGAACTCAGACCTAGCAAGGGCCTTATGCATATTTACTACCAAAACTTGCTACAATTTGTACACAAGTCTTGCATAAGAAATCCGAAAACTATGCCATAAGCGGAGCAGTTGCAATTACCGGCATAGGGGAGTGAAAGGGGGTTACAGGACTTCTTATCGAGCTGCAGAGGGTTGCGGAACAATCCCAGAAGTCCAGCAACTGTCAGTTGTCTTTGAATAGCGAACATTTTTGTCCAAAAATATTTTTTCAATATTTGCAAAATAACAAAGAGCTATGGGCTTGGATATAGTTGAAAAGTGGAAATGAGGGGGGAGAGAGAAAGACTGAAAGCCAGCTTTATATTGTCAAAATGCCAATTCAAATGCCAGTTGCATTCGGAATTGAAAGTTTTTCTTCTTCGTGCTGACAATGTACTATGCTGAATATTTAGACTTAAATAGCCTGACAGTTAGATAGCTACATGGGATAAAAAGAATTGAAATTGTTATGCAAGCCGATTGGCTGTCACAAAGTTTTATGCAAATATTTTGTAGGAAAATCAATTTGTGTCTTCTAAATGAGTGCATTCCATTTGTTTGTGCACACATGTACGAAATTCATGCAAATTTTATTTATGAAATTGGTATAAATATGTACATTCAGAAATATATTAATAATTTTATATTTCTTTTCGTTATTAATTATGTAATTTTTTTTTGTCGTGCTCACTTAAGCCCATTTGATAATCTCTTTATCGCCTTAAGTGTGCAAAAAAGGACTCAACTTAGTTGCTCTATTTCTCACTGTCCACTGAGTTCCACGTAATACCCGCTAAACTCTTGTCGCATGCCAAAAAACAACTTGAAAACTTCAGGACAAATGACAGTAAATAAAGCGAACGAATTTGGCGCAGTTTGTCACACACAATTTATTTTTTTTATTTTGTATTTGCTAGCCACAAAAAGTAAAAGAACACAACCAAAAAATCCACTTGAACAAATATTAATTTTCCGGCACTGTCGCCAGTGCTCTAAAATATGCCAAAAGCAACAATAACAGTAGCGAAGCCAAAGCCAAAACATGGCTAAGAACATTTGGCACATAATTCTTGCCAGCCGCAAAATAAAAACGAGCCACTAACTTGAAAGGGAAAAAAAACATCGGAAGGCGCAGTCAATGGCTGAAAAAAAGTTTTGCTGCACACAAAACGAATTCATAATTCATTGAGAGAGGCGAAACCCGTGCGGGTTTTGGCCTCAGCGAACGGGATGCCGCACAGGAACCGCCCTCCGGCCTAGGACTCCATCTAAGAGCTCTACTGTCCGCCATGCATTCATTTCTCTACTGACTGTCTGGCATGAGTGTTTGTGCTCCTCTACACCCTGCAAATGTGTCAAAAACGGTTTGGAGATATTTTCCCATCACATATTTCCTTAATTCATTTAACTTTTTGGAATACATGATTAAAAAAAAAGCTATCCATCTATTTACTTATCTATTGACAGTCGTGAGTATTGCAAAGTCTATAAGACCAAGCCTCACATATGTCTAATTGCTACACAAATTTGATGTGCCTTCGAAGTGGGAACTCGCAATTGCCAGAACTAAAAAAAAATTAAGTGAATTATTCTATTCAGAAATACTAAATTGGTTGATTTTTCAATTTTCAAAATAGTATTTGTCTTAGTCTTGCACCCCTGACAAATGCTCTCTAACTACGAATTTTTTTGTTGGTTTTTTTGAGCGATGAAAATTAATTTGCTCACGCGCCATTCGGGAGTCGCCTCGCAGTCGTTGCCTTCAAAAATGGTTTCATCTGCAATGCGACGCGGCCAGTTATCCACAGTATCCACACATACACCACCACCCCCCACTTCAGCTGTGTGCGCTATGAAATGTGCGAAAGATGTGCCGTCTATTTTATGCACACAACTCGTGTGGCGGCCATCGCATAAATTTCATAAAATTTCATGAAATTCCATACATCAATATTGCGCTGAGAATGGGTCAATGGTCCTCCAAATATCTTTTCTTTTTATTTTTCCTGCTTTCTTTCCTTTTATTTTGCCTGCGGCGGGCACTTCAACTGATTAAGCGAGCAAAAAAGAGAGAGCGAGTGACGAAATTGCAAATAAACTTGTTTGCAGCTGCATTGAAACATGCGGCGTATGCGCAATATATATTTTTGGTGTATTGGGCAGCCAGCCAAAAATAAAACGACCTTTGGTTCCTTCACCTGTGCACACAAAATTTGATAGTTGTCTCGAAAAACAGCCAGATAAAGTGAGCCATCAAAAAGTCTGTCTAGAAGTTGTGGCCCACAGCAGCTGGCAGAAATTGCCGCTAGTTGCAAACAGCAATTGCAACAGTTTGAAGAAAACGTCGCGCATTTCTGATATTGCCCCCGTGTTGCTACCCACTTGCCCCATTGTGGCCATCCCGTTATGCATTTAGCTTCGTTTTTGGAAAGTTCAATTGCAGTTTAAATGCTATTTTGTGCTCTCGTCTTTCCTTTTGTGTGTCTTTGGGAAACTTAAATTTGCAGTAAGACCAATTGCAGCTGACTGTTTTCTCAGGCAGTCAACCAGAACATGCTAAATTTATTTAACTTTATTTAAATCTTATTCCAAATATTCTTCTGTAAATACTCATAAAATCATTACGCTTAAATTATAATTATTATTATAATAATACCTTTCAATACAAACTCTCAAATGTTCACACAATAATAAAGAGTTCGATAATTTACCTGATTTATACTTGAACGCACTCGCTTATCAATTGGCCTAACTATAAACACCAGAATCAAGCAGAGCCACTAAATTCTCAATATATTTATCCTGTCAAATGTGGCCAAGATTAACGCCATGTCCTTTGCTGCCAACTGTTAACACAGTCCTATCCATTTAGATCTCCCTTTGACCCAACCAAACATGCAAACCAAAAAAATGTCAACGTTTTAAAAGTGTGCACAAAGCCAACCAACAACAATAATAACAATGGCAGCAAAAAAAAAAATAACAGCAGCAAGAACAGCAATAACAACAGAACCCTTTTCCACGCTATCGTCCTGTCGAATTAACTATAAAGGATTATATTAGCAATATTTTATGTGATTTCTTAACGGCTGCTAACGCTCCCTGCTACCTAAAAAACCCTGAATAGTTTGCGTGAATTCGAAGGGGGCAGGGAGCGGTCAGCCAATTGACGTGGAACAAAGCGACGCGTCCTGTGCAGGCTGTGCCATGTCCCCAAGTCCTGATAGCATCTTGCCACAGCCAACAACTGCCAGAGTGTGTCAGTTGGCATGTGTGTGCTATTGCGATTGCGTGTATGTGTATGTGTGTGTAAGGGAATGTATTTACAGAATGAAAAAAAAAACTCGGCTTCTGGCCATAATGTCATGTAATTTATTTTTGGACTTAAGATTTAGCCGGTTGCCAAAGAATGTACCTTTAATATGAGGCTTTCTTTATAGCGTGATAAATTTTTCCCATAATTTTGTAAATCAACACAATTATTGTTAACCCTTATACTAAAATTAATATAAAAAGATATTAAATGCTTATATCCAGCATATATATATTAGATTGGGTTGAACTTTATGGATGTCTAAGAGCTTCTGCTTATGAATATATAAATTATTTATATTTATTTATGTGAACTAATTAATCTCAACTAGAACAATGGCAAATACGACTTCTCAGTTTATAAGTGAGCCCATTAACATAGCAAAGATTTTATATGGCCAACCAACCCAATAATACAAGAAGTCGTCATTATACATTTTGAGTCTATGAAAGAAACTTCTATTTATCAGATGACTACATTCATTTATTTATTTTTTATTATTATTATTATTATTTCTATTTATTTTAGAGAGAGCAGCAGTTGAATTTTTTACTGTTTTTGCTGCAGACTACAATTTCTTGCCTTTATGTTCAGTTGCATTGAAAGGGGTTTTATTTTTTGGTGCTCCGACTGGGTCATAACCTTTTTAGCTTTTGTGTGGCACAGTGTGCCAGTGTCTCGGTTTCTCTTTGGCGGTTTCATGGCACTTTATGACCATGGCCTGGTCCATTAAATTGCCCATATTTTTGCACATAAGCAGACGTTGCAAACGCATAGTTTACGCTTATGCCCCGCCTTTAACCATCCCGTTTCGGGGCTGGTCAATGAGCTAGAAACTCATTCTCTGTGCACATTCTCTGACTGAACTCAATGTAGTTCACCAGAGTTAAACAATGTTCAGCACTGAAAGCAAAAATTTGACTGGGGATTTCTCTTGATTCGTATGCAAAACCCAAATTTTATCGCAACTTTTCAAACTTTGAAAAAAAAATCGAGTTATTTATGTATTCAACAGCCATGACTTAAAAAATGTGGATTATTCCAAATTAAAAGCAGATCGCACTTTAGTTCTTTATTTTTAAAATCCTTTCAATGAGTTTTAATATAAAAAGCTATTCAATGAAACAATAATCATACATTTTTCTTTTCGTTCTTGATACACAAAAGAGAACTAAATAATTAAAAGAAAGATTTAAAATAATTGCATTATTTAAATTTATGGCTTTTGTTAGCGAATCAAGTTATAGTTTATGCACTCATTTCCAATATATGTCTTTTAACTTTATTAACAAATATTCAACAAAACGAAATTTTCAAAATGGATTTAACAAGTGCTTAAAGAGACTGGCAACGTTTTGCCTTAAGCGCCTGACTAATGAATAAATATTTTTCTCTGTCAAAGTCCCTAACCTAATCTCTTAAGGTTACTCTCTAATTGCGCCCATAAATTGCTGGCCGACTTGGAAATATACCGCTTGCCTTACAGCCTGGCTAAGTGATGCTTTCAAACTTATCAGTGTCCGTTGCCAATCAACTCTTTTCCAATGGTCAATGGACAGCCACCTAGTTAAGCCGCTGCTCGTTTTCATTTACGAATGCATTTCAAGTTCTTTTTTTCATTTGAAGATGTTCAGCTTTGCACTCTGGCTGGTAATTGATTGGCTTGAGCTATGTGGAGTGCAGCTGATTTAAAGGGTGCTTTGAACTCTGAACCGATATTAAAAATGAGTCTCGGTTTTCAAGTTATGACACAATTGCTTGGCGTTGTTTTTTGCAATTTAAATGCAAATCAATTATTTTGCAGTGCACATAGGGCCAAAAGAAGAAGAAGAGAATGTATGGACAGCTGCCGGACAATGGGTTCGATAAACCATTGTTGATGACATTGAAGGGCAGGACATCTGCCAGGCATTCTGGGGTATCAATGCGTCCACAAACATGACAAGCTCATGAATATTTGCCAGTTGTCGATGTCAATGTTCGCATGGAATTTCTGTCAAGTTGTTGGTTGTTTGTCGTTGTTGTGGCTGTTTGTTGTTGATGTTATTGTTTATTGCTGCTGACTGTGGTGTGTAGCCACCGCCTTCATCAGACATGCTGCCATATGTATATGAGCACCCATTGAATACTGACGACACTCTTGCGTGCCACGCCCCAAAACTGCAAACGGCGTCTGTTGGCCTGCAGCCTGTGGATAGACCACTACAGCTACAAATAAATTATGGGTAGCAAGCGCATAAATAACGAATATGCATGTAGAGCATTATTATTTTCTCTTATTCTTTACCGATTTTACTCGGAAATATTTTATAGAGGCGCCACCTCTCTCAGATAAGAGTCTGAGTAAGCCAATAAATATAAAAGACATGAATTTAATTCGAGACCTTCCTTAAAACACTTTAATCACTTCAAGTGTGTCGATTAACTGATATGAAAAGCAATTGAAATTACTTTGTACACATTGAGTCCAACGGCGAATCGCAATTTTATTTTCGTTTAAAGTTTGATTAATGCAAAGCGATAAGTTTAATGTGATAACGGATTCTATGAATGAATAATTGTATTGTTCTGCAATTAATTATATTAAATTGTATACCAAAAGCCTGTTATCAGCAATCTTGTTTAACGAATTGTAAAGCAACTGTCATTTATTAAATATATTACAAATTGAAAAGGGATTTTTCTATTTTCATTAAAAAAATGAGGAAAAACGCTCGACTACGATATACCCTGAACACGGCTGTTAAATTCACGTCTTGATGAAATAATGAAATACATATTATATCATCGGATAACGATATTTGCGAAACAGAGCTAGTTGTACGAGAGCTTATATTACCAATTTGGAAATGCCTCCTTCTGCCTGTTGCATACATTTGCACAAATTCATTACACCCTTTATAGACATTCCCATTCTTATTTATATTTTAAATATAACCGAAACTCAATATTAATCTGAGCTTGTAAGTCTTATATTGATGGCTATGCTTTATTAATACCCTATACAAAACTACATAACCTGCTCGATAGCCAATATACATATGTAGAAGTATGAATAAAATTCAGCAGCTGCAATCATAAATAAGCATATTTTGTTGGCGATTAACCCACCACAAAATAGGCAAAAAAAAAAAAAAAGAGCAACAACAAAAACAACATGAACACGGTAACAAGAGCACGGTCAAGAGTGGCAGTCATTTGGTTACTGGCAGAACACACACACACACAAACACACACATTCAGACAAACCCAAACACACACACAAATACATAGAGTGAAATTTATTTCTGTACACTCTATAAGGCAATAGGATTAACCCTTAATGCGCAACAGCAATAATTGCCATGACGGCGACGGCGACGTCGACGACAGCAGCGACGTCAGCGTCAGCGGCGACTGCGACGACTTAATTTTTAGCACAGGCGGCAACAACTTGACCCATATTTCCAGACCCCCTCCTCCCCTTTTCACGGCACACTTACCGTTGCTGCCACTTAAAGCTGCTCGCATACAAACACTTCAGACCAGCATCCCCAACCCCCCCACCCAATATTTTTACACCTCTGATCTATCCACACACACACCAATCCCTCCCATACTATGCATCGCACATTAATGTAGCAAAAGCTGAAAACTGAAATTTTGTCGTCGAAGCGGCAAATGAGCTGGAAGCGTGTATCGAAGCGAAGGAATGAGCCAACCAGGAGAATAGCTGTGGGAGGGATCTGGTGTGGCGTGGCGTGGCATGGTGTGGTGTTTATTTGCGGGGGAGTGGTTGGGAGGATGCTGCTACAAAATAAATATGTATGTACACAAATAAACGAAACGAACGCAAAAGCGAAAGCCGAAAAAGCCAGCACAACACTGATATGAGAACGCAGGAGGAGAAAAGGGAACTAAAGCAGAAACAGGAACAGCAGCTACAGTGGGAAGGAAGATGCGCAGAAAATGGGAAAACGGTTGTGTGTGGAAATTTGCAAAGCGGCGGCGCAAAAATAAATTAAGTAAAAATAAATGTCACGATGCGAAAAATACAACAATAAAAATTGTGGAGCCTAGAAGAGCTATAGCAAAATATTACACATACGCCGCGTGGGCCGTGAGAAGAAATGACTCTTTGGGTAAGCAGAAAAGGCAGCAAAGGCAGCAGCAGCAGCAGCCACATTATTTGTGCTGGGTGAGTGGGTGTTGCGCTGCTTTTTTAATGAGTTTTATTAGGCGGGCCCCAAAGCCAGCAAAAAAAAAAAAAACACACGCATAAACAAACACTTAAAGAGCGAGCGGCAACAAATCGAATTAATGTTGTTGCTTTTGCTACAGCGCAAAGAGAGCGAGCAAATCTTTTTGCTCTTATGCTCAAGAGTTCTTTCACTCTCTGTCTCTCTCTCTCTCTCTCTCTCGCTCACTCTCTTTCTCTCTGTCTCTGTCTCTCTTTCTCTCTATCCGTGTGTCAGTCACGAGTCTGGCGAAAGCTCACAACAGAAATTATCCCTGGATGCTGCTGGAAATTCCTTGCTGTGAGTGTGTTTTCTTTTTTCTGCTCCGCTCCGCTCTCTTCTCTTCTCTTCTGTATTATTTTTTTATATATTCTGTTGCCTACTTATAGGCAGTGTGGCACGCATAGAAATGTTAATGTTTGTCCTCCGTGTTCAGTTTCGAGGGCAACTGCGTGTAAATGTTTCTTTGCGTGAGTTTTACACTGTGTGTGTGTGTGTCGGTGTGTGTGTGTGTCGGTGTGTGTGTGTGTCGGTGTGTGTGTGTGACGGTGTGTGTCTTTGTGTGTGTGTGTGTGCTTGTGTGTGTTTGCGCGCCTCACGTTGCTGCTGGAAGCTGCACGCAATTTCATTTTGATTTTGATTGCTTTTGTAGTTGCGGTTTTGTATTATTCACGGAGACAGACTCTCACATAATACATACATGCTTTATGCTTGCCACATATGTACATATATGTAAATATGTTTAAGCATGCATATACTGCACGTCGATAGCATTCTAATGCAATTAGATTGTAGCCATTGTCGACTTTGGCCTGCTTTGTGGCTCGTTATACTCACCGTAAATGGATTGTTTAAATTTAAGATTGGCAAACTTGATGATAAAATTCATATATATTGAGCAAAGGATGCCATGATCTTAGAGGAAAATATTTTAAACTAGAGTAAAGAAATAATAATTGAAAAGCAAAAACTATCAGCAAAAATTAGAACAATTTTCATTTTCTAGTTTGGAATAAAAACTTTGTTAATGGCTTAAATTGAAAGCATCCCAACTTCTCCTTGTTCATGCTCAATTTCGAACTTCACCCAAATTAGATACAGAACTATTCACTAACAAAAATTATACTTCACTTCAAATTGTCCACTTAAAAATCTAAAAGCATTTAAAAACTTTCCCCAATCTTAATATGTAAACTTGACATAAGTCGCTCAGTCAATCTGTTAATAGCTTTGCAAATACTCCATTATCTATTGAAAGTAATCCTTTGTCGGAGCTAACAAATTAAGGGAAATAATCTATTGAGCTGAACAATACTCCAAATATTGCCCCAAGCCACTCAAGCAAAATCATTTTCGAAATATGAGCAAAATGTGTAACAATTGAAAATGCATTTAGTAAATTTATGAGCTGTTGCACTTGCAGATAAGAAGTTGCCGACAGTTGCAACAGCTGCTTAACCCCAACTACGTTTATTATCATATTTTCTTTAGTATGTATTATATCGTCTAACCGCAAGCTTCATTAAAAGTGATTAACGCTGACTGAGGGCAGGGGCAAGGAATATTGCTTGGTGCTGGATTTCAAAATAGTTGCAACAAGTAATCTAGGATAAGTTAATGAATGGTTCGAAGGGTGCGAAGTAAATAATATAAAATAAAAACTAACTTTATTATAAGCACAACTTGCTGACAGGATATACAAAGCTAAAGGCAGCTGCGTTACTTGGGGTGCGGTGAGCGGGTGAGCGCAAGTTGTGCGGCGAGGATTACTGTTTGCCTGCAAGGCAATTGACCAACATTTTCAATTAATTTTTGCTCCAATAATCAGACAACATTACGTGGCGACGACGTGGATGTTGTTGCCGTGAAAATGTGCGACACACATACAGCGAGGGAGAGAAAAAGAGAAAGACTGAGGGTGGGAGGGAGTGAGAGAAGGAGAAGAGGCTGCCCCATATCCTCAGCGCTAGCTGCACAAACATTTACAGAGCCAAGCGACTCCCCCAAACACACCCACCCCCCGCTGGACCGCCTCAACGCACAGTTGAGTTATTTGCCGCGCAGCTGTTGGCCAAAGCCGCAGCAGCAACGTCGTTCAACGTCCCGGAAATATCCAAGCACCGCTCAACCCACCACAGCCCCCATATGCTCATCTACAAAATACTGCAGTATAAATATACCCTATAAGAGTAAGGAACGAGCAAAAAGGGTATCGTTGTTGTCAAGCTATGCTAGTTGAGCATATTGAAATATATTCTGTATTTTAAAAGTTTTAGGGACATAAAATTACATCCAAAGGATATGTTAGGGCAGAGTACAAAGTATCACCTAGTCTGGTATTCTCTACGAAAGAACTCTTACTTGTTTTATATGCACGTGTCAATTGTGTGTGTGTGTGTGTGTGTGAGTTTGTGAGACTCGTTAACCTTTTTCGCACAGCTTCTTGGTATACACAAACATTTATCTTCTAATTGACGCGGCGTCGCAGCGAGCAAATTGTTAATTTGAGTGCGGGGACGCATTTCGTGGGGATGCGGAGTGGAATGGATTGGAGGGTGCGGAAGTTTGGTAGCTCGGCAGGTGCCTTTTGTCTGTCTCACGCTGCAAATGCAGTTGAGCTTTAACTTTATGACAGGTGTTAACGGTCCATATTCAACCATTATGAGCGCATTAAACATTCACTTAACACAGCCTCTACCCGGGCACGATTGGGAATTGCAGCTGAAAGCCTTTTACCTCAATGGCCCATGCCGGCCCCTTGCCTCTAACAGGCGCCTTGTGCCCCGGCCAGGGACTCAACCCACTGTGACTCGGACAACTGGAGATTGAGACAAGTTAAAACTGCTTCAAGCCAAGGCAATAGCTGCCAACTATTATAGCTTGTGCAAGTCATGCTGGCTTTTTATAGGAGCTGCCATTTTGGTTATCCTTTGTCCCTTAAATTTATTCTGTAAGTTAAATTTATGTATTCTGAAAACAAAACGATGTTTCTCAGCTTTCGACTTTAAGGACAGTTTTGGTTATTACTTGGTTTTTGGTTTACTTGCAAAAATAAATTAAAATTTTATATATTTCCTTAGAATTTTCTGAATGTTAGTAAAATTCTTAGTTTTACTTTGAAATTGTATTATTTAGTCATTTGCATATTGAAAGTTTCCATTCACTGACTCACAACTTTTTTTTAACTTTCCAGCCCATTTCTTCAACTATTTCTAAGTGTATTTTAATTTGTTCTAATAGGGAACAGTAAAATCTGTTAAGTTCCGATGTGTTCATGAAAAATGTGTTGGAAAAAATTATTGAGGTAAAGGCAAGCTTTCAGTTTTTCAACTGAAACAAGATGCCATAGTATAGCTAAGGCAGCCCAGCTGCCTCACACCCAACCACCCCAAAAACCATTTTAACCTATCAAACCACATTTCGAAAAATATGTAGTGTGATTGTGTGAGTGCCACGTGCATTAACTTAAATGCTTTGTGGGTTGGGCACTTTGCTCTCTAAAAGGCAGTATACACGACCAGCATGAGAAAAGCGAAACCGCTTTTCAAACATTTAACGATTTTTTTAGGTCACCGACTGCAAAAAAAAAATATTTTAGCATAAAAATGTGAATATTTTTCTTTGACTTGCTCGCGGCAGTTTATGAATGTCAGCCAACACACACAGAAATACTCTAATACACACACACACACACACACAGTACCTATTATAAAGTGCAGTTTATAAGCATTTCCTGTAAGAAACTACGGAAAAACAAACTTGATATAGTCGAGGGCTTTTCCTAGAAGTTACACTGTTCCCTGTTACGAAGTAAGTTAATAAACGTTCATTGAATTTCAGAGCTCTTATAGGATATCCGATTTCTCAATTCATACAATTAAATGGTTAAACATATAAATAAAATATTGGATTGCACGAAATCAAATTTATGAACGGATATTAGACAGAAACTTCAGAGCTGTAGCTTTTATACACATATACAAAATCTTAATTATATATAAGAATCTATATAATACTTACATTATATGCATTATAAAAAGTAAGTTGTCTTCCTATATTTGTTACAAACTCACAAAAAGCCAATAGCATACCCCAGACGACCCTTATGGAGAGTGTATTAAAACTAAAACTCAGCTCACGCGCGCATTGGTAATGCGAAACTTATTAACGTACTTCGGGCAGCATGCATTAGGAGTGTGACTGCTGCAGCAGCAGTACACACAGAGCACACATTCTGTGTATGTGTGTGTATTTAATTGCAGCTGAGCCTATGTGGGCGTGGCCTTGCCACAACTTGACAATAAAATCCAGGATACATGCGGCTGCAAATTATGAAAAACGCGAGCAACGCCAGTAACGTTAGGTTATTGAAACTTGTGCAGCCACAAAGCAACGCACTAACACACTACACCCACTTACACACACACACACCTGAGCTCACACACGCACACAAAAATATGCGAAGCCATGAAGCTGACTTACCATATACAGTAGTCGCTCGAAAGGTATCACGCACATTTCAAATATAAACAAAACAGTTTCTGCAAATCCGATTGTTGCACAAGAAATTAAAATATTAAAAATGTATTTATCATTTTTTTAGTAATTTCTGCAAGTGCTGTTTCTTATACATACCATATACCATAATTTGTGTAATATATTATATTTTATCAGTCACAACTTTTGAGCGATTACTGTATTAGAATGCACATGGCGTATACGCAATGCTGCGTTCGCTGTATGGCTGTGTGTATCTCTGGCTTGCAGTAGCTGTAAGTAATTTGAAAATCGGTGTATGTGTGTGTGTGTGTGACAAAAATAGGTCAGCCGTGTGTTGCTGCTGCTATTGCTGCCACACGGCTGTTAAACTGCGCGTGACGGCAAAGTGGCGAGCTAGAGTTGCAGCAAAACATACCAGCGAAACTTCTGGCCATAAAGAAGCTAACAAACTCGCCAGTTAATTGGGCGCTTGTGGGCGTGGCTGCATTTCAGGACGCAACTAGTGGTTAATATTTGATAGCTGCTGTTTTGCATTTCTTTTTCATCTGCAACAGCAGCAACAGCAGCAGCAGCATCAGCAGCAGCATCAGCAACAGCAGAAGCGACCTACTTTTCAGACAATGCATTCTTGCAGCTGCACCAGCTTTGTATGTAAGTGTGTGAATGTTGGGGCCGCATCAACAAGTACACAGAAAATTCCCCAGCACGGAACTGGGCGTTGCTATTATTCTTCATTTTTATCACTGCAGCTGCAGTTTTGAGCTGCAGCTGTCATAAAAAAACAAACAACAACAAATACATAAGGAAATCACCAGCAGAGTAAGAAGCCAAAGAATCTGCTGCAGCTATGGGGAACATTTTGTGCACAGTGTTTTTTTTTTGGGTTTTTTTTTTGTCTCCCTCTTTTGGCAATTGCTATGAGAGGTTTTGCGCTTCATAAATCAATTTTAACATCATAAAATAACAATGAGTGAAGGCAGTTGAAACTAGAGATATGGCAGAGAAAAATGGGAAATAGTTATTTTTTGAGTGATTTATCACATTGCTTCTTGACGGCTGGCTCACTTGGGAATTTCAAAAAGTAGTCTTGGACCAAAACTTAAGTTTCGCGAAATTGTCAATATTAATGGGCATGTAATGAATGCAAATGGTAAGAGTTTATCCAATTTAGTCTTAACTTTAATAGTGTTAGGAATATGCAAATAAATCAAATAAAATTTATGACTTTAAATGAGTAACAAAAATTCAAATAAATCAAATCAAATACACAAAATAATAATTATTTTATTATATATTTCCAGGTAAGAAATTATGATATTTTAGGAAAAATAAAATAAAAAGTGAGCAGATTCACAGCAATTAAATCACATTAAATAATATTTTACGTAAATTGTACAATTTCTTCAATGAAGCCAATTAAATTCAATTGCCTCTTAAATTTGCCGAATTTTCAGCTTGATTTTTAAAAGCTTTTACAGCTCTGCAAAACAATAAGTTGCAAATATTTAAACTGAAAATATTTTAAAAGCAAAAATATGCATTTGTCAAGCTTTCCCTTAAATTAAGTACAGGTTGTCAGTTGGCTGTGCTTGACCAAATAGAAATGTTGCAAATAACAAATAATAAATAAATAAGAAATAAGCAGCAAGAGCAAGTGCTTTGAAAAAAAAACGAAAGAAATATAAATATATACAAAGTAAAGTAAGAGCAGAGAGAAATTTGAAAAGGAAGAGGAAGAAACAGCAAGCAGTCTGAAATAGTGAAGCAAATGGCAAACGAGGCAAACGAGGCAAACGAGTCCATGTCCTTGGGCAACGTCCCACGCAAAAATGTTGGCACAGCCAGCAAAGGTTACCAATACAAATACACGCACAGCACACAGCACACACATACACAAGCATAAAAGCAATCAAAGAGAATGGTTGAGACACACATACAACAACACATACACACACACACATATACACACACACTGGGGCACAGCCGCACTCAACGCGCCGACAAAGAGAAGAGAAAACAACATAAAAATTAAAGAAGCTTTAAGTATCCTTGTTGCTGTGAGGGCAACGCCAACGCCACAGGAAACGTGCTGGCGACTGGGGAAACGGGGACAGCAGAAGGGTAAGGGCAGGCGAGCGGCTGCTGCTGTCAGAAATTGGTTGCTTGGTTGTCTTTTTGTATATTATTTTTTTTTTTTTTATTTTTTTTTTTTTATATTCTTTTTCTAAGATTTTGCACGCCTCCCAAAGTTAGCGCGCTCTCACGCACTACACTTTGCTCTCTCTCTCTCTCTCTCCCTCTCTTTTTCTCTCTGTCTATCGCTCTCTGCCTATTGCGCACCTTAAAGCTCCAGCATGTGTGTGTATTTTTGTGTGTGGCTTAGTGCGAAAAATATATAAATGTGCACCGATTATGGCTAAAAGATCTTTGTGCTACTGTCACAGATACAGATATTGGCCCATAGCTGCAGACACAGATACAAGACATACACACAGATACACACGCACATGTACATACTGATAGTATGTATGAATACATACACACATCTGTAGCTGATAAAAAAAAATGGCTGTAGATATTAAAGCGACGGCTTCAAAACTCTCCGCTACATTAGTGAGAGTGACAGGCAAAGTGTATTTTTGTGTGTGCCATTTTTAAGTATTTCTTTTTTATGAATTTTTTATTTATATATGCCCGTAATCGGCTGTTGAGTGCATATGACTGCCGGGGGACCTGATACGATGAGTCTCTTCTTCGGTAATAAATGTACGATATTTGTGGTTACATTTTAGTACTCATTTAAAAAAAAATATGTTGATATAACATTGACAAATTTGAAGATAAAAAAAAAAACTGATATGAACTGTGACGATCTAAATTTAAGCCTTTCATAATTGCCTTCATAAATGTTTGGTTTATCTGCAACTTTATGCCCATGATTGTTTTGTGCGCTATTGCTGAAACTTATCCTTTAATTTCATTTGCTCTTATGCATCTGGAAAATATTGGCTTTTGTCTGAACATGCTGCTTGATAAATGTCTTTTGCGCCGCTCATCAACTTGTCCTTGGACAAGCACTCATATCAGTGAGACACAAAGACTAAAGTCAAAGTTCATTCAAAGTACTGTAAGTGCTATGTAACAATAAAGATTAATTTCATTTTTAATTACGAGTAAGGATGAACTTTAGGAGTTCACTTTAATTAAAAATTCTATCGATTATTAATGATTGATGCTAAAGAAAAATCACTTATTGGCATTCGAAATAGTTCAAATTAAATACAAATTTCCATTCAAACTTATTCATATGAAGAAACAAGAGAGTTTTGTCCAAATAACTAAGAACGCGTTCAGCAATAAAATGTTTAAATATAAATACAACACATAAGAAAAAAACTACCTGATCGGTTCGAGACTCATCCCTAGTTGGGAAATTAACAAGAAACATATTATACATATGTATGTGTACTCATATCACCAATTGGACCAACGTAGACTGTCCATCTCTCTCTCCCTCTTTCGTTCTTCCTATCTCTAACGCTTTATCTCTTTCCACTCAATTTATTTTTATGGCTCACCCTACCTCGAAAACTCTCCCTCGTCGATATCTTTTTTAAAAAAATGTCATTCCAAAAATATCATGCTGGTTTTCTGTACCAAAAAAAAAAAAAGATAAGGGAAGGTTTACTTTAAAGGCGAATGCCCATGACCCGTAACCTTTTGAGAGAATTACAGAACGAACATAGTCTACAAACAACATAAAAAACATTTATTATGATAATCTTAGCAGCTAACAATCAAAGTTTAACTAACACAGCCCGCACGACTCCGTTTTAGCTGCTCCCCTCTTACGGCACCGGCTCATCCAAATCGTAGCATTTCTGTGAGAATTCGCATTGCAGAGCCTGCTCCTTGGGTCCGGCCTCCGGCTGGCCTCGACGACGTCGCATTCCACCCAGCAGACCCACAATCACAATCACGAGCAGAACGCCCATAGCCACGCCCACAATTGGAATAGTCAGCGTATTAAGTTCATCCTCATCATCAGTGGCCTCATCGATGCCGAGCAATTGATCGACCAGACTGCGACGACAGGAGAGCGTCGAGTTCTTTTTCACATCCTCATTATCAGCCAACACCTCAACATAGCCCGCGTTGCAGATACAATTGCCCAGATCGCTGCAGCTCTGATGTGGACCACAGCCGGACTGGCGGCAATCCTTGACAGCGCTAGCTTCATTGCTCTCAAAGAGTTCGGCACGACATTCACCCGAATAGAAAACGAATCCATCTTCACAGTCGGCGGCAATAATAGAGGCAAACGTTGTTGTGCTGCTCAGATAATCCTTTAGCTCGGTAAAATCGTCGTTTGACTCCTCCTCCAAATCCGTGTTGGCGACACAGGTGCTGTTCTCCTGGCTCCACTGATAGCCCCGATTGCACACACAGCGCTCCACATCGACGCACTGTCCATTGGCGCAGCCGTCGCCTAGAGTGCAGATGGGCTCGCAGGGCGCACTGACGGCATCCCCAGTGGGTGGCAGTGGGTTGTAGCCATCTTTGCAGGTGCACGTATTGGGTGCCACGCACTGGGTGCCGGTGGGGCAGCCACGCTCACAGATGGGCTCACAGTAATGGCTGCCATCGCGATGTGCAACAGCCGAGACATAGCCACGGGTGCACTGGCAGCGCTGTGGCGCCACGCAGCTGGCATAGGCTGGACAGCCGCGATCGCAGATGGGCTCACAGAGTCCGGACTCCACTTGCATATAGCCCGGACAGCATTCCGAGATTACCTTATAGCTAATCTGCTCCTCGTGTGTGTTGTAGAATTCAGTGATGCGTTGTGTCTTCTTCCACACCTTCCATTTGGGCGGCTGTTTGATTAATGTTCGTTGCTTCGTCACGGGCACCAAACTGCTAACGGTCACATTCCGTTCACAGTAGTTTTCCCTTAGGGCAGCACTTGTGCCCAGCAGACACAAAAACAAACAAAGGCTTCTCATAGTTCAACTGATCGGCTCGAGGTTCACTTGAGCACTGAACTCGGCAGGCGAACGATGCTCGGCTCGAGAGCTGCCTGAAAAATGTAAGACGCTCAGGCGAAGTAGAAGAAGAAGAAGCAGAACGACACAAATAACAACATCCGCAGCTAGATAAGTTCCAGGGCGCCCCTGCTCTATTTGCTCGCACTCGAAATCTCTGGCGACGCTGTCGCTCTGATTGCAGCCAAGCCGGGTTGCAACTCATCGATAGATACGAGTGACAGGCCAGGCAGTTTTCGAAGAATCCATATCGTAAATTACACTACACCACAAAATAAGCAATGTTTTACGATAAGAAAATGAATGAACAGAAACATATAATAACATTTTATATTTATTTTTTTAAAATATTACAAATATTACCTAATACAAATATATTATTATTTATTTATTTATTTATAAATTAAAAATTAAACAACAAGCTTCAAAATTATAAATAAAGTAAATAAATTTTCTGAACTGTTGAATATTTAAAAAAAAAAACCCAATAACTACGTGTACAGATTGTTTAATAATAAATTTATATGAGTTTTCCCCTTCAGAAATTTTATTTTATTTTGTTCAACCGCCTAGTCTTAAAAAACTGGTCGGACAGTGTTATCGGAGACTCTGCCGCTGGTCACTCATCTGTTGCGGTTGCTGCTGCTGTTGCAGCAGACAGTAAATGCTGGTGGGTAATTCTGACCTTATCATAACACCCGCTTAATAACTCGCTTGAGTCGCCCGCATGAAAAGATGCTGATAAGCTGGAAAATAGCTGCATCGGCACTAAGTAAAAGATACATTTGTATTATTCATTGAGCTGCTTTATGAGTCACAAAGGCGGCAGAGCGGAACTAAGTGTTCTGCCCTTCCGGACTTGTTATTGCATTTATATAGAAGGTTTCTGGCAAAGCGGAATCATTATGATTTATTTAGACTATTCAATGAAAATATCATCACTATATCATACCACAGTAATTCTCACATATTTCTGTGTGTTTTAGCATTAGTAACAGGTTTGATCACTCTTGCTTAAAGGGCATTCAGGTAGGCATTTTAGGAATGTCGCCTCTAGAATAATTGAATGTTTCAACTCCAAATCTAATTAAGTGAAGATTGCAGATAGATTGCAGATTTCAGATTCTTGTTCAGTTTTCAATAATTTCTTAGTAAAGAAAGCCCAAAAATAAATGTTTTACGTCAATACCTAAAAGATATATTTGATAGATAAATCGATAATGTTTAAAAAGTGTTTTTAAAATGCCCAAAGTCAATAGCGTTTTTTGTTCCTGTTTTTCTAAGCACATTTAGAACAGCCCTTAAAGTCAAATACACCCACACAAACACACATACACTACACACACACACACAGCAGACGGACACAACTGTCAATGCAGAAACTGGCGTCACGGAGCACGTATCCTGCGTTTTGTCCTCCAATTCTGTGTGTCGCTCTTGCGAGCCGGGCAAAATGAACATATGAACGGATGAATGACAGCTGACAAAAGTGTGCGAGTGTGTGTGCGCACTTTGTGTGTGTTTGTGACACAGTCACATTCTAATCTAAACTAATTGAATTGAAGTCGGATTGCAACTGATGCCTTGCGCATGTAGCCAACAGATACAGACACACAACCATTTGTGTGCCACAACGCACAACATAATACCTTATAAAAGTATATATAAATAAATTTCTTATGTATATTTTATAATATACCTCATAATATTTTAAAAAGAGAAAATAAATTAAACCAACTAACATTTTAAATCAATGTGCCTGTAGCTTTAAAAAAAAAAAGAAATTTTGAAAAAAAAAAAAAAACGCCCACTGTACCAGCAGTTTGCTTAGACATATGTGCACCGTTACCTTTGGTAATTAATGGTAAGCAATGTTGCTAACTGAATTTTGGCTTTGTCATTGCCGCCCCACACACTCACACCCACAACCACCCATTGTTGGCCAAGATTTGCCACGCTCTTCGCAAGTGCAATTAGAACCAGGAACTTTGGGAGCCTAGGCGAAAGTTTGTTCGCTTGAGTTATAGCCATGGCTTTGGTTACGATTCGCGACCCGCTAATTGCCAGCCATAAATTTACATTATCTCACGTAAACCAAGCAACAGTTAGGCAGAGAGAGAGAGGGAGAGAGAGAGAGAGAGAGCGAAAGGTAAATCTTTTGCATCCTATCCAAACCACCCAACCCATTCACTGTTAAATTATCTAAGTTGCGAACGGCAAAAAGTTTTACCAGCCCCATGTGACATCTGGTGCTCAATGCACAGACACGTAACGGCCTGATCTAAGGGTGGAAGGTTGGGGTTGGATTTGGGGTTGTGTTTGGGGCTGCACAGACAGTTTAACTAGCAAAGTGTTGAGGTGTCCTGGCCAACTTAGAGAGAGAGAGAGAGAGCAGTTCCCAAATGAATAGGCAATCGTTTTAATTATAAATTAGAATAATATTCTCAACAGAGTAGTAAAAACTGCAAATTCGCAATAATAATGTTGTGATTATGTTGGAATTAAAACCCAAGCATAAGAGTATGCAATGTTACATTCAAAATGTGATCAGCAAGGGACAATAATATTAAGACTGAGAGCAAGTATCAAAATACTTTAGAGAATGACTTTTGTTTCAGAGAAACAGAAAAAAAAAAAAATGTTGCTATCATTTTCTGCCTAATTGATAAATTCAAAAGTAATAATAAAATAAAATTAATTAATAAATCTTTAAGCTTTAAAAGCGGATATTAAATAATTATGAATTTCGCAAACTGTTTCTAAATAGATGGATCTAATGGATATGTTAAAAGCATACTCGCTCTCATTTAAGTTGATAAATGGAAAAGATGGAAAAGGGTTTTCAATGTGTCCACCAGTTTTGACCTTTCCTCTTTTTGGCACAACCTCTGCGCTGACCTAGTTTAAAAATAAGTGGCGCAACAACAATAAAACAATATTTTTAACCTTAAATTTAACATTTTTTTCCTGCGAAGGTTATGGAAACGCAGCCAAGCTAAAAAAAAAAATTGTATGCATTGTTACTAAGCGTCAACAGCAAGAACAAAAAGGATGCTGGCACACGTGAGAACCTCTGCAAATGGCTGAAAGGAACAGAAGCGCCGCCGTCTGTGATTAAAGAGTACCTTCGCCATTTTGTAGCCCATTGAAATGCAGATGTTCAAATTTATTTCAAACTGAAAGTTTTGATATGTGCAGTATACAATATGATGCATATTTTATTTAGCTGCCACACGCCTCTATAATTGAAAGAATTTCTAATTTCTAATTTGTAGTATAGCAAGCAGTCCGAAGTGGATTTTACAAGGTATCTCAGCGTCGAGCACTCTTATTTTTTTTTTTCTATTTCTTTCTATGTTGCTTTCATCATCTCCTTCTTGTTCGCTCTGTGGGTGTGATGTGCGTGGTCATTTTCATTTGCAGCAAAGTTTAAGGTCCTTCATACATAAATAAGCAGTAAGCAGGCGGCGGCGCCTCAAAGTGCCAGGCAGCAAAAGCAAAAGCAAAAGCAACAACAACTAAACGGACATGACACCCACTACAACGGTGCTCTTCAAAACCGACCAGCAAACAACAGCAACAACAGCAACAACAGCAACAACAGCAACAACAACAACAACAACGAGGCGACAACACTCATCAAGAACGGCCAAACACAAGCGATAAAAACAAGCGCAACAAGGACTTGAGTCTCGAGTCTCTCCTTCGCCCAACAACATGACACATCGCAGGACACAACGACGAGTCGCGAGTCAACGTTGCCGCCGCAGCAGCAGCCGCAGCCGCTGTCGCCGTCGCCGTCATCGTTGTCGAGCCTGACAGTTCAGTTTGTGCCTACAAGTGTGTCAATGTGTGAGTGGGTGCGTATGTCCTTACTACCAGTGTGGCACTGTGGCAGTCAGTCATGGCTCTGGCACATAATTAAGGACGTCGGCCAACAACAGTCAACAAATGAAAGTTAACCAAAAACACAAAACAAGAAGCAATGACGAATTCTTCCATACCCTAACATAAAGTGTGTGTATAAACTAGTTATAATAATAATAATAATAATCATTTATTTTTTTATTTAAATTTATTTAAATTTAAGTTAAGAAATAAGAGAAAAGAAATTAAAGATAAAATCGTGTCTTTACTAAAGCCGAAGATAATAATAAAAAAAAATATTTTAATAGATGATTTGCAATATTTGATTACCTTGCAATAAATATTTTAATATATCCTCAGTAGTCTGACAAATATGTGCCAATATTAAAATATTATATTATTATTAATATTAATTAATACTCTCGTAAAACAAAAATGATTAAATTGTAATAAATATAATATTAAAAAATAATAAAATTAATTTATAAATAAATAAAACTTGTACAATTGGATGCTAAATACAAAGTGTGCAATGCTTACAGGGTATCTGAGATTCATGTACACACTCTCACCCACACACCCACACACACACACACACACACACAACCAAACACACGTACAAGAATATTGCACTTTTGTTTTGTTGGTCCTCTCGCTGCCTGTGTTTGCATTTGGATTTGCTGATGTATCTCTGCGTGCGCTTGTTAGTGTGTGTGTATGTTTGCGTGTGTGTGTGTGTGAGACTGTTGTTTCTGCTGCTGCATGAATGAATGATGAAAGAAAAGGCAAAAAGACGTTGGCTGGCTGTGTGAAGGGCGGTGGGAGACTAGAAGACAAAGCCTCAAATGAGCATAATGAGCATAAGGAGGCGTCAAAGCCAAAAGTGCTCTCAGGCGCAGCTGGCCAGGACAATGCTGAAGGAATTGTGTCATATTATTAATGAAAAAAAAAAACCCCAACCAAAGCGACCAAGACAGTGTGGATTCAGATTTTTAGACAGAGCCAAATGAGCAGCGCAGCTGAAAAAAAAAACATATCGAAACGTTGAGGCTCTTTTAATATGCAACAGTCTAGAGTCCTGAGCTCGCTCTCTCCCGCTGTCTCTCTCACACCAACACACACAACACACACACTTCATATAAGTATAGGTGAGTGTGTTGGCAAAATGAAAATGAAAATCAAGCCCAGGCCTCGACACAAAAGCAAATAAACGCGCTGAGCGAGCGTCAAGTTATTTATTTGGCAATTGTTCGCTGCTTTTTATTGTCGTCAGAGTTGCGGTGGCTGCTATTTGCTTTTGGGCATTGGCACCACCCACACCACCCAATCAAACTAAACCTCTGCATTCTCACCCACTTAACCACAGCCAACACCACATGCCAGCTGTGTGTGTGTGTGTGTGTATTTATTTGAATGTGTCCCGTTTCGCCACACTGCGTGGTCGTCAAAGGTCAATGGAACAATTTTCAAATGCTCGACCATGAAGTGAGCCCCCAAACCAAAAACAAAAGAAAACAACAGCAAAAAGAAAAAAGTCGAGCTAAGTCGAGCTTCAGCTACTTGGGGACACATTGCACCTTGGGGCAAACGAGCAATTTGGGGGATGGCTGGCAAAATTATGCGCTGGCAAGAAGTGCTTGCAGTTATAATTTTGGTATGTATAGTTTTAAAAACCACTAAACAGCGCATATATCGCGATAAGAACTTAATATTCAACCCCAAACAAGTACAAATTTACATGAGATGATGCAATACTTGGCCACTTATTATAGTCTTGGCTAAATTTGTAAGAATATAAACAACTTTGGCAAATGTTTCGCTCAAATATCGATTTCGATATGCTCTTCTTATCTTAATTAAATCATAGCTTTAATACTAGTAAGAAATTTCCTATTTTAAATATAAAAATAACTTCTGGTCTTAAATGTTGTTTAAATCTATGCTTTATGTTTAATTTTCGAGATATTGCTGTGCAGACAATTAATGAAAGACTCATAATAAAATGCAAAGATATTAATCAATTTTTATTGGTTTGTTTTCTGATGTCCATAAAAACCAATTTTAACTTTATTTTATTGTTTTGCTATCGATCACCAATAGTTAAGGACTTATAACATTTTTTTCATTTATTTTATTATATTTGTGGTTAAAGAAAATCGAATATTTTTGTACTCACCTTTTTCTCCCTATGAATTGAGTCAAAAGTGGTCGCTTTCCAATTGGTTTGTGTATATGTATAAAGATTTAGTTGAACTAGCTGAATACTATAAATATTCCATGTATCGTTTGTTATTATTATTTTAAATATTCTATCAAATTTAGGGCATCTTCATTTGTCATATATATGTATATTTATAGTTATGATGAATATGAATTATTATGTATTCATATATAGGATTAGGTGATTGAATGAATTCAATTGTGGTAAACAATTAATTGTAGCTCAATTGTGATTATTATAACTATTATTATTATTTTGTTGTATTTGTATTTAGTTAGTTAGTTGCGATTATCGATTATGCATATGTTACGTCTTGAATGTCAATGATTGAAAATTTGTCGCCTTTCGTATTTGAATAATGAATAAATTTGCATGGGGAAATTCAATATGTCAATATGCAGCTATGCAATTCATCAATGCGGCCAATTTATTGAATATGTATATATATATATTATATACATATACTTAGATGTAAGATCAAAAATCTTCTCGTTCAATCTTGTGCTGGTTTCAGTTTATTTTTGTTTTTATTTTTAATGAGATTCTCAATTATTATTATTTATTATTTATTATTATTATTTGACTTTGTTTTCTATATAATAGAAAATGTTGTATTCAAATTTTGGGCATTACAATTAATATTAAAAACGTTCCATTCAGCGAAAAATGTGGCCGACTTCTTCTTATACTTTTGGTAACTTTTTTGTATATGTATTAAATGTAAAGATTTGTTTTAGCTTATAATATTTACAATAAATTTCAAAATTTTCGCGTTTTTTTAGTAGATTTAATTTCATTATTTCATAGTTCGTATTTTTTAGTTTGTGCTCTTTTTTACTATAAATTTGTTTTTTGGTATTAAGCCTTTTTCAATTGCTTCAGTAATAGTTTAGTTATTTTTTTTTATTTTAGCGTTCTCACGCACTTTTAATATGAATTTTTGTAGTTTATCGGTGTTTTCTTGTATTTTAGTTTAGTTGAGTTTCACAAGCACAAAACACATTTTCTATATTTATTTTTTATCTTTGGTGTATCTCACTCAATCATTAAAATATTGCTTGTTATATTTAAAAAAGTATTATATTTGCGCAGATTTTTTCCTTGTTATATATATATTTTTTTTTTTATTTAGTTCTACTATCCATTATTTTCTATTGTTGCTTTCTTGACTGCAAAAGAAAGAGAGAGAGATTTGAGATTAGTGCCAAGTCAAATGAAAATATATTTCTAATAAAAATACGAGAAAAGAATTTTAAAGATTTGGATTTTTCGTTTATAAAAATAAAGAGAATTAATAAATTAATTCAAATATTTACAGCAGCAAGTCGGTTAATCGAAAGCCTTTACACATATAGACACATATCTTTCTGCTAAGTTTCCTTATTCAAGAAGTTCTAAAGGCATTCAGTTTCCAATCACAAATTCACCCAATTCATAGCCAATATTCACAAGTTGTTCACTTGTTGACAATGCCAAAACAATCTCTTACAGTTTTATTTTATCGCAAAAAAAAAAAAGAGAAGAAACTGACACAATCTGAGCATAAAAATTGCCATTTACACATATGTATATATTTTGGCACCTGTTATACACAGATACACACACACATACACACACACACACACAGGCGCGTAGAAATGCGACCCACACAAAGCCTTGCACTTGACAGGTATCTGAATGATACTTTTTGGACTGTCGCCAATGCTGCAATTCGAAACATTTATTTGATGGTCAATTAGAAATTTGCCTGCCATTTGCAATTCGTTTTTCGCATTTCGCTTTTCCGCAGCAATAAAAAAGAAGAGCAAAGCAACCAGTAAATAAAATACATAGATGATGAGATAGAGCTCCCAGGAAGGAGTGGGATGGGTTCTTGTTGTAAGAAGAAGAAATATGTGTACAACAATGTTGCCAGCGCGAGCCCGAATGATGATGATGATGATGATGGAATTTTCACAAACACACACACACACACACGCACGCACACACATACAGCAAAAGAGAGAGACTCGTGCCGTTATTTTTTGCAAAAAGCACAAGAAATAAGAATATCAATTTCCTGCTGTTGGAAAGCGCACAACACGCACACAATGGCAAAATTGTTCAATTCCACGCACTCACACACACACACACGCACTCTGATACATACACACATTTAAATATATATTGTAGATATATATGCCTGACTAGTTGGTCTGCTTTATCCGATTTACCTGATAGTGATTTGTTTTAGCCTCTGCTCGAGCATCCTTGTAGGCGCTTAAATGTTGCCATTTATGTGTGATGTTGATGTATTAGTATTAGTATATTGTGTATTGTGGTGCACAATAAACGCACACACGCACATACATATGGTCATACTGGCTCACACATACATACACGGAGAAGGCTCATACACACACACAGACATACATCCACTCACACGATGACAAAACGCGCGCGCAGTGTTAAGCGACGACAGACAACAGCACACACACACACACACAGATACACGGACACACACACACCACAAGCACGCACGCACATACACAAGTCACAGTCACAGTCACAGACAGTCGCAGACACAGACACAGGCACGACCACGCTCGCGACTCCGCTTGGCTCTGCTTGGCTGTGCAGGAAAAGGCAACTAACAGCACAACCCGAAACCGGAACACCAACTGAATGCGCTGACAGCCAGCAATTGCCAGCCAGGCGTCGCTGGAATGTGACTACTGCAGCACCAGCACCAGCACCAGCAGCAGCAGCACCACAAGCAGCAGCAGCAGCAGCAACAGCAGCACCAGCAGCACGAATCCGAGAGCTTCGCTAAACTCTCGCGCAGACACGAACATCACTTGCAGCACAGGCGATTGGATGGGCATTCAACCTGCGTGGGGATGCTCAGTACGTGACTGGAAGTCACGAATCCGACTGCGACCATGTTCGTGTCTGGAATCAAGCTGCGAGCGCCTAAGAGAAATGCTCGACTCTTGTTCGCATATTGTGTGGCTTAGGCGGGAGCCGAGCACATTTGCTAGCTGATTTTCGGGATGCTGTCTGAGCGAAGAGCGTGCACCGTTAAGCTTTGCTTGAGGCAGTTACCACAATTGCTAGTGAGTGAGTGTGGGTGTGTGGGTGCGAGGCATACAGGGTGTGAACTGAGTACGGTGTTTGTTGGCAGTTCTCACTCAATTGAGCATTGAGTTGCTGTTTGAGTTTGTTTTTTGTTTGTTGTTTGCAATATTTGTTTTTTACAATGCTTATTCATTTGTTATTATGTTTAGTTATTAACTATTGCGACATATTAAGATCTTTATGAAATATCTTATTCGTTATTTCTCAATGTAATAATTTTAATAAATAATTATTGAAAATACATTAAGAACCAAAAAAAATACACATATTTATCCTCTCTATTAGTTGATCGTTCTTAAGCTCAGTCCATAATACTATATTTCTTTTTAAGATGATTTCAACATTTTTTCAATTCCGTTTTTAGTATTTCACATTTTCCATCCAAAGTAACCAATAAGCATAAAATTGTATTCGCATTCCATCTTGAAGTTGTCACAATTCCCACACAAATCTCGAGCAACTGTTTCAGTTACAAGTACCGCAATTGAACCATCAGCTGCTTAGGCTAAGATATTGATATCAGAACCACTCAATATGTGAACAGTTACACGGGCAATTGTAGGCCCCACTTGGCTCACTTGGCCTAAATGCTCAAAGTCCTTCAATGCAATCGCAAGTAACTCATATATTTCAAATTTCACGCACGTTCATTCATGCACAAGAGCCTACAGAGACTCATACAAACATACATGCATACATACACAAATACATACATACATACATACACACACACATGCACACAGTAGGAGCATAGCGCTGCGTAGTTCCAGAGCCAAAAATGATTTATGACCCCGCAAAAAAATTAATTTAAAGTAAATTCGCATGAATGAAAAATGGCTTTTACAAACGGAAAACTACAGGGCGCCTACACGACAAGCGCTGCCAGAGAGCGAAAAGAACCAGGCTTAGGCAGCGTCCCATAATGGGTGGCTCTTTAAAGCCACTTGTGGGGCTGTGCGTGCTCTTAATTGGAGCTTTAAGCTCTTTCAGCTCTTGCTGCCAGTCGCTCTCTCTCTCCCTCTTTCTCTCTCGCTCAGCTGCTGTGCCTTCCATTGTGCTTATCCCTGTTTGCGCTTCCAGTGGCTCTCAAACTTTTTTCGCGCACACGAAACGAAGGACATGGGAAGCTGCTCCTGCTGCTATGTCTCCCGGCTGTTCTTATTCGTGCTCGACTCGACTCGGCTCGGTCTCGGTCTCGGTTTCGGTTTCGGTATTGGCTTCGGCTGAGTCTCTGCCAACGGTTGGTATCCATGAATGAAGGCTGATAATGGCAGCTGGCGCAGCATTTGCGGCTGGCATCCAGTGCAGTGCACATGGCAAAGTGTCCCGCTGCTGGATGCGTCTCACTGTGCGACGGGATCTTGAAACCACTTTTTTGCTAAATTAACATTTTTGATTATCCTGCTGGCCCGGCGAGCCAAGGACATCCTTGGCTATGCTCATACACACACGCACACACACACACGTACAGACAAACTCTCTCACACGTATTTGGCTTGCTCTTATGCTTTGCACTGCATACTTTGCGGCGCTTTTTTTTATTGCCTGCTGATTTGTGTTTGTTTTTGGCATGTTTATACAGTCGCAGGGGGGTTAATAACTTTGTTATGGTGTTGATAAGGTCAAAAAAGGTGTATTTAAAAAATTATATATTGCCTTATAAGAAATAAGCACCAAAATGACAAAATACGCAAATAGTAAAAGCAAAGACAAATTCACATTATTTTCATGCTTATTTCAATTTTAAAGATGGTTTTAATAGAACTAAAAAAAATACAATCATTTTATTAGAAAATGTTTTCATTTTGTATTCATTAATTGTATCTGCTTGGAAGTATAATTGTACACTTAAAGAAATAGTAAGTTTAACTTTGATTTTTTTTCGTTTCTCCTTTGTCGCGAGCTGTTCAATTGCTTAATTTTCATTACTTTCTGGCAAACACACTCACACACACACACAATCGCAAAAGTGACCAGGACAGTATTTGCCTGAGTAACTGTATCTGAATCTGTTGCTGTCACTGTAACTGTAACTGTAAATGTATCTACCATGTGCCTGCATTGTGTTGAGCTTTTATATAATTACTACCCCGCAGAATCTCTCCTGGCTTTTATTTAATTTGCTTGGCACTTTGTTTATCTGCCTGTTTGCTTGTTTGCTTATTTGTTTTGATTTTTCATGCTCTGTGTGTCTTTTTGCTGCTGCTTCTTCAATTAAACATATTTGCACGATTTAGCGAACCAGTTGCAATTTCAGTCATCAGGAATGCGGCCTCGTTTTGGACATCAAGTGTTTTTGACCTTTGCCTTGCAGAATTTGACCGATGGCGTCAAAGTCATCAAAGCTAACAACGTACACTTGGAGAAATGACAGTACAATGAACTCCCTCAAATGCCATCAAATTAAATCGTTGTACACTTGCAAAGTGTTATTAAAGAGGAGGTTTACCAAGGCATAAGTTATATATAGTCTTATATCTATGTTCGCCTGTCTGTCTCTCACTCCTCGAAACTTATGCAGTCAACTAATGCACTAAAGTAAAGCAAACTTAGTAAAAATATCGAAATCAAATCATTATTAAAGAGTATTTTACGCTCCTAGCATTTGGTCAAACATATCACAGTCAATAACATATTTTATATATCGGAATCATTCACTAGTTAAAAAAAAAGAGTTTTTGTTAATCTTTTGCTAATGCACAGATAATTCTTTAAATCTGGATTTTATTGTACAATTAAATTCCCATAAATTTGTATTTGGCACGCATTTTGTATGTTGCGAAATCAAAATCCAATTGTATGGAAAATTGTTTTTTTAATTGGCCAATAAATCCGTTAACAATAGTTTTTTTTTTGTGGCTTGCAATTCACTACTAATTAGGCACATCAATTTATCAGCCTCGATTTGTGACTCGTCCGATATGCAATTGACCCATTTCACACTCGCACTGTCAGTGCGACACAGTGGGGCACACAGTTTGCATTACTGGACATTTGGTTACGGCGCTGCTCAAATATTAATTCATATCAAGGTTTCGTGATTCATTTGGAATGTCCATCGGTCGGTTGGCTGCTTCACTCACCTTGCCTTCCCATGCCTTGCCTCTCCTTGTTGCCACTCCTTGTGAAATGAAATTTAAGCAGAATTGTAAACAAAGTTGTGCAATAAAACCAACAAACCGCAAATAAAGTGCAATTTAGAGCAGACTCCAGCCATCCAAACCAAGAAGGAAAAAAAAGAAAAGCGTAGCGTAAAGCAAGAGCAAAAGACTTTTCATTTTATTTCAGCTTTGCTTTTGGTTTTTCTTTCATCTCGGTCTTTTTTCTGTCAACAAGCAGCTCAGCGGAGGGCTGGGCGTGACTGCGCTGATTTCACGAGCCATTTGTGAGCGTCCTTCACAAAAACGCTGCAAAATGCAAGCAGGATGCAGGAGTCGCTGCAACGACTCGAAAATTGCCGCAAATTGAAGCAAAGTCGGCGAAAATGTTATTGAAGCTGCCGTCGCCGAAGGGACCTTTTACCACCGATTTTGTCAGTTGACTTTGAGAGCACTACAAACGGTCGCTTCATTGTTTCAATTTGTGCATTTCTCTCTCTCTCTTTCCCCGATTGACAGCTGATAATTTATGCAAATTCCAAACAATTTGCATCTCTCTCGCATCTCGCTCTTCTGCCTATTCACTTTGCCAATTGATTTCGTGACTCTCCACCGAAAGCTGTACCGAAATGTGTGTCGAGGACACGGCAGCCTAAAATTAGCATCTGCCAACTATTAACATTTAAATAAACCAGAAAATATATTTAAAATTTACATGATTTAGTCGATTTTTGGGTAAGTTCTGAAGCTTGTGAGCAGCATGGTCATAAAGTTATACGACTTCAGGTTAATATCTAAATAAATACAGTTAGATGAGATACAAATATATTTATGTCGATTTATAGATATATAATAAAATAGTTACATATAAAAATAGTTGATTTAAATCTAATCTATCCTACACATGCACAGTTACAGATTAAACTATGCAAAGATTAAGGATTCAATTATAAGTATTATGTTAATATGGTGTGCCAATTGTGCCTGGTTTAATCCTAGTCAGCTAGTCAGCCTCTTTTAAATTTATCTAACAAATGCACTTTACCAACAATTCCAGCCATGATAAGCTCAGCAGTTGTTCTGTTGCACATGGCAATTAAGTTGGAGCACGAAGCGACTAGACGGAATGCATTTGGTATGCATTGAATCCTGGCCAGAGGCCAAAAATTGCTGACGACCATAACAATGATATACCAGCGACTGTGGCAACAGGCAGCTAACCCCATAAAAATGGCTGACTGCGCACACACACACCTGCAGACACAATCACACAAACACACACACACACACACACACTTTAGGGTTTCATTTCGTGTTGCACGTCAATAAATCATAACGCGCCGGCTTGGAGGCAAGAGTTGGCAATGTCAACGACATCGGTAATGGTGCAATCGGTCATATTATTATACCCTTCTAAAGGATATTTATATTTTACAACGATTAAACTACACACGTGAAGAAGAAGACAGAGGCAAAAACGGAGCTAAGCAGAGGCACCAGGACGCCGACAAGCCAGAAGTCTTTTAGGTGGCTATAATCAAGAACGATTTAAGCAAGTAATATCCATTTGGAAGAACAGGCTCAGGATACTCACCGGTCTATTGATTATGGTTTTTATGCTAGCGATGTATGCAGGTTTTGTGGAAGCGAGGAGGAATCCTCAATGCACATCCTAGCAGAATGAGTAGCCTTAACCAGGAAAAGATGCAGCATCCTAGGGAAGCATGTCATGAAGTCCAAGCACAAAGAAACCCTCAACCCAACAAAGATTGACGGAGGAGCTGTTGGCTGTAGTACAATAATAATAATCATAACTTACAGAGTACTTGAAGGATATTTGTACTTATTTATATATGTATTAAGTTGTTTAATTATGTCAATATAAATATATATAATATATAAATAAAAAAATTGATTAACTCAATTAAAATGTAAAATGAAATTAGTAAAATAAATCCTATGTTAAATTTGGTGGTTATAACATTTAATTGGACCAACATAGCTTGCAAGGATTGCAGTACGGCGAGGATATTTGGTCTTCGGTACAACGGCAATTGGCTGTTGCGCCTTGTTGTTACTTGCGGCTGCTGTGGTTGCCTGGTCATCGGCAAGTTTTTGCAGCTACAGCCGCCACAGTTCGTTTGGCTTTGTTCCGTTTCAGGTTGACTTGTCATAATAATTGAAATTGTTATCAAACTCGTCCGTGCATTCGACGTGGAGGATTATTGCATTAAAGTTGGCGCGTAATGGAAAATTGTGCAGGTGCCGCACCCAACTGAATGAAGCTGCCACTTAATACATGACAGCGCCGCGAGCTGCACTTTCCGCCAGACCCCATCACACCCCTCGAAGCCTCTTCTTCGCTACGTGAGCGACGGCTTAAAGTCGACAATGTGCTGCCAAGCGTTGCACTACACTATGTACCAGTCCATCATGGCATGTCCTGCGCTTGCCATCCTACGTACTTCGTCCTGCTGCCCCACATTCGGGCTTCGTGTTATTCAGCTGCTTGGCAGCGGCTTATCGACAACGTGCATTGAATCGAGCAGCCAACAACCGCAGGTGCAAAAAAGAAAACGTATGTGTTTCGGCACAACAATTTATGCCAACCGTCGCTTAACACATTTCACACTGAGTGAAGTGAGGTGAAATGAGTGCGACAAAAGGCATTTAATGCGCAGCGTAATTGATGCCACAACCACCACTCAAACTGACTGAAAACATTCGCTGCACGGATATCTGGATTTGCATAAAGCGGACTCTGACAGAAGCTATGCGTTGTGAATATACTATATACATCTATATCTCTTAGAGGTCTAGATACTTTCTCATTTTTTTATTCGAAATAAGTTAAATAATTAATCTAATTTTTATTAAATTAATTAATTATGTCCACATCGATGAGCTTCATCAATTAATATTCTACAAACAGTTGCACTGAGTAAGATCCCATAACAAATGAGATCATAATAAAGCGTATATATATAATAAATATATAATATATTATGTCATATTCCAGCCATAAATATTTAAATATATTTCTTGTATTTAGACATGGTCAAAAGCCACTAAACCAATCTACACAACTAACCAAAAACTTTGAACTAACTTTAACTAACTACTGCGGCCAGGATTTGCATGAAAAGTTTTTTGGGATTATGTACTAATTCGAATAAGGAATCATTACAGTACAGACTACACTGCACTCAATGCAATATCAATTTTACCAGCTGCGCTTTGACCATGTTAAATCCCCAAATATTATGTCGATTATTCAATCAGTTTCGGGGCCAACATGAATTTAAATGGTCTCGCATTGCCGTTGAAAGCGTGACTCTGATTTTTGCTGAAACTTTCGTTGTCAGCAGCAATTAAAAGAGCGCGAAAATGCACAGTACAAAATGCCAAAAAAAATAAACACATAAAACAAAACCCCAGCAAAGCAATGGACAAGCGAAATCATGCCTGGCCACACGGGAAAATTGAGAAAAACAGTTGTTGCAGGCGTGTGGAAAAAATGAAATTAAACGCAAAAACTGTGCAATGGGCGGAATGGCATCAGTCGGTCAACATTTGGACACTATGCAGCATGGCGGCCAAGTCTGTCAGTTGTTCATTCGAGTTAGCTAAGCTCAGTCCCCAGACCCAGACCCCACAACATGACTTCCTACCACTTCTGTCCAGCTTCCAGCTCAACTGTTTGTCCATGTTTCGTTTTACATTCACGTCTGCTCGTCCAGTGTGCACATGCCGAATTTTTGCAGCACACCGTATAAATAAGCACACGCACACACTTACACACACGTACGCACACACACACACACACACACACACCGGTTGAAAATGGAAACGCAAACTAAAAGCAGTTCTGTTTTTCCTGTGATGAAAACTTTAGAAATTTTCGTTGCTGCAAGACGGAAAACAACAACAAGAAATGAAAAACTAAAATGGGAAAAAAAAACAAGCACTAAATCGAATCTTGATATACACAACTCTTTAAATACCCTTCAAACTATTTTACTATGATAAACTCAGTATAGCTATAATAAGTAGAATATAAATCATATATATATATAACTGATGACTTCAGTTTCAATTTCCACAGTTGACCAGATACGGACGCTGTGATTCGCTCCTTAAAGATGTGTCCCTAGAGATTCGACATTGAAGTATTGAAAAGAACAAGTATAAGAAAATTTGATATATAAAAATATATATCATAATAATCCATAAGCTATGGGACATAACATGAGTAGTTTCAAAGTTTTTCTAATAATAATAATAATAATAATAATAATAAATCAAATAAGTTAACAATCATAACAACATCAACCCCAAGAACCACACAGAGCCAAGAACAACCAAACTGCAGTCCGAGTAAAAAACAAATTGTGAATTTCGCTTAGCTGCAGCTGTTGCTTTTGGCTTTTTGCTTTTTTTATTGTTTATTTTTTGTTGTTGTTCGTATTGTACTGTTGCTGCAGTAAATAAGGCAAAAATTCCATTAAAATTGAAAAGCCAAAGCAAAGATGCTGCGAAGAGTCAGCCATTATACGATTTCTCCACATATAGAATGCTCTTGTTGCATTTGGCAAGAGCACAATGGCCAGCACTGCAATTAGAAGTTAGAGCCAAACGATACATGAGTCCAGCTAAAGAAGTTGGCCAACAGGCAAAAGGCAGCTCAAAAAAAACTACAATGCAGATAATGAAAAATGCATTGAATGCGCAAACAGTAGACGAATCTAAGAGCTCTGAAGTTGGCAGCTTATCGTAAAGCTAAAATTTCAGTTTAAAAAAAACATAATTTAAAATAATAAAAAGATTTAAATAATAATTAAGAAATGTGATTAGTACTAAAGTTAAACACACTTAAATCCCAGTAAGACCAGCTTCAAATTGTAGGCACACAAATATCTCGGTTTTAGACAACTTTTCGTTCATTACGAGCCAAAAAGCAAGCGCACTACAAATAACAAGAATTTGAAGAAGAAAAATAAAATAGAAAAAAAAAATGGGAAAGGAAAATGGGAAAGGAAAAGGAACATAGAAAATAAATATGGCAAAGGCAAATTTATTTTGCGGAACTAAATTGAAATAATTTTGGCAGCTGAAATATGCTCAAAAATATTTTAATACGAGAGACTCCAGACATGGAGCCACACACAGACGGCGCAGACAGACACAAACGCTGCAGCCTTATAAAATGTGCAAATAAAAACTGTTTCACAAGTGTGCAAATTCCCGGACCCCTTAAGTCCCACGACCAGCCCCATCAGCCTGCAGTGCAGTTATCTGGGATGTGTTGCCTGGCTTTCAGTCTGGCATTTGGCCAAGTTTTCTTCTTTTTTTTATCTTTTTTTTTTGGTGGCAATTCGAAACTGCAGCTGAGGCAAACAAACAAACCAAACGGCATCAAGAGCTATATATTAAATTTGTCATTTCGAAGTCAAACTGTGGGCATGGACTGCTTATCCCTGTTGTTGCCCCTCTGTCTGCCTGTCTGTCTGTCTGTCTGTCTTTTCGCCTGTTGCTGTCAATTTCAGCGCAATTTGAGAACGCACACAGCCATGAAAATCGAGTTATACTTCACCAGAATTCGCATCAAAATACACAGGTACCAAAATTGCCCTTGCAGCTGTTGCAATTGAGAGATTATACGCAACAAGCGCAGCGATTGTGCCACAACAAGCAATATTTGACCATATGCATTGACAAACGTGGCGTATGAGTAATTTACGAGAATATTCTCATTTATATCAGAGAGAAAATTGTTAGAGCTTCGCTGCTATCTTCCTCAGAAACATGCTCACTCATTTAATAAATATAAATATAAATATATATCGGACTATATACGACCAAACAACAACAAAAAAAACCACATTCTGTAGATAAATGAGTCCAAATTGGGGAATTATTAAGTTTTGCTGCACTTAATATAAATATGATCCTTAAGGCGTAATTTTGTCGACTGTTCCTAATGTGACACACTATTATACCAATCGATGTGACCAGTTTAAGTTCCTCATTTAAGCTCAACTATGAATGTGAAATCAATATTCTATTATTACACAATTTTCACATTTCCATTTAAAACCGTTTATGTATGCGTATATAGCAGTAATGAATGCATATATACATACATATATATATATGAGCTTATGGTCTGAAACCACAAGATGCACTTTATGCAGATGATGGCATATCTGGCATTCGGCTTGGTCTTGTTTTTGTTGGCCCATTTATATCAATTTCAATTAGTCTGTGGCGTAGTTTTTGCACGCTCCGGGCCACAGACTGTGGACTCTGGCAGCCGGACTTGGCACTGGCTCAAAATCAAAATTAATAAACATTACAGTTGCGGCAACAGGCAAATTTGAGTGGTCATAATCGCATCGGTCTGTGCAAAGCATCGCCGAAGCAGCCACCCCTTGTCCATCTCCTGTTGTCTGTCAGTTTAAGGCTAAATGCATTTGATGCTGCGGCTTTAGACTACAGCCACATTGGCAAATACGATGAACTCAAGGCTTAAATGCAGGTTAATAGCAAAATACACACAAATCAAATACATAAATCCACAAACACAAACATGGACACAGAGAAAATTGCAAAGCTTAATTAAAATATTTGGAGAATACCAACAAAGACTTATTTTGCAATTAAACTGATTCACATTGAAGCTTAAACAGTTTCAATTTAAATCATTTGATATAAAATAAAATAATAAAAAAACAGGACTTTCTTGTCCATGCCAAAAATGACATATATTTTTGGACCGTAGTCAAATTGCCAAAATTTAAACTTCACTTTAAACCAGAATATAAAAGCAATATGTATATTGTACTCGGATCTCAATGATTGCTTGTCCGAATACTAGGAGCATTATAACAGGCATATTGGGTAAGTTTGGTTGAGATAATATTTTAAAAAAAAAGTTGTTCATACAAAACTTTATCTTTCGACCAAAAGTAAAAATCAAGTTAATAGTTACTTTGTATATATAGTTTGGTTCCATATTTTTGTTTCACATTTGATTTATCACATATAGAACTAAGTTAAATTTCCATTTTTATTTATTATAACTTAAAATTTTTGCATATTTGGTAAAGTTTTAAGTTTTACTAGACAAAGTATACGTTGGTCGAAACAACAGGAAGTACAAACAAGTTTTGATGAAATACTACAGTCCAATTAGTAAAGAACAAGAGACACATACAAATACTATATACATATATACTATATACTCGTTAGATCCATTCTTAAAACTTGAACGAACTGAACTCCATTTCTTTTAAGAACTCATGACGCACAACTTATTGAGTTTATTCAGAGAAATCGGAATAAGTTTAGAAATGGTATACCACAATAGTAATTATTCATTAAAAACATATATGTATTTGTATATGAAGAGAAAGAGAGAACAATAAACGAACAGTTGAAAGTTGAAAAATTATAATTTTTTAATTATTTCTGGTTAAATCTAAATAATTAGATTCATAATTATAGAAATTAAAATTTATATTTTATATATATATGTATATATATTATATGTATAACCAAAAATCAAATATCGTCAGTTATGGACTTTTTTTTCCGATTTGGTATTGCTAGCATAACAATAATAATTAAACTCCAGACACAAATACCAAATACAAACATGGTTGCCGTTGGATCGAATTCATTTCCTTTTAGCCTACAGCTTTTGAGCGCCTTTATCCCATAATAGGGATACGTCTCAGCTACTTCATAGTGCTCATCGCATTCGCACACATTTTGATATTTGCAGTGACTATTCGGCGGACAGCCCATATCGCATCTGAGCAGACATAGAAGGTCTTTACAGTTGCCATAGCCCTCACAATCGTCTATCATCAACACTGGCAAGTAGTCATCCGTCTAAAATGATGTAGTTAAATGATAACTAACGATAATTAACGATATGCAGTGCTACCTACCGGTTTTCCGTATATCCACTTGGTGCATAAGGCACTATTTGAAGTTTGTATTAACAGAGAGATCAGCGTTAGAATAAGGTATATATATATCGATTTATATTGCCCAATCATACTGAAATATTAGCTCCTCTGCATTGGGAGTGCAATCAACTACTGAAACTCGAGCTCAGAGCTCACCTCAAAGAAACTCTATAATTATAAATATATATTATAAACCCACAAATGACCGCAGAGAAAATTATATATATAGCAGATATCGGACTAGCGAGGGGAGACTTTTCAAAATAAATTATATTATTTTTAAATTAATATGCAATTTTTACATGAATATTAAGTAAATTAAATAAAATGCATACAAATATTTTATAAACTATTTAAGAAAGTATTATTAAACGATATATAATTCACAATAAATAAATATGATTTATATATCCTTGCAGAGGGTATAATCCTTTGCAGGTGATCTCTCTGACCTCATTACTTACGTATATATATTATTGATCAGCATTTTGACTGTCTGATTGTATGCAAACTAGTTACTTTTGATGAAACTTGGCATATATCGGTTATACATTTCGTTTCCTAGATACAATCACCATATCATACATATAGCTGCCATAGGTAAGATCGGTCGAAAGATGAGCTCTTGTCTGACACACTTTTTTGTGTTGGAAGTTATCTACACAAAAACCACTCGCTGTGCGTATTATTATGCATCTAATATTTAAATATAGATTAATCGAGATCAGAATACCATAGCCTATAGCTTTTTTTTTATTTATAATGAAAATTAGATGTTAATTAGAAAGCAGTTGCTGCATTGCTGTATAAATCGGTTACACATTTGAATCGATTAGTCCCAATTGAGATTCCCAAATTGCCCACTTAGCCAACAGCAAATGTGAATTTTCCCATTGAGCATTTTAGCTGGCCAAATAATTAACGCAGACATCGTCACAAAATGAACACAGGTGGGCGGTGGCCGTGGGGGGAGGGGCAAGCTGTGTTTGGCCAAGAGGTGGCAAATGGAAGGAGGGCGGGCATCGCAACTCTGTAGAGGCGACTGTGGTGTTGACTGACAAATGTTTAAACAAGATATACACGGAATTGTCCCAGCCAGCTCAGCTAACTGATTAACTATCTAGACGTGCTGACAGGCTGCTGCTGGTGCTGCTGCTGCATTTAGATAAGGCAACGCCGTCAACAATTACAGCATCCGCCTGCCAGGCCAGTTAAGAGTGGCCAGTCTTGAGTCGAATGTGCCGCGAAATGTTGTCAACGCTGCGGCTACTCTTAATATCATTGTCTTTGCTGTTGCAGCCATTGCTAATTTGTGGGGCAAACAGTACACAATTCGTGCAGCTGAGCAACTGTAATGCAACGCAGTTGAACGAATTGAAGGATGTGGCAACACTCACCGAACTCAGGTTGAGCAACTGCAGTCTGCACAAATTAAAGAATGCCCTCTTCCTGCATTTTGGCCATCTTTTAATCATGGAACTGCAGCACTGTGAACTTAATTCTGTAGAGGATTTTGCACTTAATGGCCTGGCACGCCTGCAAAGCCTTTCACTGGCCCACAATAATTTGAGCGAGGTGAGGTCCTGGTCGGACCAGCCACTGGCAGCACTCACCTCACTCGACCTCAGTTTCAATGCGTTGCAACAGCTGGCCTCTAGGAGCTTTGAGCTCTACCCCCAATTACACCAACTGAATCTAAGCCACAACCTTATCGAGCATCTGCAGCCGGACTGCTTCCACAATTTGGTGCATTTGAAGCATTTGCAACTGCACAATAATCGCCTGCAGCTAATTGAAGCCAGCTTCCTTTTGGGTCTGCACCGTCTCTCCAGCCTGTCCTTGCAACACAATCAAATCACTCAATTAGCGCCGGCAGCCTTCGAGAGCAACACACATCTACGCACGCTGCGTTTGGAACATAATCAGCTGAATAACTTGCAGTTCCTCCGGGAACGCAGTCTGGGGCGACTGGTTCACTTGAGTCTATCCAGTAATGCGCTACAAGCACTGTCACCTGAGGGATTTGTCGATTATTTCGAGCTGCGACATCTGGATTTGAGTCATAATCAGCTGAAGGAGCTGACCAACGATAGTCTGTTAGGACTGGAATCATTGGAGGTAAGTACAAGGATTAGAATGATAACTAGGCAAAGTATCTAAAGATAAGTTAGATAAGACTCAGAAAACAATAAAATTTTCCATTTCTTTCATTGAGCATTTTTCTGATAGTCTCATTTTCATAGTCTGTATGAAATCGATTTTTATTTTATATCTAATATTAAAGTTAATTAAATTATATTTTTAAACAAACAAAAACAAAATAAAATAAATAAATTTATAGGCCTAATCAGAGATTCGAAAAAAGACTGGTTGTTTTTTTGTTGATCCTGGTATTATCCGACATAAGTACGCTTCTGACATATTCTATAACCTTATCTTATCTCCATCTCTCTCTCTCTCTTTCTGAAAGTATATAAATAAGATATCTAATCTAATCTTGCTTACCCACAGCTTCTGAATGTCAGTCATAATATTGTAACCCACATCGATGCGGAGAGTCTGCAACCACTGAGCAATTTGCAGCAGCTCGACTTTAGTCATAATCTTCTGCACACACTGCCCGACAAGCTTTTCAATGCGAACACCCAGCTCAAGGACATCAATCTGAACCATAATCAACTGGATGAGCTGCACGCGAGCCTGCTGAAGCAACTGATGCACCTGGCTAAGCTAAATGTTGCCCGGAATCGTCTCAAGGATGCCAGCTGGTTGCAAGAATTGGCTCCGGCCCTAAATCGTTTGGATTTGAGCGTGGATCTCAGCTCGAATCGCTTACAGTCGCTCAATCTGAGCAGTTTACTGTTCTTTAAGCATGTGAATCTGGCGGATAATTATTGGAACTGCTCGTGGCTGGCCAGGAATATGATGAGAACGCCACCAGATTCGCTGAATTTTGGCCGCACTTGGCCCATGCTCAGCGCCTGGAGCGATATTGAATTGGTCAATGGGCGAGGCATCGATTGCTTCGATGGTCAACAGAATCGCACCATTGTGCTGCTCGATGTGGGCGCGGTCAGGCAGCAAGCTACGCCCATTTCCGATTGTGACTGTGAGGTAAGTCAGTGAATAGGAGAAGAACCCTTGAATCAATGAGGAATCCTCTTGAAAATAAATATTTAATTATTATTGCTTGAAGCAAACTACCGACGAGCTGGATCCTTTGACACCGCCTCTGTCCTGGCCGAGGATACGCACAGATCGCTTCGATTCCCGTTCGGTGATCATCTGGATGCTGGTGGCAATTGCGCTGGCCTTTGCCGGACTGCGCTGCGCTCGGCGCTTTATGGACCGCAAGGAGGGCGGCAAGAAGCTAAAAGAAATGAAGAATATGGTAAGATCTGATAAGATCTGATAAGATTACCAAATCTGATTACAATGATTGCAATGCATGAATCAAATCTATAAAAAAATTAAAGTTGAAGCGTTGATTCCCTCCTTTCGCCCTTACTTAAGCTGGATACGCCTATGGCTTCAGTTTTCATCATATATTTAAAAAATACTCAAATGACTTTCGTAATCTAAAAGAAACTAACTAAATATTGTTTTGAGTGTAAAAAATCTTGTATTTCCTAGTCTGATTTTCTTGTATCAACTATCTTTCAACTCCCATCTTGCAGCACATTCAGAAAGTGGAGGAGGAAGCTCAGCGCCTGAGGAACGATCGCGAACGATCGTAGTAAAAGAGAACCAAGGAGAATTATCAATAAAATTCTTTATAAGTAAATATATATGTATATGTACTAAAATAGAAGAAAAGTGTAAAAACAATATTTGAGTATTAAAAAATAAAGCCAAATAAAATGTGAAATGGGTAAAATCATTTGTAGAGACGCTCGATCAATGGAGCATACTTGGCGTGGACAATATTGCGTTTAACTTTGAGAGTGGGTCCCAATTCACCGGTGGCCACGCTGAACTCATGGGGGAGCAGGGCAAACTTCTGGACACGCTGAGCATTCGAGATGGCCTTCGTATTGGCGCGTTTGATGCCCTCCTCCAGAGCCGCAAAGAGTTTCGGTTCCGCTTTGATCTCCAGAGCGGCAGCGAGCGCATTCCCATCACTCGGCAGCGCCAGATCCGCACGGATGCTGAGCAAATCGGAGAGATGCGTCTGATTGAGCCCCAGCTGCTGCAGCCACTCGATTGTCTCCTCGCGCAGCTCATCCAGAGGCAGACCCGTGTCTGGATCGCACTTGGTTTTCAGTGAGAGCAGAACACTTAAATACTTGCGATGATCGCCAATCAGAAGAACATTGCTGACGCAGCGCAACTCTTGACTGATCAGCTCCTCGATGTGCACGGGTGGTATATTCTCACCGCCAGCCGTGATGATGATCTCCTTGAGTCGGCCCGATATGACGATATTGCCATGCGTGTCCAGGTAACCCATATCCCCGGTATGCAGCCAGCCCTCGGCAGTGATGGTCTCCTCCGTTTTGGCTGGTTCACCCAGGTAGCCCATGAAAATATTGCGACCACGCAACATAATCTCACCCTGGCCATTAGCATTGGGCTGGTGTATGCTCGTCTCAATGCCCTTCAGCGGTGCACCCGAGCTGTACAGATTAGTGATGTGTTCGTGCAGGGTTATCGCACCACTCGACTCTGACATGCCATAGATATCGGCGAGTGGCATGTTCAGGCCCAGAAAGAAGTGCTTCAATTCCGGGGAGACGGGCGCGCCGCCCGTGAGGAACGTCTTGCACTGATCCAAGCCCAGCATCCCACGTATGGGGCGAATGAGACGAGCCGCCAGCCAATATTTGACCTGGGCATACATGGAGCACTTCTCACTAAGAAATGACGGATTTATAAATGCGAAACCAATTTAAAACCGAACTCCCAACTCACCCCGCAATTGTAGCCAACTGATGCTGGGACACCAGCTCCCGGGCCTTGGACAAGAGCAGCCGGGAAAAGGGTTTGGCATTGGCCTCGGCAGCCACCAGCCGCTCCTGGAACTTCTCAAAGACACGCGGCACTCCGAACATGCGTGTGGGTCGCGCCTTCATGAAGGTGCGCACCAGGGTGCCCTTGAGGGCATCCTTGTCCGCAAAGTAGACGCAGCCGCCACAAGTCATGGTCAGAAAGACATCAAAGATTTGGGCGGCAACGTGACTCAATGGCAAATAGCTGACCAAACGTTCCGCACCCAGCTGCGTGTTCTCCATGGTGTCGGCCACACTATTGACATCGAACACAATGCCGTCGTGGGAGAGCATCACAGCCTTGGGCATGCCCACCGTGCCCGAGGTGAAGATCAGCATAGCACACTCGTTGGCATAGATTGCCTGCTCGCGGCGCAGTAGCTCCTGTTGCAGCTCGGTGCCGTAAACGGACAGCTCCAATTGTTGCCAGCTGTGGAAGCCCTCTTCGCGATCCACGAAACTGGCAAAGGGTGGATGTAGTTGGATGACCGCCTTGAGGCGTGGCAGTCTATGTTTAATTTCACGCAGCTTGGCCATCTGCATGTCATCGTCGACGATGCACACTGTCGCATCGCTGGTGGCCAGCGAATGATGCACTGCCTCCGCTGAGTTGCTCGGATAAATGCCAGTCACAATGCCGCCGGCACGCAGTGCGCCCAACTCGGCCAAGAACCATTCGGGGCAATTGAATGCCAATATGCCGAGCGAACTGCGCTCCTCCAGGCCCACATGCAGCAGCATCAGCGCCGCTTGTTCCACTCTCTTGGCATACTCCGCATAGCTGAGCGTCTTCCACACCTTATCCCTGCCGGTTGTTTCCCACACCAAGGCTGGCAACTCCGCATATTTGTCGCAAGTCTCGCGAAAGAATTCCGGCAAAGTTTGTGGCTGCAGTGCATCCTTGCTTGCATCCCAACGCAGCTGTACTGCTTCGTGCAGCGATGTGCTCGTATAGCTGCTGGCTGCTTTCAGGTCCCTCCTGCTCCGTGCTACGTTGTCGTTCATGCTGGCAGACGTTGCGGCGAATAAACCAGAAGTAAATTCGTGGAACTGTATTTATGCCAACTCGCAGACGCAGAAGTGATAACGCCACAGACTACAAATGGCGACACGCATTGATTACGACTCATATTTCTTAATCTCAATCACTAGGATGTGACTTGAACGAGTGTGTGCTCCACGAGCTGACCTGCTAACTCTACTTTCTATACACTCAAAAACAAACATGTAATATGAAATATTATTTTTCAAAAACATTTTGTAATTATTTTCATCTTTTTGAAACACATTTTCTTTGAATTCGATTTATTTAACTTCTTCTTTTATGTATTTTTTTTTTTAAATTTTTGTTATGTATTTGCATAGCTGCATATACTTATAGACTTATACCAAAATTGCTTACAGTGTATGCTTATCGCTGCAAGTCTTCACTGGAACATGCCTCAAAAAATCAAAACTGAACAGTTTTTTTAGGTAAGCCGAAGACTACATACCCTTTCAGAATTAAATTTCAATATCAGTTTTAAAAAACCAACAAATTCTTCCCATTTTAGCTTGATCTCATTGATTTTAATATTTTAATATTAGGAGCAAATAACACACATAAAACAAAAAAGTTTTTCATACAAGACAGACTGCTCCTATGGGATCTATATGATATGGAAATCTGATCACAATTTCTGGTCAAAATGTAGTGCGTCGCATATTGGGTAAGCTTAGTTTGAATATATTGGTAAATAAGTAAGTAGGCAGAGGAATTTGGACTGACCTTCTGACACCCTGTGGTGGCTGCAATCTTATCAGTTATAATGGCCTGCACAGATAATGGGCCGTATGCTGGACTGGACATCCCCTTCCAATTATGATTACGCAAGTTTATAATTTCAGCACATTTAGGCAAGTAAGTACACACAGCATTCAGTCCCCTTAAATCCTCCACTGCATATCATAGACACCAACCAATGTACACACATACTTTGCTTGTACATCCATACATAACTGACCTGCGACAAGCAGCTGCGAGCGATCGAAAAACAAACATCAAATTGCATTGCCAGGTCAGTCATACCCTCAAGTGTGAGTGATAGAGAGAGAGGCAGGGACGAATGAACGGGCTAAGTAGAAAGAGTTGGATAACATAAGAATCACAACAAAATCAAAGTAAAAGAGCACACGCATGTGTGGCTACCATACACATAAAACATTCATTTGTAACGGTTCTTCATCGCTCTGCTTTGGCTACCCACCTTCGAGCAGGTCACTCATCCACGCTTTGCTCTCCGCATTACACGCGTTTGCCTGGTTCCCAAACATGATACGCACACACACACATGTATGTATATAAAATCAGGCGTGTGCATAAATACAACTTTACATAGGTATGTGCGTATGTGTGTGTGTTCGTACAAAAGCAGTGAAATAGAAGCAGAGAAAAAACTCACACACTGTGGGCAAATAACAGAAACAACAGAGAAAGAAACACCAACAGTCAAGTCGCCGACAGGCACCAAGTGCGGCTGCTAGCTGTACATTGATGCGCGCCTGTTCGCCCAACAGTCATTTTTTGTACCAATTTATAATTTATTGTTTAATTTATTTTATTGCAAAACGTCAAACGGTGTGTCGACGTTTACGCACACACAGACAAACACATAACAATGTGTTTGAACAAGCGTTACATTGCAAATCAAAAACAACAACATCAATGTCTTCTATGATATATTATTAACCCAATTGTAATTGTTGCAATTTGTTGACTGCGGCTTATCATTTGTCATGGTGCGCAACAACAACATTATTATGAAATTATTTACCAATGAACAGCAGCCCATGAATGTCAAACAAGTGTAAACATTGTCGTTTCCCATGCGACTCGGCGTTAGCAAGAGTGAGGAAGATAGAAAGAGAGAGAGGTGGCCACTAAACTACTACACAAATAGTTGCATATTGCGTTTTGCCTTTCTCTTGTGCTTGTGTAGTAATGTTATATGCATGTGTACATGTGCTATTACTGCTCTGACATGGATAGCAGTATATGATATGTAACGGTATAAAAAAAAAAAAAATTTATCCAATTGAAAGTTTACAAAGGAGATGGCACAGTGGGTGATGCATGTATTATTTTATATGCATGTATGACATGGCACAGCTCTTGATGTATGTGTCTAAGTAAATATTATTTTATATTCATATACGTTTTGTATGCATACAAAACATATATAACTTTTATTATCTTTAGCCATAACAACAACAATCAAATCAACAACAGCGATATGCCCATCGTAGCTGTTATGACGTTAGGGTGGACCCATATTGCCAAAGAATATAATTACAAAATATTAATATGCATAGAACCATGCATCAATAAAAAACAACAAAATATGTATGTATACATTTTTGAAATCAAATCTATACGATAGTATCTTTTCTAAACTGTAAACATATAACAGACATTCTTATATTGTTGAGCGGAAGTCAAAACCAGTCTGCCCCTCCCTGAATACAATGCACAAATCACAAATAGCAATAGAAACTTTTTCCATTTGTCCATTCGTCCAACACCCGTTCATTTGTTATATTGAAACATTCATCACACGGACATACATACATACACACAAATAGACTTACACACATTTGTCATTTACCATATTTACTATAGCGGAACCGATATGCATGCTCTCAATGCTATCGTGCACTACTCTTCACCCTCTTCTCCTTTCTTACCCTCTTCTGCTAAGATTACCAAATAGTATGTGTAGTAAACATGTGTTGTACATATTTACACGCACGATACGTGACGCAGCTGATTGGGTACGCGTTTAGGAAGGGGAAGGGGTGGGGTGTGCATGTGCATGTCTGTGACTTTTGTAGATTTGTTTGTGTACATATAGATATAGCAAAATAACCAGGCGCACAGCATTGATTAGCAGGCGCAAAAAAGAGCCACCAAAGCAAAGCAAAGTCAAAGCAAAAATTCATGCGAGCAACCGAGTGAGCAGCCATAACAACAACAGCAACAACAACAAAAACAACAACAACAAAAACAACAACAACAAAAACAACAGCAACAAGTACACACAACAATAAAGAAACACATATTCATATACACCAAAACAATAACAACAACAACACTAACAATAACAACAAGAAGAAAAGCACCACACAAAACGATACACACACAAAACTACTCAAAAAGAGGCAGAGACGAGCACGACGGACACCCGAGACGACGTCTACGGCGACGACGTCAGATAAACAACATTTATATTCATGTACCCGGCAGTAACAAAAACAACAACAACAGCAACACAAGAAAACGTACACAAACATAAAGAGGCAAGAGAGAAGAAGTGAAAAAAAACGAAAATCAAATAACATATGTACATATTGACAAACAAGTGAACACATGTCTGCACATATAAATATACAAGCATATATATGTGTGTAGGTATGTATATACATAAATAAATATGTCTGGCTGTACATGCAGTGCACGGTGCGCCCCCCTTTTGCAACTCATTCAAACTCATTTCTACACTCATGAGAACAACGACGGCGACGGCGACGTCGACGCTAAACGTAGCAGTGGCAGTAGCATATCGGCAGCAGCCCCAGCGACAGTCTTTTCGTGGGTTGCGTCGGTAAATGGCGAGGAGGGGCAAGCAAATTAACGATACCAACAACATATGTATATATTTATACAAACTTACATACATATATTATTAGTTAGCTGGCGATGTTCTCTTTGTTGTGCTCTCGCCTATCTCTCCAAGTTCTCACAGTCAACCACATAAATGGCAATTACAATAACAACCGGTATTCTAAACGGTTTTTAATCGCCATCATTAACACAACAGCCTTCAAAAATGTCAAAACCAAGAAGATTGCATATAAGGCGAGTAAGTAAATGTCGTTATGCTTGAAGTTATGTCAATGCTAATGCACTTGTTGATTATTCTCATCTTACGATTTGGTTTATTTATGTTATAGCTCTCGTTTTATCAATTCATTGAAACGCTTTTGACTATTTTGTCGGGTGTCTGTCTTTGCAAATAATGAGCGCGTGAGAGAAATATTTATTGACTTCAGCACATCAACCAATGCAGAAGTGGGAGCATAAAGATATGTATGTTCAGTTAATTAAGATTTAGTTATTGCTATGTTTTGAAAGGTAGTTAAAGAGTTGTGCTTAACTAAAGACATTACTCTTTATTATGATAGTATCGGTTATGAATTATTTGATAAAGGTTTGTTGTAATTTATTTAAAAAACATAAAATATATTTTTTTCAGTACATAAATAATTTGTTATTTATTAAGTTTATATATATTACTCGCATTTCTGTCATTGTCACTTATCAGTTTTCCGCTACGCAGACAACAACCAGATTTATTTTTCCGTTGACCGACAATCAATGGAAAACTCTCAAGGCATTTATTAATCACGCCGTCTGATAACATTGTAAATGTTTTATTATTTTATTTATGTGGCACTAATTTTTCTGGCCGCACTGTTATAATGTTAAGGTCTGATTATTTTTCTGGACGGCACTGTTCACAAATGACTGTTGCCTTTGCAAAGCGCCGATAATAACACAAAATTAAGTTGTTGATGCTAGTTGTTGGTAGGCGCTGCATTCAAAAAGCAGCCAACAAGAGTGACATCGAAGCTGAATGCGATGCTGTCCCCAGTCAAGGCCAAAAGTGTTTCACAAGTGGTAACATGAGCTCCGTCTTTCGTTACATACAAAAATGCACACACACACACACACACACATAAATACATACATACATATGCATGTACACATTTAAATGTTATCGCTCTCACGTGTGTCTTACTGTTGTTGCCCATTACATTTCATTTTCATGCCATTTCTGGTTTTAGCTCTCACTCATTACACACGTTCGTACATATTTATGCATGTACATTTGTACATGGATTAACATACCGGCTAACATACAAACATAAACACAATTTGAGAACGTTGACGTCGACGCCGCTGTTACCGCTTTAGCTGTGTGTTTTGTTAGCGCAGCAGCGAAAGCTACTTCTACTCGTACTACATGTGTACATACAACAACAACAACAACAACAACAACACATTGCCTACACATGGCTCTACGTTTGCCTGCTAATCATTTCTGTGCGCCTGCTTTGTGCTCATGTTTATTTGTATATATCGAGCAACACAAACGCACGAAACTCATATGCAAAAGCACCGCTACATACACGTGAGCAACAACAACAACAACAACAACATACACAAAAGTTTACACACATTGGTTAAGCATACATATTTATGCAGTTAGTTGCGAGTGTGTAGACATGAGGATACAACAACAGTAAAGCTCTAAGTGAGCACTCACCTACGTGCATAAGCACATTCATACCTAGCCATGAACATGTGCATGTGCGTGTGTGTTTGTGTCTATGCGTATTTACGTTGTGTTCACTTGTCGACTGAGTTAATTCCGTTCTCTTTTGAGTGTTTTGAGCAAAGATTATGTTGTGTTTGGCAAATGAGTGGTTTGCGAATCAACATTTCTGATTGAGCGCTAAGGTTTCTGTCTATCACACTCAACTTTATATTTTTGATAAAGAAATATTTTGTAGATTAATAAAATAAGTATAAATAAAATGCGTTCGTTAATGTTAAGAATATATGTATATGTATAAACAGAAATAAAAACAATTTCAAGAAATACTCTCATACATGCATACACATATAGGAAACCACATCTTAATTATTTTAAAAACCACAAGGATGTGGGCTATGCACATACGTATTTAAATCGGGCACTTGCGCCACCTTATAAAAAAACCAAAGAACACCCAGATGAAAGCTCAGTTCGCTCTGAGCCGGTGTGAAACATATTAAATGGATACTTTGCGGAGTTTACTGATCCTGACTCTAGGATTCATTGCATGCCAGCACCTCAGCCAGTCAAAGGATATACCACATGTGAGAGTTGTAATATTAAATTAAAATATATAACAAATAATATCTTTTCTTATCTCTTAAATAGAACGTAGCTGAGGAACACGCAAAGGTGTCCTGCGAAACGGAGTGCGATCCGAAAACTAATTGTGTGGAATCCAAGAAATGGTGTTGCAGTTCGGGCTTCGAGTGGAGCAAACCGAATTCTAAATGTGTGCCCGAGTGCCATCCGAAATGCGGCCTGCACAGCCACTGCTCCAGTCCAAATAAGTGCAAGTGCATCGGTGGCTATGAGCCCATTGATCCGCAAAGTCGGAGCTGCTCGATGTTACCGAATTGGTGGATCTATGTCATCTACGGAGGTATAGCTATCCTTATTATCTGCTCTGCGGTGGGCATTCTATACTATTTTGTTAATCGCCGCGCCGATATTAACCTGTATCCCAATTCCAATTTTGAAGATACCCAACGAACTATTCAATAAAAACTGAAAAAAAAAAATAAATAAAAAAATAAAAAATAAAAAAAATAATAAAATAAAAATTAAAGATTTGAAAATATGCATTAAATATTTATGATATAATTTTATATTGAAAGTTTTAAAGAAATGTTTCGATTGGAATAACTTTTCTAAAGCTGTCTACAGAAATAGTTGTGCTAAAAAATGGCAAAATCTGCTTCAAAATTCCAAGTGAAACACAAAGAGTGATATATATATATATTTATATATAATTTATATTTATATATTATTACATGACTCAGCCATGGTCAGCTTTAGCTTTAGCTTTAGCCCTCGCCACCAGCTGCCTCTGGACAAGGCTGTTTGCGCAAAACGATTGCCATGAAATGGATGAAAAGGTACGTTGTAGACTTGGAACAGGGTATATCTACCTGCCAAGCATACTCTCGACTTTTATATTAATTAGACTAAAATCAAGCAAACTCTTAGGGTTGGGCTGTTCGTCAGGGCTACGAGGGCAGGCCCGGGAATTGTCGGCCCCGCTGCACGCCCAGCTGTGTAAACGCCCAGTGTACCGCGCCTCAGGAGTGCACCTGCAACGAGGGCTACGAGACGTTTGGTGGCGGCCACAACAGCACTGTGGGCTGCCAGCCCAAATGCCACAGCTGTCGCTATGGCGACTGCATTGCGCCCAACACCTGTCGCTGCTGGCCGGCATTCATGGGGCAATCGCTCGGCCAGGGTTGCAAGCCCATGGCAGAATTTCTGATGCCAGCGGAGCGTTGCCTGATGAATGCCTGCAACTGTTGGCAGCAGTACTACAGCTGGACTCCCTTGTTGCAAGTGGCGCCCCGATGCATAAGCATTTGCCAGGCAGTTGGCAGGCTACAGTCCTGCCTGAATATCGAGCAATGCGTCTGCAATAGACTCACTCGGTATCTGGTCTGTGAAAGAGAGGAACTCGAAATGCCAAAGCAATATGCCTGCACGGATCAAGAATATCCTTCAGATCGAACAAACGGGAAAGCCCATTCAGACTGGACACTCAAGACAGATGGGCAGCCAGATTATGCAAGGTCGCTCAAGAAGAGGAAGAATCCTCAGGCAGATCCCACAGTCACGGAACACATCACAGATTGGCGCCAGAACACAGATGGATCAGAATGGATATTCTTGAGGGACACGGTAAAGCCAAAAAATCATGCAAATCGCCAGATATATGGCAAGCCTCGAACAAGTATTACAGATCTGATAAATGCTTGGAAAGCAAGGTCTGTCAGAGACTACACAGATTTAATTTTAAACACAGATAAATATTATAACTCCGATCACAAAGATAACCCAGATCACATAGTAAACGCCGAACACAAAGATAACCCAGATCACATAGTGAACGCAGAACACAAAGATGAGTCACAACACGCGGATAATTCAGATCGTTCAGATCATATTCAACTCCATCCTAATCAAATGCCAAAGGAATCGCATTCAAATGAAAGAATTTTCGAAAAGATAACGATGAAGAAAATATTCAAAAATGCACGCACCTTCAAAACTTCAAAACTAGACACGATAATTTTGTGCTTTATTCTTGTTGTGGTTATTATTATCATTGTGGGTGGCATTATTTTGTGCCGTGCTTTCTACGGCTGACAGAGATCCGTAATTATATATAAAAATTAATAATATCGAATATTTTTGAAAATTGAATTGAAATTTATTATAGTTTTAAATTTAATTTACATGCTTGATTTTAATTTGTAAGAATTGAATTAAATATTTGAATTTATTTCATTTGTTTTCCAATTTTTTTATTATATTTTTTAAAGACATATCGAGCAGGGAGGAAGACAGAGGCACCAGGACTTCGGCAAGCCAGAAGTCTTTTAGGTGGCTATAATCAAAAATGATTTGAGCAAGTAATATCCATGGGGAAGAACAGGCTCAGGATACTCACTGGTCTATTGAGAGGACACTGTAGACTGAGAAGTCAAGGACACAGCAACCCTCAACCCAACAAAGATTCCAGCATTCGTGCAGAAGCTGGGGGTTGATGGAGGAGTTGCAGGCCCAGAAGGGGGCACAATAGAGCTCATAGGTCGCAGTGCTGGTTCCTTAACTATAATAATAATCTAGCAGGAAGTAAATGACTAATTATTTTGATTTGTTCAAATCATTTTCTTTCATGTCTCCGTTATTATTCATATATTCATATATTCATATATTTATTCAAATCATTTCCTTTCATGGATTAAACTCATTTGTGTGGCTATTGTTGTGCATTGAGGCGCCTTATCGAACTTGCACAATTTAGCTGCAGTGGAGGCAACTGTTGCGGTTGCAAATGCAGTTTCAGTAATTGTTGCCGATGCTGTTTCGGAATGTTAACCATTAGCGATAAGCCCAGTGCAAAACAGAGCTCAGCGCTCCGACGAAACACAAAGGAATTTTGCTTTCACTTTTATCAGTGCGCTCGTGAAGTGAAGACTACGCCCCAGACGCCCCAGACTGGAAAACAAGACAAAGATGCAGGCGCTGGCAATGGTATTGTTATTATTGGGCCTGGATCAGACACAGCCGTTGGCCATAACGAATGGCCATTGCCAGAAGAACATCAGTGTCAAGTATCAGGTGCCTGTGACGAGGACACGTGTGCTGCACAACTCCAGCTCGGCGGACTCGGTGGAGCAGTATATTGTGTATGAGGAGCGCATCCGTTGGGACACCGTACAGATGTGTTGTCCCGGCTATCGCACCATTATCTTTGGTTTCTGTGAACCCATATGCGTGGAGCCGTGTCCGGCGCACAGCTACTGCCTGGAGCCGAACAAATGCCGTTGCATGCGGGGCTACGAGCAATCGCATCATCCCAACAAGCAGCATCAGCTGATCTGCCGGCCAATCTGCCAGGGCGGGTGTCCGGAGCACAGCCATTGCGTTGCGCACAATGAATGCGAATGCCATGTGGGCTTCAAGGATGTGAGCAGCTGGTTCAGTTTGAGTCTCAGCTGTGAGCGCATCCATTGCGGCCAGGATCAGCGATACGATCCACAGCGACGCGCCTGCATCAAGATCGAGATGAGCATGGAGGAGCTGATGCAGCGTGTCGCCGAGCGACTGGCCAAGGGACTCGACACCGACAGCGATCTGCCAGTGGAGGAGCAAGTGGTCTGAAGAGATTACAAACATTATAATCTACTCTATTTATGTGTGTTTTAATAAAGAGCAAATGGATTGAACGAGCAGCAAGGGTTATCTTGGGCACTCACGAGATTACAGACACTCTCCATCTGCTGACATCGGGAAATATGAATAATCAATTGATTGTTCCTTTGACAGCTATATGATATAATATTTATCCGATGTCATAATAGCACGTTTATTTAGTGAGTTTGTTTCGGATTTCTGGATAAACCACAATTTGTTCACATCTTTCGACCGATATGGCAACTGTTAGATATAGTGTACCTCTCCGAATCGGCGCTGATATAAGTCGAAATATTCAAAGTTTCATCCGAAGTAACTGACAATTGGATATGGCTACTGCGACACGGCTAGTGTAGCTGATCAATAATATATATATTATATAATATATAAACAGATTTTACTAATATATATATATATATATATATATACAATATTTCTAGCACATTTTTATTTGAAATTATTTGCTTGGATAACTATAGAAAATTGTAATTTAATGCCTTTGAAAATTACGTCAAAAACTTCCATGAATCAGTTTAGCTTCCATATAAACAGTTGATATATATATATATAGGCACACTAACTAACTAAGCCTTTACTCATTCTGAGTTTGATATTTAGATATGTGTCAATTGTTAGAGACTTTTCACTCAATCTGAATTTAATATTTAGATATATGTCAATTGTCAGAAACTAACAAATTCGAATTTCGATTTGAATGAGTTTCGAAATCTATCCAGTAAGAACGTATAATTGAAATTCATTTCAAAATCGATTTGCAAATTTATTGTGGTATTTCAAACAATAGGATTAGAAATGATTTCCTTAGCGTTTCAGTAAATAAAACAAATTAACATACAATTCAAAACTTAGGCGCTACTAGATCTATAGTTCAATGGGTTGTAAGGGCTGCACATCGCCCTAAATATAGTCGTTTACTTCATCATCATCATCATCATTATCATTATCATCATCAGTAAGATCAACAACATTATCGCACTCATATTAATTGAGTGTCGCAAAAAAATAGTGATAACAATAATTTTGCTATATATAGTATAAGTAGTTATATATAATCGGTATTAAGCTGGCACTCAATGGCTTGTAAGTCCGTTAAATTTATTTCATATTAAAGCTCAAGTTCCGTAGCTCTGTTAAATTTTTGGTTTCACAGCCAAATGTGGCAAGTTGATATCTAGGCATATAGGTTCTCGATCATGTCCGCATACATCTTGTTAACCACATTGCGCTTGACCTTCAAAGTCGGTCCCAGCTCGCCGGTGACAATGGAGAAGTCATGCGGCAATATGGCAAATTTCTGCACCTTTTGTGCATTTGAGATGGAGTGTTTGTTGGCCCGCTTGATGGCATCCTCGATGGCCTTCCACACCTTCGGGCAGGGACCGGCATTCAGTATGTCCGACAGTGTCTTATGCTCCACACCCAGAGATTTCATCCAGACGGACGACTCGTGTGTGAGCTCATCCAGTGGGGCGCCAGTATCTCTATCCAACTCGGTCTATATAATTGGTTTAAGATTAGATTTCAGTTATCACAAAGTAATTTAAATAGGAGTAGCTTTGAAAATAGCAATTCCAGATTAGACTTATGTGCAAGTAAAAAAAAAGATATATACATATATATATATATATGTATTTTTTTATCAGCTTTTACTCACCTTAATGGAAATCAGCACCGTTAGATATTTGCGCTGCTCGCCGACAAGGAAAGCATTGGAAATGGCATCCAGTTCCTTTTTGATCGTATTCTCGATGTGCACGGGCGGAATGTTCTCGCCGCCAGCGGTGATGATTAGCTCCTTGGAGCGGCCCGTCAGGCACACGTAGCCCTTGTCATCAATGTAGCCCAAATCGCCGGTGTGCAGCCAGCAATCATCGTCCAGCGATTCCTCGGTTTTCTCCTTATTATCAATATATCCCATAAAGACGTGACGACCGCGTATGCACAGTTCACCGTGCCCATTCTCATCCTGATTGATAATCTTTGATTCGCAGCCCGGCAGCGATTTGCCAATCGAATTCAATTGGTTCGACTCCGCCTGGCAAATGGTGTGACAGCCGGCTGTTTCCGACATGCCAAACGCATCCAATATCTTCATGTCCAGGCTGAGGAAGTACTTCTTCGTCTCTGGCGACATGGGCGCAGCGGCGCTCACCAAACTGACCACACGATCGAAGCCGAGGGCTGCCTTCACCTTGGACAGAATGAGCGATTTGGCAATCTTGTAGCGAAAACCTCCGCCTCCCTTGTTGCTAAAACAAAAGTTTTTAATTGGAATTGTTGATTAGTTTCGGCCAACTGCAAGTTGATAATTAAACGGGCCAAGGATAATGGACTTTTCTTTCAAAGTGTGGCACGCTAAGGTTCGACTTTAATTGCACAGGTTGTCGTAAAAAAATACTTTGCAAGAGATACATACAAGTATCTATACGTACCGAAAACTAAGCAAAATTGGTTTAATAGTTGGTCTAAATAAATTTTATAGATTTAAGTTAGGTATATACTTGTATAAACTGAACAGTTAGGATATAGAAAGGCTAATCAATTATAAATCTATTTTATCTATCGATTTTAAAGTTGTTCTCAAACTGTTTGGAGCACCTTTAACAGATTACGGCAATTCACAGCCAGAGTTAAGCTCATGTCACGAATTTACGGGAGCTGCCCTTAGACAAAAAAACAAGAAGAAGAAGAAGAGCTGCTTCACTGCTCCGCAAAAGAAGGACGTGCCCGCATGTCGGAGCCGTGCCAGAGCTGCTTATCCACTGCAATGCCTTCGTGTACAACCTGACGTATGAGTAATGTTGTTGACTGTGATTTTGAGTTTGCCTTAAGCCAACGAGACAGGACGAACGAGAGACAGAGAGAGGGAGAGAGAGAGGGTGCCCCGGGGCTTGCATAATTTAGCGAACCAAAAGCGGCAACATGCCCGGCAGAGATTGCTTTCAGGTTTCAGCTAGGTGGGGAATTGCAGCCACTTTAACTGTGCATCCTCTTTGCATAATTTATGCGCACACAAAAGTTAAAGTTGAAGTTTTTTTTTTGTTGTTTTGGAGTTGTTGCAACTTACCCTTCACTCTCCATGTAATGCTTGAGTGTGATGCCCTTGGCCCAGCCGGCTAGCATTTTCTTTAAGCTGCCACTGGAGCTGGCGACGGCGACCATGCGCTCCTGGAATTTCTCATAGACTCGGGGAACGCCCATGAAACGCGTTGGCTGCGCATCCAGCAGGGTCTTCACCAGTGTGCCCTTGAGCGCATCCTTATCGGCAAACCAAATGCAACCAGCCATCGAGCTGACCGTATAAATGTCCACAATCTGCGCGGCCACATGGGACAGCGGCAGATAGGAGACCATATTCTCCGCTCCAACTACAATCCTATCCAGGGCCTTGGTAATGGCACGCAAATCGAACGTAATGTTATCGTGGGAGAGCATCACGCCCTTCGGCATGCCCACCGTTCCAGAGGTGTACACCAAACAGCAGCACTCATTGATGGCAACGCGTTCCAGGCGACGCTTGAACTCATCCTCCACATCGCTCACATTCATCGCCTCGATCTCGGACCACTGCCAAATAGATAAGGATTATAAAATTAGTTTTCAGGAAATTAATAGATTTATTTGATAACAGCAGAGCTGATAACAAATGTGTTGATAGAATATTATTATATATTGGTATTGCTTTGGCAAAAGTGTTAGTTAAGACCTTGCCTGATCTGATGCTTACCCTATAGTAGCCATCCTCCTTCTTGAGATTGGGTGCATAGGGCTCCTGGATTTGTATGACCGCCTTCAGATTGGGCAGCTTGTCGCGTATGGATTGAATCTTCTCCATTTGCTTCGCATCATCAACGACGACAATCTGTGCCCGCGAATTCTCGAGGACATGGAGCACAGCCTCCGCTGAGTTGGTCGTATAGATGCCAGCGATGATGCCACGCGCATGAATGGCGCCCATTGCCGAGTAGAACCATTCGGCACAGTTGAACGCCAACACGCCCACCGAGTGATGTTCCTGCAGGCCCAGTTTGATGAATGCCTTCGCCGTCTGGTGCACCTTCTGCTCGTATTGCCTGTGTGGAGATGGATGGGTTATCAACTGGTTAGATTTGCGGCTTGGGCGGTAAATCCAATAAGCGTTAAATGAATTTGGCAGCAAGGCATGCCAATCAAAGGTTTGGGCTAATTGCCAGTGATTAGAGATGGCCGCATTTAGAGCAAGAACTTTTCTATTCTTATGTATAATAAATAATATATAAATCTAAGTAAAAATCAGTTATATTGAATCATATACTACATTTAAAATATACTCAATAAAATGCATTCTTAAAACTTAATTCCTAAAAACCTTTTTTTTTTCTACACATATTTTTTATCTATAAATCTTTTGCAATTTTTCAAAATAAATAAGTTTAAATATGTTTTTCGATTATTCAAATATAAATATCATTTTTAGTTTGCAGACGACCATCACTAATCGAGTAACCCTCCACTACCCTTGACTTACTTGTAGGTGACTGTTGTGTAGCCATTTTTGCCGTTCTTGGTACGCAGCGCTGGATAGTCGGGATAATTGTTGACGCTGCGCTTGAGTAGGCCGGGTATGGAGACGGGCTCCTCGGCGCCAAGACCTTCCTTATTCATGCGTATCATGACGGCATCCTCGGGATTGACGGTGCGATAGACGTCCGATTCCCTCAGGCGATTGGGGCCGGGACGATTGAAAAACGCTTCGTTTGGATTCGCGGCCATTTCACTGAAATCGAGTTGAGAGGTTAATTCAAATTGTATTTTCCAGATTAAGCCAAGTCACACGACAGCAGGGCTAACGCAGTGGTCAAGACTAATGAAGCACTATAGGCCTTATCGGTAGTTTTAATTGAAGACTTTTAACCCAATTAGAGGCGGCATTTGGGGTACTCATAAAGTTTTATATTATAAAACCAATATAGATCGGAATTTATGACTGGCCACAGCTGGAGGTAAAAATGGAATATTACTAAGCTACTATATAGACACAGCTGCTAATGTATTCAATCATACCAGACTATGTATCGAGCTAGATATGTGTGCTTCCTGTGATTAGTTATGTGGGCATTTCATTTAGTGTTATCTTAAAGATGATAATGCCCCTCGCTACTGAAGTCTTGACATTCTATTGTTGCTAACACTCGATATACATATATATAATATGTATATATATACTTTTTTTTTTGGGGCCAAAGGTTTCCACTCGCCGTACATTCTCGTTATCGATATCTTTGTACATACACATACATACATACATGTGTGTGTGTAGTTAGTGCTTGTTCATAGTTTTTGTATTTTTTATTAACCAATAAACGCGGCAACAGTTTCGAGTGATAAGCATAAATGCCCAAAATAAATAACAAAACAAAGTTTTAGTTAAGAATGAAAAATAAAAAGCAACTCCAACAACAGTTAAAACTGTATGAGTCCAAAGTTGATTGCTGAGGTTAAACAGCTGATATTTCAGCTGATTTTAGCTGGAATTTATTTTGCATGTTTCTGAGTACTTTATTAGACGTAGCTAACTGCCTGCGGACGTCTCACTCAAAACGCTCAAAAATGCTTGATTGACATTTAAATGCACACGCGATTAACGAGTAACTGTAAGGTGAAATATGTATGTAACAATTTCAAAGTCCGGCATTTGAGTAGTTTCGCTCCCCCTCCATAGGGAAAGTTGCTATAAGATTTCTCTCATGTCATTACATCATAATAAACTAGAATACCTTGAAATAACTGAACTGAGAATGCAGTTATGCAAATGAATTAAATGCCACATAAACTGAACAATTTAGCTGTGAATTATTGGCGATAATTATAATATTAATTAGTGATAACTTGTTATTAATGATTCGAAAAATACTCCTAGTAATTGTAGTTCCGATTGGAAATTAAAATGAAATGGAATTTTTGAAGTGATAAGAACAAAGTTTTGTTCCGTTACTTAATTGCTTGGCAACAGGTATTTAATATCAGAATATGCGAAAGATAATTACAACTAATTTGATATGATATTGATTTATAAGAGAACAAGCTAATTTACTGATTTCGTCCATATACATATATTACTCTGTATGTCTGTCGATATAGGGAATTTGCGTCGGTTTGCGACTATTCCAAACTAAGCATAGAAGAAACCGGTTTTTCTGTGATAAGAATAACAGTCTAGATATTATTGCCAGTGGCATGATTCTTGTGAAAAGTGTGTAATATTGAGAAAAAAATGAATTGTTAAACAACTTATTCATGCGACCTAAGAATATGCGTACAAAAACAAAACGGATAATGAAAATATCTAAAAATATTTGCCATGTGTTTTCATTTTTTTGGGGGCTAGCCTCAAAGCGTTGGCATAAAATGAAACCAAAAGAAAGAGAGTGGTGTGTGTGTGTGTGTGTCGAACAACTGTAGAACTGAGTAGTTTTTTTTTTATGTATGTGTGTGTGTCTGTGCGAAAGTGGAATAAGCAAAAAGATGGGCCAAAGAAGTGCGATCAAAGCAAAAAGTGTAGCGAAAGCTAGAAAGCAGAGTGAAGGTGACAATGAACTCGTGAGGACAGTGCACTGACCCACTAAGAATGGAAACGGGGCAAAGGCGCAATAAATGAGAGGAGAGCAAAAAATATATAAACAGCCGGTAAATCGTGGACAATGTTATTGAAAAGATCAAAGACACACGTGTTTTCTTGGCGCTTCGCATAGTTACACACATTTATTCTTTTGTATACTCTCATAATTTTTGCTTTGTCAAACTTACATAATTTGATTTTGTTTTCGACTGTTTTCACGTTACTTTTGTTGTTCAGCGCGAACAACTGTAGTTTTTTTTTTAATAATTTGCTTTCTTTGTAGCACGACAAAACGCAAACGACCGCACGCAGCGAAGCCAAAGCGTAAACTGAAAGCAGAACAGGATCGGATGCTATAGAAATTGTGGATCGCTGTCGTTTGCTGTCGCTGTCGCTGCTGTTGTCGCTGCTGCTGCTGCTGCTGCTGTCGATAAGTATTAAGTTTTAGACGCATGACGATTTAGGAGAGCTACCTGCCAGCAGCGTGCGCTCTTATCAGTTGTGGAGCGCCCACATTGCGCGCTCGCTGGCTCACTTTGCTGATTAGAAATCGAAATCGAATTGGCCTCCGACCATAGCATGTAATGTAATGCGCATGCCTGCCAACCCAGCGAATGAAATCTGTTTGATCTTTACATGAAAAAACAACAACAACAACGAATGATTCGTGCGCTTATCAGTCAGAATTTTGTCCACTTGATGGGGGAAAAATGTACTTCAGCAGCTTGATTTATTGTGCATGCGTTTAGAAATATGAAGAAGTTTCGATATGGCAGAGGATTTCCTTGTGTGTACTGATACCAGGACCCTATTATGCCTTTTTTGTATAGATAAGATGTGTGTACTTATGTGTGTACTTATGTATGTACTTATGTGTGCATTCATCCAAACGTTTTAGAAATGAAGTGTTCAGATTTAGTTTGCATGCTTGTACTCTTCATACCCTTATATAAAGGGAATCAGAGTTTTTTATTACGCTCATTAATTTGTATATTTGATAAGCATCATTACACATTCTTAAATATGCTTTTTTATTGATTGTTCAGCTAACTGATTCGGTCATTCCTGAAACAACAAAAAAATATAATAATATTTTCAGCTCTGAACTCAAAAATTTCACAAAATGGTTTCCGTTTTATCATTTTTAACTCATTTTTTAACTGAGTAAATTTAATTTAAATTATTTTAAAGGTTTGATAACTAGATAATTTTGAAGTGCCTATGATTTTCAGCATCAATACTATTATTATTTAACAATCTTATTTTTATTTATTTTTTGACACCTTTCTAATATGATTTGGGGTCATGTTTTATTGTAGATTTACTATTTATTCTATTCTAGTCTATGTCTATCAATGCTGTACTACAAATTGCTCAGAAACGCAATCTGAATATATATATATATTTAAATATATACATATATGTATAGATTAGCTTGAAATAAACGCACTGTCAATATTCATATTTTGCGTTTATACAAAATACATTAAATATACTCATAGTTTTTTTCAATTTGATAATATTATTTTTAGCCTTGAGACAGTCTATGAACTTGACTTAGCTAGACTGCGACTATAAATATATAGTGTATGGAGGGACTTTAAATTTTGCCCAGAGCTGAGTTAGCTGAAATTTCTCATCCAACTTAAAGTATGTCTGGTTGAATATAAATATTAATTTAATATAAATATAAAGGTGGTCAAAGTATTTCCGTATACAAATTTAAAGTCATTAAATTGCCCAAAAAATATATGTGAGATAATACCTAGCTTATCTGCTCTCTTCCAGAAGTTGGCAAAGTTATATCATATTTTTCTCACAATGGATAAGCTTCAATAAAAATTAAGTAATAAATAAATTAATAAAATGATTAATCTATGCATATTATCAGCATTTCCTAAACAATTCTATTGACGCGTTTGCACCATATCTTTATTAAAAAAAAAATATATATAAATAGAAAAGAGTCCATTCAGTGATCGATGCCGAAATATCTTGAGAAACAAACTTTTAGCTGTTGCCAATTGTTTTGTTTGCCGCTTATCAAATTATATTAGCTGGCCACATTTTATGAGTTGATAAGCAGGAGCGGAGCAGCAGTTTAAGCCAATAAGCTGCAGTACTGTACAAATTGCACAGGAACATAGAGAGCCGTGTCGGCAGTTCTTTTAATATTTGTGTACAACTTTGGGCACGCTTCCGTCGCTGCCTTATCTGGGAGTGTGTTGGGGCGGGTGACGTGGGTCAAAGGTTCAAGCACAAAGTCAGCTTGCTCAGCTTTGCATCATGACGTGATTCAAGTGCAGTCATTCAATTGATAAGATATACTCTATATACTCTATGGCTAATATAAATCATGATTCTTTCATATGTATGGCTATCAAATCCGAAGGCATTACGATTATCTCTAAAGCACTTTAATCAAAATTATATTTATTGCCTCACGTTTAATTTTTACCCACAAATATTCTATATATGTATATACAAACATATATTTTTTTCAAATTTTTTTTCCTTGCTTATCTCTGGCTTGCATCGATTTGTGGAATGAAAAACACTTGGTACATAATAGATTATTATTATTATTTAACTATATTTTTATATGAATTGTTTAATATATTGGTGTTATCAGTTGGAAAACATGAGTGTTCCATGCTAAGCAGATTAGATGCCATTTATGGAACTAAGCAATGTTTTTAAGTGCATTTGGTTCTTGTAGGATTCGTTATTATTTATTTTTCAAAATCAGGCAATCAGTTTTGCTTGTAAGAAAAAGATTAGTGTCAAAAGTGGATTTATCATAATAATTCCAATCTTAATCATATATTTATTTAATTATCATTTAGATTAAATTAAAAAATTAATAAATGCTAATCATAATCAATAATAATCTTATTAAATTTGCATTCATTCAAATAAATAAATAATAAATTTTGAAACCTCCCTCAAAAACTTGAATGAAAAGCTTTTGCTCACACAGCGAAGTTTCCAACCAAGCGCATAGCTTAAAAGCTTCAAAGCTTTTTGTTGAATTCGCCGCAAGTGTTGTTTACAATAAAAAATACAAATTCTTCATATTGTTGACTTCAATTGACAAACAATTTATTGACAATATTTATGGGTATTTGCTTCTGTCTGTTAGGATATCAATTTACCAAGGATTGGTTAACGTTGCAGCGTCAATGAATAAAAATTGCATTGCACTGTTGCGGGGCCATGGGTCATAAGAAACGCATTTGAGCACAACAAGAAACGTCATCATTTGAATGCTGCTGCCTTTAGTGCACTTTATATGACATCCGAGTGCTGTCAACAGGATGAAATGAATATTAAGTTGAGCACCCATTGCGATGTCGATGCCGATATCAAACGCCGAATGCCGAATGCCGATTTTTGTTGTCATGTGCCATGCCCACACACACACACTAAACGCCCACACACTAAACGTATGCAAATGATGTGCTGATGCGTTTGGCAGGAGCTGTTTGCAGGGAGTTGTGACTAAAAGGGGCGTTTAAAATAAACTTGAAACACAGTTATAAGCACACAGGTAAGCGAAAGCAATGAGCGTGCTTTTAACAATGTAGCGATAGAGGGTGGGGGGGGGGGGGGGGGGGGGGAAGCGGCAGCATCCTGCAGGCAAAACAAGTGTTTGTCTAATTAGTACAGTTGAAATGTGCGCGACACACACACACACAAACACAGAAACAAAGTCAGACAATGAACTGAACTTAACTGCATATAATTGTCCAGCCACGCCCATTTCAGTTGTGCCATGGGCGTGCAGCAGGATAACAGGATAAAAGTAGTAAGCCATTAAGTTGAACTGTTTAGAATTGACCAATAAAAGATCAGAGTTTATGCGCTTGTGGATGGCTCTCAATGTGATGTGTATAATGGCACTGGAAATTATCCTTTGCTCTGATTGTGATTATAAAATGTGTACAAAATGGCAAACCAAATGGAAACAACTGTAAGTTAAAGCAGTAAGAGATAAAGTCGATTTTTAAGATTTTATTATGCCTGTGAAAAGTATTGAAGAATAATTTATAAAACTCTTAGTAAAATTTGATTGAAGGGATGCGATAAATATATATATTTATAAAAATTCCGAATAACAATAATGATAATATCAATCTAAATCAAATAATATATTTAACAATAAAAGCGAACTTTATTCATGGTTTTGGGTAAACTTAATATTACATATATTTGTTGCAATTTAAGTATATAAAATTAAATTCAGTATAGGCTGACTGCCAGCTCTGTCAGCAGTGTACATATATATATTTAAATATTTAAATATTTCTACATACATAATGTAAAAATAAAAATCTAAAAATAAATGAAACGCAGCAGCAGCAAAAAGTTGCCAACACTTTCTTTGCACTGCGCTGCTGAGCGCTTGAAAGCTCTCAATAATTTCCATGTAGTCAACCGGTTCTATGGTGTAATGGTTAGCACTTTGGACTCTGAATCCAGCGATCCGAGTTCAAATCTCGGTAGAACCTAGTCAGATTTTATATTTTCTTGTTATTTTTTGGTTTGTTTTGTTTTTTTTTTCACTATTTATTTTTAGTGTTCTTTTTGAATTGTTTCCCCAGTGCCAAGGCAATTAGTTGGCTCATAAATTTAAAGCAGCTCGAAGTGCGCTGGCAAAAGCGAAGCAGCTTTTGTCTTGCCTTTTATTCTTGCAATCAGCAGTTGTTGCCTGCTGCAAATTTCTATTTCTATTTTAGAGCACACAAATGCACAGATACAAGTTGCATTTGCATGTGTTGACTTGGCTTTAACTACAGCAAATAGTTTGTTGGCTAAAATAAAATGCTATTGGCCATAAAAGCGAATAGCACGAAAGGCAACTGCTGCCAGCATCAAATGACTACAATGGTGAAAGAGATGCAGATTTAAAGTGACAGAGAGAGAGAGAGAGAGACAGAGAGAGAGTTGGCCAATTTGGCTGTGGTATTCGCCACAACATTGTTTTGATTAATTTGTCAGACCAAAGTCAAATCGTGTCTTTAAGATACATGCTCAACGGATGCGACACTAAGCTGACCAGCGCTTTCAAATGCAACTGGTTTTAAGCCTTAAAGATAAGCTGGTAAGAGGCTTTTATTTTAAGCGTTGTCATTTGGTTAAGAGTGATTGAAATTGGCGTATCTGTCAGGTGCGACCTTTGCTCCCAAGAGTTCATGTTTCATAATACGCAATACAGTACGCCTACAGCTAGCTAATTATAGAAAATATTAAGTGCGACGCCATTTCGGGGGCAAGCTAATCAATAATCGATAATTGGCAAATTAAGTAGCAGCAACGAATTTTTGCCAGATACAGCATTTGACTTTAACATCATGCCTCAAGTGTCGCAGTGTCAACGCTAATTAATTGAATTTGCTGAACGCAGACTCAAATTGAAGCCAAAACTGAAACTGAAACTGCAGCTGGCCACTTGACCAGCAAGGGGTACCACAAAAAGTCCCCAACAGAGTCTGTATGGCTGTCGCAGTTCTCAGCTCTCAGTTCGCAGTTTACTTGTCAAATTCCAATAATTTAGCACACGAATCTGTCCAGACAGAAGCCGTCAGCGATAAGCCAGACGAGCAACAAAGACACAAGAACACTTTGCAACAAACTTGATAACCCTTAGCCAACAGTTGTTGTTGCCACACCAAACTGAGTCCATTCATTATGTGAAGAACTTCCAAATAACTTGAATCTTTTTTTGATTGATTACTGCTTATCTGAAAATGATTTTAGTTTTAACATGTTAATTTATTATGTAAATATATAATTTATATATTTTCTGTATAAATGAATTCCAGAAAGAGTATTTGAGCAGGGTTATTCGACTATATTTTTACATCTTGTTGTTTGCTTTTAGTTTTAGTTAGAGGATTTCAGAAATTGTAAACGTAAAATTAGATGAGATTCGTCTCGTGGCATTTGTTTAATGCGCCTCGTTGCTTTCTTCAATAAAAACACAGCAGCTTTGCTTACATCCAGTGTGTTGCATACGCCGCAGAGGTGACATCGAGGTAAATTGTTATTACCCCCCCACATAACCCCTCCATTACACCATGTAATAAACATTCGTGGTTGGACATCTGAATAAGCGGCAAACATAAAAGAGCGAATAGCTCAAACATCACATGGGTTATTCAGTTTAATCACAAGTCTCTCATCGAAATGGAAATGGGATTGAGATTGGGATGGAGATTAATACCAATTGCTGAACAGTGGTAAGTCTAACGGGAATTTATAGCTGATAAATCATTTATTATTCTCTTATATATTCAATCGAATCGAAGTTTTGTTAAGTGTAAAAATATATATTTACTTTAAATATCAACATATTAATTTAATTTTTATAAAAAAAAATAATTTAACTAAATTAAGTTCAATATATATTTTTAATATTTCGATTTATTTTCATATTTTTATTATTATTTATATTTAGCAATAATAATCAGGTTTTTTTTTTTATTTATTTATTTTTTATTTGAATACTTCACAAAGTTTTTTTTTGGCTATTCACATATGGTGTCATGTGAAAGGTTTCCTTGGCAGAGTTGGTGGCATCATTGTTTCTGACCTCAAGGTTGGATGGTGTTCTTCATGCTGCCACATGCGTCTAGATTCGAGTTGGCTGAAACTCAATAGATGCAGCAAAGTTGCTAGAGCGTGACAAGTCAACGTTCATACTCAGTATATATTGCCAAAAAATTGTCAACTTGTCTATAAGGGTTCGTCGAAGTCTGGGCAACGGCATGTTATACTGTCTTAATAAAAAATTATCCAAAATATCAGAAATATAGAAAAAAGCACTAGAAAATTGATCATATATGTGCGAGCTGTTCAGTATTATTGAGTCCAAACGTTGTTGCAAGTTGTCAATGGGAGCTATGAATAGGTCCTGCAGACGGGTATTCGAAAGATATATCGAGATTCCGTTGTAAGTATTACTGGGCGAGTCAGTGTCCACATTATGCGGCAGCGTAAAGGCTTTGCTTGCCAAACGCTTTGAGATTGCGTCCACGGCGAGTTGCTGTTGCACCACCGCGATCTTCGACCCGAGGCGCTTATATGTGGCTTTGTTATGCAATATTATTGGGGGGTCTTTGAGCGGCTTGGAATTTCTCAGGAACTCATTAATAATCTGCGATGAAGATTTGTGCCTTTGCCTTGGTGGAATTATTATTTGCAATCTCATTGGTTGTCCCACTTCCTTCCGAACTGCAAGCAACTGGCGATTGTTGATGGTGTTAGACAAATGCTGATGTGTTGGACTATCAAACACTGATGCTAACATTTTGATATAGTCAAATTGGAATAACAAAGAGAACGACATTTATTCATAAAGCCAACACGAACATTAAAATTTGAGAATAAAATATTTATACAAACAATTTTCAATAATAAACAAAAATTTTATTTAAAACACAAAGCGACAAGTTTTCGGCTTAAACTCTTTTTTCAGAATTCAGCTCACAAATGTGACAAAATTTAAATCGTTGCTTACTAGATAGCCTCGAAATGATATACCCTTTGTACACATATGCGAAGGTATTTAAAATTCGGTGTGTAAATACCCTTTATAAGCGAACTTTTTGCCGCCATTCGCTTAGCATAAAGAACGCATTCAAGTCCAGAAAATATCTGAGTGCTGACAAAATGCAGTTTTCCTTCTTATTTTCCTTTTTTTCGTATTTTAAATTGATAAATCGATGCGATTTCTTTATGAAGCGAATCCAAACGAACACAAAATGGGTGAGAAAAAGTTCCCAAACAAAAGTCAATCCCAAATTGCAAAGAAAAAAAACAAAATATTTATTTTACTCAACTTTATTTTTATATTTGGTTTTCCTTTGTGCTTCAATAAAAAATAAATGCCAAAAAATTGTGTTTTTTATTTTGGTTTGGCGGGCTACTTTGAGTGCATGTAAGTGAATGCATATGAATAAATATTTGTGCGATTTTTTATGCAAATTGTTGGACAGTGAACTTTGATGGCTGCCACAGGCTGCTGCATGATTTCTCATAAGGGACACTGATCTAGTATAAGCTCAATTTGTTTACCCTGGTTTGGCTATTGCCTCAGTGAATTCAATCTGTATTATTAATTCTCTCCAATGCTGATTCTGCCGTATGTTTTTCTTATTTTCATTTTCTTTGTTATACGTTTTTTATTTGCTTTTCTTTTTGCCTTCAATATCTTTACATCAAATACTAAACATGTCAGCTAACGAAAGATGTGAATCAAGTTAATTAACTCAATAAACAAGATAATCAGCGTGACAAATTTAATGCTTCGATAAGCCCAAAATGGACTATTAACATTACCAAATTAAAGGAGCAATTTTTTTCTTTCCTAATTCCAGAAAATTTATCAAATAATTAACGCCTAAGCGTACTTTTTGCCCAGCAATTGTTAGCCACGAAGTGGAAAAAAAATAGACAAAATTTTCGTCTCATTTAATGCCATAAATTTTAGTGTCAGCAGTTGGACACAAGGTCAATGGCCAAAAAAAAAAAGACTCAAAATGGCCCAAAACGCTCTAAGCTGTTCGAAATCCGCGGAAGGCTCTGTCCGCTAGAATACTAATCAATAATTGTCCTGGCAGCACATAAAAAAAGAGAGCGGAAGAGGGAAACATTGAAGTCCTTAGGCATTTCGAGATAGTCTCCTAAATCGGTTCAGTTTGCGTGTTTGACATGTCATTCGACGCTGCGTGGACAAACACAGGACACGTTTCCTTGGCTGGTCAACAGGAAGCACATTAGGCATGTTGTTTAACTGAAATGGAAGCAGTCACTGGCTGAATAGCCAAGTTTTGGTCTAGCTTGAAATGGCCCGTGATTTGACGGAATTTTCATGCCTGGTTGGCTTCAAGCTGAAAACTGCTTCGAATGTCTCAAAATCAACTATATAAAAGGAATTTGATTTGGATTAGTTGTGCACATTGTTTGTTGTAGTTTTTTCAGCATATGATGAATATGCATTTATATTTTGATATATATTTATATATTTCGAGTTTCTTGATGCTTCATTTTAATGAGATGTCAACTATAGAAATGTGAGAGTCTTAATACATAACTCAAATGCAGAAAAAAAGTTTCATTACAGTACATTTCAGTATGAATTCTGGTAATATAAATTTTCAAAGCATTTTCACAGGATTGTGTAGTCAGAATTTCCACCTATATCATACTCCAGATCTTTGATAAAATATAAATCTTTTGCTGGTTTCACTTTTTGCAGGCGCAGGCAATTTATATGTAAAATGTTGTGGGCATTTCTGAGAGCTATCTCGATTCGGCCTTTTCTATTTGTTTTCATTTTGAATTATGAGCAACAGAAATTGGCAAGCACGCAGAGAAAAGTAAATTAAAATCTACCAAAAAAAAGAAGAAAAAAAAAGAAACGCTAACAACAAAAATAAATAAATAAATAAATTTAAGCTAAAATGAAACTAAACAAAAAGCCGAGTTGTGGTCCGAGGTCAAACTTGACATGCGTGTAGTCCGATAAAAATTGTATTTTGGTTACCCAAAAAGGGTTCACATGTGGAAGGAAACTATTTAAAAAGTTGGGCGTGGGCGTGGGAGTGGGCGTGGGAGTGGGCGTGGGAAAGTGGCAAGTTTTTCGGTCATTGAACTGAGCGATTAATGATTAAATTGCTAGCCTCAGGGAACAATCAGTTTGTGGACACTTCATGATTTATGAACAACAATTTATCCATTGAGCGATCTTGGAATTGAGCTGCTCAATTTAAAGTTGCAGCTAATCGCGAGTTGTGTGTAAATAACATGTTGTACTTAACGTGCCGCAGACCTGGTTACTTGGTTACTGACTCGCATTCTATTTGCATATTTATCTAATACCATTACCTTGGACAGGCGGGAGCAACAGCTGGTGACAGCGCTGCAATCCTTGTCGGATTTGCTAAGGGCAAAGTAATGGCAGTTTGATGAGTTGGCAGGGGGAAGGGGGGGAGCGAAGGGCCGAAGGTGCAGTGGCAGTGTGAAAATACCGTAGGATTATGTCGCGCCAGTTTCGTGTAGTTGCCAATTCATCCGGCGCACTTAAGCGCTAATACACTCAGAGAATTTGGTATATCTTCTGCAAATTCGTAGCTATTTTTGAAAATATTTTTTATTGTATAAAATAAAAAATAAAATAATTGTGAAATCTACAAATATTTAAAAATATATTTAAAGAAATCAAACATTTTTTTTTTTTAATTTTTAAAATAAATAAATTTTGCAGAATAAAATATACATTTTTATTTTTTTTTAAGTGTTGAAGACAACAAAAACTGAAATCAAATATTTGTGCTGCGGCTCAGTGAGCGGCGGGAGTTGTCGTCGGCAGTGTCAGAGCTTTGGGGATTGCAGCGACAATATCCTTAGATTGGTTTGTGCTGAGGCGCGCCAGGAACGTGGTACAAGAAATTGGCACACAACAGACATGACAAGCTGGTGGGGGGGGGGGGGGGGGAGTGGCAACTAACCCGTCTTCTAAATGGCAGGCCATGCACATGCGCTGGCATTGGCAAACAGGATCAACAGGAATTTGCATTTTATGGCGTCTGCGAATGCAGCAACTCACCAGCAAATTGCGTCGACCCCATTTCTCCACCTCTCCCTCACCTTTCCCCTAATTGTTTAAATAATGTTGGAAAAACAGTGAAATGCAATTAAAGCTTAGCGAAGCGACTAGCCGCAAATGATGTGCGTCACTTGTTTGTCCTTGTGCGAGATGGGGAAAAATTATCCTTATTGTTCTCATCACACACACACACACGCACACACAGACACGCTGAGGGGCAATTAAAATGACAAAAATATCATAAACACGAAACAGCATCAGACAGGACGAGAACAAGGGCAACCGCTAGAAGCCGTATCGCTTTACACTTTTTAATTGTCCTTGACATCGCAGCTGGTTTATCTTTCATACTTTTTTGAGGATGAGTGTGGGTGGTTCGAAATGAAAGTTTACTGGCCAACAGGATGTGACTGATGGATAATAATGTGCTGTGCACTTAATTTATGTGTCAAAAGTCATTAGTGAGTGCACGGAATACAAGGAATAAGAAAGTGTCAAGTGAAATGTTCATAAATAATTAAGATAATTAAGATTTAAACACTGTCATATCAACCACTTTTCTTACTTTTCCTTATCATACACATAATTGCAAATTTATCTAAATAATCATCCATAATATATCTAAGGAGTTCATTTAACATTATCGTCTTAATTTCCATTCGTTTGAATTTTTGTTATATTTCATTAATGATCCATAAAGAAAACTGAATTCTTGGCAATCTGTCATATTTAATTTCAGTGCCTCGACTTCAAATTTGTTTGAGTTTATATCTTTAAAATGTTATGGTTCATTCAAGTCAGCATCATAAAATATTTGTCAAATAAAATGGAAAAGCAGTCGCAACATTAACTCAGCTATAAATTTTCCACCAATCCAGCCATGAAGTTGGTGTAATTTGTGCTTAATACAGCACTCGACATGCAATTATTTTGTGTGCGACTTGTGGTTTGTTCGTTTTTAGTGGCAGTTCTCATGCTCGCCTCCCACAACTTCTTCTTCCACGACTGTTATGTCAAGTCAACTAACTATCAACTGTCAGCTGCCGCACATGCAGCACGGAAAAGCAGACCAAACGTTGCCATCGATATATCAATGTGGAGTGGCCAACCCCATTGTAGGGCCTGGATTGGTATAAGTAGGTCGACAACCACAACTTTTACTCTCTGTATTTGTTTGCTAAACGAGTGTTGATATTCTGCTGTGCCAATTGTTGTAGTCACTGTTGGCGCAATACCAGTAGCCTAACGATACAGTGTTTTTTTAAACTAAATTCCAACAATTTAAACTTTAAATTACATTTTTAATTATTTTTTTAAATTAAATTTTTAATATTTTTTTTTTAATTTAATTTTTAATCGCTTTTAATTTGACTAATAACTCTCTACAATATGTCTACTCACTATTTCTCTCTCAGTTGACAGTGACAAATGAAGAGCGCCAAATGGAGAGTTTCTGCTGAGAACATTAGAAATATTGAGAATATCAACCGATATGTGAGAAGAGACAAATTACTCTATTGCACTTCTAAGCTGATGTTTAACGTTTTTGGTCATTGTTTGAGGTGGAACTGACTGACTGAGAGATTCGAGAAACGATCTCTGCTTCCTCTGCTAGTGTGGTTTTTCCGAAAGCTGGCGATCGTGGTGAAGATGCAAAGGATTCCCGATTGCTGGAATTTGAGTTCCAACAAAGATGATGGCAAAGATACCAACAGAAGATGCACTTGCTGTTGGAAAGCCTCCAATGGCAAAGTTGTACACCAGAAAATCAAGGTTGTAAATAGTCTAAGAAATTGTTGCTTGTCAAAATTAATTTGATGAATAATAATGTAGCTATGCGTAAATATAATAATTTGGTTCTTTAATGGGAAAACTTTATTCAAATTGTATGGAATTAATTGAAGAGCTGTTTCGTATGTCCATAGAATAAATTTGCCTGCATACAAGTACTCAACTTCAGGTACGTGAATATTAAGTGCGGCGGGTAACATGCGGGAATACTTGTACAAACTACTTTAGGTAATATGCTGGCAAAGGCAAATGTCCGTATGGAATTATAGAGAGCACACATGTGCACACACATCGACCCGAGAGCCACATGCTGATTTAGTGTGTGTAAATATTTTGCACTCCATGGTAAGTCCAAATGCCTGAAGAGGCAGCCAAGCAGAGACCCTTAACATGAAAGGACCTAGTTGTCGTTGCATTTGTCCTTTGTGCAGCATGGTCAGAAGTCATGTTACGAATACGCCCATAACCAACACACACTCTATCTATCTATCTCTATCTCTATCTCTCTCTTTTCCTCTCTCTTTGTGTAACTTGCGCGCCATTTGCTGAAACATCCGTTTCCGTTTTTCCGGCTTGGTCAATGGGGTGCCTGTTGCATATGTGTGTGTAACTGCAACTATAGAAACTACTCAGCATAGCAGGCTTCTGAAAATTTACGAGTGTGCCACACGCTGCATTCCTCAAATTACCGACACGCATATTTTATATTGGAGCCCGCATTAAAGCACTGTTCTGAATCCACATTGCTGCAAGCATATTATGTAGTACATAGTAGCTGGTCCATCGCGCTCTGTCCCAGCTACATACATATCTTTTGCAATTTGCGGCGCTTTTAATTAACGGAAATTTATGCATAATGCTCCACCCATTTGTCGCCCAGAGCCTTGTGCCATCCGCCCACATCCCACCAACGACGATGCTGCTTGGCGTTCCAGCAAATTATGAGCCGTCAGCGAAATGCGAAAATTGCAAATGGAAAACCAAAGCCAAAAAAAAAAAAAAATTAAATACTTTTATATGCATAACATAAAGTGTGTGTTAGTGTGAGGACTTAACTGGAAATATGCGTTATTAGAATTTGGTAATTGGTCGAAACTTGAAAGCAGCATAAAAAAGGTAATTAAACTTTTTAAAATATAATTGGAAAGAAATGTTTAAGATTATTTTTGACTAGTGAGATAAGCAAGATTTCTTGTCTCGCCATACATTTTATTTATTTAAAGTTTAAATTTAAAATTTCCAGCGAAATGTTTTTTGTACTATGAAATATAAGATCTACACTTTTATTTAAGAAGGTAATTTAACTATTTCAATTATAAGTGGAAATACAAGTAAATATTTCAATTAATTTTAACTTGTGAAGTAAAAAAGATTTCCTTTTGTGAAACGATTTTAAATCGTTATACTTAAAGCTCTCAAATAAGTCGTTGATCAGAAAAAAAAAAATACATATGTGAGGAATATTCCATTGTAATTAATAAAAAACAATTAACAATATTTTCATAAAAGCTTGAAAAAAATAATAAATACTTAAACTTACTCCAAAAAATGTGTTATAAATTCCACGAATTTGTCGCCCTACAAAGCTAATATTATAAACTGACAGCATTTACTTATGAGAATTAGTGTCACAATTTTCTATAGTATTTGCTTAAATTATGTTTGCCCCAAATAATGGATTTCAATTATCTGCTGTCAATAATGTGATATTTTTAACATGAAGAATGTGGCAACAAGTTATGTTCGAAAATTTAGAAACAAAAATAGAATTAAATAAATCGCCGCAAACAGAGCCAACAAAAATTCTAAATTTATGCTCAAAGCTGCTTTATGCTCAAAGCTGCTTTAAAGTAACGGAATGGGGCAACAACTTTTTTTGTGTGGGTAGTAAAATATTGTTAGTGTTGCTATAACAACAACAGCTTATGGGGTAGGAAGGAAGCTGCAGCAGCTTCAACAGGTGTTGCGGGGCCCGCTCGATGAATGGAGGCGTAAATCTTGCATTAAGCACACTTCGTTAAAGGACGTGAAACATTTACGACGTGCAGCCTGAAGTTGCCGGCTAGCGGCATGATGAACTCCCAAATGCGCAGACGCTGCAACATGTGGCAAAGAAAATACAAAAATTATGGTTCAGTCTAAATTGGAAATTTTAAAGTTATTAGTCATAAAAATAGTCGAAATATTTATTGATATTAACACTTGTAACGCCTAGAAAAAATGACAAACATATAATTTTAATTATTTCGAATATAATTTCGAATTTCAGCAGTTTCTTTAATTTACTTTAATATAATTCAAAAATTGTATTCTGCTTTCAAAATGGTTTGCAAAACATGCCCAAGTTATAAATGTACGCTAGCAACACTTCGTGTTGCTGGCAACATGGCAATAAATATGTTGCTAACGCAGCTGCCGTTGCAGAGCGAGGCTCCTCCAAAAAATGAAAACAACAGTTGCGATTTCAGTACGCTTTGTGCGTTCGACGCGTGCGGTTCATGTGGACGGATAATAATTCGTTGAATATATACGTGTATAACGGATAACTTGGCTTAGAGCTGTGAGTTTGGCTATTGCTCTTGCTGTTGTTGATGTTGTGCGACAATGTGCCGCAAGTTTTGTAGGCGCGTGAGCTCGTTACGCATAAATTACATTTTTGACCGAGTTTCAGTTATAACAGATCACAAGCAGCAGCAGCGACAGCAGCAGCTGCAGCAACAGCAGCAACAACAGCGACAACAAGGCGTGCAAATTGTTGCAAGGAGTCAACAACAACAGTTGTTGCAGTTTTCCTCTTGTTGTTGTTATTGCTGTTTGTTTTGTTGCCGCTGCTGCTGCTTTTTGTTGCTGTTGCGGTTTTTATTGGCGTTAAAGGTCGTTTACTTTTTGGCGGCATCAACAACTTTTGTTGTTGTTTTGATTTTCATCTGCCTCTGCCATGTGTGTGCGTTTTGTTGTGCGTGCATGATTATGTGTGTGTTTTTGTGTGTGAGAGTGTGTGTGTGTGTGTATATTTTAAAACACACTTTCAATTTTCAATAAAATTCTCGCGCGCGGCTGCTGATCGATGACGTCGATTTGTTTGCATTACTCGTGACGATTTATGCCCCAGAATCGTGTTTGTGATAGCCCATAAAAAATAAAATTATATATACCATATAAATACGTCTACAGTTGACATACATATATGGCACGAGTTTTCATATGGACAATTCATATTTAGTATTTTACTAACGAAATTCTTAGATATGGCGTTGAGAGCAAGTGCTTAATACATTATATTTAATTATTCATTTATATATTTATTGTGAGTGCAAGCTTTGAGCTAAAAGTACAAAATGTCATTAACAATTTAACGGCAATTCATGTTATACAAATATATGTCTTAGCTGATATCTAAACAGTGTACAAATTGCATATCCAATTTCTTATTGTGGCAACCAAATTTGTGTGTATAAAGCTTGAATATATGCACCCTAAATCGAAATTAATAGAATGTACTTATATATATACAAATTCTATTAATATCGCTATTGAGGTAGTTGAACCTGAATTTTATACACATAATTCGATGGCAAAGAAGTAAACATTTGTGTGTAATAAATTTCATAGTAAAGAAAATTATCTTATCTTAAAAAATGATTTTCATGATAAATGATCTCTGAAAATAATGAAAGACAAAAGAAGATAAGTTTGAATATTTTATAGAACAGATGTTTTTTAATATATTCAGATTTTTAAAATGCAACTAATATATACAAATAATTGAAATTAAAATGAAATAAATAAATAAACGAAAATTGTGTAAGAATGTGAGTTATAAAGAAAAAAACTTAATCGGTTTAATAATTGAATAATAATAAATAAAAAATAGTTTTAATCACGGTTTTATGTGTAACAAGGGTAAGAAACTTAATGACATTGACTACTAAAATATATATATAATATATATATGTATATATATATTTGTATATTAGTATACAGATATTAAATTGTGCGAGTTAATTGGAAGTTTCTTAAATGCATACCAATTCAAGCGACAGCAACAAAAAACTAGCAGCGAATTTTATGACAACCAGACTTAATTTACAATAATCCGAGAAATACCACTAAAAATGTCAATGCACCCGAGTTGCGGCTGGGGAGCCAATCAAATAGGTGAACATCCACCGTGGAGCACGCTCCGACTGCAATGACTGAGGCAAGTAATTATGTATGCCAATGTTGTAGAAAACTGTTCATAACACTTTGGTGCGAACGAAAAAAAAAAAAAGGCAACAGATATCGAAATCTTCTGCATTCCATTACGATTGACAAGTGTCCAAGCTGGAACCTTGGATATGGGGTAAATCACCACCCACTGACTAAGTGGCGCGTGTTTTGATTTTGATTTAGGCCCTGCTGAGAGCTGAGAAATTCCCACAACTTTTTTGGTTTCTTGGGAGGGGCACCTTTTGTGAATACTTAATCAGACCCTGAGAGCGTACACCGACTTCAACTTGGTCTTTTAACTTTTCGAGCCGGTGCAGTATATCAATTTGTAATCCATCAACCTTTTTTCCTCTCTTTTTTTGGAGTTTGCTGATTTTTTTTTTCCCCCCTGAACAGTCTCGAGTCGCTTGGGACGTCATCAATTTTGGCAAATGTTCAACAGCTGCAAAATTGCAGCCAATTGTAAAGAGTATAGAATGAAAAATTAAGCCTAAGTGCATTTCCAAGGCGATCCAGACTCCGAGTTGCCTATGTGAATTGTTTAACGAGCTTTAGAGGAGGCGTATGTAGTCGTTGGTTGTGGAGCGGAAGGTGTAGCAGAGGCAGGGGGCACGCTAACGATGACGACAGTTTATAAAAATTACGCACACTCAACTAATTTTCATAATGAAAAACAAGTGGAAAATAAATAGAACTCAATATTCGACTCCAAAATGCTCTTAAATGTATGTGAGCTAGATTTTAAATCTATTTTGCTTCAAAATGTTATTAAAAATTGTGCCAGATGGGTCCCATGGATCCAGAGTTACTGGGTTTTTATCTTCGTTGAAAGTAGTGTAGGAAAAGATCCAAGGAAAATTCATTTGAAAAAACGTGTCATGAAACCAACGGCGTGAGTCGGATGATATGGATAATTATAAGACTAAGTGTTCAACTTTAAATTGAATTCCACTAAAGATATATAATCAAATATAAAATATAAAAAATATTATCAAATAAAACTAGCCAAAGAGAAAGAGAGTAGTTTATGTTATTGAGTCGTAAACTATTCGAAAAAATTATGCTGCATCAAATTTGTCTGCTTTAACACTTAAAGTTTCAAATTTGTCAGTGTATACCAACATACAATCACGTTGTTGTTGTTGTAATACCACTTATTACAACTTAATGTTGCGCAAAATCTCCGATAAACCCCATGATTAAATGGCTTCTTTTTGCTATGAATTTTTGTGCAGCATGTGCTTGCATATACAATACGCTGTACTCAACTGATTGAAAGCGTATTTTCTTTAATGCAAACAAGTCGTAAGCGCTTTTGGTAGCGCGAAAAATAAACATTTTCATTAAAATTTTATATTTATTGAATGGCTGGCGACTCTTCTTTGATATGATATGTGTGTGTGCAGTGATGTGGGCGTCACAGCGTCTGAAGCGGCTGCGGAAATCATTTACTTAATACGCGTGCAAATTGTAACGCAATTGACATCATTTCATAAATATACTATATAGTATATATATATATATTCCTTGATGCTCATCAAAGCAGTGAAGGAAGAGCAAGTTGTAAGTTTTTAATGATGTTGCTACTTTGACATAATTAGGCAAATGGGCCAAACGGCAGAGATAAGGTAGCTATAGAGAAAGGAAATCGCTAAAGTTGAAAGCAAAAGTTTTTGAGTAAATGCAATTTGCGACACTTGCCGCAAATGGAAAATTTTCTGCTTCGTCTAGTCTCCAGCCAGTCGGTTTGATCGAGAAAGGTGTGTGTGAAGCAAATTACTTTTCATTCGTTTGAAACGTGCCCCCGGGTGCCTGATTGATTGGAAGAATGAATGGAACCCTACTTATTACAGTTGTTTCAAACTAGAGTTATACAAACGACTGGTTTATTTACAGCACAATAAGTCCTTTTTAACATATCCTGACAGCTACAGAAGTCGTTGGCAAATGGGTCACTTCTATACTCAGACACTTCACAGACAGGCGACAGGCCACAAATATCTGGCAATTACACTACAAAATGTTGCCCAAAACCCAATAAAATTGGGTGAACCCAAAAAGTCCTGTATGCTTGACACTCAGCCCCATTTGCACAATGGACTCAATGGCTCCGGCTCATAAAAATGTCTGCACAGCCAGAGGAGATAAAACAAAAACAACAAATTTGTAAAGTTGCTAACAAAACGCGCTCATTTCTCTTGCTTTCCACCCACAGCAACTATTGTTATCTGCACACACAAAATATAGAGTTCGTGGTCTGCGTGGCGTATACGTAATCAATTGTTGCAGCTGCTTTGGTCCACTGGCCGCGCTTGACCTCTGGGGTTGACACCAACCTCAGACGTTGACCATTGAATATTATTTTTGCCTTCTGCCTCTGTTGCGCTTCATTTGCGTTGCTTTCATAGTGTCTTTTTTTTTGCTTCTCCTTTTGCCACAATTACAATTTGCTTAATCAAGTTTTGCGCACATTTTCAGGTCAGTTGGCAGCCTTTGTATTCTGCTAGATTTCCTATTGATTTTGAACAATTGCACTCGAAGCTGCAACCAAATTGTTGATGAAAATGCAAGAAAAAAAAAAATTATATGGATTTCTGTTGCCAAGCGAATAAAGTCAAATCAGTGCTCAATCCATTTGCAGCATGCAACAAATAGAATAAAATGTGTACTCTAAAATAGTCTAGTTTATGGGAAACCCGAGAATTGCTTTCCAATTACATGTTCAATATATTTTGCGAAGCAGGAAAATGAAAATTAAAAATTTTACTACAGAAATCAATTTATTTGCTTACGTTTTTAATTTCAAATCTATGAATAAAATCCATAAAAAACCCAAACGTTTTTTTTTTTAATATATACATATTTTACTATGCCATAGCAAGCTTGCTAACTGTAATCAATATGAATCCCAAGTGCGGTCAGGTTTAACGTATTACAATTTAATGCCTAATAAACCAAATTTGCATTTTGAAAATATTATTTTTCGAAATTCCCCCGAGCCACTCGAAAAGCGAAAGAACCAAATCATTGCAGACACATTTCATATGCCAGACAATTGACCCAAACTGCCAATAAAATAGAGTAGCATGAAATGTAAATAAAAAGGCTGTGTTAATAGCCCGATTATGATGAGTGTGTAGGTGTGTGCATGTGTGTGTGTGTGTGTCTGAGTTGCGGGCGATGACGTTGCCAATTTGAAAGATCTTTCGCTGAGATGAGCTACACATCAACATTATGGATGCTATAAAATAAACAGTTGAATAATCAGCAATAATGTGATTGCCTCGGGCTGAACACGAAATCGATTCGTAACTCAAACAACAACCACAACAATTACAACAAAAGAAGAAGAAGAAGAAGGAGAAGAACAAGAAGAAAACAGGAACAATTCAGTTGAACAAGATCAAAGCACATAAGAGTGGCCGTCGTACAAAAATTATGTTTTGAGAATTCGCTGAAAAGGTGTGAATATTGATGTAGCATTTGCCACTTGAAAGCAACGAAAACACTTTTCCGAATATTTTATAAATATTTTATAAACTCAAAACTATTTTTGATTAATAATTGTGTTAAGCGTAATTGTAAACAATTATTTCCGCATATTTTCTTAAGATTGTCTTTCATTTGTTTTCTTAAATTCAAATGTGATTCCCTTGTCAGTTAAGCTCAATAGTATTTTTGTGTCCACTTTCGTTGCATTTCTAATTGTTAACCATCAAAGTGTTGCCCCAAAACAGAAATCACATTTAATTATATAGCTCCAAAAAGATAGCTGATCGCGCCAAAAAAAAATCACTTTTAAATTAAATAAATTATGCAACAACTGTCATTAATAAAGTCGAGCGAAAAAAAAAAAGTCCCACAATGAACGAAGGTCAACATAAAGCAGCATAAATGCAACAATAAAAACAACAACAACAACAGCAAAATTAAAGTTGCACTTTGCGTTGAAATACCAGTTTTGTATTTGGTGAGCTGCACTTGAAATAAAGACGAAAAAACAACAACATCCAGTCGAAAGGAGGTACTCTATAAACATTTAAAAATCGTGGAAAGTAAAGAGTATTACTTATGACAGTTCAATTATATATATATATATATAGTCTAGTTCATAAAAAAATTCATACTTTATTGAAAATTTATACAAAATTATTTAAAATGTGTCGTTGTTGATTTTCAGTGCAAAATTATTTTTTTTGTTGTTGCGGCATTTCATTAGTTTTTGTCAACTAAATCGAAAATGATTTAATCAATGCGCCAAGCCTCGAAGCATAGCTCGACACCTTTTTTGAGTTTGACTTTTCGACTTGTTGTTTTTTTTCAGTTTTGGCACATAATAATCTATAGATTATGTACAATATATATTCTCTTCTGTCAACATCAATTTTTGTGTCGCGATAGCAGTTTGAATTTCATTTCATATTTTCCAGGGAGTGGCTGTCTCTTAAGATTTTTTGTAATTAATCGCAGTGTGTGTGTGTGTGTGCGCAGCAATTTATGGTATTTTCATGAAATTTTGATATCTTTTGAGTTACGTGTGGGTTGCAGTCAAGCTGCGTTGAAATTTTCGTTTGGCATTGAAGTGCGTAAAAAAAAATATATAAAACACGTGTGTCTATAAATTTTCATATGTGTATGAGTGTGTGTGTGTGTGTGCTGTATTTGCCTATAAAGTGGCCATATATCAATTACAGTCACAGTCACAACAAATCGTGTGACAATTAAAAATTGGCATGCGTTCAACTGTAATAATTTGCATATGCCATGAGAGCGGCTTAGATAAAGAGCTCAGCAGCTTTCAATATGATAGCTACTTAAGCACTTACTTAAACTAATCGCTATCTTCCACTATTTAGATAATTATGCTTGACAGCCTCACTCAATGTCATACTTAATATGGAAAACAAAAGGCAGATCAACTCTTAAGAACTTGATCTTAGCCTTAATCTTATGGATGAGCTAACATATTAAGTCTACAGTGATGTATCGATTAAGTGAAAGTTGAATAAAGTGGGAAGCTTAGCTTTGTTTGCAGAACAACTAAAGTTTTTAATCAAATATTTTATTCATAAGTTATTTCTTATTTTCGAAACAATACAGTTATTAAGCATAATTAAGTTAAGATTGATCCAAATTAAAAAAAAAAATCTTAGTGTAGGCTTTACCAGCCATTTAACAATAAGGCACATAGTTGATACGGAATAATGGTTATATAAAATTATGTATGCATATATAAAAAATCTTTAAGTTAAGATAATTATTATCTTAGTTTGTCATCTGCATTAAATTTTCTGCCTCGCAGCAAAGACCTGTCCAAGAACAAACACAGACTAAACTGTCAAAGTCTATAAACAGCCTGTGTACACATAGTACATGGAAGCATCATATTTATATATATATATATATGCTATCAAGTGCAAAACCAAATCCTTTCGGTTACTCGGTTATTATTGGCACTCAGCAGCCAGCAGTTTGCCACAGCCGCTGTCGGACGAGTTATGGGAAACGTTTCCGCAAAATCGCCAAATTGGAACCAAAACAATACACCCAAATCTCGTCAGACACGTGTGTTCGCATTTGGATGCCTTTTTGGAGCTTCTGTGTTGTGTTGTGTTGTGTTGTGCTGTGTGTTATTTTTCCCCTGCTTCCTTTCCTTATTTCACACCCACTCAACGGCAAAGTTCAACGTAAATATTTGCATTTTGCGGCTTCGGTTCGTTTGCAGTGAGCTAAAAAATAGGAGAAAAATCAATTTTTACAATTTTATTTTTTGGCAGTTTGAATATCGGGTTGCTAAGCAAGTATTTAGATTCGATGAGGGCTTAGTGCACACAAATTGCTAAATCAATTTGAGAACTCTACGGATCTGAATAAATTTTGAGAAGATTTGAAGAACCGGATAAATTGGTATAATTCAATGCAAGTGTATATCAGCAGTTTGTCGCCAACCTGTGTAAGCTCTTTCGAAAACTCATTGAGCAAACATTGCACTATATTTATTGTTTACAATCCATAATCTTAGCAGGTAAATATACAGATATTTCGTAGATTGTTTAGAATTGGCCATATTATTAATGAATGGACCTGAACTCATAAATACAAAACAGATTCAATTGGTTTCGCTTTGATACGATTCAATGCGATTAGGAGGGCAATCGAAATGATTCCAAGAACAATCATATCAAAGGCGCTATCAACTAGCCCTACATAAATATGCATTGCTGTTGTTTTTGTAATTGTTGTTGTTATTACGGTTGCCATTGGCGAGGTCAGAGGCACATAAACATGTCATAAATCATACTGAAGTGAGAAGTGCGAGTAAAATGAAGGCGCGTTGCCATTAAGGGTAGTTGAATGTCTTTCACTTCCGTTGGGGTCTGAATGTCCCACATTTAATATCCTGACGTTTGTGAAATATTTGCTGTAGGTTTGCTTTCTGTTTAAACAGAGTTTTAGGCATGTGTTTATCGCTTACCCTCATTTCTTGTTTGATTTGAAAAGAGAACTGTGCGAATTCAAAAACTGTCAACAGCTTCATTAATTACAGTCAGTGCAGCCAGTGTTGAGCAATGGGTGTGGTAGCTGTCAAAATTGTCATTCATCAGATGCGCTTTGTGATCTGTTCTTGTTGTCTTGCTCTTGTCCTTCCTCCGCTCCTTTTGTTTCTGACAGTCTGATGAGAGCTGGTCATTAAATGGCTAATTTCGCACTGTGAATGGGGCAGTTTAAGTTTTCCTGACATACATGAGTCTTTTGTGCTTGACTATGAGCTTCAAATATATTTAACAGTGTGAAAAAAATGGAATATACAATATTAAAATGATACAGTACAGTTTAAAGAAAAGTTGTACTTAAATAATCGTTATTCGGATTAAAGAATTATTAAGGGGAATGGGGTGTTCGCACACAGATTTTAAATAAAATAAACGTATACGTAATATATGCAGAGTATACGAAGAACGTTTCGATTTGCTTTACATTAAAATGTATATGAATAATCTTCCCTTATATATTTCAAACAAACAAATTAACTATTTTTTGGTATTAAATTGACGTCATTATCAGATAAAATATACATACGTATACGTAATACTAATTGTATTTAACTGTATTACTTTTGGGTATATTTTGTATAAATTTTGTTTTAAGCCCACTGTCAACAGCATCAATCCACGTGTAATTTGAGAACTTTCTAAACTATTGAACAGCTGGTAAATAAATGTTGCCAACAACTCGACAAGAGACATCAAAATGAAGCGAAGCAAACGGAATGACAAAACCAACAAATTGCAAACACAATGAAATGCAACTGAAGCAGAAAGTGAACGTAAATAAAACAAAATAAAATAAATACAAATCAAAATACAAAAGTGAGCGAAAAACGGCGGTAAAACCAACGTGCGAATCAAGAAAACCAGCAGCAACAACAACAACAACAACTATAACAAATACATCAACAACAGAGAGAGGGAAAAATCATGAGCGAGAAACGAATTGCGCACAAAACTGTCATCAAATGACAAATGCTTGACAGCATCAATCAGCAACTGCGACGACAACGGCGGCAGCAGCAGCAGCAACAGCAGCAGCGACGCCGACTGAGACTGACACTGTTACTAGAGCCGAGACGATGGCAGCGCATTGCCGGCGCCGCCGCAAGCAACGCAGCGACGCCGGCAGAGCAGCAGTAGCGACAGCAAAAATAGCGGCCAGCTTACTGCTGCTGGCGTCTCTGTTAGTGTCGACCACAGCAGCGATGTCGACGCCGACGCATTTGAATGCAACGGTAAATGTTGCCAGCTTCATTGAAACCAAAGAAAATCGCGGCACATCCAAGCAACTTAGCACAATTAGTGTCAATAATATGTCCGCCACACCCACCGTAACGCCCATGCCCACTGCCAGCACACCGCCTGGCATTAGAGAGAATGTATTGCTGCCCTCATCAGATCCAGAGCGTGAGGCGCAAATTCTTTACGAGAAGTCTCTGCAGGAATATCATGGCAGTCAGCGCACTGCTGCCGGCGTCAACAACTTCGATGACGTCGGTGGCAGTGGCAGCGGCAGTAGCAGCGGCAGCCGCAGTAAAACATCATCTCGCACACAGCACAGCGTCTGCGAGCTGTGGGTGCAGAAACATTGCCATTGTAGTGGCAGCCTCGAGAATCTTAAGTTGAGTTGCCGCAGCATCGGAATCCTTGCGGTGCCTGTCAATTTACCCACCGAGGTCGCGATTCTGTGAGTATATATTTATATATCAATTTGTTTACACTAGATTTCGCATCGAGATGTACGGGTATAAATAAATGCATATATTTTCATAAATTAATCATCATATTGCTTAGCTTTCAAATATTCCAATAAAAATTCCATATTTGAGGACACTTTTTAGCTAAATAATCAATAATTTATATAAATATGAATGAATGCGAAGAATGATTTGGAATTTTCTCATATATATATATGAGTGAATGAATAGGAATCAAATCATATAATTGCGTGCGAAATAATAGCCTCAATTCGTGCCTTTTTAAATGTGCCTTAATGATTTTATCACGTTCTAATGTAGTTTTACCTCATTAGAACTCTCATAACCACAAGCATTATTAAACTGATATTAAGCGTTATTAAGCGATTTCATTGCTAAACGCTAATTGGGGGGGGAAGCGGACTAAAGAGATTGAATCATTTGGTTGCGTGAATTCCTCGTATTCCCCATTCGTATAATTACAAGTCAATTTCGCAGTGTTGTCGAATCGCTTTTCGTCTATGTTTTGGCATGCGGTTTAATCTAATTACACATACGCCACGTTGCGCGACGTTTCACAATCGACGCGTCGCTTGAGTTTCAGCATGAAATTGCTTGTATGTAAGTCACGTTTTCTTGCCGCCAAAAACCTCTCAAAGGAGTTTGGCTCCGTTTTTGGTGGCCATGCGGCACCAAGCAGCAACCAGCAGCAACCAGCAGCAACAAAGTTACCCACTGATTAATGGCCGAATCGAACGGCCCATAAATAAATAACTATATAAATTATTTATTAATTAACGCATCGCATACGAGCCAGTCAAACCATAGGCCATAAGTCATAGGCTATTAAATTCAGCTTTAATTATGACTGCCTCTAAAATACGATACATATCTGACACTTTCCACACAGTTTGCATCTGCAATTGTTCATCGCAGTTCATCTTCATTTTTTTGCCATTTTACTGTTTGCCACCCAATTCCGCCTTTTTGGCACGTTCACTCAAGTTAGCTAAATATGTTTTTTCAATGAGCTTTACCATTTGATTGATGGCCTAAAGTAAGGTTTGTGCCATATTGGGCAAACATTTAGCCAGCCTTATTTAATCAGGACAATATTTTATTAGCCGTTTGAGTGGCTTATGGAAATTGATAGATGACCATCTTGAAATGATATTTGTGTGAACACATTAATTTGCTTATTATATTATTTCTTTGCTGTTTCTTTTTATCGTTCATAGCGATTTGGGCAACAACAACTTGACCAGACTCGAGGCCAATTCATTTTTCATGGTGCCACATCTCGAAGAGCTGTAAGTGTAACAGACGAAAAAGGGCAAAATGTTAACCAGTAAACTTTTTTCTAAATACCTTAAAGTTTTTAATGGTGGGGAAAAACAAGGAAATTGCAAGATTACATACCCTTGCAGAGGAAAGAAAATGTATAACTAATGGTTTCGTATAAATCACCAGTAATACTTGACTATAAGACCCGAGTACCCTCTGAAAGAACGGCGGTTAGTGCAATTAAAATAATTCAGGCAAATCAAATAATCAATATTAATTCGAATCATTAACATACACAATGCTGATTTACTGAGTACTGCTATAGGGTTTTTTTTTGACATATATTGAATGTTGTTAATGGTTATATTACGTGCCCCAACCCCTGTATATGCCACATTATTATTCACACCACACCAATTGGCTGTTGTGTTTTTTATGCCCAAACCACAAGTTATTCCAAACCCCTTTTAATCTGTAAATTGTTGAAACACCACAAAAATGTGCTGAAAAACAAAAGCGACTAAACAATGGCAACAAAAAAAAAACTTTCATTGTTGCCTGTCATGAGTGCTGCAACTCATTATTCAATTTCACAGTAAGCCCTCACTTCCTGCTGATCCTTAAAAAAAAATCACAGTGGTCAGCTGTGGACAGGGTTATGGTTGGGGTTAGGACATGACAGTTTCTGGGCCGATGCGACGAGCTTTATAAATTACTTGATTAAGTTCCATGTATATGTATGAGTATTTCAGCAAGTTTGCAGGATTAATTACTCGGACTGTTATCCTTGCAATTTCCTTGCATTTTCCACTTTCGACTTTCGTTGTTGACGAAGGGAAGGTTTTTATTTGCAGAACATTGTCCGACAATAGCATCATTAATATGGATCCGAATACGTTTTACGGCTTGGCCAAATTGAAGCGTTTAAGCTTGCAAAATTGCGGCCTGAAGGCCTTGGCGCCGCATTCATTTCAAGGACTCAGTCAACTAGTCAGCCTGTAAGTATGCAATAAGGAGTTAAATTTGTTGTTTGTCGCCAAGTGTGTGTGTGTGTGTGTGCTAGAGTGAGTGCCTGTCTGTCTGCGTGTGTGTATGCCATTGTGCGTGTCTGTGTGTGTGTGTGTGTGTCTTAATGTTTGCTTTTAAGCGTTGCCATCGCATACACGATGAGAGAGAAGAGAGATGGAGTGGAAGGATGCAACCGAAGGCTGCGATGCCTGCAGGATCAATTAGTACGCTTGCTGCCATTTAGTTTGCTCACACACATATACATATATACATCAACACACACACACACACACACACACTTACACACATAAGTATTAACAGCACTTGCCAGCAATTACACGCTATTTTGCTCATATTTTACGCTTTTCTATTTCCTTCACTCGCTTCGATTTGCAATCGTTAAAAACAAAAAAAACAAAAACAATATATAAATATTACACTCCACACCACCGCACAACCTACCCTCCACCCCCCGCGCGGTCAATTCCTTTAGTCAATTGAATGGCAACGCCCTGGTCAGCCTGGATGGCAACTGGTTGGGCAACTTGCAGCAGCTGCGCTCCCTGCGCCTCGAGGGGAATCTCTTCTATCGCATTCCAACAAACGCTTTGGCAGGACTCAGAACACTCGAAGCACTGTGAGCCTTTTTTATTTTTTCGTTTTTTACATTACTTATTTTTTAATGTACAGCACAGCCTGCATGTTTCATTTTACAGCACCTGCCTATTCGCCCAACTAAATATACGTATATAATCCAACTTGTTGTGCATACTAATGTGAATCTAATTTTGCCTCCCGAATTTTGCATGTGCAATTAGCAAATTTGATTTTGAGCCACAAATGTGTATTTTATGTGCGGCTTAAGTTGTAAATATTTGTGGCTATAATTGATATATATGAGCCAAATGAATAGTGTGAAATTGTAAATGCACAAAATCCAACATTAAATTTGACTGTTCAAAAATTGTAGATAATTTCAAAGTATAATAATAATGTTTTAACTTGAACATCTATTTCAAACGGTCCATTTTTATGTCTTTTCTAATGACATATTTCCAAGTAGTCTTCTTAAATTACTATCCCTTTATTAACCGATTACTATATTCCTTTATTGAGCATGTTTCTTCAATTGGAATTTTGAACTCTAAGACTTACAATATCTAACAGCAACTAAAGGACATTATGCAAAGTTGAATAATAACTGAAAGCAGTTGGTCATCAAATTCGCGATTATTCATTATTTCCCTTTTATCCACTTTCATTCATAATGCGACCTCATTAATGGAAACGAAATGAAACAGCAATTTGGGCAGCAATTTATTGACCATAATTAACGATGAGGATTTTCCCCGCATGCCAAACTTGATCGTGCTGTAAGTAATATTTTAGTTATAAATATTTTGATAACGGTCTGCATTTATTGTTTCTCTTACAGTTTACTGAAGCGAAATCAAATTATGAAAATATCAGCGGGTGCTCTCAAGAATTTAACAGCTTTAAAAGTTTTGTAAGTAACTTTAGCAAGAACAAATAACTTAAGCAATTTTTACATAAACTCACACACACATACATATGCGCAAATGCCTTGACAGAACAGGACAGGACAGGACGGGACATGACAGAACAGAACAGGATGGTACAGAATTGGAGCGACCTACAAAACTGCAAGTGTTATTTTAGTCCAATTTTGGACAGTATTCAAGTCGTTTTAAATACTCTAATAAAAATTGAAATAAATAACAAGAAAGTGGGTAAATTGAAGTTCTAATATTGCTAAAGTTTTTGTAAATAATGGAAAGATTAACAATGTCATTCAAATATATTAGAATTATGGCGAAACAGATTTTGAAAATTTTGAAAAAATAAATAAACAAATCATGGTAAGAAAAAATCGCAACTTTTTGAGGAAACAAGCTAAAAAGGAATAAAAGCAGGAATATATTTCTGTATAGAGTATATTTATTTTTGATTATCCGTTGCACCGCAAAACTTTACAGGAAAGTTTCCATACTTGAGCCCTTCACCAAAGTACAAACAGCAGCAAGTTGAAGTGCAAGTGGAAATGGTGTTTATCCGTTTCATTTTTGTTGTTGTTTTTCCTTTTGTGTTTGTGGAGCGTATAAATTTCAATTTTAAGCGAAATCTTTTTTTTTTTTTGGTTTTGCGACAGCTTAAATTGTCGTCGTTTCGACGCCGCTGCTGACGACGCAGTCGCAGTCGCGGTCGCTGTTGCTGTTTACCGCAAATTTTTGGCTTTTGCATTGCATACTTTGAGGGTGTGTGGGAAAAGCGCCGTTTGCTCACCTCGAGGGCTGCAGACGATGACAAATATGCAAATTTATGTTGTGGCTTCAGTGCGTGGGAACTAAACTAAACTGACAAACTAGGCGTGACAGGGGAGTGAGAGGATAAGGCAAACGTGCAACTGTTTAACTAGAAGCAGCAGCAGTAGATGCATGCATCGAGTGAAAGTGAAAAACTTTTGCCGTGCAACGCGTAAATCTGTGTTGAAAGTATAAAGAAATTTTCCGTATGCATTTCTCCAGAGATTTATGAGTTCTTTTACCCAGACTCCCTTCGGGCACTCCCCAACAAGTTGCGTGTCTGTTATGTGTTCACCAAGTGAAAGTTGTCCGACTTTTGTTTAATGCCAGACACGCACAACGACGAATGGGGAAATGAACAAGTGGTGAGAAGCACAATGGGAGGTGTAAAGGATATGATATGATATATATATATATTAATATGTATTTACGGTTGCGTTAGTTTTAATTAAAGACTCAACATTGTGCGGAGATATATCTTAAAGTCATTTCATATCTTACACAATCAACAGAAGTAACATAAATCTAAGTTTTTTCTTTTGTAAAGATATCGGTCCGAAAAAAATGGTAAACAAACTAAATATATTTCTATGATTGTAATATAATTTAAATAGTTTTCCCCAACAATTAAATAACATATTAATGATAAAGGAAATAAGAACTCAAAATTAAAATTGGTTCTTCTTTCCTACAAATATGAAAATATCATGAAAGCATATATCTAATAATATGTGTTACTTTTACTTTTATTATTTTTTTACCCTCACGTATAAGTGAAATCAACGCATTTTGTTGAAAACTAAATTTGATATTCATGCATAAATTTTGCATCCCGACCACACACTTTGAAGTGTCCGAGGTCGATCCAATCACAATGTTCCGGCTACGTGCGGACACGTACTTTCACAGACTGGACCCTCGAATGGCGAACCGTATGCAAATACATATGACTCACAGAAGAATTCACAATATTTTTAAATGTTATTTGAAATGTGGTTCAATAATATTTGCTATATTTGTTTTTTAGGGAGCTGGATGATAATTTGATAAGCAGCTTGCCCGAGGGACTTGGCAAATTGCCCCAGCTGCAGGAGCTGTAAGTATCTGTGCCAGGTGTTTTAAAAAGATTAAAAAACAAAAACATGGGTTGAGGAGGGCTGAGTGAGTAGCGGTGAATTGTTGTAAGGATTTGCTGCAATTTGCTGCATTGTTAAGTTGCCAGCACAACATTTCCTACTTTGTCAGGCGGCAAACAAGCGGAGACCAAAAATCATAACGCATCATTACTTTGCGAATTTACGATATAGCCACTGCACCCCACCACACAACACCACACTTTATTCTATGAACTGCATTTGCCGTTGACTTGAGCCACATCCTGTAGTCGTTGCAAATGTAACTCTTTTTTTTGTTTTCCCAAATAGAGTATATTCAACTTTATGAAATCGCCTGAAAGTCAAATAGATTATTTGTATTTTAAGTTGAGAGGGAACCTTTTTCTGAACTTAACGATAATACAATGCATTTATTTCATTATTTAATTACAATACAATACAGTTTCAAACAAATTCCTTAATGTATATTAAATATTTCATTTAAATTCGAAGGTCAAATTTACTATTCAAATAACTATTGTATTAATATTGCCATCATTTTTTGTTTGGAGTCCCTTTTTTGGTTGATATATAATAATATAAGTTGTAAGCAAGAGTATACCATAGTCGCTAGTTCGATATCCTTTCGATCTATTCGCAGTTGCATTTTGTTTGTACCAAACGCACTTCCTGCAAGTGGCAAATGCGGCAACTGGCAACTGGCGACTGTCATTGAAATCGTTGGCATCGTTGACATCGTTGCGACGGGTTTTTTTTGCCTTTCTCAACGTTTCTCAAATGTCTCCCCAAGGAAATTCAATTTCTGGTAAACAGGATAATTATGAGCATGTTAAATGTTGCGATAAAAGCCACGCTGCGATGCACTCAGCGTCGGCGGCCCAGCCGAAGCATTGCTATCCCCATGATTGGGGAATTAAGCTGGCAAATAAATTTGCTGCAGCGGCGATGGGAGGAGCTGTCTTTAGATATCTTCCACTTTTTCTTGGTTCACATGTGATGTGGTTTATTTTTTTTTTTGTTACCCGCTGGCAAGAAAAACAAATTTAAAAGGATTAAGAACATTTTATAGTGCTTGCACTCTATTGTCTCAGCCAAGCTAAGTTAACGGATTCATAGTGGGAAGCTAACAAAAAAAAAAAAACTAAAAGAAAATCCGGGCAAGAAATTAAAACCGATAAACTCTGAGATTTCGTAGGGACTCATGCTAGCTAATAAAAATTAGTTTTATGACCAAGGGGGAATGAAGTGAATGAATGAAATTAATTATTTAGTTATTGATAATTAACAAAATATAATTATAATTATATACACAGTAAAAAAAAAACGGACAAAAAACATTAAAAGTCGTTGCCAAAAGCGATAAAATACTTTTTTATTATTTTCGTGTTTATCAATATAACAAATTATATATTTGAATGGAAGTAGAAAAAATGCTCAGTCGATATTATTCCCAATTATTTAAGAAATGCTAGGAAACTCGACCTTAAATGTTGACCCACAAAAGAAAAGCACTTTAAAAGTTCACATGTGCATTTCCTGAATGTTGGCCAAGAAAAACTGAAAGACGATAACAAAATCTACGCACAAGAACTGATTTTATGCGTGGCAGTTGTCACAGTTCCTTTTGGTTGCTGGCCAACTTGACTTTCAAATGCAGCTGCAACGCGGCAAGTGGCACTTGTCAGCAGAGTGCATCTTAAAGATACACGCTAGGTATTTCACAAATACATATATCTATCTTTTGCAGTTCTATGACTAGCAATCGCCTGCGCTGGATTAACGATACCGAGCTGCCGCGAACCATGCACGTACTTGATCTGCGAGCGAATCCCTTGTCCACGATCACAACGGGCGCCTTTCGTGGCATGTCCAAGCTAAGAAAACTGTAAGACCTTATGGTTAATGATTCTAATTTAATTTATATGTGTGTGTGTGTATTGTAATTTTAGTATACTTTCCGATGTGCGCACTTTGAAGAGCTTTCCCGAGCTGGAAGGCTGCCATGCACTGGAGATACTCAAGTTGGATCGGGCGGGCATACAGGAGGTGCCCCCAAATCTGTGTCGTCAAACGCCAAGACTGAAGAGTTTGTAAGCTATAAGAATATATAAATTATACTTAAAACCAGACCTAATCTTGCAATTTTTCACAGAGAACTTAAAACTAATTCCCTGAAAACCATCCCAAATTTAAGTAGCTGCAGAGACTTAAGGCTGTTGTAAGTTTACAGAAGTCCACAACAAATCGATAAAAAATTCTAGAGTATTACTTTTCAGAGATCTATCGAGTAATCAAATCGAAACACTGCATGGAAGACCTTTTCATGGGCTAAAGCAGCTGCATGATCTGTTGCTCTCCTACAATCGCATCAGGTCCTTGCCACAGGATGCCTTTCAAGGAATACCCAAACTGCAGCTGCTGTAAGTGAACCGATCACCTCCAAAAAAATAGTTTGCAACTGATTTTCTCTTTTCTCCACATAGTGATCTAGAGGGCAATGAGATTGGCTCAATACACAAGGATGCGTTTTCCGCATTTACGGCTCTGGAGGATCTCAATTTGGGTAATAACATATTCCCCCAACTACCGGAAACGGGTCTGCGGGCCTTACTGCATTTGAAGACGTTTAACAATCCGAAGCTGCGCGAGTTTCCTCCACCCGACACCTTTCCACGTATTCAGACCCTGATCCTATCCTATGCCTACCACTGCTGTGCCTTTCTGCCCCTGGTGGCGATGTCTGCTCATCGCAAAACCTCGCAAGTCCAGGAGGCGGTCCTATTCCCCTCGGATGCGGAGTTCGATATGACTCTGTGGAACAACAGCATGATGAACATTTGGCCACAGATGCGTGAGTAATCAATTTGGGTTGCAAATTAAAGTTAATTGTTTGCCAAATTGGGATTTATGAAATTTGACTAATTAATTAAAGCTGGAAATTCTAAATTCTAATAATTCCAAATTCTTAACTATAACTCTAACTGAAATATAAATGGAGTCTCACTTGAACTAACTTTATTTTCATACTATATTTGAACGTATTCGTATTTAAAAAATAAATTGAATTTATTAGTTGAACTTAAATTGAGAACATAAATATAGATAATTAAATTCCACAAGACTTAATTTAACAAATTTAATTCCAAAAATAATATATAAATCAAAAATTTTGTTTCAACTGGTTTATCAATGTCTAACTTCTCGCAGATAACCTCAGCAAGCAGTTGGGCGCCGCCATGCACGATCTGTGGGATTCACCAATGAACAACTATAATCTTAACGAGGATTTGCAGCAGCTGCCCACTGGCAGCCAATCACCCAGCAGCTACATGGAGGAGTATTTCGAGGAGCATGATGTGAGTGCACCCGGCACTGGCTATGGGTTTGGCACTGGTCTATTTAGTGGCATTACTGCTGATGATCTGCAGCCGGGGTCTGTGCAATGTTTGCCCATGCCGGGTCCCTTTTTACCATGTGCGGATCTCTTTGACTGGTGGACGCTGCGCTGCGGCGTTTGGGTTGTCTTTCTGCTGGCACTCCTGGGCAATGGCACCGTTGTCTTTGTGCTGGTCTGCTCCCGATCAAAAATGGATGTGCCAAGGTTTCTTGTCTGCAATCTAGCTGCCGCTGACTTCTTTATGGGCATCTATCTGGGCATCTTGGCCATTGTCGATGCAGCCACACTGGGTGAGTTTCGCATGTTTGCGATACCCTGGCAAATGTCGCTGCTCTGCCAGCTGGCTGGATTTCTGGCGGTGCTCAGCTCCGAGTTGTCCGTCTACACGTTGGCGGTGATTACGCTGGAGCGCAATTATGCGATAACCCATGCGATACATCTAAACAAGCGTCTCTCGCTGCGCCAGGCGGGCTACATTATGAGTGTGGGTTGGATTTTTGCGCTGATTATGGCGTGTCTGCCACTGCTGGGCGTCTCCGACTATCGCAAGTTTGCCGTCTGTTTGCCTTTTGAGACGACAACTGGTGTGGCGAGTCTAACATACGTGATCAGTCTGATGTTCATCAATGGCTGCGCATTTCTCACACTTATGGGCTGCTACCTGAAGATGTACTGGGCCATTAGGGGTAGCCAGGCATGGAATACGAATGATTCGCGAATTGCCAAGCGGATGGCTCTGTTGGTGTTTACGGATTTCCTCTGCTGGTCGCCCATAGCCTTCTTCTCCGTTACGGCCATCTTTGGACTGCAACTCATCTCGCTGGAGCAGGCGAAGATCTTTACGGTTTTTGTGCTGCCATTGAATAGTTGTTGCAATCCGTTCCTCTATGCCATCATGACCAAGCAGTTCAAGAAGGATTGCGTCACGCTCTGCAAGCATTTCGAGGAGACACGTGTGGGTGGTGCCGCCACAGCCGCTCGTGCCGCACGCGGCGCCGGCAAACGGGGCGCGGGCGGAGAGCTGCCGCCACCTTTGCTGCCTGTCGCGGGAGTGGCACATCCGCCGGGCTGCCGCTGCCTGCGCATGCTGCCCAGCGAGATGCCCAATTGGCACAAGATGGAACGTGAGCCGACGCTGTGGCAGCGTCTCAAGCGCTTATGCTGTGGCAAGCATAGCCGCAAGCAGCGACGCCAGCCGCAGCAGCGACGTCAGCGTGCCTACACAGCAGCCGCCGCCAATCCGTATCAGTATCAGTTTGCGGAGCTGCGACAGCAGCGCAAGAATCGCGCCAGCTCCATTTCCAGCGAGAACTTTTGCAGCTCGCGCAGCTCCAGCTGGCGGCATGGCGCCAATTCATCGACACCGGCACCCCAGGCGAACTGCAGCATGCCACTGAAACTGATGGAACCCGGCCAGGGTCATGCGCATGGCAGGCGACGTCACTCTGCCTGGCTAATCACCAGAAAGACCTCCCAGGACTCCAATCTATCCAGTTCGCGCAACGACTCCTCAGCATCGGCCACAACAGCCAGCACCTCCACATTCCGACTGTCGCGCTCCAGTGCCGGCAGCAGCACTCCACTGCCATCTATAGGTGAGTGTCAGTCTTTCGATCTAGTTTAAGACTATTCCATAAGTGAAATGAAATTTTACACATTTAAATTCCTTGTTGCAGCACACAATGGCAAGCAGCAGCATGAGGCATTGAGCAAGCCGCGACTGGTGCGGCAGGAGGCGGTACAGGAGGAGGAGGATTCATCGCCACCACGTCTGGGTGTGCGATTTCTGCCCACCATTCCCTCCGCCGCAGACAGTTCAGTTGTTATGGAGGATGGGGATTCGGTGGGCGGTACATTTATGGGCATGCCGCTTCCTGGAGTCTCGAGTGGATTTTTGGTGATGCATTCGCCACCAGCAGCTCAAATGCAGCAGGAGAAGCCGCCGCCAGAGCCAAATGATGCACCGCCACCGCCATGACCGGGTAGCTCTCCAGGGTCTTGGGGCAGCTGGAAGCGAGTGGGTTGGGGGGGAGTGGGAGGAGGCCAAGAGGAGACCTTCTTGTAAACTGGGGAACAGAAAGCTCACTGTGTTCATAGATTGTATTCGGGGCATAGTGTAATATATTGGAACTGGCCACGTTCATCCATACAAATAATCTTAAGTAGTCAATTTGTTGGGTTCGAGTCAAGGATTCCACTTTCACAAAATTTCATCGATTGGATCCAAGCGAAAGTTAAGCACGAGTATTATGTACTACATATATGTATGTAATTTATTAATAGATCTACGCTTTAGTTAAGTCCACTATCTATAGACTAGTATACCCAGCATATATATGTATATGTATTTAGCGTATAGTCTAGCTTAGTTGATATATGTCTATATTTCGATATGCGCGTAAAATATTTGCAGAATGCTAAGCATTTGACGACATTACTTGATGAGATGAAATTAGTTCTATATACATATAGAAACCGATTGATATGAAACCGAAACCAAGCCATAAAATATTAAAGTTAATCTATTTACAGTAAGTATGCCATCATATTTATTGGGAAAACTATTAATAACTAGAACCTGATTCTAGCTGGTGTTTTCTCCGTAAGTTAAATGTCGGTTCTTAATAAGTATGTTGCAGTTTCAATTGACATTAATTAAATGCTAACTCAATTGAAAACTTTAAAGTCAACTTCAAATAAGAGTATATATTTCCGGTATAGAGTATAGAGCATAGCCATTTGGAATGGATATACTTCAAAATCGAAATTAAGTCATAGTAAGAGGTGAAGTATATATTTACCTTATGCCTTATAATAATCGTAGATGAGAATACAGATATGCTTTCCGAATGGTGTAGTGAAAATAATATTAAACTTATTCAGTTTCAATTTGAGTGCGCTGATTAATCAAAAGCGAATTCAATTCAATTCCGAAAGTGATGCTCATTTTATTAATACACTTTTTTTTTATAATAGCTGAAAATTAGAGCCAGTACGCTGAAGTCGCAAAATGACGTAGGCTTACAAATCGTATTTGAATAATGATTAGATTTTATTTATTTATAGGAAAATGTTAAAAGTTGAAACAGTTTTGGTAAATGCTAGTTATTAGTACTTATCGATTAATCGCCCAGACCGTCCTCTCGGTCACTGGGTAGCTCATCGCTGTGAGCCATGCAGACGCCATAGCTGGGATTCTCGATGAGATGCACCTGCTGCTTATCCTTTTGCGCTCGCCTGCGCTGCATTAACATACGCATAAGCAGCACCGACAACATAACTACGACCACACAGATCAATATCGCCAGCGACAGTTGCCTCCAGCTGGCGAAACCGCCGGCTCCAACTGTGGAAAGAGCACGATAGGTTTGCAGCTCACAGATTTCGGGCGCTACACAGAGGCTGTCCTTGTCACAGGGTTGGCTGCAGTATGGTGCACATTCGGTGGTGCTGCCCTCGACGAGTCTGTAGCCAAATAGGCAGGTGCACTCATCCGGTCGCAGGCACTCGGCGTTAATGCAGCGCTCCTTGCACTGAGCGCGACACAGTTGCGGTTCACTGGAGTTCGTCACCTCAAAGCCGGCACTGCACTCACAACGTCCCGGTGCCGTGCAGTGTCCGTTCTCGCAGGCCGGACGACAGCTGGGAACGCACACATAGTTTAGTTTGGTATCCTCATATCCCGGCAAGCACTCGCAAGTGTTGGGCTCCACGCAGGTGCCATTTCTGCAGCTGGGCGAGCAGACGGGATCACAAATCGAATTGGAGTCGGCCCTCAGTTGATAGCCCTCATAGCAGCGACAACGTCCTGTGCCGCCCTCGCACCGACTATTGACACACTTCTGGGAGCAGTACGGCTCACAGGTGCCGCTGGGCCAACGATTGGCAAAGCCCTGATCACATTGACAGATCTCGGGCGCAATGCAGCGACCAAAGCCACATTTCATACTGCATATGGGCTCACACACATAGGGATCATTGGCACTGGGACGATGTCCGTTGAAGCAGCGACAGAGATTGGGACCCACACAGCTGCCATAGATGCAGGATCGATTGCACTTGGGTACACAGTACGAGGCAGTTAGCGCTTCGTAGCCCGCCAAACAGGAGCACACATCTGGGCTGCTGCAGATGCCATTATAGCATTTTTTGGAACAGTACGGCTCACAGTGTGTGTCGCTGCCATTGACCCGCACATAGCCGTCGTGACAGGTGCAGGTGTCGGGTGCACTGCAGCGGGCATTGGGCCCACAGGTCGGCTGGCAAACAGGACTACATTGATGCGGAGATAGCTTAATGTAACCCTTGTGGCACTCGCAGCGACCCGGTGCATTGCAGAAGCCATTCTCACAGCCCTGACGACAGCTGGGCGTACACACGTGATGGGAACCATTGAGTGGCACATGCCCATCCTGGCAACGGCAGTGATTCGGTGCCGCACAGCTGCCGTTCACACAGGCCGGCTGGCAGACGGGCTCACAGCCGCCTGAGATGCGTTTGTCCACATGCACATAGCCCACATTACAGACACACTGCTCCGGCTGCATGCAGACACCATTGCGGCAGCCGCTGCTGCACACCGGATCGCAGCGTTGGTGCTGATGATAATTCCAGTGCAGCTCATAGCCGGGATGGCATCTTATTTCATTGGGGGCCACGCAAATGCCATGCTCCGTCTTGTCCACGCAAACGGGCACACACTTGCCGAGCGTCTCGTTCCGCTGGTAGCCCGAGTTGCAGACACACTGCTGCGGCGTTACACAATGTCCGTTGGTGCAATCTGTGGCGCCACAGATCGGTTCACAGACGCTCTGACTGTCGTTGCGCAAATGAAATCCCTCCAAGCACTGACAGACGTCGGGCGCGGTGCAGTTTCCATTTATGCACATCTCACTGCACTCAGGCAGGCACACGCTGCGATTCTTCTGGCTTTTGTAGCCCTGACCACAGACACACACCTCCGGCAATATACATTTGCCGCCGGGGCCACAATCATGGCACTTGGGCAAACACTCGCTGCTGCAATAGGATTAGTGAGAGTAGACAGAGACAAGTTGGAGACATTATTTATTACATTATGTTGATAAAGTTGTAGATATCAACCAAGTGTCCACTTACTTTTTATCCTTGCGCTCGTATCCTTCACAGCACACAATATCGATGGTCATATATGTCTATGTTCGAATTAAATAGAGTTGATTAGTGTTGAATCAATATCGCATTTGTTTACCATCTAGTCGTTACTTTAATAAATTTTTTGGCAAAATATCAGAATGATTGTGATTCAGAAAACAAAACTATTTTTAAGCAATCATGAGTCTAGGGACATTCAGTATTCAAATTGATTAATATTATATTTAATTACTTATATATCGTTAGATTCAAACACATTTTAATTCTGCCAATTATAAAAATGGTTTACAGAGATTCAAGTGAAGAATTCTAGTTTTTTTTTTTTATTCTCTAAATTGCTTTGCTTCAATTTAACAGTTTTCATTCTGCTGTTTTTTTGTGAATTCATATGTGAATTTTTTTGGTGCAAAATTAATTTAAGATTTTAATTGATTGATAGTATAAATCTACAATTTTAAGTATTCCTTTATTAAGCTGTTTTCACTGTAAATTCCCACTGATAAATTATAATGTCAAAAGCTACCCTTATTAAGCAACAAAATTAAAAAGTCAACACTTCTAAAAACCGAAATTGATTGTTATTCCGATTATTCCAATATTCTTTGCAACATTCAATTTACAAACACTAAACTGTTTCGATTTCAATTTTATTTTTTTAAAAGTGAACATATAAGTTCTGAATACGTACCTCACTTATAGGTCGCACCACAAAGCAGTCGCTAGTGCAGTTGCTCGGGCCATGATATTTGCGCATGGTCACCGGAATAGTCCTCGTTTTCAATGCTCTTTCGAATTGTTTTGGGTTAGCTAAGTACTCGAAAGGACAGTTCGAAAATACTTACTGCACAGGTTCGACACACGCATCAATTCGTAACCAGAAGAGACCCATGCTCAACAATAATACGGTGAGTAGTCGCGACATTATTGTATTTTGCGGACCACTCGCTTTAATGCACAATTTACAAATGAACAGACAAATGATATTTCAATGAGCGAAACAGGCCGGACTTCTGTGCTTGCGCTTATCAAAGAGCTATGCATAATATATAAATGCGTATACATATGCGTTTGTTGAACCCAATGTTTCCAAAACAACGACCTCATCCTCAACGAACAGCCGGATGGTATTTGCGATATGCCTAAAGTTGCAGAGGTCCTTAACATTGAGAATAATAAATGAATTTAATGATTTCATTCTCGTACCAGTGTCTTGGCAGTATTCACTTATGACATCAATGCGAAATAAAAGACTATATATTAATTTGTCATAATAACTCGACGGAAGTTGTAAACCTCAAAGCGTCAAAAAAGTTCTTAAGTTTAGAGAGTAATCGTTGTTGATTAATAAAGACAAATAAGATAGTTAAAGCGGCTAACAGCATCAAAATAAAATACAATTATATTTATATATTTTTATTGATAATCTTCAAATTGCAATCAGGTGCAATTATTGCTTAATTTTTTCTCCCCTTAAAAGTTTTTTCTTTGCAATTTTATTTTAAGCATTCTTAATTCAATGATGCTATTTCTGAATAATACTAGAAATACTATTGGAACGAACAATGTTACCTTCGCCTCGGATGATGAGTGTGACCAGCACATCTGAAAAAAATGAGCTAGCTTTGCTTTAGCATCGATACTTAGGCACATGTTTTAAAAAATCTTTCTGAAATGCATTCACATTTTAATTCAAATAATAAGTTATTTGATGACTGATCAGAGAATTATTTAAAATATTTAGAAAATAGATTTAATTCAAAATGAAACATTGTCAAAGGTGACGTTTTTAGAAAACATTTGGGTGGTAAGAATGATTATGCATTTATTGTAATGTCCTCAATCAGGGTTCTTACTGATTCAACAGCTCTATGTATGATTTGCCCAACCAATAATTGTGGTCCCCACAATCTCTTATTTATAAATATAGTTATGACATAGTTGCCGAGCATTGCGGTTTATAAAGGCAACTCAAAGCTATAAAAGTCACTCAGCACACCTATTTGGGTCAGTTTTATTTCAAACTTCAAAGCGCAAACTACAAAAAGGATTATTGTGAAAATTCATAACTTCAAATTATGGCTGGATTTGAACTGGAGCTGTTACTAATATGCTTGCTACTGGTATATTTGGATAACAGCTTGTGCAACGGCTCATTTGAGTCAGACTGCAAGTCGGTGTGGGTTGAAAATAAAACTTCCGATTCAATTCCGGTGTTTCACTTTCGATTTGATACAAAAGGATTCATGAAAGAGGCTTCAGTCAGTGAAGATGTTATTCGTACAAGGGTAAGGTCAATCTATATGTAAATATGAATACATGAAAATGGATTTCGTTGCTCCACAGATTGTTGAAAACCCAGTTTGTCGGCGTAATTGCAATCCCAAATGCAGTCTGAATGCAGACTGTGTGAAAGAAGACGACGACGAATTCAAGTGTATATGCCGTCAAGGATATGGATATGAGGGGAATTCCAAGTACTGTACGCCAAAATGTCATGATTATTGTGGATCTCACACATATTGCCCCAAACCTGGTGCCAAGTGTCTTTGCTCTAAGGGTTACACCAGATCAGCGAACAACGAAACAAATTGTGAAGCCAAATGCGAAATGGACTGTGGACTTAATAAACACTGCGCCAGCCCAAATATCTGTAAGTGCAACGATGACTATGAGGATGCACAGGGAGTTTGTCGGCCCATTTGCAATACCTGCAAGTCGCATGAATTTTGTGTAAGCCCACGGATATGTATTTGCCAGCCGGAATACCAACCGGATGCACATAATAATTGTAAGCCTCAGTGCTCAAAGTGTGCTAAAAATAAGTACTGCGCCCGACCAAACAGCTGTGATTGCAAAGACGGTTACGAAGAGAACGAGTGGGGCGTGTGTAAGCCATTATGTGAGCAAAGCTGTGGGATAAATGAGGAATGTACGGATACAAAAAAATGCGAATGTCTGCAGGGCTTCAAGAGAAATGAAACAGGCGTTTGTGTGCCCCATTGTCCTAACCCATGTCCAAAAAATAGTTACTGTGCCAAGCCGGAGGTGTGCCACTGCAAAGATGGCTACAAGGTGGATCCACAGGGCATTTGTCAGCCCATTTGCCAGCAGAAATGTGCAGAGAATGAAAAGTGCGTTGAGCACAATACTTGTGGATGCAATGATGGCTATCAGACGAATAACAATGGCAGCTGCGAACCCATCTGTTTCATGGAGTGTGAGAGGAATAGCTTTTGTGTGAAACCAAACGTGTGTGACTGCAAGTTGGGCTTTATGGGTAAGGGTAATTGCTGCTGGCCAAAGTGCACTAATGAGTGCGGGGATAACAGCAACTGTGTCCAGCCAGACAAATGCGAATGCATTCCCGGCTATAATCCGAATGATTTAAATAGTCGCAACTGCTCGAAGAATATCGCTGTGAGCTTCATTACATTCGGTAGCATCGTTGGCTTATTTGGAGTTCTTGGACTTGCCTCCTGTATTGCCATTGTGTTCAAAAGGCGCTATCGGAATCCAACTTACTCCTCGCATACGGATGTAGACGCGGCTGGCCACGATCTAAAAACTGTGGACTTATGCACAGATAATAAATATGATACAAGAATGGACGGCTTTGAAAATAGCTCCTATTTTTAAGGAATTACAAACTCAACGCTAATAATTATTCATTAAATAAACAGAAATATGTTTTGAGCTATCGTAATCAACACAAACAAATTTGTCACAATGCTTATTACAATGTATAGATAAGAAATAAACAAGTAAGAACGCTGTAGTAGACTGAGCTCGACTACGGTATACCCTGAACCCAGTTGTTAAATATATTCTACTTTTATTGCCAAATTTCCCTTTAAGGAGTCTTGCACCCAAATGTGAGAAGGTCAAGTGCACAGGCAGGCACAGGGACTGCAGAGTAAAAAATCGATATTCCTGAAAAGGTGTCAGTTATTGGCCAAATAAAATAAACTTGATCTGCGCCTGATATTCGAAAACCCATATTCCAAATTTGAAGTCTCTAGCATTTATAGTCTCTGAGATCCGCGTGTTCTTACAGACGGACAGACGGACGGACGCAGAGGCGAACATGGCTATATCGACACGGCTGTTGATCCTGATCAAGAATATATATATTTTATGGTGTCGGAGATGCTTCCTTCTGCCTGTTACATTTGCACAAAACCATTATACCCTTTTTACCCATTTTTAATGGGTTCAGGGTATAAAAACACGAACAACCAAATGCGCCTTTTGGATGAACATGAATTCGATGTGACTCATAAAAATGTGTAAAAACCTCAAATAAAAATAATTTATGACTCTTACATATTGTTAAAATCATCGCTTATGACTGCTAAACTGAGTGATAAACTCATTGAATGTGCATTTATTGAACGCTGACTATATTTATAAAATAAGAACTTTAGCAAAGCAAAGCAATATATGTATATATATATACATACAGTGGCCCACAGCGAAAAGCGGGCAAAGTCAAGTACATAATGTAATTGCCTGCCATAAGCTAATTATTTAATATTTTTCAAAAATTCCAAAGACCTGTGGTAGGTACATATATTGACCACCTAAATTAATATATGACCCCAATACACTGGGGTTTCCCCACCTGCTAGGTAGGATTATGTAAAAAAGTAGCCTATTTTTAGGGAAAAAGCAATTTATAAGCGTGAAAAATAAAGGGACTTGGATGACGTTCGCCAAAACCACTTGGACAAGGATTTGGAGTTCTGGAACACTGTTATATTTGCAGATGAGTCCAAATTCACCATATTTGACTCGGACGGACGGAGTTATGAGTGGCGACAGCCCAATACTGAGCTGAATCCCAAACACGTAAAGGCAACAGTCAAGCATGGTGGAGGAAGTGACATTGCATGGGTATGTATCTCGTCAGCCAGATTCGGGAATTTCGTGATTTTTGGAACAACAATGGACAATAATGTGTTCTTCAACATACTGAAGGAAAATGTACTCCAAAGTGCCGAGAAGGTAGGAATCCGACGTACTTTCCGGTTCAACCAGGACAACGATCCCAAGCATAAGGCCAAGATAGTGCAGTCCTGGCTCATCAGGAGCTGCCCCCACATGATAGTTCCGCCGGCCCAGTCTCCAGATTTAAATGTTATTGAGAATTTGTGGGCTCTGCTGGAAAATAACATCCGGAAGCACAGAATATCCAGCAAAGATGACCTAAAAAATGCTCTGCGGGATGAGTGGAGCAGAATCTGCCCAGAAGCCACCAGGAAGTTGGTATCTTCCATGAATATTAGGTTAAGGGAAGTTATTAAGGCCAAAGGATATAATACTAAGTATTAACATCCTTATTTAAGTTTTTATTCGCAAAATATATTATTTTGTTTAGACTGATCCAAATAAAATTTTCCCTAAAAATAGGCTACTTTTTTACATAATCCTACCTAGCAGGTGGGGAAACCCCAGTGTATTGGGGTCACATATTAATTTAGGTGGTCAATATATGTACCTACCACAGGTCTTTGGAATTTTTGAAAAATAATGAATGATTAGCTTATGGCAGGCAATTACATTATGTACTTGACTTTGCCCGCTTTTCGCTGTGGGCGACTGTATATATAAATCATCCAAGTATTTTATTTTTGTCATGTGCGTAATATTTCAATAACAAAGAACATTGACTAAAAATTTGCATTAATTTACATATATTTAAAGTGCTTTCATGTAATTATTTTCTTCTCATTTTTGTTCACTCTTGATAAAATTCTTATATCCGTTTCAAGGTCTTCTACTATACTGCATAATGTGGAAATTTTACAGTATAGAAAAATCTCTCTACTCTCTGGGTTATACAGATAGCGTTGTGGTTAGATTGCATTTAAATTTGTATTATAGCCGACTAATTTATTGTTGTAATTATATCAGCTTTTCAAATGCTGCTGAATAAAACAGTAATCAAAATATGTGTTTTATATTATAGAACAGAGAAATAAACGGATGTGTAAAACTAATAACATGGCAAGTATATTTGATCCGACCCTCAGTTTAATTCGAAACTCGTTCCTTTAAGGAACATACGCAACAAGTTTAAATTAAAAAGTTGTTAACATAAATTACAGTTTTACGATGAATAGCTGCTATAAATTTTGGGCAAGTATCTTCCTAGTTTCTTTCCATTTGGCAACTATCAGCGCGTATGGACGAAATGTGTGCACCATGCGGAAGTACGTTACCTACATGGAACGTGTGCCAATGACCAGTTATGAAGACTACGATTGGTGGCTAACTGGCCACAGAATGCGTACAAAGGTTTGTTCCCAATCGCCAATTCTAAGAGCTCTGATTCAAATGAGCGTTTTTAATTTATAAAATATTATATATAAAATACTGGTACGAGTTTTTTTTATTTATTATCTCGTTAAAATAAATGTATTATATTTGAATACAGGACAAATCATTGCATATAAAACAAAATTTTGAAAAACTATTATTACAAAATAAATCAACCTACTCATTACGACTTTAACGCCAAAGAAATTAATATACTTAAATAAGTGAGTCTATGTAGTTAGGCATAACATGGACTTTGTCATCTAATTCCAATTGTTTTTGTTTAAGTATTAGGAAGTAATGTTTTGTTTTGTGTTGCACACATACGTACAGATTAAATACATATAACTAATACATGTGTATAATTTTTGTGTAGTGCCTATCAAAATAAACGGATGTGCAAATCGGTAGCCTTAAGCAATTATGAGCGTCCGTCTGAGCTCAGTTGATTTTCGATCGAGCTAGAGAAGTGTCCTCACATGGTAGATGTGACAAGCCTCGAAATAAATACTATTTTGAAAAGTCTATAATGAAGTGTATATATTTTTGGACGTATTTGTTGATAGTTATCGTTGGGTGTTGTATAACAACAGGACTGCAGCCAAATGTGTGCAGTAGATTACAAAGAATTTCTTACATTGACCGAGTATCAAAAACTATGATTATTAATTCCTCTGAAAAAGTGTTTTGGTTCTGGAAAGCTAAGCAAAGAATAGAAAGTCATGAAGTGCCCGAGGTGAGGCAAAGAATTCAATTAGTTTTAACAAAAAATTAATATTCCGAAGAAGTTAAAAAAAAAAAATTATTGTGGCTTTAAATAATAAATAAAACTTTTATTTTTATAATTTCTTGTGACTTAGATGCGATACAGATTTGAGACACAATATCATTGCTGTGCTGGCTACTCAGGATCAATAGATGACTGTAAACCCGTATGCACAAATTATTGTTACGGACATAGCCACTGCGGAGCTCCCAACCGATGTGAATGTGATGAGGGATATGCGGGTGCAAATTGCAGTCCAGTTTGCAGCGGCTGTGGCAAGCACAGTAGCTGCGAGGCTCCCAATAAGTGCGTCTGCAAAACGGGCTACACGCGAATTGACGGCATAGGTAATAACTGTAAGCCCATATGCCCAAATGGTTGCTACGGACATAGCCACTGCGAAGCTCCCAATCGATGTGAATGTGATGAGGGATACGCGGGTGCAAATTGCAGTCCAGTTTGCAGCGGCTGTGGCAAGCACAGTAGCTGCGAGGCTCCCAATAAGTGCGTCTGCAAAACGGGCTACACGCGAATTGACGGCATAGGTGACTGTGTGCCGCAGTGCAACCAGTCATGTGGAGATCACAGCTTCTGTTCGGCCCCAGATATTTGCGAGTGTCAATTGGGTTATGAGAGATCCTCGCCAGATGCCCATTGCCAGCCAATGTGCTCGTCCAGCTGCACTGCCAACAGCTATTGCAAAGAGCCCAATCTCTGCGAGTGCCACGACGGATATAAGGAGGAGACGGGGGAATGCAGACCCATCTGTGAACCTGATTGTGGACCTCACAACAGCTGTGTCAGCCCAGGAGAATGCCAATGTGATGTGGGCTACAAACAAAATGCCAATATTTCCAGCTGTCAGCCTATGTGCAGTGAAGGATGCCCGGAGCACAGCATCTGTCAGGAGCCGGAGCAGTGTGTCTGTGCTGCAGGCTATGCCCAAAGGGATCAAAACCAATGCGAACCGCAGTGTTCCAAAGGTTGCCATGACTATGCGAGATGTGTGGCGCCGGATAAGTGTGAATGCTACGATGGCTATGAGTTCTCAGTGGAGGAGCAGAAGTGTCGGCCCATGTGCAGTCAAGGCTGCCCGCATGGCTATTGCTTTGAGCCCGAGCAGTGCGCATGCAGTCCCGGTTACCTCATGGGCCCAAACAGCACCTGCGAGCCGCAGTGCAGTCCCAGCTGCGTTCATGGAATCTGCAGCGGGCCAGAGTTTTGTGTCTGTGAATTTGGCTATCATTTCGCAGCGTACTCCCAGCACATCTGTGAACCCAACTGCAATCCTGCGTGTGAGAATGGCGACTGCATGGCGCCCGAGCTGTGCATCTGCCATTTGGGATACGTTCCCGGGGGAAAAGATGGCACTCAACATGTGTGCGAGCCCAGCTGCAAGATGACCTGCGTGAATGGCACTTGCCTGGCCCCGGAACAATGCAGCTGCAATGAGGGATTTGTTCCCGCTGATGATGTCAGCGCCACGATCTGCAAGCCCAACTGCAGTCGAGGCTGTGAGAACGGCATTTGTACAGCACCTGAGGAATGCCAGTGTTTTCCTGGCTATGAGCGAACTGAAGATGGCTGCGTGCAAGAATTAACGTTGACCACATCGAGTGCGACAACAGCTTTCAGCTCAGCTGCGCCTCCAGACTTGCTTCAGTTGCCCACAACAAATTGCACGGACAACTGCAAGTGTTGGCAAGAGTTGACAGAGTCGGATGATGCTGGCTTCAAGTGCGCCAACATTTGCATGGATGACCATGATCAGCCCTGCTTGGAACTCAGCCAGTGTCGCTGCGACAGTCAATCGCTGCTCTGCATCATTGAGCAGCTGGAGCAACGCTTTGCATGCATGATATACGAACCTAGAAGCCAATCAATTAACAATCAACAGGCCATGGAGGAGGCGGCACTCAACTCCTCGAAGACGGCGCCAAGTGCTGCTATATGGCCAGCGATCCTCACTTGGTGTTCTGGTATCTGCTTACTGTTGCAAGTGGCTAAGAATTGATAGCTATAGCAACAATGGTCTCATTTGAAACATGATAAATAATTTAAATATATTTTACACGCATTTGCATTTGCACTTGCTTAATCGTTATATACCTTCCATTATACAAATAAAAATAAACTGTGTATGTTTTAATTCAGCGATCATATGTTATGTATCTAATTAAAAATTACTAGCCTAATATTTTGAATGGCATTTGGTAGTTGTAAGTCGGGTTTTGGCAATTGTCTCAAAGACAGCCCATCTGCTTATATTTATACTCTTTTTATTTGATTTTTATTTATGCACTTATTTCTTTCTTTCTCTAAACTAATGTAATCGATTTCAATATTTGTTTGAATTATACGGAAAAGAGTTTATAATGGAGAGCAGTGCTATGCGATCTTTCAAAATTAATTAATCAGCACCCATAAATAAACAATTGCATTATATATATATATTTGTAATTCTTTGCGGTTGAAAAATCAAGCAGTTTTTACTGACTGTTAAACAGGTACGCAGGTCGTGGAGTGCTCGTGGTATGTAAAGCCGGGATCACAGATGCAACGATTGCGACTCACACAAATTCCATTATTGCATTTTCTGTAAGTTTTAAATGTTAATGATTGTTGGCATACAAATAGAAGAACTACAACGAGTTACAGTGGTCGCTCGCAAATAAAAAACTCTGCCTTGAGATAAGTTCCTAAAATTCTTATTAGCAGTACATAAAATGACTAATCAAAAAATTCTTTAATTCACATTACAAATGATAATTGTAATGCTTGGATTATTTTAATGTTGGAGAGTTTTCATTTTTAAGCGAGAACTGAATTGTAATACACACTTATACTTACTGATAGCAATCGTTTTGACAGACGCCATCCTTGAGCGTGTACCCCGGACCGCAGTCGCACTCATTGTCGCTCTTGCAAAGGCCACCGATGCCGCAATCGGGCTCACAATTTGGCTGGCATCCATCGTTGGTCAGCTGATAGCCCTTGGAGCAGCTGCACACCTCCGGTTCGGTGCAGTTGTGACGCGGATTGTTGCCGCACCCGCTGCTGCAGATGGGCCGGCAGAAGCGTCGTGTCTCGTCCAGCATGTAGCCCTCGTCGCATTGGTAGCTGCCGTCAAGATAGCAGCGACCATTTTGGCAGCCAATCGGACACTCGAACACGCAATCCCCATTATCGTTTTTCACGAAGCCCTCGTAACAATCGCACTCACCAGGTATTCGGCAACCACCATCCTGGCAGCCACAAATAGGCTCTCAGACGGTGACGCCTTCAGCCGAGTGGGCGAAGCACAGCAGCAAGATTGGCTCCTGGCCTTGCGTAAGTAGGCGCATTTTAATGTTTGGAAATTTTGTGTTTCTGAAATGCATTCACATTTTAATTCAAATAATAAGCTATTTAATGACTGATCACAGAACTATTTTAAATTAAATTAAATTTAATTCAAAATGAAACATTGTCAAAGGTGACGTGCTTAAAATAAATTATGCATTTATTGTAATGTCCTTAATCAGGGTTCTTACTCATTCAACGTATGATTTGCGCAATCAATAATTGTGGTCCCCACAATCTCTTATTTATAAATATAGTTGCAGTTTATAAAGGCAACTCAAAGCTATAAAAGTAACTCAGCGCACCTATTTGAATTAGTTTTATTCCAAGTTTCAAAGCGCAAACTACAAAAAGGATTCCTTTAAGGAAAATACGCAACAAGTTTAAATTAAAAAGTTGTTAACATAAATTACAGTTTTACGATGAATAGCTGTTATAAATTTTGGACAAGTATTTTCCTATTTTCTTTCCATTTGGCAACTATCAGCGCGTATGGACAAAATGTGTGCACCAGGCTGAAATTTAAGGAGGATCCCCAGGTTTGTTCCCAATCGCCAATTCTAAGAGCTCTAAAGTAAATGACCGTTCTTAATTTATAAAATATTATATATATAATATGATACTGATAGGAGTTTTTTTTATTTATTATCTCGTTAAAATAAATGTATTATATATGAATACAGGACAAATCAATGCATATAAATCAAAATAATGAAAAACTATTATTACAAAATAAATCGCAAAAAGCTAATCAACCTACACATTACGACTTTAACGCCAAAGAAATTAATATACTTAAATAAGTGAGTCAATGTAGTTAGGCATAACATGGACTGTAGCCTTAAGCAATTATGGGCGTCCGTCTGAGCTCAGTTGATTTTCGATCAAGCTAGTGAAGTGTCCTCACATGGTAGATGTGACAAGCCTCGAAATAAATACTATTTTGAAAAGTCTATAATGAAGTGTATATATTTTTGGACGTATTTGTTGATAGTTATCGTTGGGTGTTGTATAACAATAGGACTGCAGCCAAATGTGTGCAGTAGATTACAAAGAATTTCTTACATTGAACGAGTATCAAAAACTATGATTATTAATTACTCTGAAAAAGTGTTTTGGTTCTGGAAACCTAAGCAAAGAACAGAAAGTCATGAAGTGCCCGAGGTGAGGCAAAGAATTCAATTAGTTTAAAAAAAAATTAATATTCCGACTAAGTTCACTTTTTTCTCTCAAAATATGTTTGGGTGTACTCAAAAAATAATAATTTATTTATTTATTTATTTTTATTTTATTTATTTATTTCTTATTAATTTATTATACTTTATATATTTATGTTTGACTAATAATAAATACATTGTTTGAGCTAGTTTGGTAATTTCTGACATATTTTTTATTAGTAATTTTCTATACCAATAAATTTAACAAAAATTATTGTGGTATTAAATAATAAATAAAACTTTTATTATTATAATTTCTTGTGACTTAGAAGCAACGAATAACTGAGACGGAATATTATTGCTGTGCTGGCTACTCAGGATCAATAGATGACTGTAAACCCATATGTGATGAGGTATATGAGGGCGAAAATTGCAGTCCAGTTTGCAGCGGCTGTGGCCATCACAGTAGCTGCGAGGCTCCCAATAAGTGCGTCTGCAAAACGGGCTACACGCGAATTGACGGCGTAGGTGACTGTGTGCCGAAGTGCATCGATAATTATGAGTACTCCGTGGAGAAGCAGCAGTGTCTACCCGTGTGCAGTCCAGTCTGCCCGCATGGCCATTGCATTGTGCCCGGGCAGTGCGCATGCAATAACGGTTACCTCATGGGTCCGAAAAGAACCTGCGAGCCGTATTGCAGTGCCGGCTGCGTTCATGGCATCTGCAGCAAGCCAGGGACTTGTCTCTGTGATTTTGGCTATCATTTCAAAGCGGACTCCCAGCACATCTGTGAATCCAACTGCAATCCTGCGTGTGTGAATGGCATTTGCATGGGCCCGGATATATGCAGCTGCAACGAGGGATTTGTTCCCGCTGATGGTGTCAGCGCCACGATCTGCAAGCCCAACTGCAGTCGAATCTGTGAGAATGGGATTTGTACAGCACATGGGGAATGCCAGTGTTTTCCTGGCTATGAGCGATTTGAAGATGGCTGCGTAACGTTGACCACATTGAGACCGACAACACCTTCGAATACGGCGCCAAGTGCTGCTATATGGCCAGCGATCCTCACTTGGTGTTCTGGTATCTGCTTACTGTTGCAAGTGGTTAAGAATTGATAGCTATAGCAACAATGGTCTCATTTGAAACATGATAAATAATTTAAATATATTTTACACGCATTTGCATTTGCACTTGCTTAATCTTTAATTCAGCGATCATATGTTATGTATCTAATTAAAAATTACTAGCCTAATATTTTGAATGGCATTTGGTAGTTGTAAGTCGGGTTTTGGCAATTGTCTCAAAGACAGCCCATCTGCTTATATTTATACTCTTTTTATTTGATTTTTATTTATGCACTTATTTCTTTCTTTCTCTAAACTAATGTAATCGATTTCAATATTTGTTTGAATTATACGGAAAAGAGTTTATAATGGAGAGCAGTGCTATGCGATCTTTCAAAATTAATTAATCAGCACCCATAAATAAACAATTGCATTATATATATATATTTGTAATTCTTTGCGGTTAAAAAATCAAGCAGTTTTTACTGACTGTTAAACAGGTACGCAGGTCGTGGAGTGCTCGTGGTATGTAAAGCCGGGATCACAGATGCAACGATTGCGACTCACACAAATTCCATTATTGCATTTTCTGTAAGTTTTAAATGTTAATGATTGTTGGCATACAAATAGAAGAACTACAACGAGTTACAGTGGTCGCTCGCAAATAAAAAACTCTGCCTTGAGATAAGTTCCTAAAATTCTTATTAGCAGTACATAAAATGACTAATCAAAAAATTCTTTAATTCACATTACAAATGATAATTGTAATGCTTGGATTATTTTAATGTTGGAGAGTTTTCATTTTTAAGCGAGAACTGAATTGTAATACACACTTATACTTACTGATAGCAATCGTTTTGACAGACGCCATCCTTGAGCGTGTACCCCGGACCGCAGTCGCACTCATTGTCGCTCTTGCAAAGGCCACCGATGCCGCAATCGGGCTCACAAATTGGCTGGCATCCATCGTTGGTCAGCTGATAGCCCTTGGAGCAGCTGCACACCTCCGGTTCGGTGCAGTTGTGACGCGGATTGTTGCCGCACCCGCTGCTGCAGATGGGCCGGCAGAAGCGTCGTGTCTCGTCCAGCATGTAGCCCTCGTCGCATTGGTAGCTGCCGTCAAGATAGCAGCGACCATTTTGGCAGCCAATCGGACACTCGAACACGCAATCCCCATTATCGTTTTTCACGAAGCCCTCGTAACAATCGCACTCACCAGGTATTCGGCAACCACCATCCTGGCAGCCACAAATAGGCTCTCAGACGGTGACGCCTTCAGCCGAGTGGGCGAAGCACAGCAGCAAGATTGGCTCCTGGCCTTGCGTAAGTAGGCGCATTTTAATGTTTGGAAATTTTGTGTTTCTGAAATGCATTCACATTTTAATTCAAATAATAAGCTATTTAATGACTGATCACAGAACTATTTTAAATTAAATTAAATTTAATTCAAAATGAAACATTGTCAAAGGTGACGTGCTTAAAATAAATTATGCATTTATTGTAATGTCCTTAATCAGGGTTCTTACTCATTCAACGTATGATTTGCGCAATCAATAATTGTGGTCCCCACAATCTCTTATTTATAAATATAGTTGCAGTTTATAAAGGCAACTCAAAGCTATAAAAGTAACTCAGCGCACCTATTTGAATTAGTTTTATTCCAAGTTTCAAAGCGCAAACTACAAAAAGGATTCCTTTAAGGAAAATACGCAACAAGTTTAAATTAAAAAGTTGTTAACATAAATTACAGTTTTACGATGAATAGCTGTTATAAATTTTGGACAAGTATTTTCCTATTTTCTTTCCATTTGGCAACTATCAGCGCGTATGGACAAAATGTGTGCACCAGGCTGAAATTTAAGGAGGATCCCCAGGTTTGTTCCCAATCGCCAATTCTAAGAGCTCTAAAGTAAATGACCGTTCTTAATTTATAAAATATTATATATATAATATGATACTGATAGGAGTTTTTTTTATTTATTATCTCGTTAAAATAAATGTATTATATATGAATACAGGACAAATCAATGCATATAAATCAAAATAATGAAAAACTATTATTACAAAATAAATCGCAAAAAGCTAATCAACCTACACATTACGACTTTAACGCCAAAGAAATTAATATACTTAAATAAGTGAGTCAATGTAGTTAGGCATAACATGGACTGTAGCCTTAAGCAATTATGGGCGTCCGTCTGAGCTCAGTTGATTTTCGATCAAGCTAGTGAAGTGTCCTCACATGGTAGATGTGACAAGCCTCGAAATAAATACTATTTTGAAAAGTCTATAATGAAGTGTATATATTTTTGGACGTATTTGTTGATAGTTATCGTTGGGTGTTGTATAACAATAGGACTGCAGCCAAATGTGTGCAGTAGATTACAAAGAATTTCTTACATTGAACGAGTATCAAAAACTATGATTATTAATTACTCTGAAAAAGTGTTTTGGTTCTGGAAACCTAAGCAAAGAACAGAAAGTCATGAAGTGCCCGAGGTGAGGCAAAGAATTCAATTAGTTTAAAAAAAAATTAATATTCCGACTAAGTTCACTTTTTTCTCTCAAAATATGTTTGGGTGTACTCAAAAAATAATAATTTAATGTTAGTCAATATAATTACTTTATTTATTTTTATTTTATTTATTTATTTCTTATTTAATAAATTAATGTTACTTTATATATTTGTGTTTGACTAATAATAAATACATTGTTTGAGATAGTTTGGTAATTTCTAATATATTTTTTATTAGTAATTTTCTATACCAATAAATTTAACAAAAATTATTGTGGCATTAAATAATAAATAAAACTTTTATTATTATAATTTCTTGTGACTTAGAAGCAACGAATAACTGAGACGGAATATTATTGCTGCGCTGGCTACTCAGGATCAATAGATGACTGTAAACCCGTATGCCCAAGTGGTTGTTACGGACATAGCTACTGCGGAGCTCCCTATCAATGTGCATGTGATGAGGGATATGAGGGCGAAAATTGCAGTCCAGTTTGCAGCGGCTGTGGCCAGCACAGTAGCTGCGAGGCTCCCAATAAGTGCGTCTGCAAAACGGGCTACACGCGAATTGACGGCGTAGGTGACTGTGTGCCGAAGTGCATCGATAATTATGAGTACTCCGTGGAGAAGCAGCAGTGTCTACCCGTGTGCAGTCCAGTCTGCCCGCATGGCCATTGCATTGTGCCCGGGCAGTGCGCATGCAATAACGGTTACCTCATGGGTCCGACAAGAACCTGCGAGCCGTATTGCAGTGCCGGCTGCGTTCATGGCATCTGCAGCGAGCCAGGGACTTGTGTCTGTGATTTTGGCTATCGTTTCGCAGCGGACTCACAGCACATCTGTGAATCCAACTGCAATCCTGCGTGTGTGAATGGCACTTGCTTTGGCCCGGAAAATTGCCGCTGCAACGACGGATTTGTTCCCGCTGATGGTGTCAACGCCAAGATCTGCAAGCCCAACTGCAGTCGAGGCTGTGAGAATGGGATTTGTACAGCACCTGATAAATGCCAGTGTTTTCCTGGCTATGAGCAAACTAACGACGGCTGCGTAACGTTGACCACATTGAGACCGACAACACCTTCGAATACGGCGCCAAGTGCTGCTATATGGCCAGCGATCCTCACTTGGTGTTCTGGTATCTGCTTACTGTTGCAAGTGGTTAAAAATTGATAGCTATAGCAACAATGGTCTCATTTAAAACATAGTAAATAATTTAAATATATTTTACACGCAATTGCATTTGCACTTGCTTAATTGTTATATAGCTTTCCATTATACAAATAAAAATAAACTGTCTTTGTTTTAATTCAGCGACCATATGTTATATATCTAATTAAAAATTACTAGCCTAATATTTTGAATGGCATTTGGTAGTTGTAAGTCGGGTTTTGGCAATTGTCTCAAAGACAGCCCATCTGCTTATATTTATACTCTTTTTATTTGATTTTTATTTATGCACTTATTTCTTTCTTTCTCTAAACTAATGTAATCGATTTCAATATTTGTTTGAATTATACGGAAAAGAGTTTATAATGGAGAGCAGTGCTATGCGATCTTTCAAAATTAATTAATCAGCACCCATAAATAAACAATTGCATTATATATATATATTTGTAATTCTTTGCGGTTAAAAAATCAAGCAGTTTTTACTGACTGTTAAACAGGTACGCAGGTCGTGGAGTGCTCGTGGTATGTAAAGCCGGGATCACAGATGCAACGATTGCGACTCACACAAATTCCATTATTGCATTTTCTGTAAGTTTTAAATGTTATTGATTGTTGGCATACAAATAGAAGAACTACAACGAGTTACAGTGGTCGCTCGCAAATAAAAAACTCTGCCTTGAGATAAGTTCCTAAAATTCTTATTAGCAGTACATAAAATGACTAATCAAAAAATTCTTTAATTCACATTACAAATGATAATTGTAATGCTTGGATTATTTTAATGTTGGAGAGTTTTCATTTTTAAGCGAGAACTGAATTGTAATACACACTTATACTTACTGATAGCAATCGTTTTGACAGACGCCATCCTTGAGCGTGTACCCCGGACCGCAGTCGCACTCATTGTCGCTCTTGCAAAGGCCACCGATGCCGCAATCGGGCTCACAAATTGGCTGGCATCCATCGTTGGTCAGCTGATAGCCCTTGGAGCAGCTGCACACCTCCGGTTCGGTGCAGTTGTGACGCGGATTGTTGCCGCACCCGCTGCTGCAGATGGGCCGGCAGAAGCGTCGTGTCTCGTCCAGCATGTAGCCCTCGTCGCATTGGCAGCTGCCGTCAAGATAGCAGCGACCATTTTGGCAGCCAATCGGACACTCGAACACGCAATCCCCATTATCGTTCTTCACGAAGCCCTCGTAACAATCGCACTCACCAGGTACACGGCAGCCACCATTCTGGCAGCCACAAATAGGCCGGCAGACGGTGACGCCCTTCAGCCGGGTGGGCGTGTAGCCTGTGCAGCAGACCTCAATCGAGGACAACTTGTTGGCCATATCCGTCTGTATGAGATTCGCAAGCGGATATTTGGACACCGACTCTGCTCTAGTGATTAGAGACTAACATGGATCATTTGGCATGTGAAATTTGAATTTCTCCAAGCACTTACGGCACCCAAATGCGACACTTGTGCAGTTCCCGACTGGAAACACTCTCGTGATTGCGCAACATATATTCACGCCTCCGTGGACTGATCTGGACTGCAGTCCCGTTCACATAGAAGTTTGGGTCTCCAGGACGCTGATGAAGCGACTGGAGAGCAGCCTGATGTCTGTTCACATTTGTGGGGAATCGTCTGTTATTATATTGGATGGGCGCATCGAATTCCGATCCCTGATAACGAGGTTCATTCGCTGCAATTCTGGCGAAGCACAGCAGCAAGATTAGCTCCTGGCCTTGCGTAAATAGGCGCATTTTAATGTTTGGAAATTTTGTTGTTTTCCGTTACTTGCTAGCCAGTTGCTAAATTTCTACTAAATTCTCAAGTTTTGCTGGCGCTCCACTTCCCCAATATTTGCTGACGCTTATCGCTTATCAGTTGTTTTTTGCTTTTTGCACACTGGAGCAATTCGGGTATGTTCCCAATACAATTTAAGCTTGCTTTTGGAATCTTTAAGTGCCTATTTGGATACTTCAATAACTATAAAAATAATAAAGCTAACAGCAAAACATTAATTTCACATTCTTTTAATTTGAAAATTAGAAATTGATAAGTCTTAAATATTTTGTAATTGACTTTAGCTTTAACTTTTCGATACATAATAATTTTGTTATCAGCTTTCACAGTCTTCATATTTTAAAATTTTGTTGTACATCGCAGTCAATAAAATATTGCTGCTCCGTAACAGCTAGCTATATATATTTTATATATTATTTTCTAACCCTCTCATCTCTCTCGATCTCTTTTTTTATTGCTGTCTTGTTGCTCAAGTACTCTTAGTTTGAGTGGTCCTCAGTCTCTCTCGCTAATAATTAATAGCCCCTTTCGCTTATCGCTGCTTGCCTAGCAGCTGCGATTAAGCGCTGACCCGTTTCTCCAACTGCGCCCACTGCTGGCACACAGTAAACAACAGCGACTTGAGCGGGCCGCAGTGCAACCAGAGAAACGCTAAGCAAAAAAATATTACAGCCAGGAAACGAGAGAGGAGCAGTAAATAATCCATGTCCGCACTGCTGCGATCGGTGGCACTGCAGGCCAGCCTACTGCTCATCTATCTTTGCGTGATGCATGCCCTGGATCTGCAGCTATATGAACAGCAACTGAAGCAGCAGCTCCTCGATGAGCAGCAACGCCTGCATCAGAAGGAACAGCTGCTGCAGCAACAACGGGAGCAGCAGATCCAGCAGAGACGCTATTCCTCGACCACATCCACACGCAAACCGTACATAATACCACAAGGATTATCGCTGCCGCAGCGAGGCGTGTATCCGGATAAATGCTATCGAGAAGTGCCGTAAGTATAACTAGGAAATTTCAAACGTCTGATAAAATACTCTTCCGACATACGAGAGAAACTTTTTTTTATTAATTGAAGCTGATTTAAGTAAGAAAAGCTAGTACAGTCATGGACACATAAATAGAATAATTGATATGCGCAGACTGAATGTTGCATTTGCTACACAACAATTATAATAATGAACGTTACCATTTCCTAAGAAGTGCTTTGATATATGTAACTTGGATATATTATTAATACAATATATATGTTGCTAGTGCTGTATTCTTTCAGTATGACAAAGAGGTTAAGATTGTGGGCAACAGTAGCACAAATACACACTTTAATGTCATCGAGGTGTGCTGCAAGGGCTGGCGACGCTACGAGTACGACTGGAGCAGGTGCGTGCCGGATTGCGGTGAGCGGTGCCAGGAGAATGGCTTCTGTGTGCCGGGCGGACATTGCCAATGCTTCGCGGACTTCGTACTCAATTACCGGAACGACTGTGTGCCCACCTGCCCGCTGGGCTGCCCCCACGGCCAGTGCTTTTTGAATGGCACCTGCAGGTGCAAGAACGGTTTTGAGTTGGATGGATCGCAACGCTTCTGCCAGCCCCAGTGCAATGCCACTTGTGGTCACAACGAGATCTGCCTCGAGCCGGGCAAGTGCGTCTGTGCCGAGGGCTATGCCCGTGGTCTGCGCGAGTCGAATGCCCTCGGCTGCCAGCCCATGTGCATTCCGGACTGTGGCTATGGTCACTGTGTTGCCCCCAATCAGTGCGAGTGCTTTCCCGACTATCAGAAACGCATCAATGGCAGCTCATGCGAGGCCAATTGCTACCTGTAAGTTTTCTTGAGATTTGGTTAATCGTTTCAAAATCAATTTCTAGAATTAAATCTATTTTAAGAAGTGAAAGAGCGAATGGATTCTAGTATAAATTTAGACACTATTTTGAATATTACAATTCTATGTCTCCCATCCCCAAATAGGCGCTGTGAGAATGGCTTTTGTGCAAATAAGACCACCTGCGTGTGTCAGAATGGTTACCGATACGATACCAACACCACCAGTTGCCTGCCCGATTGTGGCGATGACTGCCTTAATGGAGTGTGCATCTCACCAGGGAATTGCCGATGTTTCAATGGGTATGCGAGAAATCGAGAGCGCTGCGATGCTGTCTGCGATCTTGGCTGTGGCTTCTATGGCCGTTGCATAGCGCCCAATATCTGTGGCTGTGCGTTGGTGCAGGGTCCGGAGGAGAGCTACCAGAGTTGCGAGAATGGCTACTGCAATGCAGAGGGTCGTTGTCGCTGCTTGGTGGGCACGACGCGGTTCATAGATAAGTGCATGTCGCCGGATACAGTGACAACCTACGCCTCCATGAATCCATTGCGGGTGAATGCTTCATTAATGCACGAGTTCGATTTGCTGCTGGGCAGGCACTTTATATTGGGTTCCGGCGGCATGCTCGAATCGAACAAATGGTTGGTGTGAACTGGCGATAACAGATTGGAAAAAAAAAACACTTATACAGAAAAGTTCACAAAAGGAAAAGAAAAAATACAATTTAATACTATTTACACTTTCGATGTCAAGCACAATGAAATTGTTGTCTTGAAATTAAGATCCGTTGCGCTGCTTATCACTGAGCCAGTGGCGTTTCTGCAAGGGGATTGCTTGACTTCTTTGAAAATACTTGTGTACATATTATATTCCTCATTTTATTAGGATGCCACTGCCTATTTTGCAAATATACTAATCTATTTATGGTTCCACAAAGCTCAGTTCGTTTCCTTCTATAAAAGCAGCGCTCAGACCAAGAGCAGCTCAGTTGCTCGCCTACATTTGAGCACATTAAGCAAACATCGCGATAATTCTATTCTTAAGTTCAGAGATCGAGAGGAAACATGCTGACGCACAGCAAAATAATTGGATTGCTTATCGGCTGCTTAACATTGCATATGCTACCCACGCACACATCTGGACAATTCTGGAGGAGCGGTCTGAGCGACTATCAACTTTGGGAACGTGAGATACTGGCGTCTCGTGATTCGGGCATTTGCTATAAAACCAAATTGTAAATACAGTCAACTGATCAGACTATCAGTAAGCAAAATATTTTTAAAATTTTTCATATTTTTGCAGAGTTTCTACTTTGGACCCGCAGCTGAGCGAACGTCTGATCTCCTATTGCTGTGATGGCTACTTGAATCGCGGCAGTTCCAAAATTCTCAAATGTGAGCCCATCTGTCAGGAGGATTGCACTCATGGTGTTTGCCTCTCCCCTGGCTACTGTGAATGTGCCCCCGGATATTGCAGAGGACAGGCACATTGCCTGTTGGGAAATAAAATTGGATCGGATGAGCAAACCTGTGGAGATCAAAATTCTTGATTTCTATCATATAAGCTTTTATTAACAAACATTGGCCTTCACTACCCAAAGATACATTTTCTGTTTAAAAGTAAAAAAATCTGTATTAGTTTTATATCAAGACAATATGTTTTTTTTTATTATTAATAAAGTTTTTAAATACATACATGATAGATTGTAAGTACAGTCAATTCAATTTGCATTTCCAGTGTATCTTCCGAAAACTTTTGTTTTTTCATCAATGAAATTCTTTTATTGAGATAAGATAAATATTTAATGTATTTATCATAGAAATGATAATTTTCACAAGTTAATTTATTTACTCTAAGTATTATTATAATAATATAAAGTATCGAGCTGCAATTCAATTGAATTTCATTTGCGTTTTTTAAAAGTTAGTTGAATTGCTGCTTAGTTAACATCTCCCGCGAATTGTGTCTGTCTGTCCGTCCTTATGCAACTGTGACTACATATTAAATAATATATTGTTTTATTATTAAATATTATTGAATTTAAATGACTTAAAATGGCTTTTATTACAGGAGGAAGCGTATCACGTGGTTGGGTTCAACTGCTCAGTGGTCACAGACTGAATAGAGAATATTTTTTAGTTGATTGCATCACTCAATAATTTCTCGGAACTGCTCAGAAAACATATTTAAGCTAGGTAATTCATTAGCAGGCAAAATAAATCTCAACCTGATTGGCCTACAACAATGAAAAAATTTATAACAACAACAAGTTTCAGATGGGAGAGTAACCTTCGTTATTATTGATAGGCACAGTCCGACGTTCTGATTAGAGGCAATCGGCTCGCCGGAGGCTAAAGGTTGGAGGCTGGCAGCTGGCAGCTTAATTCGCGACTCGCGATTGAATTTTGAATTTGCTAAGCTGTTAGTTAAAGTGCAGCAACTGTGAAGTGCGGACGTGAGCATTTTAATAAGCATAACATTAAAATTATTTGTTTGCACTCCCAAGCAAGTGACGTCAGAAATCATGAGCTCATCGTGGCAGCTACTTAAGCTGACAACGCTGCTGGTCGCACTCAGCGGCACTGGCGAGGCACAGTACAAGACGGCGGGCATCAAGACTCGTCAGCCAGTGCCGGCTTCGGGAAATCTGCTGCTCTCTAGCAATGGCACCAGCGAGCTGAACCAGACCCAATTCCATACCCAGAACCAATATAGCAATTATGGCAGCTATTCCAACTTTGTGCCTGCCGAGACTTACCAGGGCGGTGAAGCATACTCGGGCCACTATGTCCAGTCGCTGAACCAGGTGACCCGTGCTCCACAGGTTCTGGATGAGACGGCGCTGTTTATCAATAAGACCCGATCGGATATGGCCAGTGGCATCTGCTACAAGGAAGTACCGTAAGTATAAAAGCGGGAGTGTAGTATAAGTATTCAAACGTAAGATCCCATTTTATAAGCTGAAATTATTATCGCGCAGTTTTCAGTAATTGAAAATAGGCCAGCTAAACATTGAACTGATGACCTCGACATCCTCGGCCAGCTTGATAATGAAATACGTCTTGAAGTCGAATCTATGTATGTATTCAGTGCATATATGTATGCGATATTCCAAAACAATTCTGATTAGAGCTTGTGAAATAAAAAAATAAATGGTTTGTGCATGGCAATACATATGTATACAGTGCGGTATCAGGCACAGTTGACTTCTCAAAATATTCCCTTTATTAAAACATTGTTTAACGACGAAAAATTTAATGGTTAGAAGGATGTTTCTGAATCAAAAAATCATTATTTTTGCAAAATATTGTAATTATTTTCCCTATTCCAGTTTTTAAAAATAAATAACAAATATCTCATTTCGTTATAATTGAAAAAATGTTAGTCGGTTTATATTCGATATTATTTTAATATTTGATTTGCGATTGAAACCAATTGTAAACCTTTTTAATTAAAATTCCTATTTGAAACTATTTTAATATTATATTTAAATTTATCGTAATACTTTAACTACTACTTTAACTTATTCTCTCATTTTCTTTACAGCACCGCCTCATTGTTACACGGCTCGCGGGAGAAGGTTGCTGGCAATGGTACCACACCAGAATTGAGCCAGATTCAGGTGTGTTGCGAAGGTTACGAACGTAATCCGCATATCTATCGCCGCTGCGAGCCGATCTGTGAGGATGACTGCCCCAATGGCATTTGCACGGCGCCAAACACCTGCGTCTGCATGCCAAGACATGTGAGGACGGACGAGGGCAAGTGTATCTCCACCTGCCCCCTGGGCTGTGGCAATGGCGTCTGCGACGATCAAAACGAATGTCGCTGCCGTGAAGGCTATAGCCTAGATCCCGTTAGCCGTAAATACTGCCAGCCCCAGTGCAATCCCGGCTGTACCAACGGACGTTGTGTGGCGCCCAACAAATGCGACTGCCTGCTGGGCTATCGCCGTGCTGGCGACGGTAGCTGTGCACCCGTCTGTGACCAGTGCGAGAATGGACAATGTGTCGCGCCAGGTCAATGCAACTGCCACACCGGCTACGCGAAGGTGGTCGGACGCTGCGAACCCGTTTGCGAACTGTGAGTTGACAAACAAAATTGAAAACGCTTGCTCAAAGTTGAATTATAATTATCTTAGAAATCCTTAAGAAATCAATGCTCAAGCCCTAAAATAATTTAGAATTAGAAGAAATTTACTAACCATTGATCAACCTATCCCCACACAGACCCTGCAGGAACGGCGGCCGTTGTGTGGCGCCCAATACATGCGAATGTGCGCCCGGCTACGATTGGGAGCAGAAGAGCGGACAGTGTGTGCCGCACTGTGATATGCCCTGCCTGAACGGGGTCTGCATCGGCCAGAACCAGTGCGAGTGCAAGCCGGGCTATATACTGGACGAGCATCAGCGTAATATCTGTCAGGCCCACTGCCCGCAGGGCTGCCCCAATGGCTTCTGTAGTGCGCCAAACTTTTGCATCTGCAGGCCGGGCTTTATCAAGAGCGGCATCAAGGGACGCCAGAGTTGTCAGCCTGTTTAATCAATAGCTGCTTTATTTCTGTATATAAATTTCATGTATCCTAATGTTACACCCAATTAAATAGACGCCCAATCAGTGTATTGAACTCGAATTTGAAGTCTTCATTGTGTTTCCTGCGCTGCTTTTCGTTTCTCACCAGCTGCATTATGTTCTGCGGCTCTACGCACTGGCCGACGTAGTGTGTCCATCCAGCGTCACACTGACAATGTCCTGTGGCATCGCAGCTGCCTTGCACACAATGCTGCCCATCTGGACCACAGCCACACACGTTCGGCGCCAGGCACTTGCCATAGTAGCCGCAGTTGCTGCAAATATAAGTCGAGAGGAAGTTAACAGACATCAGTTCGGTATTTGCTATAGGTCATTGTTTGGAATTCGTTTGTGTTGAGCTTTTTAAATTATACGTATATATCCTTCTTTTTTCCTATACTATACGTATATATTCTTTTTCCTATAAGCTTTTTGCCAAAAGACTTTCAAAATGCTTTGTGCCATCCATTTGTTTCCATGAAATATTTCCAATGCAATTTAAGCACTTTCAACACTGAAACAGTAAAAACTGAGCAGCACAACTCAATTAAAAATGTTAACGATTCTTAGATTTATTATGTATTTCTTATTATTCATAGCACAATAACATTTTTATTAATTGGATTCCTAGCGTCAGGCGGTAAATTTAGATTTCCAGATTTGATTTTCTGATTCAAGCCTATGCAACTCCAAATTCTAGGATAATTTGATGTTAGCCTCAAGCGAATTTTGAAGGAACTTAAACTTCTATATTTTTATTGATAATTTTCCAACACTATGATAACTGATACCTAACTCGAGTTTAATACTCATCGATTCTTTCTATCTAATTTAAGTTCAAATTTTTTTCATGTTAACTTTATTAAATAATAGAAACGATTTTTAAGCATAACCAGGTGGGCTTAAAATATAATCGCAGATATAGACTTGTTATATTTGGTAAAATTTAACAACGAATATAGTGTAATGTCATAACTTAGACTCACCCCTCGCACTTGGGCTCACAGCTGCTGCCCCGAAGATCGTAGCCTTGAAAGCAGCTACAGATGCCGGGTGCAATGCAGACGCCGTTGCCGTGGCCACAGTTATCCGGGCAGACGGGCAGGCAACTGGTTGTGTTGCCATCGAATCGATAGCCCGCACGACAATGGCACTTGAAGCGGGACTCACAGAACCCGTTTTCACAGTTGCTGTGGTGGGAGCGGAAGAAATAAAATAAGCTTCAGCTTGCTCGAGTAATTAGCTATTAATTAGACTAATGTACCCACATATAGCACTCGGCTTCGCAAACATTGCGCTGCGGTCGTTTCATAAAGCCCGGAAAGCACTCGCACTGACTGGGCGCCACACACTTGCCGTAGCCGCAGTCTGGGGCACAGATGGGCTGACAGCCCAGCTCCGCGGTGCGCCGATATCCGTCGGAGCAGCCGCATTTGCCTGGAGTAATGCATTCCTCGTGCGTACCACAGCCCTTCGGGCAGTGGGCGCGACAGAAGAGGTGCGTCTCCTCGTCCAGCGTGTAGCCGCTGTGGCAGGCACAGGTGCCATTCAGATAGCACCTGCCGTGCTGGCAGGCAATGGGGCAGGTGTGAATGCAGGCGCCCCGCTCATTGCGCACAAACTCCGCAAAGCACTCGCAGCGCTGCGGTCCACGACAGAAGCCATTGCGACAGCCGTACGGCGAAGTCTGCTCACAGTCCGGCACACAGTGGCCGCTGTACTTGTCCGGGCGATAGCCCTCGCAGCACTGCTCAATCCGATGATAATAAATTGTAGAGCCATTCCCACGCACCGGCGATTCCTTGTGTGTCTGAAAGAATACAGCACTGAGGCAAAAATACTCTAATAAATGCTTAATGTATTTTATTATTATCTTTTATATTATATATGTCTCCTATTTTAGATCTGACAGCCGAGACTACTCCAGCTACTTACGGCAGTTCACGCTGGCAGAGATGCTGCTGACGCTCTCGTGTCTGACTGAGTGATTCGAATTCGCCCGATACGTGAATATCACCAAAGAGCTCTTTCTCTTTTCCCGCTGCTGGTTCTGCTGCCAGCAATAGCACCATCCGCAGCAGCAGCGCCTCAGAGCAGTTCCCGTTCCAGGGCATGTCGCGTTGTTTGTCGCCACAGTTCCATCCAGCGAATGAGTAAACGAAAGTCGCGCCTCTTGCTAACGGGGCCTTATCAGGAACATCTTTCGCTCCCCAGATTGGAAAGGCGATGCTCTCATATTTCTTTTAGCAGTGTTTTTTCCAATGAGAATGGTGACACGCTACGGTATCGCGATTATTTTTATTATTATTATTATTATTATTGTTGTTATTATCAATATTATTATTATTATTGGAGTTGTTGTAACTTCTGAAGATGAGAGACTTGTGGGTTGTTTAACAAACTATTTAAATTTATTTAATAACAGCATCAAGTCAAATTTATAAGTGTGCTTATTATTAAATTAAAATAAAATGCGTGAGTAATTAAAATAACGCATAATCAGCACTTAGCGGTTTAAATATGTATATGTAATGGAATAAATAGAGAAGCATGACCTGGCAGTGGGCTGTTCTCCAGCACTTTCGCCGTATAAAAACCAAATCCGGCGACCATTTCTGTTCAGTTCTGCGAGCAATCCAATTGAAAAACTTCGCCTTAATAAAATATAACTAAACACAAATCGTTATTAATGGTTAACATGAAGTCAGTTGTACTTGTTAGGACCTTGGTGGTAGTGCTGACGTTGACTTGTGGATTTGAAATGGGAGAAAGTGAAGAGCAGAATTGCAGAGAAGATTGTGGAGAGAACTACGAATGCAAGAATGGAACATGCGTTTGCAAAGAAGGATTTACCGAAAAAATTAATGAGTGTTTACCAAATATTTGTCGACTACCAATAGTGAAAAATGCAAAGTGCTCAATTGACACTTGGATCTGCGAACACGATTTTAAAGAGGTTGGAATTGGTCGTCAGATCAGATGTGACCCACGTACTACAACGACAATAATCACAACATCGTCAACAACGACAGCACCGTCAACAACGACAACACCGTCAACAACGACAGCACCGTCAACAACGACAACACCGTCAACAACTACAACACCGTCAACAACTACAACGAGCGCAACAACAACCCAGCTCACGATCACTGCACAAGATGTGACAGCAACGACTCACATTCCAGCAACAACAGTTTCCCCAGTTCAAATAACAGCTCCGCCCGTTCTGCATATGTCAGAGGTAATCATGGGAAGTATTGTTCTGGTAGTGCTCCTAATGGGATTCATTTTATTAATGACCAATAACCACAGACACCGTGGCGCTTACAGGGTTACTTCCACAAACATTGAGTAATGATTATTATTCTAGGTGCCGGGCTTATTAAATATTTTTTTATCTATGTGAGAAATATTCAATTAAAGTTTTCCGTGTAATATACGTATTAGGCCTCAATTTTGCTAACAAAATAAATAAGTTATTATCTTAGATGGATAATTTCTATGAATTTTTGCTTGCATTCCATGTAATTATGTATTTATTTATTTCCATATAAAAACCGCATATGTATTTATAATATTCCTATAAGAAATAAAATGTTATCTTTTATGAGTCAACTGTATGAATTTGAACTTCCATTCCAAGTGAGTATCAAAAAGGATATAAAGGTAAGCAATATAAGTATAATGGTGAACATAAAATAAAACTTTTAACAATTATTAGTCGGTCTATAACTATAAACTAAAGGGACGCATACAACTCTTAAAATGTGCAAGTATGCCAAATCTAGGATTTTGATTGCTGTTAACCGGAATTAGGCCAACGGATGACAAGACCTGAAACAACTTCAATAGAACGTACAACAAAAACAAACCTGTCTACAACAACAAGTTCAACAACTTCATTTACAATTATAGCCAAATTCAACAAACAACCAACTAGACAAAACTCTCAGCTAGTAGCAGCCTACCTGGCACAAAAACCAGATTTACAACCAAATCACCAAAATATCCCCGTAAATAATCCAATGCGATTTCAACTACAAAATTCAAAATTAAAACAAACATTCAAGTATTGGTCAAATTGTTTATGTATAAATCATAGAGTGTTATACAAATTTATAGATTATTATATGGCTTCTTGGTGCTCAAAATTCTGATGAGTTTTTAAAAGATTTGAATTTTGATATAATTCATTTTTGAGAAAGATTTGTGGTTGTGAAATTCACAAATGAGCTATCCTGCGCGTTGTAATCTGATGGGGCACCTGCAAGAAGTTGGAGTTCTGCGGTGGTATAATCAAGTGCGAAATATGTGAGCCACCAGAAGTGTGCTGGTGGTGCTGATGGTGTTGATGAGTTGAATGACTATTATTCTGCTTCGGCTGGATTGGTGGCGGTGCCGGAAGAAACGCAGTTGCTGTGGTTGAATGCGAATATCGGTGCTGCGAGGTTTGCGGTTCCTGTGGTTGACGATCCAGCTGCTGCTGCTGCTGATGATGATGGTGGTGGTGGTGGTGGTGTGGCTGGTGGTTGTGCTGCAGCTGTTGTTGCTGATGATAGCGTATCTCGTCATACAGATGCGAATCAAGGCTGCCCTTGCGCGACTTGGGCGTAATGACAGAGTACAGGGATTCTTTTCTGGCATAGGCATAGGGCGGCGTCGTAATCGAAGAGTTATTACTTGGCGTATCATACAGTTCCGGCAAAGATGCTACAAAGAGTCCAAGATTTAGATTCCTTTCATTTTCTATTTGGTTAAAACGATAAATAACTTGATTGTGAACGTGAAATAGGTAGAGGACCAATGGGTAAATTAGTTAACAACATAAATTCATTTTGATTATAATTAGGTTTCATGATCCACAAAACTATATCTTACGAGATCTGACCTCAAAAAGTAGTAGGACTTTTAATTCCACATTCTGAATGGGAAATCTTTAACTCTGGTCACGTCGATATGTATTTATACTGTCCCGGAAGTATTCTATGTGAGAGTGGCAACGCATTTAATTTTCCTAAAGTAATCTTAAGTACTTGAAAAGCCTTTCCTAATGTCAAGTTATTCATCGAACCGTCCTCTTAGTAGGAGGAGCGACACTTACATACCCTCGTTTGTTTGGGTCTGATTAGATGGCAATATAGTTGGTGGCTTTGGCAGCGGGCTGTGGAAGATTTTGCCAATCACACCAGACTCACTGATCACAACTTCGGGATTGGAATGTCCATGAGTGCCGATCGTTCCGTTGGCATTATAGATTACGGCCTCCTTGTGCACATGATAGCGCCTATAGACATAGAGGAAACCCAGCGTTATGGCTATCATGAGTATTAGCAGCATGACGATCAAAGTGCTCAGCAAGCTGGTATCTTGATCGTGCGAGCTGTGACTCGGAATACTCTCGCCCGTAGCGAATCCAGCCAGATTCAGCTGTGGTGAATGCTCCTGCTGTGCACTGCCTCCGGCATTCGTGATGACGTGGATAACCTCTGGAGTTGGAACGCCTGCAACTGCGGCCGAGTGTAGATTCTCCAGCAAGGCATTGCTTGACTCGTGCAAAATGATCTTCGGCGTGTGCGAGGACTCCTTGATCAGTATGACCTCGGGCAATGGACTGGGCGTCACCTGCAAATGACTTGCCTCGGACATGCTGCCAATGCGCTTGGCAATATTATTGATATTGTGCGTTAGATTTGCCATTGTCGAATTGATGGTCTCCAGCACGACATGGCTGACATTGACGGCGCCAGCCGGTTCCGGACCAACACACTCGCCCGACTGCGGATGACAGCGTTTCTCAGGACACTCGCAGGCCTTGCGACACATGACGCCATGTGTGCCCCTCGGACACGGCTGCTCGCAGCTGCAATTGAATGAAAATTTGATTAAACACAATTTATTAAGTTGTTATACTGATCAAGCAACTTACAATTGACCCGACCATCCTGCGATGCAGTGGCAGACGCCCGTCTTATTGTCGCAAACGGCATCATTGCGACACTTGCACGGATTCTTGCAGTCCAATCCCCAGCGATCATGATCACAGCCTGCAGTGAATTGAAAAACAAAATTAAGTGTTGCACAATAATTGACCGTGATTTGTGTACTCACGCTGTGTGCAGTGTTTGCCAGTGTAACCCTCCTCGCAGCTGCATATATCTGGCATTAGACAATTGCCACGCCCACAGCCGCCGCGGCAAATGGGCTTACAGCTGGCATGGCTGTCGGAAAGATTTCCCTCATAGCCCTGACAGCAAAAGCGAACTGTACGCGTTTTATTCAGTCTCTGAAACAGAAAACAAAGAATCGGTGATATGAGTCAGAAGCATTATTAAATAGAGAGAAACAAAGAATTACAAAAATATAAAATGCTTCTTGAAGAGGAATTTAGTTGTTATCAAAGTTTTATTTCTCTATAACAACGAATTCAACTAATACTCTCTTGGAGAGAGTATCGTATTGTCAAAAAATGTTTTAAATTTGCATAATCTGAATTAACTAATGCTATTTTTTTTTTGTGCTTATCATTTCTTATGAAAATTAACATTATCAAAAATCGCTTCCTGTTGCGGCTTCAAAATATTTCGGTTAGTTGAAATGCGTTCAGTTCTTAGTCCGCGAGCAGCTTGTAAACGAGCACGTCTTAAAGTTTAATAAAAACCTCATCTGGGTAAAGCAAAATAAAAATGCAGGGTTCGCGGTTTTGGAGTCTGATCTGCTGCTCTTGGATGTTGTTGCTAGCATCATGTGCCAACGTTGAAATCGAGACTATGGTTCGCGACATTCAGGTTATTCCACTATCGTCCGAGTTGGATTTACCAGAGTACTCCACAACAGATTTCTCCAAGGCAGAGTCCTCCACAGCAGAGTCCTCCACATCAGAGCCGTCCACATCAGAGTCCTTCACATCAGCGTCCTCCACATCAGAGTCCTCCATATCAGAGGACACAGCTTATACCAAACCAACAACAACAGAACCACCGAGCACCGGAAGAACAACCCAACTATCGAATCCCATGGGGCCAAACAAGAACTGGGTTATTGTAATGGTAGTTCTGACTACAGTTGTCATTGGGGTTGCCGCTGCTTATATCATTTATATGATAAGGAATCAGAGATCTTATTCTGTCTAAAAATCTGAAACTGTCCAACAAGTGTATGTGTCTTGAAAAATCAATAAAATTCAATGGCAATTGCCTTATAATTTAAATACTAAGTTGAGGTAACAGTGTTTTGTGGATTGATTAAGAATTGGAGTTGTGGGTCAAGCTGTAGATTTAATTGAGAATTTAAGTTGAAGTTGAAAATGGTTACAATAATTTTATATAAACTACTAAGCACATTTGAAGAGTTAATTAATAATTTTATATTTGACACAAGAGTGAGTAACTAAAATCTGTTTTCTTTGCATACATTTTATGTAAAAAATAAATATATAAAATACTATAATTATATAAAAATAAAATGTAATAGTAATACTAATTGAAATATAATTAAGTTCATAGGCATTTTTTGTAATTCTTTGTTGCGTAATGAAAGTGCTTTTTGTTTCCATTTTGTTCTCCATTTTTTGGCGTTGCTTATAAGTTTTTTTTTCAAATCCTAAAAGTGGGCAACACTAATTGGTTAATCAAAAATTGAGCCCAATAATATGCAGCAAGGAGCCTTGTTTGAAGTAAATTTAAAATCAAAATTATTCGCAAGAGAAACAGGTTAGACAGCTCGACTACGATATACCCAATATATATTCTAATTTTATTAGCGAACTTCCCTTTAAAAGTTCTGCAAAACCATGTTTATGTTTATGTTATTTAATTCAAATTCCCTGTTATTATGTAGACAATCTTCAAAACAATATTTTATAACCTTTCATTAGGTTGATTAAAATTAAATTAAATTGCTACATTAAAAAAAAAAAAAAAAAGTTCTGCACACTCAAATGTAAGCCGGACTGCAAGGCAGGCAAATACACTGAAGATCTGCATGTTCATGCAGACGGATAGACGGATAAGCGGGCAGACGGACTTGGCTATATCGTCTCGGCTGTTGATTCCGATCAAGAATATACATACTTTATGGGGTTTGGTGATCCCTCCTTCTATGTTGTGCACAAACCATTATACCCTTTCTACCCACTTCAATGGGTTCAGGGTATCCAACATTTAAATATAAATGGAATCAGTTGAATTGAAAATAACAAAACAATGATATATTGAAATATGTGACATACATTTTCTCATATAGATTATCATCCATCCGCTTCCGCATGAATTTCGCATAATCTAATGAATATTTAGTGAGCAACATCTTGAGGCAGTGCTGCCTTTACTCAATTCAATGTCAATTCAACTTGAACTTTGTAACACTGCTCCGTTCTGGATAGTTACAAGAGCTTTAGAACTGATTATGGTAAATCTGAGACACATACACACCCCGCCCACACACACACACTCACACACCCCTTGAGTTGCCAATTTAAGTGAATGAACTGAACTGAATGCCGAGCGCTTCTCACAATCATCTGTCCCCAGTGCCCCGAAGCGCTTAAACTTTTCATTCAGTAAAATCTCCGCCCAACTTACGCATTGTTCTGTGTCCCTTGTTGATGATGAATTTGTAGCTGTAGCTGTAGTTGTGTACCTCCATTTGTGTATCTCTCTGTGTGTGTGTGTGCGTGCATAAATTAATAAGGCGGAAATTTTAATATAAACACTGATATTCGATTCGAGTTGTGTTCTGTGCCGTTCCATTGTAAACATAATTAAGCGCAACTTTAAGCACAGCCTTTTGTCAAATGTTCACCGTCAGCGAACGGACTGTTTTCGGAGTAACACTCATGCGTTTTACTTGCTTAGTAATTGAATACACATTGAGCAATGTTTTACATTTGCGACATATCGCATTACGGCCACAAATCGTAGAGCTTCCAGCTCAGCTCTCTACAACTTTTCATCCACCACACTGGCTGTCATGCCCATCAATCATCAAGGCGCTCGCTTTTATATAATATAGTTGGATTGTGGAAAATCTTTGGGCATCTTTGCCTCCGTTACTAATGCTAAGACCGAAACTAGTTTTCAACTGATTATTTTCTCATAAGTCGCTCATGCGATTTAGTTTCATGTTAATTAATTACTCGCAATTGGCAATTAGTGACGGTATTTTATGTGCATAAACATCTTTTTTAGTCTCTGCGAAATCACACATTGGAACTGCAAGAAAAAATCATTTTCCTTGTGTACTTAACAAACTGGCTGAGTTTCAGTGGGATCTGTCATCAATATTATCTTATAGATCAGAGTCCGAATTCAACTGTCCATCTAAAGTCATTGAATTGGTCATGCACTTACAAAATTGATAGTTTTTTTTTGGTTGTTTTCCCCAAGTCAGCAAATATCCATGTTGAAATCCAAAATAGTTAAATTATGAAACTAATTTGCAACCAGCTTAGCAGCAGCAGCAAAAGCTACAAGACTTTTCGCTTGTGTGCACATAATTAGACTCGAAACTCTAAACTAAAACTAAAACTAAACCAAAACTGGCTGCATCTTATGGCCAGTTTGAGCGTATGTTGACGTGATGCAATCGAAAGTGTGTCACCAGCTTCGGCGTCAACTGCACCAGTTCGCATGCACATATGATCTAAGGTAATGGAGCACTTAATAAATGTTGCTCTAACTGTGTATATCTACTGGAATTTCCACTTTTGTTTGCACTTTCCATCACTGACACCATGACATAATTATTATTATTTATACAAAAAAAATACAAAAATATGGAAAAAAGACAAAAACCAGCCAATCCTGATTAGGCACCCAAACAAGCAGCCGGATTCTGACCATATTTGATAGCCACTTGTTTTGCTAGATTTAACTTTGTCTATTTTTTTATATATATTTTTTTTTTATCACCATTAAGCATTTAAGATAAAATGCAACTCCCAAAATGGGGTATTCTTTTTTTTTTTGTTAAATAGACAACTAACTTAGCTGTTTAAATGTTGTTAGTTCGTCTTAACTCAATCATAAAACAACTCTAATAATAATACTAGGATGCTTAAAATTAGACAATTTATTAGGGTATGCACAGTTTGATTTTATTTAAATTCAAATATCAAGTAGACGAAACGGGTGCCCAATATTTAAGAAAAACTCTGACAGCCAAGGACATTATCTGTGCTTGGAACATGGGTCAAAACCGGTCGCAATCCACAAAGACTCAAAAAGCTTTATACGTGCACAGCTGCAACTTCCGTAGAGTGCAACATAGTTTCCTCTCCATGCTTGCGCAACTCTTTAGTACATATATAAATTGCAAGAGAAATATATATTTTTTTTTTACAGAACCCATTTAACGTGGCAAAATAATCAAAGCCGTACGATTTATGGGATATCGCAGCGAACCGTTTCCTGGTTGGTGGTTTGGCGACTGTGGCAAATGAAATCAGGTTTGTGGGGCAAGTGGCCGAAATTGACCAAGTCTGGAGGTGTTGCCACCGATCATGATGACGCAACAGACGCCCGCTATGGCAGTGCCAAGCACCTGCACACCTGCACCCAATCTACACCACATACAGCACTCACCTGCACCCGCATCACCTCGCGCATTTCCGTCTGAAATGAGGAGCAGCGCGGCGGTATCTCCAGGCACCAGCTGGATGTGCGCACTCGGACCGGCTGCATCTCGGGCACCTGCACCACCTCCACATAGGGCTCCTCGCGTGTACAGATGTTGCCAAAGCCCTGTATGGAGGGCAGAGCCATTGCTGTTGCATTCACATCCTTGAGGTATGTATTCACACGCAGGCTACTGTTCTGGCTGCATACGCAGCTGAGTTGCAGCAACATCAGCAACACTTGCCGCTGCAACACCATCTTAAGCGGCAGCTTCATTTTTAGATTTATTCACTAGCTTAGGCTTTGAGTTAAATGTTATGCAAATTTATTTTATTTATTTATTCACACGAATAGGCATTTTATTATTGTATACTTATTTATAAAATCTATGATTACTTCTTTAATATATATTTGTTGTATATAATCATGTTTTTTCAATAACTTTTTATTATTTTTTTTAAATTATAACTCTTTTTTAATTATTTATTTATTTTATTATTATTTAGATTATTGTAAATTGAAAGTTTTAATAGCTGAATTTTTTTTAAACCTTTTTATAATGTATATTTTTAAATTATTTTAGTTTGATATTATCTTTGAAAACTCTCCACACAGAACACATTGGGACTTAAGTTTTATATTCTTATTAAAGCGATCATTTCCATCCCTTTCGCTCAACCTTCGTTTGATTTGTTGTCTATGATTCTGATTCAATCCGCTCCAATTGTGATGCGTGTGCGCTTGGAACGCGACTCTGGTAATGACTGTTCTTCCCGTTGGCTCTGATTCAACAGCTCGTCTGGTCGTGTGTTCCTTCTCCAAAAACAGTGAACAGTAAACAAATGTGGAAAACATACACACGCATGTGTGTATAAAAATTGTTGTCATTGCAAATTGGCGACGTCGCCGACACTTTTGTCGAGTTAATGAAGGCCGCAGTGCAGCGACAGCGACAGTGACAGCGTCCAGGGGCTGCGGCTGATGCTCGGCGACAGGGCGGAAGTACGCACTGCACAGTTAAATTCTACAATGAAAGTGAAATGCGACACAAACGCACGCACACACACAAAAGTCTCCACTGCAGCTGCACTCGTAACTCGCCATTCGATCGAATCTCGTTCAGGCCAACCGATTGCAACACCCTCCACACACCTCGCCAGTCTGGGGCGATGACGATGATTGCATCTAATTGAAATGTTGATAATGTCCTTAACATGCTGTCGCTTATTGTTGTCGTTGTTGTTGTTGTTGTTGCAGCAACGGCAAGGCAAACGCGCTTTTGTTGTTGCATTTGCGCTTTTCTGTTCACTCGGGTGACAGTCACAGCGACAGTGACGAAACGTGGGAGAATGCATAAATTACCGCAATTCGAATTTTAAATGAAGAGAGATTTTTTTCTCTGATTGAAAACTTACATTTAGAAGTTTAACGCGATCATTATAATAATAATAATTGCAGTTATAGTTGCTATAAGCTCGTCCATTATCACTTAAAGAATATCATATTTAATTGCTTAGTATTTCTTTTTGGTTACTTGCAGTTATAACTTAATAACTTTTAGAAATACATAAGTTAAATCGCATCCATTAATATTCGTATCATGGTTAGTAGCTGCGCATTTCACTCTATTTACATAATAATTCTTCTCATAATTCCTTGATTAGCTGAGTAAACAAAATAATTCTCTCCAAGTTTACACTGCAGTTGATGATGGTAATGATATAATATCCCTTACAGCACTTGCACAAATCCCACACTAACTCGATTATCTTGTTGATTGCAACGGGCATGTAAACAACGTGACCCGACAACCAGCCGCAAGCCCGGGTTTCCCTCCTTGCTCCGTCTTCAATTCCATAGCTAGATGGAAAACTTGCTCTGCACTCACTCAACTAAAGTATCTGACTTCTTAGACAAACTTTAGAACAATGTCACAGAGCTGACAGAGTTTCCAATGTAATTCCACAACGCCACAATGCCTCGCCTCAGACCAACTAGACAGCTCCGCCCCGTTCTGCCCCTCGATGGCGCTGATTATCTTGTTTACACTGAAGTTGCAGTTGCAGTTGCCGTCACTTGTGCATTGCAATTTATTAAATCAAATTTACAAAAACAATTACGAAAAACCAGTTGAGAGCTGCAGCTGAAACACGATAAACAAAAACTCCAACTGCCTTCGAAGCGCTGTGTTTATTATTTTTATTACTCGATTAAATTATGAACTAAGAACAACAACAACAACAACAACAAAAACAACAGCAGCAGCTGCTGTTGAAATGTGCGTGCGACGCTGGCGTTCCAATGACCCGCATCGCTATTGCCGGTTTCCCCAATGTACCCTACAATCCCGAACAAACAGGTTTTGTTTTGTTTTGTTTCAGTTACTTTTAGGGTGCCGCTCAAATTATTGTTGTGTTTGTTTCAACTTTTATTTAGAATTGTTTTTGGCATTGATTCAAGTTCAACTTGGCAATTGATAACATGAATAAGCGGAAATGAAAATATTTATAACAAATATAATATAAATTTGACTCTTAACTCATGCTAGATAAGACAGCGAGATAACACATCCAACTGCTTAGGACAACTAGCAGCAGGTGCTGCTCCCGGCGAGCCACGCCATTGTAGTAGCCGCCAAAGACCTGCAGTCCGGCAGTTTCGATGCTGCGCTTACAGTAATCCCCATCGTAGTTCCAGCCCACATACTCATTGGTTCGGAGCGCCTCCAGACGCAGCCACTCTTCCAGTGGTGCAAAGTACTCACGCAGAGCGCTGCCATCCAAGCGGCCCTCGCCCAATGTTTCCTGCAGCACCTCTTGCCACGGCTGTGAGGCACCCTTTGACATCAGATCCCTAATGAAATTAAAGAAAGTGAAACGTAAGAGCTAAAATTTAAATAATGTACTTCAACATTTAAAATGAGTTGTAGAAAAGCAAAAAAAAAAAAAATTAATATGCCCAGATAGAATTTACAATAAGATATTACCAATTTTGATCTGGCTGGGTTTTTCCCGGACTTCCCCAATTTTTGCTATAAATGTTTTTATATCCATCGACTTATAAAATGCGTAATTAATTCATTTTATTTTTATACAATTAAATTTGTAACTTTAATTTATTTATTTTTTTAATGTATATTTAAGAATTTGTGGACTGCATTTGTTCACATTAAATAAATAATAAATAGATATAATAAAATATAAAATATATAATACAATCAATAAATATTCTACCTTAACTAGGAAATGGTTCGCAACTTACTTTAGAATATTTCCCGCGGCTGGCTGCCGATAGATGTCACATTTGTGCAGCGGTTTCCGCGGATCGTTGGGCACATATTGTCCAGCGGCTCGGCACATGCCGCGATATAGCTGAAACTGTAGAACCGTGGAGAAAAAGTATCTGCAAGACACAAGACAAGATATGGTATATGGTTAAAACATGACTTTTAGAATGGCAACAGTCACGCTTATTGACCACCTATAAGATACAAATAATCAATTGTTCTGCGGTGAGAGTTGTACAAAAAGCTTGATGACTTTTGTTGTTTTTGCTGCGGCTTGCTGCTGTGGCTCACATAGTGGCTCAAGGTCGCACCACAATTACAATTAAACCATAACAAATTACATTCGGATTTGCATTACGAAATCATGCAAAACTCTGTTTTATTATCCGGTAATTGCAATTTGCTCAATAGTGACCCGATTGTCAAAAACCAGTGTTTTTGATCATGATTCGACCTTTATATTAATACAATATGTCAACTTCGAAACGTGATTCTAGCTATACCTCAAAAAGTATTTATTTGAACGAGTTAATAATAGCTACGCAAAACTTTAATGTTATGTCAGATATAGTTTTATGTGATATTTCGGGGGCATAGACGAATTCAAAGTTTCGACTTATAACTTTGCCTTTTTAACTTTTTGCAATACACAACACATCAAGTTCAGGGTCATCTTCAGAGCCGATGACTATTGTTGATTTGATTTAAAAATAGATGTTCATAGCAATCTGTCGAGTCATAGCTAATAAATTTAATATTGCTTATAATTATGCAATATTTGCCAAATGAATGAATATGAATGAATTAATTTTTGACTGATCCGAGATCAAGTTCAGCTGATGTGGGTTTTCACACAAGAATAAAAGAACTGCTGAAAATACTGATGAGTTTTGTTCATGTTAATTATTCTAAAATCTGATTAGTTAAATTTTGTTAGCTAATTTATCAGTTATTTATGGGGGTTCACACATTTTACCATTCTCCGTTATTTGTGTTGAAAACAATAAGACAAACAATAAACAATAATATGACTAATATTTATCCATAATCTATTAACGTAAATTAACAATAGCCTTCGGCTGAGGTCTTCAATTTTGCATTTATCATTTAAATGTTAATCCAAAAATAAAGAGTACATTGATTTTAATAATTGCATATTTTGGTCTCTGATTAAGCAGGAAGGAGGAAGTTTGCATCCAAAGTCATTTGATGCGACATCTCTGAGAGTTTTGAAGTATTTAGCTGTTGCTTCCGTGCCAAAACTGCAATTGTTTTGGCAATTAAAATGTCACATTTGCCATTTGGCAGGTTGCCAACTCTGAATTAAAAGCACACTCAAATCAACTGCAGAGCAAATGGTTATGGAACCGTGCATTAACGCTGAGCAGTTTAACGACATTGCTCACACGCCCCGCAGCACCGAAGTAGCAGCTGAAGCATAATTGGAGCCGTTTCGTGAATGGCTTTGGAGCATTACAGAATTACAGATTTTTCAAATATTTCTACCACTCCCCATTGCTCGATCAATTGCAGCGTTTGGAGCGACGCGAAGCACATGTTTCATGTCCAAAACGAAAAAACTGAAAAGAATTTTCGCAACATTTAATTTTAGCACCGCAAAAAACAGTAGAAAAATTGGACTAATTGCCGACAATGTTCGGTGCTAGGACTGTCTGCTTGACTGTCTGACTGACTGACTGATTGGACGACTGGACAACTGGACGACTGCTGAACCCGCAGTCAGTGTTTCTGATTGAATGATTGAGTGGCAGTGGCAACTGTTGAGACACAGACCCAGGCCAAGTAACCAAGTAGCAGCACCAACAACAGCTGCCGCCTAATCCCTGTTATTGGGTCATGCCTGAGACATAGTCTTTCAGTCGTCTCTTTGTCTCTTGGTCAGGGAAAATGTTTTGCGACGATGTGGCAACTGCTGCCAAGTGCCAAAAACATAACACACACCATAAGATGTTGTTGTTGTTGTTGTTGTTGCTGACACTGATGCACTTAATGGGTCTTTGGAACGTTGTTTCTGTAACTTCTGCAGCCGAGTCACGATCGCAAATTGTGAAAAATGCGCATTAATATATATGTATATATATTTATTTTTTCTTCCTTCTTAAATTTTTGTAGCTGTCCCATTGGTCAATGGGTCATGAATTGTTGAAAACAGATATGTGATGATTTATTGGGTCATAAATGCGAATAGGTATAATTGTTTGATGTACTGGGCTAAAGATAAAGCCGGTTCTTGGAAGTATGCAGCTGGGTTAAAATGGAATATAATTAACAAAATTTACGCTATCAACGCTTATTATCGTGAAGATTAAACTGAATGAAGGCATTAAGCCAATTCGTCTGAATGGCTGTAACCTGGGTAAATGAAGTCCGATCTAGAAGTGTTGTACCATTTTGAACTCGCAGAAATCAATAGAATTTAATGAAATGACATATTTTGGCATAAGAATTAAGGTGACCGTTGCCTACTTTTGTGATTTGAACAATCACATTAATGTAAAAGTATGCCGTGCATTTTCATTATTCTTGCCTTTTAAACAGAGTAAAAAGTATGCAGTGTAATATTAATACCAATTGCTGATTCTTTTTGGTTGGTTGTGTAATTATTTCGGTTAAAAATAATCAACATTAGACTACTATATCATAACGCTCCAAATGGGAAAAGACGAGAGGTTTTTTTTCTTAATGCTTACATTTAAATTTGATTTGGTGTTAGGATTTGGATTATGTAAATCGATTGTTTTGATTGTTGTAAGTACTATTAGACTTTCTAGCAATTGTAAATAATATTACTTGAATTTTTCTGGACTTGAAACAAATGTCACAAGTAGCGTTAAAAATTGTTCTCATATCTTCGCCACCAAAATTGAGTTACAAAACCACATTACAAGACAAAGCGTCAAATGTCAAGGCCGAGTCGTAAAACAACCGAATAACAATGACAAATTTTTTGTGCTTTTTCAAGCGCAACAGTGTGAAAAGATATGACAAAAGTACCAAACACAACAATATTCAAGAAACCCATAGACATAAATCAAAACAAAAGTAAAATACCAATTTGCAGAAAAAAGTCCAACCACGAAATTACATGCCCAAAAAGATTGGACATGTCAAAATGTTGGCTGTCAGACGCATCCAGCGAAACGTTTGAATGCATTCGCTGGCTGGTCGCTTGGTCGGTCAGTTGTTTAGTGGGTTACTAAGTTAGTTGGGCTGATGGCTGGTGGCTGGGGGTTGTTTGCTGCATTGGACATTGAACCACATTTGTGTGACGGACTGGACACAGCAAAAACAACTCCAATGACCTTAAGGTGCTCACATAAACGTGACATTCACAGCACACAAAATGCACACATTTAAAGTTGAAGCTGATATACGATTATGCATAGCCATAGCTATCGCCATATCCATAACCATTAAATGTTTCGAGAGCAGTAGCCTAAAGAATAAATTAATTGAGAACATTTGCGATACCGCTGAACAAAAAGATATAAGCTATGTATCGGCTTCAGGTTTAAATATGTGTTATTTAAAAAAAATATAATAAATAATTTAATAATTTGAGCTATTTATATATATTCTGTATTTAAATCGATTCCATAAAGGAATTTTATGATTGCTTCGAAATTCTCATTCTTATTATGTTAAATTATATATTTAGTTGTTATTCAAGCTATAATTTATAATTCAATTCAAATATGCAAATGTATGTTGATGCTTATTATTTAATAAATGGAATAATTTCTAAATATTTGCAAACACGAAGGGGATTTTATTTTATTATTTTTGCTTTCTACTTCACTTAAAAATAAGAGAAAAACGGATAATTCTAATTAAAAATGTAAAATTATTTAAAAACATTTTTATCACTCAATTTTCTTACACTAGGAAATGTTACAGATTCAGTTTAAAAATATACAAAAAGGATTATTTTGATAATTTTTCCAATTAATTAGTATACATTAAGCTTATTAAAAAACCCGCCATTCTTGATATTACAGATTAACAACAAGCAATAATTAAGATAGTAAAGTAAAATAACAACTGGTATTGCACTTTAAGAGAGAATTGGATCAAGTTCGAGCGTTGTTGCTTGGTTTGTTTTTTTAACCAATCGGCGATTTATGTTGACTGCCTTCAGCGCATTGTGGAACATGAATTCAAGTTGATTTTTGTGTTTTTTTGTTTCTTTGGAGAACGAGACTGAAATATTTTGATTTATGCGCACGGATCTTGGCACGGATCTCAATACCGATCGAGAACTGCGCAGCCGCTGACGTTGTGAACTCAAATTAAATGCTAATTAGATGGCAAAACGGCAAACGGATCTGGCACAACAATAACTATAACTAATGTTGTAATTAAAAACAGAACAAACTAAGTATCAGGCGAAGGCTGCTAATGAGTTTATATAACAGCTGAAACAGAACTCGAATTCAGATTTGAAACGCGAAACGCGAAACTGAAAGTGCATTCAAGTTGCTTGCATTGTGCAACGCACCGCATCGACTCGGCGACAACAACAACAACTTTAGCTCTATTTATGGCCAAGACAAAAACCGGCCCAACTTCTTGTTTGCGACTGCATCCGCAATGTTTCTAAACGGCCGAAACGGCGACCAAATAAAAAAGCAAAAGCAAAAAACGACAGCAAATAAAAAAATAACCCAAATAGCGAAGTATAAAGGAAGCTGTGCTCTATATTTTTGCCCCAATGCAGTGGTTGATGTCGTCTCGACTTTACTGTTTTTCTGTTGTTGTTGTTGTTGTTTTTGTTAAATTTTGCACGCCTATGGCGCTTAAATGATTTGCGGCTGACCACAACGATCATGCGCAAATGGCCAACAGGGCGTATGCTTGATGCCTGGCCATTTAAGCACATTCACACATGCATATATACAAATAGGCTGGCCCGATCGATCGTTTGGACGACTGCTGCTGCAACATTTTGGCATTTTGACATATCAAGTGAAAAACTTAGGCGATTTCCGACAACCGACCAGTTTTTGCTGATGCTGAACAAAAAAATAAATAAAATGCATTGAAACAAAAAAATGAATGCGCATAGATTAAAGATAAAATTAAAATAAATTGAAAAGTTGTGTTTTTATCAACACATTGGAAAGTCGAAAATAATAAAGGGCTTAACTGATGGATGGTGTGAAGGCTAATCAAAAGCATTAACTGAACTATATTTCCTGCTTCTGTGTTCAAATGAAACGCATAAATTAGTGGTTGTCTTTGAGTTATTGAATTAAGGTAAATGCCAATCAGATACCGAGGGTATCATCGTACATTGGTTTGTGCAATGGCCGTCATGCTGTCTGTCTGTCTATCTGTCTATCATGTATGACAAATCATTAAAATCAATTAATTTTTTTTTGTATTATTCTGCTGGCAATAATTATCAAAATATGATTTATTTTTCTTAGTTAACCTGAATCTGACAATAATTTCCAATCTATAGTAAGTGTTTTTTCTACTTTTCATTCGTTTCTTATATAGTGCGGCTGACTATAAATTTAAGGCTATAAAGATCAAAAACAAAACCATATACTTTAAAACGCTGATCGTCAATACGTCAATATCCAGCTCTTTTTAATTGTTCAATATCTAAGTAATTTAACAAATATCAATAAAAATAATATCAATTCGCAGTATCTTGCAAATCGCAACCAATTTGTGTATGTAACAATCTCATGCAAAGTTAGTTTTTTCCACACGCTTGGCAATTCTCTCAAGACTATTTCCTAAGTGTGTAGCTGCAATCCAATGACGATCTGCATATGTGCAGCATGCATCATATAAGAGCTGCTGCAGCGTGGCACAATTGTGTGAATTATCGCATGACAAAAAGACAATAAGAAAATCTAGCCCAAAAAATTGTAGACCTCGTGTCGGCTTTCTGTTTGTGTTGTGGCTGTAATAATCTATAATTATATTAGCTAATTTTATGCCGTCTTTTCGCATATTGGATTACAAACGAAACCAATCGTCTGATCAAGTGGTTAGGCCTTCCAAAAACATACACAAATACACACATGCAGACAATTGGCCATAAATCAGCAGGTAACAAATGCTGAGCTTGTGGAGCACAGATATCGAGAAATAGAGAGAGAGAGAGTGAGGTAGGGGGAGAGATGCGGGGACAGAGGATATACTCCATTGCATTGCAGTTATTGTTGTCGTTATAATCAATGAATTACGTCGCATCGGCTGCATCGGTTGACCACAATTTATGGCGATGGCAAACATGAGAATCCGAAATACGAAGCACAAAAACTGCAAATGCAACTGCAACTGCAGCAGCCCCACTCGTTCAACAGCATAGTTAGAGAGGGGATGCGCTGCCAGCAGGGGAGTGGCTGCAACAAGCAGTTGCAGTCGCCTGGCTCTTATGTTGCAATCCGGAGCACATGCAACTAAGCGCCCAAGTCGCATGCCAAGTCACAGCAAACAGATAGCAACCTCCACATCCACAAGCACCACCGCCTTCACCACTGACTGCCCCCGTTTGGTGCCACAATACGCCGGCATCTCTCAATTGTAACTCGCATCTGTTGGGTTCGTTGTCTGACAGAATCGTAACAATTCGTTGTTTTTGTCATTGTAGTAGTTGCTGTTGTGGGCAGCTGCACTGGTTGCTTGAATTGGTTTTTGGCTTGGTTCCATCTGGTCGAACATAGAAAACGACACATTTTGAAAAAGTAAAAGTTAACAATTTTGTTCACTTTGCGCCTTTAAGTGGATGGTACCAATGTTATATATCAACACTCTTGCCAAATGCCTCAATACACCGAAGTTTTCTTAGAATCTGTTTTTTTTTAACAACTGAAGCTTGAATCTGCAATGAAAGCTCACTTTTTTAGATTTATTACTTCTTGAATAGGAATATAGAAAATAACTGTATATTTAAATGAGATATTCCTAATTACTATTACTAGTTAATTTATGTTTTAAGACGTCTTCTGTCTACTATCTGACACTGATTACAAACCTATACTCAACTTTTAGTACACAGCTAAAACTAGTAAATTAACCATTATTATCGTAAATTTTTATCGATTTTTGGCCTATGAAAAACAGTTTGGCAATGATGAAAAGGGTCTATGTCAATATTGATAAGGTCATAGCCAATCCAAACATAACAAAGAACTTTAAGCATGTAAATATTGAGTTGACATTTCAGAAACCATCACATTTCAATTAAAAATCATAGCAAATAGATTTCCAAAATAGTACTGGTTTTTGTCATATCGAATTCATATTAGAATCAATCGTAACATTTATAAACAGAACCTTTTTGTTAACTTGCTTTAAAGTTGTTTCCATTAATTACGAATCAGATCAGGAACAACTTGATACCATTGAATTCTTATTCAATATGTGAACATCTTCCATTTTAAATTATAGCATTCTAGTTTTAAAAAGTTGTTTAATACGCCCAACAAGGTCGCTTTTAAATAGGAATTGTATTGTTTATCCTATTAAAAATCAATTATAGAATCTTTTCAGCAACACAATAGAAAATGCAAATCTACGTTTATATGCACAATCTTAAAAATTAATACTGATCTCAACTGGTTTTCATTTTTTGCTGCGTATAAAAAGAAGAGAAATACTTATGCCAACAATTGCCAAATCGCAGCAATGCATCTGATATATAATCACATCTGTGCGACCCATAAAGGCCTTTCACTTTTGCGGCACGCATTGCACACAATCCCAATGCCCTCCTCCTCTTCCTTCTGCCTCTCCTTGGCGAATCAGCCGCCAATCAACCGCTGTGGCAGTTTTAGTAGCTACTTACGCCTGTTTGCCTGACATCCAGATATGCTTGTAACATAGTAATTTAAATTAGAAACACGATCTCTATACTGCCACATGATGTGTTGAACTGGCATTTGTTGAAGCATAACTGCAACGAAATCCCACCTATCAAGCAATTCCTCAGAGTGCGTGGAATATGCAACATGCGGTTCATGTCAATCATCAAATGGTCCTATACCGCTGGCCCTTATCATATATCCAGGTACATGTTAGGTATGTGGATAACCAATTTCCGCTTCCACTTACACTTACAGAAAATATAAACACTTCACCATTGAAATCTTATAATCTGAAGTATTACTATAAATTATTTTGAAAACAATTAGAATTACTATTGCAGAGCTTAAATAATCATCATATCGCAGAAGTAGTTGAAATCTACATTCAAATTTAAATCTCCAAAACTAGAAACCAATTATGAATGAATATATAAATAATTCTGAAAATAAAAATCCTGCATAATCATATGCGTAAATAGGGGAATTACAAATCCATGGCATTTTTTTTTATAAACATTTATTAAGTTTGAGTGTAAATAAAAAGTTGTTTGTAAAAGCCGCTGATGAAGTCATAATTAAGTAAGGTTATGAAGAGAAATGTCACTCTTTGTAAGCGATCTCAAAACTTAACGAATTTAATTTCATCACAATGAACAAAAAAGGTAATACAATTTTAGCTTTCTTCAATTTTGAGATAAATCAAGTGTTTTAATATTATGAACACAATGTTCTAAAGCTGTTAAGCAATAAATCTATCCATTATCCAAAATTGAAGCAAGGCAATATAATTTCATATAAGACTGTGGGTTTTTACCAGCTCGATTCAGGTTCCTCCCCAAAACAAGTAAAAACTGAAATCCGTAAGAAGTTCTTTAAAAACTGTTCTGAACTAAGCATTGACATTTGTTTCGATACGATTAGCAATTTTTTTTTGCTTGGATTTATATAAGCAATTTCTTTGGAATTCCCCAGAATACATTATTTTTGCTAACCGATGGTAATTAATGCTTGCTGCAGACAGTTATAATGACAATTAAGTTGATCAATTTTGAAAATCTTGAAATTCAACCATTCGCCAAACCAACACAATCGCAGTGGAGTGGTGCCTGCATTGGTATTGGTGGTGCGTTTTGGTAGTAGTGGGCGCTTCCGCTGGAAACAATCCGAGCAAAACGCACACAAGCACAGCGCACCATTACTACTGCAGCTAAGCTCAACTAGGGAGCTTTGAAGAGAGCGCTTAAGCGTCTCACGGCAAAAAGCTTTTCAAGACGGCTCTCTATTGACTTGGCGCGAACTGCGCTTGGCGGCGTTTTCAGTTTCGTTTTGACACAAAAACTCTTTGGGGGTATAAAAGTGCGCCACTGACCACAGACAGCATCCAGTCAAAGGTTTGGAATCGTGTGTGATTCTACAATCCTTTCAACATAATATCTGCGTTGCTCGTAAGTGTTGGCAAGCGATCAAAATTTCTGCAAATGATTGTGCTAAAGTTAAACAACAAATTTTATTGTTTTTGAAAGTGAAATGAATCGTGTTAAAGTAAAATATTCCAAATTGTAAAAAAATACTTTAAATGTGTGTTATGATTTTTGTTTGTTGGATTTAAATTTCATTAATGTTTTCTGGTTATTCATATGCAAACAATTTTCTATTATTTATTTACAGCCTTGGCGAGTCTGAACACACTTCACGATGAAAGTATTTGTAAGTAGCAATAACAATTACTTATTATTCTTATTAATTATGTGCAATTAATGTGCTTGAGAATCAAACAGATATTCATTCAAATGTGAGAAACATAGATTTGATTATCAATTGTAAATCGAATCAAATCAACTCCCACATAGATTAAATCAAACATTTCTAAGTGGCATGCATATGATGATTATAATATTATTCATGAGCAGCTGTACAACTTGTCTTTAGCTTTGGGTGCTTGACCGCCCCGTTCACTTCCTGTCCATAAATTGCATAATACACAATTTATATCGGCCAATATAGCAAAACAATATTATAAACAAATGACAAACTTCAACTTGAATCCGCGCAAGTAGCATATAATCGGCAAAAGCGAATAAATGATAAATGTCCACAATTAACCACAGACCGACCATAATCAAACTAAGCCAACAACTAATCAATTATGACAAACAAACACACAACTTACGGTAAATGCACTGAAATCCGCTCGCTGCGCATGCGTGACGTATAAATTTGTATGTTGGCTCGCATTTTGTCATGTCTGTGTGCCTTATTTTGAGGGGAACGTGTGCGTGGGGCAGGACGGGCAAGTCTGCATCGCATTACGGATGCGTTGCACGTGTGCGTTTCACTTGACCATTTGAAAGCGGCAAGTCGTCGCCACAATTTGTAGCCAATTGGGCGTCGTATCTCTCATCGAGTAACTTTCTAATCTGATTACCTAATTCAATCGCCATACAATATTGCATAACTAGAACCAGTTTCGAATTGTAAATGAAATTGTTTGTTATTTTTCTGTTTTGGCTACGTTTAGTTCTGCCTAGCCGCTCTTCTGGTGGCTTCAGCCTGCGCCACCGATGAGGTGCCCCTGGAGAAGAAGCTGGATAAGCGCGGTCTGCTCGAACTGGGCTATGGCTACGGTCATGCTGGTCTGGATGTTGGCCACATTGGACACGGCTCCGTCATTGGCCATGGTGGCAGCTACGGCTCCTACGGACACTCTGCTCCCGCCGCCATTGCTGTGGGACACAGCGGCTCTGGCATCTCCTATGGCCACAGCGGTGGTGGCATCTCTTATGGCCACAGCGGTGGTGGCATCTCTTATGGCCACAGCGCACCCGCCGTTGCCGTTAGTTCTCATGCAGTGCACGCTCCCTATGTGATCAGCCGAAAGGCAGAGCTACACAAGACCATCTACGTGACCAAGGGTATTCCCGTGCCCGTGCATGTTGACCGCCCCTACCCAGTTGTACATGAGAAGCGTGTGCCCGTCGAGGTTAAGGTGCCCGTGCCACAGCCCTATGAGGTCATCAGGAAGGTTGCCGTCCCCGTCAAAGAGTACGTAAAGGTGCCCGTCCCAGTGCCACAGCCCTACGAAGTCATCCGTCACGAGAAGGTGCCCATCCATGTGCCCGTCGACCGTCCAGTTCACGTTGAGGTGCCCAAGCCATACCCAGTGACCGTCGAGAAGCCCTATCCCGTCTACGTCCAGAGGGTGGAAAAGGTGCCCGTCCATGTGCCCGTCGATCGCCCATATCCCGTCTACGTGAAGGTGCCCCATGTCTCGCACTCCGTTGTGAAGCACGCACCAACCTACGCCATCAGCAAATACCCCGACACAAGCTACGCCCTCAGCGGTATCGGTCATGGTATCGGTCATGGTGTCGCTGTCGGTCATGGTGTCGCTGTTGGTCATGGTGTCGCTCTCGGTCATGATGCCAGCGTCTACTCCGATCATTCTGGCTACCATAAATAGAGCGGTTTTGCGAAATCTATTGGAGCATGGCGGACTTACAACATTATGAGCCTAATCAAATTTAGCTACATTTTTTTAATTCTGTCCAACAAAAATTAAGAAAACGAAAAAAAAAAAACACTATCACACGGTCTCTGAGCTCCCAACATAATTTCCAAGAGGTTCTAGTAGAACTTCCACCCTGCCACTCTTTTAGTTTCTAAGTAAAAAAAAACACCCCACAGGAAGAACAACAAAAGCCTTTTGTAAATTATTTCCAAAAACCATCAAATGGAGCATTGTTATGTATGAACTTAAAGTTTAGGATAATGCTCAGCTAAGTGTCTGTAAAAGAATTATATAAATTTATAGACATATTAGCTGCTGCTGCTTATCAGTTAAAGGTTTCAACTTACAATGAATGAAAAATGTATAAAAAAAAGATGTAAAAAATGTTTTAAGGAATAAAATTGTATAAAATAATCAATATGGTGTTCTTATTTTAATAACTGAAGAAAAAACTAAAAACTGAACTATTATTGTTTTCAATTATAGTTCCAGAAGATAGAGTGAAGAATTGAGCATTGACTTCAACTGAAATAATTTTGTATTATTTTCAAAATGATGTCTGTCTCTTGACATTAATGTATATATATTTAATAAAAACATTTTTGGGTCCTCCAAACTATATAACCTAATTAACTCGTAAATAATAATCTTTAATCAGGAAAAAACCAATCAGTTTGGGAATATTAACTGTTTAAGTCAATAAAACAATAAAGGCTTATTGAAAATTAAAACAACTTGTCTTAATTTAATATAAACGAATATCGTTATTAATAACATTAAAATTATATATTTATTAAAGAACCGGAATGTATTACTGATTTTTAAACTTCGGCTGTCGTTCTAAATATATATAAAAATTTAAGCTGCTTTGACTTAGAGACCATAAATTACATTTTATATATACCCATATATCCATTCAATATGGGGTCCTTTCACTCTGCCAAAAGCAGCAATCAGGCAATTTAAATTGACTTTAAGCTGACCCAGTTTCAAGAGGCTTAGTGGATCAAGGGATTGCATGTCATTGCCACTGAGAGATTACGTATTCTCATAGCGAGACGATCCATAAATGATAAGGTGACGCGCGTGTCGCAATATCTCCAGTATCTTGATCATCAACGCGTAATGCATTTCATCTGACAGATGCAAGGCCGCTGCCAGAGTCGCCACAACTCCTGATTTCTCGCCGCGGGGATTCAACAAAAGGTCAGGGGGCACAAACGACCGCTTAAAGCGCTCGTAAATTTTAATGACACTTAAAGAAAACAAGAGCAGACGCAGATTCATGACACTTCTCATGTCATTTATGGCAAATGTCGGGTTTTTCTGTCACATCTCGCAGATTTTCAACCTTCAAAAGCAACTGCTGTCAAATTCTATGAGCGAAAGGTAAACACTAACTTTAATTGACCATAAAAATAAAAAATAATAAAAATAAAAACAGTTGAGATGTTTGTTTGCTTGTTTGTGTTTGGTATGTGATAAATTGAATTACTTAAATATTTAGGACTGTTTTGTATTTTCCATATTGGTTTGTTTAAAAACAGAAATTAGAAGTTGAAACAAAGATCTTCGCAATTTGAAACCGGTCCAATTCGTACAATTTAATGGGCGGTTAAAGAAGCGCATTTGTAAACGCGTTGACCATATATCAAACATCTAGCGCAATTTTGTGGATCTGTTCTATGGAGGGGTCAAAGCCCCGCACACGCCTCTTCGCAAATGCTCAAGGACTTTGATGACGGAACTAACGTCAAACAACTTTCTAATAAAAAAGTCAACTGACTCGTCAGTTGCCGATTAAATTTCTGATTTGATTTTCTTACGATTTGTTACCCGGTCTCAAATCCATGCAGCTAGATGAATCGATGGCAAAGAGCCGCATTAGAACCAGTTCCCAGACCCAAGAATTCATAACAGCTGAAGGTCATCGGCTTTACAGCTCCTATAAAAAGAAGGCGTGGCATTTTGCTTTGGCTCTAGCTTACCTATAATCATTAATATGAATTACTAGTATTATTTGTATATTTTTATAACTTTAACATCATTTGTTACTTGCTCTGAAAATCAGTGGCTGACAGTCTCGTAGGTGTTTCGACATCCACTTCAATTGGAATTATCTGTGCTTTTGGGTTGTGCAACCGCTGTACTGCAATTACCAAGCGGATCTTTCAATGCAACTTAATTGCCATAAGTAATTTTGCAGGGCTTAATTATAACAAATTAAATAGCACAAGAATGCAGCTCGCCATTAAATACAATGTAAAAATTGAACTAGAAACAAACTAATTCAATGACAGCAACTAAAATGATAGAGCTGAAGGCTTGCTTAAGTCGGTTAAAGTGTTAACAGATGATTTTGATCATACCCATATAATAAAGGTAAGATTAAGTATTTACCTAATATAACAAAGATACTGTATGAGTTATATGATCATAAAATCTTTGGAATACAAACAACATTAAAATATGAATAATAAAACTTAAATTAAGACAGAGGATTTTAAACTATCATACTCGGCATGAAGTACAAACAGAGCCTGATTTCTCTGCATGGATGAACGATTGCGGCATTTATACAATTATTAATGTAAGCAAAGCAAAGGCCACCCAAACCGCTGAGACAAGCAAACAAATTGCGGCAATCGGCCACAAAGTTTTGTGTGGCAATTAAACCTATATTTTTGCCTTATTAGTGGGACCAGGGGGCGTGGGTGGAGGCGGAATGCGGAGTGCGGACATACGCATATTCGGTAGAGATTAATTAATTGCCACAAAATGACAGAGACGACGACGACAACGAAAAAGTAAAGGAAAAACTCGAAATGTAATTTTTCGCAATTTACGTTTTTTTTTTTTGGTCTTTTGCTTTGGATATTTTTTTTGTTGTTTTGCTTTGTTGTGTTTCTGAGAAAAAACTCAAAAAGACGTTGCACATTTTGCAAGAGCGACATTTGGTCTAATGAGCGGTTTTGCGATAGTGCTCTGAACTGATCTAGACAACGACTTTTGGAGGTCATCGCCGTCGTCGATGACGTCGCCGTTGTCGTCGCCAAGCTGTCCATCCAATTGAAGCTAAATGTGTTAAAGCTGCTGTTGTTGTGCATGTTGTTGTTAAATTGCGAAATGAATTTGGCTACGTTTATGGCCAAAAAATGCAGCGACAATTGCATCGCATAAACGCGTCAGTTGGCAGCCAAAAAGACCAAAGCTACAAGTTGCACCAGTTTTAATCAACAACAAAATGCAAGAAAAAAAAAATCAAAAAACTTGAAGCGATACGAAATCGTTAAAAACGTAATCGAAATCAGCCTCCGCAAAAGCATTTGCTGCAATTCCGTTGCCCTCCTCCAAGTCAAGTGAAGCAGCAAGCGGCAGCACACTGTGGCAATCTGAAAACCCTGCTAAGCCCCCCACCTTCCTGCACATGTGTATGTATGTGTTTCTGTGTCGTCTTTGGGATTCTTTGGTTACCCTGCATTTGGATTTATGCTTCGCTTGGCCAGCATCGGGTGCCGCAAACTATGTCTCTTATGTCTTTTTTTTCCAATTTTTTACTTTTTATGGAGCAATTGAAGTCGTTGACTTGACAAACTGCCACTAAAATTGAACTGTGCATAGTGCAAAGAACGAAAATTATGCAAAGATGCAACAGATGTATTTAACATAAGAAGGAGTTTTGCATAAGTATATTTATGTAGATATTATTACTGAGTATGTGAATTTTATTTCTTAAATAAAAATTGTATAATAATAATATAATAATAATAAATATATTTATTTTAGGGAATATTTTATAGAAATAAATTTAAATGATGTTTTCTTAAACAGAAGGCTTATTTATCTTGTAATAATATTATTTAGTGGAAGATATTTGAGAAGTTTTTACTTAATTTTATATATGTATGTGTTTGATTCCTTTTGTATGTGCTATGCTGTTAATTGATAGGAAAATGAACAGAGTACATCATATTCTGTTCATATTTCATCCAATTACAGCACATACGTCGACTACTGAGTGTGTTCGCATTGCTATCATTTCCTCTCTTTGGAGTCTTCCCAGCTAGTGGTTAGATGCAATGCTTGACCTCGAAGCGGTCATAAAAGAAACGTGCGTATGCGAAACTATTGGCCATCGAGCGTGATACATCAAAACATTCATTTCTCATGGCATGCATTCAAATTGCAACAATTAAGTCAGCCATAAAAACTACCGCATCGCATCACAGCTTGACCGTTATGCAATTCTGCTGGCTACTTTTGGTCATTTGGCATATCGTTTTTCTACAGACGTATTTGCAGCAGATCCCGCTGCTGGAAACGACAAACTTTTCCTTTGTACATTATCCCGCCACGGAATATGAATTATAGCGCCAAATTGCAGCGGGCTAAACACTTTTCAAATTGGGTGTGTTGGCTATGCCTAAAGTGTAACTATGACACACATATACATACAAACACTATACACACAACCTACACACATTTGCAGCAACTGATCCTTTCACCTGCTGCGCAAAACAAAAGACTTAGGCAACGAACTCGATTTACCATTTTCTGTATTTCCGTATTGAAAGCGCTTTTTTTCTTTTTTTTTCTTTTTTTTTTTTGACAGGCAAACAGCACTCCTTCAAGTTCTTTATCTAAGCGCTTAAATTATTGTCAATTGTGCAGTTGATACACCCTTTTTAGGGTATGCCCAACATCTACAGGCTCTTGTAGAGTAATTGAATGCGACATATCTCAAAAGCATCTCTGGTTTCAAGCCAACTTAAATAGCCAGGTGAACGGTTGCAGCTTCCCAAATGTGGCGAACATTTGCCTCTTAACTACTAACAGCCTACTACCAGTTCACCTAAAATCTGCAGCGGCTGCCTCCGCTGCTGAATCTGGGTATGCCACTGCCAGCAGCTGTCCGCATCGCAAATGTTGCATAATTTGAGTTTTCTTCAACGTTGTGGCATAGTTGCATGTGTTGTTTTTGTTGTTGTTTTGGAAGTCACCCAGTTAGTGTGTCACTATGGCATTTGAGTTGGCCATTTGTTGTTTTGCTATTGTTGTTGCTACCAGTATTGTGGACCTCTCTGTGTCTTGAAAAATTTAGGTAGTAGTAATTTGATAATTCATGTTGTCATCCATGTTTGTTGTTTTTGCAGTTGAACAAATCCAACCCAATGTGACGTTAATTTGCGTTGATTTATTTCCATCACTTAATGGGCGGGGCTCAATAATATACCAGATAATCGATTTGAGAATACAAAAAATATATATAAATATAAATGCTCTGCTTAGCTAAGCGATATAACTTACATTTTTGCACGGGCACGAGTTTAACAAATAATGACAAATAAAATAACAAATCAGTTTAATATTATTTGGGCGGAAGATAAAATAAATTTATTTTATTGAAAGGAAAAATAATAATAATAATAATAGAGTAAATTAAATTCAAGGCAGATGTCAATTTTGATATATAAAGATATAAGTTCGAAGTGAGCTAGAATTAATGACAGGTTAACTGATTTGGCATTCAGATGTTTTTGCATTAATACGAACTAGGTTTTTAACCAACAGTAGTATGAATTAATTAGCACTCATTTGATATCAGATGAAGATTATTATAATTAAATTAAAAGATGATCGATTATAGCTTCGCCGCGGCTTCTGGATAGACCAGTCAGTAGGTGTATCTTTAACAAACATACTGTTTCCTTCAACTTGTATGAACTGCCTGGATTTGTTCTCGAGTTGAACTATAAACATTTGGTTTTATTAGTACGGCTCACTTTTAATTGCAACATAAGGTAGTCGTCTGAATTATTACATATTCCAATTTAATTTCTATGAGTTTTGTAGTCTATGTGAGCAATCGCAGCTATGTTCGCAGTTGCCCCATAACGACATAAATTTAAATTTAAATTACAGTAGCTGGCTTGCTAATATATAATAGAAACAGATGCGGGTTCGCACACACCTCACACACACTTACACTCTCGCACAGTTCACAATTCACGACAAAAGGCGAAACAAATGAAAACGAACCAGCGACATAATTCCCATGCATGTGATTTTTATTTATTTTGTTTCTTGCTATTTTTGTCGGTGCTTTTTTAATCAAATTCTTTTTTTGTGATCTTATTGTTTCAGTTTTGCACTAATTGCTCTCCGGTTTTCTTAAAATGGGCAACGAACAAAAATCAAAATAAAAAATAACTTTTAAGCTCACAAAAATATTTATGCTTTGTTTTATTTGCCCAAGATGTGTACAGTGATTATGAATATGTATTGAGTATTTAGGAAAGCCAGCAGGATGTAAGATCTGCCTTAAATGCCTTTAAAACCTTATCAAAATTAATTATTCAAATGAGCAGTGTAAAAAGCATAGTATTAAATTTAAAATATGATTGTTTAAATATATTATTATATCACGCATGCTTAAATGGAATTGTGCTCATTACTTTATCCTAAATAATGGTACAAATATGTAAGTAAATTTGCAGCAAAGTCAAAGATCGAATTTATATGATTTTACTTCAGTTGAAATAAAAAGTCAACTGACATGATTGTTTTCATTTTTATTTTATTAAATACAATTTTAGCAATTTAAATCTTATTTAAGAGCGTTATTTTTATCTTTTATTCATCAGCACTTAGGCTTATATTCAAATTGCAATTCTACAGGCATTAATTTGGTGTCAAGTTTATTTGGCAGCACTTAAAACCTGCCCCTAACTAATCTTTATTTAATTTTTGTGGTTTTATTTTTTTTTAATTTGCACAAAACTCGTTGGCAATTGCAGTGCCTTAGTGTTCAATGTGTTGGAACTGGGCGGTTTTGTGGGCGTGCTGATCAGTTCTTTAATGCAATTGCCGACACTCGGCCGTGCTGCAAGTTCTCTAGAGCCTCAAGTCTTGTTCCGTGTGCCAAGCGTCTCGTGTAGGCGTTGTTGGTGTTGTTGTTGTGTTGCCAGCAGGCATGTCGCTTGTTTCAAGGTCTTTTACGTCGTGCCCCTGGCCAATTGCTTGGAAAATGTCAAATGGTCAGAAAAAATTGGCCACTTCAGAGATATCTGATTTCTGGTTTTGTCTTTTGCTTTTTTTTTTTTTGGAATTTCCGACTATTTTCCCAAAAACATTACATCAAAATTTAAGTGCGAAAACTATTGCGGACTAAGGTCAACTGCCGTTTGTTATCGCGGGTGTTGAGGTCACAATTATAAAAGCATAATAACGGTAATAATAATTTAGTTAACAGTGGCACAGAATGCACCATCAACAATGAAGTGAATTACATATTTTTATTCGCGTGACCTTTTCGCGCAGTTACCAAAATTCATACAAATATAAATTACTTAAAGCTGTGTTACTCTTGCTGTTGCTGCTGTTGCTGTTGCTGTTGTTGATGCCAACAACTTTTTTCTGGTCGGTTTTCTTTGCGGCTAAACGTGCACAGTTCAAAATGTGGCCAAATTAAATGTCGAAGGTTTTGCACGACTGTCTCGAGACTTCGCCACGGCCTGCAGTCAATTGACAAATACTATCCGTACCTACCTCAACTAACCTCGACACAGTGTAAGTCTGGCTCGGGCTATCGTTTTGGCTCTGGGCACGAAATTCGGTTGCCAAAGAAATCTTGGCCAGTCCAGTACAAAATTTGGGTCAAATTGTGTCGCTTGACTTGCCGACGTCTTGAATTTTGACAAATTTTACTGATCTATTAAAGCTGATTAGAGCAATGACCCTGATACATGTACACGTACCCAGCTACTAACCACAACAATTATGTACTAGCTCAACTTAATGAGCAACATTTTGGTTAGTTTGTTTTGGTCTTTCATGTTCGAAAAAAGTATCATTTATCTGAAATTATAATGTACAATTTATATCGGGGAATAAATATGTATTTACAATAATGAGGTTTGTCTGCAGTCAAGTTTTTTCTCAAAAATCTTTTTAATAATCCACTTATAAGCCGTTAAGTGGCGATTAATTGGCTAACCAAAAAGTAAGCTGCTCAACAAAAGTAATAAATTTTCAACATAGTTCCACGATTGTGCACAGAAACATGTGCGGTATTTGAGACGGAAAAATTGCAAATCGATTGCAAAGTTCAAAATATATGGCAAAAAATACAATGAATAAAGCAAAAAAAAAAAACAGTACAGTAAAAAATCCTAAACGATTGACAAATACGAAGCATCTCAAAAGTAGAGCACATGCAGCACGCTCACAAATTATAGACCTGCCGCATATACGATTATATTAAAAGCAAAATTGCCAGAGTCATCGTTTAAATGGCAAATGACAAATGTTCAGTCTTAGCCAATAAATCGACGCTGTCTAGATGAAACCCACATTTTTAACTTCTCTTATGTATGCAAACTTTGTCGAACTGCTGTCTTAGCAAAAACAATAAATGGATTTTATTTATTTATCACGCATAAATAAAATTATTTGAGAATATCAAGAATAGAAGATCGAATATGACATAAGAGAATTGAAAAATTGCAACTTTATAATTATGTATTTGTAACTAGATAAATAAAAAATATATATATGTATATGTTTATATAATTAGTTTATGACATTCGTTTAATCTGTCCAATAGCCCAAATTCCATAATATTTAACGCGTTATTATTTTAAGCGAAAAACATTTTTTTGCTAAGTTTTGTTCCACGATTGTTTGGCATTTTAAACATAATGTCAAATAATTAACCTGCCAGAACTGCAGAATATTTGAATTTCTATGAGGCAAGCACTATAAATTTTAATTTAGAGAAATGCGATCTTTCAGGATAAATACAGATTACTGATTATTAGAGAATAATAAAGAAACAAAAATTGCATGTTTATAAATTTGTTTGTCATTAGAACTGGTTTACCTTAACGCGTCGAATTAATTATTGACACTGTATGGCAGTTGACAACTTTTAAGATCTCAACAGCACTCATTATATTATTTGAGTCGGCTAATGGCTTGTTGATATATTATGCAAATGTTGTGCTCTGCATTTAGACATACATTATTGGATGTTGGCATAACCAAACAGACGTCGCTAAAATCTACATAAATATATATGAAGCATAAACAAAAATAAAAGAAGACAAAATAAATCTTCAAAGTTTAGATGGCAAAATTATTCGCATAATAAAAAGATATTTAAATTTATTTGCGAATAATCGGTGCACCACCAAATGCTATACAGAACTACATACGTAGCCGATAATGAGACTATTCAAAACTGAATGTTTTTTGCATCACCTGATTTGCATAAATTGTTGGGCGGGTTTCTATTTTATTAAACTAGAATGCTCATTAGATCAAAGCCTTAGAGAATTTTGCATCTGGATGGCACGAGTATGAAAGTGAACTCACAAAATAAAAATAAAAACCAGAAGAAGAAACTGAAACTGAAACTGAATTGAAGAAAACCTATAACGTACATAAACTTGAACTTGAAATTTAATGTTGGGCCTTAACCGCTATGTTTCCCTTCACTTTATTTGTTTATTAGACAATCGACAGATTGCTCTTTTCCCCTTCATACCTTCTTTATTAAATTCATTTTTATAGTTTCAATAGTGGTTTTTGGGGTCAACTGAGCGATGCAGCGTTCTTTATGTGCGCTAAGTCTTGACCACAAAAGAGGCCTAACAAAAAGAAGAAAAAAACCTAGAAACAGACAAAGACCGCATTTAAGATAATGTAGTTCATCTTTTTCTAATGATAATGACAATGCTGATGGCTGATGGTTAACCTTCGCCTTCAACTGCACATTACAATGTACAGCTTTATAAATATGCAAGACCTAATGGAAAACGCCTTTTCCTGATGCCTGCTCTTCGTTCACACGTTCCATTTACTTACCCATTGACCGGTTAGACTCGTAGTAATACCCAGAATTCAGTCAATATATTTATATAGAGTTGTGTATATCCTCTGTATATTTTCATTGCACATTGAAATGTCAAATCACACATACAAGCCAAACATTCAATCAGTGCACCTAAAGGTGTATACAATTTAAAATTGCTTCGCTCTGCCGAAAATCTAAGATCAAAAGTTCAGTCACGAATCCAAACGAACCTAGCAAACGTTGCATGTTTTATCTTAAAAAAAAAAAAAAAAACACTGAAACTGTGAAAAAAAACAACTGATCTCCCTCATAGCCAAATGAATTGTGTATATAATGTAGTCTTGGTGTTTTTTGATTTAAAGAGCTGGTGTTCTTTCTTTTATTGCGATAAAGGTATTATAATATATAGTCCTAACACTATATAACCAAAAATTAACTTTAATAAATTAGCATTCTACAAAGTTGATAGCAAACACATCTTGAATATATGTATGTATGTGTGTTTGGAAATGGATTTTTGCTCAAATTAAAAACATAATTTGTTGAATATAGAAATGGATTTATTTTAAATAAAAATAATATTTAAAGAAACTTGATTCCATTTTATCGTTTTGTATCTTTTCACAACTAGAGGAATTTACGACGTTTTTAGCCCACGCGCGGAACTTTATCCGAAAGTCAAGCAATTAAATTGAAGTGAATTAAAAAAAAAATTAAAATGGATTTAAAATTATTTAAATATTTGTAGATTCCAATTTGAATTTTTAAAAGGAATCTGACGACATGTTATCACCTTAGCCAAACACTTAACACGCTGTTGAATCTTTTTTACTATCTTGTGACTCCAGTTGTCTACTAAGCATTTGGTACCATTAACAGCTAGCCGACAGGCCAACTGCCACCAAGTCACACACACTTGCACTAACACACACAGGGCAGCTCACACGCATTGAGCGTATACACGGACAGTGTCCGTGTGAGGCGCACGTAGGCGCTGAAAGCTTTTTGCCGTACAGCATTTCCTTTTGCACCGAGAGACTCATACGGACAGGGCAGAGAGCATGAGAGAGAAAGAGAGATTGAGGAAGAGAGAGCTTTTGATTTCGTCGTTTACTGTTGGCTGGTGGCTGCGTCAAAGATCGACGTCGGCAGCAGCCATTGCAGAAACGGTGGAGCAGCATCAAACGGCTTTTGACGGCATCGGCATATAAAAGCTCGCAATGTCTGTGCAAAATTATTCAGTTAACAGTTGCGGGTTGGTTGAGACATACACACCCCGACCAAGTTGTTGAGTGCGCCTGTCTAGAAGTTTAAATAAAGTGCAAAATGAAATCCATGGTATGTTGTGCATAAGCGTACTGCAAAAATTCAATCTATGAAAAAAAAAAAGAAAAAAATGGAAACAAAGATGATGATGCTACAAGTTCTTAAAGTGTCAGCATTATATCATCATATATGTACATATACTTATCACAATGCAGCACAACGGAAAATTTTGTGTTTCAAAACTTGAATTATAATTTCGTGACGTTTGTCTTAGCAATTCTATACTTTTGTGCCATAAATTGCTTAAGCATTTTAAAATATCATAGTTCGGCACCAAATAACGTAAATGTTGAAGTCATCTTAAAAATTTTATTTTATATCTAAATAAGCAGAAAATTGATTAAATACTTTCATGCATTTCAAAACATGGACATACATGGAAAAATGTGCTTTAAACTTGCAGATGAAGAGTTCGCCTTTAGAACTTTAGTTTATATATTCGAAATTTATTAAAAATTCTAAATTTTCGTAGGCAAGTAGGCAATTAAAATGAAAAAGTCAATTCTATTCAACTGTTTTTTCCTTAAAAAATTATGTTAAAGAAGTTATACAATTATTAAGGTTTTGCCTTTTCGAAATAGTTTATTAAAAACTAATTACAAATTGAAATCCAAATAGGAAAACCATTTATAAAATATCACAACGAATTTAGAAACCAAAAACGATATGCTCATTAGTTGTAGCTTTGAAATTATTTATTAATTTATTAAAATGCACACTCCCTTGCCATTTCCCCATATATCAACAAATTACGCATACGCAGCTACGCAAGTTCTTTCACATTACGCATGCGCCATGTCGCACGTGACGTGGATGCAATTATGCTACCATTGAACTTGGCGCGTTGCCAACGGTTGCGACTTCAGTTGGCAGATTGCATAATTGTCATATTTGAAATAATGATGGAGCGACTGGCGGAAGTGTTGCCAAGTTATATAACATTTGCAGTTGCGAGCGATCGATCCACACGGCTAACCCACTTTAAACACTTTTGTTACATTTTGCATTGCAGCTCGTTTTTGGCCTGTTGGCTATGTGCGTATTGGCGGCCAGCGCCACTGAGGAGGCAGCCAAGAAGGTGGATGTGGTGCCAGCTGTTGAAGCCAGCAGCTCGACGGCTGAGAAGAAGCAAGGCAAGCGTGGAATTAACTATTCCGGCTACGGCTATGGTGGTTCCGGCTATGGTGGCTCCAGCTATGGTGGCTCCAGCTATGGTGCCTCCGGCCTGGGCGGTGGACTCATCGGCGGCGTTGGTCACGTCCAAGAGCTGCCTACACAGGTGCACACCAACACCGTTGTAAGGACCGTGCAGGTGCCCTATCAGGTGGAGCGTCGTGTGCCCTATCCCGTTGAGAAGACCGTCACTTATCCCGTCAAGGTGGCCGTGCCACAACCCTACCCCGTCGAGAAGATTGTCCAGTACCCCGTGAAGGAGATCATCAAGGTGCCTGTCCATGTGCCCCAGCCCTACCCGGTGGAAAAGGTCATCAAGGTCCCCGTTAAGATTCCCGTCGATCGTCCCTACACCGTTCATGTGCCCAAGCCATACCCCGTCCCTGTCGAGAAGCCAGTGCCCTACACCGTAGAGAAGCGCGTCATCCAGAAGGTGCCCGTTCATGTGGACCGCCCCGTTCCCTATGAGGTGAAAGTGCCCGTCAATGTGCACGTTGAGAGCCATGTGCAACCTGCCATTACCGTCACACACAAAGTCACCCGCACCGAGGGCGCACCAATCATCAGCGCACCCGTACTTAGTCATGGCATCGCCTATGGCGGTCATGGAATCTCCGGTCATGGCATCGCCTATGGCGGTCATGGAATCTCCGGTCATGGAATCTCCGGTCATGGCGTCTCTGGACCCGGTATCGCTATCGGCGGTCATGGCATCGCTTATGGAAGCTCGGGACATGGTATCTCCTCGTACGGCACCTCCGGACACGGCGGCTACCTCCACAAAAAGTAGATCAATTTAAACGTTAACGAGGGCCATCAGAAATTTGAAACGGGTGAAGGCGAGAAGGCGCATCAACATCAACATCATGTCGAAATTTTCCAATTCACACAAGAAAAAACAATCAAAAGGAATAAACCCAAATCCGATCCCGAACTCAAGCCCGCAACCCTCACCGTACGACTTACAATTAGTTTTAGTTTGTGATACCAGCCGAAATTCTTAGGAGGAAGCAACAATCGTTCAACGGGAAGATCATCAAATGCGGCATTTCAAAGAGTGATTCCGTAGACGGAACCTGAAACACTGAAAACTTGCCAGCAACCGCAAAAACCCTAGCCCCAAAAGTCGCATTCGTTTGTCCTGCTTGAGTTGCGTTGTGTCACCCTGCCTCCTTTTATGTACAGTTCTTTCTAGACAGGAAAAACAAAAACAAAAAATCAGTTGCACCTTCGACTTTTTTCACGTCAATTTCTATTCTATGAAATTTTTGTACATATTTAATAATGTAAATAAAAAGAAAATTGAAAAAAAAAAATACCTACAATATTATTGCAATAATTAAAAAGTTGCCTGTTATCTAAGTGGATTATTTATTTTGAATGTTCCAGATTCGTCTAATAAGTGTTTTTGCTTAATTTCATTATTATGTCAAAATTTTGATACGTTTTCAGTTCGCTTTTCAAAGACTAAAAACTGAATTGGTTCCTGCTTAGTGGTGATATAATAATCAAAGTTGGGTTAGTCAGATTCTACTAATGAACTAATTAAACATGTAAACATGTAAACATGTTCAATTCATAAATAATTAGTAAACATGTAAAAAGAATAACAACTTATGTCAATTTAATATTGTTTGTCGAAAAAGCTCTAGAGTCATTCATGTAAACCAACTTGAAAATTGTCTAAGACTTTATTTTAGTTGCACCTGTAAGTCAAAGCTTATGTTCAGGTATAAATGTATGTGCACAAAGTATGCTAGGCTTTTTTTACTCATATCTTTAAAATATATTGTTCATTTTAAAAAATCTAAGCCTAAGACTATGCAATGGTAATAGCTAGAAAAACATTCCAGAAATTGTACTGTGTATTTTTATACTCTGGTACCGAATGCAAAGAGTATATTAGTGTTATTCAATATCCGTCATACAATCTATCTGTTCGTCCATCCGTCTGCCTGTATACGCGCAACATTTTAACTTTGACTCAAGAATCGCAAAACACCATATTTAAAATGTCTATTAATAACAGTATTATCCAACGGCCGAGACTCAACCTGAACCGCAAAAAGTTCCTTTGTCACTTCAACTCATTCTCCATTCACGATTGACTCAATGTACACTAAGAACCCAGACGCAAGCTTAAGATAATTTTATGAGCTTAAGAATATAATTTCAGTTGACTATTGTTTGAGTTGCTGTAAAGACGTACATTTTAGATGCGGGGAAAGTACAATTTAGAATCAGAATGTGGCAGTTTTTGTTAATCTCACTGGCCTCTCTTAGCCTGCTGTCAAGCGTCCAGATGCAAGCTACAGATGGACATGTGTGCGAGCAAAATAAAGTAGTCAGATATACGGTAGAGGAACGTACGCCATTGCATGAATATGGTTCGTTCAGTAAAAGGTTTAAGGAATTAGGCATTTTAGGCGAGATGCGTAATGTGGTGAGTGTATAGAGAGATTAAATAAATAATTACCAATAAAATTGAATAGGAAATTACAGTAATATATTTCCGCAGACTAAGACTAAACTGGAATGCCAGCCTGTGCCAACGACAACGATAATGCCCAATTCCGATCATATCATTCACAATGATAGTTCGTCCAACTCTAGGACATGGCTCATCTCTGGGCTAGTACTGACCTTGATGATAACAGTAGTATCTATATTTACATACTTCTGTACAAGAAAGAGGAGAATTTCAAGAAATATATTTACTGCAGCCCGTAACTTTGGTGATGATATCTTTATATTAGCTAATAATGTTTAGTTCAAATAAAAATTTTGTTTTATAAATAGTAATAAGATTCTTGTATACCTCATTGGGTCAAAGACGTCTCCTTCAATGCATTATAAAAAATGCATTTCAAACCTCAGGAGTAAATCTTTTACTTGGTCCATAATTTGACTACTATGCATAAGCTTCAATTATTTTTCTTTTGATATTATATATCGAATTATTTTCTTGAAGAAGAGTAAATATTCTTAAATATTTATGAAACGATAACTTTCGTTGGAAATAAAATGTCGAAATAAATTCGTTTTACACTTGAATCCGGCTTCCGGTATTAAGCCCACATTGCAGATATCGCTCCATTCATTTTTGTGATATTCATATTTTCTGCAAGCTGCATATATGAAATAATTTAAGCGAAATTTTTTATATCTAAACATGTAAAGAGCATTTAACGAAAATGCCATATTACACACAGCAAATTCATAGAAACAAACTCTGTTGGGTGTGTCAAAGTAGCTTATTCTTTGTTGTAAATTTAGCTCCCATATATGTACACAACGAATGATATATTTACTCTTTTGATTAGTTACCACATACCATACAAATACATATTTTAATTTCTGGAATTATTTTGAGTGTGACACATATACTGGACATTCCGATAAGGCCAGCTTTGCTATTTATAATTTATTTATTATTTAATTATTTAATATGGAAGATTATTTGGCTGACTCAAAAGCCGCTCATGATTAGTTTCGTTCTGTATGCGCAGCTAAGCGGACATGAATATTCAGACTATGGGCTGTACTCGAAGTCATTTGATTTGGGTTTATTTGGTACTTGCGGCTGGTTGTGTGGCTGCCAGGAGTATTCAATTTAAGAACACGTGTAAAATCCATGAGAAGTCAAGTGATTTTAGCAACAAGGAAAGACAAGAACCAGATACAAATATAGTAAGAATCAAATTAAAGTTTCTGCAGTTCGTCTTAAATCAAGAATTGTACGTCATTCCAGTTACAGCCTGCATATGAGTGCTGTCCCGGTTACGCTGGACCCATCGACAATTGTCAGCCCGTCTGCTCTGAGGCGTGCGGTGACAATGCCTACTGCAAGTCACCGGAGAAATGTGAGTGTTCAGATGGTCATGAAAAGGTCGAGGGAGGCGGCTGCGAGCAGCAAAAAGATGTTCATTTGTGCACCAAAGAAATCGAGGTGGAGTATACTGATTCTGAACCACTTTTAAGGCATTTTTTTGGGATCGGTACTGAAAAAGAAAATCTCGAAAATGTCGACTTGAGTGAAGTTCTTATTCCCAAGGTAAGCTTGAAAATATTTTTAAAAAAAATAATAATTTGTAATGAATTTAATTATATATGTTATGTAGACCAAAACCAGGCTAGAAAACAAGACGGTTTGCTGCGAGGGCTTCGAAAGGGAAAACGAGGACGCACCTTGTGTTATCAAGGATCCCAATTTGTGCACAAGGGAAGTAGAGGTGGATTTGGTTATGGATGAGAAAGCAGCGAGGATTTGGCAAGCTATGAAAGATGAGTTTATCAAATTGAATATTGAATTCCCGAAAGACTTGCCTGTGAGTAAAAAAAAGTTTCTAAATGATCTAAGGTACGAAAATAGTTATTTTGATAGCCAACCACCAAAATGGAATCACAAAAAGTGTGCTGCGAAGGCTACACGCGGAAGTCGAATTTGCATCTATGTCAGCCCGTTTGCAGTACCAAGTGTGTTGCGAATAGCTTCTGCAAGAAACCCAATACATGTGAGTGCCTAGTTAACTACCACTTAGGATCAGATGGGGAGTGCATAAGGACTTTAACACCTGACGATCCGCATGTGTGCAGCACGAAAAAGAACGACGCTGATAGGGTAAGCTGTACGCTGTAAGGCATTGTAAAGTACATAATTGTATTAAAAATGCTATATTCCTAATTAGATTCAAGAGAGTGCCGAATTAGAGCTGTACTGCTGTGACGGCTATGAGCAGAATTTGACTAGCACTCTCTGTGAGCCAAAATGCAGCAAGGGATGTGGTCACAATTGCCAATGTGTGCAGCCCGAGGTGTGCATTTGTCAGTGTGAGACTGGCTTTGTCAAAGGGAAGTCTGGACTTTGTGAGCCAATTTGTGCAGCAGGCTGTCCTGAACACAGCAGCTGCATAAGCCCAGATAAATGTGAGTGCCATGAAGGTTACACGCTCAGCAACAGCAACAGCTGCCAGCCCATCTGCTCGGGGGCCCAGCCAGAGCACAGCAGCTGCAAGCGTCCGGGCGAGTGGGAGTGCGATTTGGGCTATATTAAACTCCCCATTGGGGATTCGCTGGCCTACTCTTGTGAACCACATTGTCGGCAGAGCTGCTCCTCTTACGCTAAATGTGTGAAACCCGATTACTGTGAGTGTCTGCTGGGCTTCGAACCAATTGAGAATTTCGAGGAAAACTTCATTGAGAGATGCAAACCGATTTTACCCCTGACAAGTTTAAATAGCGACGCAAGCAACAATGTACTCAACATAAATTGAAAACTTAATTATAACAATTTACAAAAATATACTACCCTTTTTATGGACAAGCTCAATTTGATGGCTTTACTTTTCAAATGCTATTCCCACTTGTGCATCGACAATGTCATTGTAAGAAGGAACAGTTTAGATCCAACTACTCTGACGACAACAAAGGACGCGAGATCTGTTTCGTCGGCTATCAGCACACTTGCTGCTCAACTGTACTTGTATTTGTACTTGGAGTAATTTAAGCAATAATTACTAAATTAGTTACATCTATAAATAAAAAAAAACTGTTAACGATGAGTACATGTCTATTTATATGAAGGAAATATATGCAAATATAACTTAAACCTATGTTTTAATCGATTATATATTAAACAGTTCGCTTCAAGGTTTAACTTTCAGACAATTATCGATACTCGACTTCCATGAAAATGTTTTGTTAGATTTCTGTCTACATTTGTTTTATATTCTTTCCAAATCGATGAAGATTTTGCCTATATCCACATATGGTCATGTTAAGCGTAAGGCAATTTTCATTTCGCACCGTGACTCTTCAACATTATCAGTCAGCCAGGCCAAATGTCTAATTTAAACAAATATTCATTCGAAGTCATTTCATTTGGGATTCTTTGGTACATGCGGCTGCCAGGAGTATTAAAAATCGTTGAATTTTTAACATTTAACAAAAATTCCATATTACACACAGCAAATTCATAGAAACAAACTCTGTTGGGTGTGTCAAAGTAGCTTAGTCTTTGTTGTAGATATGGGGTCCATATACACAATGAATGATATATTTACTCTTTTGATTAGTTACCACATACCATACAAATGCATATTTTAATTTCTGGAATTCAAAATTCAGAATAATTTTCACTTGTGTGAGTTTTGAGTATGACACATATCCTGGACATTCCGATAAGGCCAGCTTTGCTATTTATAATCTATTTATAGTTATAAATTAACTCGAATTTGTATGCAATGTATGGAAGATTATTTGGCTGACTCAAAAGCCGCTCATGATTAGTTTCGTTCTGTATGCGCAGCTAAGCGGACATGAATATTCAGACTATGGGCTGTACTCGAAGTCATTTGATTTGGGTTTATTTGGTACTTGCGGCTGGTTGTGTGGCTGCCAGGAGTATTCAATTTAAGAACACGTGTAAAATCAATGAGAAGTCAAGTGATTTTAGCAACAAGGAAAGACAAGAACCAGATACAAATATAGTAAGAATCAAATTAAAGTTTCTACAGTTCGTCTTAAATCAAGAACTTTACGTCATTCCAGTTACAGCCTGCATATGAGTGCTGTCCCGGTTACGCTGGACCCATCGACAATTGTCAGCCCGTCTGCTCTGAGGCGTGCGGTGACAATGCCTACTGCAAGTCACCGGAGAAATGTGAGTGTTCAGATGGTCATGAAAAGGTCGAGGGAGGCGGCTGCGAGCAGCAAAAAGATGTTCATTTGTGCACCAAAGAAGTCGAGGTGGAGTACACTGATTCTTCAAGGAATTTTTTTGGGATCGGTACTGAAAAAGAAAATCTCGAAAATGTCGACTTGAGTGAAGCTCTTATTCCCAAGGTAAGCTTGAAAATATTTTTAAAAAAAATAATAATTTGTAATGAATTTAATTATATATATTATGTAGACCAAAACCAGGCTAGAAAACAAGACTGTTTGCTGCGAGGGCTTCGAAAGGGAAAACGAGGACGCACCTTGTGTTATCAAGGATCCCAATTTGTGCACAAGGGAAGTGGAGGTGGATTTGGTTATGGATGAGGAAGAAGCGAGGATTTGGCAAGCTTTGAAAGCTGAGTTTATCAATTTGAAACTTGAATTCCCGAAAGACTTGCCTGTGAGTAAAAAAAAGTTTCTAAATGATCTAAGTTACGAAAATAGTTATTTTGATAGCCAACCACCAAAATGGAATCACAAAAAGTGTGCTGCGAAGGCTACACGCGGAAGTCGAATTTGCATCTATGTCAGCCCGTTTGCAGTACCAAGTGTGTTGCGAATAGCTTCTGCAAGAAACCCAATACATGTGAGTGCCTAGTTAACTACCACTTAGGATCAGATGGGGAGTGCATAAGGAATTTAACACCTGACGATCCGCATGTGTGCAGCACGAAAAAGAACGACGCTGATAGGGTAAGCTGTACGCTGTAAGGCATTGTAAAGTACATAATTGTATTAAAAATGCTATATTCCTAATTAGATTCAAGAGAGTGCCGAATTAGAGCTGTACTGCTGTGACGGCTATGAGCAGAATTTGACTAGCACTCTCTGTGAGCCAAAATGCAGCAAGGGATGTGGTCACAATTGCCAATGTGTGCAGCCCGAGGTGTGCATTTGTCAGTGTGAGACTGGCTTTGTCAAAGGGAAGTCTGGACTTTGTGAGCCAATTTGTGCAGCAGGCTGTCCTGAACACAGCAGCTGCATAAGCCCAGATAAATGTGAGTGCCATGAAGGTTACACGCTCAGCAACAGCAACAGCTGCCAGCCCATCTGTTCGGGGGCCCAGCCAGAGCACAGCAGCTGCAAGCGTCCGGGCGAGTGGGAGTGCGATTTGGGGTATATTAAACGCCCCATTGGGGATTCGCTGGCCTACTCTTGTGAACCACATTGTCGGCAGAGCTGCTCCATTTATGGTAAATGTGTGAAACCCGATTACTGTGAGTGTCTGCTGGGCTTCGAACCAATTGAGAATTTCGAGGAAAACTTCATTGAGAGGTGCAAACCGATTTTACCCCTGACAAGTTTAAATAGCGACGCAAGCAACAATGTACTCAACATATTTACAAATTTCATTTCGGAATGCTAATCCTAATTCATAAATTGAAAACTTAATTATAACAATTTACAAAAATATACTACCCTTTTTATGGACAAGCTCAATTTGATGGCTTTACTTTTCAAATGCTATTCCCACTTGTGCATCGACAATGTCATTGTAAGAAGGAACAGTTTAGATCCAACTACTCTGACGACAACAAAGGACGCGAGATCTGTTTCGTCGGCTATCAGCACACTTGCTGCTCAACTGTACTTGTATTTGTACTTGGAGTAATTTAAGCAATAATTACTAAATTAGTTACATCTATAAATAAAAAAAAACTGTTAACGATGAGTACATGTCTATTTATATGAAGGAAATATATGCAAATATAACTTAAACCTATGTTTTAATCGATTATATATTAAACAGTTCGCTTCCAGGTTTAACTTTCAGACAATTATCGATACTCGACTTCCATGAAAATGTTTTGTTAGATTTCTGTCTACATTTGTTTTATTTCCTTTCCAAATCGATGAAGATTTTGCCTATATCCACATATGGTCATGTTAAGCGTAAGGCAATTTTCATTTCGCACCGTGACTCTTCAACATTATCAGTCAGCCAGGCCAAATGTCTAATTTAAACAAATATTCATTCGAAGTCATTTCATTTGGGCTTCTTTGGTACATTCAGGAGTATTCAAAATCGTTGAATTTTTAACATTTAACAAAAATTCCATATTACACACAGCAAATTCATAGAAACAAACTCTGTTGGGTGTGTCAAAGTAGCTTAGTCTTTGTTCTAAATATGGGGTCCATATACACAATGAATGATATATTTACTCTTTTGATTAGTTACCACATACCATACAAATGCATATTTTAATTTCTGGAATTCGAAATTCAGAATAATTTTCACTTGTGTGAGTTTTGAGTGTGACACATATCCTGGACATTCCGATAAGGCCAGCTTTGCTCTTTATAATCTATTTATAGTTATAAATTAACTCGAATTTGTATGCAATGTATGGAAGATTATTTGGCTGACTCAAAAGCCGTTCATGATTAGTTTCGTTCTGTATGCGCAGCTAAGCGGACATGAATATTCAGACTATGGGCTGTACTCGAAGTCATTTGATTTGGGTTTATTTGGTACTTGCGGCTGGTTGTGTGGCTGCCAGGAGTATTCAATTTAAGAACACGTGTAAAATCAATGAGAAGTCAAGTGATTTTAGCAACAAGGAAAGACAAGAACCAGATACAAATATAGTAAGAATCAAATTAAAGTTTCTACAGTTCGTCTTAAATCAAGAACTTTACGTCATTCCAGTTACAGCCTGCATATGAGTGCTGTCCCGGTTACGCTGGACCCATCGACAATTGTCAGCCCGTCTGCTCTGAGGCGTGCGGTGACAATGCCTACTGCAAGTCACCGGAGAAATGTGAGTGTTCAGATGGTCATGAAAAGGTCGAGGGAGGCGGCTGCGAGCAGCAAAAAGATGTTCATTTGTGCACCAAAGAAGTCGAGGTGGAGTACACTGATTCTTCAAGGAATTTTTTTGGGATCGGTACTGAAAAAGAAAATCTCGAAAATGTCGACTTGAGTGAAGCTCTTATTCCCAAGGTAAGCTTGAAAATATTTTTAAAAAAAATAATAATTTGTAATGAATTTAATTATATATATTATGTAGACCAAAACCAGGCTAGAAAACAAGACTGTTTGCTGCGAGGGCTTCGAAAGGGAAAACGAGGACGCACCTTGTGTTATCAAGGATCCCAATTTGTGCACATGGGAAGTGGAGGTGGATTTGGTATTGGATGAGAAAGAAGCGAGGATTTGGCAAGCTTTGAAAGCTGAGTTTATCAATTTGAAACTTGAATTCCCGAAAGACTTGCCTGTGAGTAAAAAAAAGTTTCTAAATGATCTAAGGTACGAAAATAGTTATTTTGATAGCCAACCACCAAAATGGAATCACAAAAAGTGTGCTGCGAAGGCTACACGCGGAAGTCGAATTTGCATCTATGTCAGCCCGTTTGCAGTACCAAGTGTGTTGCGAATAGCTTCTGCAAGAAACCCAATACATGTGAGTGCCTAGTTAACTACCACTTAGGATCAGATGGGGAGTGCATAAGGAATTTAACACCTGACGATCCGCATGTGTGCAGCACGAAAAAGAACGACGCTGATAGGGTAAGCTGTACGCTGTAAGGCATTGTAAAGTACATAATTGTATTAAAAATGCTATATTCCTAATTAGATTCAAGAGAGTGCCGAATTAGAGCTGTACTGCTGTGACGGCTATGAGCAGAATTTGACTAGCACTCTCTGTGAGCCAAAATGCAGCAAGGGATGTGGTCACAATTGCCAATGTGTGCAGCCCGAGGTGTGCATTTGTCAGTGTGAGACTGGCTTTGTCAAAGGGAAGTCTGGACTTTGTGAGCCAATTTGTGCAGCAGGCTGTCCTGAACACAGCAGCTGCATAAGCCCAGATAAATGTGAGTGCCATGAAGGTTACACGCTCAGCAACAGCAACAGCTGCCAGCCCATCTGCTCGGGGGCCCAGCCAGAGCACAGCAGCTGCAAGCGTCCGGGCGAGTGGGAGTGCGATTTGGGCTATATTAAACTCCCCATTGGGGATTCGCTGGCCTACTCTTGTGAACCACATTGTCGGCAGAGCTGCTCCTCTTACGCTAAATGTGTGAAACCCGATTACTGTGAGTGCCTGCCTGGTTTCAAACGTTCTTGTGTTAGCTATATTGGCACCAAATTCGTTGAGAGTTGTCGAAAAAACGAAGACGGGATTCGCTGAAAGCTCAAATTTCCAAACGTGAAAGCTTGTATATTAGATTAAAACTAAATACGTGTACGATTTGCAAATATTTCCAACCATTTGTTATTATAAAGCGCAATAAGTGGTCCTTTACTTTCAATTCTTTTTGTCACATTTTTTTAAAGAAAAGTAATATATATTTTTAATCACCATTAAAATTCTTAGCAAGCATTATAAACGTGTAGAAAGTTGTATTTTTATTCCTTTTATTATCTTGTTATTTCAAATTTTGAACTACTTTATCACATAGGAACAATCGATCAAATTATACGACGACATGTTGACATAGACTGCAAGGGTAAGTAATCTTTGGAGATCATTGTAAGTTGTTGTATCCATCTTCTTCTTACTTTGCAAACAAGCCACATATAACAGAGAAAAAACTAAGCTGGCTTCTTAACACATACATAACACTAGCTAACTTTCGCACATAAGAGCAACTTTGGCAAAGTGACGATAAAAGTGAACGAGCGGATTGCGTACAAATTACGCAAGATTTAATGCAATTGAGAGCATTGAAAGTAAACATTAAAAAAAGCACACACACAACACCCAATGCAGCATAATTAATTGCAATGACAAATGGTGTCGAAAAAAAAAAAACTGAAGCAAATTGTTCAAGTTCGTTTCCTTCGTCTTTCGTTTTTTGTGGGCAGCCGCAAGAACCAGTTACGAGTTGACCAACGCACAACATTGATCTTGTGCTAAACTAGCGGGAATCGAACCTAGTTTATGTCGATGTGTGTGTGTGTGAGTGTGTGTGTGCGTGTGTGTGTGCGTGTGTGTGCGTGTGTATGCTATTTATATTTGGCATGTGGCAACGGAGAATGGTACGACCCAAAGACAGAAACAAAAACACAGCAAAGCAAAGTGAATGCAACAGCAGACGCAATCAATTAGCGCTATGCGATGCCGTCGACGCTAACGTTGGCGTTGCTGCCACATACGGCTGTTGCGTCATGGCGCCAAGCCGACCGTCTAGCGGTAATTTACCAGCAATTTCTTTTGCACCAACTTTTTGGTTTCAAAGAAATTTGGCAAATATGTTGCAAGATGTTGTTGCCAATCCACAAAAGCGAAGCGCTAAGACTGCTTTTTAGCTTGTTGAAAGCCGCATTTATATATAGAGTTGAAGCTATTGTGGGCAACGAGTATAGAAAATTATAAATGCAAATGTGAAACATTTTACACATTAATTATTACTTTAATCTAGTTAATATGAAATGAAGATTAGTGTCTATTTCTTTGGGACACGTATTCCTTTCCGGCGGTGGCCTATTTACATGTTAATATATTTAAGTATTGCTAGTTAGATTTCTAATTTACTCTGAGGACTTGCCACTTCATTGACTTTAATTACACATACTTGTTAGCAATATTTATATAAATTAACGTTCAACTATTTGCAAATTTTAATGCATTTATAATGCATCTTTAATGCACTTTTTACTGCAGCAAGGAAGTGCTTAGTCTCTTGTACGCCCCATTTTTTGAGGTTTTGCCAAATTTCGTAAGGCAATTAATTTAATGGACGTCTGTTGCCGTTAAATTTGTTTTATTTACGAATAAACAATTTGTAAATAATGAGACAATTAACACACATTCTCAATTGTTTTGCAATTTTCATTTGTTTCCAAGTCTCTGTTTCAAATCGGTGGCCGTTGTACGCTTCAAATATGTACTAGAAAATGTTTAATTCGTTGCTGCTACTGCTACTGTTGCTGCTGCTACTGCTGCTGCTGCTGCTGCTTCTTGGGCAATAGCTTAATTATTTTATGTGTTATTTGTGCTTTTGTTAATTTACGAACACTTTAGTGCTGCCTAATTACAGTTCGAGCTATATTTTTTCACCAAAAGTGGGTTAATCGTTAAGTTGTAATGAAGATAATAACTTAAATATATATTTTAGCAAATTCAAAAGTGAGAAAACATAAATGTTTCATGTTGAAATTTATGAATTAAATTTAAACCAATCATTTCCGGTTTATTATCTAATACAATTAATGAATTACATCTAAATTTATGGATTTTATTATATATTCATGTAAGATTCAAAAAATATTGCTTCTTTAGTTTCTTAATGAAACTTCCCCATATCAAGTGAATATTATTATTTCGATTTTCATTCTTTTTTACTTGTTTTTTTTATAACTGCCCTCGCTTCTGCAAGCCCAAAAACAACTTCTTCTACGCCTCAGCGCGGCCAACAGCGGCAGCCAAAAAAAATAAAGAAACAACATGAAACAAGACCGAACACAAAGGCTACCAAATAGATTTACAAAATATGCAGCTAGAGTCCGCTTCATAGCATAATATTTATTAAATTTACGCAATTTAAATTAAAAGCAACAACAGCAACAGAAACATTGCTTGGCATTTGTTTGCTAACTGTGTTGTTTTGGTATTGTTGTAATTATGCGCACCCCAATGAAAAACCCCAAAATGCACTACAAACAACTGTAGGAAACTAAAGCCAAAGTCCATATTTAAAAAAAAAACAAAAGGAAAACACACGAAATGAGGACACCGCGATTTTATGTTTGGTAAATAAATCTTCTAGTCTTTATGCAAATTACATGACGAGTAAGTCAATGGGTCAAGACACGCCCCCGGCAACCCGGAAAGCTGCAGCGCTCCTCCCCGCCCGCTGGCACAGTAACAACTGCCGCACAGCTGCAGCTCGATCTCCAGAGGCGGAATTACTTATTATGATAATAAATTGTTTTTAACTGGTTTTTCTGGCTCTTTTTCATAATTTGTTTTTGCCATGGTTTGGTGTAAAATTTGCATAGATCTGCAGTTGGCTTGGGACTGGCCATTAGATTAGGCCAATGGCCGAGAGCCAACAGTCGATACTTCCTGGCCGCTGAAGAGATCTGTTAGGCAAAACCGTAACTTGATTAAGTGCAATCCCCTCTCGTCGCTCCTTGCCCCATTGGCTGATCAATTGAGCGCGGCATTCAACGGCGCGCGACAATTTGACCATCTCAACAGCAAATAAACACACAATAACAATGCATCGATCATAAAAATAAAACGACGCGCCACAAGAGTTCAAATGCTTTTGCCATTGACCTCTTTTTGCTAACGATCAGAGAAGAGAAGTGTTCGGCGGTTCGATTCAATTGCCGTGATTATCACTTTCAAATCAATGGCTTTTTCGTACGTCAATGTCATGAAAAGGCAGCTGATTGAAAGGGCTAAGATTGCAGTTTACAAAATACAATTTACCTGCGCAACTCGTTTGACCGACAGGTCTTTCTAAAGTCATTAATTTAAAAGGCAAACCATATTTAGTGTAAGGCATCAATCAGTTAAATCGTTATTTATGTTTTCTCGTATGTTCTATTGAAAATTTAACTCACGCAACGTTATTATTATTGTTGTTATACATATTTTGACTGCAGAGTTTATGTAAAAGTAATTTATTTGTATACATTTCCCAGTGAGTTGGCAAAAATAAACGCCCCGAAATTTACCAAGCACAGCGAACAAGGTACAGTAACAGTTACTTGGCCACTTTGTCAGTCACTGAGCTTTGTTAACAGCGGCAACTGCCTTCGATCGACCTTGACCAGCAATGCAATGAACCCTCCATTAAAAAATCGTTGAAACTACCGAAACTTAAACCGTTACAAGCCTGGGTGAAGAGATAATGTCACACAAAATGTCATAACTGTCTGTTTGGATTTCGGCTTTAGCCTCGTCAGGCCCCATTTACAAGATTAACTGCCAACAATTGGAACAAAATGGAAGTGGAATGCCAAATCACGTCCATAGCTCAAACACAATAAACTGTTTCACAAATCACAAAAGACCGCTGCTAACAAATGCAAATTCGAATTGAAGAAGCCTCCAAGAGATGATTAACCGACAGCTGGCACTATTGTTGACATCGCCACTTATTAACTATACGAACCAATACAAACCAAACCAAATTTATGTAAAGCTATATCTAACAACAATCTATATACAAAATATAGATATAACGCAAGGTCAGGCCGCCGGACGCTTTCAAAAATGAAAAACCTAAAAACAAAGTATATGAATGAATAATATGTTTACAATATACATGTATAATTATATTTATATATATATAAATATATATTTGCACATACTTGTGGTCTGTAATTAATTCAAGGAAGTGTGTAATTGTGCTGTTGGATTTAAGACAATGGCGCTTATGAGCACTCGCAGCTGTCTATCAAAAGCAAACAAACATACAAACAAACCGTTGGCGCTCCCATGCAAACTTATGACATAAGCAACTGGAACGTCTAATGGCAGCCTCCTGTTATTGCCTTTCTTTCGCACTCGCACTCACACTCACTGTCGCTCTCACTCTCACTCTCACTCTTACTATTGCTGTTGCTGTTGCAGTTGCAGTTGCAAGCAAATCAAACAATATGTGGTCAAGACATGCAAGCAATGCGAATGAAACTGAATCGAAAGTTGCATGCAACATAGCAACAGCAACAGCAACACCAACAGCGACAACAAAAACCACAGTGCCGATCGTAACAGCTGTGGCAGTCTCTCAGTTTCTCAGTTTCTCATATTTCCAGTCTATCCGCCACACATGCACACAATGTGTGAGACCCATTGACATAATAACGAGGAAGGAATTGAATTCTGCTTCTTCGATTACAGCGACCCACAATATGAAATTGAAACATGTTGCCGCACTGCCCCCAAAAACTTGTTGCCAGCGGTTTAGGTTACGGTTGCCGACCACACCACCGAGACACATGTGGCACAATGACACAACTCTCAGTCAAAATGACCGAATGACACACTCCCTTTGTTGACAAACGCTTCCCCACTTTTCCATCCCAGCTGTCCAGCAGCCCACCTAGCTCTCAGCTTGCTCATGCTTTGGGCGCTCTCAACTTGTTTGGCTCTGGTCAAGTGAATGTACGGAAAGTAAAGGTACTGCAATTGGCATAGCAATTGGAATTGGTCTTTGTGCTCGGTTGACCGGTGACAGGTTGCATCGTGAGCCAACGAAAACTATGTAATTTAAGGAGTGGAGATTCACGAAAAAGTAAATTTACATCCTACCTTCAAATGGAAAAAACTTTGAAAAGTTTCTCTGCCCAATAGATGCTTATATTAAATGTTGAGAACTGCCTAAGGAGACTTTCCACTCTGTGCAAATATATAAGAGTTAACTTTTATAAAAATTTAAAAACAATATATGTACATTGAATTTTGGAATCCCTTTTAAAGTAACTAAAAATCATTCAGTATTGTATTTAACAGTTAGGCTAAGAAAGGGGATTATATTTCTTATAGAAAATAAATAGAAAAAACTTTGAAATATAACGTAAATATAGAAATGAAATAATAAATTGCAAATAGCCCAATGTTAAGATATTTCGCTGACTTGTTAAGAAAACTATCAAAAATATAAATTGTTAGTTGAAGGTTAAAAATTATCCAATTATAGTTGAACCTAAAAATTCATATATATATATTCATATATAATATGAAAAAGATCACATCTGAGCTATCTGAGCCAACATTTTAAAAATACTAACCAGTATCTCATTAGCATGCAAATATATATAATTAACACAAATTTTAAAAATGATTTTAAAGTGTTTCGATGCATTTATGTATTATTCAATTATCCACAAAAAAAAAGGTTGTTTATTATTTTTATTGATGTTGTTGTCGTAAAAAGCTTGAGAAACCAGCACTGCAACAACAACAACAACAACTGCATCAACAAGCCGCAGTTGTCGGTAGTCGAATTAGGCAGCAAAATGGCACGCATCCATAGAGATACCATTCGCTCCCCCTCTCGAAGTCCCTCTGCCTAAACAACTGTGATTGCAATTGCTGAATTTGGCGTCGCTTGCCACTTGGCTGCATCGATTTCGCGCCTCCGAAATCCCCAGCATGCAGCCAAGCAACGAAAATCGACAACGCGACTAGCCGCGATCAACCATTCACCATTCACGCCGCATGTGTTTCTTTTTTTAAGCCAGTGCGATTATGATTATACTCTGCTATATACAATTGCAATTGGTGTTGTTGTTGCTGTTGTTGTCGTTGTAGCTGGTCTTCGGGCTTGTCTGATTCGTCGGATTCAACGACGTCGTCGTCGTCGTCGTCGTTGTCGACATTGTTGTTGCTCATTTATTCGCTTGTGTGTTGGGTGTAAGTTAGAGTATAAAAGTTGGAGCAGGCGCTGCAGAAGGCATCATTAAACCGTTAACCATCGAACAGTGTGGAGTGGTACAGCACGTGTGTAGAGAGTTGGGTTAAGTTCGTTTGCTCCCCTTTCAAAAAAATAAAAAGAAACCTCTTTAAAAGACCTATATCGATCGGGCGGCATAACATAAAAGCGGGACACAGTTCGACGAACCATCCACAAGGATACTTTACGCCAGCAACATGAAGTTGATGGTATGTATTAAGGATCTTCTAGTGCAGTGTTGTGAAGTGTACCAAAGAACTTTAAGGTGTAATAAAGTTTAATAACAATTCAAAAGTGAAAGAAAATAAAGCAAAAGGAACTTAAGAAAATTCAAAACGACCGAATTCCCAAGATTGACATCCTAAAATTGAACTACTAAGAATACGGCCCTGACTTCATTTCCATCATTTTAAACATTTTAATATTTGCAGCGTACAGCGACGTCAGTCGCGCTGGTGCTGCTGCTAGCCACAAGCTATGCACAGGCTGGTGGCGATGAGAAGGTGGAGGCTGCCGAGAAGACAGCAGTTGAGCCGACGGAGAAGAAGGCTGTGGAGACAGCTGCTGCTGCCGAGGATACAACAAAATCGAAGCGTGGCTTGCATCACTATGAGGATTACCACCACCATCATGTGCCACACTATCCCGTCCATGAGGAGAAGACACTGACGGTCATCAAGAAGGTGCCAGTGCCAGTGCCGATTGAGAAAATTGTCCATGTGCCCGTGGAGAAGCACATTCACGTGCCCGTGAAAGTCAAGGTGCTTAAGCCCTATCCGGTGGTCAAGCATGTGCCCTACGAGGTAAAGGAAATCATCAAGGTGCCCTATGAAGTGCCACAGCCATATCCCGTCGAAAAGAAGATTCCCTATGCTGTTCATGTGCCCTATGATCGCCCAGTGCCCTACAAGGTATAGATTCTAGCTGCTGCATTGCGATTCCTTGGATAACCCCTTGTCACCATCATAAACACTTTAGGTACATGTGCCCGCACCCTATCCCGTTGAGAAGAAAGTCCATGTGCCCGTCAAGGTTCATGTGCCCGCACCCTATCCAGTCGAGAAAATTGTCCACTACAAGGTAGAGAAGCACGTGCATGTCGACAAGCCATATCCCGTTGAGAAGATTGTGCACTACCCAGTCAAGGTGCCCGTCGAGAAGCCAGTGCCTCACTATATTGACAAGCCAGTGCCCCACTATATTGACAAGCCAGTGCCAGTGCCCGTAATCAAGAAGGTCCCAGTGCCCGTTCATGTGCCCTATGATCGTCCAGTGCCCGTCCATGTGGAGAAGCCAGTGCCTTATGAGGTGAAAATCCATGTGCCCGCCCCATACCCAGTGATCAAGGAAGTGCCCGTTAAGCATGAGAAACAAGTGCCGTACCCCGTGAAGATCCCGGTGGAGAAGCCCGTCCATGTCCACATTGAGAAGCATGTTCCCGAATATCATGAGAAGCACGTCAGCTACAAGGAGCCAGAGTTTGTCCACAAGCACATCGAGGAGGAGCATCATCATTCTCATCATGAGCCCATCCATCATCATTCATCGTATTCGGCACCCATTGAGGAGCATCATGAACATGAGCATGAGGTGCAGCATGATTTTAACTATCATGATTACCATTCATATCACGGTTACTAAATTTGGTGAAATGAATTTCTTTCTTACTCTTTCTTTCCAGCATTGATAAAATCGGTTATGAACGGTAACGGTTATGAGTGGATAAATAGCAAAACATACCAATTTTACAACCATCACAAAAAAAAAAAACATACAAAAAAAAAAACAAAAAAAAAATAACCAAAATAACATCACTTAGAAACATTGCAATTCCAAAACATTTCCATATCATATCCAATTGCCTAACATTCCAATTACACATTGCTATATCGAACGTGATAACGATAGAGATTCTGATATCAATTTATAATGTGACAAGACGAACTTACTTAGTTTTTACACACAACGAACTCTCTTTTAGCTTAAGCCATACAAAAACAAGAAAACGTTGACGAAAATATCCCTTGAGAAATGTTATGAGAAATTATGAGACGATTAGACTAGACTTTAAGAACAAGACACAACACATTTGGGCTCACACAACAAGAACAAGACCCATGACAAGACCAACAACAACAACAACAACAACAACAAATAGCAGCAACACATACACAATATGAACACCTTCAGCAGGATCAATTTGGATGTGTTGCTGGACTTGAACTTGGCTCTCGCTCTCCCTGGGTACATTTGACGTGGTTGGCTGCTGCTGTATTGTCCTCCAGCTGCGGCTACTCCTCCTTCTGCTCTGGTCCACCGACTTGTGCACCCGGTTCGGTTCGATACGGTTCGGTTCAATATGTGTTTGAGATCTGATTTGCATTGTAAGCGTGTGATAAAGACTTCTGTTTAGTGTTTAAGTGTAGTCTCTAAGGATAAGGAAGGCACTCCTGCACCAGCAGTTGCCCATTTAAGTCAGTTTGTAAACGAACGTATTGTATTATTTTGTAATATTTTTTGCTACCTAGTTTTTAATGCAACCATCTATCTATAGTTTTGCTTATTGTAAAAAGCAGCTGAAACGGATTTATAAAAAGTACTTAATTTACCAAAAATATTTTTTGTCTCTGTAAAAAAAAAAAAAATACAAACAACAAAAACAAACAATGATAATGAAGCTGATGAATGTAAACAATAAAAATGAAAAAAAATCAAGTGATCAAAACTAAAACAACCAATTTTATTTTTATTTACTTGAATTACACAAATATCCCAAACAGATTTCAAATTATTTCCATTCGAATATATCTAAATTTTTGGTCAATTAACATAATTTTTTTTGTAATTTTTTAACCTTTTTCCGCCTTTAGGACTTTTGATTGAAATACATTTGAAATACGGACAACTTTGCAATAAAATACCTGAAACAAAATCTTTTAGAATTCAATTTCTTTGACACACAATTTTCTGAATATTGAGTGGCTCAAATCTGTCTAGTTAAACTGAATACTAAATAACTGCAAAATATTTCCTTTATCTAGACAAAAAAGGATTTCAAATTGTGCGAAAGTTCTTTTAAGAACTTGACTTAAGATTCTCCAATATATGTGTATTTCATCTAAACCTATTCAAAGTATATTTCCTCATTTTCAGCAAGCTCTTTTCAACATTAGTATTTGTGCAAGACCCAAGGCATAAATTAAAGTCAAAACTCAACCCAACCCAGTTTAAGTTACTTTCCCACAACGTCTCACTCCGTAAGTGTCCTCAAGTCAACAGAGACAGAGCCTGCCCAAACTGAGCCACAATCAAGTCATTTCGTATAAGCCATAAACGGCTTATCTAATTTTCAAATGAGGTAAACAGTGCCTCTCAGTCATAATTGCATATGCAAAGTGTCTGTCGCCCACTGAGAGAGGCTTGAAGGCAGGCAACATGTTTATTACATTTGCCACACTATGTTTTTATTATTACGCTTTTCATGCCACAACCGCAACAGCAACAACAAAGACAACTCGCTGACGGCAGTCGCGTCCATTTCCTAGCGTTTATTTTGTGGTCTGGCATTACTTTTTATTAGCACCGCCGATTAGTGTGTGGTTCGTGTGGTTGTCAGTGGTTGTACCCTATGCACACAACATACCTAATAAAGAGTATCATGCAAATTTATATATAAGACAAAAAGCCATCGGGAGAGGAGGAATAAATTTAAAATGATCCCCTATCTTCAAGAGATCAAGTTTATTTAAAATTTGTTCTCCATTAATCAGCATTAAAAATAAATAAATACAATATATAATAATATAATATTTATGCTATGTATATTTTTATTTAGTTTTTATTTATTATTATTTCTATAGTATTTCGCAGTCCAGCAATTGCGATAGTCAAACTTGTGGCTGCCTTCGCCTGCGGCTTGTCGGAGTCGACGGGGGGTATTAAGATTAGGTTTCAATTTGCGTTTCGGCTCCATTGAAGCCATGCTGCAATTTCAGTCCGTTAAGTGGGGCATAGATTTATCACGTTTTCCTTAGTCGGTTTGTAGGACATGTGCTCCTAACCGATATTTGAGACAAAAGCAGAAACACAACCACATGCGCCGAGTGTTGTGAAACGAAATGAAAAGTGTTCAGAGCACTGACTCTGTGACTATGGCTCTAACTTTGTTTTATTACCATATCTAGGCTAACTAACTCTCTTGGTGTCTAACCGATTTCTGGTAGCCGTTGTTTATGTAACTGTAACTGTAACTGTACCATTTGCAGTTTATGGATTATGCAATAAATAATCAACATACAATGGCCTATCCAAACCGGCCGAATAGAATGGCCAGCAGTAAAATCAGACTAATGGGTTTTTTTTCCAGTAAGCTGAAATTCAAGTAAGGCTCATAAAAAATTAAAAAAATACCTGTTTTGGAGTTGATAATATCGGTTTGCAAGCATTTAATTATATCCAAGTTACTAACTTTATTTTAATGACTATCTCAAATATATGTTTAAATGTAGCTGAGGAATATGCACTACACCTTGAAAGAACCTCAACGCTGTCAAAACAAACCTCAAACTATGCTGGTTAGCCAAAAGAAAAAAAAAAAACAATATTATGCAACATGTTGCCATTGTGGTTGTCATAATTTTGAACGCCTTTTGTTGCATTTAAATAGGCGTACAATAAAAGACCAAAAATAATACAATAAACAGCACAAAACAAAGGCTGATCGGCATGGTCAGCTCTAATGGGGCAGTCATTGACACCAAAAATTTTCTTGGACGGTGGTGTTGGTGGTGCCATCCATTGCACCACATGACGTTGCTTTTGAGACACGTCAAAATTTGCATTTGCATTTGCATTCGCCGGAAAAATGAGTTTTTGCTTTTTTATTGTTGTTTTCATTGGTTTAATGGGTCAGTTAGCCAGACAAACGGCCTGCATAAACATACATACATGCATACACACACATGCATACATATATTCATGTATTATGTACGTGTGCTTCGACATGTGGTTTTTCGTAACAGTTTCTTTATGGGCTTATTTAAATGATGTCAGAGCCAAAGCCAAAGCAGCGACGAGCCGGTCTCCAGCTTTGGCAGCAGCCAAGTGGAAAGTGAATGCGGGAAATATCGTCGGCATGCGAGTTTTTCTTTCTTGCACACGCACACTCATACACACATGCACACATGCAATGTGTGCAAATGTGTGGCGGTCTGCTGGATTGGTCATTATGTGCAGTCAGTGGGCCAACTTTGTTGCCAGTTGGCGGATTGCTTCGGTTTCTTAGCGATCCGAATATTGCGACTCGTAATCGCCGTCAATTTGACGGGAAATATTCGAAATGTATGTGTGTGTGTTTAAAAATTGTAATCGAAATGAGTTAAATTAATAACATACTTTGTTTGTTTGATTTTTAATTGCTGCATATGCGTTATGTGGCAAATTAGATAAGAGAAACATTTTGTGCGGTAATACAACATGCAGTAAATCAGGCGATGGCAAAAAAAAAAATATACGTAATGGGATTATTAGCAAACTTATTTTTCAGGAAGAAAATTAGATAAAACTAATCTTTGAATGATATATCCCGAACGAGACAAGCATCGGAAAACTAAAACAAACTTCCTAAAAATACATATTATGGAAGACATAAAGCTATAACATATGTTTTCCAGATCAATAAGCAAAGTACTTTTGATTTCAATATATATTATTTTATAGAGAAAGTGAAATATATTTGAGATCAGCTTTGTCAGAATCAGAGTTATGTCAACAATAAATTAATTTAAGTATATTTGCATGTATTACTCTTAAAATAATATTCCAAGTCTTTGTGTTCTTACTTTCATTGATGAATGAAGTATAGACGAAAAATAAGGAATGTAAGAATGAACTTGCATATTTTAGATATAATACTTGAATAGATTTAAATCTCTTACTTTGAAAGCTTGGAATGATATTTTTAATAAGTCAGGCCTACCTCATGCTAGTAATTATGCAAATTGTAGCAGTATTTAACATTTGATCTAGTGATTGACAAATATCTCACAATGTTCACAATAGTAATAGAAAAACAGTACTCACTTAACATAGGGTATATTTGCTGGTATATGATATTTAGCGCCCAAATCGAAGTCCTTCTCAGAGCGTAGTACTGGCGGCTTAATGCCCGAATACCTTTCACTGCAAGCAACAGGTTAAATGAATAAGTGAGTAAAAATCGTAAGTAAACCCTATGTTTACCGCAAATTCCAATAATGACAGTTCATAATTCGCTTATTCACATTGCCACTGAAGACGTCATAGCGCCAGTTGTCCAAAGCCAAGGCGAAGGGCAGAAAAGCAACCTGTCCCGCAGTATATTGATTATTCATGCACCTATTATTCATAAGTAATGGATTCACTCACCTTATCAATGGCCATGGTAAATAAATAGTTAATATCGTAACTGGACTCATCAAGTGATTTCTGAAGCAGTCCCAAAGTCTGCAAATGCTTTGGCGTGGATACAGACAGACCGATGGCATCGCCCACTGCCTGATGGAAGGCGGGATTGGCACCGTTGCGAAAGACCTTCGGGTGGTGACGATACTGAAGGAAGTACTGAATATGCGCCATCTCATGATGAACGCTAATCAGACTGCGCTGATTGATGTCAGTGCAAATCTTCACGCGGAAATCGTGACGATTGCAAAAATCCCAGGCAGAGGGTTCGCAGAGCACTCGTCTGTCCAGCGGCTGCTCGAATACGGAATTCCTATAGAAATCCGGACCCACAGCAGACATATTGATGGAGGTAAAGAACTCCTCGGCCAGTTGGAACATTAGCAGGGGCGTATATCCCTGCTCCACCATGCGCGGCGTCACATCGATGAGCTTGCGACCCGGATAGGGTATAAGTACGTCTAACACATTCGACCAGGACTGTCCGTACATGTTGCCCAATATGTGCGAGGGTATCGGTGCAATCCGATTAATTCGATCCGGTCCATAGTAATCCCTCAGCTTGCGACGCACATAGGAATGCAGACCTTCGTAGAGCGGACGTATCTGCTCCCAAACGTTATCCATATCCTGGCGAAAGTTGCCAGATTCGTAGGCCAAGTACCAGTACTCCCCGCCATTTGTCACATCTGCAAAATAATAATGAAAATTTACATTTAAATAAAAAGAAGACATTTATATTTAATAATATCAAATGATTTACACTAGCTTATACATATGTATCTGTAAAGTTGACTTACTATTGACAGAGGCCACATCCTGCATCACATCAATCAACTGTTCGTAGTTATCCCGCATGCCACGCCCCGCCTTGCGATGGTATTCCACCCAGGTATGCTGCAGCTCATCCCAGTCTCTGCTCTTGGCCATAATGTCCTTCAGATGAGGGATATAGTGCAGATCACATTGAAAAGGCTGCTGGTAGGCGCAGATGCTGGCATCGTTGTACAGGAAAAGCATTTCGTTCAGCAATCGATTGTACTGTTGGGCGAATCTAATCAAATAAGAGTATTCGAGTTGATGCTAAACAAACTTACCCTGTCCAAGACATCGATGGGCAGCGCATTGGGCCCAGCTTCAGATTGCAGCATTAACTGTCTATAAAGACGGCGATCGAATATGAGATCCTTGTTAATACGCTTCGATTGCTGGGCTGTTATGCGCTGATACTCCACATAGCGCTGCTGGGCATTCAGCTACAAGGGGATTATAAAATAATTATTACTTAAATGTTGGGCTTAACTACGGATAACGTATTTTGAGAAGTTAATCTATTATGTACGTATCTATTATCTATCCAATTTATATGTATATAGTTTAGTCACGTGTAAATAGGTAAACCAAATCTTAACACGATTGTTTTTCGGATTAAGTCTTGATTTAAAATGTTAAATTATCTCCAAGTTTTGATG